>OU342802.1:8287915-9551503 GCA_910591515.1 Cerceris rybyensis | reverse complement strand
GGCATCACGTACGTCGTCCATTGTCTGAGCCGAGGAGCGGCATTATATTTCTTGCTTTATTTCATCGATTTTCTGCCGAAATGCACGCACCTTCCTCCATACCTTTCATGCATTATTGCTCGTTCGACCGATAGTTTTCTTCCCTCCGCCTCGTTATGCTCGATATGTTTTCGTGCCGGGACGAAATTCCGTTAAATTGCTCAAAGTTTTCTCACTATTCGGCAATGGGTTCGTTAATCCAACAGAAAGATCGCGGGGAAAGTGGTTCTCCAAGTATTAAATAACAGCCATTTTTCTACGTCCTTCCTTCTCCTTTTTATCAAAAATTTTTTAATCCAATATGATATCTCGGAAATTTCGCATTGTTAAACGAAAAGCATGAAATTTAAACCTTTAAAAATTTAAAGATTCCTTTGCTCCTTAAAAACAACTAAATAAAACATTCTTGGGTGATATTTCAACTAGTTTCCCTTTAAGTTTGCATTAATTATGTATAATAATTCTCACTGATACTAAATCAAGTTAAATTATATTTTTAACTAAATTATATCACATAGTATCTGTAAATTGAGTAAAATTTCATGCGACGAGCACTGCAGTCTCTGCAGTTCCTGCAATCTATTTATTTCTCCCCTCTTTTGCTGCACTCAGTGGTGGGCGTGACTGTATCCTAGGGTGGGGACAGTTTGGCCGGTCCTCCATTTTTGGAGCACAGTATACACCATTCTCTTGAGGTACTTTTCCTATGTTTCAATCAATATCTGTCGTGTCTCTTGTAGGGACGATTATGTATCGGCTAGATATACGTTTAATAGACCTAGCTTATGGCTTGTGATTGTTTTGTATTTCTCCTTCGACAACCATAGTTATACCGATTAGGATCTATTATTTTAGGTTCCGAATCACCATTGTGATGGTCAATCAAATGTGAAGTTTCTCAGAGTTGGCGGGGGATTTGAATTTGGGCCCACTGATTGTGAGTCCCAACCTCTATCGTCTTACCAGATTATAGCTTCAAAACTCCTATGATGTCTTCATTTACGACTTACTATTTATGGCGAGTGCCGACCTTTCATGGCTATGTAATGCATATAGGAGAAATTCCAAATTTCCCAGACATGATAGAAAATTAGAATTTGGGTCTACTAATAAAAATGTCGAGCCTCTGACTCCTTACTAGCCACAGATTCATAACTCCTATCATTTCTTCGATCACAACTTAATATTTTAGGTGAGTTTCGACCTCTGAAGGTTATATAACATATGCAGGAAGAATTTTAAATTTCCCAGAAGTGATAGAAAATTTGAATTTGGGCCCATTAATAAAATTTCCCAACCTCCTTCTCCTTACCAGCCACCGATTCATAACTCCTATGATCTCTTCGCTTACGACTTGCTATTTTAGGTGGACCTTGACCTCTCAAGGTCATGACATCTATTAATCACATAAAAAACTGGCCAAATTTCTCATCGCTGACGGAAAATTTGAATTTAGGCCCACTGACTGATTAGTCCCAGTCTCTACTTTCTCATCAACCATAGCCCCATACCTAACACAGACCCCGGCTAGTAGTGGGGGTAGCCCAGACCATCCGCCACTTTTGAGGAGCACTATACATCGCTCCCCCATAGTATTCTTCTCACGCTTCATCAATATCCGTCGTGTCTCTCGCAGGGACGATTGTAGCGACAAGATATACGATTACGAGTGAAACGTGACTCGCACTGCATCGCGAAGGTCAAGGCAAGTTCTCGTCGCGGTAAGGAACGTTCCTCCACGGTTTTCCTACGCTCCCATTGTTCTTAACCGACATGGCGAATCGTCTATCTCTTGCTGATATCTCGATCGAGGAAAGAAGGGTGAACATACGATGAAGGGAAAGGAGAACGCTCTGGGAAAAGGGCGATGGGGTTGGAGGGAAGATTGGACACACGGTTGTGGAAATTTAGCATAAAATTACATAAGAATGGCGGGCGGTTAACGAGACGCGAACCGGCTGGACTGGATGGTGGGATGCGCCGATTGTAATTCAAATCGCGGCTTGGTATGTGGCCGGAGTACATTCCCTGTGGAAAGTATCGTTTTGTTGATCGCTGTTAAACGATTGTTTAAAACATTTTACCGTCTGATGTTATTAATATTTTTTTTTACTTATATTGTCTAGGTGGGATTTTATGGTTACTGGAGAATCTAGGGTTACTCAGTTAATTAATGGTATAGTAATAATCGTGTTAGGACTGTAATGAAGTCTCGTTTATTAGAGTTCATCGCTTCCATTTATTACTGTCTCTTGTACTTAAGATAAAGTTGTCCATTGGACGTAGTTGGCTCTATTAACTCCTATTTATCACACTTTACTCTCTGGTAATGATGAAGACACTTTTTGGTCTGTAGGAAGATGTTGAACCTAGAATACTAAACAATGTGGGGTAAAAAAATCGTTTATCTAGAATGACAAGTGGATTGTGCGAAAGCAGAAAGACCTTAGAAAGAGAAAACCTGGATTAACAATTTAGATGTGGATGACTATAGCCGTTGGAAAACATTGGCCTTTATTTCGACTTATATATGGAGCGCTTATTTTGAAACTGGTGTAAGGCTATTTGCAGCGCGTGAATGTACATTATTTTAGTTACATTTGCTTAGCAAAAATTTATGTAATCAAACTACATATTGATAAATTAATAGAGACTTGACATAATTAATCAACAGACTGCGGATTTTTATGCATTCATGACAAATTAAATACGGCTGAAATATGAAAAAAGGACATAAGTAATATGAAAATATATCTAAAATATTCAAAGTATGGTATTTGTTGTAATATTTATTGAGTGCAATAAATCCCTAGATAGGTTTTCCTGTCTCACCTGCATTTGTGAAATTCGAAATTTGCATAAACATCCGCAGTCTATTAATCAATATTTTTTTAACTGACAGATATGCTAATCTTTAATTTTCTCCAAACAAGAGAAAATTTATTTGCACCACTTTCTAAATACACGGTCCATATCTGTACGCAATACTTTTCACTATAAATTAATAATTAGCTGTTATCTTTTACCATGAAGTATATCGATAAAAAAAATATAATGTGGAAATAATTTAATAATGTAGATAGGTAACTTTGAGACTGGAGAATGTTTTCTTGCGATGTAGACAATTTTAGCTAGTGTCTCCTTCAACAAAGGGGTCACAAAGGTCATAGTAATAATATGACATTTCTTAGGAGCTTCTAATAATTATTTATTAAGTTTCCTTCTTTCGTCTAATTTTTAAAAACAACTATGCATGATATGTAATGACTGCCTTTATAAATAAATAATATCCTATTAAAATTAACGGATTAAATGTTCATCAGTCGCACCGATAGTAAAATTTCATCCAGATTTAATTTGATAAATTTTGAGAGGTTTTATCAACTGTTTCCTTCAACAATAGAGGCCTGACACAAAGGTCAGCGCAACATAATTAACCTACGACTATAGTAATGCAAAATTAATCACTACCCTCCAATAATGATTTATTCAAATCCTCCTTGTACTTTTTTTCAAAACGGTACAAATTTCATGAAATATTTTTGATTGAAATTCTCCCAAAAGAAGTGGTAGAAAAATACAATTTTAGTAGTTGGGAAAGTTAATTTTCTATCTAGTTTATAATTATCTGATATATAACTAATATATAGTACTTTAGTAGATAGAAAAATATAGAAAAATCTTCTAGAAAGCTGGAGTAAATACGTAAATATCAAATTCGTCGAATTTTCTCTCAATTTGTATATTTGCATCGGGAACCAAACGATTTGAACGATTAGATTTAGCTTTCAGCGATTCGTGCGTACACTGGGAAAACGCAAATTGCATTTGCACGGGCGATTGGCGAATTGTCGTTTAACGGTCTGGATTTTGATGCTGGTTGTAATTAATGTGATATCGATTGTTGTATTACATAGGTCAAAACAATGGTGTAACAAAGGCGTACCGGTGTGTTTCCCGCTGATCGCCGGAGCGAGGAGAAAATGTTAATTTAAATCGATCGATCAGAACAAATGAGATTTCACCGTGCCCGTTGAACTGCCTTTGGCATGTGCCATATAGTTTTGTATATATACATGTATTTTCCCAGTCTACCGTCCAACTTTCATGCCAGTCCGAATTTATGTTAATCGACGATCATGAATTTCACATTTTCCAATTGACATTTATTTGCGGCAGACGGTAGGAAATTATTTTTTGAGTGATTTTGTAACGGGAGATAAATAAGTTTTTTGGAGTATTTTATTCACCAATTTCAGAGGGCTCGATATATTTAATAGCTGTCGGGTTTTAAATTACTGTTTATTTTTTATTTAACGTGTAATGTTTAAAACTGAGTAAATGGTGGAAGTAATTTTGTAATTTTGTATAAATTATCAAATTTGAAATAATGGTTAGACACTTCAGGATTAAATTGAGAATAGAAACATCAGCTTTGAATGTATTATATTTCAATTTATTGAACGAGTATCTTTGGAAAAGAGGAATTTAGAGATAAAAAGATGATTAACCCCTCGCCTTACGATGGTTTTTGTGACCGAACGTGCAATAATTAAAAATTAATTGTTAGAATAATAGTCCATCACTGATTTCCGACATACCGGTAGAAGTTCACGCCATATTAATAGCATAAGACTAATTTCAACGTCTCCTAACCTACTGATATTTTCAATTTAACAGTTTTTGAAAAAGTTCAAAACTTTCTGTTCCATTTACCGAATCACGTGTGCTACACGTCATTGTAAGGCAAGGGGTTAATCAAGTCATTTATCACTCTCCTATTATCTTAACAGTTTGTAGATTTTTTGGAAAAATTGGGATCCAGTTATTTTGATTTTTGTAGTTTTTGTTTTAATGTTACGTGAATTTGTTAGAGAAATCAGGAATTATTGATATATTTTTATTCCAGCAAGATACTTCTGAATTTCTGTGGGTGCAATCAAAAAAAGATACTAGAGCAAGCAGTTTTAACTCTAAAATTGCATAATTATTTTTAATAATTAACTCCTTATTTTGTAATTTTTTTCGTCCCTCTATTTGCACTAAATTAAGTAATAATTAAATATTAGATTACTGATACAAAAATTAACTAGTTATAGTGTGAGAATAATTATGTGGTTATCTCATCGATTCTTTTAATTTAACGCTAAAAGTTTAAAGTTTTTAGCTTTTTTCTAATTTTCTAAAGTGAAATTAGAGTTATGCAGCAATTACACTTCTATGTACCTTGTAAAATCTAAATTACTTAAATGATGCACTGTTTTTTACTTCTTGATTTCTCTCTTTTCAAAGTACATATTTAATTTATTTGCATATAATTTATGTGCAATGAATTTCCGCGGTTGAATGTTCTCCAAGAAATTTTTCATGCACTTTCAACGAATAGAGAATTTCCCATTCGCCAAAACAACCTGCCCGGTCGCACTGAATGATTGAAAATTGCGACATTTTCCTCGCAACTCCTGTTTTCCCCGTTATGAAAAGCTCGTCTTTTGCATATTTTATACGTCAGTTTGTTTCGCAATGAAAAGCTAACAGTAATTTTTCATTCGTTCCCCCTCAAACTTTCATGTTTTTGCGATGTTCAGGTTGCGACTCTGATAAGAAATACAAAATCACTGATAAAAACTTACGGACTGGCATTTTTGGATTCTTATCGGAGAGTTTGCACTTTCTTTTATTTTCCGTGAAATATGCAAATATGCAAATCAACCGGCATAATTGATTCCAAGGTCCTCGACGAAATTATCGTTCAAACAGCACAATGAGTCGGCACGATATCATGCGACTGAAAAAAATTAAAGGTAATTGCGAGCGCATAAAAAGAAATTGTCCGACGTGACGTGTTTTTTTAAAACCATTGGGATTTTTTAACCAAAAGATTTCTAAGCTTGGCTGATTTTTACGAGATTATTTTTTTCCTGGGGAGATTCTTAAAAAAGGCGGGTTTTTGTCGGTACAATTGGTTGGATGATTTCTTTTGCCGCCTGAGGATGAGTTGGCGTTCTACTTTATCTTCTTTTCCAAGAATTGATTTTTTTACATCTTATTTTTAACGAAATTTTTGCAAAGAAGTTTGCACTGTTTCGTATGATTTTAAACGTAGTTGCAAAGACAGCTAGTTGGGCAGATAAAATTGCGTGCAGCGAAGTAAATTAATTCCGTGTAGATGAATACAATTAATAGTGATTTTTAAAGAAAACTTCTGCGACAAAATTTCCGTAATTGTGAGCAGAATAAAAGACAATTGTAAAAATACTTTGTACAGCAGATAAAAGTAGCGTGGATTATTTTAATTTCGTAATGCTAATTTTAATTGGCGGTGACTTTTAGAGAAACTTTCTGCAACAAAATTAGCATAATTGGGAGCAAAATAGAATACAATTGTGAAGAACATTTATAGCGAGCTAAATTTAGTTTTTAGTACTAGTTTTAATTACAAATTTCTGGGGACCACTACTTTAATCACCGCTTACTTAAGCAAATCCTCATATAAACTGCTCCCAGATTATTTGATCAATTTTTTAATGAATCAAATTTTATTTTATTTTTGTCAAATTTTCCAAAAATATTAAATTTGCCTATCAAAAATTATCGAGCTTGCAGGTATTGATTTTCACCGATATGTATTCAATATGAAATGTCTAAAAATTATTTCACGGTCATCATAACGTTGTTATTTGTTTAAATTAATCGTGCAGTTAAATTCACACCTTTAAAATTGAGTTTATTCAAAACTGAGTTCCGGATTTGTAACCAAACAGCTTGAAAGAAAACAGTGAACTCGGGCCAACGAACTTTTCTCCCTTTTCGACGATTTTCCGCTCTTTGATTCCCCTTTCCTTCCTTTTCATATCTGATTTCATGATGGGGCTTCTGGCAGGTTTGTAGAAACACAAAGAACCTTTGAGAGAGACTGCAATGGTGTCTTCGACATAGAGGCCTCAGGAATTTTTCTCTCCGTATTCGATTGAGCCTCTCAAAACCTAAAACGATCGACCGCACTGTTTTTAAAATTAAAATAACATTTAGTTTACTCAGTAAGTCACACATCTCTTAGATCTTTTACTATCAATTTTATATTTTTACAGTTAAAAGTTTTTTTTTATGTCTGCCTGCTTTGTAATTCGTTGCACAATGATTACCTATAGATTAAATATTTTCGGTTCTTTCTTCGGTTCAATCTGAGTGCCAAAAGGTCATTCACCGACATCTCAGAAATTTAAATCTCTCTTAGAAGACCGTCGTTGACAATGTAGATCATTAGAGGCCCAATCCAAGTCCCAAAAATTCGTCGGTTCTTTTCCGAGGAACTTCAGTCGCCCTTAAAGGACCCTCATTGATAATGTCGATCATCCGAGGCCCAATCTGAGTCCGAAAATATCATTTATTGACTTGTCAAGAAGTTAAATTTCCCTCAGGGGGCCCACCTTGACAATATGTATCATCAGAGTCCCAAACCGAGTCCCAAAAATTGATTTACTCACTTCTAAGGAACTTCAATCTTCCATAAAGTGCCCCCATTGATAATGTCGATCATCAGGGGCCCAAACTGAGACCCAAAATGTCATTTATTCACTTCTCAAGAAGTTACATTTCCCTCAGAGGTCCAACCTAGACAATATGTATCATCAGAGGCCCAAACCGAGTCCCAAAAATTGATTTACTCACTTCTGAGGAACTTCAATCTTCCATAAAGTGCCGTCATTGATAATGTCGATCATCAGGGGCCCAAACTGAGTCCCAAAATGTCAGTTATTCATTTCTCAGGAAGTTAAATTTCCGTGAAATGATCCACGTTGACAAAAGCGATCATTTTGGGCCAAATCTGATTGTAAGTCCCAAAATATTATTCACCCACTTCTCAAGAAAGAGAGTGTCTCTTAAAGGTCCCAAATATTCATTTCAATTCTACTCCATCAACAAGAAAATTCCAAACAACATGACCACCAGCCTAAACCATAAATTAATGGAGGCGTATTTTCAAAAAGTATCCCATTCCTCCACCGTCAGCCTCTATTCGCATTCCCATAAAGTTACGTAACCGAATAGGCCTCGTAATTCCATCTCGTAGCATCGAATTAAACACGAGCAACGATTTATCAGTCGACGGTGCTATTCTCTTAGCCCGCCATTTTTCTCCATTCTTCGTCCACCCTATTCAAGCCCCCGCGTTACGTGCAATTAATAACAGCACCCCCTAAGGGAAGGAAGAAAAGGTGTTCGCCATGAATAAATTGAAACTTCATCGGCAAGTAGAAGCCGGCCATGGTCTCTCATTAGCATGGAAATTTTACGGGGAATGTCACGTCCATCCGGGATGTTTTGAGGATAGGTTTCTTCTGCGTAACCTCGTGCTCCAATGGGCCCCCTCCTGACGGGTCCTATCTCGGAATTCTGCAAATGTCAGCAGGCATGGGTTTCGTTATCTGAGCCTGCAGTTAGAAAGACTGATAACGCACGTTTCGTCTTACCATGGGACAATTAGCAACGGAGACAATACGAATTGTAAGGTTTCTCTGTCAACTGTGTTCTAACGGTCAAATGATATTTGCATTGGACGTTGTTACCCTGGATTTTTTTAAACAGTTGACTGCATTTGACATGGATACACGTTCATTATACATCTAAGCTTCTACTCTTAAAATTTTATTAAATATTATAATTTAATTCTTCAAAATGATGAGATCATTCATGATTCAGTGTACAATATTTTCTGATGTGAGTTAAATTAAACTTCAATTTGGGTACAAATAGACCCTAGGAAGGGATGTAAGTTAAGGATGAAGGGGAATTCTAGTTTTTCTGTGAGTTCTTTTGAGATTTAGCTGCTATGATCATTTCGTCTAGGACCTGCTGTTTTAGGGTGGTTCTAAATTACCATAGCTGTAGTATTATGTATTAAATAGTAATTTAGGAAAAATTTTTGGGAGTGGATATCAAACTTCGTCAATCTCAAAAGTTTTAGAATTTATTGGCATAGATTACGAATTTTCATAATAGAAAATCAATATAGCGGGCTAAAAGTTTGAGCAATTAAACGGAATCAGTCAACATCAATTATTTTAGAAGTGAACAATGCCTAATGGGAATAATTTCACTTTTAATCAACCCTTTTTGCACTTTCTTTATTAATTATAAGTATAATAATATTTCTTGAAAATATACATTTTGTTAATAACTACATCGTGCTACAAATTTTCAAATAATATTCTCTGCTGCCCAACAAATTGCATAATCATAATTACTTTCACCTTCTGCAATTTTGTTGCATACAATTTCCACTATATTTGATTGCCCTCCAAAGATTTAACATATTCATTTATATTGTTAACTGCACGTGGAATTTGTCTATGCATCGTGACATTTACATTGCAAATTGTCAATTACACTGTCCTCGAACACCATAAATAACCTGTGTAAACGTTATCTCGCACAGATACAGTATTATCAGTCTGCAAGAACACTTTTAAACTTTTGCTTACTAGGTCGGTGGTTTTAAATATTAATGGATCAGAATTTTTATAAATTATCGACTCTCAGTATAAGTAGCAACACTGCAGCATTTAATAAAAACATTTTTCATATCGACACTACATAATTAATCATAATAATATAATAAATTTTAACCATGTACTTGACAATGTGTAAATTCTTTGATACTTTAATCCTTATCTTACTTTGCTAATTATATTTAAAATTGGATATCTGCTTTTTATTTTACCGTTTATTAACCCCTCGTCTTACAACAACGAATGTTACTCATGATGAGGTAAATGGGATAGAAAATTTTCAAAGTTTCCAAAATCTATTAAATTGAAAAGATTAATGCGATATGATGCAATAATATTATTTCTATAACATTAATATTATGTTAAACTAAACGGTACATCATGTATCAGTGATCAATTTTTATTTTAGTAATTTAATTCTGAGTTACAGCGGAGGCAGTCACGAAACAAATCGTAATGCAAAGAGTTAATTATAAATTTGTTTGTTTGTATATAATTTCTTTTTTTCCTTCTCTGTACCCCGACTTTTCATTACAATGTGTTTTTTCGACTTCATATAGAAGAACTCCCTCTGTAAATTAATTAAATCAGTTAAGTAAATAACCCAATTAGGAATCCCCATAAAAATTCATTAATTCTTAGCAATCGCAATGTATTCACCAAATTATACTTTGAAATGAGCCGCGTTCGGGAAAAATTCATAAAACATCGACGCAGATGTGATATCTGTGGTTGAAGTCATTGAGTAGATATAATTTTTCCACATGCTCGTCATCCTACAAAAATGACAGTGTGTCATCATAGCAGGGGTAAAATGACAGCCGATAATGTTACAACTCGTTATGTTGCGGGATTATCGACGTGGAATATAGAAAGGACCGAAGTACATTGCGAGAAAATTAGCGCGCCTTGCGTAATCCCCGTAATCCGCTTTTCTCCCATAAAAATGGCCGCCTATCTCCTTCGAAGGGGATTGCAAATTTCCTACAGACACCTGTTTGTGATGTTCGGTATAATCTGCGTATTATTTTAAATTTGAGAGCGAAGAAATATTGAAGCTCCATCGATCAATCGCGGTTTTAGTTTTTCTTAATGCAATTTGCAAATATCTATATTTTTATTTGTACCATTACGTTTCTAATTGGTAATTTAATGCTGGTCTTTATGATTCAAGTTTGTTATAATATTTTGTGCAAAAATATATTCTTCGTGGTTATCAAATTTAAGTGATATTTTTGATTTTATTTTATTTAAGGCAAGATAATTCAAATTTCGATTTCGTGTTTCACAAAAAAGGGTAGACAACTAGAGAAATAAATAAAAAATGATTGACCAACATTCAAGACTATAATTATAAAAATTTTTTAAAAATTGAATCACAAATACAGAATTTTAAACGTGTCTTTATATTATTAATTTTAAAAATTCTCGTTCAGGAAATCTTCGGTTTCTTCGCCTTGATAAACGAAGACAATCTTATTCCACCCCTATGGAAGACACCCTTCTTCTCTTATGCCTGAAAGCATAGGGATTTGAATTATTGCTCATTAAGGTCTCGCGTTTGGAGAATAAAAGCCGACTTTCTTGGCGATACGGATGAAACAGTGGGAAGAGGGTGCTTACAGGGGGATGGATAGGCACGATTATAAGTTTTCGAGATAATAGAAGCATGGTAGTTTTAATTAAAAAGTCGCTGCCATTGAGAATTACCTCGACACCATTGGTTCCACCAATTGTTGTAGAATCTGTACTTTTATATTTAATACTTCAATAATTTCTCAGAATTTTTCTATCTCTAGTATTGTATTTTTAAAGTTGATGTATTTACAAAGTCTTTTTGCTTATTCTTCCTCTTTTCAATTCAACATGTGCTTTTACTTCTGCACTTTCCTGTCATCTTTGACTTCTTACTTACTGTTTTGTCTTTTTCTCTTGCTTCTAATATTTTCTTTTAGTTTTACCTGCATTCTCTTTCTACTTTGTTTATTTCTGTCCCTCTATCTTCTGCTCTCTCACTCGTCCTTACTTTTCTTCTTTCTTTGATTCTTCGTTCTCCTAATTCTCTTTCTCCTTCGATGCTCTCTTCTCTTTCGAAACTCTACTCTGCTACTATTTATTCTTCTCTGGTTCCTCATACTTTTTCACATTTTTTTGTTTTAAACACTCCTCTCTGCCTCTCTCTCTATAACTAATCCTACCCGTTCTTTTCCTTAGTTCTCCTACTTTAGCATATTTTTGACTGCCTTTCTCAACTCTCCCTCCTATTTCTACCCTCCGCAAATTCTACTTTCTTCCTTTCAGTCCTCTACTTGGTTCATCCCTTTCTATTTATTCAACGGTATTACACTTCTCCCACTTTTCTTCTCTTCTAAAATTCTGTTTCTCTCCCGTTAACTCCTCACATCTCTTTTCTCATCCATTTCTTCATTTTTTGACTGTCTCCCAGCATTTCCTCTATTTTCTCAGTCTCACCCTCGGTATCTTCCTTCCTTCCAAAACACTCCCTCTCTTCCCTATTCTCTCTACATCACGCCAACCCCATTTCCTTCCTTCTGTATCGCCATCGTAGAAACTTGGGCCGTAGAAGTTGTAGCTTTGCCGGCGACAAGTTGGATCGGCAAAGTTACCCCCTGGAAAACGTTCCTGTTCTCCCTCGAAGAGAGCTTTCGTCGATTTTCGTCTCGCCTCGGAAGCGGCGCGTTTTGAATCCATCTCACCTCTCTCTCTTCTTCTCTCTTGCTGCTGCAAAACGACGGAATTGTCCTGGAATTGCACCCAGAGAGGGCTAAGGCATAGAGGGTTGCAAGGACAAAGGGAGGCGCTCGCGCTCGAAGCGCTAACGGCGTACAATGCAAAAACCGGGCTAAAAGATTTCCTTTCTTCCCCTTATTCCATGGGAGAAGGTTGTTTACAATGCTTGTCTAATTTTTTGGTTTTATTGGAATTTGTGGAATTTTTTAATTCGGTTGACTTTTAAGTTCAGCGACTTTTCAGTTGTACTCGGGAATTTTTTAATGCAGTTTGTTGAGTATGTGTTTAAAGTATCTGTTTTGAAAGTACGTGACTTTAAAAAAGACTTTTAATTTAGAACTGCACTTTTTGGTCCCTCTAGCGATTTAAAATAAATACAGATGCATTTTTTGTTTTTTTTCAAAGGCATAATACCCCGTAGAAAACCAAAATACAGAATATCTCTATTTTTCTACATTTTTTAAATTTTTTACCCTAGAAGAAAAAATAATTTATTGAAATTCCATGAACTCATCATTTATTTAGTAATAAATGTAACTATAAATATTGAAAACTATTTAATTCGAAGTAGAAAGGGACTTTTTAATTCCAAAGTCGATGTAAAATTAATACGAACGAAAGGATACGGTAGAAACTTAATTTAACCTCATGAGAGAAGCGACGCTTCAAAATTATTGCAATTTTGTTGAAAACCGCGGCATGAATATTCGCCAAAGTTTGACAGAAAAAGAGGGAAAGATTCGATGCAACAACTCTCCTGGTATTTGCAGGAAACATAGCGTGCGTGTTACACGTGTAACAGGTGCCCCATGGCGAAATTTGAGCGCGGCACGTTTTAGCAACGAGCCGCTCGTTTCCTCGCCGGCTGTTGCTACGAACGTGCCGTTGTAAGTGGCGATCGCAGAGGCAAATTTGCACGCGAAAATATTCGCTCGAAACTGACCGGAAGTAGGAATTAAAACGCTGTTCAACTGCAGGATGCGCTGCTCTTTTAATTGTCAATAATTTCGATAAAGAAACTCCATTTTACAACTAGCATTTCTGCGATTAGTGTTAGGAAAATTACTATTTCGGCTGTTGATATTTGCGAAATTAAAATTCCTGTGATTATTGTCACTGTCAGTAGGAGTATGCTAGTGATTAGTTTTCTGGTGATTAGAATTTTCAGCGATCAGTATTGACGCGATTATTATTTCTACGATCAGCATTTCAGGAATTAGTATTTCGGCAATTAGCAGATCTGCCTTTAGCATTTTCAGCGGCTGGTATTTGAGCAATTAGCAGATCCGCGATTAGTGTTTGAACAAGTCCAATTTCTGCTCTTAGTATTTGGAAAATTACTATTTCTGCTGTTAGTATTTACATAATTGGAATACCTGTGATTGTTATCACTGCCGTTAGGAATATTCCCGCGATTAATATTCTGGCGATTAATATTCTGGCGATTAATATTCTGGCGATTAATATTCTGACGATTAGCATTTTTATGATTAGCATTTCAGCGATTAGTATTCCTGCGATTAACTTTCCTGCATTAATATTCCTACAATTGGCATTTTCAGCGATTAGTATTTCTGCAATTAGTAATCTTGCGACTAATTTTCCTACTATTGGCATTTTCAGTGATTAGGATTTCTGCGATTAATACTCCTGCGATTAATTTTCCTACGATTGTCATTTTCAGCGTTTAATATTTCAGCGATTAGAAGATCTGCCAATTTTTAACGGATAGTATTTCAACGATTAGTAGATCTGCAATTAGATTTACGAGTAGTATTGAAACTTATTTGAAACTGCCCTGCCTAAAAATTACAATTTCAATTTCTCTCGAATGCAAATTAAAAGAGCAAAGAAATTTTCCATGCATAAAACACTAGAAATAATTAAAAATATAATTAAGCTGAGTACAATATTGATAGCATACAAACGAAGTCTGTACTGTTTAAAAAATGAAGTGGAATCTACAGAGTGCTTTCAGTGGAGAATGTACACAGTGTTTGCAAAGTACATTGATCTTCGCGATTTTTTCCACTCCGAATGATCGATTATTCTAACCATTCTGTTTCTTCTGTTCCAGGTGAGTTTCCCTCCCCCGTTTCCTGAGGGACGAAAGACTTTATCGTGTCGAGTCCGGTGAGTTAAGAGCAAAAGTTCCATGAGCATCCCTCTCGCTCGAGGGAGCACAAGAGGAGTCTTTGAAAACCGAGGGTTTTCAGACACCCTCTAAGGTCTCGCTTTTCGCTTCTTCCGGAAGCAGCGATTCCCGTTTGATCGATCGTCGAATGCCAATTAACGTGGCTTCCCTTCATTTTGAAGAGCTGAAGATACTGTTAGGGAACAAGTACAATTTTATTTTATTTTTCTCTATTGTTTTCTCTTTCTTTGTAATTTATTTAACACTAGAACTACCAAACCAGTCAAAATGACTGGTATACAATTTTTTCAAAAAATTCTCCAATTTTATATAAGAGTCATAGAATAAATATTCTACGTCTATGTCAATAACCATAAATGACCCAATCGATCAACTTTTCTGCCGCTTGATTCCCCCTTTTTCAAAGTACTTACTTAATTTATTAAAATATGTTGGATTTGACGCCGGTAGTTCTAGTGTTAATACGAAGTGTTGCTATGATTTAGAAATTTCACTTCATTTTGTTTCTAATTTAAAAAATTTATCGTTCGGTATTTTCGCAAGTGAGTGGAATTTAGGGAATTGTAGAAATTCAGATTTAAAAATTTACAATTTTATTGTTAATGGTTACCGTTTTTATTAGTAAGTGACTAGGATTTTTAATATAAATAATCAGTGTTTGGGAAGATTCTGTTAGCAAAATTTTATTTACTTTGCCGACATAATCAAAATTTCAATTTTCCACTAGTGTAGATAGTAATAAATATGTTAAATTATATAACATTGTAATAATTCAGTATTTCTCATTTCTTTTCGTCACTGTCCACTCAAATTGTTGTAACTCAATACATTTTTACAACTACTGATCATTTATTGAAAGTACTAATCGAAACTATTAAAAACACTGACCAAATAAATAGTATCTTCAAATTAGCATGCAACAAATTATCGTTCTCAATGTCAATTATTTTTTAATCTGCAAACATTTTTGAATACGTAAACACTCCTTTCTCCATAAAATACGATACAGTAATCGTGTTATTCGACTCCAATTACTGTCACACATGAACGGGGTAATTACAGAAAAAAAATCAACCAACGAACGGCATACCGCAGACTTTTATTACACAATATCCTCAAATTGGAATCATGGATGCACCGCAGACATCCGAGGACGCGTTTCATCGCTCGTCCCCGTTTGGATTAATTGCACGTGACCGTTAATTAACCGATTTCCATAATTCCTTTCACTTTTTCTCCGTGTCAAGAGTATCGCTTTTAATTGCGCTCCATTACCCTCTTTCATTACACTTTTACTTGGCGAGCTCGGGCAAAGAACGAAGAAGGAGAAAGAAAAAAAATAAAAGAAGGTGTATTTTAGTTGTGAAATATTCACAGCTGCTCGTATGATCATTTATATTGGTTTGCAAATTGCAACAAATTAGACTTCGGTAAAATTGTCACAAATTATACGAAATTAAGCTTCCATAGATATTGCCAAAGTGTGACAGCAATTGCAAGCAATTAATCATCGGTAAAAATTAGGAAAGGTGGGAAAAATTGCAACAAATTAGACTTCGATAAGATTGTCAAAAATTATAACAAAATAAACTTCGATAAAAGTTGCCAAAGCATGACAGAAATTCAAAAAAATAAGTTATCAGTAAAAACTGTCAAACATAGGCTTGCAACAAATTAGAATTCGGTAAAATTGCCAACAATTATAAGAAAATAAACTTCGATGAAGGTTGTCCAAGCGTGACAGAAATTGCAAGAAAATTAGTAGAGGTAGGCAAAATTGCAACAAATTAGCCTCCTGCAGATATTGCAAAAAATTCAGTAGTTGATCATTAACAAAAGTTACTACAAAGTGCCGAAAATTGCAAAAAATTAATTTACTGCAGAAAGTGTAATAAAAGACAAGTTTAGTCTTCAGTGACAGTTGCCAAAGAGTGTCAAAAATTGCAACAAATTAACTTCCCGTTCAAACAGCCAACGTCGATTAAAATTAGCCTTCTCTAAAAGTCACCAAAAGGTGTCTAGTACATACTGCAAGACATCAACCACCTGTAAAAGTTGGCAAAATTGCAACAAATTAGCATTCTACACGGTGACCATTCGGAAGACCAGACTTCTAAGTACAATGTGTAATTAACTTGACGAATTTCTCGACTTTCAGACGACAAAATTTCAACTTGATTTGCTCGGTGAAAAATGGCGGAAGGACGGTTTCTTTGCGTGTATGAATGAAGAACTTTGTGAAACACGTGTTGCGGGGGACGTCGTTCTTATCTCCGTTATTTTTAGAAGCTGACACACTCCAACAAACCGATTCTAAATTTTTAATGCTCGGAATAGAGTTTCTTCTGTGAACTTCTTTCTGCTCTTCCATTAAACCGTATCTGCTGGAGGTTTCAGGCTGCTTTTTGCAAGGAGTTGATTGAAATTTATTTCGAGAATGTTACTTCTCTTTCTGTTGGCAGATGTTTCGTTAGAGAGTGATGAATATTTCGCAGTATTCATATTTCTATGGTATTTGCTTAGTACTTTTGCACGGAGTTTGACGAGAAGAATAGTTTTTGTATGGAGAAACAAGTAGGGTTGCATTTAAAATAAAAGTGCAGCTGCAGAGAAAATACTTTATTTTTATAATTTTTATTTAATCTTGCTTAAAACGAATTTATCACTCGTGCAACAGAAAAACTATATGTATTTTAATTTTTTGTTTTTATTTTCATAGACGAGGAATTAAATTTTTTCAGGTTATATCTATCATCCTGATAGATAGGTTCATACCTATCACATATATATTATAAAAGCAGCGAAGGGTGTTTTTAAACCCTGGACAGTGACAGACAATAAATAACCCTTCGTCCATGTACAATAATATAACCACCTAATTTCTGTGAAATCTCGAACACTATACTGAAAAGTATTTGTTATTAATTTTCAAAAATACATGATAGAAACATCAAAGGTTTTTCATTTGGTAGCCACAGCGAATTTTCAAAATAGTATCCCTTGAAAAACACCCTGCAACGTGTCCTCTGATTGCCCGTTAGAGTGCACGCGTGCACGATGTATTTATCCGACGGAAACCGTGGCCATAACTTCGTTTCCATGGGAATTGTTTGGCAACAGGTGGGGAAAATTTCCACGAACCGACCGCCACCCCCTTGCCAACCTCGCCACTGGTTCTCTTTCTCCTTTACCCCATCTCGTTCGCCCCCATAGGAAGATAAAAATATAATTCTCTTGTCGACCTCGTTCCCGCGTTTTTTTTTTTTTCGTTATTTGCAATCGAGAAGAAATTTTTAAGAGGTTACTTATGACTCTATTTATCTTCTTGTTATGAATAATTTTTACATTTTTTTTATATTGTGAAAATGTTATAGTAACATTTGACGACTGAAACATTAATATTTGGTTTAGAAAATTACACTGAAGTATAAACACAATGCGGGGTTGAAAATGAGCGACACTAGGGCATGAAAACTTAAGAAAATAAGTACATGTAGACAGAGTTTAAAAATCTATTGTAATTTTTATTAAGTGAAAAAGTCATTTCCGGGTAGAATCGAGTGAGTATACACTTTTTTAATACACTGCAAATTAATTTTGAACGTTAGTTTTTCTTCACTGAATTTTTCAGGATCAGCAAATAGTTGAAAACCAAACTTTTATCTCTGCTTGAATTTTTTACACAACGCATTTCGTTTCCAGCCAGGCTTTTAGCAATTTTCCCTCGTCGATTTCCGACAATTAGCCCTCTTCAACCTCCTTCTCCCAGAACACTAAAATTTCAAAATGAAATCATGAAAAAATTCCATAACCGTTTACAAAGTTCTCAAATTTTTTTTTTTTAAATTGCATAATCGTTGAGAAGTCTTACGGGTGCGGACTTTACGTAAACTGTCTTAACGACTAAGGAAAACTGCGGAAACAACCCCTTCGATCTTAAAGCACGAAACCATTAACTCCGATAACAGAAAATCTTATATTTACCCGACGGAACGATGCCGCGGAATCTTCTTACACTGCGTAAACACAAAACTCCATTAAACGATACGACGAACGATCGGAAGAAAAATAACCGGGAGGAATTTTCATCGAACTACTGGGCACTTTCGTGCTGGAGCAAACGGTGGAGGAAGAGGACTAAAGGGGTTGGAAAGAGGAGTTAAAAAAATAGTAAACTCCCGTAGAAGAGAGTCGAATCGATACGGTCGAAATTCTGTCCCAAAGAAGACTTCAGTAAGAAGGAAATAGTTTTTGAAATCAAGGCCTAATTTACATTTTTTTTCGATGCAATTTTTAATTGGAAATATTGACAGAAATAAAAGTTTCTAATTTAATATCCATTATTAAAAATAGCAAGCCTTCTGAATTGTTAGTTGTGAATTAATTATTATTTCCATCTATAATTATTATCATCCGGTGATTGTTCAAAATTAATTATTATTTCCATAATCGATAGAGTTCTTCTATAAATTAAAAATTCTAAATGATATCTATTTCAAATATTCTAGAATAATTATTGCAGCGAAATATAAATGAGATATGAAAATTCGAAAAAGGTTGCCATATTTTTCATTTTGCAATTTGCAAAAATTCTGGTCAGCTATGTAAAAATTTAGCAGTGGTCCCCTTAAATATAGAATTTGGTGCATACTAAAAAGTAAACCGGAAACACCGGTATCTTGAAGTAGCCTAATAGCTGAAATTCCCCAACGCAATTCACCCTGAAAAGAGGGATGAAAGTTGTTCTCTTGAAGAAATAATCGCGGATCCGGGATACGCAGATTGAGCAACGCAATTTCATTTTGCAAATGCATAATGCACCAGCACTCGCAATCGTTCTCGGCGAAGGGCGAAGTGGGAAGGTGAAAAACCAGCCCTAAGGGATGCCCGAGGGTGCGATCAGTTATTTACATTTTCACGACTACTCTCGACACGGTCCCATCGATTTCCCAATTGCACCGTGGCCCTTTTTCATTCAACTCTTTTTGTTAGAATCGAGAAGAGGAGCTTTTTCGTCGGCCACCTTGAACACGATTCTTCTAATTTCGGTCTTCTGAATTATTTTCACTGAAGAAGGAAACTAAGAAGAACTGAGGGTGCGAAGGTCTTGTTCTTTTTTATTTCTAAATCTGGTGGATTTTCAAGTAGGGTAGGACTCAGCATTATTAAAAATAACCCGGATTCAATTCCATTTTTGCACTTACCTCCTGCTGAGAGAATTCTCAAGCAAGTTCACCCTCAGCTACTGTATAGTTTTTCCAAGAGTATACCACCATTATTAAAAGTAGTCATCCTTTAATTCCAACGGAATATTTACCATTTATCTTTCAGCGCACAGACAACTCCCTTCCCATAAGAGGCAGCGATTGGACAAATAATTGATATAAATGTAGGATTGGGATATTTGCGATATTTGCTATTCGATATTTGCATTGCAGCGATTCGCAGTAAGCAGTGCCTTGGCGTTGCGTGGCAATTGTAACAAGCGGTGGAGATATTTGTAAATCAGAGTCGTGATTTAGCAGTTGTACGGAGAAGTTGATTTTTATATCTGATTTGATCTAATTTGTATTACATTCAATGTTTTAATCGTTTAATTTATTGTTCTAATAAAATATTCCTCTTACATAAATAAAAAAAATTCATCCCTCTACGACTCCCAGAAGTCGAGACACGATTTTTCAAACTTTGACCTGTATCGGTCCCCCGACTGCCGGGACCCCTTCACCAAGGGCCACCCGCAACTCGACTTCCTCGACTTTGAGATTAAATATCTCAGCCATTTCTGAACCGGTCGTGATGAAACTTTTTTCTACGCATTCCTTTAAGTCTTGGCTTTCGATCGGCGCCAATAGAATCATTTTTAGAAGATGAGTTTTTGCCAGAGGCTCGCGAGACGGAAAAATGAGCCGCAAACTTAAATTAATAAAAGTCGGATCTTTTCGTTAAAAGCATGGCAAAGTAGACACTTTCACTTTTAAAACGAAAAGAAAATCCATCCCTCTACGTCCTCCAATATATAGTGTTGTAACCCCGTAATAAATTTCACTCGAATTTTCTTTAATTGTGCGTTTATTGAAGCGGAGAGAGATGTTTTCGGTTTTAAAGTTGGTATAGAAGTGTCGATTTTTGGAAGAGCGTTGGAGGTGGACGGAAAATTAGTCGGAGAGAGGGAAGTACGTAGGAGAAGGCTGGTAAGGGTTTTTATAAAAGGAGGAAAGAAGGAAGAAGGGACAGAGGAGTGATGTAATTTATTACTGTACCTCGGTAGGGCCCAAGTGCGGATCTCTGGTTTTTCTCTGTCCCGAGTTAGACAGTTTAGGGAGAGAGTAGGACTTAACTTTCACTGGCATACTATGCCTTAACAAATTTAAGAGGTATACATCAATAGACTGCTTATATTATCATTAATCCATGACAATAATGATCATCAGGGGCACCGGAAATCGATGGGAATCATTTTACAGGGCATTCTTTACATGCCTTACCCGAGGGTCGTGTTAATTGCTTTCGTGGAAGCTGCACGAACGATTTCAATTATTCCTCTCTCTCTCTCTTTTGTCTGGCATACTCGCACTTTTATCCCCGGCGTGCTCGCCGGGGTGGAAATGTGTAGGAATAAAAAATGTCGAGATTTTAATTAGAAGCTTGTCTCGTCATGGCCGAAGATCAGAGTCCTGGTGTATATAAGGGTGTCGCCGTCGACGTCGGCATCTCTGCGGGGGTGCAATATAGTGAAAACAGCCGGGGTTCGTCGGCGATCCTGTTCATGAAGGAGTATCGGTGTTTTCTAACTTTTATCGCAGTCATTCTGCTTGGGAAATACGTGTTTTAGTAGCAACTTGCGAAAATAGAGACCCCATACATGCTGCGTAAGGTGTATCGATTCCGTTAAGCTTTTGGGGGAGGTTTTTGATAGGATAATACATAGGGTACCATAGACAATTTCCTATGCTGTACATGAGCTTAAATTGTACTGGGTAGTCATTGAATTACAAAATTCTTTGGGGGAGAATTGACGTTGAACGTTTAAATTTAAATTTGACTATTTTACAAATTTGTTCGCAGAAAAAAACTTCTGAATGTCGAGTGCATTTTACATAAACATTTGTACAGCAGTGAAATCTTTTAAACAAGATAGCAATATTCCAAAAGTGCCAATCAAAAACTACCCCCTCGCAAACAATTCCCCACCATAAGGCAGTCTCGATGAACCCAGACAATGATCGAACACAAGAACCAAGTCTCCGTCAGTGATAATAGATCTTTCCACCCCCGAATCACGCAAGAGTCCACCCCAAAGTGATCTCACCACGAGACTAGGTAAAAAATCGCCGAGAATTTCGAGAAACACAAGCTGAACAAAATGTTCCTTTCCCATGGCAGGATGGTTTCCTGTATCAATCCACCCCCGATGGAAAGGCCGAGAACGTCGAAGCACGAGGCGGCTCTGAGTAAACGAGGAAAACTATAGCCGGGGGTAGTTTATGGGCCAATAACAGGGGCGTGTGTCTTGTCGTTGTAAATTATTAAGCCACCCCCTGGTGTCGTTCCTGCCGTGACGATAAAGTGCACACCGGCCTTGATATGTCTGTAACTTTCACAGAGAGCGTCTTCATGGGATCTCATGGTGGTTGCGGTTCTCGGTCAGACAGGAAATAACGATTAACTCGATGCCATCGACGATAGCGTGTGTATGCAGTAAATCATCGACTTGGCTCGGTCGACGGTGAAAAGCTGTAATCGATACACGAGCTGGTTTTGATATCGAACACCGTGTCTTGTGTGGGGAATGACGTATGGGGTGGGGGTTTTAATTCAATGCGAATGAGATAGCATTGAGGATGGAAGTTTCATCGGGGTGCTGAATGGTTTGTGCGGTTTGGTTTTTGGAAGGTGGAGAATTATTGAATGATGGCGATGAATACTTTGAAGAGGTTGCTTTTTGAAAGGGCGAAGAATTATTAAAGAGCAGTGACGAACAGTTTGCGGGGGTTGGTTTTTTAGATCATGCTGAATCGGTAACGAGGTGGTGCAATTAATGAAATTTTCATAGGCTTAATAAATTGCCATGTTTTGGAATATATTCAAATTATTTTATTCATTCTCATTTTCTAATTAGTGGTGAACACTTTGCAACGGGTTAGTACCTAGAAAGATTCTGAATTTGCAAACGGAAGGTCTAAAAATCTCTTCAATAATCTCAAATAATTTATTGAAAATATAATCAAATTTTCTAATTATATTTTAATCTCTGTAAAGAAAAAAATCATAATTTGTAAAAATTAGAAATGATACCTATAGGGAGTGAATGAAAACTCTATGCTTTGAAATATAGCGATGAATATCTGAATATTTCTTCTATCTCTTGGAGACGAAGAAAATATCAATTTCGAGGAAAAGTAATTTTTAAAAATTAGAAATCGTATCAGTGTAGGATCGAATGAAATCAGGCATGTACCGCGAGATGTACCACTTAAGATCATGCGAACAATTATCATCTGTTGACGATGTTTCAGCTTATGGGGCCCTCTTAACTCGCCCTTAATATTAAGACGCACGAGGGTGTTTTATCGACACCCCTGTGCATTAATCCAGTTACAGCCCCAACACCGCTGAAATTTGTAGACGGTTATAAATTTTAAAACTCCCTCAACGCACCTGCGTTCACGCACCCCCTCGCAATTTACGGGGTTTAATCGTATGTATACGGGGCTAGAGCAGTAGGTAGATAGGTGCGTTTTGCAGGGGAGTTAATATTTTCTTAATATACTGGGTGACTGTCAAAAATTATTTTAAAGTCCCATAAACATGGTGTAAATAATATTACAATTTTAATTTCAATACGTAAAACCTGTCTCTTCATACTTTACAATTTTTCACTGC
Organism: Cerceris rybyensis; assembly: GCA_910591515.1. NCBI lineage: Eukaryota > Metazoa > Arthropoda > Insecta > Hymenoptera > Crabronidae > Cerceris > Cerceris rybyensis. Next base: position 9,528,160 of record OU342802.1, on the reverse strand, counting down.
CTAAATACAGCCCTTAGGTGAATTAAAAAAATATTACCATCTTTCAAAGACCACCAATTCCTCATCCCTTTAAGTTGCAACCCTCTACCCCTGAATTTCAATGCCCTATTTAAAAATGTGCCGAGTGCATCACCGGCAGTGGTTAAACCGCTCATTCCACACTCGGAAAAGCTTCCCCATAAAATGCTATTACCCCGTAGCTAACGAGACTGGAAAATTCCATCGATGCTGTACCAGTGATCCTGATTGGTCGGCTATTAACGACGCGCGGCCATAACGATCATGGGGTGTGCGACAAATACAAATTAATTAATAACGTTCATAAACCACTCGGTCCGATGGAGAGAGTAGCTTTAACGGCTATGCCGTGCCGGGGTTAGTTAATACCCGTTAAATTATCTCCGGTACTTACGCAAAGATCATTAATTTATGCTCTGTCCTACTGCTTTTCGTGCTCGCCTCTGTACGAAAGGACTACCATGATAATTCTGTAGAACACTTGCAACCGTTCTCCAGAATTGGGACAAAACTTCGAACGTTTACTTGAAACTGCGAGCAAAGAAAGTGCAATTAATCATGTGGAAGGGAGACTTCGAGGTCCTTCAAGGGCCTTTGCAGTGGTCAATAGTGGTCGTCGTCAATAGTAAGACCCTATCAGTCGAGGAAAAAAATAGAGCTTTTCCAACAACTCCTAGAATTCGAAGATCATATGGTGCGACATAATTTCTGCTAAATTAAACACCAATAAACATTGACAATTTTTCGATTTCTCTATTTTGCAATTTCAACGGAAGATAATAATAACACCAAGACTTTGCAGTGTTGAATAAAACCGAATGGGGAATGTTAACACTAGATCCTGAAGTTGCTAACGCTATTTTTCTTTCAATTTTCTACGTCTATCTTGAAAGCTGTAAACGATTGAATCGATCAAGATTTTGCCCCCTTCGTTTCTCTCGTTCGGACATATTTATTTAACAATTGCAGATATATTGAATTAATCATCGGTAGATCTAGTGTTAAAAAATCAAACACTCATTATTGTCAATTTATTGTCAATATGTACAGATAATCTTATGAATATCTACATGATACAGAAAGTGTTACAATTCTCAGTCCATCTTTAACTAGATTCAAAATTTACCATTACTGCAACCATCAGATATGGACGGATGTCAGATCACTTGAAAGTAACTTTCCTTCATGTAAATATCACAGACCCAATCCACACCATCTCTTTGCCGCCATTTCAATTGAAAATTCGCCCCACAATATTTTCATGGTCCCACTAAAATTTTATAAACCCACAAAAACAAGAGAACCACTCTCCAGACTCATCTAGCAGACCGGAATTCTACAATCAACCGGCACCCTTTGTCTTAATTACCATCAATTGGCAAAGGACCACAGAGTACACCCATCCCTTACAATATGTTTTCGCAGGTAATGGATTGCTCCTTGCCATCTCCTCTCTCGGAATTATAATAGCCTCCTCGTCGGTAGATTAAAGTTCAAATGTCGCGCAACGCTCCTCGAGACGCAAAGAAGCAAGGGCCACCCCCTTGAAGAAGGGGTGGACGTCCAAGGAGACGGTACTTTAATTTTCCTCAAGGTAGAAGGGAGAGAGGCAGCTTTTTAAAACGATTGCAACGGCACAACCATCCGATTGACTTCCACTTTACGGAATTTCTCCGAAAGAAATAGTTGGACGGGGTTGTTGCACCCTTCCTGATTCACCCCGAGGGATCGTTCCCGTTTCAGACGGTGTGACACTTCCTCCCTTCTCTTTCTCTGGGTTAGAAGCTGTAATTACAACGATTCGGACCCCCTCCCAGGGCCTCTTTCGTCCTCGGACTTATCAGTTAGACGTTACAGGGTGCTGCGATTAAGTGATTGCAAACTGGAGGACAAACTGTCTACCTCTGGCTAAACACTTTCGAATAAGGGTTAGCAATTACTCTTAATTAACGGGGGATAACGTTGCGATTTGGAAATGTCGATGGAATTTCGTAGAAGTGGATTGCAGAGGGTGAAGAGGAGTTTGGTGTCTTTGGTTTTGAGGGATAGAGGATTTTGAGAAGGTGAAGAATTTCAGATGAAAGTAATATGGACGAATTTTAATTTAGCTGTGGCTGTAGAGACACCATGGATCAGTGTTTGCTCTTTTAAGAAGGTATTAACTTTGCAAAAGTTTATTTTTTCGAAAATAAATATATATTTGTCAAAGGATATGTCATAATTTGTAATGATAATGAAAATTTAGATATTTTAGGAGAACCGTTCGGTTCAAGGGGGTGTTTCTATTTTGACCTTTGAAAAAATTGATTTTTTGCATATCTTAGAGTAAGTAACTTCGAAAATATATTTTACAAAGGTGGAATTTGTAAGAATAACGAAGATACAGATTGTTAAGGATCATAGTTGTGATACCTTCAACTAGTTCGTTAGGTTTAACATCATATCTCAAGATCTAGCTGCCTAAGTGACTTGAAATATGAATATATTCTTGACAATACTTGTCGCTATGGCAACTACCAAAATGTTTAAGTTATCTTCATTTTTTCTCATTTTTTATCATGTTAAATCTCATAAATTGAACCGGAATTCCTTCTACATTTCAAAGGCTACCAACGATTGCCGTATTAACCTAGAATGATTATAAAACGGTAAATTGTTATCAGGACTAAGTACAAACCCTGAGTAAGCACTCTACTCAGGATGATCGTCATCCCAAACGACAAAAGGGTCGAATCTTACGATCCTCGATAAATCGTCCCGTGTAATGATCATTAATCTGTAGGTCGTTTTTGCAACATTTTTACTGCGGCCTGTCGAATAATACCGGCTATCATTTTTCGTTGTACATGTATTAAATGGGGTATTAAATCGGGTAGTAAAATGGTATCACGTGGTAGCCAGGGTCCATCCACGTCGATGTGACACCTCGTGGTTCCTGGTCGATCGTTAAAATGTCCCCTTCGAAATGACTGGTCGTAAATCAGAAAAGAGTCGATCGAACATTCGTCACGCGAACGTGGTAAATTCTCTGCCCTGAACGATAGAGGAAGGAAGAGCGTATGTGTAAAAGTTTTGACAGTAAAAATAACAGGTTATTTTATTATTGGCTCCAACGTCCACCGGTTTTAGGTAATCGCATACTCGCTTGGAATATCTGTTTTGATGGAGTTAGTTTAATTAGTTGACGTCAAAGGTACCGAGACATTTTATTCAAATTATCATTGAATTAATTTTCACTTACAGTTAGGGTAAGAATTTCCAATTGCCTGAAATATGCGCCAACAAATTTTTTTGTTTAAAAAAAAGACACCTGAGAAAGTTGAACCTCCCCAAATTCATACTACTAAAAAACAAACTACCTAGGCAATTAAAATGACTGGTTGTTAATTTTTGCTAAAAATTCTCCGCAATGAAATTTCAAGGAATTTGTAGAGCTAAATATTAAGTGTATTTCCCGTACCCTAGAGTTCTATTTCATTTTAAATGACAGACAAGAATTAAACTTTCAAAATTTCCGTAGAATTCTCCCAAGAATATTTGTAGGTCAGAAGTTTGCTCTCTTCTGTCACCAAGAAGTGTCTTCTATTTCCAACTCCTCTAATTTTTCGTTAAAAAAGAAAAGAACGGTCAAGAACCAGATTTTCAAAATTACATTAAAATCCACTTGAGTTAAGTTGCCATCTTAATTTCTGACATTTATAACTTCATTTCAACAGATCAAAATTACCTAGCAATTTAACAAGATCCAATGATAATGAGCTTTTCAAAATTACAATGAAATCCTTTTTAGAAACCTTTTTAAGTTAGAAATTTTCTCAGTTCGGACTCAGCTTAGGTGTCTCATCCATCGAATTAATAGTGCTTTAACCAACAGTCACCTTTTTCTTTGGCTCGAAATGGAAAAGGGGGACGAGGGAGAAAAGGAAGTTCCGTCGTAGGCGTTCGAACTTGGAGTCGAGTGTCGGTGGCACTTAGATGTGGTTCGTTAGTTCCTGGAGATTGCATCTCCCTGGATTTAGCAAGCGAGTTACCTGCGGCTTCTGCGAAAAGCAGCCTGCACGTCCGCCATTACCAGACGATTGCTGGCTCGAGTGCAATTTCGTTTCTGGATATCGAGGTTGGCCGCTGCAATTTCTTAGTTACCACTTAAGTATCCACTATTTCTCGCACCCGAGTATACTTACATGTACCACCCTTTGGTTGCTCGATCAATCTTCATTTTTCTCTACTCGTTGCTGACATCTTCAAAAATTACTATGTTCAAGTTTTCTGTGACCTGTCGCAGGCTGGATACTTTTTATCAATATTTAATTGAGTAATTTATAGTGTTATTGGCAGTTTTTAACTCTTTCGCTTGCAGCATCGCATATACGCGACATCCACTTGACGACTAGTGGATACGACCGCCGCATATATTTGGCATCCACGCGACGACGTGCAGGTATGAGAGCCGCATATATGCGGTATTCAAATGATGCGAATACAAATGCCATCTGTAATCGATGACAATATTTTTTGTTATCGGTTGAACATTCTCTGTTGGTTTTATTGGAATTTTCTGCGTTGTTAACACTAGAACGACCGACGTTAAATTTATTCCATATAAATTTATTAAACAAGAACTTCGGAAGAAGAGGAATCAAGGGATGGAAAATATAATCGGTTTGGTAATCTGTGTTTTATAAGATCAACTTAGAATTTCTAGTCTAGGACTCTCCTGTAAACTTGAGCAATTTTTGAAAAAAGATATGTGAACAAGTCATTTTGACTTGCTTGGTCTTTCTAGTGTTAAAGATTGGAGGTAGATTTAGATTTCAAGCAATCTTGAAGGTGATAGAATTTTCTAGATTTGTCAGATAAATGCATAGAAAGTGTAAACAACTGGTTGAAAAAGTTGTAAATTTGAGGAATGGCCCTCGTGCGAGGGCAATTTTTAACGATTTTTTACGCGTCGTTACACACGCACTGGATTTCGGTAGGGTCGTTACAGATCGTTTCGCTTATCGATCATAGCATTCTCGTAGTTGTGATATTCTTTCCGGCTGCATGGAGCCTGTCTTTGATTGCAGTTTTTCCAAGCGGTGGCTGATTTTGGGGAAAATCGATCTGTCATGCTTGTCAGCTGTAACTAAAATTCCGCAGATGTTGTAAGATCTGGGATTACAAACGAATGATCACGCTCAAGTCAAGTGCAAATAATTCTTCTGTTCGAACACTCACAGTTCCGACTTTTTTTCAATATCTATCAACCTAAATTTATTTGAGGTAAAATTAAATTTATTGAGTACTAATTCATGCTATAGACTTCTCGTCTATCGAACGCAGCTCCAACCCAAAAGCCAAATTTAACCAGTTAACTGTGAAATTCAGTTTTAAGAAGTGTGTATACTTCAAACGCACGGAAAATGTTTTTGTTATAAATTTGACGAAAAGAGGAAAACAGAACGTGGAAGAATTACATTTTTAATCGATAAGGATTTATTTATTCTATTAACACTAGAATTACCAAACCAGTCAAAATGACTGGTACACAATTTTTTCAAAAAATTCTCCAAGTTACATAAGAGTCATAGAATAAATATTCTACGTCTATATCAATAAACATAAATCACCCAATCGATCAAATTTTCCGCCGCTCGATTCCCCCTTTTCCAAAGTACTTATTTAATTTATTAAAATATGATAGATTTGAGGCCGGTAGTTCTAGTGTTAAAGAAGCTAGCGAAATAGATCTTTGGATTGACGTATATACACGTCGAACGACGTTAACAGGTTAAGAATATCCATTGTGGCAGCGAAAGCCTAAAAAAATATATTACCTTCACAATTGCATCATAATCTTGCCAATTTTGCGATCACTAGAAGTCGGTTGATAATATTTCAAATACGAAGCCCATCAATATCTGCCAGGTTGGCATGTTAGGCTGTTTTCCATACGTCAGATTGTATTTCTTCCGTTGAAAAACACTCGGAATAATCGGAAAGAGCGTAACGCGGAAACTATACCACCGTGAGGGTGTCAGGAGGACTCTTTATTGCGCACTGATGGATTTTCCGATGTGCACCGCGTGTACGAAACAGCTTCGTCTTCCTGGCGAATCCTACCAAGTCATCCTTACGACGTACCGAAATTCTCCTGTGACTAATGTACGAGCCATTCGGCGACACTGGTTCCAAGGATCGGATGTTTAAAACTGCTCGAGATGTCTGTGTCAGTTTTATGAAATTATGCTGAGGAATTATATCAAAATACGAGCGATACGTTTCCGGAAGTTATATGTTTTGGGCTTGGAGACATCCTGTCGTCCTTGCTGGGCGGTTCAAAATTTTTTGCTTGAGAGATGGTGTTCGATACCTCTAAATTTTTTGCTATTTTGTTAATACGCTGAGTCCCAGTGAAATCCGACTCCTACTCTCTCCTTAAGGTTGTCCCATGCGATAGGTTTTTTTTCGCTTCTTTTGTGAATATTTTTACATGTTTATTGATACTTTTGTAGTCTATTGGAATTTTTGCAAGCAGAAATAATGATTTTGATTGACTTTACAACGTTTGAAAGACACTCATGTATTTTTGATGGCTGCCATGATTCCAGAAGTTTTGCTCGTGTGAAATAAAAAAATCAAACGGTACTTTAATTTACTCTCGCTGGAACTAGAATAATTCTGGTATCTGTTATAGTTTCTTTCAAGCAGAAAACGCGAAGAAAATATCACGATTCATCCAAAACTTTAATGTTTGATATTTTTATTTTATTCTAGTTCCAGCAATAGCCTTAGATATAGTGTAATAGAATTTTGAAAAATTGTAGTAACCTCTAAGGAGTTTGTTAATCTCTCTCGAACATTTCGTTAATAGTAACTGAAAAATATGTCTGCTCGTACACTTCGAGAGAATAACGTCGAAGATTCTCTGAACAGGAAATCGCGGTCCGTCTCCGACATTTCCGTCGATCTTTGTTTCCATCGTCTCCAGGGATGTCCCGCGTAGAAAGGAAGATGTCGGGAAAACCTTTCGTTGAATTGAATCCTCGTGGGACGTTTCAGCGTCGTCTTCCGAGTGTTTTAGATTTCCTTTGTTTTTGCATTACATCCCCTTTCAGTTATTTACATCCGTAGCTCGCTCCATTTTGCGGTTTCTTGCGAAATTCTACCATTAAACGTTTCTTTTAATTCCCAGACTTCTTCTTGAAGTTCTTAAATAATCTGAGAAATAAACTTTCTTTCTGGAAAGTTCCTATACACAATGAAAACTTACAGATAAAATACAGGACACAAAGTATAAAACGAAACAAATGTAATCGGAGGAAGAAATGTCAGAATTCTTATATTTAATTGTTTGTTAATTAACCCCCAACAAATCTAATCACATTTGCAGATAAATTTCTGTCATTTTCAACGACGGTTGAATAAATGAACAATAGTTTAATTCTTCGTAAATTAAAAAATAGCTAATATTAACACTGCTTCTCAGTCCTCAGATTCGATTAATTTCCCCACCGTGTTCGTTAATTAACCCCCAACAAATCTAATCGCATTTGCAGACCAATTTCTGAGATTTTCAACGACGGTTGAATAAATGAACAATAGTTTCATTCATCATAAATTAAAAAGTAGCTAATATTTTAATTTTGTTATTAACACTGCTTTTCAGCTCTCATATTCGATTAATTTCACCACCGTGTTCGTTAATTAACCCCCAACAAATCTAATCGCATTTGCAAACCAATTTCTGTCATTTTCAACGATAGTTGAATAAATGAACAATAGTTTTATTCATCGTAAATTAAAAAATAGCTAATATTAACATTGATTCTCAGCCCTCAGATTCGATTAATTACCCCACCCTGTTCGTTAAGTCGCCCTCGCCAAATCGGATCGCACTCGCAGACCGATTTCCCTTATTTTCGGGTAAAAGTGAAAAAAACTCCCCCATAGTGGGAAACCAAGGCGAGAAGGTTCTCTTTGCATTTTTTTTCGGTTCGACTCCACCCACCACCCCTATTATTCCAACAAGGTTTCGAGGTCGAAGCCCGCATCGAGTACACTTCTCTCTTTTCAATGGAAACTCCCAGTGGATGTGTCGATAATTCTATGGGCTCTCAATTAGCGAGTAGTTCGCCCCGTTCTCCTTCTCGAGTGCCATTACTTGGATTACTTTTCTAGTGTTCCCTATCGACGGTCTCCAGACACCTCCACCCGCAAGTTCCACGCCGTTTGTACGGTTAATTAATGTACCAAATCATCATGACGGTGCAACTGGAAGCTTGGATTTCATGAATTTTTACTCCTTTTTACACTATTCTGTCATACCACACGTGAATTTTGTTTTCTGTAGCTGATGAGCCAAAATTGTACCCCATTAACCCTTTGACCTACGATTTCTTTTGTGACTGCGCGTGCAATAATTCAGAATTTATTCTTGAAATCACAATTTCCCACTGATTTCTGATATTTCGCCTAACCGAACGCAGTATTAATAGTATAGAAATAATTTGACTGATATTTTCATTTTAATAGTTTTTCAAAGGTTTTAAAATTTCCTATGACATTTATCGCGTCAAGAGTGTCACATGTTGTTGTAAGGGGTTAATAGTGACACTGCTAATCTCATAGTTTTAGTCAATAATTCTTTCTGTTATAGAGGGAATTCCCATAGCATGCACCATTTATGGAGCAGTCTGTACACCTGCCACCGTAAATTTGGCGGGAAAAATTGTCACTTCTAAAATCACATTTAATTTTCTCACGGAAACTGACAATAAAGTTTCTATACTTTTATTATCAGAGCTATTATTATCATTTAAATCTGAGTGTTTTTTTTTTATCATTATTGCAAAAATGATATTTTATATGAAATTCAATATTCTATATAATTGTATATATGCAACGGATTCTGAATAATTTCGAGTTTCGATGAAGATCGTACGTTTGATGTCTGATCAGTTACGTTGAAGTGCATTGCAGGCTTTTATGATGGTAGAAATTAAAAAAGGTAAAAATTGTTGGGAGCTTTCAGTAATGGTGACATTTAACTGCACGGAACCTCCGTCGATTCTGGCGTGTATCGTTTCAATTAACTTTGATTGACTGTCCAGTCTTAATTGAAGCGTTATTGGCGCACCGGCTCGCTCAGGCTGGAATTAATCTCTGCAATTAATAAAATCGAAAACGCGTTTCGTGCTTATCGATGCATTTCGCAGAATGGCCACTCGATTCTGTAAATGATCGGCAAAGATCGACGATAACGATACGCACATGTGCGCCTGGTGTACGGCCAGTTTTCATACGGTTTCACGCCCGAAATGTCGACGAAAATCGAATTGTTCCAGCGTGAATAACGAGCGTTTGTTATTTCGTTGAAATATCTTCGCTCGAGCTCTCGTGGAAGTCCTCTTTTTTTCTGGTAAAATGTCTCGCCAGTTTTGTCAGTTGTCGGCAATGATGTATGTCGAAACATTTCCAAATTTGTCCATAGGACTCTATTTAAGATTTTAGTTAAAAATTCAAAATTTCTGGATATTTATTCTCATTTATATTTTATCAGATTTTTGCCTTGCATTCTACTCAAAGATTTTGTACAATTAGATTTTTAAGAATTAATAAATCAAGTTTGAAGTGCAGAGAAAAGTAATGGGTCGAAACGGACCCACTCAATGATTCTGGACATCTAGATTTCAGTGTATGTAACAATTAAAAAATTTTCAAACACAGAATTTCCTAGACCCCATAGATTTGCAAGGCTCAAGAGATTTATTATACTCCAAATATTTCTAATTTTGAATAAGGCCCAAAATTGGTAGAACGTATGTAGTATGCAAAAATTACGGAACAATTAAAGGAAACAATAATGCGAGTAATTATTGCGTTTCTTTTTAAACCCAAAAAGGGGACAATGCAAATACAGCCACTTTCGAAGGTAGATTAAAACTAACGACTTTGAAATCCCGGTGGATTTGCCTTGCATATGGACACGTTGCAGCCAATCGAGCGTACAGTTCACGTAATGGCTAATTACCCGATTAACACCAATTCGATTGATCGGTAATTATTTTACGAGCTCGATGTACCTTGCCATTCTCTCCTCTCTCCTCCTTCCTCGATTCGTATTCACAGAGAATCGTCGATGATCAAGCTTGTTTCAAGTATTCCACGATCCTCTTTCATTGACATTTCCTATCGCAAAAAGTTTCTTCCATCGGAAAAAAAAGGATTCTTCTCTCTACCCTTATTATTCTACTAAATGTGAAACAACCTGTACAATTCTTTTTATGTGATTTTCACGAAATAATTGAAAAATCAAATTTTACGATTTAAAGTGATCCTTTCATATTTTGTTAATAATTATGATTACTTAGTAGGTCAGTGTAAGGGTAGTTAGTTGGCTGATGATCTTATCAGTCGGAAGGGAGGAGAGAAAAAGCGACAATTGCAATTAACCCTCTCTGGGCCCTGTAACTTTAAGGTAACGCAAGCTTTTACTTTTCAAACTCAAATTTTTGATATTGTCAAATACAATAATTGAACTCGTGATAGTCATGAAATTCTTTCCAATTCAATATTTATAATTCAGGTCGATCCATTATTTAAAATAGTATTGTTATTATTTTCAAATTGTGATATCGTGAAACTTACTCTTCAAATACCACAAAAAATTTTGACTATGAAGAGTTAAGTATAGCAATTACCATTTTAATTGTTACGAACGAACCCTTGGTCTTAATTAACGTCAAGTTGAACAAATATGAATGACCAAATAAATAACAACACATTTTAAATTTTAATAAGAATCTTTGTATATAATTGAAAAATTAAATTTTGCGATGCAAAATGATTTTTTATCGTTTCGTAAATAATTTTGATCAGCTAATAAGTTGCTATAAGGGTAGTTAATCGTTGGATGATCTTATCAATTAAAGAGAGGGGAGAAAAAGTGATGAGAAGACAGAGCAATGAAGTTATTGAAACCGAAACCAATTTCGCGGGTGCCTAAAGCCTTTTAAGCAATCAACTGTACGTCAAAAGCCAGCCTCGTTTCGTCAATATTTGTCAAAACCCGACGAGAAGTGGCGGAACGAATTTTTTCCCAGCGTTCCCTTCATCGCTTGGACTTTGGAAAAAGGCGGGGTTGGTTTAAATAATAGAATTTCTGATTGCAAAGACATGGAATTTTAATATTAAAAATGAAATGTCACCAGGCGTGTACAAAGCTTTGGAATTTCTATAATTAAAATTTATCATCCTTGAGGAGAATTTAAAACCAAAATAAAAATCAAAGTTCATTCCCAAATTCAAGATGTTTAAAAATTTAATATTGCAAAATTACAATCTCCCCTGAATCTTCAAAGTACTTCAAATAAAAATAAAAAGTTAGCCTCATATTGAAAATTCTTAGAATATTAATATTAAAAACGACAATCCTCTCTGAAAGCAGAAAACAGCAAAAAGAAAATTTCCCATTCGAAATTACATTGTCTCCTCCAAATAAAAGTACCTCAAACACGCTCAATTAAAAAAAAATATCCTCTTCAACTCTCAATTTACAAATGACACCTTTCTTTAAACCCCCAAGCCTCAAAAATTCCTCAAACCAAATCGGAAACACCTCCCCATAAAAACACCTCAAAACCACTCACCAAAAAATGAAGACACCCTCTACAGTCCTCAAACTATAACTTCCACCCCTCCTCAAATCTCAAACACACAAAACCACCCTTCAAAAATTCCCTCTTCCAAAACCTCACCCTTGCACTAACAAGCATCCCATAACTCCATCTCGAAAATCTCCTCTGATCCGAGCACCACCCCCTAAAAATCGTGACATACACTCACCCCCGTTTTTCCCCGTAAGATCAATAGTTTTCGAAACACGTACGCGTTCGTTAACCAAGGGGAAGTTTCCCTGATATAACCAGCGTGCTTGCAAGTAAGAGTAGAACCCGAATGGGGTTCTCCATGGTTGGCTCAATCCACCCTCCCTCTCTCTCATGGTACCACGTGCCATCTTCGTGACGAGCTTGGCTCGAGGTTCCCTCTCAACCCCTTCCAACCTCCCTAACACCCCCGGGCATCCGAGCCCAACGGCAAATCGAAACTACTGAACTACTCGGGGCAATTAGTAATAACTAATTAGCCATCGAGGACACGAGCGGTACCGGAGGGGTGGGGGGTGGAGGTGACGGAAACTTGCTGGTAAGGGAAACTGTATCACGGACGTCGCCAGAAATCGCAACTTGCCGTCAGAATACCTCGACGGAGTAGCGGAGAACTTAAGTCGTTATTCTTAATTGGTTGCTTATGGGGGCGCAGACTTGACGGAGTTTGCTGACGGACTTTCAGGGATTTGGCGAGAAGCAATGGTGATTCGGGGTGACGATATTGAAGCGGAGTTTTCTTTGAAATCTTTATTATGGATTTGAGAATTTATAGGATTTTATTTTAGAGATATGTGTGGCTCGTTCGTGAAAGGGGGTGGAATTTTGGTGTTGGGAAACTTTTTCGATTGATTTTTAAGTTTTTGTAAATGAGGAAAGAAATTTAAAATTTTGGAACTACCCTTAACGAGGATGATATTTGGCAAGGCACTTTGGAAAATTAATATTATGTGTTAGATTGCGGAGTCTTCTATTTTGAGAATTTTTTGGAGATTGGAAAAATAACTGCCAATACAAGAAGGGTAGTTTAACATCTGTGAAAATGTTGACTTTGATATTAAACATGTGTGTAGTATTTGTAGTGTATATTAAATTCACTTGCCCCTAAATTCTTGACGAATTATCAACCCTAGTTGGCAATTATTTTCCAGGGGGTCGAAGTCCCTTTGGTTTGAAATTCGATAAGCCGTTTGTTAACAGAGAGGTGGTCCTTCTTCGATAATCGTTCCTCGACACGTGAAATCTCGATACGCAATGGTAGAGACGATTAAGTTTCGAAACGAGAATCCACGACAGGATTGCGGCACTTAGTTACCGGGACGAACAAGGTTAACCTGGAATTGGGTACTCCAGAGACCGAGGTCCTGGAACCTGGAATCTCGGTTATTCCGATTAAGTCTTCGTCCCAGTCAGCGAGATCATTCCACTGGCGATACTGGCAAACGTAATAATTCCTATTCCTAATTCCCATCGATTGTTGCACCCCTATGAAATTTATTTGGGGCTTTCACTTAGCATTTTGGAACGAAGAGGATTGAATTTTACAATTCCTATCCTAAAAGCAAGGATAAGAATCATCATACAAAAGAATAGAAATCAAGTCTGACGTACAACCCCTAACCAATTACCCCTAAAAGAATTAAATCAATACAAAATTCGAATTCCAATTATAAACTTCAAGGTTTTTAAAACTATAGAATACATATAAAAAGGAATTATAGAATTTCCAAATCGATGGCCGTAATTATAACAATTGCCCTGTATTAAGTAGTCTTCAACCCCTCGCTAACTAACTTAAAATCCTAATTCCAATTTGAAAAAACTTCCTGCATTTAAATCTCGCTCTAAAAGCAAAAAAACATGACAAAAATAAAGATCAACTCTGACGTCCAACCCCCAACCAACTACCCCAGATGGAATTAAAACAATTCAAAATTACATTTTTCTCATAACGTAAAAAAGAAAGAAAGAAAGAGAACAAAGCATCCCGCACAGTTTGACAGCGAGAAATCCACTCCCAGGCGAAGCGAGAGCCGAAGGGTGAAAGGGGATGAGATAAGAGAGATTCCTTTAGGATTCACCGAAGCCCCGAGGCTGGGCATGGATTCGTTAATTCAGTAAACACAGGAGGGTGCATCAGCCAGTCTGCGATATTAAACAGGAGGAGATACATGTCTCGAAGGATCAAGGAAGATGGAAGATCCGAGAGAAAGGGAGAAACCAAAGTCGAAGGGAGAAAAGTAAAATGAGGCTTGCATCGTGACAGCAAAGCCTCCTTCGCGGGATAAAGGGGCGGAGCTTCCTTATCGAAATTCTTAATTAGAAAATTTTAATTATGCTTCGAGCCACGAGAGAAAGAGACCTCGTAGACACGCGTGAGAGGATGGTTCGAAGGTGAAAAAGAGAGAAGGACCAGGAGAAAAGGGGGTGAGTCTGGTAGGAGGAAGGGGTGAGAGGGTGAAAACCAAAGCTGTAGAAGGCGCGAACTCCTCTGTGCCGTGAAGATAGTGAATTTCCGCTGGAAGACGCGGGGGGCCATGACAACCACCCCTGTGTAGGGGCGTCTGGGGGTGAGATGCCAAAGGTAATTAAGCTTGCGGCATCGTAAAGATGGTTCAACGACGTTGTCCTACCGAGTCGATATTAAATTTCACCTGTGGCCCGTGTTCTGGAAACGCGGCCTAAGGAGTTCCAAGATGCTGGAAACTTCTCCGAGACGATCAACTAACGCTGACAATGAGACTGAACAATTAAGAATTCAGTTGAAAGTATCAACTACGGTTAGTATGGGGTTTGAGAGGATTTATGGGGTTTTCGTTGAATATGGAAAGGTATAGGTTGTCAGGTTAAGTGCTTAACTGCTCATATACGACAGTTTTGTATCATTGTACCATAACGAAGAGTGTTGTCATTGATTACAGATGGCACTTGCATTCACATCATGTGGATGCCGCATATATGCGGTGCTCGTACCCGCACGTCGTCGCATGGATGCCGTATATATGCGGCGCTCGTGCCTAGAGGTCGTCACGCGTGAATGTCGTATATATGCGGCGCTCGTATCAACAAATCGTCAAAGTGGATACCGCATATATGTGGTGGTCGTACCTACAGGTCGTCGAGTGAATGTCGCATATATGCGGTACTTAGAACGAAAGAGTTACCGTATTTTTCGATAGATAACGCGAACTTCTATCTTTTTGGCATTCTTTTTTTTCTTAGTTAAAATCCCACCATAGTTTTATTATTGAATTTGACATCCTTCATGTCGCTTTCTAATGTATAACGTGCTTTTTTTGTGTAGACAACGCGCATGTTATCTACCGAAAAATACGGTAGTATGTAATAAATGATTCAACATACATCACATCAGCATTCTCTATCGCGATCAGCCTTTTTCGTAAATTATAGGCTTCATTTCTAAATCTTTCTTTTAATTTGTACTAAATAATTAAATAAAAATTCTGATAGAAATTAAATCTAATAGTGTAGCTAATTCTATTAGATCCGATACAACGGTGTTCACCGTGCAATGAAATATTTTCTATTATCTCTACCTCCAAGTTTTTTTTTAACATACTGTAAATAATTCAAGAACAATTTCATTAGAAGAAATTCTAATATCTTCTAAAGTGTTACTATCAATTCTTTCAAATATCAAACCGTATAGAATTCTTGCCTATCATAAAGGCTAGGGCCAAGTTAATCTTAGTAATCAATTGACCATACGTTCATTGAAGATGTTCGCTTTCATGCAAACAATGCTATATAATTAACTAACGAAGAAGATAATCCTCTTCGAATTCAGCGGCATACGAACAATGTCTTCCTGGACAATGTGGACATCACCGTAACCCAAACTCGTGTCGTATAAGCCCAACACGAACGTCCTTAAGACACGGGTCAGAAGTGAGCCCTTTCCCTTTACACGAGGGTTAAACCACCCCCAAATCCTGCTTGCCTGACACCAATTTTGTGCCTACTGTCTACAGGCTGACACTAATTTACGACAGACATTTAGTGGTGACACCGGACTGTAGTCCGAAGGGACGGAAACATTGGGCAAGTGGAATAAATAATTTATTACAGCAAATGAAACTTTCCAAAATGTTGGTGTGATTGATGATGATGCAGAAATAATGAGGACAGTTGCTTTAATTCATTTGCAAAAGCACTGAATGACTGAATGACGTTAACAGCTGGAAAAAGGGTTGCTGGACTTTGACCTTCGGCTGACCTTAACACATAAACCATGAATTTTAATTTGCACGTTATATGCAGTAAAATATAGATACTCTTAATTTGATAGTAAATAAAAATATTATAGTTTTATTACAATTTTAAATACAATAATAAGTATTGTAGAAGAAGGTACATGTGAGAAATATGATTAATTAACTAATTTAGGTTTTATATCAATTTACATAGTTTTTAGGACAAATTTGGAACCGGTCTGTTATCCGGCTTGATAGGTTTAGTGATAAATTGATACTTTTATTTTTCTTCATGAGAAAGGCCAATATTTTAGTATTGTTTATACAAAAGACTACTCTAATTAATTTGAAAATTTGTATACGTTTTAGTTATACGTTCTTTGAAATACACCAATTTAAAAACAAAAAAGGGAAGCACCTCCTTAGGTATTTAGTTGATAATTGCAAGTAGAAAGTATGATATAGAATGTATTGAAAAGTTGGAGATAAAAAGATGAGTTGTGTTCGAGAAAGGAGGAGTTTTTCTGCGAGTAGAGATTATCGAAACTGTTTTAAAAAGAATTATTTCTGCCGTTTTCCATTAGGCGACGGAGGAGCAGCTAAGAGCTCGAACGCATCTCGTGAAATATTCAGCGGTCTTCAAAGACAATGTTGAAAGCTTTTCGTAGCTACTTACTTCCCTCTCTTTTAATACAGATCGTGCAATTAACGTCTTAGTTCTGCTACGAGGCAGGCATAGAAATTGATTTGAGAGAAGGTCGATATTTTAACTAAAATGCATTTTCATGGGTCGTTGCTTCCATAATTCTCATCTTTCCCAGCTCTTTTCCCTGTCGTTCTGTTCTTCTTAACTATAATCATTGTTTCGTTGCATAATCCAAAATTGTTATGTCTTTTACGTCTTTCTATATGGATTTATCTTTATATCCAAATATCGCCACTACATCCGGTATATAATCGTCTATATCCATCATATCATCGTTCATATCCGTCATACGATAGTCACATGGTCCTTCATGTCGTATTCTTATAACAATCCACAGTGGGTAAATAAATAATTCGTATATTTACAACTACACAGAATTACAATAAACGATTTCTGAAACTTTGAAAAAATTGAATTTTTAAAAATTTGTAAAATACCGAATTGTGCGAAACTACAAAGTGCAAAGGTCGAGAGCCACCTGTTCAGATTTTGGATCAATATTTGAAAATAAAAACTCTATTCGTGGTACAGATTTTTTTATTTCTTAAAAAATACTACATGCTGTGGATAAAACAATTGATTTTTATGCGACGATTAAGTGTAAATCTATCGTGGGAAGATTCGCTATTCTAATTAGAACTTGGGCCGACGTAAGCTCAATCCAGAATGAGATTACTCCCAGTCAATGATTGTTCTTGTCGAATTCATAGTCTGGGCAACAGGTTCCGTGCGATTCCGCGTAACAGCAGCTCGAATTGAATTCTGACAGATTGTAAATGTGATTGCAGTCACAGCACGTGCCATGTTACGACATTAAAGCGAGCTTCGCTGCCGATCGGAGGGAATCGAGTGCCATTATCGTTAGCTCGAATCGGGGAAATGCGTGTCGTTAAAAGCTAGCACCGATTTGCATTGTTACGTCTTCTACGATAGTGTCGTTCTTTACCTAGGATTCTCTGCGATTTTCCATGTCCTGCAAATAGGCCTTGTTTTTTTTTAGTTCCTAGAATTCTCGCAATTTGTACAAAGACTTTGTCTTTGATTAATTTTAAATTGAGTTTTAATTACATTAACGAGAATTATGTATTTAATTGGATAGGAGATGTACAAGCTGAGCAAAAATTATGAAATTAAAAATATCAGTGAGATACTACACAGTAGAATTATTTCTATAATATTGATATTATGTTAAATTAAGCGATATATCAAGAATAACTAGTCAATTTTTAATTATCAATTTAATTCTGAATTGTTATGGAGGCAGTAACAAAGTTCTATACCATGGTGTAGTTAAAATTCTGAACAATTGATATACATACGTTTATAGAGAAATCTTAAATATCAGCTTGAAGAAAAAGTAAATTCAAACTCAAAAAAGAGTATCAGTAAATCGTTCGCTAACTGGAGAACCTGGAGAACTATAATTCGCCTGTAATAAGCAATGCAGAAGTACAATGAAATTGTACCGCCATAATTGAAACTCTATTTCCCCTACACAACCATAACATGGTATCTCAGCTTTCTTGAAAGATAAACTGAAAGATCTCCCTCTCCATAGGTCCACCGAAACATCATTGAATTAAAAGAAAATTCCCAAGGAATATAAAAAATCTAAATTACCAATAGTACAGACAGTTAACAAAATAAAGATTGGTCCTTTTCAAAATTCTTCGAACTGTTGCAATTCCATGACCGTTAAGAGACACCAAAGAAAATATGTCTCGCTGGAGGCCTAAAACGCGCGCTTTGGCTGTTCCTCGAGGCGAGGGATGAGACAGTGAGTTTATAACGTAATAAATTGCGGTTCGTTAAACAGTTAATGGAGTTGGTCTAGCGACGGTCCCATCAGGGTTGCCGATGGAATTACGAAGAGGCGTCAGTGTCCCTTTATACGCCCCTTCTACAATTATTATCGACCATCTAACCCTTCGAGACTCCCAGGATCTTGACAGACGATGATCGTCACTTTTCCAAGGGTCGTGGAGACACCTGTTCCATTTTGGATACAGACTTAACCTGGGTTCGTCCTTCCAAGGGTCTTCTTTGAATTTAGAGATCTGAAAATAGAATGAAATAGTCGAAGAGCATTCAGACAGATAAATAAAAGACAACGAAAATTACATTTTTTGAAAAAATGAAATGAAAAAGAAAGAGAGTCGTGGTAACCTATCCAAGTAGCAATCATCGACCTGAGTAGCTTAACATCTAGTAGAATCCACTGCACCAGTGTCCTCTTCCTGATGACTATTCTTTTTCACGTTCGCTCAAGTTCTTTATGAGATTCTCCTATTAAAACCTTAGGAGAAAGTGAAAAGAAATTGTTATCAGAAGCAGAGCTTGCACAGTGAATTCGCATGGACTCACGAGATCTTCGGTGTTAAGCTACTTAGGGCACGTATGTTGCTTGAATGGGTCACCGCGCACTTCTCTTACGTTTCTTCCCTCAGAGGCCAATTCGGACTCAGAGAGTGTTTAAGACGATTGGTACCCTAGCTAGAGAATTACTTAACCCTTTTAAAATGAACTATATTTTTTTATTATTAATTTACTTCTAAGTTGAATCCTCTCTATCGATGGCTTTTATAGGGCATAGCAGTCAAAGAGTTAAGGGCCTGACAGTCCCTGGTAAGACGAGAGGTGGCATCTCTCGAAGTCCCCGAGCCAAAAATGGAGAACGGTTGCACAGGCATCTAGAGTTTTCCTCATCGATCATTTTTTAAATTATCTTGTAGCTAAATATTACTAAGATGGAACAAAGTAAACAAATCAATATTGTTATTAGAGAATAAATAAAACAGTATATGGAAATCATTTTCGAGTTCTATGGTTCTGTACACCATAATGATTTTCTTTCTTTTATCAATCTTACATCTTTATAATGCTTCCGCCGGTTCACATAGAATAATGAGAGACTATTGAAAAATGGTTAACCGAAGAATTCGATAGTATGAGATTTCTAAGTTGAAGCGATCGTCCAAGGGACCAGCACGTGCTGGGTCCATAAATACCAACTAACTCGGCAAGTGCTTCCGCCGTGGGTATAGGGGATGGTGGCTGATGGTGCGAGAAGGTAGGATTCGTACCTCAACGGGATGCTCGAGAATTCTCTGGGTACCTCCTACCATCGAGTTCTCCAACCGGTGGGAAGAGAAGTTAGGCACGGATCGTTAATTCTGCTATGAATATGCCCGCCAGAGTATAGTTGCAAGCTACCGTTAGAACGTACCAGACATCGCACAGTGTGTTTGTACTACTGCCTTATTAACTTGCTATTAACCACTTGACAATTATGTGTATTAAATTCCATGCACCGTGCTGCACCGATTCCAGGGCATTGCTGGAACGTTGTCCAAGTTGTTTTAGGAGAGAGTGAATTCTCAGTTTGTGGGATTATCATTGTACTGTTGAAGATCTTGGAGATGATGGTTCAGGAGGTTTGTTGGTATTGTGGGGAATTTGTAAGATAACTGGGTGTTCTTTAATTTGTATTGCACTCTGGGGACATTAGAGTACTTGTCTTGAGCGCATGAAAGATCTGTCGTCTACAATGTAGCAACCAAAGTCGGACGGAGTTGTTCGATAAATTAGACGGTTGGTTGTTTCATTTTTTACATTGTGGAAACTCATGTTGTGGTAAGTTGGGTTGGTGGAATTCACATTGTCAGAAGTTAGACTGCATGTAATTGCGTTGCAGGAACTCGAGTTGTCTTAACTCACATTGTAGGAACTCGAGTTATAATAACTCGCGCTATAGTAATTCAGATTGTACGAACTCGAGTTGTGTTAAATCGCAGTGTAAGTACTCAGATTCTAGGAACTCGAGTTGTAATAACTCGCACTGTAGGAACACAAATTGTAGGAACTCGATTTGTCTTAACTCACATTGTAGGAACTCGAGTTATAATAACTCGCGCTATAGTAACTCAGATTGTACGAACTCGAGGTGTGTTAAATCGCAGTGTAAGAACTCAGATTCTACGAACTCGAGTTGTAATAACTCGAATTGTTGCAATTTACATTGTAGTACTTCAAGAACTCACGTTGCAGGAACTCCCATTAACAAAGATTTTACTATATTCTCTTTGCATGAACTCAGAAATATTTTGTGATGAAAATAGACATAAAAAGCGAAAATTCTCACCCCCATAAATTTCTTGAAACCCTCAGGAAACAGTAATTTCGGTAGACCTATCGTTAATTAACCCACACTGCAGTCCAATTCCGCAACAGGTTCACATGTCGCAACTATGTGAAATCTCCGTAAAAAAAGAGGTCAGAGAATAAATGCAGACAGAAAAAGACCGATGGAAGCCGGGACACGAAGAAGGGATGAAAAATATGGGATAAAACGACGGATACGTGAAAAAAAAAATAGGTTAAAACGAAGAACGGGTGAAACAGAAGCGTGAGTTACGGTTCGGCAAGCTGGCGATGCTCATTGAGCTCGAATATTGGCTAAAAATGTAAATTACCCGGTGCCATGACCCTGCTCATTGTCCTGGTTGTTGGTTCGTTCGAATGCACTCTGTTCAACGGCTGTAAAGTAATTGAATGTGCGCGTCATGTCCGACAACGATGACCGAGGGGCTCCGGTCCAGCTTCCGGTGAAGGTGCTTCCTCCTGCTCTCACGACTTCCGCTGAAAGCGAGACACCGTGACCGCTGTCAGGAGGATAATTAACCTCGAATTTTTCGGTTTCATTGCTCTGATAAATACACTCCTGATTTTTAACCAAAATTAATCATTTTTAGTCTGAAATCTAACTTAGAATATCAGTGACTGTTCATGGTAGCAATTTTAGACGTGGATAAATGTTACTGAGAAGAATGTTTACAAAGGCTGTGAACAAAGTTTTAATAATTCGTAGAATTATTAAGGGTTTATTAAGTAATTAAAACGTAGTTTCATAGATACATGAGATTAGTATTTACCATGGCCAAATATTAATGAAATTGTGTGATTAATGACGATTAATAATTATAAAGTTTAATAGTGTGTAGAATTTATTTTTATATTTAGTCATTTTCTAGGCTATTAATTTTATTATCCCTAAATTGAAACTCCAATGTTTCCATACCATCAAAACTGTGCAGAGAGTGGGAAATAATTTTTGAGTAAAATGTCAATAACAATTATAATATCTAATTACCAACAATCTGTTGATACAGAGGGTGAAAAGTATTTCTTTGTCAAGTGGAATATCTCTAACAATTATAAGTATCTAATCAGCAACAATGACCCTATCGACAACCGCAAACAGTAATTCATCATCGAACAACCCCTTGAAAAACATACCCTCGTATCCCACAAGACGATCAATTACCTCAAACCCTCTCAAAGGACCTGCCGAACAATATTTTCCCTCAAAACACCCCCAAAGTTACATATCCATTGTGCAACAGCCAGAATACTGAGATCGAAATGCATCTGGTGACCGTGGCTCCCAGTATTCCCTCTTTTCCTGTCTTTCTACCCTCACAGAGCCTCTCCCTCGCCCCTTTTTTTAACGGGCTGGATATTTTATTCAGCGGCACTCTGCTTGCTCGCCTCTCGCGGCGTTTGATATTGCAGTCTCATTGCATAAAACCGGAGGCTTGCATAAAACACACCCCAACCCCTCCAACCCCGTAGAGCCGAGGGCTGACAGCTCGGAAAGACGGTCAGAAATGGCAGAGAGAGGGAGAGGATATCTTGGTCCATGGACAGTGCAAAAAGGAATTGGAGAAAAAAAAAATTCATTAGCTCAAGGATTAGAGTGTGTTTTAGCGAACGACTCACCCCCATAGCTTGCGCTGGTTTTGTTGTCTTTGAAATATCCGGTTGACTTCTCTGACAGTGCGAAGTAAGGCAAATGGAACGAGGTTTTGCCTCATTTTTACTGGCTTTTTGCAGCTCGTAGGATTAATATTTACCGGGATACAATAATTTGGTTGAGGGGGCAGTTTTTTTTTCGACTTGTCGATGAGGATTTAGAAATTTATAGGACTTAATAGAATAGGTTATTTTTGGTTGATTATCTGCTGTTGTTTTAATAGTTGTAATTTTGTGTTTTGGCAATTTCGAAGTAATTGATTTGATTAGTTTGTTAGTGTAGTCGATCATGAATAATTAGTAGAATCAGTGGGTCGTAGATGAGTTAGGTTACACGTAGAGTGTGGAAGGAATGATTAGATCGTGTAATACGCCCAGATGTCGTGCCCTCGATGATCGGAGCAGTCATCAGCAAGGATCATGAAGATTTATCCTGTCGGATGTAGCATCCTTGCTGTGGTACCGTTGACGTTGCAATTAGAGGGTGTAGAATTCTGCAGTGTGGAATTCTCTGTGTCTTTAGGGAAAAGCATTTTCTCTATTTTACTAATTGATAACTTACAACCTTAATATTAACACTAGATCTACCGATGATTATTTGAACATATTTAAAATGTCAAGTAAATATGTCCTAATGAAATTAATGAAAGGAGCAAAAAGATTTGATCGGTTCAATCCCCCATAGTCTTCAAAATAGGCGTAGAAAATTGAATATGACCCAGTGGAAGGAATTTCAGGAATATTTACAAAAAGTTCGGACAAAGTCATTTTGAACACTTTGGTAAATGTGTTAAACTGTTCTAAAATTATACTTGCGTTAATTATTACTAATTTACGTAAATTTATAAGTGTCTAGTTAAATGTACGATTGGTTCAGTAATTTGAAATTCGTTTTAATGCAAATCCTATGAACAGTCGTATTGTAATCTGAAATCATCATGTTAACTTGTAATAGTAGAATTCCTTCTTTCAACCCGCCGTGCATACAGTATCGTTTTACCAATTTCAGTTTTCTCAGTATATTCAGATATACAATTTCTCCAAGAATACTCCCGTCTCGGATGTTAATATTTCCTTACAGAATGCCCAACGGCAAGAGATATCAGGATTCTCTTGGTCCTTTAAGATTTTCACGTACCTCGTATAATAAAAGAACTTCCACATTTATCATGCCATCTTTGCGGTCCCTTTTGTCGAACTAATATGATTACCATTTATTATATACTTTATATTTTTGATCACAGTCCTTTTGAAGTAACCACCATGCATATTAAATAATTGACCTTTCCAGAGGTCAAATGGTTGTATTCTTCGATCCTGGAGTGCAGGCAAACATTTCACATAGTCTAGAAATTGTATGTCTTTGGAATATTTTTTGGAGGGGGTTCGAATAGTTTTGTTGTATTTTTCATCATATCAATTAGGGTGAAATACGAATTTTACTGCTGTTAAACAATTTTTTCTTGTAGTTCTGGTTCATTGGAAATTGATTGAGCCAATTTATTCCATCTCTGCAGTACTGTGCTCCCAATTTTATCAAATTATTGACTTCTAGTGTCAGTTTATTCCATCCTTCATATTTTAATTAGTTACTTTATTAGTGTTAGTCAATTACAGTCCTGTCAAATATTTTTCTATTTTCATTTGCCCAATTTCTTTATTTCTAACTTCAGAAACTATCTATTGTTTATTTCTATAAAAAATCTACCCATTCAGTTTGTCAATTGCACCCCCTAAAATATCCTCCAACCAATTACCAATTTATTTCATCCCCTTCGGCATTCTGTTTCCAATTTTATTCATTTTTTCACTGTCGTTCTCTAGTCTATTCCAGCCCCTGAAATTGTCTCCCACCTATTTCTAATTTATATCACCCCCTACAATACGTTCTTCTCTCAATTTTATCAACATCAACGCTTCTTGTTTGGACTTGGTTTCGTGGAAGCTGAATTCGCCCTTTGGTTTTGTTTTTGACTTTTAGATTTTAATGAACTATAGTTACAATATATTTATAAATGTGAAGTTGATGGCTTTCGAGATGTTAAAAGAACCCCGCAAGAAGAGTGCACGTTCTTTTTATGCACTACGATTCGTCACTGCATTCCCCCACTCTTTTGTAAAAACCAATCAGAAGAATATGATGTTTTGGTGGAGTGCAGTGACGTCTTCGTTCAAGGGGGTGTGAGGGTGTAGGCAACGCTGGAGCACCTCCAGGTCGAAGGTCCTCACCCCTTAACCTTCGACCGGTTTTTTAAGGGGTGGTCGGAACTTCTTCGAAGCGCAGCTCCAACGGCCCACTGACCAAGGTTGGCAACCAACTCCTTCGACCAATTACCAATTTATTTCACCCCCTTCGGCATGCTGTACCCAATTTTATCAAGTTTTTCACTATCATTCTTACTTTCAGTTAATTCCACCTGCTGAAATTGTCTCCCACCAATTTCTAATTTATATTACCACCTACAATACTTTCTTCCCTTAATTTTATCAACATCTTCCTTTCTAATTTCAATTCTTCCCCCTATTTTCTCCCACTTTACATCATTTCAATTAGTGCTCCCCTTTTCTTTGTTTCCAGTTATCACGTCAATCAATTCCACCCCCAAAAATGTTCTTCTGCGAATTACCAATTCCTTCAGCACAACCAGCAGCTTCTTCATTTCCCCCCATACACACCTAGAACTCGCTCCAACCCCATATCAGGCACTTTCCCAAAGTAGAAAGTGCATTCGAAAAGCGAGCAGCTCAAAGTGATAATTGTCCGCGTTAATACCAGCGGATAAAGCGTCACGACACGTCCGAGGCCGATCCTCTGTCACGTCGTATTCCAGAATGGAACATACCTTTTATTTTTCACCAGCGCTTTGCCATCGTTTTCCACATTTCTCTCCCATTCCCTCGGTCCTTCCCTTTTTAATTCACCCTCACGCTTTTCCTCGTTATTCGCCGCGACACCGGAGCATTTTTTTTTCTCTCTCTCTCTTTCTGCCCACGTCGGACAGGTCGCGTTTGATTAATTCTGTATCCAACCGTGGCTAATTCGTTGGTGATTAACTCCGAGCACGCGAGAAGAGCGAGGACAGTGGAAGGAAACTGTGCAAAGGGATGATTTCTCTCTGTGCCCAACATGGAACTAAGATATAAATGTCACCTTTCGCACGATTGCTAACAAATTATTTGCTGCAACTCTGCTCCTAATTTCTTGTTCTTTTCTGCATTCTTTCTCGGCTTTAAAGTTTGGAGGTTTTGTCATTGTAGCATGGAGAGGATGTCTGAGGATGATAAATTATTACAGCAGGTTTATTAAAGAATCAATGGTAGTTCTAACACCTGACTGACATATTGTTACGAATTATCGTAACGAAATTGTCTCCCCTATATTTCATATCGATTACGAGAATGTTAACAACGAATTGCAAATGTTTAGATATTGATTTAATATTGAGAAGAGAGTTGTCTTTGTGCAAGAAGTTTGAATTTATTAAATTAGAGACGTTATTTTATAATATCTGTGTTATTTAATTATGAAGCGCCGTTACAATATTTTTAACTTACAATTAGTTATAACATAACCAAAGATATAGTTGCTTGGGAAATTAAAACTTCTTTTTTTTTGTTTAATTTTGAAGTTGTTTAGGGGAGTCCAATTTCACCTAGGTTTATAGTTGCCTTGGAAATTGGACAATCTTTATTTGTACTTTATAGTTGCTTAGGAAGGTCTAATTTCACTTAGGATTATAGTTGCTTTGGTGGCTCTAATCTACCACGGCTGCTTAGAAACTTTCAAGTATCTCCAACGATATAGTTTCCTAGGAAGTTACAGCTTCTTTTCACGTAAAATTTATAGTTGCCTAAGAAAACCTAATTTCAGCTGCGATAATAGTTGCCTATGTGGTTTTAATTCATTTGGCACAGTTTCTTAGAAGTTACCAAGCCTTTCCAAAAATATAGTTGCCTAACAAATTGGAATCTTTCACATAAAATATATACTCAGACGAATCTAATTTCACTTAGGACTATAATTTTCAGATGGTTTTAAATCTATCGAAAAGTTCAATTGCACCGAAGGTTTTAGGCTCCTCTGAGGTTGCAGTTGTCTAGTCAACCATTCAAAACTATAGTTACCTAATTAATTTCCAATTTATTCAAGATTACTTTCACTCAGGTGATTCTGCATTCACCTGTGAGTGTAATTTCCCAGCTGGCTTTTCCTCTATTTTGAAGTACAGCTGCTTGTTAGAAGTTTCCAAGCCATCCTGCGAATATAGTTGCTCAATCAACCATTTAACATTAAAGTTACTTAATTATTTACTTAGAACTTCTTTAATTTCGTTAATTCTACAGCCGTTTGAGATTACAGTTGCCTAGGCAGAAAGAAATCGCATAAATTAAAGGAATGGTACGCGAAACCTCTCGTTGCATGCATTTGGGGTGAAGAAAAATCGGTGGAAAGTTGGGAAAATTTATCGTTGGATCGTCGAACCACCGAGGTTGCGAAGACCACGAACTAAGCGTGGGTGGAGAAGAGAAGAGAAGAGAGCAGAGCGTTGTAACAGCACGATCCGAGGCGGCTTAACTGGCAAATCCGACGTAAGACCTCGCGCGAAATCTCTATTTCCGCGAATGCCATGTTTCCGCGTTGTTTCCATGCTCTACCGACGATCCAGCCTCTTCTTCTCTTCAAATTTCCTGCCAGTTCTGTTCTTCCTTCTTCGTTGCTCGTGATTACAATTTTTTTTACTGATATTTGAGAAATTTTAGATTGCCTTAAGCCTTTCGACGAAAGTTAAGTTCAGGTTGAGTCGAGCATCTTGAGCAGATGATATTTTTGTATCATTTAGAAATTATATCTATTATCTATACTATCTATATCTATACTATCTATACTAATATTATAAAGCTGAAGAGTTTGTTTGGTTGAACGCGCTAATCTCAGGAACTACTCGTCCAAATTGAAAAATTCTTTTTGTGTTGAATTGTCTATTTCTCGAGGAAGGCTATAGGCTATATAACATCACGCTACGACCAATAGGAGCGGAGCATCAATGAAAAATGTGGCAAAAACGGGAAAAAATATTCCTTTTGAGAGCTTCCGTTGCGTACGCTGCGTAAACGGTTAAAGTTACGCAAAAATTTTGTATGTCGGAATTGTTCCTCTTGAAAAGTTCTAAAAAAATTCCGCGACAGCATATGTCTGTCTTTTCAGGTTAACTCACTATAACCATTTTTATGGTAATCAAATTTGTTCTAAAATGATGCATTATTTGCGAAGGTGTTTTTATAAACATGAAATTAATCCTTATCCGAATAAATACGTTATTTATCATAAGTATTTAATTTTGAACAAAATTACCCTTGACATCATTTGATTTCAACGAATATCTTAGGAGACATCATCGTTTTAAGATAATCAAGTACCACGCGCACATTCATATACTATAAAGCTCAAATACCACTGACTGACTGACTCCCTCACTCATCACGAAATCTCAAAAACCACAGAACGGATTGCAATGAAATTTGGAACATACCTTCCCCTTGGGTCTTAGGTCCTCACTAAGAAAGGGTTTTGAAAAATTCGAAATTTTAGGGGGGTTTTTTGGGGGTTAAAGTATTGGTCAAACTCATCAACGCAGAGCCGAAACTACTTGACCTAGAAACTTGAAATTTTGCATGAGCGTTCCTTCTAGGGTATAAGCACCCACTAAGAAAGAATTTTGCAAAATTCGAAATTTTAAGGATTTTTGGAGTTTCGATCAAACCGTAGCGAAGCACGGGAACTTTCAGCTAGTAGTTAAATAAATTGAATAAGTACTTTGGAAAATTAGAAATGAAGACGTAAAAGGAATAGTTAATTAAGTGATTTAGATTTTTCAAGATAGAAGTAAAGTATTGGATGTATAGGTTTCCTATCAATTCGGAAAATTTGTTGAAAAAATTGAAATTAGTTAATAAATTCAAGAGTAGGAATGTAATTTTTTGAAGTAAGTTGTGCGATTTACAAACGCGCCAGTATTCGGAGCGCAAATGTAATATGATGGAAAATTTAATTAATTCTAATCTCGTCATGGGAGTTTGAAAAATTAAATTGTTTCTAATATGACGTGCAAAGAAGAAGTGAAATTCGTAATTTCGTTGTTCTGACATGTTTCGTCAGATGTATAAAATTTGTTCCCGAAGCTAGGGGTAGTTTCTGCCTCTCGTTATGGTGGTCTGATATTGTTTCTATTATTTTCCGGGATTTCTGAATTATAATTTTGATTGTTTGCGCAGTGCGTAATTAAAGTGTACTTAGACGAGTTTAATTAGCCGACTGTACAAGATCGCGGCTCGTAAAATCATAATAGAGAGATCTGGAAAACAGGGAAAGTTTATTTTCTAATAATTCGTTGAAATCTTTAATAATAACGGACCGTCATTATCGAAATAAATATTAAATTAGCAATCAAGGAATATTTGTACGTCTCTATGGTTTATTTAGGAATGTAGATGTTCGACAAATTAATTTTCACGGGTTTAGTCCTTATTTTTATTGCTAATTACTTGCGGAATTTTCAACAGTTTCTGTTCTCGTTGAATTTTTATTTGAATTATTAATTTCCTTTATGGTAAGTCTATTAACGATCATTCTTATTAAAGATTGAAATAGTTGACTGCTGAAATTTAGTTGATCTCTGAAAAACGATTTTTCAAAAATTGAAAGGAATGTTTAACTTAAAAAATTAACGAATAAATCAAAATGTGTGGCCCCAGAATTTTAAATTTTTGTCTTTTAAAATTCTTGAGAAATTCTTTACGAGATTCTGAGAAAAACTGAATTGTCCAGTCCATGGAACACCATCTTATATAGCTGGGAATAGCTTTTATAAACTTGAATGGAGAAATACCCTTTCATCCTATGAGAAAATTTATATTTTAAAAATTAAAAAGGCTGTTTGATCAATAAATGTAATATGGTATATAACAGAAAGCAGACCTTTGAAAATTCGAGTGAAAGAATATCTTTCTACTTTATAAGAAATATATAATTATAAGGAGAATGTAATTTAACGTTTACAATTAGGAAAAACCCAATGGAATGCTCAGTCGACAGGAAACCACCCCGCACAATTTCAATCGTGCAGCAACATTCGGCAAGATTTACATGCATAATTCCTGTGTAAAACTTAGCGGATTAAGTTCTAAATTGACTGTCCCATGCCAGCAATTAAATAGTACTTAGAATGGCTCAGCCAGTTGGGGCGTGTGACCGTATTCTTCGAAATGAAACGGTTCAGAGTTTGTCCAAAGGTTCACCAAAGCTGTTTTGTCCTAAGAAACTCCACTGATCTGATATTTAATCATAATTTCTCACTTTGACGTTAATCTTCATTCTTAAATTATTTATTATCTCTTTACATTCAATTTTATCCTTCGTTAATATTCTATGCAAATAGAAAATGACTCGTATAATTTGAAAAATCCAATAAATAAGATATTATCTGGTAAATTACAATTGTTAAATTGCAACTAATTGCAGAAAAAGGAAAAGAAATTATATACAAATGAAGAGGTAACTTGTTACATTAGATTAAGTTTAATTTATTAGATTCCAGAAAAAGATAAACAGCTATTGTAGAGGAAAAGGAATAATTCATCTGCCCAATATTATTTATTACATA
Organism: Cerceris rybyensis; assembly: GCA_910591515.1. Lineage (NCBI taxonomy): Eukaryota > Metazoa > Arthropoda > Insecta > Hymenoptera > Crabronidae > Cerceris > Cerceris rybyensis. The sequence goes on along the minus strand of OU342802.1, from coordinate 9,498,099 downwards.
ATACTTGAAATTATGACTGTTTTGACGTTAAATTTTTCGCATATATTAAGTTTCGACTGAATTCTGGCTATGTTTTGACTAATTTCGTGGAAAGAATTTCCACAATTCTAAAATTTACGGTATTCTTCAAATTCTGAGACATAAAACTTTCATGGGGGTCTATGGTGTATAAGGTAAAGTCTTCTGTCATCTGTAAAAAACTTTTTCTACGTGATATGTATATCATTATAGCAAGCAATCTTTCCTTTCTTAAAATTTTACGTAAAATGACAATAGATAAAACCACGAAATATAAAAGTAGATAAATTTTCATTTTATAAAATACAAATCTCAAGAATCTTATTTGTATGAATAATATTGAGCTTGACTTAATAAAAATGCTAGATTCCACTAGAGTCTAGAATTTCTCCAAAGTTTCTCTTGATGGATTCCCAATATCTCAATCTTCCACGAAAAACCTGAACCAATAGAAAATTCTCAATAAGCTTCAAATCATTAATTATATCTACTCAAACGTTAATTAATGTACCCGTAATGATATGATCTTGTCCGGAGTTTGTTTGCTCTCGAGAGATCGGGTTGAATGTGACCAAGAGGATTCGGCCGATCCTACCCTGTAATCCAAACCTTAGTGGCCCTAACGTAGTCTACATTAATCTTAATGGATTAATTTCTTAATTGGTTACCTCGTGTAATTGAAGTGTATCTACGCGACAGGGATACCATCGTAGGAACGAAACTCCGCGAGTTCACCAAACGGTACTAGGTCATAGGTTGTCTCTCTGCCTTTCTCTTTCTCTCACCCTCCCCTTTTCTCTCTCTTCTATTCCTATCATTTTCTCTTTCTTTCTTTCGCCATTTTCAATTTTTCCTTCCCTCCTCTCTGATTATTTCTCTCTCTCTCTCTATCTTTAATTCTTTATCTGCCTGCTTCTTCCACTATTTTTAATTTCTCCTCTTCTTCTCTCAGATTCTTTCTTTCTTTCTTTCTTTGTCCTTCTTTTTCTATCTTCGTATTTATTTCACTATACTTAATTTCTCCTCTACTCCTCTCTGATTATTTCTTTCTCTCTCTGGCTTTCTTTCTCTGTTTTTTTCCCTCCACTATTTTTAATTCCTCTTCTCCTCTTCTCTGACTATATTTTTCTCTCTCTATCTTTATTTTTCTCTCTGCCTTTCTTTATCTTTCACTTTCTGTCCTGCCCTCTCTAGTTTATCCGTATAGAAGAAAAACGAGTTTGGAACAATGTTTGGACAAAGCGTATGATACCATGGGGTTCTAGGCCTCCTTGTTTATGAAAAAGTTAACTGGCGAATACCTGCAACCAGTTCCATCCTTTTTGTCGTTGGGTGGATTGAAGATAAGAGAATGCTTTGGAGCCTTTGTTCCATCCGAGAGAATTCGGAGTTTTCTTGTAGAATCGTTGGTAACGTTGTTAAACAAACTGGTTTCTCATTATAGAGTTGTGTTGTCTATTCTGAAATTCTCTTTCGTCCCTCCATTTTCATTTCGTTTAATGTGCGCTTTCAGCAGATTCTTATGTTGCTTTTTCTTTTGTGTTTCAGGTAGGTTTAATAAAGCAATAAATTGATTTGTGTTCTGTACACGAGAGGGAAGTACGTGCGAAGATTCTAGACAGTATGATGATGGCAAACCTACCCCCCGTTATGCTGCCACCCCTTACCGACTATGGGATGCTGACACCTACCCTCGGAATAAAGGTGAGTTTCCGGTTCTCCGGCTATTGGTCTGCCAGGGAAAAACTTTCGGTCGTCTTTATGGTCCAACGATACTTCCTTTCGCATAGAAAAATAATGTACTATGGGATGCTTATAATTCATGGTAATGTCGAGAAAGTAGGCGTTCACCATGGGGAAATAGTTAACTCACGTACAGAGCGATTAACCCCTTGCCTTCGCGATAATTGAGACTTGAATTGCTGAAGCAAAAATTAATCAGTGCTATTTGATTTGTTATATAATTTAATGTAATGATAATATTATTGAAAAAATTTAATGATGTCGCGTCTCACTGATGTTTTCCATTTCATAAATTTTGCAAAACTTGAGAATTTTCTATTATTCCACGGTAAGGGGTTAATAGGGAAATTTTTAGTGAATGTCCCATATGTTTATATAAAATGAAATTATGATAGAAAATTCAGAATTTCAAAGTAATTTCATTTTCTCAAAATTGAAGTAAATTTTGTCTTACCAAAAATAGAATTTTTGGTATCGATCGAATGATAATAATAAAATGAGAAAATTGGACGTTAAAATATCTCAAATGGGGAATTTTCAATTTGTGTAATATTAAAATAAATTTCGACTCCCCCCCCCCCCCCCCCAAAGCCAAATTCTTTGTCATTCTAAAAATAAGGAGTATCCTAACGTGTAGAATTCGAGAACTAAAAATACCGCAGGGAACAGGAGACTCAACTAAAAGCTAAAATAAATAACGATGAGAAGTGCAAATATTATTTCACAATGCAAAATAGAAAAATTAGCCGAATGAAAGTCCCCGACGTACCGTCAACGTTTAATTAAAACGATCGATGGTAATTAAAAGTCAGGGTGTTAAAATTCCTCGACAATTTCCGAACGTTATTTATCCACCCGCAGATTTACCCTCCGAATTTTTCATCGATGTCGATTATTCTTTCTCTCGTTATTTCGGTCGCACCGAATGAATCATAAAAAATACGTCTCACTTTTGTACAAGTGGAGGCGTAGAATATCCATGGGGTAAAAAAAAAACTGGGAGGACTTAAAAGAACGGCAGAAATAACAGCAACAATGTTGTTTCATCCCCGTTCAAATTCACCCCCTCGACAGGAGTTAAACAGAGCCGAACGTAAAACGAATTCTCTTTCCGCGTTTCTGCTCCGAAAACTAAATGAAGTCTTTAAAGTTGCACAATTTATCGCCAAATCCATGATAACTGCGCCAAATCCTCAGAGAACGGCTACATCTTCAAAGGTCGTTTTATCCTCAACGTGCTTTCCGTGACTTTTTATTTCTGCTCAAATATACAGTTACTTTTAACATTCTACAATTTATTCCTCTTTCCATTACGATTCGTAATAATTCATTTACTACAAATACAATCAGTCGCATGATTTTTTTAAAAATTGATACGATATTCAACATTTTCATTAATTTATTATTTTGCAATTTATTATTCATTGCATTCAAATTTGTTGTAATCTTATCTTAGATATTTTATTTAAAATAGTGTACAACATAATCTTCATAATTATTAATATATAATCACATTCTTTGTTTCATTGTATTTTTAGTACTCACCCTGTCGTTTAAAAAATTATAAATAATTTAACATGGCAGCAAAAAGTCAACGATACACGTCAAAATACAGCTGTCGCCCTTAATTATCATCCGTATTCTTCGACATAATTTCCGCCGAACACAAAAGCCCCGAGGATCGTTTTCCTTCCCCGAGTTAAGGGTTAAATAGAGGGTTGAAGGGGTGATCCGTTGAAATTCGTGTCGCTATTTCCCGTGCCGTTGGCCCGGTAGTTTTTGCCGAGTATTTTTTTCCTCGAAAAGAAGTCCGGGCATTTCGGCATCGATAAAAAGCCACCCCCGGCAACCCTTCGGGTATCGCTTTTCATCCGAGGGCTTTGTATCCCTCTGACGTGGTCCGTTCACCTCCGTGCTTCATGTGTACCTCCCTGCAAACCACGAGATATTAATTAAAATTCCTCTGGAAATACTTCCGAGGAGCAGCCACTCCCGGCAGAAGGGGTGCGAGGGGGTGAGATGGTATGTCGGCATGTCTAATTTACTCGGTGATCGTCCACGTATCAGGGTTGTTCTGAAAAGTAACAGCAGTAGCCTATATACGACTTCTTCTTTATTTACTCATGTTTGACGAATCTTTACAATTCTTTTCAAGTAAAATTAATGAATAGGGAGATAATTACATTGATTACGGTTCCTTTAACCCTTTCAGCACTGAATTGTGCGACGTTAAGAGTTCGCTGTGGGCTGTCTACTTTTTATGACGAAGTTCAAGCTGGACTGAAATTTCATTGTAAAATACATTGATTGTAACTTAAATAATTTGAGCAGTGACTGCAAAAACCTTAACCGAACCATTTTTTTATTAAGCAATAATAACATAAACAATATTAACAATAGTAAATTAAATTTTGAATTGTTTTTTTTTTTGCGTCTATAACCCAGATTGAATGGTTGCCCAAAAACTCACATATGCGTTCATAGCCAATGGCGAACTACTTTGCTGAACGTATATATCCGTTCATAGCCGATGGTGCACAACTTTGCTGAACGTATTCGCTCTGAGGGAAGCCATGGTAGGGGAAGTTAAATCGACTGAAGCGTTCGCAGTGGTCACTTTGAGCATTACGGGAGGCTATTATAACCGAAATTGTAATCAAAAACACGTTAAAATATTTTTTTTTGTTTTAATTTTAATAAATAAAATAAAAACGAGTCACCAGAGTTGTTGTGTAGTGAATTGTAAAAATACTAGCAGAAAAAGTAAGTGCAAATTTTATAAATTGCCGACCGCTACATGGAAAATAAATCAACGGAATCAGTGGATAGCTGCAGTTAAAAGGCTAAAGTAAGTAGTACCATAACCTTATTGTTATTAAAAATAATAATTCGGAGTATTGTAAATCTTTGTAAAATTGTTAAGTTCAGTAAATGTAAATAATTTTTTTGAAATTCTGTAACGAAAAAGCAAAAATAAAATTTATAAATGAATAAATTTTAATATTATAAAAATTTTATGATTAAAAGAAAAATAAAAATTATCAGTGAGAACATTTTTATCTCGCAAACAGTTTTATTAATACTGTGCTAAAATTTATTAAAAATATAATTTTATAGTGTTGATGGATCACCGTGAGTTCCCAAGCCACATGATTGTATTTATAGTGATCATTTTATTGGGGGTAAAAATCAGAAGAGGAGTTGAGTCCTAGCTACATTCCAACAATATTTCCTTCAATTTACGAAAAATGACCGACTACTAATTTTTTTAATAAAAATTAAAACTGGATTAACATTTTCGGCACTCGGTGTATTATTTCGTGTTCACAGAACAACAATTTCAACAATTTTTTATGAAATTCTGCAACATCGTGCTAGTGCGACAAGAAATTTAGTATTTTGGCCAGATATCGATACAGTACAAAAAACTATGCCTGATTGTTTCCTACCTGATTATAATAACACCAGGGTCATAATCGATTGCACTGAATTTCGAATAGATATTCCTACAAGCGTCGACAATCGTATTTTGACTTACTCACATATCTCTGACTATTGACAAACATATAAAAACATACTCTGACAGCCTCCCGTAGTTCATATTTGGTCTGGCGCTGCAGTCACACTCGGAGCGAATATGTATATGCGTCCACAGCTGATGACGAACAACTTTACCAAACGCATATATTTGTTCATTGCCGATGGTGAACAACTTTGCCGAACGTATATATGCGTTCATAGCCGATAGAGAATAACTTCGTCAAACGCACATATGCATTCATATCGCTAAAAGTATCCAAAAAAAGTTTTTTGATTATTCTGCTTATCTGAAGTGAAGAACACTGATGGATCCCTTATTAGAATTATTGTAATTATACATTCATATATTTTTGCGATCGACTGTACGCTGTCGGAGTGGGGGAAGCCCTTCCACGTGCCATTAATCGACCGACGTATACGTTCCTTCGTTTCTACGATTGCGTTCGTATCTACGGCAAGTTAAACCCTTGTATAGACTCCAATACAATTGTATGACATACAGAAACGTTTCTACACCCCGCCTACCATTCTGCCTCTTCGTTTGCATACGCAAACAGAGGAATTAGGACCGGACACGTCGTCCAACGCGGCCGATCCAGGGCTCCTTTGCCCCCGGGAACGCGTTATTGTCGTCTCGAGCAGGTTATTGTCGTCGAAACACGTCGGGACAATCGACGATATTACCCGAAATGCGAGCAGTACTCCATGGCTTTTCCAGTCTTTCTGTCGGACTCCAACTCCCTTCCCAAATTAACCCTCGTACTTCGGCTTTTTCTTCTTCCATTTTATTGATTTTTTCCTTGGGATTTCAATTCTATAGAATTTCTTTCTAACGATATTTTCTCATCGAGGGAAAAAATTGTATGTTGTTCAATGGGGAGAATTAAAAATATTGAGAGATGGAATTACTTAGTTTTTTTGTTTTTTTTTAAATATTATATAATAATACAAATTTGATTTTATGGTAGTACAGTTACTGACGGTGTAATGTAAATTAATTAGTGTCTATTGTAATTAAAATAGGATAATTTTTGTGATATTTAATACTCCATAAAGTTTAAAGAAAGATTGTCAGAACAAAATAAGGGCACGTATGAATTTTATTTATGCTGAATTTTCATTTTGCAGTGTTTCAACATTCTATCCCCAGAAATGTCACTACGATAAAATTCTTCTAAACAGTACCACCCCTTCTTACTAAATATCCTTATCAACATTCACCGAAACACCATAACTGATTCCGAATACGATACAAAAAAATTCCAATTAACAGCCCTTAAAAATTGACCGACGAAAAGAAAAGCTCAAAGATTCATATCATTTTGAAAGCACTCAAAGATTTTGGGAAGCTTTGCACAATGGCAGTTTTTGGGGCCACGGATTAGGCATTTTTCGCGGGAAATTCTTCCCCAACGAACGGCAGATATCGGCGCGACAAGGCTGATTTGAATTTTTCTCGACGTGGCGCGCCAGCCCTCGGGCTTTTCCCGAGACACGTCGCATTGAATATTCCATAAATAAATCGGCGTTTAATAGAAAATCGGGCAACTCCCAGGCACCTCATCGCTCACTGTCACGGCATGCTTCACTACCGGCACCTAGTATCTCAATAATATTCAGTTTATAAACTTTGAATGGCTCCCTTATTACGTGCCTGCCGAGGGCCTGATTTTCTTTTCTCCCCTTTTCCCTCTTCTTCTTCGACGCGGATTTATCTCGCGGACGAGGTTCAGGCTGATTTTCATCCCTACCCCTCGCTCACAGCTTCTTTTGTGGGGCTTCCTTCTTTCCCGCACCTTTCTTCCTTTACGTGATGCTGTTTTGTTCGGTGATTTTTTGACGATTTGCTGGGAAATTTGATTTTGAAAGGGTTAATGTCAAGGTATTCCGTTTTGGGATGTTTTATTTTTGGATTTCTACTGGTTTTAGAAGTGTTTCAATTCTTCTGAGTATTGAAATAAATGTTCTTTCGTTCCTTTTTAAATTTTGGATTAAACATTATTGGTCTTGGAATTTTTCTTTAGCAAATAGGTAACGATGGAACACTGTACTCTTGCAAGTACTTACATGTTCTGATCATTTAGCTGACAGAATCTTTTCTTTTTGCTTTTGCAAAAATAATGAAAATACTAGATAACATTGTACACAATTTTTGATATGATGTGGTAAACCATTATTAGTAACGTTTACCATTTATCTCATTTTCCTGAGTTCTCTGTTGGATGAAGATAATCGCCACCACGTGTGATTTACCTTTCGCGTATACTTCATCGAACTAGATAATTATTTGCGTGAATAGATCGCCCTGCGAGGGAATCCATCACACTCGATCAACCGTCTCTCCATCCCCAATAATACGTAACACTCGGCCGACCAAGAATATCTTCTCTCATCTATCTTTTTGTTGCTCAAACCAAAGGGAAACTTCAGAATCCACGTTGAAATTTCGTCAGTCAGAAATTTATTAAAATCTTCAAAGTCTTTCGTCCTTCCTTCTCAGTTGCGAGTAGAAAAACTTGGATGATTTCTAACCCCCTACGAATATAAATTGTCATTTCGAAATTACAACCGGCTGTCGAGTGAAACCACGTGGAAACTTGGAAATTTCACTTGAATTTGTTTTAGTATTCTCTGAAATTAATTGGAAAGGTTTGCAGAGCTTTAATATATTTGGGAAACTGTAATACATACAAGTACAATGTATTTTATTAATGTATTAATTTTTTATTAGGATTTTATATATTATTGCAATTAAATCAGATTAATTAGAGTTCAACCCTCGTTTTGTGACTGAATGTGCAATAATTCAGAATTAATTGCTGAAATAATAATTTACCCCCTGATTTTTTATATAAAGTAGAAGTTATTGTGATATTAAGCAGTATAGAAATAATCTCATTATAGTATGACCCATTGATATTTTCCAGTTAATAATTTTTGGAAAACTTGCGGATTACATGTTCCATTTATGGTGTCACGAGCTTCACTCGTTTTGGTAAGGGATTAATATATCATTAGTGTAGTAGGTTTAGGTAGATAGAAGCTAAAGCGTGGATTTAATTTAATGATGTTGTTGTCAGGACTTGTAAGTCAATGGAATACAACGCACACACATTAATTAATTAAATGGAATAATAAATAATATAGATGTTACCTTTAACGCTTATAATTCAGTTATTTCATGAAATAACCATTAAAGCATGGAGTCTGTTATTTCGTAAAATAATTAGTTAGCTATGTTTAGTTATTTAATAAAATAGCTAACTAGATAAATAAATAACTATTTTATAAAATAACGGACTCCATGCTTTAATGGTAACAAATATATTGAGTAAATAAAATAAATAGAATGCAAAATAAAATACTAATTGTATGTAACTAAAGTATCAAACTAACTGCAACAGAAGAGTTAAAAATTGTCTGACACTAGAACTGCCTGCCTTAAAACATTAAATAAATACTTTATATAAGAAATAAGAGATACATCCAATCTACCGTATCGACTTGTGCGAATTAACTATATTAAAGGATGGTGGCGCTTATAATCATTTGTGTTTTGTTTTTAGTAAGTCACCTTATTGTCGCCATAATGTACATACACGTTTTTCACGATTTCACGTAATTAAATACAGTTTATTAAAGTGTGATAATATTATAACTATTTTTATTATCCCAAAACTTCTGTCACTTTAGAAACCGTGGTATTTAAGGGTGAAGAAGGGGATTAATTCAGCAATTTATATTTTATAAGATAGACATACAATATCTACTCTATAGCTCTGCTATAAATTTAAAAAGATTATCAAAAAAATGAGACGCAACTTATTTTGACCAACTTGGTAGTTCTGGTGTTAAATTATTTAATTTGTCTCTCTATCTACAAATTCATATTTTAATTTTTCACCATATAAAATAATGTTTCCAAATGACAATGGCAAAAGTCTTAACACCTGATATTTCAACATCATAATTCTGAAAGATACAACTCATCTTGAAGAAGCTAAAGAAGTAAAATTCTCATCAGCAAGTCGCGAATGAAACATTAAGAAAGAGTATTCAAACGGTAACGAGTCTTAATCGAAACGAAGTCTCAAAAAGTTCTGGTTCTATGGTTTTCACAGCCTGTTCTCCCTATTTTTGCTCTCTTGTTTCAACTCTTCATCTATCCCCTCTTTCTCTTTCCCTTTATTTTATTAGCCCAGTTACAGGTAGAAACAATAACCATTGTTAAACTTTCGTTACGCTTCTAGTAACAGCGGCCAGCCATGTTTGCACGCTCGGCCTTTCTCCTCTTCATTCACCCGCTTATGCGGTTCTGAGAGTGGTGTGGGTTTTAGGGTAGCCACCCCCTACACCCTCGACAACCACGATCGTTCATTACCACTAGTAGGATGATCCTGATGATCTTACGTACCTTTGGGTGTCCGTTGCATCCTCTTGGTAATTGGCTTCTCTTTTTGTATTCATCTTTGGACACGTAAATCGTGTTTCCTTCTCTATGAGCCAGTGAAAGAGGGTGTACTATAGCCAGTCGCTTTTTTTCTGGTGAACTTAGTTTTTAATTAAGTAAATTTGTTTAAAGTGATTTTCCTTTTAAATCTTCTATATTGGCTTTCTCAGTTTTTGGGAAAGTTTTGATCAAATTTATTTGAAAGGACTTTTAGATTTTGGTGGGTTAATGATATTTTTGGAGAGCTGAGTGAGTTACATACTTGCAAAATCAAATTATTTATAGGAATACTGTAATTAGAACAGATTGCAGAAATTGTGTAATCTATTTAGTGCTTCTGTTGTAGGACTTCTGAATTGCGGGGTTTATTGATGTTTTCTATGATAGAAGAGCTAAGGTAATTGTGCTGCAATTAAATTAGACACAGTATTACGTCTTGTTTGTTCGAGAAATATATTTTTAAATATTTGCGTTAATAGTTCCCCCACAATATTTCCATCCTCAATGCATTAAATTGGTCACTCCAAATATTTTCATTTCTTTATTATAAATTAAAAACTACCCAGCTCTAACCGTAGTCTTCCATTAGAAGGGTAGTTTTAACCCCTTAACTCACAATCTTATTACAATCCGAACACAGCAATACTCTCATCCCATACTATTCCGAACGCATACTATTCCATATCCCATACAAATTACTAAATTACAAATTACCAAATTACCAAATTACCAAATTACAAATTGCAAATTGCAAATTACCATATTACCAAATTACCAACTTACAAATTACCTTACAAATTACCAAACCCCTAAAAATCTAACATCCATCAAAAGTCCACGAATTTTTAAATACTCTCGATGGATGTTGAATTAAAAGTAATGAGAAATAATGGGAATTATATCAGAAATGAAAATCAAAGTACGGCAAGTCAGCGAATTTTTAAGGACTCGTCTCATTTTTATGTTAATTTCTGATATAGTTCTCATTATTTCCTCCCCTATTCTGAACATAGGTCATCCCCCTTTAGGTTTCACCCTTCAGTGATGCCTTGTATGGTCCGATTTACCTTTTCCATGGAATTACTTGGTGGTTCGTGCATCAGCCATAGCTGCAATGGTGTTTCACCAGCGACGACGACCTTGTCTGTAATTAAACTAATGGAAACCTGCCCGATGCTTTTATGCGATTCGAGGGTATACGAGATGATAGTGTTGGTATGGGGATAGGACAAACATTGGGACGCAATCCATTCGAATTTTCAGCGCCGACGAAAACCCTGCCGGAAGCCGCAGAATTCTCACCCCTATTTCTCTCTTCGGTTGCTTGTGTTTTGAAAAATGATAAAATTTCTCGTTATTCGTTGTTGCAAATCCCAAGCGCCTGTCTCTGCTCGTGTAACGAATTGCTGTCGCCAAATGTCCGACGATTTGTTTGTGCGATTTTTTTTTGGCCTGAAGGGTTGATTTTATTTTGGTATTTTGTCATTTACTACCATTTTCTTTTATATCGTGTTGAGGAAAATTTAGTCAGTATTCGTGCTGGCTTTTTATCGAGGGTATTTTAATTTTGAAATTACATTTATCAATACTCAATTTTCATCCCTCATGGTGTTCTTTTTGGAGAACGATACAATTCTGTTGTATTCTGGTCACAGTGTCACTGCCGTTCTAGTGATTCGATATATTGACTTTGAGCATTGTCAATTTGTTTTTGGAGATTTTAACGCGAAAATACTATTTCGAGCACGCGATTTGTCACCCTGTGAAGATAAAAGGTTTTTTTTTTTTTATTTAAAACTATGGCACTTTTTAGTCGTCACACTCACCACTTTCACCCGCCTACATCTTTTAATCTTTTAATCGAAGTGACCCTCGAAAAATTCACTTTCGTTCCATGTAATTCAAAATTTCCAAAAAAACCACCCCCTCAACATTCTTATTTATCTCGTCGCACTCCATCGGATAGGTATAAATATCAAAAACCCCTCTCTCATCATCCCCAACGACTTGATACATCCCCAAAGATTAAGATTAACATCAAAACATCCTCGAACCTTCAAAAAAGGGCCTTTCGAAAGCCATCCACCAGATCATTCATTTTTTCCTCCCCTTTTTTGTCCAAAAAACGACCATACGAATTAACTATTACATCCTCAAGCTTTTCAAGTATTCCCAACATTTTTTCTCGCTATCTTTTCCACCCTATTCGCTCGACTTACGATACCCTCGTAGGGGTGGCTTCGGATTATCACGAGCCACCACCCCGCCAGGGGTGAAAGGACGTATCGAATGAAAAATTAATGTCCACCAGGATGAATATTTTCAGTGTGAAAATTCTGGAAACCCGTGCATTGTGTCGACCGATAAAGAAATGCTCGATCATGGCTGCGAGAGAGAAAAGAAAAGGATCTAAATGGGGATGTATGTTCGAAGGAGGGGTTGGGCGGGGAAGTCGAAGGAGGACGGGTCGAAAGTCGAAGAGTTTGGTATAGAAAAAGTAGGGATCATCGAACGAATGTATATATCTACCCCCGTGGAGTTTCACGCTCTGATGAGATGTCCCGCTGAGACGTCCCTAATGATACGTCCTATCAGCGAATAACGATCCCCCTTCTTTCTTTGCGGACGTCAAACGTCCGCGGTTTTAAGCGACAACTTTTTATGCGACGCTTTAATTCCAAACTTTTCCTGGCTTGGTCGGCTTTCTCTTCGCGGTAATGAGGTACTCGAGTGATTCTACGGAGGAGGTGATTTCTGATCATTGTATATACTGGGTGGGAAAAAATTTGAGAAGATGGTTCTTCGCATCTTTTTTAAAATTTTTTTTATGCAGGTTGCAGTGGAATAAAAAGTTGGCATAATGTGACTCCTTGTAAAAAAATATGGAGAGAATGTACAATGCAATCTTTTATTTCACACTACACCTCCTGTTTCAAAGGTAACTGGAAGAGATTCAACCCCTTGCCATAGAAAGTAAAACTCCTGACGTAATTTGGATAAGAAATTTTCAAGTTTTGCAAAACCTAAGAAATTGGAGAAATAATATTTCTGTAATATTATTACATTAAATTGTGCGATATATTAAGAATTATTGGTGAATTTTTATTTCAACAATTTGAAGAAAAGAAATCGTCTGGCAAGGGGTTAAATAAACATAGACACTTAAGATTGCTTAGGTAATTTTATTTCCTCGAAATATTCTCCTCCAGAAGTACAAAATATCCAAGTGCAAAAATTGCAACAAATATGAATATGAATTTTTTACAGATTATAAACAAATAAATATTTATAAATCAATCTCCATCGGCAGATGTAACTAATTTTGAGAAAATAGAGACAGTTATTTTTTAACCAGAGGATATTAAACTACCAATGTTATATCTAATATTTAAATAAATTTAGTAAGTGTCTCCAGGGAACCTGAAGGACTCAGAGAGTGGCTGAGTTCATCAGGTATGGGCCTTACGATCCCAGAGTCCCGAGTAAAAGTGCACCTCAGGCCCTGTCACTTTCTGACAGGATGAGATTTGCAATCTCAAGGTGGCCTAGCAGTAGATTTGATTATTCAATTCCTGCCAACTGGCAGTTTCTAACTTTTAATTTTCCATAACTTAGTTTTGCAACCAAAACTTAGTCAGATATTTTTGGTAAGAAATTCAAGGGACTTTGGTTTAGTTCGATGAAGCAAGGTGTCTCTGGAGGATTTTGGAAAAAGATTTAAATCATTGAGTATATAGGGTGGATAGAAATATAAACTAGAGGGTGTTAGATGTTAATTTCACCCTGTGTTTAAATTTGTATCTTGCGCAGGCAGTATCATTGACTGCTGTTAATGTAAAGTAGCTTATGTTATTTAATTTTGTAAGTTTTAATCATTTTGACTTTTTTTAACCCCCCATGGCTTACAGTTGTCACCTAAAAATTGATAGACATTTTTAATAATAAATTCATGATAAAATAAAATAACAGATTCAGATAATAGAATGTCAATCACGATAAATCTCAGAGGGTTAAATTGTCAATGATAGGATGATCAGTTTTCTCTACAATTCCATCGAGTTTATCCTTCCACCCCCGAAAATTCCGATCGGCGAATTTTTCACGCAAAATATCGAATTCCTTTTTATCTGGCCATTGTCTCGAACAGACTGTAGAGGCAAGTGGCGACAAATAGGCCTGGGGAACTGCCTGCCAGACAATGGGGGTTGTCACACACCCCCGAAGCATCTCCGTCTCCAGAAAACGCGAATAAAAGGGTAGGTATATTCCGCTACCCTTTGTGATATCCTCGCAACATGCAGATTCTTTGATCGGCGAATATTTCTACGCGATTATTTTTCAGTGCAAGAACTTCTGGAAATTCTCCGGTTTGTGCAAAGTGTCTTTTTAATCGTGTAATTCTTTCACATTGCTTTCTCTGAGATTTGTCAACTGTCCAATTTAATTTTATGATGATTTGTGAAATGATTTATCACGTAGAATTATTTTGAAACTTAATTTTGTTGGGTTTCAATTTGACATTTAATGCGAGTACTGTTCATAATGGAATTTTAATCAAATTCAGCTTCAAATCCAGTACTAACATCTAAATAAAAAATACTGGATTTAAGGAAGACTTCAAAAATTATTTTACACTACATTTTTTATCAACAATCTGATAGAATACCTAAGTATTTAGCATACGACAGTTTCAAGCAAAAATCACAAATCTAAATTTTGGAATTGTTATGTATTTAATTATTGCTGATCAGTGAAACAGAATATTTTCTCAAATTCTACTCTCAATGATTAAAATTCCCATGAAAATACCCTCTCTTCTATTCACAACCTCAAATTTCCTCTCGGTGTATCCAATAAAAATCTCTTCCACCCTCAACCCCCATAACCGTCTCGGAAACCACGATTCCCAACTAAAATAACTATCAACGGTAAAATTCCAAAAATCGCAGGCTTAAAAGAAGCAATGCAAATAATTCGATCTCGTTACCGGTAATAAAAAGGAAGTAACAGACACTCTGGAAAACAGCTCGCGCGTATTCCCGAGGCTCGATTCGTATATCTTTTAAACGATAATAAGAGGACTACGGAAACACGAGGCCCAATGTTGTCGTTCGATGGACATTATAGGGGTAGAAGGGGATAAAATCTCACCCTGTCCCTAGCAGTGGGAAATGGAGAATGGATTTTCCCTCATAGGATTTTAGTGCGCCACGTGCTGGATCTGAGAGCGCGTATTGCCTCGTTGCATCGGCGCGTTACCATCTTTCGTTATGTCGCACAATGTCCCCTCGAATTCGCATTCCTGGTAATGGTAAATTCCGGAAGTAATCTTTGCTGCAACTGCAACTTCACTATCGCCGATCGAGGCTTAGGATGCCGCTTTGTAACTTTTTTTTTGTGGAAAAAGAGATCTTTTTTAAAGTGGGATTTGAGGGTGGAAAGTTACGGAGGGGGATGAAATGTTACTTTTGAATTTAATATTAAAGTGCTGAGGCAAGAAAAATTACTGGCTCCCCCTTTTTTTATAAATTTATAAAGGGTTTTTAATTGCTATTTTTCTAAAGTAATTATTTAGTATATTTAGTTACAATTTTTTTTGTAACGATAGTAGTTCTAAATGTATTTCACTTTTGGACAAATTTGGGTAAACATTTTTTGCGGTAGGAGTTGATTTGTTTAGTGTATCGAAATTTTTAAACGAGATGATGTTTTTTAATTGCAAGAATTTTTAAATTTCTAAGTTTATGTACGAGAAAATCAGAAAATGACAACTAATTTTTAAATTGCATTTTATTTGCTATACTAAAAGAGTATAGGACTCAGTGAAATTTCTGTCTCGTTAAAAATGCATGCAACCTTTTCTTGAGAAATATTTCAACAAAAAAAAAAACTATTTAAACACACTCGCACCCTCTCAAACTTGACCACTCCATAATTTCATTTACGTCAAACAAACAATTGGGACAGCATCCGTATAATTGCCAGTAATTCGATCCTCTAATGCAGTTTAAACTCAAAAACTCGCAGGTTCTGTAGATGTTCGTATGCCGTCGTGTGTGAGCACGTATGTTGCTTCTGTGTGTCGGTGCCCGCGCAACCTGACTGCGCGCGTCCGCGTGCTTAATTGAGTGCGCTAATTAAGGGTGCGATTGAACGATACGGAGCCCACGTTCACCCCCTCCCCTTCTCTCCAACCCCCTGTGCCACAACTCTGGCATGAGTACAAACGCACAGAAGCACTCTCATACAAGCGAAGACCTTTGTCGTTGTTGTGTTCGTCTTCTGCGGTTACTAATATCTTCCTGTCTCAGTCTCGTTTTGTCCCTCGTAGGCGCTCTCAGTGGCAGCCTGAGGCTTAACACAAATCTCGCAGTTACACTGAGAAGTTCTCAAATTCTCTGAATTTCTCGCTCTCTCTCAGACTTTCTTAGACACCTCAAGTCTACTTTGAGCCTCTCTCAGATTTTCTGAGTCACTCTCAGTCTTTCTAAAACTTTCAGAATATCTCAGGCTGCCGCAAATTCTTTAAGAATTTCTATTTTTCTATGAGTATTACTCACAATTAAGATTTCTCAGATTCTCCGAGTCTGTTCGACGTTCTCAGATTCTCAGTATCTCTCAGACTGCCTCAAACTCACTCACAGTTTCTATGACTCTGTGAGTCTCTCTCGTAATTAGACTTTCTCAGATTTTCTGTGTCTCTTCCAGGGTTTCTGAGACTCTGAGTATCTGTCAGACTGTCTCAAACTCACTGAGAGTTTCTATCACTCCATAACTGTTACTCATAATCAGTTCTTCTCATTGTCAGATTTTCTGAGCCTCTCCTAGCCTTTCTCAGGTCAGTAATTATCGTTTGAACCTCTCCCGAAAACTCTCAGCATCTCTCAGGCCGACTCGAAGTATCTGAGTGTTTCTGAGACTTTCTGAATTTTTCTCAGACCTTCCCAGAGTCATCGAGTTTTACTGAGGTTTTTTTTCAAACTCTGTAAGTCTTCTTTGGGAGATTCTCAAGGTCTCTGAGCATTTCTTTGACTTGCTCCGCCCCCCTAAGTGTTTCTATTTGGCTCTCAGGCTATATCTTTCCCACTGTCTCATATTCTCTATGAATTTCTGCATCCCAGACCTGTCCCAGATAAGATTCGACGAGCAGATATGACGTGGTCGATTCAGCGCGGATTATTCCATTGGCCGTTGTGTAATTAATTACTGGATTGCAAAGTGTGGAAATGCATGTGATATTGTAACCGTGTTGCATCGGTTTTAAAATTGATGGCGGAAATACGAACTGTGAACCTATGTAAATTGCCTGAATTATTGAAATTGCAACGAATTAATTAATACAGAGGGTACAGTAATTACGAGCAAAATAATGAAAAATTAAAAATTCAAAAATATCAATACAAACTCCCCTAACAAAAGTACCACAAAATTAAAATTTTATATTGCGTCCCCTCTAAAAATTCCATGTTATTTCTCTTAAATAACAAATTTCCAAACGTTTAAAATTTCACAACGCTTTAGATCCCTGTAAAAAATAATTTTTAATCGAGTCGTACTAAATGTTTCATAACTTTATTATTAATAAAAAAGTGTTCCCCGAAGCACAGAAAAAATCAGAGATACCATGGAGTCTTTGCGAATGTTTAAAGTCGAGAATTATTCGCATGCTGATCGGATTTTCGCGACGTTGATGGCAACATGGGCCAACAAAGTTTACTTACCGGCGCGCACACTGGGAATTAATTCGGTTTGCATGTATTTTTCGGGGGTTGGAAGACACCCCCGGGCGATATTACTTCCGACCCTATCGTCGACTGAAGCGCGAATTTTAAACGCTGCCGGATCGCTCAGTTGACGACTACAAAAAGTGCACCTGGCGGTAAACTTTCGGAAATTTTCCGCAAATACCGACGCACCGATGAATTTTAGCACCTGCGAAATTTACTGCATTTTAGCAACCCCGTTAAAAAAAATATTCGCACCGTTTCACAGGGATGGAACAAATTCGGAAATATCTGCACGATGCAGACTGGTTCGACGATTTAATCAGCTCCCTTGTTATTGAGTTACGGCGTAAATCAGCCCATTCTTCTAGCGTTATGGGGAATTTTTCTTCAGTCGTTTCATCGCAGTTTGGAGCACAGATTGGGGTGGTTAAAATTTGGTTCAGTGAAAGTTTTTATAGATTACTATTATAAAAAGTATAATTAATACTAACTCAATATTCAAAATTGGCAAAATTTTAGATTGTTTTCATTATACAGAAAATCTTCTATTCCTTAACACAAAATATAAATGTCCACCATTCACAATTCACATTCTATTCTTCCAAAATTATTCCCATCAATTTCAATCGAATCAAATTAATCGTCAGAAAAATTCATATTTTAGAAAATTAATTTTTCAAAAATTCCATAAATATTGAAATTGTCCCATAGCTTTCTATTGAAAATAGGAGAAATTTCATTGCCAGTTTGAACATTCTCATATTTTTATCAGGATATGAATAACATTCGACATCTATACGAATATTTAAAAAAAAGGTCAATGGTGAATCTACCCCTTTGTCACCCCATCAAATAAGAGGGGTGCAGCTCGAAGAGACTTCATCGCTGGTTGCGAATTCTGCGCATACCATCGTTCGAGTGATATTTTCACGAAGCTAGAAGAGAATGCGCCCGTTTCTAAATCACGACGTGGAATTTGGCGCGTTTAATATCGGCCCCATGATATTCTCCTCGGATCTGCCGGATGTGCTTGAATCACCAAGAGATTTATGACCGGTCTCACTTAATTCGCACTGCGGTTTTCTCGTTTCTGCGAGAGAGCTAATGATGAGTTTCATGGCCGTTTTCTTCGAAGGATTCTACGCTCGGTATTTCACAACAGAGAGTTCCCATAGGGTGCAATTTTAGGGTCTATATTTTAATATTATTTTCTGATTTTCTGAGGCTCGTCTTTGACTTTGTCATTTATTTATGAGAGGTGTAGACGTTTGCATGCATTTCTCGATGGATTTTTAGTGATTGATTGTTTCTGGAAAAATTAAATTTTGGAATGCGAGAATAATTGTTAAGAATGATGCTAATTTTATAATGTGCAACAAAAATTCTAATTTTAGGATATGTGGGTGAGCATGATTCTTTGAAATGATAGAATTATTTAAAGAAATAGATATTCTGTTTTATTATTTGGTTCAGAATTTTGTGATTGATATTTTCAAATTTTGAGGAAAAAGTATTTTTACTGCACTGAATTCTCTTTTTTTCTTGGTTATTTATCACCTATTAATTTTCGAGTTCTTTGAGTGTTTTTTCCCTTTGATTCTTTGAGTTCAAAACAGGTTTGCCTCCAACAGAAAAATATATTTTTCTCTGTGAATCTAAGAAACATAAGATTATCAGATTGTAAAATAGTAAAATTCTTTGAAAAGATACGAATTCAGTTGGCGCTCAAAGATAAATTCTAGCAAGTTATTAATATTTCTAAAAGCAGATAAACAGTGAGAACTCAGAGTATACCTTTAGACCGATACGATCGTACGATTCACTTAATTCCGGACTTATTTTCGCATCGATGTCAGGTATTTTCGCAGACGAGTTTCTTCATCCACCGGTGAAAATTAAGCAAACTTCGCGTTTCCTCCTCAGCCATTAATCCACGTCGGTGCGCGCGTAGTTTATTTGGTCACTGTTTACGAGCTCCTTAAACGTTTCCTTCTCGTCGTCGAGATTCCCAGGATGGAAGGCGATCCTCGTTACGCTTTCGAAGTCCGATGCAATTGTTGGGATAACTCTAAGGCTTCCTCAATCCTCGAAAATACACGAAACCGGAAGATCTGTGTATGAATGTCCTCTCTGCTTCCTTTATCTGACATTTCAACGTTAGGACTACTTTAGGTGAAAAAAGGGCGCGAATTTTCATTGCAATCTAAAAATTTCATTAGGTTTGTGAAAATTTAAAGAAGTAGGAATTTAGTTTTTAATTGGGTGATTTTGAATTAAGGGAGATAAATCGTGGAGCAAGATAAAAGGGGGGTCAAAAGTGCCCTTCAGCAGATTTTATTCAACCATGAATTATTCTTCAGATAACCATAAGAAACTCTTATTTAATTGTTGTTATTATATATTATTATATAGTTATTATACAGTTTGTGACCAGTTATGTATTTTTCTCTTCGTAATGAAGGACGGCTATTTGTCGACCGGAGTTGAAATAAAATACTTCTTGTTCAAATACAAACAGTTAGTCTCCTTCCAACATCTGAGACAAAGGGCACCTAGGCCCACCTCAAACGAAAAATATCCTAGGTCTTCTTTTAATAAATTTTTACGACTGAAGAGGGTAACATACGGTTACCGAAACGTATCGAAAAATTTGAACAAGAAGTATTTTATTTCAACTCCGGTCGACAAATATCCGTCCTTCATTACGAAGAGAAAAATACATAACTGGTCAAATTTGACGTCACGACCGAACAAAAACAACCTTCATCTTACAATAATATCTCATCGGTTATTATACAGTTGTTATTATATGTTACTATATAGAATTACATATATATAACTGTTATTATTTAAATGTTTAATCGACGTTTAAACTTTTTTTTTGGTTTTTCTTTTCTTGTGCGTAGAAATTGCAAAGGAAAAATCTAAAAAATATCCTTGACTTATGCATTTATGTTTAGAATGTGTCAGAATTTTTGCACCCCTTTAAGTGGGGAAAAACTGATTTTTTTAATATATCCCACAACTACCCTCCCGGCGGAGGTATCGGATTAAAAATTGGTGTACAACAGTTTGTTATAGTTATCTATACCGTGTAAAATCGGCTGAAGGGTACTTTTGACTTCCTTAGCCCGCTAGACCCTTTAGAGAAGAGATTGAACCGTGGAAAAATAACACTTTTGATTATTTGAAATTTCTTTTGAGCATTTGTGTATTTGATAAATTTTTGAGTATTGACAGATAATCTTTTATGTTGGATTGGGTTGAAGGGCACCAGATAAATACAAGATATTAAAGTGTAATTATTACGAAAAACAATGAAAAAGGGATAACATAAATAATATACTCTCTTGGTCGATGGTTGTATGCCAACTGACTTTCGTCCCGTTTTCATCTTCCATCCTCGCTCGTTCTCGCATTCATTTGTTTTAAGGCATCCGCAAGCACACATATCCATTCACACTCTCATTCCTTCATTTATTTGACGATCCAAATCTAATTTTTTATCAGAAAGCCAAAGTTTTAACATATAGAAATTATAAATAACTATTTGTGTAACTATATTTCCACGATTATTTCAATTTTATTTTATTATATTTCAATTTTTCAACTCGAACTTAAATTTTAAAAAGAACTTAAATTAATTGGAAAACTTAACTCAAATTCTCCAAATTAATCTCTTGCAAAATCCATTATTTCTTTGAAATATTCTTGAGTTCGATATATATAAACAATTACAACTCGTTTCACGTTGTTTAACTGTACAAACAGCATCTGCTCTTCGAGGAGACGAAATCGAGGAAATCTATTTGCCCGTCGGCCACAAATCACCGGACTTTTCGATCCTTGCTAATCCTTGGGACCGTGCCGAAAAGGGTCGTCTTTGTCGAAGGCGAGGATTTCTTCGTCGACAACGGTTCACCATGAATTTTCCTTCTTGTTATGGATCCTCAGCAGTAACTCTTTTCCCGCAGATTGCACCTTAAACTTTTATCCTTTCCTCGTTGCCATTGTTGTGCCGTTTCTGCATCCCCATTGTTTCACGAGCATCCGAAAGACATTCTGACAATGAGAGGTGGTTATTAACGAATCCGACCAGTGTTGTTGACATTAATGATTTTGGGTACAAAGAATATCGCGACTGCTTTCGAAATATTGATATTACTGTCCTAATGTTTTTATTTTGATTTTGAATTATTCTTACTCTATCTGGATATTTGTGCGCAATTTTTATTGTTGTTGGGTTCGAAGAGGTGGTTGCAATTTATTTAAGGATCTACGTTTTTTTTAATTATTTAAATTCAGACGTATCTGTCGAAAGTGGTGTAAGTCACTTTGCTATAATGAAAAAATGTGATTTTTCTTGACTGTACGAAATTGTTTATAATGTGAAACATTTTTCAGTATTTAAAATAACAAATATTTGGGTTTAAAAAGAAGGTGACTTTTGCTATTTATTTAAAAATTAGCAGCTTTCTATTGCTACAATTTTTTCAAAGAGCATCAATTATATTATGAGAAAAATTTTTGAAGTTTGAGGTACGTTTTTTAGAGAACCTTATCGTACATGTTACTTTCCTTCGGAATAGGTCTGCGGGAAATAGCAAATATAATTATAAAATCTATTATTTTTCATGTTCCACAAATGTTACTTTCAGTTATACAGACGTATAATTAATTAAATAAAATGATAATTGAAATGAGTGTTATTTTAAAACTACAACATAATTGGCCTCGGAAAAGATAACAGTCTTTACACGTCAGAAATTTTTCAAATGCTATTCATTTAATTCAAGCACAGAAAATTAGAATTTTTATTTATAATTCATTGGACAAATTAAACATCCGTTGAATTTTTAATTACCTCAAGCAGAAAATATAGCTGCAAAAACAGATGTTTAATTGTCTAACCAAATTAATAATTACACCTCCCATTCATAACTGAAACAGCTGCTAAAATTTTTTAATTCTTTGCAAATTTCAAAAAATCTTTTCACCTTTAATATTTCAAAAGTCACATTATTGGAGTGTAAAAATGGCCCACACTTTTAATTATATTCCCACGCCACTTGCAAATAAAAGAACAATCCCCACTAAACTCCACTTACAACCCTGCAAGAAAAATCTGTCCCGAAAAATCCGCACCTCTCCACAAACCGGAAACAGGAAAGAGGAAGCAGTCTCAGGTGAAACTACCTTAGTCTTGTAATCGGCCTGCTGGGAGCAGGTACAATGGGAAATCGTGCGAATGGAAAAACGGCGGTAACTCCTGGAGAACCGAAGGACAACCCAGAGACGTGAAATCTGCTCGAGAGTGAGAGAATCGTGGATTCGATGCAGACCGGATGAAATCCACCCTTCTCCCCTTCCCTGCAGCCTGATTCCCATTGGAAGTGCCTCCTTGCAACCCGCCGACGGCTGATCGCTCGGGGCTTTAAATAAATAAAGAGTGACTCGCGAAGGGAGCCGAGAAAGATGGCAACGGCAACCAAGGGTTCCTCGATAGGACGAATGGCAGATCGAGAGGGACCTAGCCGCGTCATGGGAGCCATGCATCAACCCCTATTACCCTTCGCAGGCTAACTATTGCCTTGGAGGATGGACCTAACTGAAATCTACAGGGCAGAGTGCGACTTGTCCCTTTCACTCGGCTCTGGAATTCGATGAATTTGCGGCCATGCGATTGTTCGGATGTCAGACTGGATTCTTCGTCCTATGGTGTTCAATAGACGAAGAATCCACCCTTTTTTAGGGATGGGAATAAGTAGTTTAATTGGAAGGGTTGATTTTTTAGAATTATTTGATTACTGCCAAAAGTATCAGCTGCAAACTTAATATTAGATTTATTAAGTAAGTTCTTTAAAAGGGTGAAAAAAGTTATTAATTCAGTCATTTATGCTTTATAAGTTTCATGAAATTATTTTCTTTTATAATGTCCACTTGATCGTTCTCATATTAACTGTGATTTATTTTGGGAAAATGGGGAATTAGATAGTTTGACTGCCTTGGTGGTTGTAGTGCTAAGGGGGTGGAATTAAAGTAATGGAATTTCAAGGCTGTTCTAATTTCGGGGGCGAACTTTGCGTCACACGGTATAATTGATAATTTTTCTGTCCTCTTACACTTTTTAAAGTTGATAATTCTTTAAGAGGAACATCCCTTAATTTCCACTTTTATAAAATTCCATAACCTTCACCCCCATAGACTTCAACCAACCCTGTCGTTTAACCAAATGTGAATACTAAGCTTTTTAATCCACTTTAATTCACAAAATATAATTAAAATTATTGCCTATCTTCATATGCATCTAAAAATTGTAAATTCTTCGAGAGAAATATCCAAGAAAAAAATTCCAGCTCATTTAAATTCAAGAGGGTGTAATACAAAATATAATAATTAATTGCATGGTAAAATATATTAAAACATCATTTCCATCCACAGTAACACTTTAAAATTCATAAATCTTTAAAAAAAACTCAAAATCATAGCTCTCGCAAGTCACCCTCGCAAACCTTAAGCAACTCAAAACAACCCCCTATTTTTATCTTCTCGACGAATTTCAGTTAAAGCAACCAAAAAAAAATAATCGTCCCCATAAGCCACCGAACTATTTCCCCCAATTCTCTCAACGAAACGAGCAGCCGTAAAACTGTATTAATTACCCTACCAAATCACCCCCGATGTAGCGATACGAGCTAAGCCGAAATCGAGTCGTCTATCTCTCGTTTAAAAAAAGATCATCCACGTGTTCCACCGTTTCCCTGCGATCCACTGGCTTTAATCCTAACCGATCCATCATTCCGCCGAAAACGGTGGGCTCGTTTTTATCGCGTTTCCGCGAAACCCTTTTCCGCGTGCCATACCCCATCGACTTATGATGGTGGCTGACTGAAAATCGTAAGCGGAAATCAGGGATATGCGTTTTCCATGGGTCGCGTGACCAACGTCTGCGATAAAATCGCTCAGAATCGCCGGGAAATCTCTTTGGGGAAAGTATGTGGGATCGTATGGGGGCGACGGGTCTCGCGTGAGGATACGCTTAGGGGGTGAACGTCGTGCACGTGTGTCTTTCGCTTATGGTGAAGTCTGCAAACGTTGCACGCAGCAGTGGACACTTGTTTTGGGTATAAAATGTAGCAAATGTGATGCCTTGTTTGCAAAATGATTTGAAATCTGAATTTTTATTATTAAAGTGGAGGGGGTTTGATGGATTTTGTGAACAGGGTTGTTTTGGAATTTTTCAGATAAGATTTACTTTTGTCTTGGGAATTTTAATTTTTTTGGTGGTTTTTGAGACGACGAAGATTAGTATTTGTGTAATTATGTGTGTGAAATTGTTAACTAATTTAAGAAATTAATTTAAATTAATATAAAATACCAGTGTTCTTGAAGAATACTTTAAATTAGCAATGGCAAAGTTCTTTCGATATTCAATGTTTGTTTGGAATATATAAATAAATAAAGCATGTTTATCTACCATCATTAACATGCTAGAATAAAGTTTAGTAATAACATACAGTTAATGAATGTACGGTTGCACCTTCATTTTTCAATTTTGGAAGAAAATTGACAACAAAGTAAAAAATATGTTTGCAAAGGAAATAATGCAAAGGGTAATCTATCATGTTCTGTTTTGCCATTGCAAAATACCATCAAATGTAATGATCGTGCCAATCAAGATTCGTTCCACGATTCGTCTCGACGATTTTTCTGCAAACTGGCGCCACTTTTTTCCCTGGAATGTAAGCGTTAAGCAAAAATTCCACCATTTACGAATTGCCACTGAATCACAGTCGATTACTCGAGCCCTTTTGTTCCGTGGTATTTCTGTTTTAACTTTAACGTTGCGCATCTGACGGGAATCCGCTCGGTCTTCGCGAATCATCGTGCATTGTATTTTAATTCTGTTAGTTCTTCGAGGTAGAAAAGAAATTTTGACGAATATTTAATATCATAAAATTTTTTATTTAACATGACCAACAAAAATTTTTCCTATAGTTGTAATAGAATTGTAAATTTCCTCTTAAAATTATTTATTTTAGTTTAAATTAACGCGACTGATCTATTGACTTGATTATATCTTGAGACTTGTATTTTTATATTTTTAATTAATTGATTATTTTGGTTCTTAGTGAGCGGCGAGTTGAATGAATTTTTTTTTATCATTTTGCGGGTTTCATAAATTTGTGATTCTAGTTTTATGCTTTAGTTTGGATTCCTAGCCTTAGGATCAATATTTTAAGTTTGTTTTTGTTGATCATAAAGGCAAACATGTATTTTTTATATCAGTTGGATAACTTTATGCAGTCTTACCTTTTATTGCTATTTTAACTTGAAATACTATAGACATTTTGCCTGAACTTTATATTTCTGAGCCATTTTTAGGTAGATCCTGGAACACTGAGGTTGTGATATCACATATCAAGCAGAAAAAAGTTTTTAGAGATAAGAACTTGAAATTCAAGCACTTCATTCCGTGTCTAACATATAAAAAATTACTATAATCCCTCCCTTATCACTAACTATGCAATTTTTCTTCTGAAATTTTATCTGTTTAAAAATCGTAAAAATAAACAAAAAATTGTAAAATTAAAAATTCGCAATTTAAAATAGTAACAACATACAATAATCCTTTCTTTATATTTTTAATTTATTTAAATGCCGCATACTAAAAAAATCGACACATCTTTCGTTTCACTTTTAAAAATACAATCTTTTACATTGCAAATTTATCGATTTAAAAATCTCATAAAATTGTAAAATAGAAAATTCGTATTTAAAGTAGAAAAAAAACAATAGTTAATTCGTACACCATATAATAAAAAAGGTAATACGTTACGTCTCGTTTTTACGAATAGTAGAGGGTAATAAGGAGAAACATTTATCGAGATAAACGATCCTTACATCAATTTCGATGGTGAACGGCGCAAAATAAATTGGCAAGCCATTAAAGGGTCGCTCAATTATTCCGCAAAGCAGCTAGACGAAGAAGAATGTTCTTCGGACTTTACGTTCTCCCTGATGACGGTCATCGTTCGGGAATCACGTAACGTTGATTTGTCCACATTTCGGGTCGCCGTTACCATGCATAATTCCGTTTGAACGAATCATTATCGTGATCATCCATACACATATCCCCGTGTTAACCGATTTACGATTCGACTGTCGATTGTTGCCGATGAATTTACGACAGGACGACTCTCATGGTTGCGATTTTACTTTCTCGTTTTCGAAGAAGATTTATAGTCATTAATATTAACTAAATGACTGGTATGGTTTAGCAGTGAACTTAAATAGCATGAGGTTTAATCAGTGATGAAATAGATGATGATTATAAGATGAAAAATTCCAGACTTGAGGAAAGATTTATAATAATTATGTTTTATTTTTTTATTCTGTTTTTTAAATAAGTGATTAATAAGAATGATTGTTTAAAAAAAAATAGGATAAAAAATAGAATAACATAGAAAATATGGAATAAAATATGGATACATAGGATAAATAGAAAATTGAATAACAATCATTGTTATTAAATAAAAACAAATTTAAAAATTTGACATTTTTAATTTATGCTTACTTCGATTACTCGAGTAACATTGACGTTTCTCTATCCGCTAACGCATGTTTATGGGGACCATGCTATGTAAATTAGAAACGGTTCTCCAAAAGTCTCCTGGAAATCAGTGTACTTTAATTTATTCTGCTTACAATTCAAATTTTACCATCTACAACTCTTTTATCTCTCAACTTTAAATCTGCCCCTACAACTACAGTATACTAACTCGCGAAATTTGCATTAGTTACTTAACTACAGATTCTGGCTTAACAAACGTGCAACCAATGTTAATTTTTTCACTTCAAAATGGAAAAAAATGTAATCCTTCCAAATAGGTTAAATCACAGCTAAACATTCAGCCCTGCAGTTGTAATCTTATATCCAAAATTCTCATTAACTCTTTAACTTCATATTCTGACGTAACAAACGTGCAACCAATGTTAATTTTTTCACTTAAAAATGGAAAAGAAATTTAATCCTTCCGAATAGGTTGAATTACAGCTATACATTCAGCTCTGCAGTTGTAATCTTACACCCAAAATTCTTATTGGTACTTTAACTTCATATTCTGACATAACAAACTTACAATCAATGTTAGCTTTTCAAAATGGAAAAAAATATAAAACCCTTCCTAATCTGTTCAATTCCAACTAAAAATCCACCCCTACAGTTGTGATGTAGTAACCCTCGAAATTCGCTTTAGTTATTTAACTGCAAATTCTGGAGTAACATACGTACACAGAGAGGAAGTTAAGTAAGCATCCCCGAGGATATTTCGATCTCTCGATTTCGCAGATCCTCTTTGCGGACGGGGGAGGGCAGCGTGTGCGTGCTCGTGGCAGTGCTAATCCTTAACGTATGTCGCGATTTCGCCGATCTGCATACTGCTTACCCCGTAGAGTAATTTCTACGGGACTTAGGTCTCGGTTCTCAGGAATCGGGAGGGATGCTTATAGTGCACACCCTAACGACGGTAGAACCGGGTTTGCCAAACGTATTAAGTCTGCAGTATTAACGATCGCTTTTTGCACGTTGCGATTTTACGCTTGCTTCTGCAAAACGTGCGCAGGCATTAAGCTCGTTGAGGGTGTTTCATTCTGACCTTTTGGATTGGATCGGACTTTCGGTTAGACATTTTTCCTTGCTGTAATTGGCTATAAGTGTGTGATATTTCTGATAGTTTTATTTTTGTTGTACTATTTTTTACAATTTTTTATGGCATTGCAGGGTTGCAAATTTCTCATTATGTACAAAGGGGTGTGATTTCTGTTTGAGAAATATTTGAAGTTAGTAGGGTGGAATTTGTGGGGTTAATTTATGTAGAAGAATCACAGTAATATGTGAATTCTACATTTCTTTGCTGTAATTGGCTATAAGAGTGTGATATTTCCGATAGCTTTATTTTTATTTTTGTTGTACTATTTTTTACAATTTTTTACGGCATTGCAAAGTTGCAAATTTCTCATTATGTGTAAAGGGGTGTGATTTCTGTTTGAGAAGTATTTGAAGATAGCAGGGTGGAATTTATAGGGTTAATTTATATAGAAGAATCACAGTTATATATAAAGGAGAAATAATTAGTGTTATTTTATTGCTGAAATACCTTTTTTCCATGACTCATTGGCCCTAGGGCTAGATTAATGGTAGTTTTCTTTCCCAATTGTGTGAGGTAAAAAGGTTTAATGATTTTATTGCTATTGAAATATTTATTCCATTTTTTCTTCATTCTACAAAATAATTAGGTTACTGTATAAAATAATAAATGAATCTGTGAAGGAGGGTGTACTTTCTTTTGACGAATAATTAAAGTTTGTTGAGTGTACGATTTTAGAAAGAAAAATTTTGCAGAGTATTTAATACCATTTACTTATTTGTATAAAATAAATCTACTGCTGCTGTTTGAATTTAATTGAATTCTTCAAAGTGTTATCGATCAGAAAAATTTAAGATTGTCATATAATGACAAAATTAATTTGTATCGACGTGATCTAATAGAAATTGTAGATGTATAGTGTGTCTTAAGAGCTTTCTCACAACATTTTACGTCTTCGTTTTTCAGTGTGAGTGGAACCTTTACTCTGGGTATGTCTCATTACATTATTAATTAAATATGAGTTCCTGAATGTAACCGTTTCTCAATATTATTTTTTTCC
Source organism: Cerceris rybyensis (assembly GCA_910591515.1). Lineage (NCBI taxonomy): Eukaryota > Metazoa > Arthropoda > Insecta > Hymenoptera > Crabronidae > Cerceris > Cerceris rybyensis. The sequence goes on along the minus strand of OU342802.1, from coordinate 9,468,912 downwards.
CGCCAAGAAAACATACCTTTTCGCATTGGCACAAAATTATTCTCCTTTTGGAACAACTATGCAAACATTTTCCTAATTTCAAAATCATAGAATTTTGGTTTCAATGATTTTACATAGTTTGCACAAATTGTCCAATTAAAGAATTCCTATTTCAAGGACTTTTAAAACATTCTACAAATTTGAAAACTAAAGAATTTTTATTTCAGAAGCTTACAAATTTTGAAATTAAAAAATTTTTGTGTCAAGAGTTTTACAAAGATTTTCTAAATTTAAAAAGCAGAGTCTAAATATTTTTTACTAAAACCTGCTGGCTTCATTTTTGAAATTTGGACATGTGAATTAATTTTGCATTAAAAATTTCACTAATTACAAACAGGACGATGGTTTCAAAAATTCACGAGTCTGGCGTCAAAATCTCGGTGGTAAATCATTCTTCCGGATGTCGGATTTTCTTTGTTATCCGCGCATTTTCTTTCTCTTTTCCATCCGGTCACCGTGACAATAACAACGGCGTCAAATTAAGAATCGTTTATTAATTTCTGTTCCAGGTAAGATTTCTGGCCTCTTTGACTACGTTTCCTTTGGCACGCGGGCAGCCCGGTAAGTTAATTAAATTTCACTCGAAAAGAAAACACGAATCTCTCTCTTTTCAGCGTACGTTTTCTTTGATTCCGACGACGCGCTGGCGAATGAGAATATCGTGCTTACATTGAACGACGGGTATTTAATTAATTTTCACGAAATAAATCTGCAAATTAACTCAGGAAGTACGAGAAAATAGTATAAAACGTTTAGTAGGTGCTCTCTTTGGTGATTTTCACTATCTGCGAATTTTCAGACTGTTCATAACGAATTAGTTGTTGATAATAATTCTATTTAATTTTAAACAGTAATTAATTCATCTGAGGGAATTTCATGTTATAAAATTGTACAAAGTACAGGAAATTCTTAATGGTTTGTTTGTTTAAATTAAACGGAAAATATCTTGTGTCATCATTTTGAAAGATTAATTTAAATTCTGATACGAAAGGAATTTAGTTAAAAACTTCATTGTAAAATTTTGCACTCCTGGTAATAACGGTGAAATGTTGGAATATGAATTAACGAAGGATCGAGTAAGGGTATTTCTATAATTACAGTAAAAACAGAGTAATGTGTACTGTTTTAGGAAATGGAAATCCTTTTGTTGTAGATTGTGTCAGCTGGATAGCTCGAGGGTAATTTTGATTAAACTCAGTCAGGGATAAGTTAATTTTTCTCTTTCGCAAGAAAATTCTATGTTCATAATTACTCTCCTATTTTGATTTTTAAATTTTCTTCACCCTGTATAGAGTTATCTATTATATGTAAATAAGAGACTCAACTTCATTTTAAAGCATTGGATTGTAAATTATTTCATGATTTTTGAGAGCTAAATTTATTTGAAAAAATTAAAAATTTGACATTGAAGAATAACAGCTTAATCTTGTCTTACAATTAGTTCAAAGTTAAAAGTGCCCACAGAGAGTTAATAATTTTCAACAAAACTCTTCGATTATTTCAATAAAATTCAGTTCAGTCTACTGCATGAATTGCAGTAATAATTTTTTTAGTAATTGATCTCCATTGTACAAATACGAGTTTAATTCTTGATTTTATAAAATAGAACATCCGTCGCGTGAATATGAGCCATTTCTCGTTATAGATACCACGGTATCTCAAGGAATCATAGTAACCACTAATTATTTTCATTTCCTGCATCCTCAGCAGCCTCTAATTAACCACAATGTGCAAATCAGCAATTGCAATGTCTTTACATCGAAAATCTAAGTAACTTTTAAAATCCTGTATACTTCTGCAATTTTTTTCCCGCCTCAACGTTTGAATTTGAAGTTCTCTACGACTGACACCGGTCGTTTTGAATGAGAAGATCATTCGCGCGACAAATAGCGCGGGAAAATTCAAACGTTGCAACTAAGAGTGCAAATTACGGCGAGTTTTAACGCGCTCAAATTAGTCGGAGCGAAAAGGTTGCAAGAGTACACATTAAAAAAAGGGGACACTTTAATCGAGAAGGTTGGTAAGCACCTTTTGGAATTTCTACCGTCTGTGAGAAGAGCCTTGATACTCGTTTCACGGAACGCGGAATTACGTGATTAAAAATGCATCCGTTAAAAGTGTCCGCTTAACTCCCGCCGATCGTTTTGCATTGGCAATTAGCAACGTTGCGTGGAAAAGGGCCGTTCATTATCGTCGCATTGTGTAATTACAGACGATGCGACGAATCGTTGAAGCACTCGTGTGTCGTTAAGTCTGCTGTTCTTCATTCTCTTCCATCTTCTTTTTCTACAGTTTCATCCTACTTTACGGGATATTACGTTGAACCTTTTTATCTAAATCATGATATTTTATTCTTTTTCCTTTAGCATTTGTAATACAAAAAAAAACTTTCAAACATAACACTAAACCCATAGTTCATAGATAATGGTGGGCAAATTTGTTGAGCGCATATATGCGTTCATAGCTGATGGTGAACAACTTTACCGAACGCATATATGCGTTCATCACGCTGAAAGGTTTAATAGAATAGCCATGAAGTAAATATGCCACTTCTATCTCAAAAAACCTAAATTAATTAATTAATCATCTTTTTCACCTCTTACTTCCTTGTTTTCTAAAGTGGTTATTAAGTATATTTGAATTTTAGTAGATACTTTTTTTTAGTAGGTACTTTTAGTGTTAAATACACTTTACTCAAAAATTAATTTTGAAAAATAGTAATTTATATATATTCTATATCGTTAAATTATATTTTACTCTGAATTTTATAAATAATGATCAGAACATGACAATGTTTCTAACAGACTGAAATAACGGAGTTCAAATCAACGGATTGTTTTTACGCCATTAAACATAAGCAGTGTGTCCCCGTAGAAATCGTGATTTAGATAAATCAACCGGTGCAATCGGTCGTGATCCAGGAGATAGTTTTCTCGCGCTCATCGAACAATCAACCCTAAAGAACCCATCGAAAGTCCTCGTGGCGAGTTTCCTGTCGTTTTTGCTCAGCCGTCAAGGACGACCAGGACGAGATGATTACGCTCAAACCTCTCTAAGTCTTCCTCTTCCTCCCTTGTTTTCTCTCCTACCCTTTCATTCTGAATTTCTTCTTTTTGCCTTCTTGAAAGCGGTAATCTCAGCTTCGAACAAACACCCTGAATTGTTCTCCAAGTGTTCTTTCCCAACGAATGATAATATGGCCTCCCTTAACGTTTACCTTTCCCCTTTCGATGAGAATCGCTGATTCCTTCTTCGATGTATTCTTTCGATTGCTAGGAGTTACTGTTTGGAGAGTGTTGTCTATTTTTGTTGAATAGATCGAGGCGTTAGCACTGATCCTATAGTATCTTTGTGGATACTTTTCCATACCATATGAAATCTTGTGCATTGTTGCAAAATAATATCTTTCTGAGAGAAACTCAGGATACTGTCAATTTCAGTTGAACTGAAAAATGAATTAAAGTGACTTGTACCAGTGCTGGTAACAAGTTATTAAGCTTTGTCAGGTATTTGAGAAGTAAATTTATCTTCAAGTAATTACACAAAAATGTTGAAATGAATGGGTTAATTTATAGAATAACGTAGAAAATAGTCTTTACTTGATAGTACCACACGTTATATATTTTAATTCCATTCAATCGGTCATTTGACCATGTATGATACGGTTAGTATTAATTTTGATTTATAGAAGTGGATGGATGTTTATCGAAAACTGTTACACTGCAGATATTTTTTATGGGACTGGAATTCAGCCCGTTGAAATGATTTTCCATCTAGTTCGCATATACACAATTTTAGTAGCTAAATGTTCAGTTCTGTTAAGTCAATCCCTAACAATCAACTCGGAAGGACAAGACGAGAGAAAAACTTCGAAACACATCATCCTCCATTCGACAATAACATACATACTCTCCCAAAAATATTATAATCTAAAACTCATCTTTCACACCCTCACACCTCCAAAACTGTTAACCTCCATTCTCCCAATCACCCTACAATTCTTTCAGCTCACGATTTAAAGAACTCTCATTAAAATAAAACCTTCACCTCTAATTACAAATTCTACCCACCCAGTTCACCCCTTGAACCACCAAAAAGAATCATTCCACTACAAAAATTATAATCCAAACTCATCTTCCACAACTCCAAAACTATCAACCCCCATTCCTTTCCATCACCCTACAATTCTTTCATCCCACCATTTAAAACACTCTCCCTCCCCCAATTCTCCACTTAACTCACCCCTCTACCACCCAAAACAATCACTCCAACACAAAAGTTATAATCCAAACTCATTTTCCACACTCCCACACCCTCAAAACTATCATCCTCCATTCCTCTCCACTACAATTCTTTCACCTCACCATTTAAAACACTCTCCCCCAATTCTCCACTTAACTCACCCCCCTAGCCACCGAAAAGAATCACTCCACCACAAAAATTCTAATCCAAACTCATCTCCCACCCCCCGCAAACACTCTCCCCCAAACCTACCGACTCATTCCTCTCCACCGCCCCACAATTCTTTTACCTCACCATTTAAAACACTCTCACCAAAACCGCACACCTCCACTCCAAATCACATCTTCCACCCACTTAACTCACCCCCGAATCCATCCAGTCGGATCTCACCCCTCTTAAACTTCTCAATCGTGCGTGTCCGAGTAAAAATTGTGGCAGGAAGTACGCGAGGTCGAACAGTAAGGTATAGAGAGGGTGTAACAACACGGGGGTGAGTTCGGGGGGTGAAACTCGCGTTGCCCGCCGCGTAGGTTCGCCGGTACCGTGCGCAAACTCCAACTCATTCGTGTATTTCCGCGCTATCTCGACGATTCCTCTCTCCTGATTGGTCACTCGCACGCGCCGAGGGTGGCGGGGCGCCAAGGGGGTGGCGTTTGAAAGGCGCGTACGTCGCGGCAGGACCCGGCTGCGGCGGTGGAGGCCTACGCGGGCGCCGCGAGACGCTCCTCAGTTGTGTCAAGCTAGGCGATCGAGTAGGACGCTCTTTAATCGTTCCGCCTTCGAGTTACTCTCTCGTACACACACACACCGCCTCACACACACACACACCCACACATATTCACTCTCTTTCTCTCTTTCTCTCTCCATTGTCCCACCGGCACGTCCACGTAATACACAGGCATACACAGACATACACACACGCGCGCGCTAGAGAAAGAGAGAGAAACCACCCCCGTTTGCAAAACGCTTCTGCAAGTTGATAACGGAGGTTTAATCCGTGAAAGATATATCCGGGAAGAATTCGTTCGTGTGAAATCGTCGAGAAGAAAGAGAAGACCGGAAGGAAGAGAAATCAAGGGGAGAGTTCAAACTACACGTGATAGTCTGATGAAAATTCAACGATTGTAACGATCTCTCTCCCTCTTTGTCGTTTCGTTGATCACAGTTTATTTGCCAGCTGCTTGAAGAGTCAGACTTTGATTACGGTTTGCATTAATCCTCCTCTCTCGAACGTGTGTGTGTGTCTGTGTGTGTCGAGCGGGAGATCCACGGGGGGATGTGAGAGGAGATTGTTCTTCCGGAGACAACAGAGGGGTTGAAGATCGTCCTGATCATCGGTGATCGTGTTCCTTGAGAAGATTCTGGAAGAGTTATACTACGAGAAGGTACTTTGGATTCTGAGAGGGAGAGAGAAAGAGAGGATTAAAAAGAGGGGTTGAAAATTAAGAAAAGGGTAGAGACGCTTGGAAGGAAGATACGGAAGAAATTGGAAGAATCAACGGAAGAAGACGTGAGACCGACGTGGCGGTATTATTCGATGATCGTAGAAATTGTATAATACGTATGTGTAAATTTCCAACCCCTTCCCCGGGGATGATATCGAGGTAGACGCGCAGAGTCGTTAAGTGTAATTAAGTAATATCGTACAGCCGTGTTAGATGGTCTTAATTTAAGGGCGAAGAGTACAGATCGCGACATCGCGCTCTTACATAAGGATTCTAAGTATTAGGATATTTAAATATTAAGGGAAAAAAAAACTTAATAAGAGGGCCTTCACGGAAATCACGTTGAACGGCCGATCGAATTAAAGAGAATCGCGTTAAGACAATCAAGCACAGTAGTGGGTTGGGCATATATTAAAGAGAGGGGTTATTCTTCTGGGAGGGTAGGACTCAAAAAAAAAAATTGAGTTGGGAAATCAAGTTTCGTGTCTTTATGTGATCTCCAGCCTCTGTACCAGATCTACTTGCGTACACGCTCTATATCTACGTCTATATCTATATATATATACACATAAATATATATACACATATATCTCTATATATATATACACATTATATATATTTACACTTATATATACATACGTTTATATGTATACACCATTCGCACATATCCAATCGTACGCCAAAACGGCGTTTCGACGAAATATCAGCGGGTTCTCGGTATCGGGTTAGATCAGCGCAATTGGAGAACGTTTTGGAGAACGCTTGGAGAACGTTCGGAGAACGAGCAACCCGTCTGCGTTTTCTTCCCCTCGCTCCTTCGCTCAAAAGGAGCGGTCTCTGTCAATCTTCGTGACAATCATTTTCAGCTAGCTCTCTTAGTGTATTTACCGATATCTCTTTTTAATCGCGAAACTCCGCAATTAACGCCCGGCGGACGTCTCGTCGCGTGGTCGATTGCGAGAAATAATAGAGAGAAGAGGAGAAGGAACGGGAAATAAAAATATAAAAAAAAAGACAAGTATCCACGTAACCTACGACGTTTCAATTAAACGTACGAGCGAATCGCTCCGAAGCCTGTAGCCCTCGAAATCGAGTCTACGTTGTCTTCGTTACTCTTGCTACGCTCTTCCTGCACTTTGACACACGCACAAGCGTATATTAACGTCTCCCCTCTCTTTTTATCTCTGCACACTGTATTCCCGCACGTACTTCCCTACCCTCTGCTCGCTCACACACTCTGACAATCATCCGAGACTTCACTTTATATACGGCTCGTTTAGGATTAATAGTAATCGCGCACTGTTTCAGGTATCCGCGTTGAGAGCGCACGTTTTATAGCTTAGACACATAGTTCTATCCTCCGACCGCGAAAACGTGTATATATGTATCGATAGTTCGTAAGGAAATTATCTGTATCTCAAAGTTAGATCTTCGGTGTCTTCGGTGTATTTTCTCTGTCGTAAGTGAAGTTTATAATCTCTGCGCGTCTATCGAATCGCGGGGAATCATTCGTAAATTGATAAAAAATCGGAGAAGAAGAATAGATTTAAGAAATTTATATAATCATACGATCGGTCGAGCGTCAATTCTTAAAACTATCCCTGGAGAGAATCGAAGAAGAAACGAAGAAAGGAGGATATTTGAAGGACAACGTAAATTATCAATCCGTCAAACTGTGGTGGCCATCGAACGAGTCGAACAGATCCACCAAGACGGAAGCTCGCTACCAAGCGTCTCTGGAACGTGCCTGGAACGCGCAAGAACGCGCGAGGATTCTCTGGAGCTTTGCCGCCAGCAATCGCGGCCTTTTCTTCCAACCAAACAAGTCTTGGCTCGCAGACACAATCGGCGCCGACGAGGCACGTTCCTCCATCACCACGTATTTTCATTCGTACCCGTTTGTACCGGGTGGTGCGGTGTCCCTGCCCCCGCCCTTGCTAAACACCATCAACAACGCGGCGGCTGCAGCGATCACCCCCGGCCTGGTAGGACACCTATTTGGATCACAGCAGGCCTGCAATATCGCCTGCACCTGCAGCTGCAACAACCTTGCTAACTGCAACCCCCATCAGCACCATCACCATCATCACCATCAGCAGCAACACCATCATCATCAGCAGCAGCAACAGCATCGGAACTTCGGTGCGGTTCTCCTGCAACCGGTTGATCACGTCAAAGACACCATGGTAAGTTTGAAGACTTTGAAACTGAGAACTGTTATGACCTCCTGGAAATCAGACTTCTTCGACTTTGAGATTAAATATTTCCACCAGTTTTGGACGAATCGTGATGAGAGTTTCTTCTACGTCTTCCATGAATCTTGGCTTTCGATCGACGAAAATAAAATCACTTCCTAAATATGAGTTTGTGCACCAGTCTCCCGAGACAGGAAAATGAGTTTTACATTTAAACGAGTAAAGATCGAATCTTTTCGCTGGAAGCTCGTCAAAGTAGACACTTTCACGATTGAAACGAAAAAAATTCAACCCTCTACGATCACCAAAAGCCGAGATACGATTTTTGGAACTTTGATCTGTTGATCCCCAGCCCGCTCTGACCTATCACTAGTGGCCTCCAGAAAATCAGAATTCTTCGACTTTGTGATTAAATATCTCAGCCATTTTTGGGCCTATCGTGATAAGGCTTTTTTCTACGCCTTCTTTGAAGTATTGGCTTTCGATCGGCGAAAATAAAATCATTTTGTAAAGATGAGTTTTTGCGCTAGACTTCCGAGACGGGAAAATGAGCCTCACACTTAAACGAGTAAAGATCGGATCTTTCCACTGCAAGCACGTCAAAGTATACTCCTTGATGATTAAATCTAAAAAAAAATGTATCACTCTAATGGAAATGGAAATTTTTGGGAAATTGTTACAAACATTTATCAAATTTGATAGAACGGATTAAAGTCAAAATACACAGATAGTAGTTTGTTTCTCATGGTCTGTACCGTGACGGTAAAAAATTGGAAACCTGTTCTCAATTTTTCCATACAATGTAGTATCACGGAAAACAATACAATTTTTTGCCGCACTATTTTTCCGTATCTTTAGAGAAACAATTTGACTTCTAAAACCATTTACAGCCAGAAACAAAAATCATTGATTCGCATGAACCACAATTCCGTGAAATTTCCAATTCTTTAAACAATTCCCCTCTTCTCAAATGTTCTTTGTACATCGCCGATATTGTGCAAAAACAATATAAAAGGATTGTGTAACATTAAACCATAATGGACACTTAAAGCCGACAATCAATTTGATGGTAAATTGAGCGAATAAAATTCACAATGTCACTTTGGTATTCTCCCGAAATTTTGATTCCGCTCGTTCGCTCGTTGGATCTAATTGCTGTATTACGCAATGGGAACGATGCGAAATTGCATAAGTGCGATCGTTATAGTTTTGATTTGCAACGAGGAACAGTTTTCCAGCAATTCGAGCACACGGAACGTTTTATAGGTCGAAGGTCCTCGCTAATATCGGTTTCTGTCTCTCTGTCACATAAATTAACCCTGCAACTCCAACATCCCCTGATATCCATTTATTCGGTAGCTCTGAATTCTATGCTTTTACGATGTAATTGTCCCCGTTATAACCGGTTACGATCGTGATTTGATATTCTATTTGACGATTGCTTATATTCGTGCAATAAACCATCACGGTAAATACGATACTCCCGGTGGCAGATTCTGTGTCATCCATTAAAAAACATATATGATTTAGATTTATTGAAACTATCTCCACTTTCCAATTTTTATTCGATATCACGTATTTGACTTTTAATGGTAAACCTATCAAGGCAGTCAAAATGACTAGTTCATCATTTATTAAAAAAATTCTCCAAGTTTGTACATTAGCCACTTAGACATTTTATATCTAGCTTATAAAACTAGCTAACTATATTAATTATTTAATATATCGAAGTATAATAATTTTGGCACAATTAATTTTTGGTTTAATGGTAAATGTACCAAGATCTCAGTTTTTATAAAAATTCGCTATTCCATGTCCACCTTATAAAACACAAATGACTAAATTAATGCCTTTCCCATCATTTGATTTGTCGCTTTCTGAAGTCTAATATAGTCAATATAGTCAAATATCTAATATAGTCAAAGGGTTAATTTATTTATATTTAATACATTTCTGTATTTTGCCCCAATATACTAAAACTATCGTGGTAATTGTACTGTCAACATCGACTGTGAAGATTTGTAATATAGTGGTAAAATTGTCACCACACATTCCTTGCAATCGAAAGGGGTAGTTTTACCCAAAATGGTACTCCGAAGAGAAGAATAATTTTTTGCAAAGATGTCGAAAAAATATTAGAGTATCGTATTCATTATTCAGACCAAAAAGAAACAAGCTTGAAACGTAGTCGGTCCTTATTACCTAGGAAATTCATCCCCGCAAAAAAATCCGTATCATTAAGGATTAAAAGGGGGTGGATAAAATCTCAGTAGCTTCGAGGCGTTCTCCGTTTGAACGCACGTTCGCCATAGAAGCGCAAGAAGAAGAAGCGTGTGCCTTTGGAGACAAAGCTCTCGCGGGGGTTTTGAGGGTGTAACGATGCTCCTGGCAGGCAGTAACGAGGGTTGTTCTTACAGTGAGGCGCGAGCGAGTCTTCTTGGTTGCAGTACAGGGTAGATATATACCGTAGAGTGAATCAGGAACGGATTTAGCCGCGACGAGCCACGATGAATTACTCCCAACGTTTGCCGTGTAAACAGGGGGAGTTTCGTACCGAAAACCCACCCTGGTGTGAACTTTCTCCCTTCGTCGACGTTCCGGCTGGTACCGCTTGTTCTTAGGGCTTTCAAAATTAACTGTACGGCGAGTGTGTCATTTTACTGTGAACATTTTCTTTGAATGCGCAACAGGGATTATGAAAATCGTCTAGGTGGAAAATTTGGAAAATTCACCCTTCTTCACCGTTGCGGCTGGTACCACTTGTTTCTTCGGGCTTTCAAAATTAACTGAACGTCGAGCGCGTCATTTTACTGTGAATATTTTCTTTGAATACTTCATCAAGGATTATGAAAATGATCTAGATGGAAAATTCAGCTTCCTTAATGTTTCAGCTGGTATCACTTCTTCCTTAGGGCATTCAAAATTAACTGAACGGCTAGTATGTCATTTTACTGTAAATATTTTCTTTGAATGCCCATCAGGGATTATGAAAATGGTCTAGGCGGAAAATTTGTGAAAATTCACCATTCCTTAACGTTTCATCTGGTACCACTAGTTTCTTAGATTTTTTAGAATTAACTCAACGGCAAGACTGTTGATTTGTTTAAATGTGCATTGGAGATTATTTAACACTAGAAGTACCAAACCAGCCAAATGACTGGTACACAATTTTTTCAAAAAATTCTCCAAGTTTATATAAGAGTCATAGAATAAATATTCTACGTCTATATCAATAAACATAAATCCACCCAATTTATCAAATTTTCCGCCGCTTGATTCCCCCTTTTTCAAAGCACTTATTGAATTTATTAAAATATGTTGGATTTGATGCCGGTAGTTTTAGTGTTAAATCATATAAGGGTAAATTAAGAAAATTAAACACTGAGGTGAACTTTCACCCCATGTGGTACCGCTTTTCCTTTGAGCTTTTGTCCAAGGTGTCATTTTAATTTGATCATTTCTTTTCGGAAAAATAGTGAAAGTAATCGAATTGCAAGTGAAAAATTATTACTAAGAAAATTAAAATTTTTAATTTTCCAATTTATCATCTCCCATCAGTATATTCACTCCAATTTCCTGCTCATTTAAACGACACTTTCCAGGTGTTTTGAAACGTTAACCAAAAGGCGGATGCCTTGTTTGTCCAATTAATTTCGGTGCACGGTCTAATCCACCCTCTCTTTTCGTCGGCCGTGAAAAGGTTGCCGGAGGAAGGTAGAAAGAGCTTTAAATCCCTGCGTGCCTACGAGGGCATCCTCTTTAATCCCTCGATCGACAGGTGTCGAGAGAGAATCCCTCGTTCTTCGCGACACTGAGTCCCGCGAACGAGGATCCTGAACAAACTCACCCCCTCCAACTCCCGCCCTCCTTCCTCTTCCTATCCTCTTTCCTTCCCGTCGTTTCATCCGCAGCCATCGGCTTCGAAACCTAATTTTCTCCCCCTTTTCCCGTTACGCTTCCTCGCCCACTTGCGATCGTTGAGCACGTAGCGAAAGAATCGCGTTACCGATGATACCACAGACACCCCTTATGGTGTGCGGTGTCGCGCCAAGGGGGTGAGTTTATCTAATACCTACGACGACCCGCCATTTATGCGACCATCATGCAAACGGTGTGCAAGTACTGTCGAATGAATTCTAAGGGATGTTTCCTTGGAGTGTTTCGTTTCTTTGATTTTTGCAATTATGTTCGTAAGGGGGTTACTTTGTGCGACGGAGAAATTTAATCGGACATTAAATTGATAAGGGGGTTGTTGCATAGCCTGAATTGAGGTTTTTAGGTAATGTTCATTGAGATTTTTTATTTTTGTTGGTCAGTCTAAGGGGTGGTTAACCCTTTGAGGTCTAGCATGTCTGTACACGGTTAAAAAACTGAAATACAATCGGTGAAGTATGATTACACAAATAAAAATATATAATTTATATATATTAACAGTATAATTTTCTGATGAAGAAGTACTTCAGTCAAATAAATAATTAAGTCGAACATATAATTATCCCTCAATATTCAAAAATGTCTGTAAAAGATTAATTGGATTATACTAAAATTGGCAATGTCTCAAAGAACGTACAATTATCTTTTAAGTATAATAGTGCAATTCTAGTGACTTCTGAAGGCTCTACAGCTTCAGAATCTTTATAACTTCAAAACTCATCAACCCCTGTCGTCACAGCCGCAATAATTCAGAACTAGATTGATAAAATAAAGATTGATCAATGAATCTTTAAATATTATGTAATTTAAAGTAATATTAATATCATAGAAATTGATAATTTTCTATTTTTTGCAAAATTTAAAAAATCTATCCAATTTATGGCATAACGAGTGCCACTCGTGCAACAAGGGGTTAAAAAAAATTTGAATCATTTTCAACAAATTTTCCAATAATGAAATAATCAAATTACATATTATAACAAATAAGATCTCCTATATTTCGTACTTGCTCCACATCGGAGCTTTTTAAACTCCAGTTTCTTCCAAAACTTCGAGCTTCCTAATCTCAGCAGTCACTGATCCGTAAATCAACGTTCCTTTGTGCCTTCTTCCCCTTTAAATTATTACATTTCTCGACGAACCATCGTTGGCCGAAGAAACGAGAACTAACTCGAAGATCTTCCTGGAGTACCTTCAGCTCCACGGTCATTAAGGGATGGTAATTAGCGCGGAGTATCCAGCCGGTCGAAATGAGAGATGAAAAACTGAATATCGTGTTCCCTTTGACCCGGCTTAATCCTTCGGCATCCGCGACGATTGGATTTTCTTAGCACGAAACGTTTTTGACGAATCGAGATCCTGTTGCTGTACAAATTACCGAGATATTGGATTATTCATCCGTGAAGTTGCGGATATTCGAAGAAAGGGGTTGAAAGAACCCCTTTCTTGTGGTAATTCGAGGATCTTGTTGGCAAAGTGCATTGTTCTTTTATGGTGTGTATTGGAGCAATGTAAGGGGATGTGGTAGGTTTTTAGAGATAGAAACTTTTTTTATTCATGTTTATATTTATTGAATTTTCTTGAGGGTAGATTTTGTTGTATTGGAGAGAAATGCAATTGAAAATTTGTGATGTTTAATAGAGATAATTTGAGGGTTTTTATTAGCGTGGGAGAAACAATTTGGTTGGCAAACTGTCAAGGATTTATTAATGCATTTATTGGTATAATATGGGGATTCCAGTAGTATTAATTTCGGAAAGCAATTATAAATTCTAGCTCCTTCATTATTTCAAGTATTTCACCGATATATTATGCAGCGAGTTAGCATTTACGTAGCCGCTATAATATAAAATCTGTATATCGAAAGGGAACAATTTTCAAAAGCTATTTTCAATAACAGTCAACGATTACTATCGAAACTCAAAGACGTAACTTGCGAAAAAATGAAATAAAACAACCCGCAAAGAGCTAGGTAATAAATTAATACTTCTAAAAATAAAAAAGCGCATTAATATCCCCAAATTGTTCACCATACCTGTAGTAATTATCAGAACAGAGAAAATTGTTTGACTGAAGAAATAAAATAACATGATCGTCTAAGAGCTCTATGCAAATCTAGCGCCTTAAATTCCTTGCCGTAAGATTTTTTGTGATTGCCTCCGCAATAATTAAAAATTAAATTAGTAAAATAAAAATACATTAATTGAAGTAATGATGATAGTATAGAAACAATTTTATCGACTCCAGTCTCATTGATATTTTGAATTAAAATGATTTGGTAAAGTTGAAAATTTCTTATCAAATTTACCGTACCATGAATGCCACTCAAGAAAGGCAAAGGGTGAAAAATCGAATGGGAAATCAACACCCTCAAATTTTCCACCATGCATGCAGAAATCACCGGCGGAAATTCTAAACGATGGTCGTAACGGTAAAGTTGAAGGAAACTATTCGTCTTGTCTAATGTACATTGGATTCTTCGCGAGGATGGGGGTAAGAGGAGTGCGAATATCGCGCTTAATCATCCCTCGCATATTCCGTCAGCGAATTCGCCAAACGAGTAACTCAGTTCGCCACGTTGGGAACACGCTGCCACTTCGAAATGAAAATGGACGTAAACTTGGAGAGGCAAACTATTCCTATCTCTCCACCCCCTTTTGCACGTCCGTCTTCAGATGCTCGCTGGGCTTGTCGTTTGCAACCCCCTTGAAAACCCGCGCAACAATTTTGCCTACCTCGGAAAAAATTTGCAATTTACTTCTTAATTGTTCGTTTTTTTTAAAGACTTTTGCTTCGGTAAATTTCAAAAATTTATTCACTTTGAACTGAGATAAATTTGTGGGGTGAATTTGTTTAAAACTCATTCTACGGTTTTAGTTCTTTAAAATGATAAAGATATATGTGAAATTTGCAAAATGCTCTGCAATTTAAATATTATTGCGTTTAATTTCTAAATGTTAGGTTTAATTATTAAATGATCTTTAAAAGGGCTGTTACTATTTCAGCCCCTTAAAACTTCGTAGGTGTCGAATTAATTTCCATTTATGAAAGAATAGTCTTTTACATTTATTTAAAACATCGGCTTACAATTCTCACTGGAAATAAACACAAATTAAGCCCATAAAATCGGATAATTTTACCAAATTAATTCAACTAAAATGAGGAAATAAAAATATAAAATTCCTCCATAAAACAGAGCAGTACTTGATTAATATCTATTTATAATCAAAGATTACTTCCTGATCAAACGTATTCATTTCAATTGCAATTATTCAGTGCAAATTGCAGTTATTTTTGTACATAGAGATAAATAAAGTCCGTTAAACCCCATAGTGGAAAATACAAGTGTCATTTTAATTCCCCCATTTCTATAATACGTACCGCAAATGTTAAAATAAAATATATTTAAATCCAATAGTCCACTTCTGCACAATAATTTTACTTTCAACCCCTCGTTCTACCGTTTCTTTTGTGATTGCCAGCGCAACAACTCAGAATTAATTCCTGAAATCCAAATTTTTCATTAATTTCTGATACAACGTCTACCTGAATACGGTATTAATAAAATAAAATAATTTTACCATTACGTGATCAAGTGATATTTTCAATTTAATAGTTTTTGAAAGTCTTCAAAATTTGCTATGCCTTTCACCGCATCACGAGTATCTCACGTTGGTGTTGGCTAAGGGGTTAAAAGTCCGAGAAGAAAGTCAAACAGCTAGAATTGCTTAACACTAAAACTATCGACTATTAACTCAGTATATTTAAAGATCCTAGTTAAAAACTTCAGAGAAAAGAGAATGAAATGCACAAGAAATTAATGCGATTTAATCTCTCATTGCTTACAAAGTAAATATAGAAAATTACGCTGGATACAGCCCTTCAAATAGAAACATTTTTAAAAAATTCAGCGCAAGTCATTTTGTCAAAAAGCAAGTCAAATTATTGTCATGTAATACTTAAATTCCAATAAAAAAGTTCTAAAACATATAAGCAAATAAAATCTGAACTCCCCAAGGGGAAAAAACGTTCCCTTTTGCAGTTTGCACGAAACAACGTCAACCATGGAAACAGTTTCGTTTGTTCAGAACGCGAATTCATCGTCACAATAGCATTCAGTGGTAGACTCGTATGTACAGGAGTGCGCTGTTAAAGCATTTAACTCTGTTTTCTCGTGTCTGAAAACGTACGCGGAGAAACGGCAGAATACGCGGAAGGAAAACTATGGCGCGTTTAGTTGAGTAGCTTGCGTGGAATAGTTTGTCATGGCAAGTTAAATTACATCAAGGGAGAACAACCCCCGTAGTTTCCGCTCGAGCCGCATTGACCGACAATTATATCACCCTTTTACGCATGTTACAGCTGCTCCTTTGGGATCTCTAGGTTTCTCTGCGAAGATTTCTCTTTGAGGAGAATTTGCGAAACGTCTTTGGACCTTTTGCAACGACTTTGCGTTGTCTTACATCAGAATTCCGACGTGTTTTGTGTGAGAAATTTAGTTTTGTGAGAATTCTGTGAGATTTTTATCACTTATGGAAATTTAAGACTGACGTTTCTGTGATAAAATGACGGAGTTTATCAGTAGATTTTTAGAATTAGAATTATTGTTAAATCTATTATATTTAAATAAATTAATTCTTCGTCCTACGATTCCCAAATTTCTCACTGATTTGATTAACTCACTGATAAGAATTTATTTGAATGCCATAAAGTGAGAATGGCGGTTAAATTTACTTTATTTTGCAAAATAAATGTTGCAGTTTCACCCTATACTTTTTGACTAGAGAATTGCAGGATTTTCAAAAGTGAAAGTTGCTTTATTTAATTATATATATGGTCAAAATTATTGAATTAAATGGTTGAGAGAAGGATGGAAAATTTGTGTACGATAGTTATTTTAGTACATAAACTGAAATATTCGTTACAATCTAAAATTTTCAAAGGTCTTAGTCATTGTTATTCCAAGAGTTTGAAGAATGTTTTATAAATTTTCTGGAAGTTCGCGAAATTTAAGAAGAGCTCGCCTAATTGATTGAGAACCATTTAGACTTCAGTTTCCCGATCCTCTCAGGCAGATGCATCAGCTGCATTTTAACTTTACGAGCTCTCTTTCCGTCTCTCTTCTATACGACGAGTAACATGGCTCGATGGAAGCTGGATTTTGTTCCTAAAGTGTCGATTCCCTTTTTTTACGAGCCTACAAAACAACCAGGCTGATGCTCTTTTTGCATCCGATGGCTTCATCGAACTCGTAAAATGATTCGATATTTCTCACCCCTCTTCGTACTTCAGCTGTCTTGAAAAATCGAAATTTCAAGAAAAACGACGTAAAAGAATCTCGTAAAACTTGAAAAACACATTTTCCTCTCCCTCCAAGCGCGTAAGTCAGTTTGACATAAAAATACTATTTAATAAAAACGATATAAATAACCCCGAAAAATGCTGCGTCTGCGCAAATTAAAATATTTAATAAGCAGAAGAAGTTAAATTAAAACCCATTCTATTTTTTATTTACAGTGTAATTACTATTGCAAGAATTTCCAAGCAGATACCAAATTCAAAAAATTCTTTGCTCTATAATTTAAATAGTCCAATTGTTATTTTAATAATTTCTAAGCAAATATCGCTTTTTCACCCCCGTTAATTAACAATTGTCACAGAAAGACGAATACCCCAGAAGAAAAGTGAATAATTAAAAATAAACACAGAAATCATAGCTTATCCTGTAAAATATATGTTAAAATTTTGAAAATTTATTAAAATGTCTTAATATTTCTTTAAATTCTTAAAATTTATTGATATTTATTTTTCCTTCGAAATTAAAAGTGGGGCTACCGAACACATAAATTGTGTGCAATTAAAAAAATTAACCATACGTAAAAAATTCAAAGTCCTCAAGGGGTTGCACGAAGGGGGTTGATCACCTGAGACTAAACTAAATCCAAAATGAAACTAAATAGAAGACGATAGAAGAGTAAAATAAAGTCTGTCAGAAAAACATCTCTACGAGACTCCGCTTCGTTCTCCACCCACCCTTCTGCGTTCTCCATTCACCTCCCTGTAGAAAGGGGTGCACGCGCGAATCTCGTTTCTCTTTTATCCGCGTCATGGGCCTACTTTCGATCTCGTTTTCGAGGATCGCCTTCCATCTTGCGTCGCCTCGAACCTTCGACAGCAATTCTCGTCGGAGACGGGGTGAGTCTTTGAGAAACGCAAAGGGGGTTGAAGACAGAAAGAACGAAAAGGGCTGAGGTGTAAAGGGGTTGTATCGTAATGCAGTATTGTGAGGACGTGCCTCGAGGCCTGGAGGGTTGCGAGATATAGGTATGCAGTTATGTGTGCGAAAGGGTGTGAAAGAAAGGGGTAGTTCGATGGGTATGGGGTGGGACGAGCTTAGAGATTGTGAAAATGATTTTCTTAGTGTAGATATGAGCCTCTAGGTTTCGTATTTTTGGGTAAATTTATATTTTATTTATTTGATATAAACAATTATTTGCAAAATAAATGACAGTATTTCTGTAATTGACGTTAGAGCTAACGATCTTAAATTTCAAGTTTAGTGTTTTTAATTTGTATCTGTGTTTTTAATGTTTAACTGAATTAGCTAAATAATTATTTGTAAACATTGAAATGATAGTATGTCTCTAATCAAAGGTGAAAGAGTGGAAGAAGAGGGTAGTTTCATGGGGGATGAATCATATTCCACGTTGTAAATATAATTTTCTTCCAGTTAGTGCGAATTTGTTTATAAATATGAGCCAAGTGTAGCATTTTTAAATATTTCTTTGCTTTAAATATTTATTTAATTCGGATAATAACTATTTGCAAACATGAAAATGATCTTCTAATTATAGCTGAACGAGTGGTAAAAGGGGGCAGTTTCATAGGGGATGAATGATATTGCAGTTTGTAAAAAAGTTTCTTCCAGTTAAACACGAGAAAATAATTATTTGTAAATTTTTAAGCACAAGTATTTACATTTGCAAAAGTGGAAGTCCGAGATAATTTAATCCTGTAGACGTAATTCTGTTGCATATGCTAATTAAAGCTTTCGTATTTTATTTAAATCTATGATTGGTATATTCACTTTAATTGAAAGCCTTGATACAACAATATTTATGCAATTATGCGTGAGTAAGTAAAACATGTATTCTTAAAAATACCATCTCTAGAAACTTATAGATATTTATATCCTGTATTTTTGTGTAAATCTGTGTTCTAATCAATCCATTTTACTTGGAATGCATGGCGCAAAATTTCATATTATTGTTACTTCAATCGCATTACGTTAATTACATAGAAACAATCGAAATATAACACGCAACAATAAAACAATAGGAAACATAATGATTAAAAATTATTCTTCAACAATTTATTAAAAATGACTGATTAAAGTTATAACTCATATCGCAAATCCTACAGAATATTATAATACTCCACAAACAACTGTAATAATTGTGATTAACGTCATGTTATTCAAATATTCAAGTAATTAAATCCAATTAAATTATTAATACGTCCGAATAAAATTAGATTACAAAACAATTTCAATTCGTCGCATGCAATCCTTCTTTTCGTTTCACGTATGTACATCAATAATTAAATTGATTTTAACATTAATTCAATGCTCTGCAAATAACCATCTAGCATTAAATATCACGTAAATAAATAAACCATAACTTCTCTCACTTCGTCGTAAATAATCTTCCTTACATAGAACTCAGGCTTCTCGACTTTCTCCGAAATATCATACGATGTGTAACAATAACAAACCTACTCCTCTTTTATTCACGAAGGTCACTCATCGGCAGAAATTTCACGATAACAGTCGGTCGAAAATTTTCCTAGAATTTATCCACAACACATAGGCGTACCTAAGAACAATGGGCCGCTGCCGTTGGGTCCGAACCGAATCCGAAACTCGAACCGAAGATAGCCGAATCCTAACGTAGTTGACCCGAGTACTTCCGATCGTAGACGAACCACTTAATTCTTTTTATTCTTCATTGGACCACCGGAAAGGACGGATCGGCTGCGCCCTTTTGATTTGCACGCGGTTCTTCTGTAATTTTCTACTGATCATTCGTCAAGTGTAGTGTTTTTCCGGTGTTTTTGTGCTGTGATCGATTAAGATGATCGTCTACGATCGGTTACTAGTACAGGAGAAGTCAGGATGGGGACATTTCCCGTTCTACGAGCAACGGCAACGCAATAAGGTAACGAATCAGTTGTCTTTTGTCGGCGCGCCATTAATATTTCCGTCTGCTTTTGTCTCATAGCGATACGTTTTTATCGAGGTAGCATATTCGATAGGATTTTGATATAATGTTAAATATTAATATTCACGTGGCGTGGATACAATAGGCGTATAACTGACGCGTGTTTAACAGTGGATTTGTGGATATGAATGAATTATGCTCAAGGACGTTCTGCATTCTGACGGTCTCAGGTTACTTGGAAACTTGTAATACTATTTACGCAGTTCAGTAGACTCTCGTTCAATGCGAATTTACGTGAGGTTGATAAAGATATTGTGATTGTTGTTTTCATATCAGGGTATTCTCTGTACAGTGTGGTGAATGAGACAGAAATTAATTACCTGATTTAGGAATTAAATCTGAATTGAGAATTGCATTGTTTTCGTCATCGTTACCAGTTTATTTTCATCGTTGTTTTGTTTCTTGTTAAATTGCGATTGTACTGCCAACTTCTGTACTATTTGATGAAACGTCAATAAAACATTGTCGGAGTAACAATAATTGTTAAATGTTATTTTACATTATGTGCGTTGTACGAGAAAAATTCTCTTTAAAATATGATAGTTTTCATTCGAACATTTATTCTATTGTAATAATACATATTTATGTGATTTTTATTCAACATGTGTAACTTGACTTTCAATCGTCCTTGCGGTTTTTGATCCTGATGGAGACTTAATTTGATAAAAATCGAAACTAAATAGTACACAGTTAATATATATTATTCTCATTGAAGTTATTATAGAGAGAAATTTTTGAAATCTTGCTTCTTTTTATATTTTTGGTAATTATTTCGATAAGTGTGTACGGGAATTGAATTTTAAGTTGATTTTCTCATAATTCTTAGATGAGTTTTAGACGCTCTGAATTATAAATAATACATTCCAAGTATTTCATGTTCCAATAATTGTTTTCTAACGTAATATTTGTATTAGTTATACATTTGTATTTTTTCCGCAATGAATAATGTATGGATCTGATTACATATGTAATTAGTATTTGGCAAATTAGTTTTTAACAAAGTGTTTTTTATATCATGAACCTTTACGTGATTCCCTCAAAGTTTTTTTGCAACAATTATCGCTAAATTCTTCGAGAACTAATAATTTAATTTTTAAAAGAAGAATGTCAAGTTGCGAAGCCGGAGTGTTTTATTATATAAAGTTTTCTTTTTCTTTGGCAATGGGAAAATTATCATCCATTACCCTTTATTGCTACCAGAATTGCAAAATTCAATGTTTACTTTTAATTTTAGTGGAAGGAGTATTTTCAACGTGTGAATATTTTATTCCTTTTCAGAAGATACGATAATTATTTTCCAACGTATTTTATTGTTAAGGTAAATGTAAGTTCGATATGGATTTTTATTTAGCAGTGGAACATCTATTGTTTATATTCAGATTTACAATTTTGCTAGGACACTATAGTAATTATCATATTCAATTTGATATACATCTTTATTTAGAAGTGGAAGAATTGTTTGTCTTATTTAAATCTACAATTTTTCTGCGACTTTATAATAATTATCAAATTCGGTTTGATATCAAATTGACTAAGAATTTTGTATATATTTTTAATCAGAAGTGGAAGAATTGGTTGTTTTATTGAAATTTGCAATTTTTCTGCGACTTTAAATTAATTATCGAATTCATATTATTCATTATCAAATTTTTGATATTTCTCCTTTTTTATTATTTCCCCCATGACATTATGATGGATATACCACAATTCAAAAGCGATTTGACATCAGTCATTCCGAAGAGTAATTTAACACTAGAACTACCAAACCAGTCAAAATGACTGGTACACAATTTTTTCAGAAAATTCTCCAAGTTTACATAAGAGTCATAGAATAAATATTCTACGTCTATATCAATAAACATAAATCACCCAATCGATCAAATTTCCCGCCACTTGATTCCCCCTTTTTCAAAGTATTTATTTAATTTATTAAAATATGATAGATTTGAGGCCGGTAGTTCTAGTGTTAAGGTGTCTTTCTACTTGCTACATTCTCTTCCTTTTTAATCCTTTTCTATAGTAAATTTAAATCATTGTAAACACAATGATAAATTTGCGTTTCTATCATTATTTCAAACACCCCAATCTCATTTTAATATCATAGGATTCAACATAATAATAATTTCCTATGGTATTACCTTGAATAATGACTCCCTTTGAAAATTTATCCTTTCTCGCCGACGGTCTTGCAATCATCCCAAGCCGTTTATTCTCTATAACAAATTTTAATACCTCGAGCTCGCGGAACATCGTTGAAAGTTAATGTTTACTGTCGTTTAACGTCGAGAAAAATAATACGCAAGATTTATCGTTCCGCGGGACACCGATACAGAATTGCAGAGGGAAGATGGATGGCTGTAATTTACTCGTTTACTGAGATTTAAAAAAAAAACACTCCATGAAATTGCTACACCGCGAAAGGAAATATCTGCGCTATTCAGAGTTCCCGATTTAAATCGCAGATGTTCTGCAAACTCGAAATTCTTTTATCCATTAACCTAGTTTTCTTTATTTTCAATACCTTCTCAGTGATGTTTCAGCATCTATTGATATAGTTATTAGTTATTCCATTTTATTAAACTTCTATGACTTCCTGTGACCTTGAGGCCTTGGTGACCATAAGTCACCAGATTCTATTCTACAAAGTGAATTTTTCAACTCTGCCGAATGTTACGATTTAGTTTTGAGAAATTACGAAATTCCTTAGAGTGCACTTTTCAAAAATCAAATTAAATCCTTTATTTAGAATTGTATTTTTATTATTTTTAATTTTGAAACCGATCTTCAAATACCACAAAAAGTTCGGCCTACAGAAAATTAATTTAAATTAAAGACGTAGCTTTTGAAGTTTTAATTTAAACCCTGATCTTCATCTAGTTCTTGACATACATATTGTCAGTGGGGTACTGTAACAACAGATCTGGAGTTTTAGACTCCCAATTAGTAGATTCAACGTAGAAATCCCTTTTCATCTCTTTTAACTCGTTGAGAACGAGTGACTCTGATCTTAAACAGCATGTAGTACTTATTTTCAGTAATTTTCCGTTTTTCTAAATACTACAAATTTAACAAGAGATGTCAGAAATAACTTCCACTCTTTAAAATCCTAGACAGAAGGGTGAGAGTAACCCAATCCTCAACCACACTAATTTAAAGTCCTTAGAACTACGGTCAAAGGCTCTTAAATGAGGCAATTTTTATATTAATTATCTATACCATAAAATCTTCGATTATCTTCTCTATAACAAAATTATCAGACCCCTACCACGTGACATAATTAAAAATGTGTTATCAAAACTCAAAAATAGCCTCGTTTGGAATCCACTAAAGGAATAAGTTCCCAACAAAAGCACCACATTATCCAAAGCCGAAAACGCACCAATCGCTACCCCCAATAAAAAGTACAAACACCTACCTCATTTCCATCCCCCAAATCAACCCTCCCCCTCCACCCCACCGATTATTCCGCCATCGATAACACGGAATATCACGTAGCTTAATATCTCACCAAGGAAATGATTTCGTGACGGATATCCTCCTCATCCCCTCCACACCCCCTCATCGACGTTTCTCTCTGGCAGTTCGAGGAGTCTTCGTCGATGAGAAATACGGTGATTTAGGGGAATCCGTCAGACGCAAGGCTGTCTGGATCTATTATTGGCGTTGGAACGTAAGTTAGTAGCCGCAGGGGCTGCGAAAGGCTGCCACGGTGGGGTTGGATCGACGGGGTTTGAGGCTGGTTTGCGCCAATGGTGTCTGGGGGATAACGTAGCGGACGTATTAGGTAATTGTGGGGGCGAGTTCTCTGAGCCTCGATGGGGGTAGGGGTGATTTATATTGCCGGCACGTGACGCCGGCTAGGAATTATCGTTAGCCACCTTACCGCGGCCCGTGCAACCCTTGCGCGTGTTCGAACGCCTTACTTTTGCACCCCCTAGTACCCCTTCACCCGATGGTTTTAGGCGTGAGTAATTTTTCGACAATTCGTTAATGGCTCTTACGATGCTACAGGGGGATTATATGGGGGCGCGTTTAATTACGCGCACTTTTGCGAACGAGCCTTAGAGAGATGGGGTTGAAGGCTTTATGGAGTTTTTTGAGAGGCTCTTTGGTGAGATTCGTGCATTTGGTGTCGAGGGATTATTGTATTTGGTATTTGATGTTCTGTGGTGATTCTGGTTGCAAATTTGGAGTTTTTATTATGAGGAGACTTGGAGTAAATAGGTATATCTTCGAAAATAGAAGTTACTGGACCTCACGAGAAGACGTATTTAGTGTTATTATATTAATTAGTAAGTTAATTAATAAAATAAGTAAATATAATAAATTTAATGTCCCTAGTAAATAAGTTTTTCAAAGATTAAGATATAAATACCTTTAATCAGTTAGCTGTGTTTGACGAGTATACTGGTAATGCGTAAAAGCTACCACTGGTTTTTTAAATTGTGATTTTGACGGAAACTAAAATATATTTGTAAATTTCAAGATGTTTGGAATATTTTGAGACCCTGCCGAAATGAAACAAATAACTAAAGGGTATAAATAATTTGAAACAGATTTATGCTCATCTCTTGATTTTCGTGATCCAATAATTAAAAGGAATTTTCGCCACAGTTAACTGGTTAAGTGAACCATGGACGCTGTAATATGTATAAATACTGTGAGAAATATCTATTGTTCGATAGAAATATTTGTCATAAGATATTATTATAGACTTTTTATACAATACTGTTTATTTGATTTCGGCTCAAAATAATTTACAAATTTATCAGTTCGAAGTTTCTGTAAATAGCATGCACTCTCCTGACTGTCTATAGAACATTATTTAATTGATTTTGGCTTAAAATAATTTATGAATTTATCTGTGCAAATATAATATTCCGCATTGACAATAATTAATATTTTACTCAAATAAAGGCTTTCACGCGACCCATTTTTCCCATTTTATGAGAGTTAACATCGAATTAATTAATGCTGATTTATTTATTAATTCGTATTAACATAAACATTTAAATAATATATTTAAATAAACATTTATGCTGATAAACGTTTGGCAAAATGTGCTGCATTTTCTGGCAAGTAGTTCAATGGGAAGGGAAACTCGAAAGGCGGAAAGGATTTCCCCGGAATTTAAAAGCTTTCAGGCCTGAAAATTCTCATCTCAATACCTAACACCTTGACGAGGCATTCAGGCTTACGAGATTCTTGTTACGGGATTCTCCCTTTCAGGAAACCCCCATTGCTAATCCGTCCTTGGGACATCCCTTGTCGTTGATTTCCCTTCCGTGGAAAAATAAAGTCAGCCGAAGAAAATCCCGTTGAGCCGTTTAACACTGTGATCTGTTCGCTGTTTGAGCTAATATTTCTTTCAGGAAGCTGAAACTTTTGTATGTGTGCTAATAATTCACTAACTTATATACCAAACGTTAGAATAACTAATCAGATGGAGTGTGCAAAATTAATTGTTTAACGTGAACGTTTGTATTTCTCGTCATCTTATTTTTCCCGCACCTAGTGTAAGAAAAATCTATTATTTTATTTAATTTTGTATTGCTGCAATAAAGATAGGATTTTAATTTATACGGAATTTTTAGATTTAATAATAGGTTTTCCAAGATAGTCGAATTAATTGAACCGTAGTTTCTTTTCAAAGTTCATCAAAATTTCTAATTCAATCTTTCTTTGAAAAGAAAGTACGGTTCAATTAATTCGACTATCTTGGAAAACTTATTATTAAATGCAAAAATTCTGTAGAATTAAAAATTCTATTTCATTGAAATTTTCAATTTAATCTTTCTCATGTTATAAACTTAATTCGAAAGATTTCAACTTTTCAATCTTCTTTTAACATGTCTTCTGATGTGTTTAATTGTATTAATTGTCAGTAATTTGTGTATTTCAAATTACCAAAGTCTGATACATGGAAATAATGTATATAATGTGTATATAGTAGTGTATATAAATTATTGATTTAAAAAAATTAGGGTAATTCTTTTTACTAACAATTACTTCTTTCTTTGTTGCAGGTAAGCACTCCACATCTTTGCAAAGTTCTGCAATCCGTGGACAGTTGTCTTCGCTATATGGTGGTAAGTTTAGAAACACATCAAGAAATTTAACACAAACAAGGGAACCTCGTTAATTACCTCTGATAATTCCAAATTCTACAGACACCTTTTTAGCTTTCGTAGACATTATTCTCAATGCTGAAATATTGACGAAAAATATTAAAATCTACATCAAACGTCCTAACACTTGTTTCACCTAATTGCACTGACTTTATTTTTCTGTATTGAAAAACATTTAAAGTTTCACCTAATCAACCCTTTTCGCTCTAAAGTAATTGTTGAATTCGTTCTCAACCAAGGAAAAATAATCTTTGAAAGTATTCTACCGTTGATTGTTCATTTTTACTTAATAATAGTAATAATTACAGTTGAGAACGTTTAGGCGAAGATAAAAAGTCATTCCCAGGTCTTAAATTTCATAAATTTAATAAATTTTGAATTACAGTTAGACAGAGAATTAATTCACTGAATTTTTCTGCAAAACGAAGTAGACAATTTTCATATTGAAACTTTAACGACGTATTAAAATAAAGTTATTATAAAAATACCGTAGGAAATTTTCTAAAAATCTTCCTCAGCATAAACGAGCCTTAATCACCGTACAGTTGAAAAGAGCGCAGTTCAGGGCGAAAGCTGATTTCGCGAGATGGTAATTAACCAGGTTCCTATTTTCATCCTCGGAAGAAAAGTGCCGTGAAAGGCGATAACGATCGAAATCGTGTAGTTTTAGGCGTCTTTTTATTAAAAGGCTGCTCGACGGCATGATGCTAGTCATTTTCCGGGTTCTCGGTTCATATTCAGCAAAAACGTGCCTTCGTTTATCTCGTTTTTCCATCATTCAGGCTCTCGTTCTCGTTTTAACACCATTTATATCACGGTTTTAATGTTATGTAAATGAGATGTTAATGGCATCAATTTCCGATATTTAATTGTGGTTGATTTGAATTTTCTTTCGTAATGTTAAGAATTATCCATCGATTAAGTTGATTAAAACTGATAATTTTACGGTGAGATTAAGTATCATGGTACTTTAATCTTTATAGAATAATTAGAAATTTATTTTTGTATTTTAAGAACGCTGGTATTGATCTGAAATTTAGTGGAAGATTTATTTACAATTTTGTACGATTGAGTGCAGCAATTCTTGAAGAAAAGTTTTTGATTTAACACTAGAACTATCGGCGTTAATGCTATATTTTAATATATTAAATAAATTTTTAAGAGAAACAGGAATGAAGAGGTGGAAAAGGTAACTCTTATAAATATAACTCTTCTATAAATTTAGAGTGTTTTTGGAAAAAATCGGGAACCAGTCATTTTGACTTGCTTGGTAGTTCTAGTGTTAAATAAAGTTTAAAGATACATGGAGAAAATTAGCTAAACTTAGGAATCTGATACACCCGTGGGAAATGATAAATACAATTGAACAATATAGGTTGTATTATGTACAAATTTTACTAGAATAATTTAATTCTCGCACTCACTAACAACCTTCGATGTCCCCTCAGAGAGGACAACCAAGTCCAAAGATTTATCCTGCTCTTCTTCTAACCCCCAGTAAACACTACAATCTTTACCTTGGTACCAGTACCAAAGATACAACCATCCCCCGACGATAGACACCTGGAGGAGTGAAGCAGGCTTCCACCATTAGGGTAAACTGCAATTTTTCACTACATCTCTGCGTTTTACGATATTTTTATTTGATTTGTCGTCCCATTTCAACAAAAATCTTCAAAAAACCATCCATTTCTCAAAAAGTTCTACTAAATTAAGTTAATTCGTTGCAGTCACTAATAACCTTCAACGTGCCCTCAGAGGGAGACGTCCAAATGATATTCCACACTCAGGATGTCCCTTCAGAGGGGACAATCAGGTCCAAAGATTTATCCTACTCTTCTTCTAACCCCCACTAAACACTCTACAATCTTTACCTTGGTACCAGTACCAAAGATACAACCATCCCCCGACGATAGGCTCCGGGAGGAGTGAAGCAGGCTTCCACCCTTAGGGTAACCCACATTTTGTCGATACGTAACTGCGATTTGTAATATTTCGATTAGATTTCATGTCTCATTTCAACAAAAGTCTTCAGGAAACCATCCATGTCTGAAAAAGTTCCGCTAGAGCAAGTCAATTCACCGCAATTACTAACCATCTTCAATGTGCCCTCATAGAGAGGCGTCCAAGTGAGACGCCATCCTCAGGATGCCCCCTAAGAGGAGGCAACAGAATCGCAAGATTTACCCTACTTTTTTTCCAACCCCCAATAAACATTCTACAAACCTTATCCCGGTACCAATATCAAACATTGAAGCATCCCCCTACAATATACCCTCGAGGGGTGCGAAACAAACTTCCACTGTTAGGGTAACCTCATTTTATCAGTACGTTACTGCATTTCACGATATTTCGACTAGATTTTTTCTGTAATTTCAATGTGCCCTCAGAGGAAGACGTCCAAGTGATATGCCACACTTAGGATGTCCCTTCAGAGGGGTCAGCCATGTCCAAAGATTTAACCTACTCTTCTTTCAACCCCCAATAAACACTCTACAAGCCTCACCTCGGTACCAATACCAAAGATGCAAGCATCCTCCGACAATATAGGTTTCGAGAGGTGCGAAGCAGGCTTCCACCGTTAGGGCAACCTGCGGTTTGTCGGTACGTTACTGCGGTTCGCGATGCGGTGCCGAGCCGTCAAGTTCATATTGCTGGTTTCCTGTCATTAACGTGCCGCATCGAGCTTTCGCAAGCCGAGAGGCCGTTCTCCACACACGTTGACTCCCGTTGCTGCCAGTATTCTCGCGCCAACGAAATCGAATCTCGACTGACGCACCCCCGCGAACCCCCTCACATCTCACCCTCCCGGTATTTCCACTTGAAACTGCCATTATTCGGGTTACCCTTATGAAACACGAAACAGAACTTACACGTGTCAGACCTTTGCGGTTCACGGAGCTAGATTTCATTTTGAAGCTTGTACTGGATTTATTTGGGGGTTGTGCCTCGCCGGGGCAGGGGGGATGTTTGATCTGCTTTCTTGGGGTTTAATTAACCTCTTGCCTGGTGGAACGTCTCGCGAAACTACTGTTTGTCGAACGGCTTCACGTGGAAGTAGTCTGTGATTCTTTTACGTTTTGAGGCGTTTTTTTTTTCTTGAAAGTTGGGGTAGGTATGTTGGCATTTGAAGAAGTATTTGGTAGGGAGATATTGATTAGTTTGTTTCAGATTTTTGGATTTTGCTTGGGCTGCTGAAATTGTTAGATGTTTAGGAAATATTTCGATTTTGGGGAGCGATTTGTTAGGAATTGATAAGGTTCGTTTGAAATCTGGGTGATAAGGTGTTTAGAAGTTGTTTAGATTTTGAAAATTAGATGTGATTCGTTTAGAATTGATAAGGTTTATTTCAAATCTGAGTGAAATCGTGTTTAAGAATTATTTAGATTTTGGAAATTAGGAGCGATTTGGTAAGGACCGATAAGGTTCATTTAAATTTGAGTGAAAAGATGTTTAGGAATTACTTAAAATTTTTAAATTGGGAGCGATTTGATAAGGGTCGGTAAGGTTCATTTGAATTTGAGTGAAAAGATGTTTAGAAATTACTTAAAATTTGAAAATTGGGAGCGATTTGATAAGGATCGATAAAGTTTATTTAAAATCGGAGTGAAATAATGTTTAGGAATTATTTAGATTTTGGAAATGAGGAACGATTTGGTAAGGACCGATAAGGTTTATTTAAATTTGAGTGAAAAGATGTTTAGGAATTACTTACAATTTGAAAATTGGGAGCGATTTGATAAGGGCCGGTAAGGTTTATTTAAAAGTTAAGTGAAAAAGTGTTTGTTGAGTTAAATTAACGTAGGAACTCTGTTGCATGGAAAAGTTTGTTTAAATAGTCTGCAATGATAGAAAGCATGAATAAGTAAAGGAATACATTTAATCCGTGTATTTCCGTGTTGGAGAAATTAATTCTGACACCCTGAGGCACTTTCTCTATTAAACTCTGTTTCAAGCGCGCTATTTTTCACTCCATGTAACAGAACAGCGTATATGTAATCTAATAGAGTTAAGTGGTAGAAATATTCTCATTTTGCACGCATTTATGGCTCTCGTTTTCCTTGTATTTCTCGCTTCGTCGAAAACAAAGGAGTCAGAGATCCTCACCTCCGAATACCGTAGATACGCGATCAATTCTAGTTATTTTTGTTACATTGTATCAATTTCGATGACTCGTGAAGCCTTAAAATACAATTATTTCCTCCGTTCTGAGCGATACAACTTAAATCTCTCACTTGGATGTCAGGTGTGTACCAAGATGAGGCGCTGATCTTTTTTCTAGTTCCATAAATCATTATTTATTCCTTTTTCAATTAATAGATCCACGGAGTACTTTTTGACAATATTTCTCGAATTTATAAAAATACAGCACAGAAGATATTTTAGGTGTATTAAATAAATTACATTACTTAACCCTTGCACTACGATATCTTTTAAAACTGTCTCCGTCATAATTTAAAACTAAATTGATAAAATAAAAATTTAATTATTGGTATATCGTATCCTAGCATTGATATTTTCAAATTAAAAGATTATTACAACGGCTAGGCCTTAAATTGTCTACTACTTTGCATCTTCATCTTGGTTTTTTTTTAAATTACGGATTTAATATATTTAAATATTACCAATTTTGTACAACACGCCATTAAATTCATAATATAATTGTTTTATGAAGATGCACATTTATTCCGTCAAAATATTGAATTGACAGAAAATAGTTAAAGAATAAAAATCATACAAATATTTTTGCTCCTACAAATTTATAAAAAAACAACGAGTGAACGATTTTTTAGTTTATTTCGATTGGAAGGTTTTCGCAGGCTAATAAGTCCAATAGGATAGTTCGAGCTGCAGATAACTCGAACTTATCACCTTACTAGCGTGACGACGACATTTGAATTCGCAATCTTATTCTCCTCACCCTCTTTCTCCTCGGTACCACTAATCGCCAGAATCTTTAGATTACCACATAGTGGAAGCACTTGCCGAGTGTCCCAGATTTCAATCTAGTTTGCCAAAATCGCGGCGCGACAGCTTGCCTAATTTCTCGACTTCCGATTAATTCTGGCGGAAATACGATTCCCCTCGTGCTACTTCCTTTTCTGCGAGATCCTTCAGAATGTCCCTGATTCTCACGTATTCACAATTTTTCTGGTTTCGTTACTCTATTCTTTGTAGTGCAAAAAATAGAGTAACTTTGAACGATTTATACATTTATATGTTCCTTTAACATTAAAATTATCACAGGAGCCAAAATGGTGGTTTTACAAATTTTTATAATAACTTCAAAAATTATCTATTTATCTATGGAAAAATTGGAAAGGAAATTTTCAAGTTTTACAGAATCAATCAAATTGAAAATATCTGAGGGTTGTAACACGATAGAACCATTTCTATAATATCAATAGTATAGAAAGTAATACAACAATCAAGAAGTACTCATCAATTTTTATTTTATCAGTTTAATTCTGAATTATGGCGGAGGTGGAGAACAAAATTCAATTCTACTGCATGATAATTCTATTATAAATATAGTAGAAATATAACAGAAGTACATACAATAATAATATTAATATATAATAATATTAGAAATAAGTATATAATAAATAATTAGAATAATAATAATATAATAATATTAAAAATACGTATAAATTTTAAGATAAGATCTTTTTTAAAAAATACATTGCTCTACAATTTTTTAACTAATATAAAATGATTAAATAAAATGTACCTTTTGGACCGGAATCCTGAAAATAACCAAGGCAGTCTGCAATTCTTCTAACAAGAATGTTAGAAGAATATTAGTCAGTATTGTTAGAATTTTCAAAAATCTACGGGAAAGAATGAAAAAAGAAACGATTCGTATATATTCTAGTTGGCTGAATCGTTGAAAAGTCGACAGTACGCTGACAGCAACAAGTGAATGAGTAAAATGAGAGATCTCTTCGGGAAAAGGGCTGACATTTTTCCAAGCTAGCTACGGATTGCCCTTAGGGTAATTTTCTTTCGCGGTATTGGCAGTACGATTTCTGGCATGGATTTTCTTCTTTCCACTGCTCTTCCTCGTCTTCTCAAACCATAATCGAGGTCGACGTTTCAGAGGTCGCGAAAGCTGAGTCTCTTCTTTGACATGGAAACCCGGAATTTCCTTCAAAGTGGACTCTCCTCTTCTGTGTATCGAGTTTCGGTTATCGTTTTCCATCTGTCAGCACTGAATACTCTGATTCCCTTTTTTATCCGTGACGTGATGCCAACTTTCCTTAGACCCTACTTTCCTTCAATACCTCTTATTTCGACGCTAATAGATTTCTGAATTCTAAAGAAATCTTTGCACAAATACAACAAAATTCACTTACATTCTGTTTCATTAATATTACGTGTTTTTAAAACGTTTCAATTGATAAGGATTTTCCAATGTTGGAATTTTCTAATTGCAAGTACCCCTTAGATTCAAATTTAGTTAGGAGCTAATGATCCCAGCAGTTTGTACAGCAAAATAAAAAAATAATTAATTTACTTAGTATAACTAATCGAGGAATGTGAGTAATTTTAGAAAATTAGGAAATTTTGGAAAATATTATTTGACGTAGCTGATTTCAAATCATGTTTCACCTTTGACCTTTTCTCTGTGTTATCGTTTACTATGTCAGAGGCTCAATGGAAAAAAGTGTATAATAGTGCAATTTACCTGAAATGCAGAGAATTAGGAAATCGAGAAATGTGGAAAATATGAAATCTCCCTTCACATCTCCCCTTTTATCTCTGTTATCATTTACTATGTCAGAGAAATGATCGCATCAACCACAATAAAAATTACAAAATAACAAGTAGAAAAAGATAATTATTCATTATCTGCAGTAACCCTACAGATTGAAAATTCCAAAGTACGAGATTAATTCCACTATTATTATATTTGCAGAAAGTAGTCTGAAATAAATGACTTTTATCTATTATTCCATTAATTCTAGAACCAGTAACATCATCGAATCATCTCGAAAGAATTTAATTTCTTCGCTCGAAGCAAGTTTCTGAGATATTCCAAAAGGATTGTCTGCCAGATAACAAAACTGATTCGCTTCCCGGATATGCAATGTTATTCGAGATGTTCCGAGAAAATTCTTCCGTCGGTCCGTTGACAATGGCGCGAGAATATTTTCCCTCCGATAAATCCGCTGCGTTTCTACGGCGACCGAGGATGAGTGCAGCGTGTGTGCATCACCCTCCTCTTCGTTCATGGGGTTACCATGGTGCTAGGCTTGCAACCCTCTTCGATCCTATCGGGCATCATCTTATCCGTGAATATCCGCGGAAGGAATATGTAAATAAGCCGACTGAGATATTCATGTTGCTGTATCTACCTCTTCCACCCCCTGCAACATCCACCCCCTTGTGGGTATCTGCAACCCTCCTACTTCTCTGGGATTCTAGCGACATTCTAAACCTTCAGAACGATAATTATCTTCAGGATAGACAACTCCATTGTTGTGGAACAATTTCTTATTATTCGTTGAATTGTTATTTATCGATTATCATCGAATATTTTATTTTTTGGATAGTGCAAATGATACGTGTATATCATATCGTGTTGGACATTTTACTTTAACCCTTTGAACCCTGAACTTTTTTCTTTTAAGGTTATCACCAACTGATACACTTTGAAGGGAAATAGAAAAACGTGTGTTAGAGTTTTATTTATCATAAAGGTTGGCGATGCATGCTCCAAAGGATAGGAATCGTTACTTTTGTCTTGAGTGTGTTTTGAGTTGGACTCCCGATTGGAACGAGTGCGTAAAAGGTGTAATTCTTCTCTCTAAGATGTAATTATATTTAATGGACATTTATCTGTTTGAATTTCATTTCTCCCTGCACTCTTGCTAACAACTTGACTCGTAGAGTTAGTTTTGAATAGGTAGGCAAGTAAAATTTTCAATTTCTACTGATTTATTACTTACAACGATAATTGTATGTTATCTTAATTAATAATGAATCTATCGTAGTCGTCTAATTTTCTACTTTGAAATTTTTCTCAAATTTAAAGAAAAGCAGTAAATATTTCACGTGTATTTTTTAACATATAAATTATTCAAATGATCGTATTTTTGCAACTTTTCATTATGACAATATTTCGTTCTTTTTCCGGCGATATTTAAGATTTAGAGTGCAGAAATTAATTGAACTCCGTCGCCTCGAGGAGAGAGGACTAGGCAGGGGTGTAAAAGGTTCTCCACCCCTGAAACGTGCTCCACTTTTTTCCGTCTCCTGCAGTGTCCTTTCAGTTGTACGCGAGTTTCACTCGTGAAATCGTTCGACCGAATAAGGTAAACCGCCTCGCACCTTTCTTCGGCGACAACGACGAGCCTGTGGAGGGTTGCGGGGTGCGAGGGGTGTGGAGAAACGACGACGGTGCTAAGGGTTTTCGCCTGTTTCTCGGCTGTCACATTACCGTGACAGTCCACGGTAACGTGTTACTACAGACGTCGAGACTCACGAAAATCCCTCTGTCTTTTTCTTCCCGCGCGTTTATATTTCGTCGACTTACTTGCTGCTACTGCTTCTTTCTCGTGGAGGAAAGTTTCTATAGGAAAACATTTTTGAAAGTCTTCCCTTTTTGCTATAGTTTTCGCTATCTTTGGATTTTTTATGGAATATTTCTTAATTTAAATGATTGGAAGAAAATTGATCCTTTTGAGAAACAATTTGAGAGAAAAAATATGGAACTTTTTCCCCTTTCAAAGCTTTCTCTATATTTGATTTTTTGTGTGGAATATTATTTAATTTAAATAATTGAAAGAAAAGTGACCCCTTTGAGAGTTAATTTATGTGAAGAAATATTGAACTTCCCTTTCCAAGTTTTCTCTATCTTTGGATTCTTTGTGGAATATTATTTAATTTTAATAATTGAGAGAAAATTGATTCCTTTAGGGAAATAATTTATAAAAAAATTGATGAAGAGGTTCCTCTTAGAGTTTTCTCTTTTCTACATTTTTTCTATTTGTGAATTTTTTATGGAATGTTTTTCAACTTAATAGATTGGAAGAAAATTTATTGTATTGAGAAATACAAAATTATTTTTATGGTAATTTTTGTAAGGTTGGTTGCTTGAAATTTTCTGTTGTCATTTTTTGAAGAATTTCTCGTTGCTTGGTACAGTATATTGTAGTCATTTTGAAAAGCCAGTGGAAGAAAGTTTGTAACTTACTATTTGTTTCGTATTCTATGCGACCGAGTTTTCGTGTCTTCTTTCCTTCTTTACATATTTAAACCTTCGGTGTTACTGGGGTCCTTTCGCGAAATAAATTCCGGTGACACTGCAGAGTCAAGAATTTCAACAGCTCGAAAATTCTGCGCCGTTTGCGCGCACTTTATTCAATATAAAACAAACTGCACCTTCGTGTCTTCCATTATTTACCGCTCTTCACTCTTGTCTTTTTCGAAACTTATTTTTTTATTTTATTTTATATTTTTTTATGAAATATAAAGAAGTACTGACATTGTAAATATTATTTGCAATTTTAATTAAACGCAAAGTTGACTGCTAGGGATGAGCAAAATTAGTCTTTGTTAATTGTCACCTAGTGAAATTATTTAAAAGTCATTACTAAATTAACTTATTTTATTCTGCACGAAAGAAGTATGTTTATTAGCACACTTTTCAAACATTGCTTAATTTGTATATTGATTCGCACAAAGTAATAAATTATTACAATAAATAAGCCGAAGTTTAATAATTAAAATCATCTTGAGCTAACTATTCCTTACATTTTTATCTTTCTGCAGTCTAATTCACTTTTTCAAGGACTACACTATTAATTAAAATTAATTTAGTAATATTCCTGTGATCTTTGGTTGCTTTTGTATTATGAAAATACATATTGAAACACACACTTTGCACGCCTAAAAGTATTTTTTCATCTCAAATTCAAGATTACTTTAAGCGTTCATTATTTACAAGAACTAAGTCAATTATCGCTGAAATTTACTATAGCGTGCAACGGCGCCAAAAAATCTAAAATTGTCAATTCTCCAATTTTCAGAAGCTGTGCAAATTTCCCCAGCTATACATTTTTTGATTTTTACAAATCTTTCCTTAGAAATCTAAAAGAATTTTAATTCTTTCACGGAATTTCATTTATAATTCTACAAATTTCAAGGGCACTTTTTAGACTCTAAAAAATTTCCAAAATTTTAATGCGCCAGGAAATTTCCTTCATTATTTTCATGAAGGGAATGTACTCGACCACGGTACAAGGCAGATGAAAATTTGTCACTGTCCTACAAACTTCCAAGTGACTCTAGAAAAATCGCCGCGTCTCCGGTCCTAGTTTCTTTCTCATGACGCGTTTATACGTCACC
Source organism: Cerceris rybyensis (assembly GCA_910591515.1). Classification (NCBI taxonomy): domain Eukaryota; kingdom Metazoa; phylum Arthropoda; class Insecta; order Hymenoptera; family Crabronidae; genus Cerceris; species Cerceris rybyensis. The sequence continues at coordinate 9,432,298 of OU342802.1, read as the reverse complement.
GCTTTACTTTCGTTTTCTCTCGTAGAGCATTATGAATAATGAAGCAGTCAATAAGCGGTCTCACAAGCTGCGGAAAAATCGTCGCGGCTTTTCTCTGCGACGTTTTCGCGCGCTGTCGCATCTATACTTTGGCTTTTGCTCGCGAATAAATAATGCCGCGACCAGGAAACAAATTTCGTGACATTTTTACTTCCCGCCATTTCCTTCTCACACTCTTAGACATCACAAAAATATTCACTCTAAGGGAAATTATTTTTGGGAATTATTTTCGATTTTTACTCTTGCTGTTTGCCTCCAATTCTTTCGATTTTTAAAACAGTGAATTCGACGAACAGTTTGTTTTAATATTTCTACGTATATTGTTAAATAATATATAAATAATAAAAAGAAGAAAATGCAACATAGTTTGCGAAAAGTTTATTAAACATTTGCAGTACTAGAGAAGAAAAATTCTACTATTTTCGTAAAATGGGAACAAAGGGCTGAAAAATATAATTTATATATGTTGTAGAATCAATGTTGAAAATGAAGGATATTCAACTGTAAGAAGGTTCAACGGTAAATGGAAATTTACAGTTAGGTATTTGAGGTGTTTCTGTAGTTTCGAAGTCAAAGGCGAGTTTGAGGGATGAAACCAGATGGGTAGATAAATTTTCTTTGACCATGCCAATTCTACGATTGTTCTTTTCCGCTTTTGTAGAATTCCGAGGCATCTGCCCTGGTCGGTGAAAATCAATTTGGGGTCTTCGGAATTGCAGGTCATAGTTCTATTTTCTCTGGTTACCTGCTGGAGTCAGGTAGACCTACCTTCGCTCTTCGGCGAAGGGTTTTGGAGCTGAGGAAAGAGGCAGGGCAGGTAGAAATCGTAGAGCTATGTTCACAGACTTGTTAATTGCAGTAGGCATTGTAAATAATTTTGTTGTCTGAGAAAAATTTCTAATTTACGTGCCAGAACTTTCCAATTTACGGCCAGTTCGTAATTCTTCTGCTGTAAAACCTACCCTCTTCTAATAAAAAATTCTTGCTACTACTAAAACTGCCAGCATTAAGTCTATTATATTTGAACATGTTAAATAAATATTTTAGGAAACGAGCAATCGTAAGGTACAGAAGATAATTAATTTAGTAATTTCTATTTCATAAGAAAGACATACAATGTCTACCCTATGGTACTTCTATAAATTTAAAAAAATTTTAGAAAAATGAGAAACGAATCATTTTGACCATCTTGGTAGTTCTAATTGTTAATTTCTTTACTTAGTTTACTTATCGTGCCAAAAACAACCGCTTTCCAATTGAAGCAGAACTCCTCCACGTCTTTTTAAATTGATTAACATTAAATTGGGTAACTCCAATTCAGTCACTCCAAATCAATCTCTCTCTCTCTCTTCCCATTTCACACTTTCATTGTCTCTCTTTCACTTGCCACACATGCCTCAAAGAGTTAACACTAAAGAAAAAAACAGGAATTAATTTCTTCGAGAAATCACCTAAAATAATAGAGGAGCCATGAAGAAAATATTCCACTTTTATCTTATAAAACCTAAATTAGTTAATTAATTATCTTTCTCACCATTTGATCTCTCTTTTTGCTGAAGTCCTCATTCAACATTTCAAAATTTTAACACTCAGAACGCCGGTAGTTCTAGAATTTACAAAACGTTCTCCACTACCACCCGAATTTCCTTCTACCTCATCTTCCAAAATCCACTTTCCAGACTCGAGTGCATAGAAAATCGTAATGGAACATCACTGTTTTACTACTTTACAAAGTAAACGGTCACATTTTCCGGTCTTCGCGAGCGATGACGAGTGAAATACGGAAAGAGGTCCGTGGGTGGCTGCAGGGTGGAAAAAGAACGGCGCCGCTCTAAGGGCTTTCGCCTGTTTCTTGGCTGTCGCATTATCCCCGACAGCTTACGGTAACGTGTTACCGCGGACGTCGTCTCCTAGCCGCTGAAAATCCTCCTATGTCTTTTTCCTACGCATTTACTGCGCCGGATTCTCGCATTCCATTCCCTCGGGGAAGCTTTCGACGTTAACTGGTGAGCGAGCATAAAATTCGACCTGCGTTTTTCTCCTCATATTTGCTTCATGTCCTTTGAAACGCCACGGAAAATTCACTTCGAAGATAATTGCTTCTTATACGGTACGGCTTCGCTACAAGTCTCTCTTAGGGGTTGGTTTAAGTGCGAATGATTGTAAGGGGTGGTTTTATAATTTTTTGTTATACTCGGGGCGATTTTATAGGTCGAAGTTTATTTTTCTTGCAGAATTTTTGAGGGGATGAAATTTGTTGGGTTATATTGAAATTTTTTGTTTGAGCAGTTAACTGTGGCGACTTCTTTTAAGAGAAAGAAAAGATCGAAGAAAAAAGATAATTGAACGATGACGAATATACTCGACAATACAGCTAACTGGTGTGATTACAAATTATAACTAAATTTCCTACATGATGAATATGTATAGTCGTCAAACACAGCTAACTGGTTAAGTAGCAAATGGTAACTAAATGTCTCTCATGACTGATATAGTCGTCATGACATGAAATATTGTCATTTCTCCATAACGTATATAGTTGTTAAAGACAGCTGTTTGGTTAAGAAGCAAATGGTAACTAAATTTCCTTCATGACGGATATAGTCGTTATGACACGAAATAGTCATTTCTCGATGGCGGATAAAGTCGTCAAACACAGCTGACTGGTTAAGGAAATATTCTTTGTTGGGTTTGGAAGATGTTAGCGATTTTGCAAGTGTAGTTGATTCTAAGTATTAATGACGCACATAATCATATTGAAAAATAATTGATAAAATATAGTGCAAAAATAGTAATTTATCTTGAAAATCCGAGTAACCCAGTTTTAACTCAATGCAAACGCATTGTACGACCTCTTCGCCACGAAATCGCAACCGATTTTTGCAAATCTGCTTGGAAGGTCGTTCAGTTGCTTGCACAATGCCATTGTGTGCCCGACGACCTCATACCTGCCGATTGGCATTGCAAATCGCTGCGAAAACTCGCCTCGACCGTGCAAACTGCCGTAGCACAATAACTTGACCTTGCTGCACCTCATAAAATGCAGGTATCGACAGTGAAAACCTCCTCGAACTTTCCAAATTCTCTGTTTGTCCATTACTTTTACAATTTTGTAAATTTTTCTGACCCTTGAATTAATTACGCTTAATTAATAGATTTATTAATTAAATGGTACAGGTAGTTGCACGCAGATGAGATTATAATTTCTAGAGTTCAAAGGGACTCTTGTTGCAACTAAAATGGTAAAGTTTATTACACATTTCTGCGAATTCCTGATGCTTCGTGAAAAGGTCATCTGCTATTTCGACGCTCTATGGTGTTTCTGTCTTTTGCTTCTTCGGTGCCAATTAATTTACAGAGTTCAACATTGTTTTTGTTGTCTCGGAAGAAACTATGTAAAATTCCTTCTTTAGACATTTCTTTGATAAAAGAACGTTGGTTTATTTAGAAATTAAAGTACAGAGGGAATTCTGTGATGGTAGGAAATAATCATTTTTGACATTGGTTATTCTTACAATTTTGTTAATTTTATTGTTAAATACAATAAAGCTCAATGCAATTAAATCCTTTCATCATTTCACAAATACTTCACGAAATATTAACACTAGATTTACGGCAACCGCCAAATTGACGGACTGCTACTTTTTCAAAAATATTTTGAAACTTATAGAGCAACAGAGGAGTAGATATTTCTTGTAATACACAAATTACTTATGGAATTTTGAGAATTTTTTTGATAAACCATTAAAAGGTACAATCTTAGAATTTTTACCGCACGTTTATTAATATTTTTGTAGTCTATTGGAATGATTGGAAGGAATAATAACAATTTCGATTGACTTTACACCGTTCAAAAAGCACTCATGTATTTTTCATGGTTGCCAAGATTCCAGAAGTTTCACTTTCGTCTTTCGAATGATACAAAGTCAATTGAAATCGTTATTTTTTCTTGCATTGTTCTAATAGACTACAAAAGTATCAGTAAACATTGTGGTAAAAATTCCAAGATCGAACATTTTAGTGGTTCGACAAAAAAAATTCCCAGAGGAAGCGAAACAAAATAGCTGTCATATGAGATGACCCCCACAATAAATGTAAATATGCTAAATTTGGCAGCGTTAAATCACTGTTAAAGCAGTGAAACAATACACAAAATATCACATGAACATTGTAAATGAAACGATGAATGTACCATAAAAAAATTTGTTAACTATAATAAATAAAATCCTTGAAACGCATCAGCAGCAAAATTATAAAACTCTATTGTCTGAAACTAATCAAGCTGGCTTCCAAAGTCCTCAAAGATTTTCTATAAATTTCATGGGTTCTTGGGTCCTGATTTTCCGTAGATTTCTTGATTCCAGCCACCCTGAGAGAGCAATATCCTTATTCAGAATCGTCCGACGACGTTTCCATTGTAGGCTGATGGGAATTAAGGCGTGTCTGTCGCCAGTGAAATTCCTGAATGTCCTTTCCACGTTGAAGGAACGGAATCCTATTACCTTGTCGACCCACGAAGAATGATTTTGTGGAAAAAGGGCATATCTCCTGTGCGATTCGTTATTCGAAACCTTTCTTGAATCATGTATTCCAGATTTATTTTACAACTGTGTGAGAGTATCGATGAATTTTTTTATTTCACGTTTTATGAAGTATCTGCGAAGGAAAGGATGGCGGGAAAATTATGCAGAATTCTTGCGCAGGATTGCAATTTATTCTTTGCTGGAATTTTGTAGGAATGTGTGGCTAGTTTTACTTTTATTCGGGGTAGAATTTTGTTGGGTTTAATTACACGGCATTTTTAGCAATATTGTAGCCTTTTTTAAAGTACTTTATTTGTAACTTTTAGGGAAGTAGAATTTTGCAAAAAACTTGCGGGATAATTTGGAATGAAATTAGAGATGGATTGTTCTGTGATTGATTAGAGAAAAGTTTGTCAAATTTTTAGCAATGATTGTTACCCCTTTTGTAGATATTCGGTACCCGGATATAGAATTTTATTAAGAACAAATTTTGAAAAATTTATTGCACAAGTTGGAAGAAATTGTGCAGTGTATTCTTTGCGATTATTTAAAACAAAATTCATGAAACTGTTTGCGAAGATTTAAAATCATTTTTCTATACAGTTTTCTAACAATTTACTTCTCCGTTTATAAGAAAATTTGTACTGCTTTTTTCGGGTACATTTAAACACAAATTCTTGAGTTTCTGGAGAAAGAAGGTTTGCTATTCTTTTGCAAATTACATTTACAGGATAATACAATAAAAACAACAACTTCTAACCAGAAGTACAACATACTCTTTTTTTTTAAACATAGAGAAAGATCTTCGTACAATGGCGGAAGGTATGCTCGCGAAAAAGCGAGTTATTTCGCATAGCCAGGAGAAGTAAAAAAAAGAATCTCATCTCGAATTCGATTTATATTCGTCTTCCTTCAGCCATTCTGGCATTGAGGCATTCCGAATTGTTACCACCTCGCCGTGTTCCATTGTAACTGACACACTTTGACATTTGTTCGTCTCCTTTTACATGGGATCGCCATAATATCTACCATAAAAATTTCAATAAAGCACACTTGTTACTCCTATAATCCTTCTAAGTGACCCTTTCGAGAGGGAAAATATTACTTCAGCAGAAGACGTCTTTCTTCTGCATTTTTCTCTCTTAAGTATTTGTTACATTTCTAAATTTACACTGAAAGAGTCTCTGTTAAACTTTGGGTATTCCGCCTTATTTAATTGGTTAAAAAATAATATATGTAAGATGGAATATTTTATTAGAACATAAAGACTAAACGATTAGAACGATAAATGCAATACAAATTAGATCAACTCGGACAAAAATCGAATTCTTCACACGGCCGCACAATTACGACTACTTATTTACAAAAGTCACCACCGTTTGTTCAAATCGCCGTGCAACACAGCGGCAATACCTACTGCGAATATCTTAATCCTACATGTATATAACTTCGATAGTTAAATATATTAGAATTTTCATGAATATTGCAATCTAGAAACTATATAACATTTCATTGCTATTCTCTTCCAAATACTGCAAAATATTAAATTCAAAATAGCTGCCAATGACCCTGATGGTGCTGGTGGATCTCTGCTAAAGTTTCGGGTTTCCAAAGTAATTATATAGTCTATTAAAAAATAATATATCTAACTTTGACAGTTGAATATTAAATATATTAGAAATTTCATAAACATTGCAATTTAAAAACTATATACGTATCCTTGAATTTAATAATACCGGTTACCAGTGATCCTCATGGTGATCCGCGTGTTAAACACATTAAAACACAAAAATTTAAATATCTCAATTTAAAAACAAAGTCACTTATGCAACTTTCAAAATTGTAGACTTCAAAATCACCCCTGTTTAGTACCGCAGGCCATCAAGTCTGCCAGCAGCATGTCTTCGCAGAAATCACCATAGTATTTGAAACATTTGAAAAAAAAAAATGATTCTTTCGTCTTTTTATTCTCATTTCGAATTCTATCATTTATTTTTGAAATTTCTATGAAGATCTCTGGCAAAGATTTAGCATTTCGATTGAGACGACAGTAAAGCGTGAAGGCAGTAAATTCACGATGTTGATCGCAAATATCGAGTCACGAATGTTCGCACATTGCATCCACTGGCTGCGTTACCAACCGTTGCAGATTCCCTGTCGCTTTTTCCCGCGGTTTATTGGAACGCGTATTTCCTCTCGTAAAAGAAACGCGTCGTGGAAATCCGCCCGAATTGTCGATCTACGTCGTCGTTGCTGAATATTGAAGAGAGGATTCATAAAACGCTGAGTTTCTACGGATTCTTACGGATGGCGCAGTTTTAGACGGGGGTGGGTTTTATTTGGTACCAGTAATTTCTGTGGAGCTTTGCTTTCTTTTTTTCAAGGTAGTTCTTTACGCTGTGTTTTCATACTGAGCGATTTTAATAAGAATTAGAACGTTCAAGAAATTTGAAATTTTAAAAAATTGGTGAGAGGATCTTTTTTGGGGTGGGTTGACATATTTAGTGGTTCTAAGAGGGATTAACTGTCTTGGTAATTTTAAAATTTTAAAGAGTTGGATGAGAATTTTTGGGGTGATTTTATTTCTAGAGATTTCATATTAGGTGGTTTTCACAAGGATTAGTGTACCGTGATTTTGATAAGTCGCGGTACGTTACGCTTCGAATTAACGAGACGTAACTTGTTTTTTGATGTCTTTATTTAAACCAAGGAAAAACTATTTAAATACAAAAACAAAACTTAACAATTCGGGTTGAGAGGATGGAAGGACTTGAATACTGTTATGAAAGATTGATCGTGTTGCTAAAGTGATACTGATTGGAAAAATCGCGAAAAATGAAAAAAGCTGAAAGTTCTCCCCTCCAAGGAATTTGGAGAATGAGGGCCTGAGGTCTCATGGTAGGGCGAGTGATTCGCCAATCGTCGCACATCGTGACGGCGGAAGGGCGGTTACCACCCTCGCGAGGTCCCTTGAGTGGCGGAAAGGTTCCTTGGAGGGAAGAATATCGGTGGAAATTCCGGTAGATGAGACATCGTCCAGGTCCGCCCCCTCTCGAAGGCGCAGAGGTCGAAAGTAACGGGACTTATCACGTGTTCACCCCGTGAGTGACCGCGATGTGTCCGCTCCTGCGAACGACTCGGCGATGTTCTTTGTTCACGCATGGTGAAAAAAGGCAAACCTGGACGACGTTCAAGGTTTATTGCACGGTCATGCTATTGAGCTGCAAAGTCGAATTTCCAATTGTTCAAACACCAGATGTTCGAGTTCCTGGAAAGGACTCGTTGAAAATTAAAATTGTCGTTTCTGAATGATAGCCATGGGTCTGTTCGTGCAATAAACCTTTTGAAAAGTCCTTAACACATTGAAGACGAACTGTGTACTGGGCATCGGATTAGAAATGTAATTAGGAAAATTCCATGGAAAGGACGGCTCGGTGAAAGTTAATAGAGTGAATTTAAAAAGCGTCTTCAATCTGTTAAGGATTAAGGTTGAAACCGAACATACTCCCCCCGTTGAGAGAGTAATGATCAACTATCGCCTGGTTGTGAAGGTTGAGATTGGTTGACATCCTCGATGGGCAATGGTGCAAGTTTGCGTACGTTTCGGACGTAATCGTTGCCGGCTGTGCGAACAGTAACCGTTCTGATCACTCCATCTGATCCAGGATGGATTTTGATAACTCGCCCGAGAGTCCACTGCATCGGCGGGATCTGATCCTCCTTCAGAATGACCATTGTACCTTCCCGGATGCTGTGATTCCCGTGGGTCCATTTATGACGAATATTTAGTTCGTTTAAATATTCCTTGTTCCAACGGGTCCAGAAGTCGCGTTTGACCTTCTGGATATGCTGCCAGGTGGAGAGTCGGTTTGACGGAATACTGCTGTAATTTAGATCTGGCAAACTGTTGAGAGGTCTGCCAATCAGAAAATGTCCTGGAGTGAGTGCTGTCAAATCGTTTGGATCGGAGGAGAGCGGAGTGAGAGGACGGGAGTTCAAGATGGCTTCAATCTCGGTGATGAATGTGTTAAATTCTTCGAAGGTGAACAATTCGGTGCCGATAACGCGTCGCAAATGATGTTTCACCCTCTTCACCGTCGACTCCCATAATCCTCCGAAGTGTGGAGATCGTGGCGGGATGAAATGCCACTCGATTCTATCTTCGCTCAAACCATCCTTGATTCGTTGATGGAACACGTCGGATTTGAAGAGCTCGTGCAATTCTTTCAGCTCGTTATTGGCTCCGACGAAGTTAGAGCCATTGTCTGAGTGAATTGACTTGCATCTTCCTCTTCTGGCGATGAATCGACGTAGAGCTGCAACGAAACCCTCCGTAGTCATGTCGGTGACAGCTTCCAAATGAACGGCCTTGGTGCACAGGCAAACAAAGACAGCGATGTAAATCTTTATCTGTTTCCTGTTGCGAAATTTTCTTTCCTTTACGAAAAAAGGACCGCAGTAATCTATTCCTACGTTCTCAAAAGGAGGTGCTTCTGTCACTCTCTGTGGTGGCAGGTTTCCCATGACGTAATCGATGTTTGGCGGGTTGAGACGGAAGCACTTAACGCATCGTCGAATTACTCTTCTTACCTGGTTGCGTCCGTCCAGGGGCCAGTACATTTGCCGAACGGCGTATAATGTAGTCTGGATTCCTGAGTGCAAATTTTTCCTGTGTTCCTCATCGATGAGCAGCTGTGTTATGTGATGGGAGCGAGGAAGAATTATAGGATGTTTGTAGGAGAACGTCACTTGCGCGTTCTTCAACCTTCCTCCTACTCGTAACAAACCATTTTGATCTAAGAATGGGTCGAGGGGCGTCAGTTTGCTCCGTGTATTCAACCTACGCCCATGTCGCATATCGTGGACTTCCCTTGAGAATTCTTCTTCCTGCAACATCCGCAGCATGACCCGCTGAGCATTCTCCAATTCCTCGATGTTGGGTGTCCCCTTGTTTTTGTTGTCCTTCTTGAAGCGAAGGCAATAGGCGATGATGCGTTTCAATTTTTGAGTTGAAGAGTACCTGCGTAACAATTCGTTGGGTGTTGAAAGAGTAATCAGACAGGTCTTACTTCGTGTTTCTGGGAGTTCTGGTGCTTCGGTTAAGTTCGTCGCTGGCCAGTACGCTTCATCAGCGCTCAGCCATTCTGGACCGGTTCGCCATATTGGATGTCGATTGAGTTCTATTGGAAACAATCCCCGAGAGAGAGGATCTGCAGGATTGTCCCGTGATCCGACGTGTCTCCAATTTTTGACCTCGGTATGAGATTGTATCTCTGCCACGCGGTTCGCCACAAACGTCTTCAAAAGATGTGGCGATGTGTTGATCCAGTGTAGAGTGATCATAGAGTCCGTCCAAAACATTGTTTTATTGAATTCTGTTGAAATGGATTCTCTAACTGTCTGAAATAAGGTAGCGAGTAACAGCGCCCCGCAAAGCTCCAGCCGTGGTAAGGAAACAGTTTTTAACGGTGCCACGCGAGACTTTGCGCAGAGCAGTCTCGTTTGAATTTGTCCCTCTGCATTTGTGGAGCGGAGATAAATACAGGCTCCATATCCTATCTCGCTGGCGTCGCAGAAACCATGTAACTGCACATCGGTGGAGTTTGGCAGTAACAGCCTTCTATGGAATTTCAAACTGTTGATGGATGGCAGCTGTTCTCGGAATGTGGTCCATTCGGTCTGGATGCTGTGTGGCACCGACTCGTCCCAGTCTAGCTTCAACTGCCAGATTTTCTGCATTATCTGTTTTGCCGTCAATATAATTGGCCCCAACAAACCTAGAGGATCAAAAATTCTTGCGATCTCGGACAGGATCATGCGTTTTGTCGTTGTGAAATCCATCGGCAATGGTTTAACAGTATAAATGATTGTGTCGTCTTGTGAGTTCCAGGAAATTCCCAACGTTTTGAGAGTGGAGTCATTGCCTGAAATAAGCTTGGTATTAATGGAGCTTTGTGGTAGGCCCCTCAATATCTCGGGTACATTGGAGGCCCATTGTCTGAGATGTAGTTTTCCGCAAGCTAGCAGTGCTATGATCTCGTCCCTGAGGGCTATCGTTTCTTCAGTTGTTTCGGCTCCGGTCAAGAGGTCGTCCACGTACATGTCCCTTTTTATGATTTTTGCTGCATTTGGGAATTTGGCGGCTTCATCTTCGGCTAGTTGTAGGAGGCAACGTGTGGCGAGGAAGGGAGCAGAAGATAGGCCGAAGGTTACTGTGTTTAATTCGAACGGTTTTACCGTCCCGTTTGAATCCGTCCACAGAATCTTCTGGAATCTTCTGTCTTCTTCTCGTACTAAAAACTGACGGTACATCTTTTCAATATCTGCTGTGATTACAAACCGATGCAGTCGAAAGCGCAGAACCAGCGAGAATAAATCGTCCTGTATGGTTGGTCCGGTCATCAATGCGTCGTTCAAGGAGATGCCTGTGGTCGTTTTTGCTGAACCATCGAATACTACTCTCAGCTTCGTTGTGAGGCTGGTGTCTTTTAAAACGGCGTGGTGTGGTAGAAAATATGTGGCTTCGTTCGGTGTGATACAAGTCTCGGACATGTGGCCGAGCTCGATGTACTCTTGCATCACTGCGCTGTACTCCAGTTTGAACTTTTCGTCCCTTAGTAATCTGCGCTGTAAAGAATTAAATCTTTTCAGAGCTGCAGTGTAAGAGTCTCCAAGTTGTCTCTTTTTTGTGTTGAATGGCAGTGCTACAACGTAGCGTCCAGTTGCGTCTCGAGATATGGTTTGCTTGAAGTGCTCTTCGCATGCTTGCTCTTCTGGAGAGAGGAGTGGTTTCGGAGAGCACTCTTCGATTTCCCAGAAATTTTTCATATCGAACTCTGGTTGAGTGATGTGACAATTTTTCTGTTGTGGGGCTTCTGTGTTCGCCGATGCGTTGGAGTTGCCGCCGATTACCCAGCCTAATAACGTCTTTTGGAGAAACAGGTCTGAGCCTCGAGGCTTGCCTAGTGAAATCTGTCCCACGCTGAGGAGTGACAGCGTTGGTCCAGTCCCGAGGAGCATCTCGATCGGGGCTGGCTTGTGAAATTCCGGATCTGCTAATTTGACGTTTGCAGGCACCCGGATGGAACTGCGATCTGCTTGCTGAGCAGGAACTGCGCCCGAGATGCGTGGAATGGTGAGAAATTCTAAAGTTTTCTCGAACCCGTTGTGCATCGATCGGATGGTTACTGTCATTCGATGTTTTGTTACGGTTGTCAAGTCGTTGAGTGCTCCGACAGGTATGGCACATCGTGACTTCGGCAATTGTAGTTTTCTGGCCAAATTCTCCGTGATGAAATTTGCCGTCGAACAGGTATCTAAAAGTAGTCGTGCTGTTAATTCGTTATTTCGATTGTCGCGTACCTTTACGAGGGCGGTCGGCATAAGTTCTTCGGCTGCGGCATTCGCTGTAAGGGACGTGCATCCGGTTTTCCTTTCCTCGAATGGTCATGCTTGCGACGTTGCTGGTAGGTTGGCCGAGTCTTCGTGATGTACCAGGGTGTTGTGCCGCTTGCTGCACAATTTGCAAGAGAATGATCGGCAAACCTGTACTGAGTGTCCCTTTCTTAGACAGTTCAGACATAATCCTTTGCTTTTCACTGCTTCCAGTCTTTCCGGCACGGATGCTGTGATAAATTGATCGCAGCGATGAATCGAGTGACTTGTGGATTCACAGAATCCGCAATCCTGCGTCGTCGATGTCGTCGTGACAAAGGTGGTGGTTGGTCTCTGTTGTTTTGCTGGGTGGTTACGCAGCGGTGTCTTCTGACAGCACTCCTTGCTCGCCTTAGGTTTTTGGGAGGCTGCCGATCCTTCCAGCGTTCGTGCCCGGTCCGTGATGAAATTGATTAATTTCGTTGTGGTAGGCAACTCACTACTTTTCATGCTTTGCTCGAACTCGTCGCGCGTTGTTTCGTCTAATTTAGGCAGTAATAAAGGAATTAGAAGCAGGTCCCATTTGTCGATCGGCACACTCAAGGATTTTAATGAACGCAGATGTTGTTGTACGTGGTTTGAAAGTTTCCGTAATGTCGCTGGTACTTTTCTGTCGGTTTCTGGGGCGTCGAGAATGAGTTGCACGTGGCGCGCGATGATGAGTTTCTCGTTTGCGTAATTGTGCACTAACATTTCCCATGCTTCTGAGTAGTTTTCGTTGGTGGTTTCAAGGGATCCTATGACTTCCAACGCTTCCCCGGACAGAGCGGATCTCAGAAAATTTAATTTCTCGGAGTTGGAGATGTTCTCCTGGCTGTCGATCATCGACGTAAATCTGTCTCTGAACGACAGCCAGTGTTCGAATTTACCATCAAAGTGAGGTAGCTCTGCCTTTGGAAGTTTAACCGGTTTGACTGTTTGTGATGTTGGCGTTGGACACGGACATTGCGCGTTGCTTGTTCCGTTTGAATTTGCGGCGGTAAGAAAGTCGTCGGCCTCGGTAACTACGGTAACATACCTGTCTTCGATTATTGTTCTTTCCTCGTCCAATTCGTCGCTATTCCGAAGTGCTTCCAATTCGGCTTGGATATCGTCGAATGAGGCGAAGCAGTCCTTGAGGCGGTTGAGTTTAGTCTTTAATAATTTGGGATTTGGTTTGGTCAGATATGACTGGAGATAATTCTCCATCGTTGTTAACTGGCTCTTGATTCCGCCGCGCTTCTGAGTGAGGAACTTGACTCGTTGCGATTCAGATGCCATTTTGATTATTTGCTTGCTGTTGTTTATCACTCTCACTTTCACTCCCGAACTGCACTTGACACGGTTAGTGTTTGTTTTGAAATCCGGCTCGAAGGACCAATTAATGTACCGTGATTTTGATAAGTCGCGGTACGTTACGCTTCGAATTAACGAGACGTAACTTGTTTTTTGATGTCTTTATTTAAACCAAGGAAAAACTATTTAAATACAAAAACAAAACTTAACAATTCGGGTTGAGAGGATGGAAGGACTTGAATACTGTTATGAAAGATTGATCGTGTTGCTAAAGTGATACTGATTGGAAAAATCGCGAAAAATGAAAAAAGCTGAAAGTTCTCCCCTCCAAGGAATTTGGAGAATGAGGGCCTGAGGTCTCATGGTAGGGCGAGTGATTCGCCAATCGTCGCACATCGTGACGGCGGAAGGGCGGTTACCACCCTCGCGAGGTCCCTTGAGTGGCGGAAAGGTTCCTTGGAGGGAAGAATATCGGTGGAAATTCCGGTAGATGAGACATCGTCCAGGTCCGCCCCCTCTCGAAGGCGCAGAGGTCGAAAGTAACGGGACTTATCACGTGTTCACCCCGTGAGTGACCGCGATGTGTCCGCTCCTGCGAACGACTCGGCGATGTTCTTTGTTCACGCATGGTGAAAAAAGGCAAACCTGGACGACGTTCAAGGTTTATTGCACGGTCATGCTATTGAGCTGCAAAGTCGAATTTCCAATTGTTCAAACACCAGATGTTCGAGTTCCTGGAAAGGACTCGTTGAAAATTAAAATTGTCGTTTCTGAATGATAGCCATGGGTCTGTTCGTGCAATAAACCTTTTGAAAAGTCCTTAACACATTGAAGACGAACTGTGTACTGGGCATCGGATTAGAAATGTAATTAGGAAAATTCCATGGAAAGGACGGCTCGGTGAAAGTTAATAGAGTGAATTTAAAAAGCGTCTTCAATCTGTTAAGGATTAAGGTTGAAACCGAACAATTAGGTGTTTTCGTAAATTTGAAGTTTTATAGAAAAGAAGGATTTTTGTGAAAGTTGCTACATTTAGTGGTAGTGAAAAGAACTAGAAAATGAAATATTAATCACGATCGATTATAAGTTCATTGTGTGATATCCATGAGATTTCTGTGTCAGAAATTTCAGAGAAGGGCAGAAAACAATTGGTGGAACAGTTGGAAGTTATCGTTGCCACAGAGGTTCGCGAATCGCCGTGTCTTCTTCGTCTCCGCGGATCAACAGGTTGCAGCCACTGGCTGCGAAACGTGAACGAGATCTCGTTTCTTCCTTCTTCTGCTTTTTATCCGCCTCTATCCTCGTTTTAATTAACCACCCCGCGACAGAGTACGCAGTGCGTAGATCCTTTTCAGGTGGTTTTCATGTGAAGCGATCGCTTTGGTCCTTCTTGCGGCCGGAAATTATACTTTTAAAAGGATATATTAAAATTCTCTGCTATCCGGTAGACTTCAACAAAGAGTTTAACTCTTGATGATAATTCCTTCAATTTTTCACTTTTTTTAATTCTCACATACTTATAATTAGTTGAGAAAATTACAAATAAAGAAATTTTTGCACTGTCCGTATGATAGAATATTTAAATACTAACTTATTAAATTATTGAATTAATTATTATATTAGAAAATTGTAGTATTATTTAAAAATTTTAATATTTTTTAAATTAGGATATCCCTGTGTTGCGATGGTGGATTTTTAGGGAATCCTTTTGCTCAGAAATAAAATTTCATGGTTTTTCAACGAAATAGAATGGCACACTCCTAATTTTGCTGGAATTGCAGTTAACTCAGAGTTAACAATTTAAATCACAATTGGTAAAGAAGTAGAAAATTTATCCCACTGCTGTGAATCTCTCCCAACTCGTCAGTGGACTTTTAGAAATGTTTGCCCTGAGTATATGGAAGGCGAGGAAAAAAAATAAGAAAATTCGAATCTGCCGAAGGAACTTCCTGCAAAGTAGCAACGGACCGTGATGGTCAGACGCGCGTCCAAGGCGGCGGGACTTATCCACTTAAAACCCGCGGACCAAGTTTCTCGTGCGTTTAATTTTACGCCCAACAGGGCGGAACACCCTCGGTTTGCTGCAGCAGAGTCATTCCTCTCAAGTTTTACCTCTTTTCGCGATGGAATCGAAGTATAAATAGTTCCGTCGTTAGCTCGAATTCAACGAATTTTCGCCGTTTCCATTTTGCATGTAGTTCTTTAAATATGCAGCTTAATACTAAAATTTGTTACATTGCAAATATCATTGATATTAAAATTATCAAGGCTGCCAACAATGGCCGATTCTCAATTTTTTATAATAATTACAATTTGCTGAGCTTTGAAATTTCATCATCCCACAGTATTTTGCAGTTTTGCATTATTTAATGTATTACGCTGTTCAAAATTAAATTTCAACTGCGTTACATTGGAAATATCATTGATATTAAAATTATCAAGGCTGCCATCAATGACCGGTTCTCAATTTTTTATAATAATTACAATTTGCTGAGCTTTGAAATTTCATCATCCCACAGTATTTTGCAGTTTTGCATTATTTAATGTATTACGCTGTTCAAAATTAAATTTCAACTGCGTTACATTGGAAATATCATTGATATTGAAATTATCAAGGCTGCCATCAATGGCCGGTTCTCAATTTTTTATAATAATTACTATTTGCTGAGTTTTGAAATTTCATCCACTTATAGTATTTTGCAATTTTAAATTATTTAATATAAGACAGAGTTAGGAATAAATTCTAACAGTGTTATATTGCAAATATTATTAATAATAAAATGATCAACTTCGTCAATATTACTGGAGCTAAATTGTCTTCTAAAAATTCTCCAAATTCATAGCAGAGCCATAATGTAAAATTGAATTATTGCAATGTTAATAAATGTAATGCATAAATGTGGGTAATATTTGATGGTGCCCACAGTCTTCTTACTATTCACTAACATTTATTAAAAAGATACATGAACTAACAATAGCTATAACAAACACTTAGAAACTAATAAAAATAAGCAGTAACAGTATGGCGTCTTCTCTTTCACGTTTCGTTCTTCACTACTCGTTTCGCGTTCTTCTGCCCTATCTTTTGTTCCTCACGTCATCATCTCGTTTTCTCTGTCATTCGTTCACTTTCTCACTCACTCTCTCACTGACTCATTTCATCTGCATTCCTACATAAATAATTATTACCATAGCACAATAATATTCTAATGACCTCAAAATTGTTGGTTAACGCACCCCCGAGACGTGTCTTTGGCGAACGCACCCCCGCGACGTGTCTTTGGCGAACGCACCCCTGAAACGTGTCTTTGGCGAACGCACCCCCCAAACGTGTCTTTAGCTAATGCATCCCTGGAATGTGTCTTTAGTAAACGCACTCCAGAAACGTGTCTTTAGCTACCAAATCCCTGGAATGTGTCTTTGGCGAGCGTATCTCTGAAATGTGTCTTTGGTGTGCGTAGCCTCGAAATGTGTCTTCGACGAACGTCATCGGCACGGTTCGAATATCCCGCACAGAGCCCATTATCGTGGCTTGCCGAAGCCGCAATGGTTGCACGTAGTATACGCCGAGCCATAAACTCGTTTCAACGAGGGTGGATCTCACCACCCCGTGGAATCTCTCATAGCCGTCGTGTATCCCCTGGACGTTAACGTCCCTGGCATTGTCAGCCTTGACAACGTGGACCCTGAAACCACTCTGGCGTTTTAATGATTCCATGCAAGATCTACAGCCTACATTTCCTCCCCGAAATATCCATAAAAATAATAAAAAATCAATTAATTAGAAATTTCATCTTCTTGTTTTTGATTTTAAGAATTTAATTTTAATAATATTTGGAGTTTAATATTTAT
Source organism: Cerceris rybyensis (assembly GCA_910591515.1). NCBI lineage: Eukaryota > Metazoa > Arthropoda > Insecta > Hymenoptera > Crabronidae > Cerceris > Cerceris rybyensis. The sequence continues at coordinate 9,415,175 of OU342802.1, read as the reverse complement.
TGATTCTTAGAATTTGATTTTACTATTTGATTAACTGGAAATTAGAAAATTTCTAAATTTAAAAAAAATTGTGTGTTCAAAGTAAAAGTGGATTCAAAAATGCACCCTATAATTGGAAATGCTGGAAATTCTTAAAAATGTGATAAGAATGTTTATAGAGCCATGTGAAGTATCAATAAAATCTGTATTTTGGCATCGCAGTTGTGGAGGCGAGGAAAATAAAATTTTTATCGATGCAGAAGAAGCAGAAATTCGAAGGGTGGAGAATAAATTGTGAAAGGAATGACGGAGGAAGTAGCCGAGCGAAAGAAACTCCGAGCTGACGGATAATTGCTATAGAGCTGCTGCGATCTTCGGATCGAAGGTCGTCGTTGCAATTTAAACGGATTTATGGGACTCCTGGTGCCTTTAACTCAGTCGATCCCTTGGGCCCTGAATTTCCGAAGTTTCTCTCTCTCTCTCTCTCTCTCTCTCTCTCTCTCTCTCTCGCATTTTCTTTCTTTCTTTCTCTCTCTGACCATGCCAAGTGGTCGACCCTTTCGGGGAAACTTTTCTGTCATGCCGATCGTATTACCTTCACGGTTTGGCACACGACGTTGGTTGGTCCCTCGATGGATTCGCGAAATTTTGGCTTGTAAATCACCATGCCAGTGCAGAACTTCCTCAGGCATTGCAGAGGAAGTGAGGATTCTTTGACCCAATGCGACCCAATGTTCCAATTGCAATTTTTGGAATTGGCTTTGTGTATTAAAAAATAATAGTTTGTATCTTTGCGGTGTATTATACAAAAACTACAAACAATATGTCACTCCATAGAAGCTTGCATAAATTAGTAAATTAATTTGTCACCTAAGGAAAATTTAAAAAAGTGATTATCATCTTAAATGAATCGTTGAAAATAAAAACTAATTATTAGCCAATTTGCGGAATAGACTTTGCAAGTTAAGAAATTGTAATTTTCATCTTTGAGCTCTATTATAAAAAAAATTGTATATCTCTCTCACCGTATAGGTGGCTATATAAAATAGCACATTAATTTGTAACCTGATTAAAAATTACAAAAGCATATCGCACTCTAAGTAAATATTGTGATCCCGTGAAAAATTATAAAACTTGCTTAAATAATTCTTAAAATCTATGTAACTTGACGAAGAAAAAAATATTTGCGTCAAATGATCAAAATTAACAGCAAATACAAAACTGAAGAACCGAAACATGCAATAGCACCTCGTCTTAGCTTCAGCCATAAGAAGTGACGTCGAAACGAATCGATAGACGAGTCCCGAGCGTGAAAATCGATGTTCCAAGTTTGGTAATCGTTCTCCAAGCACCCCCTCGAGCACCATCGAAACTCCATGGTTCTGCCTCGGGCGGCAAGTTTTTCTTTAAACCGAGACACAGTTCGTTAGAGCGGCATTAATCTGCCAAAGACGAAGAGGGGGTGGAAACTTTCCCCTGAATTGTGCCACTGAAAATATCCAAACGTTTCCTTGCCAAAACCTTTGTTTCACTTCTCGCCAACGACTTCCCATATCTCTCTTTCCCTGCATCTGAATTGTTCATTGTGTGCAACTTATCACCTAGAAAATTGCATCTACGTTCTGAGAAAAATGTCGGCTAAATTGAGGACGAAATTGACCCATTCCGGGATAAAAGGTTTTCGTGGTTTGCGAGATTAGAAGCACAAAATATCAAGCTTTCTTTCCTTCATATCTGACAGGCTGCTCTCTTCGTTGCAATATTTTTTATAATTCTATATATTTCAAGAAATACATCTTATTTCAATGATAAGGGTTGATTTGTAGAATTATACCAGAATTATTAACAGCAACGGTAGTTTTCTCTATAGACTGTAGGGTGTTATATTTTCAGAAAGTTCTACCGGAGTTTTTGCAAATAGTTCACCCCTATTCACTCTTTTCCATGAATGTGTCATTTTCCGGTTGCCATAAGTTTCCACGAAAGGGAGATAACTTGTAGCTGAAATGGAACGACTCGACGGCGCAAACAGTTTCCACTTTTCCGCGAGAAATTCGCGGCATTATCATGAGCAAATTTGACTTTCCTCTCTTTTCCCTCCAATCCCCGTTGGCCACGTTTTCTCACCGGAGGTCTTCTTTGGCTTCTATCGCGTTAGTTCGCCGCATAACCGACGGCTTTTGGCTTCGTTTCGACTCCCAGAGGAAGAGCCAAGCTCGCGCATCATCCTCCTTTTCAACATCCGCTTCGAAACCGCTCCGGGATCGACTATGCATCAGGCCAATTCCACTGGGTCGATCTTACTCTCCTCGTCGTTCGAGTTTTAATGTAGTCGCTCCAAGAACGATGAGGGTGGGGGAATTAATTCGGATGTTCTCTGTTGAATATTTTTTATTTTTTTAATATTTTTTTCGGAATGTGGTTCCACGTGGTTTGAATCAGTTTGAGAAGGTTTGAGTAGAACATTTTGTTGGTTGGAATTTGGAGGGAAAGTATGGAAATTTTGATCGGGTTTATCCGAGTTCCGTATATATGCGGCATCCATTTGATCTGTGGGCAGGAGCGCCGTATATATGCGGCAGATGAGCTGTGGATACGAGTAACGCACATATGCGGCATACAAATAACAGAAAATATGGAAATTTAGATCGATTTGAACGGTAGGTCGTTTTTAAAAACTGCAGTTTCAATTTGGTCGATGAAGTTTGAACAGAAATTTGGAAAATTAAATTTGGTTCAAGGATACTTTGTATTTGGTGTTCTTAGGAGGTGTGGTGTGGATCAGTTTGAGTAGGTTTGAGAAAGAAATTTGTTGAAATTTGGAAATTTAAGTGAGGTTAAAAAATACTGTGTTTTTGTAAATGTTTGCAATTTAGCAAACATAGAAGGTGAAATTATGATTGATATCAAGATCAATATGCTATTAATTGTTGAAATTTGTAAGTGGTGTATGGTAAAACAATTTGATGCAATTTGACTGTTTCACATGGCTTGACCATACGATAAATTTTAATCAACTGATATTCGATGTATTCACTTAATTCTATCATTTAATTCGAAGTCTTCAGGCGTCAAAAAGGTTGCCAATTATTATCGTTAACCGAAATATCCAATGTACAAAAAAAAAAGAGAAAAAGTCTGGGTGATGCAAAAAGTTCAGGGAAAACTTGTAATTTTGAAATGGACAGTTCGAACGCATCCGTCGCGCGGATTCATTCGATCGTTCGGTTTTGATGGAAATTGCAGGGGCGATCGAACGCCAATTAAACACGGAACAGTGTATGCAGTTTGCAGTTTGGCGATCGCCATTGACACTCCAATTTTACTAATTCTGTTACGGCTCACCGATCGTCTCTATTTATTGTCGCTACGATACCCTGCAATGCAAGGAATGTTCTTGGACACTGTTCAATATCAAATATAACATGGATGAACCACCATAGAAGTTTTTTTTATCAATCTATGAATAAATTTAATAACGTTAGAAGTACTTTAAAAAGTCTACAGAATTTTCAAGTCATCGAAATTCTTAATAAAAAATCTATAAGAATATTTTCAAAATGTCGTTAAAAATCCAATTCCAAAGACTTCTTTTTTGCAATTTAAAAATCTATGTAATTTGTATCATGAAATTCTCCACCAAATTGATTTAATTTTAAAATCTGTTTATAAAATTATGGCGAACAATGAGCAACTGAATCATAAAATTTGTAGAATAAAGTTCTTCAGGAAACAAATTAAATTTTCTTCGAAGGTCTCCATTCATATTTCAAGCAACATTCTTATACAAATATTGTAAAAAAAAATCAAAGTATCAGTAATTATCAAATACGATTAAAAGATATATTTCCAACATATTCAAACTTCCCCAGCTCCTCTAATATTTTTCAAGTCATCAGCAACTAAATGATACAGTCCTCTGTTTTATAACTTCACGATCTATTTACAACAAACTTTAATTTCAAGTTCTCCACCTAACTCATATAATTTTAATTCTCCATTAATATTTTTAAATACGATCGGTGTGTTTTTAAATTAAAAATTTTCCACCCTCTGGGATAATTTCGAAAAAAATCGCCCAAACGCAAATCCACGAGGAACTCCTCCTATTCCAGCAGTTTACCGAACATCCGTGCAAAACCTAGAAGATCGATTCGTTCGTGCAGCAACTCCTTCCTTTCCCATTCTCTCATCCCTTCTGGTACGACAGATGCTCTCTTCGCTTCCGGATTCTTTTATTCTCGTTTCTTCGTCGCCCGAAAGAAACTCGAAGAAATTCAGGTCCACGGAAATGCGTCCTCGACCAGAAATATCCGTTTACTCCGTTAGAAGGTCGGGAAAGGGGTGGGAAAAGGGGATGACTCCCGAGGGTTGGAAATTTACGCCCGACGGATTCCGCTCTTCTCGTTTGCGCCTCCGAAAGTCGCTCGAGCGTATGCTGCGAATCGAGATATCTCGATTAGATAGCAGATCCCCGTGGCTCTGCTCGGCCGGAAGTCGAGTTCTCTTTCTCGAGTTTCCTCCCTCGATAGGTCTCTGCTTTTCTGTCTGCGATTATGTCGTTGGCCCTTTACAGTTCGATGGCTTATGATGGTAATTTTTAGTTTATCGTTACAGCGATAATAGTTGCAATAATTTCAAATTTTAATTGGATAAAAATTATTATCTCTCAATATTCAGAAGTATCTCAGTTCGTAGAAAGTTAAGTTGAGAAATAAATTAGAGTATAATAAATAATTTTATATTATCACATTGTTGACCGGCATTTTTACATAGAAGATAACTAACGTCACCGACTTTTTTTTCCATAATTGAGTATCACATATTAGTTTATACTTACCTACTATATATTTTAGTAATTTTGTTGGTAAAACACGAGTTATCTCGTGATCGGTCAACAACGTTTGGGCATGAAATCACGAGTTAACTCGTTACCGGTCAACAATGTGTTACAGATAATTTATTAGAATAAATGATTAATCGTTATTGTGATGGTCGAGATTTTTTGACAATGTCCTTTAAGTGACCTTCAGTGACCTTTGTGTCACTGATTTCGTTGAAACTTTACATACTTGTACAGCAAATTATCATGATTATTAATATACTCTGTTGTAGGATCAACAGTTTCTAAAATATTCATACACCCCTTTGATTTTATTGATTTCAAAACTTTTTAAACTATTCATTCATTTAAAAACGATCATCCTCACATTTTAATTTTATTAACATTAAACCTCTCATTCATTTTTGTTGATAAAAACAATCATCCTTACACCATCAATTTGTGAATGTTGTTCATTAATTAATCAGCACAACAATTAATATATAATATATAATAAACCTTCGTTACAAATTACACCAGATCATCATTGTCAAGCAAAATCAACAAAGAAACTTTAAGGCACACACATTCTTTGTTTTTATAGTATGTCACCACATTCATTCCTGTTAATAAAAACAATCATGTTCACATACACCTCCTTTGATTTTATTAACTTGAAACCTTTTCAAACCTTTCATTCATTTAAAAAAAATCATCCTCACAATTTCATTTTATCAACTTTAAACATCTCATTCACCTCTGTTAATAATAACAATCATTCACACGATTCACTCAACAAATATGTCAAGTTTGTACACAATCTCTGACTCGAAGCTCTTACATTTTCCTTATCAAACGATTAAGTTCACCCCTTGCAGAATTGGACCTAAAACACCCTACGTCTCAAATATAATCTGATATTCTCAAGTATTCCAAATTGCATTGATCCCATTAATCGCACCATTTCCATTTTTCCCCATAAGATCAGCGACAGTCAAGGGTCGCAGATGACGCACGCTCCGTTAGTTCCTGAAAGCAACCCAATCTCGTTGAAGTGCACAGGAGAAAAATGTCCCTCTTTGCGATGCTTTCGCCAGGAGGTCACGCAGCGACGACCAAGTAATTCCGAGAATGGAGTAGGCCGTGGCTTTTTAAAAATTAAACCCACCGTGCGATTGCATTTTTTTCGGCCAGGATGGACCATGGGGTTCTTAGATGGTTGGAATTGGTCCCACAAACGCGATTACACTCGCCTTAGCCCTTCTAGGATTGCTCGTCAGTCCTGTAAGTGATTCCGGGGCAAATGGCACCGAGGAATGTCACTTCCCTAGGGATTAAACCCCTCTGAGCCGAACTACAACCCCTTTAGGATTCTGGGCTCGACACGACGTCCGGGATTTCAAAAATTTCTCGGATTCGCTGGGTGTCGAAGCTTCAGGGAAATCTAATTTCTACAGTTATATTATTGTTAATTAATGTTTGTTATAATTTTTAATTTCTGGATTTTGTTGTATTTTATTGTGCAGATTCGCTGAGAGTCGAAGTTTCAGGGATGCCCAATTTCTGTAGTTATAATATTGTTACTAGTCGACCGCGCACGCCTTGTCCTTTCGGACATAATTAATTAAAACACAATTAAAAAAGCGATAACGTTGATTTAAGAGAACACGTCCGTCCACGAGGACCACCGACCGTAGAATCTCTACTCTTTTTACTTAACAAACAATTGACAAGTCTCGGTACCCAGTAACATTAAATCTACTGGGTGCTTCGTAACAATATATTATTGTTGAATGGTGTTTGATATATTTTTTAATTTTTGTATTTTACTGTATTTGATTGGTGGATGTGTAGTTCGTTGAGGGTCGAAGTTTCAGGGAAGAATTTTTGCAGGTGTTGTGTTATATTATTATTAATCAGTGTTTTTTGTATTACATCTGAAAAATTTTAAAAAATATTTATAATCTTTTGGTAACTATGGAGAAATTGAAAAAAAAATGTTAAGTTGTATATTGTTAAAGGAAATACTACTAGTTGCTAAAAATATTTTGTACTACTTACACTACAAACATACTTATCTCAAAATGAAATTTAAAAATGTCAAACTAATTAAAAAAAATCTCAAATTATATATGAATCCCTCAATTTTTTCTTAAGTTAAATACTACTAATAGCATTAAAGAATTTCGACTTCATTCTCTAGTGCGACAGCTGTCTTCTTTCCAACCCTAAAATGCTAAATTATAAAGTCTTAAAAAATTTACAAAATAGTGAAATTTTGTCGTGATTCAAATTCGTTGATTCTTAGGACTGAGACACAGAAAAGTAAAGTCTCGTGTTATTCTAGAGAATTTACGAACATCGTACTTCCGTCCATCTACATCTTCCCCTGGAAGGGTAGTTTCTCAGACTCCCTGAGACCACTCATGATTCCTCTAATGGACTTTCAGGAAATTAGACCATGCGTCACGTGGAAGGCTCGTATTAATATCGTCTCCAGAGTTTTCGTTCCGCTTCCCTCGTGCCAGGAGTTCCCTGGGGGATGCAGGGTGGTTTCTAGGGGAAATTACGTTGCTTCACTAAGACTTTCACTTTCGATAGGGATCGTTTGCTCTTCTAGCAGATCTAACCTCGGTTTCTTTGGACCTTTGGATACACCCCATATTTGCAAATGGTCTTTCATTTATTCAAGGCTTTACGGTTGCCATAATAAAATCTTAACACGTTGAATCCCACCAGTATTTGGCTAGTTTCATAATTTCTGCTTTAAGGAAACTTTTTCCATTATATTCACATCTTTATAAAGCAGAAATTTTAAAGACATTGGTAAATAGATATTATACAGATTTTTATCTCTTTAATGTTAATATTGAATTACTCAATATGTTAGAAATTTTCTAAATATAGTAGTTTAAAAATTACGTGAAATTTCATTGAATTAAATAGCAACGAGTTAAATCACTATACTGTAGGGGGTTGAAAGTTCGATGTATGTTAGATACTAATTGACACTATCTATCGGCTTGAAATTTATTATTTTTAAATACGCCAACTAATCTCAAATTTTGAAATGCTTTCAATTTTAATAAAATCTGAATTAACAGATTGTAAATGGCTGAAAATTCATAGTGTGTTAGACGGTAATTAACACTAACAGTTAAATCACTATACTGTAGGGGGTTGAAAGTTCGATGTATGTTAGATACTAATTGACACTATCTATCGGCTTCAAATTTATTATTTTTAAATACGCCAAAGAATCTCAAATTTTGAAATGCTTTCAATTTTAATAAAATCTGAATTAACAGATTGTAAATGGCTGAAAATTCATAGTGTGATAGACGGTAATTAACACTTGAACTACCGGTTTCAAATAAATTATATTTAAATAAATGGCAATAGATTTAATAATTTAAAATTGCAAGATGTTGCCAGAGGTTGAAGTTTCAAAGTTTATCAAATAGTAATTAATAGTATTTGTAACGTAATAACGTTAGAAGTTTGACTTCCCTTCGACTCTGACGATCAGTGAATGATCATCGACGCCATTAGCATCCTCTTGCAGAACATCAGATCCACGGTGCTCGATGCATTCCATTCTCGAAAGCTTTTGACGGTTTACGAGCATGGTAAGCGATACGAAATGCCACAGAGAAATGCCAGGCGACTGGTACATTGTTTCTTGGTCATTAACCCCCTTGGGCGAAGTTGAAGTTCTCCACTGCAAACACCATCCATCCGTGAGATTATTATGGTCCATAATACTAGTTTGATCATAAGCATAAATTACAACCCTTCTAAGAATTTTTACAATTCATAACACTACAATATTTTAATTCAATTTAATATGTACTATATGTCTAAAAGGAATTATTTCTAGTCTTTCCTACAAGAGCGAAAAAAACCTACTTTGATTGAAAGCAAAAGAGAAAGAAAGAACTAAAAATTAACCCCGCACCCCATAGCTGGTCATAAGTGGATCTACTAATATTTCCTTCTTTTTATTTGACATTCTTTATTTCCTCCATTTGGTCATATAAATGAACAATATTGTTTAATTGCATTTGCAATATCAAGATTTGCTAATATACTCGAACCGTAACATGCTCGAACCGTATACGAGCAGTGACTCTCAGCCGTTTCACCCCCTCTAGTATTACACATTGCTTGCTTTACAAATATATTTTATACTTACAAGTTTCTTCTTGAAAATAACGCTAAATTAAACAAAGTATTAGATTTGTATCAGTTAGGAATATTTCAACGTGAACAATTATTTCTATTTCACTGGCCAAAGGGTACAACGACCTCTGCGTGTTTTCAAAACATACTCGGCACTCGTTGGGCGATATCGCTCAGCAGGTGTTTGACTCGTTGATCCTTTAACAATAACAAGTCGTTTCGATGCTCGCCTCGACCTCGTTGGTCCTCTAACAATGCCAAGTCGTTTCAATGCTCGCCTCGCTATCAGTTTCCCCTCGACCACCGACGAGTAACAAGTGCTCCGCGATCGCGTTCAAAAATTTTTCTACTATTAGTGCGTGTGTAATACTTTCCAAGACGTGATTTTCGATCATCAAGTACCTCTTTTTTTCGTGGGCTACTTGGTAATTCATCCCTGCAGTGGTATCAACCCTTAGTCATCAGTCGCTTGTCTACTGTCAGCCAACAAAGTAGTTTTACCGTTGCCATTGTGTATCTACTCTCAGCCACTAAAACAGAGAATCAAAATTTTTCTGAGGTATATAGAATATAATTTTTCCGAATATCTTAGTATTTTTATTGCAAGTGCAATTACACATTGTATTTTTAATGAAATGTGACCATGAAGGGTTAATGAAAATCAGTGGAAGGGGAATAAGAGCGTTTCTTTTGCCTGGAAAAATTTATTATTTAATTCTAATTGTGTTTTTGTACTGAATTGAGACACGTGATCTGTTTTCCTCCATTATGAAGGATTTTTGTGACAATTTTATATTTACTTAATTGTATAATCTTGAAATTGAGAATGCAGTTTGATGATGATTATTTAATGTCATTTAATATATAGCCACCAAATTGAAGAATTAACATGTTTCTGGGATACATGCAATTGTTATTAGGATTTTAGTAGTTGTCATTTAATGTTTTTAATGAAATTCGACCGCAAAGGATTAATGAGAAGTAGTAGAAGAGGGATGAAGTACCCCTTTTGGCACAAAAGCACTGGTATGTAAGTCTGATAGTGCATTGTGCTGGATTCAGGTATGGAATTCATTTGTCTCCATCGTGTAGGGTGTTTTTTTTATGTTTAACAAGTTATATCATCTTCAAAGTGAGAATGCAATTGAACCGTATAGCTTATTTATATGATGAAATTTTATAAATATGTTTCTCTATTTAATGTAGCATTACTGTCGCGAAACAATTTATAAACAGTAAATGTACAACAAGCTACATATCATAAAAAGTACATATCATATAAAAATGTATATTTTATAACATTCTCCATCTTTCTTATATTTCCAAATTAAAAAAATAAATTTATTTTCCTAACGAGACAAAATTATGCAGCAAGTTGTCAATCTTCGGCTTAAATAAACATCACTAACTTCTTTTCCTATCACAGTAGAAATTAGCAACATTTCCTATCCATAAGAATAAACTATAACAAAGAATTAAAAAGCTTCGTATTTAAAATTATTCAACTCTTCGACTTCAAACTCAACAGCGAAAATATAACAACATACACCGTACATACAAATGAACAGTAATAAAGGTTTAAAAATTTCATAAAATAAAATATTTAGAAAGAACGCATCTTCAAGCACACTGCAGTACAAAAACCATTGTGACACAGCCACCACGGTAGACAGACAGGGTTGAAATCGACTGGCCAACACGTATACCCTTGTACACCCCTTGCATCATCCCCGGATGCCATAATACACTTTCCATCGTCATACCGGCATGCAGCGAATGTACGACGGGGTGCAGATTATGTGCATCGACCATACATGCACGTAAAACTTCTTCCTCTCTCTTCATCCCTCGTCCAGCATCCCTTTCTTGCTCTCGCACCCTTCCACAGTGTTCCATCCGTCTCTGGGTTTCCCTGCGAGTCGCGCGGTACACGTGTGTGATGTGGTATTTCCAGGAGAACGTTAATTAATAATTTAATCGAAGAGCCTGTTTCGGTCCTGCAGCTTCGGATCCGCTGCAGGCTCTCTAATTAAAACCTCCCCCGCAAGCTCCACCCTCTCTGGGCCTCTCTTTTGTCGTTTGGTTCGTACACGCGCGGGCATTTCCCGAGAAATGAGAGGACCAGTGGCCAATTCGCCATGGACTCCTATGACCTCTATGAAACTGACGAGATTTTATGGCGAATCTGATCTACGTTGTTATGCTGATCGACTTTGGTGATCTTTGATCGCGAATTTTGATTTAGACTGATGGGTTTTCCCCTTTAACCCTTTGGCCTACGATTTCTTTTCTGACTGGGCGAGTAATAATTCAAAATTAATTCTTGAAATCAAAAGTTCTCACTGATTTCTGATGAGAGAGAGAGAGAGAGAGCAACAAAGAAAGGTGTAAGTGTGAGAGAGAGTGAAAGAGGGTTGTTTGAGAAAGTGCCTGCGAGATGATGGGGGTGTATAACTGTATATATTTGTGTGTGGGCGGTGCAGGGCCTTAGGAGGAATTCGAATGCGGAAGAAGGCCCAGAGTATATTTTAACGCGATAGTGAGTAGAGTATATTTTAGCATCACAGGGAACAGAGAGGAAGATTCAGCGTAACAGCGAGCAGAGTTTCGAAGTTTAATAGCAAACGGCGTATTTTAACAGCGTAGTATATTTTTTTGTATTTAACGTGTTTAGTGTATTTTTTGTTTTACTTTATATTTTATACTACTCCTTATATTTTAACAAACTATTTATTATTCGTAATTGAATAATAATCTCACAATAGTATAGAAATAAAGAAACAGTTTCGCAACCGATTAATATTGTTACGAATCGACCGTGCACGCATTATCCTTTCGGACATAATTAAATAGAACACAATTATAGAAACACTGAGAACGGTTATTTAGATAACATGTCCGTTCGCCAGGACCATTGACCGTAGAATCTCATCCCTTTTTTTAATAACAAACTATTGCCAAGCCTCGTTAAGCTCCGTAACAATATTTTCAATAATAGTTGTTCAGAGACTTCAAAATCTCCTATTCCATTTTCCGCGCTATGAGTATCACACGTTGTTATAGGCTAAGGGGTTAAATGATTTTAATACTAGGTCATTTTGTAAATGGTTAATTCCTCTGACCTGTAAAATTTGAAATGTTATAATTCCGGAACGAAATAGTAAATATTGGAAAAGAAGTATGGCTGAAGTATCACTGAATAATTCGTATTTCGATACATTTGTAAGCATCAATTAAAGGGCGTGAGTATGATGTAATCGTAAAGGATGACCATCAAATCTCTCCGGCTATTTTATGTTTATCACCGAGTAACTTTAGCTCGTTTCTACCAGTAACAAGCGCGGCAGGACCAAACAGATGTTTCTACGTTATTCCATCTATTACGTGAAAACGTGAAAGCCGAGAATTACGTGGTAAAAAGTAACAAATACGTGGTGTAGGAGCTTCTCGAAAGTTCAGCCTGTTTTCCGTCCGAAAGCATTTTCAGGGTATTAATTTCAGTGACCCGTTATTGTACCGAGAAACTGTGGAATAAAATATTGCACAAGTGCAAAATTGTATTTTACATTTTTCCGCTCAATCGAATATAATTTTTTAAATTCGCTGCAGTACATTGTTACATAGCTGGAAGCTATTGGACTGTTTCTCTTGTTTTTTTTAGAGGATATTATTTTATTATGTTTTTTACTGCATCATTAAAGTTGCAAATTTGAGATTTAATACACGTGGAATATAGAGTACGCTGTGTTTTAACTCGTTGATGGTGTAGAGTTGGAGTACATTTATATTTTATTAATATTACTATTTTCCATTAGCCGGCCATTAAATAATTATTCTCATTATTGTCGGAGTACAATTACAATTACCCTGAATCACAAATTAGTTCCATTTCAGTGTCTTTCACTACATGTTATTCCACACGTAATAATCAACTAATTAATTCGATATTCTGTTAATCAAATTATTAGAGCGAGAGGTAAGAGAAATATAGAAATCCTGCCTTTATCGCTTTGCCACCTAGAATTTACCTAATTCTCTTCTAATACTAATCTGTAATAATCTGTAATGTCAGAAAATTTCACATCGATCTTCTTTCAGACAGAGCTCAAACTTAGGTTACGATTAGTTTTATCTCAAACTGTGCCTACTTTTTGCAGAGAGGCACAATAGTCACTCAAACTGCTTTATTTTTATCTTGAATTTGGCTCAAGTTTATCTCAAACTCTATTCCAGTATTGTACAGATTCGGCTTATAATTTAAATTAACCTTTCGCTGAGACTTAGCTCAAACTTTTCCAAGTCTTAGCCACGTTTTAGCTACATTCAGTTTTTGCCAAGAGGCTCAAAAGTCACTCAGACTATTTCATTTTTATCTCAAATTTTCCTCAATTTTATCTCAAACTTCGCTCTAGTATTGTGAAGATTAGGCTCATAATTTAAATTAACCATTTGCTGAGATTTAACTTGAACTTTCCTAAACCTTCCCAAATTTAGCCCAAACTTAGACTAGCTTCTGCTCTAATTTAGTTCAAACTTTTCAAAAACTGCTCCAATTTAGCTCAATTTAAGCCCCTCCTGATACTTAGCCCATATCTTTGCCACACTCAGCAAAAAATTGCTTCTTCAACAATTCTACCTCAGCTGAATCCAAAGCCACAAAACTCGCTTAAAAATCGATTTCCTTCCTCATCTGGAAATCCACTTGAGTAATCAATTGTCCTCAGTATCCCATCGTCTTCTCGCAATTCTACGTTGCTCTCCGAACTATTAAACGACTCGTTCTGCATACTGACCACAATCTTCAGAGACCAAACAATCGGATGCACTGTTGCACTCGTAGTTATAATGCAGAACGAACTTTGTGGTCGGCTTTGTGGGAGCACATTGGGATGGCGACCACGCTCGACCATAAAACTGATCCATTACAGACGCAACTACGGCATGGTTACGCGGCCATAACCGTCGGTTTGCAACAAAGCCCTTAAAAGCAGCTTCTACAATGCGACGAGCTTAATTGGTTTGACAGCCGCTCCGGGCACTCTGATGCACTAACTCTCTCGCTGCGACTCGTCGATTGTTCACAGATTCCTCTTTCAGAAATTCCAAAAAGCTAGGAATATTAATAATTTTTCCTAATTTCAATGATGCTCTTTCTCTTTCGGTTCGAATATATTAGGGGCAATAGAAAAGTATGTCGTTTTTTTTAACACTAGATATACCAAGATGGTCAAAATTACTTGGCTAGAATTTTTTAAAAATGTTCAATTTCAATCAAGTCTTTTGCTCCCTTCATTTATTTTATTCGGATATTTGTATTTGACAATTTTAAATACAGTGAATTAATTCTTGGTTGATTTAGTGTTAAATTGTAAATGGGAATACTTGTAAGAATTTAATTTATAAGTATTCATTTAAGATATAATATTTTTTCATCGATCTGGCAACGTTTTATTAACTCGTAATGTGTTCGAAAAAAGACATTCTTTTCTGGTACCCCTAATATAATAGGGGTAGTTTTAATCTAGGTATATCTTAATATCTGCCACCCATTTAAATATTTATTTATAATATATAATAATATAATGTATGTAAGTTGGAATATTTTATTAAAGGATTAAACGATTTGAATAATTAATATAATACAGATTTGATTCACTCGGACAAAAGACACGTTTATTTACAAAAGTAACCACCGTTTGTAAAATCGCCACGCAACGCAACGGCACTGCCTGCTGAGGATAGCTACAAATATTCCAATCCTACATTTATTATTTAATTTAAAAATGTAGTTACATTTATGTTTATATTTGAAGGAAAAATAAATTGAATTTGAGTGATAGGCACTGGTCAGAGAAAAAGAAAATAGCTTTGACATCGCACAAAGTCCCTACTGCCCACCATAAAGCCTTGAATCACCCCCTACAGCGCAATAGCGACCAGGTTGACTACCTCTGATACATAGGGTGTTGAATAATTTCTGCAAAGTCATAAAATGTATTCTTATAAAAAAAATAAGAACAATTTTTTATTCAAACTAGTATTAATATAATTCTCGAGAGACATTTAATACGTACATTTTTGATTTAGCCATCTTCCATTTTGAGAGGGCAAACTATAAGAATGATAAGGGTAGAAAATCTAAAATTAATTTCCCTTAGCTCACTAAAAAATTAATAAAATAATTCAGCCCACAAAGAATCGCTTCATTTTCAATTTATACATTTTTTACAACTTTCACCAAGATACCACTATCGAGGTATAAGCTCTAACTAAACATCACCCTATCAGGATTAACCAAGGATAATTTCTTCTCCGGTCGACGTTATTTCCTGATCGTTCCATCGGTGTCAGTTAATCCTCATGTCGAGCAAAACCGACCCAAGTTCAGCTTAGTCACCAATCCGGTTCTAACGTAAACCGCGAAAGCCAGGAACGCCGCTGAGAAGGGGTTGCATCGCAGAAATATAGGGGATGATGGTGGTGGCCATTAAACGTTAATTATACAACGAAATTTACTTAGAAATATGAGGAGTAAAGCGGAAGGAAGACGGTGAGAAGGGTAGACAGAAGGGAAGAGTGAAGTGCATCATAATAACGGGGGTGAAAGAGGGTTGAAAGAAGCGTGCGTTCCAGAATACTGGAAATTTGAATTCTACTGTTTAAACAGATGCTCGTTGGTCAGAAATGGTCAAAGTTTAGTCTGCGATTAGACGTTTATGGAATGGGGTAGCTGCGAATGTGGATTGTGGATGTTGATTAGCGCTTATCAGTCGTTATCACGCTACCCTGCCTGTTCTATGCTTCTCCTATTGTCTAGCATTAATATTCTGGTTTATACCTGTGAATTTTGCATTAAAATGACATTATTCGATGTAACATTGAATTTTGTTTTTGTATTTTCTGTTCAGACAGTATGGGAAGGGGTTGTTTTTTTTTGTATTTTTATGGCCGAGGGATATTGGCAATTATATGGGTGCTTTCAGGCATTAAAAGGGGATGGATTTTCGAGAAATCAGAAACGTGTAAAAGCTTTCACCCCCGGCTATGGAATATTACGAGTATTTTATATTTTTCGAGGGGAATTTTTGCGTTCGATGCGGATCAGTGTAATCAGGAAATTTATCAAATCTCACCCTTGCAGTTTATTCGTATTTTGAGTCTATCTTCAATATTCCCGTATTTTTAATAACACTCTGATAGAGAATGATTATATTTGTTTGCTTATTTGTTTTCGTTAGTTGATTTAGTCTGTTATTTTGCAATTTGTGCAAATATGCACAAAAATCCAAACCTTGGGAATTGACTATCGACAGTAACATATTCTCTTGTCTGCAATTACTCTTCGATTCGCCAAATATTTTGCCGAAGAGGGTGATTGGAAATTGCGACTACTGTTTACATATTGGAGACATGTTTTTCACAGACTAAAATTTGACAATATTTGCCAAATTCCCAGATTTCTGTAATATTAACAGAATACAATATGAATCTCTAATTTTCCAGAATTGAGGGCGAAATTACATTGTAACTACTGTTTGCGTACTTGAGTCGTATTTTCCATTGTTTGAAAATCTGATGACATTGCCAAATTTTCATAATTTGAAAAATATCAAAAATCCTAATAACACAGGTTCTAATTTTTAATTTCGTAAAATTGGAGGCAAATGACATCTAAGATTAGTCTCTGTACACTTAGATCACATTTTGCATTCACTAAAAGCCTAACAACTATCTACAAATTTTCTAAATTTAAACATAATATTCTCATTAATCCGATTGATAATTATCTAGAAATTTTCCAAATTTAAATGCAACATTCTCATTTGAATACACTCATAAATTTATCTACAATATTCTCATCAATTCAATTAACAACTATCTACAAATGTTTTAAGTAGAAATACAACATTTTCAATAAATCCTCTAATTTTCAAAAATTCCTGAGCTAAAATCTCGTTGCTCCTAATATCTCCTTAAATTCTGCTACCTAAAAAGGAAAGTTTCATTCTCTTTTCCACGTGCAATACGTTCGGTAACGACGTCGTCATAGAAAGGGGTGATCAGGACAGGGTTGAAATCGCACGTTGGAAACTATCGTCCAGTCGCGTCCATTCTGTGAATGCGGTTCACGTTTCGCCACGAAATGGAAAATATATCTCCGGTGGTCCAGGCTGACGACATCTGCCGCTTTCGCTGTCCGTTTGCTTCTCTGACAGGGATCACGGCATCCGCCACCCTTGCCTCATTTTTTTCACTTTCCATTTACCCTCCTGCGTGTGCCATACCCCCGAGAGAGGGATCCTGTAAATCCCGAGATTCGGAGACGTATGTCGTTGATACGTACTCCGCAATGCTATGATCGCTGTTGCCTCTGTTTGCTTCGTTTATTGGATCCTTTGCTGGGTTTACGACCTGGATCCCGTTGACGGGGATGATTAATTTTCTTCGTTGAACGGTAGTTCAGAAGGGGATGGTTTTTTTTCTTTATTTTTCTTTGTATTCTTTTTGGCTTTGACTCGTATAATTAGCTTGGTTTCAAGTTAGACTTTCAGGGCTACTTGGAAGAAAGGAGAACCGGCAGTGTTTTTTTCTCTACAATTGAAAATTGTTAACCCCTTGCCGTGATGAGTGACTCTTGTGATGCGGAAAATTGGATAGGAAATTTTAGTGTTTTGCAAAACTTATTAAATTAGAAATATCAGGAAGATGGGGCACGACAAAATTATTTCTATAATATTAATATTATATTAAATTATACGATATGTTAAGAATTACTGGTTAATTTAAGTCTGAATTATTGCGGACACATGTCAGAAAATAAATGGTGCGGCAATTCTTTGACCTGTCAGTTTCTTTAAAAATTCTGAGACCAATTTTCTTTTTTGGTTTTAACTGATATAATTAGTTTGGTTTGCAGTTCGAGTTTTAGGGTGGTCTAAAGTAGTTGACGACAATCAGTGCTTTTACTTTACCCTTGAAAATTGTTAGAAGTCCCTCCCCTTCTCAGTAAACCGCAATTCTTATGAAAACAATTCAGGAAATGTTTCTTGCATTCTTTTCGCCATTAACATGTTGAATGCCACCGATGTTTCCTTTATTTCGTCATATCTACTGAAGCGAAACATTTTTTTTTATGAAAATCACATATTCATAAAACAGAAAATTTAAGGTCACTGACTGATCGGTGTTTAGCAGATCTTCATCTTCTTAAGGCCAAAATTTAAATATTCAATATGTTAGAAAATTCATAAATATTGAAATTTAAACATAATATAAAATTTCATTCAATTCAATAGCGCCGGTCACCGGTGACCCCCATGGCACTCAACCTGTTAACTGTTATAATTAGTTTGCAGATATAAGTTTTAAGAGAGTGTGGAGTAATTTCGTACAATCAGTAATATTTTTCTACCCTTAAGGATTATAAAAATTCTCTCCCCTTTTCTAGTACTCCCAATTTCTATGAAAATTATTTTCGCCTGCAACTGTTATATTTAGTTTGAAGTTACACTTTTATGAGTGTATAGATTACTTGAACACAGTCAGTATTTCTTCGCCGCCCTTATAAATGATTACAAATTCTCGCTTCTCAGTAACCCCCAATCCCTCTAAAAACTCCCCCCAAAATAAAATATCTCTTGCACCCCCCCGTCCAAAAATCGCAACATTTTCTCAAATTTCATTCTCCAGGCTAATTCTGCAATTGATCGAACCATCCCAGTGTTTAACTCTCCTCTGAATAATTCTTTTCCTTCCTCGACGTGCAGTCCATCGCAGTTTAGCTCGTCCGTGGATGAAATCGCGAGCGCCGACGTATTTCTGCCGCTATATCCCCACGGGGAATCTAGAGAACGTGGGGTGTGTCGGGTAGAACAGAGAGAAAGAGACAGAGAGAGGGTAGACTCGGTGAGCGAAGGATGGGCTTCTATTATTTTTCAATTGGCCAGCCGAGCGTACAGAGGGATTCGGTATCCCGGATGTAATTGGAGTTGGCTTTGCCACGATAACGCTGCGATGAAATAAGGTGGAGAGAGCGAGGAACAACCACTGTCCTGAAACTACGGGGTGAGACGAGTCCAGGGTGGCAAAGGGGGTGGCAAGTGAGATTCGAAGGATGGCACGGAAAAGACGTGAGCCCCTTTCGGTCTGATCCTACGTTTCTGTAACGAAGTGTATGGAAACGAAGGAACGATTGGTCCATTGACTTTTAGAGATTTTCTCAATTGACGGGAATTTTGTCAAAGGGGATTTTAGGGTGCAGGTGTTTCTCAGGGAGAATGTTTAGGTTCGTCGAGGTGTTTTTGAGAATTTTGTGCCGATATGTGGTATTATGAAAGGTGGAAGTGAAATTCAAATGGTGTTTGGAACAAAGGTAGGGGAGGTTTTGTAGGTGATGATGTAAGATTAGGTCATCGTTGAAATAGAAACCTTTCGACAATTGAAGTCTCTGCAGTAAAATAATATTACAAATTTGAAAATATTCTGCAGATTTTAATAATTAAAAATAAATCGTAAAATTAGGGCTATAGGGATACTAGGGGTGGTTTCAGAGTAGAGTATGTACTTGTGTTGTAAATTAGAATTCTCAAAAAATGAATCTTTCAGTAGTTAGGATTATTGCGATCAATAACTAAGATTCCATTTTAATGTTGAAGATATTCTGCGAATTCCATCAATAAAGAATAAGCCTAGAATTTAAAGCTCCTACTCTTATGCGAACATCAGGGGATGTTTTATCGAAACAAATGGAAGATTAATTAAGTGGAGCTGTTGTGATGATAAATTGAGGTCGATTAGAATCCTCAAGACAACAATTTTTAGCAGTTAGGACTGTCACTGAGATTCTATTTTATTTTTGTAAATATTCTGCGGATTCTATCAATAAGAAGTAGGCTTGGAATTCATAGTAGTCCCTGTCCGAACACTAGGGGATGTTTTATGGAACAGAAGAGGAAGATTGATTTAGAAGAGCATCCGTGACGAATAGTCCTTTATTACAAATTGTTTCTGGCTCGATTATAGTCATAAATCGGCGGCTTTTCGTCGTCAGGAGGCCTCAAAGGAGAAATCTTTCAGGAATCGATCGCGCGTTCGGGTAACACGTCCTTAAACCTGAAACGACATTGTACCAGACGAGGGTTGATCCACCCCCGTAGGGGCTCGGTGCCGATTCTAATAGGTTTACTGTCAATCTGTGATCCAGGCTCTACGTTTCCGCTGCCATAAACGCCGGCTGCCTCGATTCTATGCCACCCCCTTCCTCTTTCCGCTGCTATGGTCGACAATTTTTACCGGGGATTCCGAAGGGAGGTTTTCTGGAATTGTTGTATATATGGGGTGGCACAGCTAGACATTTACAACCTTTTTTCTTCAATTAGTCTTAATCGAGAAATTAACATTTACTCGCCTTGTTTCACACTTTTTCTCTTCACAGTTAGAATTCTGTCTCATTAACACTAGAACTACCGTCGTCAAATCTAACATATTTTAATTACTTAAATGAGTACTTTGAAAAAGGGGGAATTAAGCGGCGGAAAATTTGATCGATTGGGTGATTTATGTTTATTGATATAGAAGTAGAATATTTATTCTATTACTCTTATATAAACCTGGAGAATGTTTTTAAAAAATTGTGTACCAGTCATTTTGACTGGTTTGATAGTTCTTGCGTTAAACTATTATTAATTTTGAGAAAACACCCTTTATATTATCTTCAACTTTGTTAGGAAATAATTTCCTTTTTTTTTCAATCAAGTGAATTGTTTCATTCAGTATAGTGAAAATTGAAATCATAGTGTCTAATAATTTAAAAAAAAGCATAGCTCTCTCCATGGGCCACCCTATATGTACCGACACACATGGGAACGTACATGGGTTCCTATGTAGTACGTTCTACCGTGGGTATTCCTCTCGCCACATTGATTGACACGAAATCGAATCAGAGAGTATCTGCTTGCTGGCGATTCGAACGTTCAGGTTCGTGTCTAAATTGTATCTTAAGCTTCGATCCGCTTTGCTCCGCGGCCCTTTCGAACGTTCAGTGATGGAAGCAATTCTATTGAATCGAGTGCTTCGCAAAAACTTCG
Source organism: Cerceris rybyensis (assembly GCA_910591515.1). Taxonomy (NCBI): domain Eukaryota; kingdom Metazoa; phylum Arthropoda; class Insecta; order Hymenoptera; family Crabronidae; genus Cerceris; species Cerceris rybyensis. The sequence continues at coordinate 9,394,106 of OU342802.1, read as the reverse complement.
TACCTTTGCCTGATACAATTCGAATAAAATGAGGACTATGGTAGGTAAAGACTCTTACCTCTTAAAGGGTAAAGGACTTACAATCAGTAAGACTGAGTTTAAATTCCACATCACCTCTGGGAAATTAAAAATGATGTACACCACACAGTGATTCGAAACTCATAAAAAATATTAGGTCTTATGTGAAATGAAAAGACTGTTGAACCCAAAATACAAAATGATAACAATTTGAAGAATCTCCTGGAATTTTTGCAAGTGGAATAACTCAGTCGCTGGTCAAACAGCGCAATATTTCTTAGCCGCCAGTTTTTTAAATAATGAAACTACCAAGGTGGTTAAAAATTTCGGTTCCTATGACGTTTTTTAATTTTCCAAATTAATAGAGGACCCATTTAATAAATATTTTACAGCAAGTAGTTTCTTAAGGGCTCAATAAATTATGATAATAATTTAACTCAATTTAAATTAATCTAATTTCAATACATAAGTAATTTAACAAATGCTGCAAGGTATACCAATTTCTGGTTTCAATAGCGAAAATATTATTTATTCCTCCAAACCGTCATCATTTAATCCTAAACCGTTAAAATGAGTCATTTGCCCAGATAAGTACTTTGCCACTTGTTACTTTAGAGCAATAAGTTAAGTATACAATTAATTTCTAATCCATTCATTCCAACTTACAAATGCGAGCAGCAAAAATACCTGATTTCAACAACGAAAGTATTATTTATTTTTCCTTGATAAATCTTAAACGTCGAGATGGTAGTTGTTTTCCCTGTTAAGTTCCATTTTTCATTGGCAATTGGTAACCGCAAAGAGTCCCCGATTCGCGACCAACTTTCATGAGTTTAATTAAATTTCTGTCCGCTACCTACATTTCGCGGCGGTGCACGCGATACATGCAGCACATTGTAACGCCACCGTAAAAGACAATTCGCGATGGGGTATCGGCAGAGAAGTCGATTTCCTGCCTTGCCACGTTCATATCTTTCTCTCTTGCTCCTTTTCTCTGTCTGTGCTTGTTCTTCCTCTTCGTTCCTTTCGCATTGGCTCGAAGGGGATGCTGCGTGTTCTCTCTTCAAGTTTCATTTTGTTGTCTGGCATTCTACGCCGATGTGGCACAGATACTACTTGCTATTGTCTCCGGTATTTTGCTCGATTAGCTTGCTGTGGGTTTCAGGCATAGTTTCGTAGTTAGAGAGCTTTGAAATTTATTATTCAACCCTTTTATGGCACTTTAGACTAAAGGAAGATGCATCTGAGTTTTTGATGTATTTTTTATTCGGAGAAATTTGTTATTTAACTCATTATAGGATTTTAGGAATTTGGGACGAATAGATTTTTGGAAATACAGTGTTACTTGCAGATTTGGAATTTTTTAATTTATTGTATTTGGATATGTTTTATTACGAGGTGATATTTTTTTTTATTTTTTATTTGTGTGTTTGGATCGGTTTTATTATGAGGTGATTTTAAGGTGTTTTGTTATTTAATAGTCTATTTGTATTATTAATTTTGATGTGGTATTGTTTAGAAACGTTTGGAATTTTTTTATTTATTGTACTTGGACTTGTTTTATTATGAGGTGATTTTAAGGTATTTTGTTATTTAATAGAGTATGGGAATTTTTAGTTTTTGTGTGATATTGGATATGTTTGCAGTTTAAGTATACTTCTTTATTCAGAAACATTTGGATATTTAGGTATTTAAGATTCTATCGGCTTTTGCATATTTTTATGTCAGAGGTATTCTGAATGAGAACACTTTACTGATGTACGTATAAAATAGTAATGTATTTTCTTTTTCTTACTGTAAATTTATAATTTTTTTATACAGCAAATGAAGAACAAGAAATGTAATTTTTTAAAAATATTCACTGTTTAACACTAGATTTACGGGCGTGAAATCTGTTACACCGCAATATATTAAATAAGGACTTTGGGAATAAAGGGATCAGGCGACAAAGAAGATGATCAGTTCAGTAATTTGTATATTATAACATACATGAGAAATATCTACTGTATCAGGTCTCTATAAATTTGGAAGGTGTTTCTAGAAAGATAGGAATGCGTCAATTTGACGGCTTTCGTAAACCTACTGTTAATAATTTGTTATTTACCAAGTTTGAACTTAAGAAAAAAATACTACGTTTGAATTAAATAACAATCTAGTCGGTTTATTCTGAGATTTCTTGATGAACAATTTGTATTCTAAATGTAAAGTGTAGCTTGCAAGTGTTGATGCATAGCAAAGTATCCCTTTGATCTTCGAAACAGTGCTTTCAGAAAATTAAGTTCTCGTTAAGTCGTTAACTTGTCAGAGTTCCTATCTGTTGTTCTATCAGATTGCCAATTTGCCAGGTTGCTGTTCAATCAATCAGTCAATTTACTATCTTGTCGCGTTTTCTATTTACCGTCACATCGGCTCGTTAGGTCGTTAGAAATTTATTTTGAATATCCCACCATTCCATCCGAAATCATTGTAATTGATGATTTTATGATAACGAGAAATCTACCAAATACTTACTGTTGTGTCGAAGTTATTTACATCTTATACAATTTTTTATTTAATTATATATTAATAAAACTTTACACTTCTTCTGTTCCCCCCACAGTTCTTCATGGCAGTTAAATTTCACTTTTGGAATTTAACAATAATTTTCCACTTTCTCCTCAAAATTTCTAAACATCTATAATTTATACTATCACTACATAAAAATTAATATTTGCCAGTACATAATTTAATTACATTACCTTCAGTTAGCCGAGAACAAAAATTATATATATATATATATAAAAAAAAAACTCTAATCGCAAATAGTTACAAAATACAATATTCATCTTCCAACTCCATAATTCCAAATAATCATAGTGATTCAATCTTCATTACCACGTTGATTGCCACGGGGGTCACTGGTGACCCCGCGCTACTGGATTCATTGAAATTTGATGTAACTTTGAAATTGTAATATTTATGAATTTTCCAACATACAACATTTCCAACATAAAAAGACAAAAGTCTGCCGAATATCTATCTATGTCTATCTTTAATATTTCTGTTTTCTAAAGTTGTGAATTCGATAGAAAAAGTTTCACTTCAATAGAAATAATAAAACTAGCGAAATACTGATGCCGTTCAACGTGTTAAAGAAAATCATCTAACTACTAAAAATAAAGAATTTCAAACCACACACCATTGAAAAGTCTGTTGCAGAAAAAAACTTACAAAAATTGCAGCCCCCCCTTGACTCAGTTCGGAACAAATCCGCTAAAGTCCGATCCCAAAACCACGGGTCAAACACGGCTTAAATCCTCTCGAAACGGCTCGCAACATCACACAGTGTTTTCCTCGACCGATCGATTGATAGGACGGCCCATTTGCATTGAAGTGCACAGACAAATTACTCTGTTTCAATGCAAAGCGATCGGTCCGAGAGAGAAAGAGAATGTCGAGCGTCAAAACAGTGGCATAGCCGGAAGCGTGCGATGCATAAGTAAAAATTGATGTGAATCCGCACGAGCAACGGTGAATCCCCGTGTGAACATGGCGTGTTTCACACGACCACGAGCTTTTCTCCCCATTATGCCCCACTATTACCTTCATTTCTGCTTAGCTCGAGACAATTCCGATAACGAGCTTTTACCCAGTTTCGATTAGAACCGGCTAATGCTGAAACAGGTTCTCCATTTCTCTTCGACGTTCTCCACTTGCTCCGTTTCTGTCTTTCTCCTTTCTCTGTCTCTCTCACTGACCCTCTCTGTCTGCTGCATCTGCCATGTTTCTGTATTTTCACCCCATCGACCCCCTTTCGTCGTCTCACCCTCTCTGTCTCTTGCATATATTGACCTGTTTCTTCTTCGTACAGCCAGCTTTTACGTCTTTGGTTTTTTGGGGGTTGAATTTTATGGCTTCTTTGAGTACCTGGGTTTTTGTTATAGGTACATGGAATATTTTTCTTAAGACTTTGACTGCGGCATGATATTCTTGTGGTTGATGTTAAGGTGGTGTAAATTTTTTTATCGATTTTCTTGAAATTTGTGACTGATGCGGGGTGAAAATTGCAAGGTCGTGTTAAGCTGAAGTGATAGAATTCAATTGAGATAATTTATGGACAATATGTCGACCCTGAAGTTTAATTCAGACTGAACGATCTAGATGGACTAATTCAGACCTGTCAACTGAGACGTGACTACTTAGATGTGACAACTCAACCCTGACAATTTAAACGTGACAAGTCAGACCTGAAAACTGACATCTGAAGACTGAGATTCACCGGCAACAGTTTAGGTCCTCTTTATTGCTGAAGAGATTTCAACTTCTCTATCGCTTCTTTTCCCTATTTCTCTATTTCTCTATCTTTCTGTTTCTCCATCTCTATATTTGTTTATGTCTCTACCTCTCTACCTCTCTATGTCTCTATTTCTCCATCTTTCTATCTGTCTATTTCTTTATATCTCCGTTTCTCTATGTTTCTATCTCTCTATGTCTCTAACTCCCTATGTCTTGATCTTTCTATGTCTCAATCTCCCTATGTCTCTATTTCTCTATGTCTCTATCTTCCTATGTCTCTAGCTCTCTATGTATCTATCTTTCTATCTTTCCATTTCTTCATTTCTCTATCCCTCTACTTCCCCATTTCTTCATTTCTCTATTTCTCTACTTTTCTGATTTACCGTCAACAGTTTAGTTCGTCACTGTCTCCACATTTGCAACATCATCTGCCCATTTCCTCTGTCCCACACATCCGAAGTTTCTTTCACCACGCTACGTCTAATTTTCATTTACTGCGTTAGTAATAAATTTTTCCATCCCATTTATTTTATATTCCCATCTCGAAGCAGTGGTTTCATTACCTTCCACACTATTCCAAAAAAGGGGACACTAAACTTTTCTATTCTTAACATTTACAGTGGAGATAAAGGTACGCTGTAAAGCTCCAGAAAGTGCAAAACCTTACAATTTTTATATTTTCCCTTTATGTCCCATTTTATCCGTCGTTTCTCATCAGCAAAGTCCACGAAAGTGGAAGCTTACAACCCTCGGTGCGAAGCAGCCCCTCATTCGATGATTCGCTTCCCGCCATTCCTCGCAATGTCGGCCAGAAATGATGCCCGACGAGGGAAATTACACGTTTCACGATAACGTCATTAATCATTCTGTTTCGAATGTTCGCGGTATAAATAGAGGATCGTTTTGAAACAGCCGTTCACTCTGTATGGATTATCTTCCGCGCATATGAAATGTTAACCGTTGGTTTATAGGCGAAATGTCGAACTACTGACGGTAATTTATCATTTTAACATCTCTATAATCAATGATGATGTATTACTTTCCGACCAATTACTTTGTTCTGATGATGTTCTTTCAAAGTGATTTCATCAAGTTGATATTCTCTTCTTTCAAGTTGATATAGCTCTATATTTTATTTATACCCTTGACGAGATTCTACATATATTGTTTAGCAATTTACGAATTTAGAATTATCTTTATCTCTCTATCTCTTTACCTCTCTGCAGATACTAATTTCAAAACAGGAAATATTTATCTGTGCCAAAAAGATTGAATCAAGATTCTTTACAAGACGATTAAATTTTCTAAATCGAATAATAGACACAATTATATTCTGAATTCGATGCAAAAATCACCCGATTAATTTTATTAGTGTGAAAGCTAGTCACAATGTAAAATCGTCGAATTAGCTCGTCACAATGAATATTACCATGCCACACCATAGAACGAGCGAATCCCCTTGGCACCGTTCTGTCCATGCATCGAGCTTTCCACTTGAGACTTTGATCTTCCTTCCTCGGCGATGGATTCTAAGCCGATCTATACCGGTTGTCTTTGTGCAAAACGGAATATTTATTAATGTAAATCGATCCTGCCGTTGGCCATCATGCGAATATCTGACAAAGTATCAGACTGTAATTAAAGGAGATCGTGTGCCGTTTATTATCGATCGGCTCATTAATAACGTGGGGGAAAGTTCCTTAATGGAAATCTGATAACATCCCGTATGTATGAGGTTCACGAAGGGTATCCTCGATTCGACGAGGATGTACTTTTAAATAGAGGAAATCATTTCTAGTGTACGTCTTTATTAAACTTAAATTTACAAAGTATTATTTATGCAATTGATTGCAATTTCTATTGGTTAAGTATCCTTTTGAAAATGACATAGGAGGAGGAAGGATTTTAATGGAAACTTATTTGACAATTTTTTAGTATCCTATGCAATAAGGAATCCTCAGAATTTCACTTAAGATTCCATTTTCTCGGAGTGAATTCATTCTCGACGTCGATTAGTATCCTCGATGCTACTGTTATCAGGAGGATTTATCGAGATTCTAATTTATTCTAATCCGTTTTTACGAGAGTAGAAATGCTTCGTTTCCTTCCTTGCATTCGGAACTTCGTAAATTACTTCATTTCGGGCGATCGCATGTTCGGGACGATTGAAAGATCGCACGAAAGTGGAAAGAGTTAAAACTTTTGCTGAGGAAGGAAAATCGAAGGCCTAAAATTCATGCCTTCTCGCTGCATTTCTTTCGACGCCTCTGTCGTGAATTTCCCTCGCTGTTCAGATATTTGGCGACCATTTTCTACTTTACTTCTTTCTCGCAAGTTTCCTATTTCTCTATCTCTCAATTCTTTTATCCTTCCATCTCTCCATCTCCATATTTCTCTATTTCTCTATTGCTCCATTTCCCTATTTCTCTGTTTCTCTATTTTTCTATCTTTCTATCTCTCTATTACTCCATCTCTATATCTCCCTATTTCTCGCTTGCTCTACCACTCTATCTTTCTGTTTCTCTATGTCGCTATTTCTCCATTTCCCCATTTCTCCATTTCTCTATCTCTCTATCTCTCCATCTTCCTATTTTTCTATCTCTTCATTTCTCTACTTCTTTATTTCTGCATCTCTATATCTTTCTATTTCCCTATTTCTCGCTTGCTCTACCTCTCTATCTCTCTGTCTCTCTATATCGCTATTTCCCAATTTCTCTATCTCTCTATTTCTCCATCTCCCCATTTCTGTACTTCTATGTTTCTCTGTGTCTATATCCCTCTATTTCTCTATCCCTATATCTATCTCTCTATGTCGCTATTTCTCCATTTCTCTATCTCTCTATCTCTCCATCTCCCTATTTCTCTATCTCTTCATTTCTCTATATCTCTATTTCTCTGTTTCTATATCTCTCTATCTCTCTATCTCTTCATTCCTCTATTTCTCTATTTCTTCATTTCTTTACTTCTCTATCTCTCTATGTATCTATGTCTCTACTTTTCTATCTCTGTATCTCTCTATTTTTCTATTTCTATGTCTCTTCGCCACTCTGTCTCTGTGTCCCTCTATAGCTCTATCTTTTCCTCATGCTAGTTTCGTTCTCATCGAAATACTAGCGAGTTGTCCCTTTTACGACGTGATATACCCACGGTAACGACTGGTCGACAAAGTTACGCCGTAAACGCGGGGAAAGCCTTGAAGCAACCTGGCCGATTTTGCCTGTAAGTTAAGGCCGAATACTCAAATTTACCCCAGGATGGTATGTCCTCCCTTTCGTCGGTCGTTTACTCTCGGACGAGTAATAAAAGCCTCGTGGTATGTCAATCGACGTTGCCCAAGAACGAAGAATTGATTTTCGGGGAAATACTGTTCACAAATTCTTATTCTTGTTCGTTACTTACGTTCACTCTGCATGTCGTAGGTTTTATGGTAATAGTTTCCACATTTAGGGACAATGTTAAACATATTGGCTGCGGAAAAGCAGATTTGGATTTGACTGTTCTAATCTTAAGTTTTCAAATACTTGTTGTTGAACAAAATGACAAAAATATTGAAATTATGAAGTAAAATGTTTTATAGTAAGTACTCTTGGTTGTTACAGTTCCGACTGTGGTGTATAATAACGTAGTTGTCGATTATAAATAATTGTCTTGATTTGAGAAACATATTCAAATCAATTTTAAACATTTGTCTCGATTCTAATTTCATTCTGAATTTTCTTTTCTTGTTTTATCACACGATGATGAAAGTTTCTGTCATTTTGTATCAGAATTTTTATACGATTTTAACAAAGTTTTATTACTTAAAATTAATTTTTAAAATGTAAGCCCATTTGATTATGAAAAAATTCAAATTCTTGGAATGTTAGGATGGAAAGTAGAGATTAGATTTCTTCCTTTTTCTACTTTTTTATGGAACGATATTGTGATTATCATGATAGTTATTGAAGTATCGGCGAAGCGGAAAGTTTCGAGGAACTCGTGGCGATGGTTTCAGAGGTTTGCGCAGTCCAAACCCTTTTGCAACTTCTTGATTCGCGAAAGACTTCAAAGTAAATACGTTTCTGGACTAAGAGAAGCCGTTCTGAAACTCTCCAACGGGAGAAAAATATTGCGACAGTTTCTATAAAATCGGTTCGTTCATGGCTTAATGACATTTTGCTATAAATTGCAAAATATTTGCGAAAGTCTATTATTTTTAATAATCATTTTTTATCACTGAAAAATATTTCTCTTCATTTTACAAAGTTAATCAGTTTTTTAAATAAGAAGATAGTATTTTCAGAGCAATAGTAATTTTTTGAAAGAAGTAGGACGACAATTTGTTTTAAAATATTGTATCGATTTGAAATAATTTCTAATTAATGTTTCATACGATTTTTTTTTCTCTCTTGTTGTTTGCCAACCAACAACTAGACCCATGAATGAAACTTCATTTCCCGAAGCGGTAGTCTATGCCTGCCAATTTTCCCGAAAACTACCCCTTTCTCATTCGATCAACCCCCTACCTCTACGAGGTCACTTTTCCATACTCGTGCAGTTCTGCCTCAAACATTTCTCTCTAACGAAATTTCGAACAGCAAAAAATACCAATAAAAATGTATACCAACCCCCAAATTGAAAATAACAAAAGGAACCAACCATTGTGTTCGGAATTTAAAATAAAATTGATCCTACACTTTAATTAACTAAAAAACATCTAGAATACTGAAGGTGGCATTCCCGTTTTCATGTTTGGCAAAATCGATTGTTTTTTTGCATTTTCTTAACGCTATATCTACCGACGATTAATTGAATATATTTAAAATTATTAAAGAAAGTTGTTTGAATTAAATAAATGTAGAGAGCAGAAAACACTTTCACCCCCGCTAGTATTTACATAACTTACTTTACAAATACACACTTGTGAATTACGTTTTGGTAATAACGCTACGAATAAAATATTTAATATTTACTATCTGTCTGAAAAGGATTATTGCTAGTCTTTCCTATGAAAGCAAAAAAAAATACTACTTTGATTGAAGGCAAAAGAGAAGGGAAGAACTAAAAATTAACCCCGCACCCCACGGCCAGTCAAAAGTGGTACTTTTAATATTTCCTCCTTTTTATTTGACTTTCTTTATTTCTTCCATTTGGTCATATAAATGAACAAAATTGTTTAATTGCATTTGCAATATCAAGATTAACTATACGAGCAGTGACTCTCAGCCGTTTCACCCCCTCTAGTATTACACATAGCTTGCTTTACAAATATATTTTATACTTATAAGTTTCTTCTTGAAAATAACGCTAAATTAAACAAAGTATTAGATTTGTATTAGTTACGAATATTTCAACGTGAGCAATTATTTCTACTTTACTGGCCAAGGGGTACAACGACCTCTGCGTGTTTTCAAAACATACAAGGCACTCGTTGGGCGATATCGCTCAGCAGGTGTTCGACTCGTTGATCCTTTAACAATAACAAGTCGTTTCGATGCTCGCCTCGACCTCGTTGGTCCTCTAACAATGCCAAGTCGTTTCAATGCTCGCCTCGCTATCAGTTTCCCCTCGACCACCGACGAGTAACAAGTGCTCCGCGATCGCGTTCAAAAATTTTCTACTATTAGTGCGGGTATAATATTTTCCAAGATGTGATTCTTGATCACCAAGAACCTCTTTTTTTGTGGGCTAATTGGTAATTCATCCCTGCAGTGGTATCAACCCTTAGTCATCAGTCGCTTGTCTACTTTCAGCCAACAAAGCAGTTTTACCATTGTCATTGCGTATTTACTCTCAGTCACTAAACAGAGAATCAACACTTTTCTGAGGTATATAGAATATAATTTTTCCGAATATTTTAGTATTTTTATTGCAAGTGCAATTACACATTGTGTTTTTAATGAAATGTGACCATGAAGGGTTGATGAAAATCAGTGGAAGGGGAATAAGAGCGTTTCTTTTGCCTGGAAAAATTTAATATTTAATTCTAATTGTATTTTTGTACTGAATTGAGACACGTGATCTGTTTTCCTCCATTATGAAGGATTTTTGTGACAATTTTATATTTACTTAATTGTATAATCTTGAAATCGAGAATGTCATTTGATGATGTTGCTTATTAATATGGTGCAGTTTTGCAGATATACTTATTTGCTTAATGTAGCATTATTGTCATGAAATAATGTACAGTGTTGTAGTGTTTTACACATATAGTGTTTTTATACACATAGCCCCATAATTCTTACGATTCTTTCGCTTAGAACGTACAATTCTCCATGGATCTCGAAACACGATATTACATTTTTTTGGTTTCTTATTTTACAATATTTTATGTATCATATTCAGCTAGTATAATAATTGAGCTGTATTTATGGTTGTATATTTATCACATAGGAAAAATTATTCATTTCCCGTATGTTGTAGAAAATTCGAATTCGTTTTTCTTACTCGCCATAGTCCTCACCAAGGCTACATCCCAGTACATTCTATCTTCAAGATGTCCGTTTTACAACCCCCATTGATGGAAAAGGGTAGACAATGGTGAACCCGCACGTGCGATTTAACGGAATTAAAGTTTCTCTCGCGTTTCTTTTGTCAGAAGACTTTAGAAGTACACAGACGGCGCAACAAAACCGTAGCCGGAAACAAAAGAGAATTGTGTCCTTTTTCTCGACCGCATTTTTGCATCCCCTTTCGCGTACAGACGTCCATCGCGTGTCCATTTAATACCGGTGCATGCGTCTTCTCTTTGTACATGAAATCCACCCCCGTCAAACCGCCAACCCCATCGCCTTCTTCCCCTTGGTCGCACGCCTTCTTTTGCGTTTTCTCTCGACTATTTCGAGCTCATCTTTTTCCGCGGCCTGTCTCGTCCGGGAAATCTCGGATCTTTTTCCTCTTTGTTTTCACAACGGTTCTTCGCCTTTTTCTTTCGTATACTTTACTTTCCTTTTTACCTTTTTTCCCTTGTTTTTAGACTTCGCTATTTTTCTCTCGTATCGCCGGTTTCCAACCCCTTCACTTTACACCACTTTCTGACAGTTGCAAGGGGGTGCAAGTTTTTCTAGAAGGTTTTGAAAATTTTATTCCCAGGGCGTTCAATAATTTTAGTTTGTAGTTTATTTAGACACAAAAAGGAGCTCTTTTTTTCTTTTAGATATATTTAAGAGTTAGTAGATATATTTCTAAGTGTTAGGGTTAATGTCATTATCTATTAACCCTTTCGCTTCGAGCGCCGCATATATACGACATCCGAATGATGTGTATGCACTTGTCATCTGCAGCCGGTGCCAACATTTTTTGTTATCGACATAATTTAAATTATTTTTTAAATCTTGAAACATTTCATTTTTACCATTTCGTGGGTCGAGGAATTTCTGAAACTGAACTCCATTTGAGAAAATTTGCGTAGTCTCCAATGAAATCTGAATGTCTCGAAGCAACCCCAAAGAACGAGACAGGGAGTGAAAGTGGATAACTAGATAAAAGAGAAAATAAATTAGCAAGCACATAAGGTCTCGTATTTATTAGAAATACGATTTATACGTCGAAGGGGACAGAATCTTCCGAGTTTCTATTTTCTTTTCTTACCCCTCGAAACCAGCTCTTAGCACCAGAAATAAAATGAAGTTAAGAGAAACTTTTAATGGATGCAGTTGCGGACTGGAATAATCGGCTGGACTTTGCTTTCCAATTTGCTCCGAATATCTGGGAAAATGGATGCCTGGGATTTCATGTTTATTTAATTAGAAAGTACAAACACTAACAGACTCGACGTAGAGGTGACTCTATCTCTCTCTTGCCTTTGTGAAATCAATTTCGTTGCTTGTTATCCAACCAAGCCTTACTAGTTGGCAGTTTAATGCGAATATCATTCTATCCTCTTCGACGATTTCCATCCAATAGAATCCTGTAATTAGTGCTCTGAACGTCGGAACCTTTCCGTCATCGAAATTCGTATCTACGTACTTATCAAAATTCGAAAATAAACTGATGTCGTTTTTAATAGTACTTTCAAGCTTAGCTGTGGACATTTCTTTTGAAGGAGAGCATTTACCCACGCGGGTGACGAAAACCGATGACGAGTATATTCGTCGATCACAGCTAACTGGTTAAATAGCAAAAAGGACCTAAATTTCTCACATGACGGATATAGTTGTCATGACACGAAATACTGTCATTCCTCCATGACAGATATAGTCTTTAATCACAGCTTACTTATTGAATAGCAAATAGTAACTAACTTTCCCAGATGACGAATATAGTCGTTATGACAAGAAATATTGACATTGCTCCATGACGGATACAGTCGTCAAACAAAGCGAACTGGTTAAGTAGAAAATGGTAACTAAATTTCTCTCATAACGGATATAGCCGACATGACACGAAATACTGTCATTTCTCCATGACGGATATAGTCGTCATACCCAACTGACTGGTTAAATGACGGAAATATGGCCAGCGTTTAATGTGGTAATTAGGAGTTCAATGATTTGTGGAAAAGTTTACTAGCAACAGATTATTTTATATTGTACGCTGTGTCAAAAAACAGTGAGAAATTTTTATTTCAATAATTCTAAGTTTCTGCGCACTCAGAGAAGAAGATGTCGGTCAAGCGATTATATTAAATTCTACCAGTTTCTCAATGATAAAATATCTTTCCGGAATTATCTTCCTATTGATTATTCTTACTGTTTTGAACCTATGTAAAACTGCATCTCCTACAATATAATATTTTCATGAAATATTATTTAAAATTCTCCAGGTTTATAGAAAAGCCGAGGAATATTCCACGTCCATCTAAAAAACCATAAAGCAACAAATCAACCACCTTCTTCACCTCTTGATTCCTTCTTTTTCAAAGTATTTATTTAATACATAGAAATATGATAGATTTAATGTCAGTAATTTTACTGTTAAATTAGTACTTTAGAAAAAGAGTAATCAAGAGGTCAAAAAGATAACCGAATTGATAATCTGTCTTTTATAAGATCAACACAGAATATCCATGACTTTCCTATAAAATTAGAAACTCTTTGGAAAAAATTAGAGACCAACCATTTTCATTTGCACAGTAGTTCTAACATTAAAATTAAAGTACAACAAAATTTTTCAACGGCATCATCGTTCAATTTATCCAAACAATTAGATTAACAGATCCATCATTACCCCTTTACCGAGTTGCATAATAGCCCTTCTGCCAAGGCAGCCTGGATATTGCAGGCTGAACAAATCCGACGATAAGATTGAAAAACGGATTACTCGAAGGTCATTGGGGTAGCTCTCTCTCTCTCTCTCTCTCTCTCCGTCAACTGAAAAGACTCCACAGAGAAGGGAGAAGGGCAAAGAGGACCCCATTGACGTGACATACCCTTTTGTGATTTTCTCATTACTCGAGTGGAGCCAGCTCGGCTCTCGAAGCCCAACTATCTATCAAGGGGTTCTCTCCACCTGAACTCTTTCACGTTGATGTTGCGGAGGAGCTTTTTCTTCCTTCCGTCCTTACTTCCGGCTCTCAGAAACGTCAGGCTTAATACTCCTTGAGAATGGCCTGCTCCTACCTGCAGTCAGGTACGAGGGATTACCTCTTTTACGGTAGAGACGCTGTTCTACCTTGTTCCGAGATCTGAGATTGAGCGATAGATGATATTTTTGCGGATTAAGCGAATTAGGAGGTTCTTTTGGGTGACTTAGTTTTTGGTGCTGCTTGGAAGCTACTGTGTAACATGTTGAATGACACAGAGGTCACTGGTGACCGTTGAATTGAATGAAATTTCATTCTGACTTTGAAATTGTAATATTCTCGAATTTGCGAATTTTTTAATCGAATATTTCAATTTTGACACAGAAAGGTAAAGCACTGTTGAGTACTGGTGTATTTGTGTTTTTGTGGTTTATGATTTGTACAGATGAGATTTTAATAGTAAAAGTTTCACTTTGGTAAAAATTAGGAAACTAGGAAAGTACTAGTGGTGTTCAACGTGTTTAGGATTTGTTGGGAAGGCTGTGGAGGGGGTGGAATTTTCGGGGGTTGGATTTTAGTGATGTACTATGAGTGGACCAGTTTGTCATGGGGGTTGTTTTAGGTTGTTGGAGTTTTCGAACGACTTATGTTGGAAGTTGTGGTGGAACGTTTGAGAATTATTGTAGATTTGCGTTTCATGTTTTCCATATTTTGTTCATTCTTTTTCTCCGCATAAGTTGGTATATGAGAACATGGTAGAAATGAAGAGCGACTGATGCAAGAATTTATTAGGGTATGTCTGCGTAATTACGCATAATCCTTGTAATGAAGATTTATTTTTTCCATAATAATTGTTGTTGTTAGTACTCGAGTGATATCCCTCTTAATTTGTCATCTCAAATTAAAACCATGATTAATATCTTTTTTACGAACTTCTTGCTAATAATATCAAATTCCACCATCTCATAGTATCCGACAATTCACCCTGAACACGTAAAACCATCCATCATAATTCTCAAAATTAAAACATCAAGTTGAAAATTAAAATTCCGAAAAATAAATACCAATTGATACAACATTTTTATACTCACGAGTACAGAATTATTTTATAAATCATTCATCGTGAATCTGCAGACAACTTACCAATTACCTATACAAATACCTAATTTTTTCTCTCAAATTAACTTTGTAGAAAATTGCATCTATAAAAGTTTCCAAAAAATTTCGAAATCAAGACAATTATATGAAACAAAGGGTATAGCCGGTTAAGATGGTCAAATGTGCCCTTGAACCGAATTCAAATCGCGATGAGTCATTCGAAAGCTTATAAAAAAAGAATGATTTCTGCCAAGTTTCAACTTTGAATCTCGACCCGGGGGGTAGTAAAGGGTAAAAATAGAAAATCAGGTTTTTGCCGAATTTCTCCTATACCAGCGGATAAAAAATTTTGAAAAAATTCAGAGGCACTTCTGTTATCAGGGCACATATTAGAGAATTTTTTCAGATTTTTAAATTGGAAAAACAAGCTGTGAAAAATAAAAAACGCTAAAAAATGATGAAAAATGCCGATTGTGTATCGAAGCAGTCTTGGCACTATAATTATATTTTTACTGTAAGTACGTATCATTGTTACTATTGTCCTGAATTTTTTTCAGATTTTTCAATTTGGTGCGCCGCAGTTAAAAAAATTAAAAACCGATTTTTTCGTCGTTTTTTTCCGTGTCAGAGTAACTTATACGTCGAATTGCTTCATGAAATAGGTATTTTATGCGATCTTCTATGTTTATACGTACAGCAAAACATCACAGGAATTAAAGAAACTGAAAAAACCGAATCATTTGAAACTGTTATGCGCCTTACATTGTAAAGTATGTACCGTATTTTCCAACGGCGTCGGTGGCGCAGCGGTAGAGTGTCGAGCTGCCGCTGCGAACTTTTTGAACGTAGGTTCGAGCCTCGAACTTCCAAGTCCCTTAGGCTAAGTTTTTTTTTTTTCGTTAATTACATATATTTCCTAACTTTACGACACAACGATCAATATTTACTTTCAAATGTTTTAAGAATATTTGAAAAACATATTAACCTGAAATATACGTAAATATGACTTTGGACTGCTTGTTATGCCGCCGTTTATCCTGTCAATTACGGCATTGTTTGAAATTGGTTTTCAAATCTCTTACCTTTAACAGTTATGGATGGATGGCAACAAAAATCGTGTTGTTGTTTTTCTACTATTTAGCCTTTTCGTCTATTCGAATTAGATCATACAATTCTATTCTCTCTTTTATTCAAAATGAATGTTGGAATTTCTGTCACGGGTTCAATGCATGAAAGGTAAGAGATTTGAAAACCAATTTCAACCAATTTCAAACAATGCCGTAATTGACAGGATAAACGGCGGCATAACAAGCAGTCCAAAGTCATATTTACGTATATTTTAGGTTAATATGTTTTTCAAATATTCTTAAAACATTTGAAAGTAAATATTGATCGTTGTGTCGTAAAGTTAGGAAATATATGTAATTAACGAAAAAAAAAAAAACTTAGCCTAAGGGACTTGGAAGTTCGAGGCTCGAACCTACGTTCAAAAAGTTCGCAGCGGCAGCTCGACACTCTACCGCTGCGCCACCGACGCCGTTGGAAAATACGGTACATACTTTACAATGTAAGGCGCATAACAGTTTCAAATGATTCGGTTTTTTCAGTTTCTTTAATTCCTGTGATGTTTTGCTGTACGTATAAACATAGAAGATCGCATAAAATACCTATTTCATGAAGCAATTCGACGTATAAGTTACTCTGACACGGAAAAAACGACGAAAAAATCGGTTTTTAATTTTTTTAACTGCGGCGCACCAAATTGAAAAATCTGAAAAAAATTCAGGACAATAGTAACAATGATACGTACTTACAGTAAAAATATAATTATAGTGCCAAGACTGCTTCGATACACAATCGGCATTTTTCATCATTTTTTAGCGTTTTTTATTTTTCACAGCTTGTTTTTTCAATTTAAAAATCTGAAAAAATTCTCTAATATGTGCCCTGATAACAGAAGTGCCTCTGAATTTTTTCAAAATTTTTTATCCGCTGGTATAGGAGAAATTCGGCAAAAACCTGATTTTCTATTTTTACCCTTTACTACCCCCCGAGTCGAGATTCAAAGTTGAAACTTGGCAGAAATCATTCTTTTTTTATAAGCTTTCGAATGACTCATCGCGATTTGAATTCGGTTCAAGGGCACATTTGACCATCTTAACCGGCTATACCCTTTAATTTATTATATATTTATACTTATTTAATGTATTCAAATATAAGCCGCCTCTTACAATTAGTTTGATTCTTTAGCTATTTAACTTTCTTCAGCAGTTACCCCTTGGGCCCTTTTCTTTGGAATTTGTCCTCTTTAGGACCTTTCTTTCAAAAATGCCCTTCTTTTCCCCATAAAGCTTCCACCTCCTTCAAGTTTTCCCATCTTTAAGGCCTTCCTTTCAGGATGTGTCTTCTGCAAATGCTCTCTCCTTCAGGATTTCCCTTCAACTGACCCTTTCTCTTTCAGAATTTCTCTCCTGGAGAACCTCTCTCTTTCAGCACGTCTTCAACATCTCTCTCATTCAGGACATCTCTCTTTCACCATCTTTCTCTGCCAATGCCTCGTTCTTTCACCATCCCTCTTGCGTTGTTCTCCACTTCTTTCTCTTTCACTCCTCTTCACTGAGTTCCTTTCCCTCATTTTCTCAGTCTCTCAACCCCCTCCACTCGACACCAAAACGTTTTCACCCTTCCGGCCAAGGCTGGAAAGTAGTTTCCGTCGATCGAGGGTGAAAGTTGGTTTTTCGGTGAATGGAGCGCGAATAATGGAGCGCACTTTGGAATTTCATTTTACGTTCATTCCACCCATGCTCAAATTGTAGGCAAAAAATTTCACTGCGATACAATTTATTTTCCAGGACGTCTTCTCTACAGTAGAATATACTTGCGTATGTTATATTTAGATATATCTATTTAAATCAATTTTATTCAAATTACATACTTAGATCAAAAATAAAAAATAGAAATATCAAGGAAATACTTTGAAAAGATTTATTAATTAATGAAAAAATTCTTTACAATTCAATGTTTAACCCTTTTAGTGCCGGACGACGATATATCGTCGTTAGCAAAATTGCTAACACTGGATATCGAAGGGTTAATATTCAGTTTCCAATACAATATCAGTAATTTTATGACATATAATTGTAAATACACAATTTATGCTCCATATTGCGTATTCTATATGACACTATTGCCAAATGACAATTCTTTTTATTCGCAACTACATTTGTTATTAATTCAATCAATTTTTTAGGTTGGCACTAAAAGGGTTAAAATTCAATTTATCTATTATATAATTGTGCTATCGAGAAACTGAACTTCGTATACCACAACAAATTAAGATTATAAAGGGTTAAATCCCATGAATGACGAAACTTGCAATTTTCTTATCTCTTGAAAATTGTACATTTAATCGAACAACTTAGCAGACTTAAATGACTTAGCATTTGCAATACGTCGACAATTAGTAGGTCGTTGAATTCTGAATAATTGCACGTTGAAATTTCCAAGCCTGTTAAGCTTTTCCACCCCTGTTAATCATTTCCCTCTCTCTCTCTCGCATCCCTTAGATAATCATACCCCTGTGACGTCTGCTTCTACAAGTGAGAAACTGGTATAGTTGCACTTGCGACAAAATTATAAATGGTTTTCATCGATCGAAGGCCTACTTTCTTCGTGAAATACGTTCCTTGTGCCTGAAATTGAGCACGTGTACCTGTAATTCAGTATTCTGAAAAATTACTCTCGATCCTCTTTCAGATATATTCCTGGGAGGACGATGCTTAAATGTAAATAGATCAGTTTATCGTGTGGTAGTGTTTCTGGGAAATTTTACCTTGTAATAATATTTTAGGGTCTTGAGTTAGGTCTTTTGAAAAGATTAAAAATCTTGTAGAAGCGTCTGACCTTGAGAGAATGATCATTTCACATTGCAATCACAGTGTTAGCTATTCAAAGTATGACATTCATGGGGCCTAACATGTGGAAATGATACAAAAACTGTTTTATGTAAATATTTCGCATTCTTTTATTAACAATGTATTAAGTAGCTTAACGATAGTAATTCAGAATATTTCCCATAAAAGTTTATTTTAATCATATGTCGAGAATTTTCCAATATTATGCCCTAATGAAGATTATATTTTAGTGTCTTTTTGAGTTTTAGTTGGGCCCGAATTAGGCCTGAATTAGAAGTGAATTAAGTACCGAATTAAATGTAAGTTATTCTTACCTGCCGCTACCCAATTTTTGTTCGAATTTTCTATAAATACCGCAATTTAAACATCTACCTGCATTATTCCTGAAAACCACAGTTTCCATCCCCAAAACAACGATACCCTCATGAGACAAAATATCTCATAATCGATAGGAATTCAAATTCACTAGTTTCGTTCCTCCACTAACCCCATAGCCTCCCAGAACAAATTTCCACCCTCATAACGTTCTGAACTAATATTCTGTTATTAATTCTTGCAATTTTCTGCGGTCAGCATTAGCAAATAGGAAGTATCGAGGGATCGACCGTCTCTTTTCCACCCTTCCCACCGTTAAAACACTCTTTCACGAGGGATGGAAAAAAACACCGTGGCCAATCGTCGAAGTTGCGTGACCGGGACAATTTCATTTTATCGATTCGTTCTTGGCCGTTTACGTGAACGCATACGCGTTTGGATTTTTGCTTCACCCAAGGAGGGTGAGAGAAGGGTGCGTGTTGGTTTTTCCATCCACGAAGGTGGAGGGGGTGGCTCATTGTATCTGTGGCCACAAGACTGTGTGTTCTACTAATAAGTGTACCGTCTAAATAAGTGACTGCCGGTACCGGAAGGTTTGATTCCAGTTTTCTCCCTTAAGAGAACCTGCATTTAACTCGTGGAATGTGTTTCTTGAGCCTAACATTTAAGTGACACGAAAATGAGCTTCACAATTAAATGGGTAAAGATCGAATATTTTTACTGCCAGAATGTAAAACTAGACACTTTCACGATTAAAACGAAACAAATTTCATCCTTCAACGACCACCAGAAGCTGAGAAACGATTTTTTGAACTTTGGCCTGTACTGATCCCCTGCCCGGTCTTGACCCCTCACCGAGGACTCGTGAAAATCATACTTCTTTGACTTTGAGATTAAATATCTCGGTCATTCTTGGCGCGATCGTGACGAGACTTTTTCTGCCTGTTTCTTAAAGTCTAAGCTTTCGAACAACGCGACTAAAATTGTTTTTAAAGATTAGTTTTTGCGTCAGGCACCCGAGACAGAAAAATGAGCCCCACACTTAAACGAATAAAGATCGAATCTTTCCATTTCGAAAGTGTTTAACCAGTTAACTGTGGCGACTTCTTTTAAGAGTGCGTATCTACCTATTTATTATACGTGAGCCAAGAAGATAGAGCGATGGCGAGTATATACGCCAACCACAGCTAACTGGTTAAACAGCAAATGGTAACTAAATTTCCCACATAACGGATATAGTCGTCATGACACGAAATATATGTCACTTCTCCATGACGGATATAGTCGTCAAACACACTGAACTGGTTAAAAATGGCTGCAATTTGTCTAAAAGTATTCGACACTTGAAATTTTCATAGAATATTTCCAATTCTGACTCACAGTCGCATCTAAATCTCGAAGGATTAACACGAGCAAAAGCGCTAATTGATCGCGCCTTAGGGGCAACGAATTAACGTCAATTTTCGCGAGAACCGCAGTGCTGCGAGGGCCCCGAAGATTTACGGCAGAATTTACGCGTATCCGCCCCCTCCCCCTCTTTTCACCCCTGGAAATTCACCCTCTTTTGAAAGTGAAGCCACGGAAACTGCGGTTGTCACGCCACGTCGGCTCTGTCACGTCCAATTTGTGCGTGCGTTCTGAAGACCCGTCACGCACGACCTGTTTTCTGGAGAAACTTGCTTATTAACGTTGCTTGCCCCACTGCGGTTGGGAAACCTCCGGCATTTTACTTCGCCCTCGCCAACTTCTCGATCGTTCCTACCTTCTTGGAAAATTAACGACTCGTTGTTCGAGCCACCCTTACTTTCTTAAGGGTGCTTTTAGATTCGTCACGCATGAAAGTATCGTTGGGAATGTTTTTGAGTTATTATAAAATAAATCTGATTTTATATTTAATTAAATAGATTGTGGGGAATGAAATTCTTTGTGATCGATGTCACTACAGTGGCGGCATTTGGAGGTTGTGGAACTCAACTTAGAAAATGTAAGAATTAAAAATTGCTATCATAGGAATTTCTATTGATAAATGGAGCAAGACTGTTAAACTTGTCATATGGTAAATTGTTATTTAGTGTATAATAGCTTTGGCCATTCGAAGCTCATTTAAGACAGCATGTTCTAGACCGAAGTAACCATAGCAGTTAAGTGTTACTCTGGCGGTTAAGGACTTAAAATTTGGAATTCATCATTACCAGCTTCAAATTTGTATTTGTCACCTTTGCGGAATTTTTATTAATTTATTATTTAATATATCATACCCTAAATGTTTCGAAACCCAAAAGCTGTAAGTCTTCTACGAAATCATGACATTGATTACAATAAACAGAAAGACGAAGAAAGTAATATCAATTTCTACTGGAACATAATTTCTTAAGTGAATTCTTTACGATAATTTAGAACATAAATCCCAAAGGAATTTCATACTGTTTTTTTTCTGTGCTTCTTGTTATATTTAAATTTTATGTTTTATTAAAACATCCACCCGCCCTGACATCATCGAAATTATAATACCCGATAGTGAAGCGCTGTAAAAGCGCAAAGTAGAAAACTCTTATGCCGGAATTCTATCGACGTAAATGTCATTGCAACAAACGTAAACCAGGTTGGAAACTGGCGGCATTGTTTGGAGTGCATTTCGCTACCGCCGGAAGGTCTTCTTCCACCCTCGGGACAGGAAATCGCACGTACGATGTTAGATACGTCGCTACGGGGGTGGGTTTACCTTCCAATTAGTCCGCTTCTTCCCTCTGCTCGATCTTCGGCAAATTTCCGTCTCGAAATGTTACCGATACTTGGAACGTATTCCTCTGTTTGCCCAAAATCATTTGTTTACATTCAAATTTTCCCTTTAGGAAAGTTTTTTAATTGATACAATCGCTCGATTTGTCCTTTTGTTAAAATTTTTCTTGAAAATTTGAGTACGTGAATTTTTTACATATATTGTTATAATATGTACGACTTTCTTAACCCTTTGGCTATGATTTCTTTTCTGATTCAGCCTGCAATGATTCAAAATTAATTCCTGACATAAAAAGTTCTCACTGATTTCTGATATTTCATAAAATTGAAAGTAATATTATGATATTAATGATGCACATATAATGAGACAGATTAGATATTTTCATTTAATAGTTTTTGAAAAATTTGAAAATTTCCTGTTCCATTTTCTGCGACACGTGTGTTATGCGTTTTTGTAGGCTAAGAAGTTGATTGAAGTTCGGATAAAATTATGTAAATGTGATTAAATTCATTGTTCTAACAGACTATGTTTATTTTTGTTTTAGGTGAGTGTCCCGGAATTCCAGTACGCTCGAGGGACAGGCGCGTCCCTTACGATGGTAAGCCACAAAGAAATGTACCCCGTTTTACTCCCCCGGCTTAGGAGACCCCATTCACCCCATGCTACGTGGTACCGATTTCATCGGCTACCACTCAGCAAACGCCTGTTTCTTCTGTTTTCTGCTTCTTTCTATTTCTGCCTTACAAATTAATGTGCATGCCCTTTTTTCTCGTTCTTTAAATTTCCACCTTCTACGAATACTATTTACAGCTCTGTTTAACTTAAAGCTGACTCGATCGTTCTCTCTTATACATTTATTTCCACATTTTTATCTTTCTCTAGGACATTCTCCTTTTGTAAATTTTACAATTTTTCCACTCTTAATATACTATTATTCCATCTACGCATAATTTTTGCATCCCCCTTTTCCTCGAAACTCTGCATTTTCTTTCATATTTCTCCACAGTTTTTATTTTCGTCAATTTTCATTTCTTTTGTTTTTAACCCACTATTTTTTCTCCTAAGGGTATTATTTACATATCAGTTTAACATGAAACTAATTCAAATGTTTGGAAAATTTCATTTTGTCACCGTTTTTATCATCCCCTTTTTTCATTACAATTCCCTTCTCACCCCCTATTTTTCTCCTTGTGTTGATTCGTCCATTTGCGACCTTCCGTCACTATTTAGTCTTCTACTAAACTTTTTTACTATCCCTGTCTATCTTACCCTTTCTGTTTCTCACCCCCTTCTCACCCTCTCATCCTTCTCTCCGTTCTTCATCTCTCGACTTCTCTCTCCGCTTTCTCTCTCGGTATTTGTCTCTCTTGCTGTCTCTATTCTTCCAGCCTAGGGGGAGAGGGCGAAGCTACTCGCGGGGGATGAACGACGTAGGGGTGGGCTCGACTAATACCCCGAGACATCCTTCTTAATTAACGTCGCGATATATTCTCCGTTCGTTTGCACGATTAACCGACTTCTCCACTGCGGTGAGCCGAGATCCGACGATCTCTCCTCTTAGACGACGATCCGAGGGGGTTGCAAGCACCGTAGATTGAAGCGTCCTTTGAGAATCGACCCCCGTCATCCCCGTCGCTCCAGCGATTAATTTTTACACTTTGTACTCGGCAAATAGGATTTCCATGATACCACGGCTCGTTTCTTGAATTCTTTCGGGCTTTGCTGTTGCTTGGATTTGTTAATTAAAGCTGCTGGATTTCTATTTTATTAGGATCTTTGATCAAAATTGAATACAAAATTAGCAAGGAGGAGAACTTTTAAGCAGTCTGTTAACCGAATTTGTGGTGCGTTTAATGCGAGAAAATGGTGGATTTACTGGAAATTACCCTGGAGCAGATTTAAGGGATCAAATGATGGGAAATCATGATGGTAACGTTAGGTTAAATTTTTAAAAATTACTACCCTCAAAGCTACTATTTTTAACCTTGAAAAATAGTTTTGCTCCAAAATATACAGTAAGATTAGAAATACCTACCGTTAAACCATCAAACCTTTTTTAAGAAAAGCTAAATGTACTTAACCCTGTAGTTTACAACTTAAATTAAAAAAGATACTCTGAGAAATAGTTTCGCCCGAAAATATACAGTAAGATTAGAAATACCTACCGTTAAACCTTCAGACCTGTTTTAAGAAAAGCTAAATGTACTTAACCCTGTAGTTTACACCTTAAATTGAAAAAGATAAATTAAGGCATTTAATTAGGTAAATTGGATAGGAAATTTACAAATTGGGCAACTTAAAAATGCCTTTCCTAATAAAATTATTTCTGTAATATTAATATTACATTAAGTGATATGACATATCAAGAATTACTGTTCAATTTTTAATTTACTAACTTAATTCTGAATACAAATTCGGAAAAGAATTCCTACAGCAAGGGGTTAATCACAAATCGTGTCTACTTCGAAAATATCCCGTTCATGATGAAAGATCAGCTCGATGTTGAACCATTATCCCCTCTAACGTGTCCTTCTACGTCCCTACCACCATAAAACGAGCTTCGTCTCGCGGGAGACAATGACGAATGTCTCTGTGTATCGCCAAGAGTGCTAACCAGAGACACCACCCTATGCGACTCGCCAGAAAAAAAGTCCGGCCCGTCGGGGGATGATGGAAGAAACTCAAGGAGAATCCATGGGATCTTAGCTCTCCTTGGAGGGGGTGGAAAAAAATTGGCGGCACGCGCCGACACGAAAATCCGGCTCCATTTCTCTTTCAATTTGTTTTTCCTCAAAGCCGCATAAACAATTTTCCTTTGCCTTTTTCTGCCACTTTCTTCACCCTCTTTTTCCTTCACCCTGGTGAATTCTAGTGGGGAAGACTTTTTGGGGATGACACGGGGTGAATTCTTGAAGAACTAATTTTTGTATTTGCCATCTGAGCCATAGGAATTGTATTGAAATTGAGAATTCTCTTTTAGATAAGTTAATTAAAATTGCAATTAATTAAACTTTGTTGAGTCTGTGAAAAATTATTCAATAGCAGAATTTATTATGTATAATGTTTAATTGTATACAGTTACATAGTTATAACATTACTATATAACGTTTATAAAAATATCAAACTTTGACTGCCTCGGTAGAACTAGCGATAACCCTTTCGCTCTGAGCGCCGCATATATGCGTTATTCACTTGATGACCTATGGAACGCGCACCGCATATATGCGTCATTCACTCGACGACCTGTGGGTATGTGTGCTGCATATATGCGGCATCCACTTGATGTGTGGGTACGAGCGCCGCATATATGCGGCATCCACCTGAAGTGTGAGTACGAGTGGCGCATATATGCGGCATCCAAATAATGCCACAGAGATAGGGTTAATATATTGAAATGTAATAGTTATATTACAATAACTTTGACTGCCTCGATAGTACTAGTGTTAACAAAGTGTTAGTTAAATCTTTCAGCAATTTACTAATAAGAATAATATGGTATAGAATAATTTCTGAAAATAGGAGAAGATGACAGAGAGGAAAAGCGAGGAAATGAATCCTGAATGGGAATCAGAGACAGCGATATATAATTTTTCATGTTTAGTGTACGTCCCGTTTTTAAATATATTGCCTGGGTAAATTGCATGGGGTTTTACCGCGCGAAATCCAATTCCTTCATGCGTAAATACTTTATTTATTTTGTACGTGTTTACTCTGCCTCTCATATCCTCGTTTCTGCCAGCAAAAGGAAATTAATTTACCTTCCATCCTGGAGCAGTCATTTAACCGTAGAAATTTCGCATGCTGAAAAGCCTGCCAATTTCAAACGAGTCCCAGTCTCCAAGTGCCGGAAGTGCAACACAAGTTTGCCCTTTTACCAGTTCCTTTACTTTCCATCGGGGGGAACAGAGAATTCATGCTATTTTTAAACTTTTACTTTGATATCTTTCTACCATTCACAAGATCTCGATTTGTGTGATTTTAATGAGAAATACTGCACGATAGTTGTCTTTGAGTTCAAGAAATATTTGAAAACTTCATTCGAGGACGAATGAAGTACACAGGGTTGAGATTATTTGTCGAGTAACTTTGAAGATGTTGTTTCAACCCCACATAATTTACTCTTCAGTCACATAAGTAATTTCAACAAATTCATACTCCATTTAAAATACTCAAAATTGTAATTTCTTTGATTTTTAAATTGATCAAGCTGCCTCTATTATAAAAAATAAGATAGTTATCAAAATTGGAGAGTTTATAAAAGAAATGGTACAGATCGCTAAGTCCTTATTAAAATTTCCATGAATTTTGAGTTCCTTTGGATCACCTGTCACCCCAAATAAACTCGCCCTCGTCATTTTTGGAACATCCTATAAATGAGTATAATGAGAAAAAGCTCAGCAACCCTTATAAATGTGTATTTTACCCTCAAATAATTCCACCTATTTAAATTCGAAATCTGCATCAACAGGGGATGATTTTCTCCATTTTCCATCCACAAAACTGTTGTGCAAACAATGCCATCGAAGCCTCTGTGCGTGGCTTATCTTTATTTTGCCTTTAAACGAAGACAGGGCTTATCAGCCGGTAAGCCTCTGGCTATCGTTAAAGTCAAACATGTTTCTGACATGGCGGACGTTACAAGCCAACCATTACCACTTACACGCATTCTCTTGTACGAGTCACTCCCTCTTTTCCGCCTCATTATCGATATTTCTCCAACCCTTGTGGGATTCCTCGGCGGTTCTTTTTCCCCTCTTTTCCTTTCTTTCATTCTTTCTAGAGGGGAACGTCACGAGAGGAGGGTGGAAACAGCGAGGTTAATTGTGTTTTAGGCAGTGGCTTTTATGGAGAAGAGATATTTGTGGAAAGTGGGTGGTAAATGACACCAGCGATGTTTTTTTTCACATCGTGATGGCTATTTGGATGTTTGATTTTTTTTTATGAAACTTGTATGTTTGTTTTTAAACTGTAGATATTATTTTTTTTATTTTCTTCTCGAATTTGCAGTTACAGTGATATTGCAATATTGAGGATTGAAAAGGTATGAATAAAATGGTAGTTTTGTGGGGGATCGAATACTTTTTAAATAGAGGATTAAAATATTTGTATGTTCGGTTAATTATTACTTAAGATTGAAATAAAGTCACTTTTGATTTAGAGTGGTAATGCAAAATTTAGATTTGAAAAATTTAGTAGCTTTTGAAACGTTGAAAATAACTCGGTAGTTTTCACGTCAATCGATTACTTATATTTTTATTAAGCTGGAGAAAATTTTGGTATCACTTGCTATTTAACTAGTAAGTTGTATTAAATATAAATTATTATTAGGTTATTAGTAAATTTGCTGATATGAAAATTAAAGGCATAGAGAGCTAATCAAACTTAAGCTAGAAGATTCTCCTAAATATTTCTATATATTTTAATTTTATCACGTGACTTTAACCCATTCGTGACCGTGCATTTTTTTAGAGACTATCCAGAAAGACCGATAACTTTTGGCTTTATATGTACCACTTCTTGTATTTCTAATGATCGTGGCTTTGGGTCACCTACTTTAGGGTCGAAATTGAACCAAATACCAAATGTAATGTTTATACATTTGTAAGATACCTTTTATTTTAAGCTAGTCTTATTTCGAGGGCTGTTTTTTCTATAATGACTGATAATTGCAATTCAAGATCATTGCACACACGGTGTGCAGTCGGTCTTTTTGGCTCGGAAATGCATTGCACACACGGTGTGCAATTGGTCTCGAATGGGTTAAACACTTCTATCCCATGAAATTAATTTGGAATTACAATTTTGCCAAATATTTTCGCAATTTTTAGATTACCAATAAAAGTACGAATAGAAATTTTTTTCACTAACAAGGAACAGATAGGAAGAAATTCCGATAATTGATAATACGTCTCCGCAAAATCCTCATTTTCGACACACGGAAATCTGAAAAAACGTAGAAAACGATCAGTGAACACCAGTTTGAATGGTTCGCGAAAAAATCGTGTCAAGTTGAGGAGAATCTCGCTTCGCACGTCGATCTCCTATCTTCGATCGAAGTGGAAAAACTGGGTCGCGTGCCAGTTGCATCGCGTAATAATTTTTATCCGCAGCCTCGCTTGTTAAATTTGCAAACGCGGCTTGCCGCGAGATCGTCGTTATTTATCCAGCTTTTGCAGAAAGACGTCGCTCGATTCTGCGAGGTCACACGAAAGCACCGTGCAAATACAGAGGTTGCGAATTTTATTCAGAATTACAATGTCGTTCAAAGTTATCATTCTGTTTTACTAACAATAAACAGAGAAATTCAGTCGATATTCTTAGTATCGCATTAAAATTAACACCGTTAATTCAATACGTTTACTGCCATGGGGGTCACCGGATACCCACCCTATTGAATTCAATGAAATTTCACGTAACGTTTAAATTGCAATATTTATGAGTTTTCTAACAATATTTAAATATTGGCGTTAGAAAGACAGAGGCCTGCCGAATATTTATCTATCGGTAACTTCAGAATTTTTGGTTTATACAAATAGAATTTTAATAGAAAAATAAAAATTAATAAATCCGTACATAGGATTTAAAAAAATTTTCCGGTTTTCTTTTATTAGATATCTCTCAGTGCCAATTAATCATGTCGATCCGACATACAAAATTGTAATTAATCTGTCAATTAAGGTTTTAAAAAATCGACGTTTACATAACAAAGTTATAATTCACTTCACATTTTATTTAAATTACTACATTTCTTTATCTGTGATATAGTATACTTCGGTACGTATTCTCCCGCCGAAATCATCCCTCAATTTAACTCAATCCACCATCTACCCAGAATCAACCCCTGGATAAAGATCCCCGCACGGCTAAGGCCCCACCGGCGAAGACTTACGCACTTCCGACAGATTTCAAAGTTCGATTCAGTCCTCTCGAGCCGCCAGTAGATCGAGAACGATAAATGGATTCTACGGAATCCACGAGGGTGCCAGGGGGTTGGGGTTTGCTGGCACCGAACGAACATCGAACGCGTAACCGCCGTGTTATCTATTAGCTCTCCGTTTGATAAACGATTCTCTTCCTTCCACATGAACTTTGCACGTAAATCGCCTGGAAAAGGATAAGCTGCGTTCGACCGGCCCGTAGATTTCTTTTGTGCTGAGAAATTCTTCGAGAAGGCCTCTGCAACGGCTCTGACTGCGATTTTAGGGGTTGAGGATAGAGATAGCGATGAAGTAAGGGATGATTATGCGTGGAGATGATTGGACGATGGGTCTTGTTGGTTTCTTAGGTTGAGGGAGGATTTGAGGGTGGAGGAAAGTTAATTTTGGGGATGAAGGGTCTCAATCGTCGATTAGATAGGATTGGAGGGCTTTAGATAACGATTGAAGGAAAGTTTTTGATTGGGAGAGGATGTATGCATATTAGAGGGGTGAAATTTAAGGGTCTTAGGCCCCTTTGAAATTGTAATTTCTTTTTGTGATATCCTTCTCGTAATAATGAAATTTCTCGCAATATTGCAGTTAATTACATTCCAAGGAGTGTAGATTTTATGTTTGCTCTAAAAGTTATAACGTAATGATTAAAAAATACTTGTAGAAAAATTACAATAGGGGTTAAGCCCTATAAATAGAGAAGAGAGAATTGAAGCACTTTAAGGTCAGTATAAGCCGCTCTACAAGCTCTATAAGAGTCTACTACC
Source organism: Cerceris rybyensis (assembly GCA_910591515.1). Taxonomy (NCBI): domain Eukaryota; kingdom Metazoa; phylum Arthropoda; class Insecta; order Hymenoptera; family Crabronidae; genus Cerceris; species Cerceris rybyensis. The sequence goes on along the minus strand of OU342802.1, from coordinate 9,364,608 downwards.
AGCACGGTATAATAGATAGTACCCATAAAAATGAAATTTTTGTACCTTAAAGAAGGAAAAAACATTTGCGTTAATTTCTTTAATTAACGCAGAGTGTTGGAGAACGAAGGAAAAGTCAGTGCATCGAAGTTTCTTATCATTTGGAGCGAGTCAATTGGCGTTCCGCGATGAAGGAAAAAAGGGGATGGTGAGGAGGGGTTGGAGATCCTTTGAAATTCTACTTCAAAGGTTCGAGAAGTCGCTTGATGTCACAGGCAATCCACTTCCGGTCTTATTTAGTAAATCGACTCCTCCGTGACGGAGGAACGAGTCTCAGAAGTATCTCGCAATAAATGTATCGGCTTATGGTCGTCTCGAGGAGTTTCACGAGTCATCAGAAACTCGAGAACCCCAACTACCTAGAGCCGATGAAATGGGACTCCGAGCTTGTCCCCCTGAGTGATCGTTGCTCTTGTCGATTTACGAAAACTGGAGTTGTTCGTAATTTTTACTGGATTTTGATGATTGCTTTTACTTTTTTATTTACTCGGGAAATTTTTGTATCTTTTCGCCTTTGATATGTTAAATTGACAATTTGAGTATATTCAAACGTTAGTATAATCAGTGACACAGTAAAATAGTTGGTCCCATTCTCCGTGGTTTGACCTAAAACACTAAATTACATGTTCGGTGGTTTCACCTAAAAGGTTCTGTCCTCCGTGGTTGCACCTAAAATAGTAGGTTCTATCGTCGGTGGTTCTACCTAAAATAGTAGACTCTTTTCTCAATAGTTCCATGTAAGACAGCAGTTTCTATGTTTGGTGGTTCCATCTAAAATAATTGGTTCTATCTTCGATGGTTCCGCTTAAGATAGTAGATTCTATCCTCGGTGGTTCCACCTAAAATAGTAGGCTCTTTTCTCGATAGTTCCACCTAAGATAGTAGGTTCTATCTTCGGTGGTTTCGTTTAAAATAGTAGGTTCTACCTTTGGTGGTTCCACCTAAAATAGTTGGCCCCATCCTCGGTGGTTCCACCTATAATAGTAGGATCTTTTCACGATAGTTCCACCTAAGATAGTAGGTTCTATCTTCGGTGGTTTCGTTTAAAATAGTAGGTTCTATCTTTGGTGGTTTCGTTTAAAATAGTAGGTTCTATCTTTGGTGGTTCCACCTAAAATAGTAGGCTCTTTTCTCGATAGTTCCACCTCAGATAGTAGGTTCTATCTTTGGTGGTTCCACCTAAAATAGTTGGTGCTATCCTCGGTGGTTCCACCTAAAATAATAGGTTCTATCTTCGACGGTTCCACTTAAGATAGTAGGTTCTGTCCTGGGTGGTTCCACCTAAAATAGTTGGTCCAATCCTCGGTGGTTCCACCTAAAATATTTGGTCCTATCCTCGGTGGTTCCACCTAAAATAGTTGGTCCTATCCTCGGTGGTTCCACATAAAATAGTAGGTTCTATCCTCGGTCGTTTCGCCTCAAGTATTAAATTCCATCGTCGATTATGCTACTTAAAATAGTGAGCCCTAAGTGAACCGACTACCCTACTTAAATAAAATAAAATCAGATAATTTCAACAGTGACCCCAAGTCTTCGATCACAACCCCATCAAAAGAATCCCGACGTTCACCTTGAAAAAAGGTCGATAGATTTTCCCGTTAACGTTAACCGAGTTCTCGCAATTCCGTGGACGTTTCTCTTTCCATTGCCTACGACATATTCTCCTGCACTTCTCCACCTCCTCTCTTCCTTTCGAAGAGGAGAGACACGCTCCAAAAAGATAACCGCGGACACCTCGTTTCCGGTTTTCCTTGGGTATAGAGCGCCGGCAAGCGACACGCAAATGAGGCCAGTCTGTGCATTATCGCAGCCTCTCGCTGGAGAACGAGAAAGCACGAGAGGGTGAGAAGAACGAATAGGGTGGGGGTTGAACGCCGACTCGATGGAGAAACTGGCACGAGCAACCTTTTTCAGGTACTCGGAGGAAAGCTCGAGGAGCTTTCGCGCTTTCAAACCCCTCCACACTCTTCTTCTCGCGCTGTTGCTGCTGTTGGTCCCTGGAGAACGATAAAATAGTCGTCAAATGACATTGAGAGCGGACGTTTTAGCGAATTGATAATTGTGTGTACCCTCTATGAGATTTTGCGACTTTGAAGTAATACATCTAAGCTTCAATTCTTCAAAATGAATTATTGTAGTATAATTTTTCTATGCATCTGCTTCGTATTATATTCGATCAAAATGAACAGGCAAGTGCGAAGAGTGAAAGTTAATAGATTCTTCAGAGTTGTATTAATTGTAATGGAGTCAATTAAACATAGAACTCCTAGGGATTTGTTAATTTAAGTATGATGAGTTAATGGTAGATATCAATTTCATTTATTTAGATAAATTTATACATGAGATTACCTCTATAATTTTTATAATTAGATAATTAATAATTAGAATTAGATGATAAATTAACTTTGTTCAATTTACATTATATATGATTGCATTACAATGTAACTAATAATTTCTGTGAATTTAAATGGTAGCAATTAATAATGTAGTTATAAGTTTTATTTGTAACTAAAATTTCTACTTTATCAAAGTAACATCAATCACATCATACCTCATAGAAAGCTATCGTTTCAGTATTTCCAGAATAAACGTGTTAAACCTCTCCTGCATTCAAATCGTACATTGAATTGATGGGAAATACAATTACAGATTTTCCGAAAGCATATTTCACCATTTTTATAGTTGTCGGTTTCGTTGCTTTCACTGTCCGTCCGTTTTTATTGATATTTGTTTTATTGTTCGACCGGTCGTCTGTTAAATTCCCCGGATTTTATTCCCTCTGTTCTCCTGTTGCATCAATGAATTTTCATTCTATTATACCATCTAGCCCTTCATCCATATTTGTTCATTTTATCCATGGTTAGAAATTCTTTCAACCATTAGTAACGAATTCAGTACAAATACATACGAAAAATCACTGCTTCTCAAAGTGCAACTAGGGGTACAATGGTGAATAAATACATAAAGGCCTTTGCAATCTGTGGATCTAAGTTTAATTTAAATCGATCTTATCGAAGTTTATCGCCGTGTTTCTGACGCGGGCAGAACCCCATAATCCACCGCTCGGTTTCGAGCTGAAAACCCATTAAGAGTAGCAGTTGCAACGTCGCGCGAAAGCTGCGTTACGCCGCGAGAACAAAACGAGAATGAGCCGGAGGAAGGAAAAGACTTTCCCTCCCTCGCCTCGACGGAGTGATTAATGTGAATGGATCCTACGAACAAAGAGGAGCGTGGAAAAGAAACAAGAAATACAGGAGGCGCGGCCACGCTGTTGATTTTTTTTTCATACCCCTTTTCTGGATGCGCGAGCTCACCCCTTCTTCTTTACGTCTGCAGTCTCGTGGATTCATCGCAGAATCGCTAATATTTAACGATACTTCTACCGATTATTAGTAAAATATGTGGAGACTCAAGAAATTTTTTAAATATGTTGAAAGATGGAAGATGAGTAAATCTAGAGATTTGGTTGATTTAACCCTTTGCTGACAGAGATAATTTTGAATATTAAAAGGTAATCATTTATTTGTCCATGGGAAAGCATCTTTTAATTTGAAATTTAGAATATTAATGTATATATATTATAAATTACTTCTTGTGTAATTATATTTCAACGGTTGTATTTCAATTTTTAATCAGTTAACTGAGGCAATTTCTTTTGGGAGTGCGTACCTACCTACGTGTGTCATGAAAATCGAGCGGTGACGAGTTTACTCGTCAATCACAGCTTACTGATTAAATAGCAAATAATACTTAAATTTCCTACGTGACGGATATAGTCAAACACAGCTAACTGGTTAAACTATAACCGAGCGTACGTGTAACGACAAATTATAGTTATATTTTTTCTTAGACCACATATATGCGTCGGTAGTCCTCAAAGGGTTAATAGTAGAACTAACGGCTTTAAATATATTAAAATATAAATAAGATCTCTGGAATACGTAGAATCAAGAAGTGAAGAAGATCATCGTGCTGTTATAGATTAGCAGTATAAATCGTTTTTTGCAATATCGCTGATATTGTAAATTACTTGTAAAATTATATATAATAGCTATCATTCAAATCTGGAGCGTTTAACGTATTATAATGAAAGGATTAGAAAAATTGAGATCACTTAAATAATATCCCAGGGGCGAGATTGAGACTCATTGTCAGAAAGTTTCTGATCCAATCTAGTACAGGCCTAGCAAACCTGAGGTGCCTTAGTTATCAAGTTTCGCAAGTCTTGCCAGTCGCTGGTAGGCGTAGGGATTTCTTTAAATAATTTTGGTTTTCTAAAATGAAAGTTGAATATTTACCTCATGACTCTATTATCAATTTGAAGTTTTAGAAGTAGTAGAAAACCGATCATTCTCAGCAAGTTGGTAGTTTTAGTGTTAACTTACACAATCGCTTCTGTATCCAGCAATTAACACAAGTAATTTTTATTTTACAAGATAAAAATAGAATATTTACTGTGTAGTTCCTCTATTAATTAGGGAAAGTTTTTGCAAAAAATAGGAATTCATTATTTTGAGAAACTTAGTTGTTTTAGAATTAAAAATCTATGAGCCCTTTTTATTGAACACAAGACACGAGCTTCTATAAAATCTACCCCACTTTCAACCCCCAAACTGAACGAATTCATTTTCAAAATCACTCAGCCATCTTTTAACAATTTCTTTATCTAAAAATCATTGCATCAACTTCTGCATCTTCAATTCTTACCCCGTCGGTACCTATATTTCCAAGGGGTTGAATTTCCATGATATAATTTTGTTGGAGTTGAACGGCCAGTATCTCGATCTCTTACCCGAGGCCACGTAACTTGGCTGCACGTAGTGGCCGCAGATAAATTTCGGGATGACAGTAAGATGGATGAAGGACAGAAAAGAGAGACCACCATGGCAATTTGGGGCCCTGGAAGACGGACAATTTAAATTTTTCGTCGGCCACGATTTTCGCGCCTCTCTCGGGTGCAATTACTCCCGACGGAGGGGGCTAAGAGGGTGGAATAGGGCTTGGGTAATTGCACCTCGCATAATTGCTTCCGATGGTATCGTTCCAAGGATTGGTGTTTTATATTTATGAATTGGAAGAGGCTAAGATTTGTGCATTTCTTCTTTTAGATTTTTGCAATGCGATAGAATTCATACGCACCCTGTTTTCCCCTTTATTATTAGAATTACCGGTGTTTAATTTGTTATATTTAAACTGAAAATATGCTTTGAAAAAGAACAATCAAGTAGTAAAAAAGATAATCATATTAATAATTTATATTTTTTGTAAATTTTCTTCTCCCTTCTAAATTGAAATAGAAATCATGAAAAATTAGGAACCAGTTGTTTATACTATAATACTTCGGTAGTTTTAGTGTTAAAAGGTTAATTGCTTCTTTAAATGTATTATTTGTACAGATATTATACATATAGATAAATATTGTTTTTTTAAAAATTACTTTGTGCGTTTTTTGTTTTATATGTAGGAGGAGAGGGATGTTATCGCAGAAATGACACTCTCACATGTTGTCTCGCATTTCCTCAATGAACCCACGAATACCTTTAAATTTGCTGGCTAGTAGAATTTTACAGGGGTAAAATTGCATATCATTAAGGGAACCTCAAACGTTGAAATCTTTTTAGAAATCGCACGAGGTAAACGATGGAGAATCTCCCATGGGAGGACAAAGGAGGGTTGGAATCTTTATTTTATATTTCATATCTTACTAAAAGCAGAGCGATATGCATATAAATTGATTTAAAAAATAAAGAGGAGGAGAATAGAAAATGTAAATGCAATGCATATTAGCGTAGGACCATATACTTTTATCCGTGCTGTGTATTTTAATAAAAGTCTGCTGATTTATATCGCGCAATAGAGCGAAAATTTCTTGCCTTACGGATTCTGCCGACATTAACCCTAAAATGACACCATGGGGCTGTTCTACATGGCTCAGCGTTTTTTTCAGGACTTTTTAAAATATTCTTTTTAAAAAAATAGAGGATTTCAAACCTTCCTGGCTCTACTTATAAGGGTAGATCCCTCCAAGCAGGAAGTTCAGAAAATTATGAAACTTTGAGGATATGTAGAGCATACGTGAGGGTGTATTGCGTAATTTTTTCTTAGCAGTGAAATCAGCTCGAAGGGGTGAAATTGACTTCATTCATTTTTGATTTGATTTTTTCTAATACTGTAAATTGAAGTAATTTTTGTAAATACTAGTTGATAATCAGTGTCCAAAATGTTCGCCAATTTGGGGTAAATCAACTCAAAAAATAATTTAGAAATTTTAGAATTAAATGAAAGAATTTAGAATTATTAATTTCGTTATTTCCTCTTCTTTGAGGGTTTGAAAATTTTGCGAGGCATTTTATAGGGTGGCAAAAGATCTCAAAAGGTTTAAGGTACATTCATGCAATATCTAAAAATCCCAGGTCCAATTTCACGGCGAATCCGATTAAACCGAAGCCTCAACGATATTCTCACCCCCGAAACAACCCTCGTGCTCCGCGAGACACCGAAGAAAATCGAGTCATGCAAACAATTAAGAAACGTAATCCAAGGAGAATAAAAGTGATATTTCTATGCCGAAACTGTAGAATTGCAGTGGAAGAAAAACAGACATGGATTGCAGGAGAAAAAAGGGGCAGCGTGCACGAAAGAGGGCGAAGTGAAAAAGAAAGCCCTCCGTGGAGAATCCGCAATAATCCCGGAACATTTCTTCCAGATTATTTTCCGACCGTCTTTCTCCTCGGCCCTTATTTTTTCGTTTCCTCCGACTTGAACGCGACGAGATTTATTTCGCGAGTTTCTTCCATGGCACCTGCGCGAAAATTTCACCCCCTTTCTTTCTTTCGGACGTTTCCGGAGGCCGGTTTATTTATTTAGTCAACCATTATAACGTTGATAATACAATTCCTTCACTTCCTGAATTTGCAATTTTTCGGAATTTTTCAACAAATTTAAGAGTACATCGATTCACCATTTTTTATAACAATCAATGGAAATTTTAAAAGGAATGAATTTTCTCTGTAATTACACAGATTCTCAATTTGACTGTTTTATAATGATTTTTTTTTACATTTTTAAAAATCCTGATATTCTTCACTAGTCATTTTCTTCTGTATCAATTTTGCAAAGCATAAATTTCGCCAATTTTTATTTTGTCATTTGTCTGTAGTTTTTGTTTAAATTATTAAAGGAATTGGATTTACATTGAAAGTGAATTCTAAAGAGAATTTTATAAGAATGTTTTTATTTTGTTATTTTTTAAAGTTAGGAGTAAGGAAATGAGTTTATTTAATTTTGGAAAATCTGAAATTGCCAAGAGATTCCAATCGATCCTCGATAGTCCCTGATTAAAGTTCCGAAGGAGCGATTAAACCGTAGGAACACCTGTTCACGTGGACTCGTTGGCAAAAGAAAAACGGCAGTCCTCCCTTTTTAATCCACCCCCTTCTTCCAAGGAAATTACGTTAGCTCGTGTGCTCGTTGGATCGAGGAATCGCTAATAACGAGACGAGATTGGCTCGAAGGAAAGTAGGCTAACCGTGGAAACAGAGATCTTAAAGCGATCCTTACCGATATTCGCCCCTTCGACGTTGTCCTTTGATGCAATTAACCCTTAACATTCAATAGAGTCTTCTCTATAAATTGCACAATAATTCTCGTAAAAAGACCGATTTCAAAAATACCTTACAAAAACTATAAAAACTCATCGATACAGCACAAAATTTACAAAACTTAAATTTCTTGACTTTTTAACAATTATATTCTCATTGTCAGACATCTAGGAACACTTTCAAATTCTTAGAAAAATATAAAATACAAAAATATGTAATAGAAATTATAAAACCACATAAATTTATCTCTACAGCATAAAATTTACAAAAGTAACAGAAGAGAATAGCTGTATTGTTGTGCTAAAAGCCATAAAATTTCTTGAATTTTAAACAATTACATTCTCAGGTATCTACAAATATTTTCAAACTACGAACAAAAAATACCTAAAAAATTATAAAAATTCCTCTCTACAGCACAAAATTGACAAACCTACTTAAATAATTATATTGTCCTGCTAAGATCGATAAAATTTCTTGACTTTTAAACAATTATATTCTCAGACGTCTCCAAACATTTTCAAACTCGGAGAAACTTTGAATTTTCTCCAAGTACCATTCAACTATCGTTAATTAAATAAAAAAGAAAACTATGATCTATCATTCTCAATTTTTTACCTTAAATCATTATTGAATATATTATAGAAACTATATGACGTCTTATAAAGTCTTGCAATTGTCACTGACAATCGAGGTATCCTGTACAATTCTAGCCACTTCTTCTCAGCCATCCTCTTTGAAATTCATACAGGTATTACTTCTCGAGAGCGCATTTTATTTAATATACTCAGGAGTCAGATCTCACGAGATCGACTTTCTCCTCCATTGATATCGTGTCTGCGCCATCGAGCTTCGTCCCTAGCTGGCTCAGCGGCTCTCTGCCAGCATCCTGTAAAATATTAATACGAATGCTCTCGGATGGGGTGAAAATTCGATACCCCCCGGTACTCACTTCGAATGGCCTCTTCGTACCACCCACCGGCACCATTTCTCATGGTATTCTCTTTTAGTGTGCTTCTCTAAATCTACCGGGTGTCTCATGGCTCGTGCAATTATATTTATAACTGTAAATCGCATTATTTTATTGAACTTAACTTTGTCTAATATCGTAAAAAATTGACAAATATTGTCACGTATTGTCTGTTATTGAGATTGTGAAATTCTATGAAATAGAGTTGAAAAAGTCACCTATGGTGGCGATACGTAAAAAGGTTACATTTTGTCAGTATTATTGCTATGGGGCTGAAGTATAAGACACCCTATGTGTACTACATTTGGGAATGCCACGACGGCTCGCATTACATCGTACTCTGAATCTATTGCAGGTTGAGAATATTCAATGCGTTGGTCAGGTAAATATTCAATGAACTTTGCACTCCGACGAGTGTTAGGACTCTTGGATATATTTCGTCGTCATTTGCTGGACGTACTTTTTACATTTTTTTTGCACCTTCTTTTGAGCGAAATTAGAGACATCTCTGTGGCTCATATATTTTTCTGTCACTGCTTTCTCTTCTAAGACATTTAATATTTCCTTTAACCCTTTCGATACTACCCGTGACTATAGTCACCCTACAAAATTTCCGCCGAAGACTTAATTAATAGATCATATTTTACTATTGGATATTTTTTAAATATCAGAAGTTTTTATTGTATTATATTCAGTGTAATTTCAATAAAGAATTAATTATGTATATTATGTCACTAATAATTGAAAGATTTTGGTCCGCCTACCGTGTTGTCGAAAGGGTTAACGTGTAAAAGAGTTAACACTAAATCTACGGAAGCCGTCAAATTGACGAGTCCCAATTCTTTCAAAAACGGTTTGGAAAATTCTTACAATATATCTTACAATATACAAATATAACTTAGCTGACCATCTTCTTTGCTAGTTGATCCCTCTTTTTTCAAAGTACTTAATTTTGTGTATTTAAGTATAACCTGATCAACACCCATAAATCTGGGGTTAATTTGATATATTGAACACCAGGATGAACAGTTTCCTGATTTTTTTTTTCTTGAAGGGACGTTGAAGATTAGAAACCCCTATTTCGAATATTTCGAAAAGTTAAGTGCTACTCTATTATGGAGTTGTTTTAATTTTCAAGTAAAAATTTCAATAAGATGATTTATTGATTTTATATTATATATTTAAATATTGTTATTATGAACGTAACGTTTTACTGAACATACAGTTATTTTTATTATTAACGTTTTTACGCTGAAAAATGTTATTCCGACATAATAAAAGATGTCAGTTTAGTAGAAACGAAGAAGATTATGAAAATACTATTTTGAAAGATAAAATGACAATTATTTCTCGGCTTTTTGCATGTTTTACGGCTTCGTGTTCCTGTAAGTTGTTGATTAATTTGTAACTCGACGGGAATTACTGTAATTCTGAAGTTACTGCTGAGATTTAAATCAGAATTTCATTACAGCAGGACAAAAGATTTGCAATTTTTATTACCGTCTTTGACGAGATTTTTAATCTCGTCGAAATCTGAGGAAAAAACGGGCCATTCTTTCCGCGAATTTGAAACTTCCTTATTAAGTTTCTCTGCATGTATATTAAATCTACAATGTGCCAGTAACATTGCTTAATTACACGTCCTTTCGACAGAATGAAATGAAAATGACAATGGAAGTGTAAAATTTAAATACATACATAGAATTCTTTCTATTAAAAATATTAAATCCATCCTCATCCCCTACTGTTTCTCTTCGTTCTTTGACCGAATGAGATGAGTATCATTGTTTTATAATTCCGAATTAATAAAAGAGAATTTTTTATAATATGCCTTCACCCAAAAGTGAAAAAATGAGGTTTCAGTAAAATTTAATTTCATGGAGGATCCTTTTGAAAATTCTGTTTTCTCTTGCATTTTCTATCGGACAAACATTTCCGAGTTTTCCATGTCGATCAACAATTCAGATAGGATATAAGGGATTTACAGAGATCTTTGTCCTCATATTTGTTATAAATCTTTAATTATTTTCAATTTTTTAGTGAAGAAAATGGCACGTGCAGGGATTAGATGAAACGAAAATAAAAAAAAAATCCAAGGAGCTAAAATCCTTACGTATTTTTAAAACCACAAGGGCTCTCTTTGAAGTTTAAAAGACAATAAGAAGTGGGGAAATCCTGTAAAGTAAGATTCTTATATGAGCTCTGGAATTACTCTTTTCTGTCGAGCTAAAGGTCTTGTGAATTTTCAATGTCTTTATCTTCTTTCCTTCCCTCAAACAGCGTGAAATATCATCAAACATAATCTCAAAAAATCTTACTCGCTATTCTCTCTAATTTAAAATAATAACAATAATTACAATTTATTAATAATTCAAGAAATTTTATTTAATTCATGGGACTTTTGGAAAATTGAAACCCTGCAAAATTCCCAACTAATTTTCACACCGTACCTCAAATAAATCCGTGAGAAATACTCGTAAGAGCGATAATAACGGATCGCAGAACAATATGCTCGAAAGGGGGTAACGTTTTACTTTACGAGAGGGGTGTTATCTCGGAAGGACCGTCCTCAATCTTCCCTCGTGCCGAGGGGGTGAGTTTTCCCATCGAAATCGCGTTGCGGATTTCTCGGAGGTCCCGCGAAAATGCCGAGGTACTTCGCGAAAAAGGTGTTGTAAATTACAGCGGAAGGTCGCTGGAAGACACGGAAAAGCAAAGTCGCTGGAAATACTGAGAAAAGGGTGGCCTTAAAGGGGATGGAATGGCTGTAGAAAAAGGGAAACGTTTCGAACGAGAGGAATTATTTTCTCGTTTCTCCTCTTCTTTTTTCTTCCCACAAAAATTTCTATTTTCTTAATCTATAATGATATTAAACAACAATATCCATTTTTCACACCTCTCACTTTAAATAAAAAAAATAATCATCAACCCTCACTCAAATAGGAAATCGTCATGGAACTTTTTCTATCCGAGTCTAATTTAATTACCGAAAGTAAGTAGTTTAAAATTTCCGCAGTACCCTTCAAAACTTCGTTCTCACGAGTAAATGTTCAAATGCAATTTTACGGGGAGACCCACAGGAGGGGGTGAAAAAAGGGAAGAAAGAGAACTCGCGATTTTTCGCGTCTCGCGATCGAGGATCAAAGTACTTTCCCTCTTTGCTCGTTGAAATTAATCATGGACGAGAGAATTCTTCACGCCAGGGCTTTTTCTCACCCCTTAGAGCCACTTCTGTAGCCTGGGACAGAGGGGGTGGGTTTTCGTTATGCGAAAAAGCGAGCACGATGCGTTCTGGATGGATAGGTGGATCGCACTGGAGGGGATGGTTCACATAAATATGGAAATTTCACGAATCAAGTTACTCGGCAAAGTGTCGTCGAGTTTTTAAGGGGTGGTTTAGAGGGTGGCGGAACGTTATTTCTCAATTTTCTACACACGAAGATACATCGTACGCGGGTTAGGATTTTGTCGGGCGACTAATCGCTCGTTTTATTATTTTCTGTTGTTTGAAATTTTCCAAAATTGTTTTGTTCAAATTTTTCACAATTAGTGAATTTTATTTTAGTTCTTGATAAGTTTTTCATATTAAATATCCACTTTTTGTGATGAGTATCAAAAACTCAAGAAACCGCCTTTCGGAAATCTAGAACACTTTAAAAGCAGTGTTTTTTCAAAATTTCGAGGGTAATATTTAAAATACAAGTTTGGAAATGCTCCCAAAATTTTTCTCTTTATTAATCGAAAATACAATTCCGTACTCCACTCATCCAAATTTTTAATCTTTAAATAATAACTTATCTGCACTTTCACAAAACCTAAAATACAAGGAGAAATACAAAATAGTCCGAAATTAAAAAATAATTCAAAGTGCACCCTTATCCTTCAGAAGCTATTCCAAAAATAACAGACTGAAAAAATCCGTAAAATCAGGTGAATAAATTCATAGAAAAATATTTACAGTATCCCATTGGCATTACGCAGGAAGCGACTCAATAGCTATCCCCGCGTATGATATTCGGTGGTTGTTAATTTCGCAGGGGGTGGTGCCACAGTGTAATCCGCGGTTCGTGAGTTTACAGCGGCCAGCAGCTTAACCACCGGAACTACATTTGCCGATTTAAGCTTCTGCTTAAATATTAGTTTAAGCACGGGAGGCAAGCTTCCGGCTCGTTGGCGGTAATCGCCGGAGAGCTTCCGCGGCCCTCTTAGTGACCCCTCTGTGCCTCCCTTCCATCAAAGATTTAATTCGACGGTCTTCCGATGGCGTACGCAGGAGGGTAAAATTGCGGAGGGAAAATAACACTTTTTCTAATTTAGATAACATTTTTTTTATTTTTTTTTTACTAGCAAGAATTTTTAACGAATCGCTAGTAGGTATATATTTTTAGATTTTTGACTGGCAAAAGTTATTTAACTCTTTGCGGGCGGAGAGATTTTTAGATATTGATATTATATTTTGAAGATATCTTATCAGAAAGTCAGAATGTTAATATCATATAGTTATGTAAGAATTATATAGTTTATAGACATTTATAGATATTATAAATTATTATTTGTAGAATTTTATTTCAACGATTATATTTCAATTTTTCGACTCTAACTATGTATACATAGGGCGGTAAACTATAATTATATTTCAACGGTTCTCAAAGGGTTAAAAAATCGTTTATGATTATTTTTAGATTTTTGGCAGGCATTGTTAAATAGTCGTTTTATGTTGGTTAGTGTGGGTTGATTGGTTTTATTTAATAACTGGGACTTTTAACATGTTGAACGTCACCAGTTTTTCGCTAGTTTTATCGTTTATATTGAAATTAAACTTTTTCTATTAAATTCACATCTTTATGAAGCAGAAACTTTAAAGATACAGATAGATAGATGTGCGGTAGACCTTTATCCTTTTAACGTCAATATTGAAATATTCATTACGTCCGAAATTTCATTGAATTTAATAGCGCCGGTCACCGATGACCCCCCCCCCCCCCCCAAACAGTCAACGTGTTAATAAAATATTAATTTAAGCTTTTTCAAAGTTGCAACAATGTACAACTTCAATTTATAATAAACTCCGTGTTTCCCATTGAACTCCGAATTTTTAACTTTATAGAATACAATGTTTTACTGTTTAAAATGCTCATTAAAGGCTATGAGAGAGTCCGTCTATTAAATTTAGTTATTTTCAGTCATACAGTGCCAGTAGCTTTGCATTTTCCTACTAACAGTTGAAACAAGAGACAGAAGAATGGAGAGGACACAATGCCATTGTGCAATGCAATACTGTGCTTGCAATTCCTATGTACCACAGGCATAGTATTTTATCTGCTGCATAGCATAGTAATCGAGTATATGCTATCTAGTATTCTATATACCATATGGTATAGTAATCAAATACGATACCCTATAGTATACTAGCTGAGGTACCCGGCTTCGCTCAGGGAGTTGATATGAGATTGTGTTGTTGTTGGGTTAAAAGGATAAACTTTAAAATATAAGATGTATATTTATAATGGGATATTTATAAGTGGAATATAATATAATGTTCCACAATGATCTGGGATGTTCTCGAACATTCCACAACATTGCACAGTATTCTGTAATGTTTTGGAATGCTCTCGAATACTCTCGAATGTTCCGTACTGTTCTAGAAATTTCTAGAGGGCGAAAATTCCAGCCCTTATATCTTCAAAATCACGCCCTTTAGGTAAAAACGGGAACCTTCTTCGTGGAGGGTAGATAGAGGGCTACCATGTGGTTGAGGAAAAAAAATTCGGACACCCAATTAACATATACAACAATATATTTCAATACAAAACTCTTGCACTATCGACACGTGCTTCTCACTCTCATTACTCACAGACACATAACCTCATTGACTCTTTCACCCCAGCGCCTCTATCCTCGTGCCCCAAAAAAATTGACGATCTCTCACATACCACACCATATAACTCCCTCGATCGTACCAGGACTCATTTCTGAGTTTTAGCGGCACGCACATTGTACACTTTGGTTTATAATATATATTGATTATTAACTCCTTAGCTTACAACAACGTGTGACACTCGTGGCGCAGAAAATAGAATAGGAAATTGTGAAGAACTTTTTCGAAAACTATTGAAAAATACCAATACTAAAATTCTTACTCCTTTCTTTCAAAAACTATTAAATTGAAAATATCAGCTGGTTGCGATATAGTTTCATTATTTCTGTACTATTAATATTACATCCAGTTATACGAAATATGAGAAATCAGTTAGATCTTTTGATTTTAGGAATTAATCTTGCGTCATTGTACAGCCCAGTTAGAAAAGAAATCGTAGGTCAAAGGTTTAACTGACTTAGCTATATATATTATTAGCTATAGCTATAAATATTATTTATTATTTTTTAAAATGATGATTATTTAAACCCAAAATTAGAAATGAATTGTAATTTTTATTTATATTTATATTTATTGGAAAAGGACCCTTATTCGCAATTTATATCATTTCCGAATGGTGGAGGTAACTCTGAAGTTGAATTGTAATTAATAAAATCTCTGCTCATTCAAATTGTTGGGATGGTCGGATATTCGTTTTTTTTTCAAGAGGATTTTACGTGATGTTTGGAATCTGTAATTTAATTCCGTGTGGTGTGGCTAATTATTTGAGGATAATTTCGGTCGTGTTGCTAGTTCGGTAATTAAATTGAGGGAAATTCTACGGACGTGTTGCGAACTCTGCCGCGGTCTCGAGTGATGTTTTAAAGTTTAGCAGACCATTTTTTGTACGAAGCGGGCGAATTGCTTCGAGCGTCAAAAATCAGAAATGTGAGTTGAAATATTAAACATTTTTGCAGCAGGAAAACAAGTGGAATTTTGCAAAAATAATATTAAATTTACTCTTTAAAAAAAGTCTCTAAAATGTATTCGACTCAAGTACAAATCGTTAATTAAAAAGAAAAATACTTCTGTGAGTATTTTCCACGAAATCAAGTATTTATATTCCCTTTGTTCTAAAGACTACCCCCTCTATATTTGCATTTTTGGTTACAGAACATTAGAAAATTCTTAGCACAGGTGCAATTGTTTAAATATTTATAATCTCTGCTTAACATTTATTTCTAAAGTTTATTTATTAATTCCATGCAATAAGTATTCAAATAATATAGGTCCACACCTCATAGACGTTCTCCTCGGTGATCGATCACCATTAAGACGAGAGAAGAACAAAAAGGCCACCCCTAAATAATAATTTCTGCCCAAAAGCAAGCAGACACACATTATTTATTTGCCAAAAATGCAAATTTTCAGGCAACAAATGTCGATCATAATAGGCGAAATTTAAAATCATCGAATGTTTTCTTACGAAGGTTAGCAGGAATGGTGCATTGATTCAATTTAGCGAAATGGGGGTGAGAGTATATGCACCCCCGACAGACCATTGTAAACGACACCCTTGGGAGTTCGTACACCGTAACCCAGCAATGCCGTGCCATTCTTTGCGGTATTTTATTCCGCGTATTTATATCGCGCGTATTTTCACGTTTGCGCCACCCTGCAACCAAGTTGCACCCCCAACGCACCCTGGGACTTTCAGATTTGATTTACGTGCCACTCGATGCTCGTACGTCCTCGATACGTCGAGCTCTCTGCATCCAATCGCATTTTTGCCGGCTCGAATTACGATTTACGCCGAGAAGTCCTCTTTTTTTTCAGTCTTCCAACTCTTTCTCTCTCTTTCGGCGCTGTTTGTGAATTAGAGAATTTCGCGAGGGGAGGATTTGAGGTTGGAGCAGACGCGGGGGAGAGGGGTTTGTTTCGAATGTTCCTCCTTTTTTTTTCAACCAAGTTTGCGAATTGTAAAAATGCGCCAACGGTTTAGAATTTTTAATGGTGGAGATTTTGCTGAAACATTTTGAAAATTTGAGTCTTTGATTGGAGGTAGTGGTAATTTTTCTGATTTGTAAAAATTAGGAAAATTTCAACCTAGCGATTCTAGCGTAACGATAGAGGGAGGATTTTATAGTATCACTAAATAGGATTTTGAGTAGTTTTGCATTCAAAATTTTGCAAACGTATAATTAGGTCTCTGTTAGATGTTTCCTTCCATTTTTACAAAGAATACGTAGATTTTTAACTTGTGATTTTACAAAGTGCGTAAATTTGGAAAAATCTTCAGTAGTCAAGGTTTTAAATTTACAGGTTGGAGGTTGACAGCAATTTCTAGTTTGCTAATTTGTTTTGCCACATTAAATTCCAGTTCCTGTTACAATTAGTACGCTGAAGTTTATGATTTTAAAATAGAATATCCAAATTCACATGATGGCACGAAAATTTTACAACTCGTGCATAGAATTTTCGGATGAAGAGCTGATTTCTAAAATCTACGAACTTCCCAACAGAATTCTGCGAACGCTTTGGAAAACCTGTGCTGACTTTCCATCCAAAATAACAGGAAAAACTCGAGATTACATTTTCAGTGTGCACTTTTCGAAATTATTCTCGCGACTAACTTCTATCAGGAATTTCTCCATTCGCCAGAAATTCAATTTCTTCCGCAAAATTTCGCGCGAAAGGACTGCATCTGTTCTCTTTATAACTTTGCGAATATTTTTTTCGCGAAATTTTGCTTACAACTTTGCGCACGTAACGAAGTATTCAATTATTAACAACTGTCCAAAATTTCCTTCATTTAAATGTCGATGATTTATAAATTTAATTAAAGGTAATTTTTGCCAAGTTCTACTGCCTTCTCCTTTTTAATAAACTTAATTTTTTTTAATTATTAGTTATTTTAAATTATGTTATTGTTTTCAGTTATAATGAAAAAAATAATTTGGCGCATCATTAATGAAAAAAAGACCCTTATAATACTATAATAATATTAATCAAAACCGTTAATGTGAGATTGCAACAAATTTCTGATTAAGACGAATTTAAACAACAAGTTAGCCCTCTATTAGCCCCATTGACTTTAAGATAACGCAAGACACATGTAAACTTTTATTCTTCAAAGTTAAATCTTCAACTTTGCCAAATATTACAACTTAGCTTTAATGTTTGAAAATCAGGTTTAATCTATTGTTTAAAATTGCATTTTTATAATTTTCATAGATGGTTAATGCGAACGATCATTGCTACATCATGTTACATAATATCGAATCAACCCTCTGAAAATGTACCAAAAAAATTCAGTTTTGAAATTTGCACAAAACTCTGACCAATTACAAGATCTGGGAAAACAAACAAATAAAACCATCCTCGTGGATGCAATTGGCACTGAACAGGGATGAAAATTCCATCGGCTCGAGATGTTTTAATTATCCCTTAATTGTCTCCACGATTCTCCAAGCCGGAAGAAAGGGAAGCACTTAAGCGTAGCGCAAATTTCCTTTCTGAGCGACAATTGTACGAAACGTTCTTTGTGACTTGGGTTTCGCCGTTGAAGACAATGACAGCTTTCTCCCTGGTCGATCATGCGCTTTGAATTATTTTCTTTGAAATTGTAACGAATTCTGTTGATTGGGAAAGTGGGTTCACTTTCCGGCGGGCAGAGAAAAGAAATCACCGGAAATCTACGATCGAAACCTCTCACCTGGAAAGTTTCCTTCTGAGAAAGGAAAATCCCACGGTTTTCTTGGACCATTGTTTTGATTTCCCAGAAATTGGTAATAAAAATGATAGTTTAAATGTAATTTTATCCTCAAGATATGAGAAAGCCTTTTACAAATTCTACCAATTTACAAATTTTATGTGACTCATATCTACTCTTTTGTAAATTTTATGTGGCCCAAATTCTACTGCTTTGTAAAACCTATCGGATTCAATTTCTACCGATTTGCAAATTGTATCTGACTCAAATTCGACCGTTTTGTAAATTTTATCTGACTCAAAGACGACTGTTACGTGCGGCGCTTTATTTTCCGCGTGCCGTCCGCCGTCGAGCGGGTGTCGACAGACGGTAGATTCCGCGCGTTCTAGCTAATACGAAAATTTTGTAGCTCTCCCCGGACTATGTTGAGGAGAGGACAGGATGGATGGGCCGATCTGTTGAAACCCGTACAGGTCTATTGGATTCGAAATTTGAAAGGATAAGGACTTTAATTAATATTGGTTTCGAACAAAGATTGAACTGGTAGAATAAAGTATATTCTAATGCGTTAGGAAATTGTACATATAAAAGAAAGAGAGAGAGAGAGAGACTTTAAGATTCTGAATTATGGATCATGAAAATAACAACGTAAGGGTGGTGAAACTTATTCGAAACGAAGTTCGAATGAATTTCCCATTCACAAGAATTAACAAGACTTTACTTTCGAGGTTCGGTTCAGGGTTCGCAGTCGAGGAAATAGACAGTGAAAATGTTCAATATTAGTTTGGTAAAAATTGGAACTCACCCTGGTCTCCTGTGGTCGGTACAATTATAATTCTACGGGTATGTGTATAAATCGAGCGTGCGGGGGTGCGCTCGTTTCGGTTAAGATCTTCCGATATTGGTAACACAATTTCGATGTTAAACGCTGGGATTACAATGTTGCTGAGTGTTTGAGAATCTAGACAGAGAAGACGAATTAAGAGTTGCACTTCGATATGAACGTATGTTGACTTATGACTAACGGATTAAAATTATAGATTATACGATACAGACATTTGATAAACGATACTATTAAAGGGGTAATTCAATTTTGACGTAAAATCTCACGCGAAACGCTGATTCCTTCGGCACTGATTATCGATACCGAACTATTTCTCACTGACAATGAGAGTCGGAGATTCTCACTATCGCAGTTTCGCGAGCTATCAATCACGCACTACGCGACTTGACGATTGAAAGCCAAGAGATATTTAAGTTAACTAAGGTATTCAATTAGAATGTTTTACGAGGAAATCAAAGTCCGTTACCGCGTATCAAACTATTGAAGTTATTCGCGGATAACTTGGCTTAACGACACCCCGGACTCAATGCCTACGCACCTCGCGACTTTCCAGACAAGAGTGACGAGTTAATCTCGCCCTGGGTCTCACGAAGGGTGGACCCATGATGGAGGTGGTAGCCACGTTCCGTGGTCACGTTATGCTTAGTTTTGATTCCGGTAATGCAACTCTTTATTCTTCTTCTCTGTTCAGTTGTCTCTAACTGCCTATTTTAAGTGATATATGATGGAATGCGCTACGCACGTCGATTCCATCACGCTCTTAGTATTATGTTGGCTAGAACGCAGATGAAACTTAATATTTAAGATGAAACAGAAGAGAATGGAAAAATCCGATATAAAAATTTAGTTCGGGACGTAACACGACCCTTTCGTAAATTTCATCTAACTCAAATTCTATCAATTTGCAAATTTTATTTGATTCAATTTCTACCCTATTTACAGATTTGATGTCATTCAAATTCTATCAATTTGCATATTTTATTTGATCCAAATTTTGCCAATTTGCAAATTTTATCTAACTCAAGTTCTACCCATTTGCAAATGCTATCTCATCCACAAAGTTTCATCGACAAAAAGCATCAAATCTTTCTGTAAATTCATATATTTTTTTAAATATACCCAAAAAATTGCAATTTTCCCCAAAGTTCTCAAAATCCTACAAAAATTAGAACTCTGCAACCACATAAATTACTTAAGCGATAAAACATCTATAAATTTTAATTGCATACTTCAGGATTTCCTGTTCAAAAAATGCCAAACTATTTTCAAAATCCACCTACTTTTAAGTAAAAATTCTTAAGAATTCCATGAGAAATCGCAAGGAACTGCGCAAACGGACAAATAACATAGGTTCACCGGTTTATTTTCCACGACTCCTTCAACCAGAAAGAAAAACCGAATTGGTGGAAGTTTTAAGCGGTAGATGATTAAAATTTCATCGAGCCATGTTTCATGGAAAATTCGCAACCTGCTTCCACGTAGTTGCGAAACTCCAAGGAGAAAGAAGAGACTTGAAAGAACGAGAAAGGAGAATCCATGGAAGGAGGAGGGGTTGTTTCCCAGTCTTCGAATGAAATTACTTAGCTCATCCGTCGCCGGAGGGGTGGCACGAGGGTTTGCCGGACTTGGAAAGGGAGAAGTAACTTCTGCTACCATATTTGTAACGTTTGTTGGCTAATAAGCTCCGACAGCCTCTTTTTATTTGAGGTTCAACCAATGGTACCGCGACATCAAAAATTTACCTGGTTATTTTCGTGTTGATTTACAGCGAAAAAGATTCCGGGGTGGTTTTCAGGGGATGATTGAATTTTTTAGCGACGAATATTGCTGGTAGAATCGTTAAATTGTTAAATATCCTATGAGTATAATTGCCCAAGGAAAGAGCTGGAGAAAAATCACCAATTGAATTATTTAGTTCTAATATTTTGTAACAATATTTTCAAACTTCTAATTATTTTAACACACTTTTATTTTTGACAAAATTGTTTATTGGAGAGTAAGAGATTAATAGTGTTATATTTATGATTATGATGTTATACATTTTATGGTGAAAAGGTAAATAATATTTAATCAATGGAATTGTACCGTGTATTTCACCCCGAAAACAACCCCTTGATGAGGAAGAAAGAGACGTCTTAGTTGTTGTTCGACGTCTACAGGCGTTTATGTCATCTCGTTAAAGAAATTACCGTGGATCGAAGCCCAGAGAGGTGTATTCGAGGGTGCTCACCCCTCGGCAGAACTTCATCCCCCCGCGTACGCAGAGTAGTTTAATTGTCCCTTTAACTTTCGTTATTTCCGGCGCCCCGTTGCACTTATCGCGTTCCAGGAGCGAACTGACGCGTTTTTCGTTCCGCTCGCAGAAACGTCGAGCGTTTCGCACTTTTGCCTCCTGTCTCACTTGTTGCAAATTGCTTTTCTCTCCGTCGACTTCGGCCATCCCCTGTTGTGTCTTGTTCGCGACGTTGGAGTTAAATAAAATTGTTCTTACATAATTGCTCAAATTGCTCGCCTTGTTTACGTATATTTTTCACTAATTGCGAATTTATTTCGAGTACGAATTATTCTTTCTTTTTTTATATATATTAATATTAACCCTTTGCGATTTGTTTCGTGACTGCATCTGCTATAATTGAGAATTTAAATGGTAAAATAAAAATTGATCAGTGATTCTTGATATACCGTATAATTAAACATAATACTAATGTTAAATAATATTATCGTATTGCGTCTCATTAATATTTTCAATTTAACCAAATGAATTAAACAAATGATATTGTCAATTTAATAGTTTTTGGACGACTTTAAAATTTCCTATTCCATTTTCTGTGTTACGAGTCTCACACGTAGTTGTAGGCTAAGGGGTTAATTTGTTTTCGAATATATGATAATTTTTTACTCTAATTTTTATACATTTAAGGAGAATATTTATATATATATATAATTTAAATAAAGAATTCTAAAAAGTTTGACAATTAAATTAGAGAGGTTTTAATAATATAAAGTAATTAACTTTAGAATTATGAATTATTATTAGACTGCGGATGTTTATGGAAATTTCGAGTTTCACAAATGCAGGTGAGACAGGAAAACCTATCTAGGGATTTATTGCTCTCAATAAATATTACAACAAATACCATACTTTAGATATTTTAGATATATTTTTATATTATGTCCTTTTGTATATTTTAGCCGTATTTAATTTGTCATAAATGCATAAAAATCCGCAGTCTAATTATTATGGTCGTGTCAGAATAAAACAATGAAGGTATTTTTCCTCTTATAGGAAACTACGAACTGAATTATTTCAGTGACATTTAATTTACGAAACGTAATTAATTTTTAACTTAGGATTGTTGTAAAAAATAGCAAAATTAGTGTTATTTCTTGCGGGATCTTTTATTATTATCTTTCTTCGAATTTCATTCGGAACGTCGACTTTTGTCTCGCAGCACAGACGACACGTTTATGGTATTCTCAGTTCCATTGCCGAGAAAATACCGGGACATTTTTCAAAGCGCATACCCGACGTTTCGTTGGATTTCAGAAATGCCACTCGTTACTTCCTCCACCTTATTACTTTCAATTCCACGTCACGACGGAATTATTCGAGAATGAAGATCGCATTTTGCGAATTAATCAAATCCCTTGGAGCACTCTTTATTCTCCAGAGTGAAAGTGTGAATGGGATTTTCACTCTGGAAATGCGTCTTTACAATGAAAACAGTGGGACACCTTTGTCCTTTTCTAATTTCGATGGTACATCATATTTCATAAATTCCACATTTTTTTCATAATAATATTAACTGGATTTTTTAAAATAATCGTCAAAGAGATTTCTCAATTTTACAAATGAAAAATTCTACGTATTTTATATTATAAAATTTGCAAAATATTTCTACCTCTTTTCGAAAAATCATTTCTCCATAACATCCCATAGGAAGTTTTAGATTTTCCATAGACAGTTAAAAGATTCAGCCTTTCGCATAT
Source organism: Cerceris rybyensis (assembly GCA_910591515.1). Lineage (NCBI taxonomy): Eukaryota > Metazoa > Arthropoda > Insecta > Hymenoptera > Crabronidae > Cerceris > Cerceris rybyensis. Next base: position 9,341,598 of record OU342802.1, on the reverse strand, counting down.
CAATCCCCGCAGAGATTGCAAAGATCTCCCATAAATTGAATAAAGATTTTAAGTCTTTCGTTATTTTAACACCATCACAAATCACACTTTGATTTTGCATTTTAGAAATGCAATTTCTAGCATCCAAAAAAGCCAGAAGACTGAAACTACCTCGCAAGCATTGCAACAAAAATACGGAAAGACGTATACACAAAGGGACGAGTCGATAAAAAGCCGAAAAACCCATAGGCAGAAAGGGGTTGAAGCGCAAGGGTGAAGGGGGATGAGAAAGATGGAGAAACCGGAATACAGACTGATGGACACGCAAATGGACAAGGGGTGAGAAAAAGCTCGCATGGATAACGAAAAGAGAGAAGTGCCGTGAACGAAGGGGGTTGAAAGGGGGCGGTGGAAAAAAAGAGCAAACGCGAAAGGGATGGAAAGAGGGAGGAAGTGAGGCGTGGCGCAAAAACTTTTGATAACACTTGCAAATTGCTTTCGAAAATAGAATAACAATCCAATTTCAAGGCAGTCGTGTGCGGTGGTTGACTGAGGCCGCCGTCGAGGAGGGTTGGGGGTGGAAAAAACCCCTTTGCACTGAAGCTGCCGTGGGGAGGGATGCAGAAATGGATGTGTGACGAGGAAAACGACTATATCCGCCCTAGAGTGCAATCTTTCGGATGCATTCGAGGTGCCGGTTCATCCCCTTAAGAAGGGGATGAACTGGTCGAGGAGAGACGAAAGTCTCTCGGGCAATTTTCTACGACTTCCGGTGAATCGTCGGGTGTCCCTTCCGTTAACGGAATGCCCTTCGTCTCTTCGTTTTTATTGCTATAATTGAGATTATGTAATCTGCTACGTTTTCCATCCCTTCTTGATGGGATTCTAGCACTCTGCTTGATTGCACGTGGAATCTCAGGAATGTTTTTGAGATCTTGATATCATTTCTTTTTATATTTTCGTTCAACTGATTCGAATTTTGGGAGTTACAAATTTTTCTTCTTTGTGGAATAATACTGTATATTTATTGTGACATATTTTTTTTTTAAATTTTCACGTTTTCTTATTTGTTTTCATAGTCGGTATAATACATACAAATTTTGACTTTACATTATTTCTTTTTAAAATTCTGTGAGTTGAAGAAGTTTAATGAATTTGGAAATTTGTTACTGACATTAACACTAGAACTATTAGCGTTAAATCTATTGCATTTCGATATATTAGATAAATACTTAATTATTTACGTAATGACTTATTCAAGACCTATGTAGAATATTTGCTCTATGACTCTTCTATAAACTTCGAAAATTATCTGAAAAAATTGGAAACCAGTCATTTTGACTTCTTGGTAGTTCTATTATTAACTATAATATACCTACGATACTACAACTATTAAAATTCAATGATGATATTAATTACAAATCCTAAATGCACTTGCAACTCAAAAAAACTCTGCAACTACTTTGCTTTCAAAGTTACGCTATCATGCAAAAATATTCCAATACTTTTTTCAATGAAAAACATTTATAATATATTATTAAAAACGGCTGTAAATAATTAGAAAGAGCAACATATACATACAATCGAATTTTCCGTTTTCATTAAATTAATGTCTACTTGTAAACTGCCACAATGCAAAGAGCCTGATGGTAAAGGGTCAGTGACCCATAAAATTATGAAACACTTGCCACTGAACGTCGCTTAGATTTTTAAAGAGGAAATTAAGATCGGCCCAGGTACTCCTCGTTCTTTTCATGCATCGAACGATGTCCTTTTCTTGCTCGTTGACTTTTAGACTTTTCTCTCCCTCCGTTTCTTTCTTATGCCATCGGTCGAACGTGGAGAACGAGCCAGTAAAGGAGCCTTTACGGTCGTCCCGGCGATGTCAGACAGTAAAGGCATTATTTTACAGCATCGTTCGTCCTTGCACCAGGATATCCACAGCAGGCCGTGACACTGCCAGCCAATCGGTTCCCTTCGCCGGTTTTATCGTTTACTTTGAAGTGTGCGATCTTTCATCGTCTTTCCACTTTCTCTGGTTCGGATGCACCATCTTCCTGTTTGGCCTTTCGTCGAATCCTTTTGTCGCGCCTTTGCAGGAATCCAGGAGATTTTTCTTTCGCCTTTTATATAGTTTCCGCACCTTTTTTATTTTGGAAAAATTTGTCATTCTGGGAAAATCGCTGTTTTAATCTTGAACTATTATTTGACTATGTTTTTTTACGAGCCTTTGCAGAAAATGGGGAGATTTTTCTTTCGGTTTTTGTATACTTTGAAAAATTTATGTTATTTCGGAGAATTTTATTTTGCAAAAATTTGTAATGCTTGGAAAATCACTCTTTCAATTTTGAATTTTTGTTTGGCCAGGTTTTTTGTCCAGCCTTTGCAAAAATCCGGGAGTTATTTATCTGCCTTTGTATACTTCCCTGTGGTTTTATTATTTTGGAGAAAAATTTGTAATCCTTTGAAAATTGCTGTTTTAATTTTGAATTTTTATTTTACTATGATTTTTTTCTAGACTTTGCAAAAATCCGGGAGATTTTTTCTTTGGCCTTTGTATTCTTCCCTGCGGTTTGATTATTTTGGAGAACTTTATTTTTGAAAAATTTTTAATCCTTGAAAAATTTGTGTTACTATTTTGAACTTTCATTTTACTAGTTTTTCTGTTGGCTGTTCGTTCTGTTATCACGAGCTATACTGGCTACACATTGAACGGAACCAAAAATTTTGCTATCGAAAATACTTGTAGAGAACTACATAGTAAAACTATTTACGCGTTATTAGTATATTTATTAAGAATACTTTCTTAATTATTTCATATCAATCACAAAAGGACTACCAAGATTAAGGAGTTAATTTCTCAGAATTTAATCTTCGAAAATGGAATTTCATTGAGCACTACAGAATTGTAGGTGGAAATTTAATTTTTATATTAACAAAGTAGAAGCTATAAATCTTAGCTTATTTTGTACATTTTTTTGCCTGTTATTCCTTTGATCCTTTAGAAATTGCTGATTTTTTCTGTGACTTGTTGTTTGGATAATTTAGCGTTACCTAACGTAGAATTTTCATTTAGACTACGACACTTTCACGAAGAATTACAAAGTGAAAATTCGATGGCAGCGTAGTTTCTTTAATCGATTGAACTTTTTCAATTATCGAAAGTTGATAATGAATCGGGCGTTAAAAGTTCTTGGAAAAGTCTGCCGGGCCATTAATATGGTAATTGTAATTATTCGCAGCTCTTTTAACACGTTGTACATCAAGTAATATTTTCCTTTTTTTTTCTTTTTTGTTTTCATAATTAACCTATTGGAAAAAAACGTTGAAAAATAAAGAAAATCCACGCGTTGCGTCAAACAGCAATCGGACGTTTACTACACCGCTGATGAAATATGAATATGTGCCTCGAGGCGAAGCAATTTGCAATATTTTTCGCTTTAATTCTGGCCGAACAAACTATTTGAATTTTTGTACACGCACCTTTTATTCCCCGCTACATTTTCACGCAAAATGGCCGGGAAACAATGTGATAAAACGACGATTTAATAATTCTGGGCTGCGAACCACTCAATAAAAAATAAACCAATGCAAAAAAGTGCCGGAATCCGCGAAAACGGCAAGTAGAAACGGTACTTCATTGGTCAGGCACAGTGTGCACTCGGTGCACTGGCAATAAATGAATATTTTACAGACTTTATACATTTATTAACAATTGCTCAAAGGGTCTACAACGCTGCAAAATTTTTTTTCTGCGCGTTTTTACATGTAACTTTTCAATTTCATTTTTATATGTAACTTTCAGTTTGTTTTACGCTGATTTTTAGTCAATTTTGAAATCAACTACTTTCTTTTACTTTTAAAAGATGAAAATATTGGTTATCTGTCGTTTTCTGTTCATTTATATTTTTGCTGTTTAGAATTCTTCTTTGGAATTTTATTTATTTCAAACAATTTTGACACACAACTTTTCTGTATCGTTTCATGATCATTTTTACTGTGATTTTATAAGCTTTATAAATTTATTAAAAATTCTTGAGAGGCTCTTTGACGTTGGAACAAAGTTTCTTTAGCTTTTTGTACATGTAACATTTCAATTTTGTTTTTATATATAACTTTCAATCTGTTTTTCTCTGCTTCCGTGATTTTGAATCAACTTTCAATATCAACTACTCTCTTTCATTTTTAAAAGAGAAACTAAACTGTTTTTCTATCGTTCCTATATTTTATATTTTTTTATCCACAATTCTTCTACATCAATTTATTTTTTTTTTTCAAAAATTTGCAAATATAATTTTCCTCCATCGTTTAATGAACGAGCTATTTTCATTAATTTCTGTAACGTCCCTTTATGATTTTATTATACACCGAAGAATACGAAATTTACTTCATTATTCCATTCTCCTTAGTTTTTTATTCTCGTTGCAAGGTCATCGATCATTTTCCTCGATAGATGCTGCCCTCCTTTGCAAGAAGTATCTCAAAGGAGTTTGCGAGAAACAAGATGCTTTAAATTTCATCGGCACCACGACCGGCCTTAATCGCATCCCTCTGACTAAATTTCCCATTCGTTCCACTCCTTAGGGAGCGTTTTCATCGGTCTTCCTCCATCGGAATAATAAAGTCGATCGGGAAAGAAAATCGAAATTGTATCGGGGCCATGGTGGTATAATAGAACCATAACTGCTCTCTCGGCCATCCATGACAATCGTCGAGTTTGGCCTCTTGGCTTTTAGGAATTTTTTAAACTCTGTTTTTCTCATTCTTTATATATTTTATCTTTATATAACACTCACTTGAAAATCTGCAAATTGTTCATAAAATATGAGAAGTTATAAATAATGAGAAATTTGGTTCATTATTTGACAATCGTAGTAAATAATATTAAATCGTAGTAAATATAAAAAATGTAAGAATTGCATTTAAGAGGGGAGTGAACATTGTAGAATTTTTTTCCATTTGGAACTCATATTTCTAATTGAAATGTGATATTTATCTCTTTAATTGTGAGAGCCGTATATATGCGGCATCCACTCGTCGACCTGTGAGTATGAGCGCCCCATATATGCGACATCCAAATGATATGTATTCTGCACAGTTGTTATTTAAGACTTAGGGAAACGTATATGCAGAAATAGGCAGGGGCGGAACTGCCGTAGCGAAAGAGTTAAGAAACAACCCTTTCGTTAAGGGAGACAACAGATACAAAAGCTAGTCGAAATACAAACTTTTGCCAACTCAATTCTCATATTTGCAGATTCATCAAATTTCAGTAAATATCCGTTCCCTCTCTCGGAAAATAAACGATGAAAACCACCCTGAAGCTTCATCAAAACTATCCATGTTTCTACAAAGTACATTAGAGGGTTGTTCTAAAACAAGGGTAGAGAGAAAAATGGGACTCTCCCACCCCCTTATATTTGTATCCCTTGCAATTCTATCCCGCAACAAACCGGTCGAACGAATCGCGAAAGGATAGAAACTCCCGAACGAATTGCTGATGTGAATTTCCATCAGAGGGTGGGGGGGGGGGGGGGGGGTTGAAGATCTGGAAATATTCCCTGAAGATCACTTCGATCGAAGGCGTTATGCGCATATTATGCATCGCTGCGAGAATGATGCTAGGGACGGGAATTACGAATGAAAATAAATTTGATCTGGAAGAGATGCACCTCCGTCTGCTCCTTCTTTTATAGCTCTTTCAAGGATGCAAAAGGGGTTGCTGAAATTTCAGGGGAATTATTCTAACACACGTTTGATCATGCTACTGTTTTTATCGTTGCAAGTGGAGTATTTCTAACAGAAGTATTACATGGTTTAAAATTGTCCTATTAATTTCACAAGGGGATTGCAACAAATCGTTGCATTATACATAGGCATGGAAAGGGGATGAATATTTCTGTACTGACTGAAGGGTTGAAAATTATACATAGAATATTTTTCCAAAGATGTTGATGTTTTCTTAACTACAACTATCGGTAGTTAATATAATATATTTGGAAATAATTTAAAGGCAATCAGCCCCTAAGTGTGTTATATTAAATCCACCCTCTTAAAAAAGACGAACTTATGCGAAACTTGTCAGAAATTAATCAAGGCAAGAATTCAAACCAAACTCACCCCTTTGTTTTGCCAGTCGCGGAAAGAAAAGAAGGTGGGGTTGCAACGGGGTAGAAACGTCTCGACAGATGCGCCACCGTGTTTTTCGGCAACGCGGTTCGCTGTATTATTTTGAAATTCATGAAGCCGAATGGCTTAACCGCGTAAAAGTTTCGTAGGGCCTGAATGAGAAAGGGCAGAACGTGAAAGTTACTTTCGTCGGGAAAAAGTCCCGTCGATGCAGCCGAGAACAAACACAATCCCTGTTTGCGTCGCCGAGGCTTCCGCCGATATTTGAATATCCGGCTTTCATGAAATTAAATGCGAAATTCTTGAATGTCAATAGCATTCCGGAATCTTTGTACTGTCCTCTCTGATTTTAGGGAGTTTTCCAGATTTATCCGAATTTCTATTTAAAGTTTCTGGCGTGACTCATATTTCAGATTCTTTTTTTTTTATTGTATCGAAGAAATTTGTATACAATCCCTGTTATATTCGAATCACCCTAATTTTACGAGCGTCGAAACTTAGCTGATATAAAGTACATACAAAATTTCACGCAGTTATATCAATATTAACCCTTTGACTGCTGTGGGTGCATATATGCGCCCTGTGAAAGCCATGGATGGAGATTATGAACGTATATATGCGCTCGTCGAAAACCATCGATACAATCTACGGAGATATATATGCGTTCTGCGAAAACTATCGATATAAACTATGGACGTATATATGTGCTCTACAAAAGCTTTCGATATAAACTATGGACGCAAATACGCGCACAACAAGAGCTTTGACTGTTTACTATGGCTTCGTATGTATGTTCGGCAATTGTTTCTGTCGTATATACGTACTGCGCGAAAAAGTATTCAGTAATTCTGTGTCACGTCTTACCCCAAATATCTCAAATCCTACCCCCCATAAAGTCTGATATCTTCGTGCAGTTTGCAAGCTCCGCTAATTGATCGACTTGATTTTAAAATCGTCCACGTTTCTCGTTACAATGGATAACGATTGTTCTCTGATTCGAGAGGATCCCTCTCGTTCCGATTGTTTCAAGCGAGCGCGTGCAGAAACATCCCCACGAACACAATCCCCCATAGTTTCCAGGATGGAGGATCTCTCCTTTCCGGATTAAACCGGCCCTTCCTTCCTTCCGTGAGTCTCGCCATTGTTTGTTGCCGGTTCTCTTCGTTTCATGGTGGAAACCGTTGGCGGTCTTGTCACGACGAAGTAACGAGCTATCGTGGCGGGGATTGTAATTACTTTACATCGTGTTACATCGTCCGGTTTGCCGATGGTGCCCCGTGGATTTAGTGCAGTCCTGTGTTTGAGTTCAGTAGGTGGTGGATACTTGTCGAGCTGTTTGTGATCGATGTGATGATTTTGATGGAGGTTGAAGAGTTTAAGGGTTGTTTTAGAGTAACTGGTGAACTATGCTTTCTCATTGTTGTTGAAATTTATGTAGTATATAGTATAGTTTTTGAGTAGGATTTTTGAACCAGTCGGCTGCGTTGGACGACTATATCCACCGTGGAGGAACAACAGTATTTCGTGTCATGACGACTATATCTGTCGTATGAAATTTAGTCATCATTTGCTATATAACCAGTTAGCTGTGATCGACGAGTATACTCGTCATTGCTCGATTTTCGTGGCACATGTAGGTAGATACACACTCTCAAAAAAGGTTAACTGGTTAATTAACAATCCGAGTCAAGGTGTTTTCGTGGAATTGGCATTAAATAATTATGACTGGAGATAACATTGAAATTGATGGTGTTAAATTTATTATATTTGAAAGTATTAACCCCATGTATAATTTGGAATCTTTGGAGGTCATACGAAAAGTGTTAGGCTTTTAGAACCTTAGTAGCAAAAGTGAAAGGTCAAAGAGTCGCCTAAAAAACTAACCACATTATTTTTTCAAATCAATTTAAAAATTCACCCCCGATAATTCTAACGGTTTATGATTTTTTTTGTGAACCTAAAAGTCAGGATTCCTTCCCATTTAACACTAGGTTTATTGGAAGGATTATTTTACACGAATTGCAGTTTTATCCATTCAACAAAATGAGTGTATTTCGGAATATATTTTTTTCAAAGCGTCCTAATTTTGAAATTATTTATTTATTATACATATTCATCTCTGTTGGTGAAGATAGGTTTACCAAAAATGTTAATTTGTTGGCAACGTGTTACGGGAAATAACATTACAATTTATAATAATTAATAAACTTGTTTCAACCCTCAGCAGAGAGGAGTTGAACAAAGTGTTCGTTTAATCGGCCATGGGAATGTCAGTGAACACTTTTAATCCTTTTCTGGCGAGTCGTTTATGTAACCGGCAGCTTACATTCGCTGATTTTCCAACGATCTCGTGAAATAAAGCAAGCAACTTTGCAACACAGAGTACAAAGCTCGCTGGCTCGTGCGTTTTTCTCTCCCCTTTCGAGTGGAAAAAAAGTAACGGAGACAGGGGCGAAGGTACCGACGTGAAAAACTGAAATAAACTCTTTTTTCCACGCGCCGTTACGCGAACAGACACGCAGAGCTTTTTTCGCAACACTTTGAGAGAAATGCCGTGAAAATCCGTTCTGGATGTTATGAAAATTCATATCGATTTTTCTATCCAATATCGGTTCGCGAAGAATCTCGAAGTTTCATGAAATTTCACTTATTTTCTGATATTGACATTTCAGGTGATTAGAATGATAATTAATATTTATATGTCTTTATTATTATATTTATATACATATATAATATTTATATAACTGATATTTTTATAGAAAAGGTAGAAAGAATATTTTTGAATACAATCTTTGAAATTTCAAAGTTTTTAAAAGGGAATTTTTTAGGTGTAACTTTGATTTTTTCCATATCATTTATTTTCAAAGAATAACAATTTTTCAAAAATTCTCAAGAGTAATGCAAATTATGGATAAATTCAACCACCGTTGAAGTATTGTAATTTAATTTCAGTTGCTGTTAATTATTTCTTATTTAATTACCTCATGACGATGTAAGTATACGATGAAGATAATTTTGCCAAACTGAAATTCGCGATTGTAACTCGAAGAAGATGAAAGTTTCATCGAAACTATCGAGGGTCTTCCGGTTTTCCTGGTTTTCGATAAAATTTCAGTAAGAGAACGAGTCGAAGGGAATGATGCCGCATAGAAACGGAATCTTTCGACGTTGGTGGATATTAATTAAAGCGAAGCTTGTCGATCGAGCTCATTAACGCATAGAAGCAAAATATTCGACGCGTCTACCGAGCCTTTAATTATGCTCGTGGGATTATGATGTACACGTCATTACGTTGAGTTTTCAGTTATGTTCCATTCTGTAGTCATTAGTGGAAATCTTGAAAGAGACTCTTATAATTAGTCTCGATATTTATAATTACTTTGTTTCTTTTAAAGAGAAAAATGAAATGTTTCGCGATAAAAATACTTTTATTATTTGAAACTGATATTTTTCAAATTATTGTCAAATGGAAGCTTGTAAACGAATTTAAAATGATAATGTTGTAATTCAGCCGCGAATTGTTTTAATTCTTGGGGAGACGTGTTCTCCAATTTGCGTGGTAACGCAATAATTGTCATTTAATTCAAGTTTATTAAAGTAAAGCATATGAATTTTTGAAAATATCATTAAATAGGGTTTTTTAAAAGTAATTAGACTGATAATGTTGCATATGAAGCGGAAACTAAATTCAAAGATTAAAGAGAGTGTTCGCCAATTTGTATGGTACCACAGACGATGTCATTAATCCACATTTTCCATAGTGCATCTTTCAAAATTTTGCAAAATATTTGTAATTAGAAATCCATAACTTAATTTAATCCCCATTATTGCAATTATCCCATGAATAACATGAAAAACTCACGAAAAAGTGTTCTCCCTTTTCCCACGTCTCAGTAGCCCGCCATTTAATCCAAGTTCTCCGAACTTCAGACTTCAAAATTGCACATAAAACCAGCACCAAATATTCCCATTCAGTTTACACCATGGATATCACAACATTTTTATAAACAATAATTAGAACTCACTGAAAAATATTCTCCATTACATCCCAACTTCAACCTCTCTCCATTTCAAGGTCACTTCACCAACTAGCATCCACAGCACTCACAATTCACATAATCACATCCTTCAACCAGAATACTCCAAAACGAGCATTCTGTACTTGAAAATGAAACTTCTTCTGATTGCCGTCCTTCAAAGCGATTTCACCTGTAAAATTCCAAGTAAGATCAATCCCTCCTTGCATCAGACTAGCCATAGCGAAGCGAAGATAACCGAACGACGACGGAGGAGAGAGATTTGTGTCAGGCTGTCGTGATTTTCATCGGGTCCCTTCTCCATGGCAAATGACGTGGAAAGAGGGCAGAAATTAAAGCCGCTCGTTAGGGTGAAACGCTTCGGCCGATCGTAGGGCTTCGGAGCCATTGAGCCGCGAACGAAGGGGTAGATTCGATATTCGAGACACAAAGAACGAACGATTCGATAGCCGTATCCTCCGTCTCGTGATTTTTCTTGTACATATTAAATTGGATAAATTTCGTCGAGAAATCGAGACATTTTTACGAATTTCACTATGGAGAACGTTCCAGAAAGAGTTCTCTTTTAGATATATTAATTTATTTAGAAATAATTGAGATTTGTCGAGATTAGGAATTCTTTGGGAAATAAATCTTCTACTTTTTGGCAATTAGGGAATGTAATTTCGTTTGTTTGATTGTTGAAAGATAATCATTTTCAGTATGTTAGGTTATATAAATTTTCAATTACAAATAATACAAATAATTAATACATCGAAGGATTAATCGACTCTTTGATTTTAGAGAACGTGCAAATTCAGGATTTCGATATTATTAGTACAGACAATTATTGCAGTGTATTTAGAGATAATTAATAAAATGTTAACAGGAAGGAAATACCAACTGAAAAATATTTGAAAGATAGAATTGCTTTTATTTAACAACATAGGCATAGAAAAATGTAGAAGTTGGAGTGCTATAAATTTTTTCAAAGAAAATTAATTTCATTTATTTATTTTAGTCAATTAATTATTCAATTGACATTGTTAATTTTTAAAAACTAGCCGTTTTGACGTTTTGGTAGATCTAAAAAGCTTGGAAGAAATAAGATGTCCTCTCGAAAATTGATAGAATTATAATTGACGAATAGAATAGGGCAAATCTTTCACCTTAAAATTCGAAAAATTCTTTTGATAATCTAAAAGACCCATCGACAGGGATTGAATGGAATATCGAGAATCTACGAGGCCTGAAAGAGGTCCTAAAATATGAATCGACTATAAGAATGAGTTTCCCAGGTAATCCTCGCCGATAAAGTAAAATGTCCTGCTTTTCCCGGTGATCCTGAGAGCTCGGTTTGCTGACTTGGATATCCGGAATATCGTGCGGAAGGTCGTCCTGCGACCTGGACCGAGATCCATCTATCTCTGCAACCAATATCAACCCTTCTTCTCTTCCTCCGGAGGCCTATTACTCGTGTTATTTCGAGATAAAGTTATTTCGCGTTCGTACAACCTTCCAGGATCGATGCTCGTTCCTCTGCGAAATTTATCGCTGTCCACCAATAAACAAAAAAAGACTTGTCGATGCTTTCGTGGAAAATGGATTTACTGATTTTATTGTAAACTTGATATTGGAAATTTTATTGAAGATTGCGACAAATTTTTCATTATGTTATTCAGCTCCTACACTATTGGTTTGTCATTAGTCGTTGTAATAAGAAAATTAATGATCAGGGATGAAGTTGAAGCATGATATTATTTATTTGAGATTATTCAAAATTAATTCCTGGACTCTCCAATTGCAAAAGGTATTATTTTAAAGAAAATTGTATTGAATACATTTGCATTGACGGTAGTATTATGTAATAATTAATTAATCTTTCTGGTGAACTTAGTTCTAATCGAATTATCATTCTAAATCATGCGTAATATTTCTAATTGTAGTACAAATAGACCTGTGATATTTATCAGTTCACAGTTTTTAAAGTTGGACTTACCTGAACCAGTTTTAATTATTCCTTATAAAGTTTATCAATATAGTAATAAAATTACAAGCTTTTTCTGTCTTACAAAAATTATGCAACAATAAATGATATCTTTTCTTGCTGAAAAAATGTCATTTAAGTCTTAAAACTTAGATAATGTCCACCTATTCACCGACAAGTCTAAATACGGCCCAGCCAAAAAAGTTATCATCTAATCCCACCCCCTTAAACCTCTCAAATCAGCAGCTTTGTCAGATTTTTCTCATCCCATTTTATGAATATTATCCAACCACCTTCAGTTCTCTTCATCCTTCGATTCTTTACGACCCGAACAAAAGGTCCAAGTCGAATCTTAAGACATCCCATCTCCCATCCATCTCCAGACCCGATAACCAACTTTTTCCTCCGTTTTTCCTTCTTATCGTAAGGTGTATCTCGAGCTAACATTATTTCAGTGGATCATGCATACCGGCTGATCCGATACTCCCGAATCCCTCCTCTCTATGGTGAAACTCATGGTGGTTCCCCGACCTCTCGAGCTTTCGCGTGAGCTTCAATCAGTTGCTGCGAGTGTTTGGATGATCCATCATCTTGTCGCGATCTTATCGAGTGCCATGGGACGAGTTCTTTCTTGCGGGATCGATCTTGCCATGTCTTCTGGGAAAAATGTTTTCCAGGCTTTTCGGGTGTACTGCAATCACTGACGGCTCATCTCTTGATACTGCGTTCGAGGGGTGGAAAATGGGGATAGAAGAGCAATGAACTTCTCGAAAAGTCCTTTAGGGTTGTTTGCCTATTTTAGATACATTATTAGTGAGATTTTTAGTGAATGACGAATTTATTGATTTTCTCTGTTAGGAATAGAGTGTATTGGAACTTACAAATATTAATCTTATATCTCTTCTTGGAATGCTTAACCCATTTACATCATGTTACAAATTTAAAAATATATCTTTAAATATCAAATTTCTTTATATTAAGTCTAAGGTTAGGTATTTCAAAAAGTTATATTGTTCTTTAATCGAAGAATGTTGTATAAATAATTTAGACTGTTCGTATGTGCTGCTATTCACTCACAAGGTGAATGCATAAATGCGTTTCGATGACAGTGACCACAAAAGTGCGAGCATATATGCGCTTGTGAGGCAAATGGGTTAATCCTTATCCCTTATCGAGCAGTACTCCACATAGCTTTTTCACTTGATTTTATCTTCTGGCAACTTAATATCGACTTTTCAGTTTCATAATGATTTTGTAAAATCACCTAAATATCGATCAGTACATATAGTTATTGCTACCATTAAAAAAAATGAATAACTAATGATAGAAAATATTGTGAAATTAATTTTATTTAGCTCACTACAAAATTAACTAAATAATTTGAACTGAAAAGGGTTAAGAGGTTTCAGATATCTAGCTATGCAGTCTGTTTATTTTCAAGCAGAAAAGGGGCTTTAGAACGAAGGAAATTCTTTTGAAACGTCACTCTCTGACTTTCACTCCGAGAATAAGAACGTACCGACTCTATATATTCAGAAAATAAAGTTTTAGTTAATTTTATTATCACTAAACAAAGTGTTTTATTTGAAAGCCTAAGAACCAATAAAATCATGAATTATTTATCGACAAGGAAAATTAATCTCATGAAGATTTCTATTTTTGATTTTACACATCCTTGAGGATCTCGTTTGTTTTTCTTATTTATTGTTCTAACAAAAATCTCCTATGAGTTGATCGATTGTAATTTTTCGATATTTTTTTTGTCACTGGCTTCTCGTTCTGTCTCATTGTAGTGCGACAAATTAACAGGATAATCTTTTTTGCAATATTAGTGATACTTTAAATTACTTATAAAATTATATTTAACAGCTATCATTCAATTAAGGGGCGATTTAGGTCTTAAAGTAATAAATCGAATAGAAAAACTTAAGATCATCTGTTTCCCTCAGGGGCCAGATTCGGATTCAGACAGTTTCTGATCCGATCTGGTACGGGCCTTGCAAACTCGAAGTGCCTTAGCTATCGAGTTTCTCAGGTCCTGTTAGTCTCTGACAGGATGGGGAATTCGACTAGATAATTTTAGTTTTTTAAAATGACAATGGAATATTTTTTTCATGACTCAATTATCAATTTTTAAAGAATTTTTAGAAATAATTGGAAAACGGTTAAATCTGACAGTGGAACTGCAGAAAGACCAAAAGGTACTTCATTATTTATTTCTTCGTTATTTCTACACATTTCGGCATATTCCTTGACAAAAATATCCTCAAAAAAATCTAATTTAAAACTCGATCTACCATGATTGTCAAGAATTTTTTGAGAATATTTCTGAAACGTTTTCTTGAACACTGTGAGCGATAAAATCAATTCTGTTCATTTATTCGTTTTCATCACTTTTATTTCACAATTTTAAATATATTGAATTAATCACTGATAGATGTAGTATTAACCCTTGGACATGCAAATAAAATGGAATTTGAGGCGCCCAAAAAGTACTATTTAATTTAGCCCAACTAAATAATTATGTGGAAGCTTAGAAACAATATTTTATTCTGAAATTTTCATTGCTACATAACATGTAAACAGATTGAATGATCAATAGTTAAGTAACATTGCAAAATGACGAATTAATAGTTCTGTTCATGCACGAGTGAAAAAATGGAATAATTTAAAAATATACTGTACAGCAGTTCTTGATCTCTACCAGACGTCATTCTATGTTAAGGATTTAATAAAATTGCGAGAAAATCTATTTTTTCAAACATGAAACCAAGAAACCCCATAAAGCACCTAACTAAATCCATCTTCACTATTCAATAGTTCCATGAAATCCTAACTTACCCAATCAGCTGTTTACTCAGCAATTAATACAATCCAGTCAATTTCACGAGTAAATAACATTAGTCTAGCCCTTTGGGGGTAACCCATGTACACACCCATCCCCACCATACTATAACCACGGACCCCATGAACCCGTCGTATCGTATTGCAGTTATACGTGAAATTGGTTTGTCAAGCGGGTTACAGTCCTCTTCTCTTTGTGTTAGTTCACGAAGATCTTCGACATCTGGCCAGACGATCGTGAGACAATTCCGTCCGGCTCGTCGGCCACGTAAAACGCTTCGTGAGATTGAAGGCCAAGGGAGAAAAATAGTCGAAGGGCAAAAAGGGAAAAAGAGAGGGACGAAAGGTCGAGCAACCGGCTCTTCAGGATTTAAGACGAGGTTTCTTCGTCGGAGCGGTCCAAAGTTGAGGATAGGGTGGCTGCTATGGGAGATCAGGGCGAATTGAAAGATGAAAACACAACCCCCCCGTGGAAACTAGACCGAGGGGTGAAGAAGGACGAAAGGAGTCCATAATCCATACGTTCCCGGGGAGGTAAATAATACAGGAGCTCCAGGGTCTAGTGGTTGCCTCGACCGGATGTTGAACGGGGATGAAACTACCCCCTGTATATCCGGACGATATATGGAATTCTCCTCCTCCTCGTCTCTTCTGCCCTCTGCTGCATCTAGGAGATGTCATTTGAGATTTTGCAGGCTTACGTTCTTTTCGACGTGGATTGCTCTCGATGAGGTTGATAGAAGGGGTAGTTCGATGGTTGAGGTGGTTCTTCGATTGTAATTAAGACAGTTGTTGCTCAAGTGTCGAATGAGAAAGGTGGATTATTGGAGAAGATTTTTGAGGCTAGTTAAATACAGTGAAATTGTGGAAAGTGGATGGAATATTTTGGATAAGTGTTCATCCTTAGGATGGAAAAGGGGAATGAAAAGTTTCGTGATTAATGTGGTGGATATCTATTCTGACTTTATGAGTTGTGATTTCACGGCTAGGAAGGTGTGTATTGTTGTCATTTGGAAATTTGTGAAGTCTGGCGAACTTGGAGTTATTGTTAACATTTACCAAGTTAATCAAAATGACAGATTCTCTAGTATAGAGAATTATATATACTATACTATAGAGAATACTGTAGAGAATTAAGGATATTCGGATCAGTGATGATGATTTTGATATCTTCAAAGTACACGGATTTTGAGTAAAATTGTGCAGCATTTTTTAAATGCAAATTCGTATAATTGTGAGGATAGTATGATAGAAGCGAAAGAGATTTTCATTAAATGTACTGTTCTCTGTATTATGGTGTATATCTGTGGTGTCGTGCACTTCATTTCCCGCGGTTTTCTTTGCAATGGGTTGCTTTTTGTGTCGGCAGTTTTTCAATGAGTCGGCTCGGTGTTTCGTTTCGAATTGCTGTCAACAGGGAGTTGTTTAATTCCCCTGGAATTTGTTTTAAAAGCGAGGTGGGCTGTGTATTTTCCGGAAATACATCGTTTAGTATTTATTTAATTGTGGATAGAATTACGCATGTTGGACGTTTGAAAGGGTGGGCGCAGTTTGAGTTAATTGCTTTTTTAGTTTCGAGGGAATTCATTTGTCGAAATTTCGAGGGTGCAACTTGTAATTATTTTGCCATTGTAAACATTTACGGAATGAATAAATTATTGCGTCACTCCCGTAGGAATGGTGAAATATTTGTCATCTGAAAATTTGGATATTGTAATTGCTTTTCGCACTTTTTTCTCAAATTTATGATTTTCTCGAAGCACTGATTTTCTACGATGTTATTCACTGTGAAACTCATCTGATCAACCCCTTTTTAGCGATTTTGCACTAAATAAGTTGTATTATCATCTTACAATTAGTATTAAAAAATAGGAAACTCCATTCCATTTTACAATTCCTACTCTATGATAATTTCAAAGTATTACTTATTCTCAAGCCCAAATTTTTCTGACCCAGATTCTCCTCCAAAAAATACTTTCAGTCATTCTCTTTTTAAAAATTTTGCATAAATGAATTGTATTGTGACCTTATCGTTTAAAAACAGTGGCCTGCATTCCATTTTACAATTCCTACACTATGATAATTTCAAAGTATCACACATTCTCACCCCCAGATTTTTGTCTCTCCAAAAAACACTCCCAGTCATTCTCTTTTCACCAATTTTGCAAAAACGAATTGCACTATGACCTTATCATTTTAAAACAGCAGACTTCATTTCATTTATATTTTTCTCACTTCAGTAATTTTTAAATATCATTCATTCTCACCCCTACATTTTTCTGCCGCTCCAAAGGACATCCCCGAACCTTCTCCCCTTATCAATATCGCAACAATATATTTTAATATCGACTGATCTCCAGAAAAAGAAGACTACACCCCATTTTTCGATTCTCGTGCAGCAACAAAGTAGTCGAGCTTGAGAAATGTTCATCCCCCACCCCTATCTGCCCCCTATCCTTTCACATCCTCGTCTCAGGTCACAGTAGCCTCGCATGATCCAGCAGAACTCTTTGATCTGTCATTCCTTCTCAGGACGTGACCACCACGACGTATCCTCTATGGGGTTATGAATTATCCTCGTCCTCATCCTCTCTTCCATCCTCTCATATTTTCTCATAGGAACATTCTTCCTCTAGGAGTTCGCATACGGATTGAACGAAAGCAGCATGCCGGATAATGCGGATTCGATGGAAGGAAGGAAGTTTCGTTTCTGTTAAATTGTTGGATCCACCGATTCCTTAATAAATTGGGAGGACACGATGGAAGATCCTATTTTCTGACGGGAACCGTTGCAGAAGACATTCTTCTTGGTCGGTTGCGAGGATCAGGGGTTGAAAGTAGACGGGAATTCTGGGGATTCGAGATCTCTTTTGGGTTCTTGCCGTTTATCGTTTCATCCCTTTGAGGGATGAATTCTAGTCTTGAAGAGAAAAAGAAAGTGAGAGAGGAGGGAGGGGGTGGTAGTGTGGTTCTTTGGACTATCTCTTGCGGTAGATCCAGTAGGATGGAATTAAGTCTCTTTAGTAGTAGATTTACCAACGATTAATCCAATATGTGAACTGTTTATTGTTAAATAGTACAAATCATTTTATCAGAAAAATCGAGTCAACACTAAAACTATCGATGTTATATCTACTAAACTTTAAGTATGTTTAACACTAGAACTACCAAACCAGTCAAAATGACTGGTACACAATTTTTTCAAAAAATTCTCCAAGTTTACATAAAAGTCATAGGATAAATATTCTACGTCTATATCAATAAACATAAATCACCCAATCGATCAAATTTTCCGCCTCTTGATTCCCCCTTTTTCAAAGTACTTATTTAATTTATTAAAATATGTTAGATTTGAGGCCGGTAGTTCTAGTGTTAATAACTAACTACTTTAGAAAAAGAGTGATGAAGAAATGATTAATTAACTAATTTAGCTTATATAAGATAGAAGTGGAATATTTACTCCATAGCTACTGTATTAATTTAGATAATTTTTTATTTAAGAAGTTTAAAAGAGATTTAAAATCTCTTTGTAATTCGGCAGTAACACTTTTAAAACTTTGTAAATGTTGGACTGTAGTTTGAGGTAGGTTGTATAGAAGGAATTTTTTGTATGACGTATGTTTTCTTTTTATGCTGCCACACGAATTTTCTGCTTTACACAACCTTTCCAGTTGTTGAAACTAGAAGTCTGAAATGATATTGCATCTTGAGGAGTTTCTTTGTTTGTATTTATTAATAATTTGCTAAGAAAAGTTTTTGAAGTTTTCCTAAAAAATTCAAAACTTTCGCCACTTGAGAAAGATTTTTTGAAATTTGCAATATCATTTCGTTTGAAAATTATCCCTAATAAGTATTGGTTTGATTTTCACGAATTTTCAATTTGGAGCTAGCAGAGTATAATTTTTCTAACAAGGTATATTTAATTTTTGTTTCAGAGGGGTAGCGACGAGCTTTTGTCGCAAAGCGGAGCAGTTAGCAATGGTGCTGCAATGAGTCCACAACCACATCACGCGACCGATAACAACAATGACGCCAAGAAGGTGAGTTTGCATATAAAATTGCACCTACCAGTCACCTGAAAATTTTGATAAAATTCTGATTCACTAGCCTCCATCACCAATGATCTCCTGTGCCATTAACGAGATCATTACAGCCTATTAGTAATTAAATTAAAAAACCATCATCGACCACCACCACTCAGAATCTCGAAAAGTTCTGAAGGGGTTCAATTCAGCCCACCAAGTAAAACAATGCCATAATTTATAAAATCTATAGACCCAGAACACTAAATCTACTCAGCCGGTCAAAATGATCGTTCACCAATTTTTTTTTTCTAAATTCTTTAAACCGATATGGCAGCCTGACCCTAAAAATTTCATGTTTATCTTATAAAACCTAAATTATTTAATTATCTTTTTCACCTCTTGATTTCTCTTTTTCTAAAGTACCTATTATATAAGACAATATACAATAGATATAACGTCGATAATTCCA
Source organism: Cerceris rybyensis (assembly GCA_910591515.1). Lineage (NCBI taxonomy): Eukaryota > Metazoa > Arthropoda > Insecta > Hymenoptera > Crabronidae > Cerceris > Cerceris rybyensis. Next base: position 9,322,149 of record OU342802.1, on the reverse strand, counting down.
TTGTTAAACAAAACCCTCCACTTTGCAAGTATCTAACACACCCCAAACCACATTAGAAGCTCGAGTAACTCAATTCTTCTCAAAATTCGGTCCACAAATAAAAACAGTATCCTTCCAAATAATTCTGGACGGTATGAAGATGGACGCAGCTTTATTGAAATGCCGGTCTACGAGATCTTGGGAGTTTTATTTTCGCGAAGGGATCGCTGCTCGCTTTTGTGCCCTCGGCCTTTGCCCGGGCTTCATCTTATCTCGTCGGTGAACACGCTCTGCAACGAACAATAAACCATCGTATTCTATATATAATACGAGGTAGATAGAGGAAGAGAAAGAAACCCGGATGCACTGACCCTGATTGAAGTACCGTCCATTGAAATCTGATCGGCCTGTTTTGTAGCTCGCCGAGAGGGAAAGAGAGGGAAACAGGGAGATACCTCCTGTGACCTACTCGATCTTTCGCAATCGAGGGAAAAAAAAAGTTTGTCAAAAGGACATGTTCGCGATCAACGCAAATCCATTGCCAGAAAGGGACATCGATCGAGATTCTACTCTGGGAATTATTGTACGTTGGTTTTGCCAATTAACCCTTTTGAGGAGACTTTTTTGATTTTGATAAGTAATCGTTCACTTGGACATCGAAGCAGAAATATGAGGGCTATAAATATGTTTATAAAAATTTTTTAAAGTAGGGAAACCATACGATAAATATTCTACATCTTGCTGATAAAATATAAATTACTGTATTAATAATTTAAATTATTACTTAACTCCTTATCTTCCAAATTTCAATTCTAAACGCGTATTCAGAAGCCGTTGAAGTTTTTTCTCTGTCCACATTTTTGTGTCTGTAGGATTCAAAGGTTTATTTGGGGTGGTCGATGGAATATTTTAGTCTTGGGTGGATTTTAGGTTAGGTATGTATTAGGTGGTTGATATTAGACAACCAAGAAAGTTTTGGTTATTCTGTATTCATGGAAAATTATGAAAATATTAAATTTAAAAAATTATAACGTTCTGGAGGTGCAAGTTTCATGGGGTGGTTCTTCGATGTAGATGGCAGAATATTAGAAATATACAGTGAATTCTTTTAGACACTAACAGTAATAGTTTGTAAAATTGAACTAAACTTTATTTTCATCATTTTTCATCCGTTCTTTCAATGATTGCATAGAGGGTGGTTTCGAATTTGTTCACAATTGGGCTGTCAGTGTTAAATCTATTGTATTTAAATATATCGAACTTGGAAAAAGAGGAATGACGAGGTGGAAAAGATAATTAATTCAGTAATTTATATTTACCATATAGATTATAATAGTTAAATGAACCTTCTGTCAATCATTCCACACAGCAAGCTCAATATGATATAATTCCATGATGATTATAATATTAGAAACAACAATTATGTCTACTGTTTCTATTAATTAACAGGGTTATCCAATACGTGGTTGAAACATTAGAATGGTTTATTAGACTTTGTATTCAAACCTCTACTAATTGGACAGTAAATGCCAGTTTTTTTAAACTGCTAATACGAAACTCGAAGGTACATAATTCCCAACGAGAAATACCAATCACAATTCTCCAACTTTGTGTTGATCTGACATTAGTTAATTAGCTATCAATCATCTCCTTTGCAATTATATCAAAGATCAAATTCATCCGTATGTAATTACAGCAAATGATATTACACGTAGTATTTCCAAATTCTGTCAGACATTGAACTAATTAACTAAATAACATCTTCCAAAATTCCATAATCAGCCCTTTCAAAACTCTCTCTTAAAATAATTAAATAAAATATATCCAATAAACATAATTATCAATATTCTCATTTAACCAGAATTTTTGTAAATACAAGAAATGATATTAAAACGTCAAACAGATCTGAATAAATTTCAAATATATATTTCACAATGAGTATTGTCAGTTAACGTTAAATTCCAATGAATTCCAGTTAGCTTTATTATGCTGATTATTCGCGAATCCAAGGAGGTTTGCATATCGAACGATTATATTCGAGGAAAGAGTGGAATAGTCGGTGATGCTTAGGAAAAATTAATTTCATCCGCACCTGTTGTTATCGCACGTACGGTGTCCCGTGTCAATGGGGGTGAAAAAGAGTCTGGATGAAAGTGGCGCACGAGATAGCTGGCCATCTGATGAATATTAATTAGTTTATTCAGGACGTCGCGGTATCGTCCGATAATCAGGGAACAGGAATCTTTCTTCGGTGGAGGTCGACGATGAGGGATCGTTGGTTGAGAATTTTTTTAATTTTTTTTTAACGCACATGGTGGTTGAAAATTTCTCAATAAATGCGTCGAGGTAATGGTGGACCATTTTAGAGTGCCATAGTTAATTTTATACTTTTTGAAATTTTAGATAGGCGTTAAAAGAGTTATAGACAATTTTAAAAAATTTTATTGATATTATATAGTGAGAGTTACCTCTACACCTACACGTTGACCTCTGACATTTCGCTCGTTTCATCATTTCTACTGAAGTGATTATTTTTCTATTAAAATCCCATGTTTGCTAAACAGGAACTTGAAAGACACAAACAGGTATATATTCAGCACGATTCTATCTTTTAAACATCAGTGTTTAAAAATTTAATTCGTTAGAAATTTCGTAAATTTAGAATTGAAGAGTTATATGAAATTTCATTGACCCTTTCATTATTGCGAGCGACTATAGTGGTTTTTTACGAAACGCCACTAACATACTACGGGCGACTATAGTCGCTCTTCATGAAATTCTACTGACATACTACGGGCGACTATGTTCGCTCTCTATGAAATTCCACTGACACATAACGGGCGACTATAGTCACTTTCCATGAAATTCCACTGACATATTATGAGCGAGTATACTCGTTTTCTATGAAATTCTACTGACATACTGCGGGCGACTATAGTCGCTCTCCATAGAATTCCATTGACATACTGCGGGCGACTATATAGTCGCTCTCCATAAAATACAGCGTTTTGTACGAACGACAAGGAATTGAACTCATCGCGCATTTTCATTATGACAGCAATAAATTTCGACCATTAATTTAAAACATTCTAAGTATTAGGTGCCCCAGAAACCCCATAACACTTTCCAAAATAAGTTTTAAATAAATTTACAATTTCATATTCATATTTTGCTGATACTGTCGATTCCACAGTATTTTCGTTTACAAAATTTGAAAATTTCCCAAATGTCACTCGTTATTATAAAACAAGTGATAAAACAAATTCTTTAAAAGCCACTTCTACTCTTAATTAACACAATTCCAGCAACAAAGATGTGATAATTGCTCTAATAATGTTACTGAGCCAGTGAATTTCAATAAATTCACCCGCGTAAAAAAATTCCCACCATTTTGGTACCACAAAAGCATAAGAATCCCTCGGAAATTTCCAGAATGTATTTATTACCGTCAGTCACGTGTGACGTTGTGTTGCACGTTTCCGGTGTTCACGTGCGGAAGGACAACTCTGAAAAAAATAATGTCGGAAGTTCTCCAGAGTGTTGCACGGGGGTTGATGCACGTCTGCGCCACCGGTTGCACGTTGCACCGGGTGCATCGAAACTTCTAGCTCGACAAGCCACCCTCGTTAATCATTTTTGTAGCATTAAAAAAAAATAATAAAAAGGAAGAACAGAATTGCACAATATACACCGTAAGAGTGCATGCGATTTGAAAACGATTTGCAATTTTAATACCTTCTCGCAGGTGCTACGGACAAGTTGAAAATATATCTCGGCAATAAAAATTCCCATCGACGTTACAAGTGTAGGAACTTCGATATTTTCATCGGTCATTACAAAATAAAATTTCTCACGCAGCTGCAGACTGGGTAAATGCTAAATCGTCTGTGGATCGTTAATGGTACGTGCAAAGGAAAGGAATACCAGGGGATTCGGTGACAAAGCCCCCGAATTCCCTTTTTGCGCAGCCTTCCTTTTACTTTGAAAATGTACACGCTCTACTTTTCGACAGTCTGCCAGGACGGAAAAAGCGCGAAATTGTTGGCGGCCTCGAAAGTCTGAAATTTGAGGTGGAAATTTTAACCCGTTTCACTTTGGGAGGTCTCAAAAATTGTGCAAATAGTACCGCAAGTCTTGTCGTCCACAAGGTTGGACGTTGTTGTGTTCTTTTTTGCGAGGATTTTTATACAGTTTGGAGTTTCGTTGAGATAGAACAGGGATGGTTATTTTGCAATAACTTCAATTGTGTTATATTATTTGTTGTTAGGTTTCTCGGATAGATATTATTTAATATTTCTTATAATCTAATAATAATATTATTTAATATTCTTATATCTAAAACGCTCCCTTATTTAATAGGGTTAATCAATATATTATTTTATTTATTTTTAATTATTATGCATTATTACTTTTTTTTTAAGTGTTTAAGGTTAATTATTTATGTGTTTAAGGTGGTTTATTTTAAAGTGTCTGAATTTATAGTATGTTAGTTCGAATTGTTTTAATTTTGGGTCTCTAAATTTTTTAATATTAGAATTCCGGTTGTCTCGGTTTAAGGTATTTGAAAATGGTATATTTTTATATATTTTTATTTAGTGTGAGGCAACTTTTTAATATCTATCAGTCAATTTACAGTGTTATACTTGGGAATATTTTATTTAGCTATATTTCAATCAAGGGTGATTCAATTTTGAATATCACATTTTGAAGTGTCTTACAATTATTTATCTATGTCTGGAGTATCTCAATTTAGGATATTTTAATCCAAGACATTTTAGTTTCAACTATCTTATCTTAGGGTGAGTCAGTTCGCAGTATTTCACTTTGAGGTATCTTAATTTGAGTATTTTAATTTATAATATATTTAAATCCAGACTTTAACATAAAACATCTCGATTTCTACTTCCCTCCTACGGTAAATTTCAATTTTTAATATCTAAACTTTCCATGTTGTCATCTCCCATGCCTCAAGGACAATACAAATCTATCTTTAATAATTTTCTCTACCATCCAATTTGTATTTGCACTCCAAAAATTTTCTCAAGCATCAAAATTTAATATTCGACTCCCAATTTTTATTTTCCTCCTTAGAATGATTTATTTATCGCATCCCACCCTCAAAAACTTCACCTTCATTCGCTTCTCCTCTTTTTCACACCTTAAAATCGATATTTCCCAGCAGAATTAAAACTTGAGCCATGCATCGTATAGGGGGATATAAAGGGAAACTTATTTCACTCAAAGGGGGATAATAAAAAGAAAACATAGTTCTAGAAGATCGTTTTGGGGGTAACTGCCCGGATTCACGCATCCATTTCCACGAAAGCCGTGGCGGATCGAACAGAAAGCAGAATGGATTGATTTCGAACTCCCTTATTCCAACTAAATAGACCTGCTGGATTTGTAAGAGAGACAAATGGGCCGATCGTTGCGTTTCAGAATAAGAAAATGTTTCAAGCGACTTGAATTTCACACGGGTTGAGGTGTCTGTCGTGTCAATCTGAAAAGATTCAACGATATTATCAAAGATAAATAAGAATATTCAAAGAAAATATAAAAAAATTATTCCCTATTCGCTTGATAATGTGCAGAAATAATTTTCACTGTTTGAAGATTCTCAAATTCATTTCCACCATTCACATTTAACGTATCGCATTTAATATCTCGCCCATATCGTGTTTCGTTCATTGTGCCGAATTAATTTGCCCTTTTCCGAGATAAATATTTTATTATTAACTCGGTTTCTGTGCAAATACCGCACCGGGAACTTTTTGCTCGTTAATATCATCCCCCTTCGAAACGAAATCGAATCATAATATCCGGTAACCAGGCTCCACGTTGCAATTGAAATTCCGCGAATATTTATATTTCATCGTAGATTCATTCGTCCATTTTATCGTTCTCTTTCGCTTACATTTCGGTGGATTATTGTACTGGTGAGTTAGCAATGAAATTTCGCACGGTAATAAAATTAATGGAGAAACACGTCCGCGAAAGAAGAGAAGGGGTTTGAAAGAAAAAAAAAAGGAGAAACGATCGAGTCAAATCCAGCGTGAAAGCACGGGAAGATCCATTCGTTTCCATTGGATTCAGGCTTCTTTCTACTCGTGAAAAGCCATTGATGGAGAGAGGGAAGAGTGTTTCCCCCATTATACCGTCTCGAAGAAAATCAAGAGTGCCCTGCGACTCCTGTCGCCCGTGTTTTCGCCCCTCCAATCCGAGCTGTCGGTGTTCTTTTTACCGGATAACATAGATCATCCCTTTCTGAAGGCAGAAGAGCTATCATTGTGAGCGTGCGATAGAGCAGCTGCTCGTTTTCACGTACTTCTACCTTAGCGCTTCTTTTCTTCTACGCGGGCGGCCATTTTGGTGAACGCGCGTCTTTGGAGAACATTCTTGACTTTCGATTCGTTACATGGCGACAGGTTAAACACTAAATATGCGGCAACCGTCAAATTGACTGGTACCTACTTTTTTAAAAATTCTTTTTAAGTTAATAGAACAGTAGTACGGTAAATATTTTACGTGTATTTTATAATATACAAATTATTTACGGATCGTACTTTCTACCAATTGATCCATCTCTCTTCAAGATACTTATTTAATATATTTACACCTACCAGATTTAAATATATTAAGTAACTACCCACTAGAACTACCAGCGTTATACTTATTTCATTTTAATACACTAAATAATTAGTTTAGAAAACGATGAATCGAAAGTTGGAGAAGATGAGTAATTTAGTCATTTATATGTTATAAGATGGACGTACAATGTTTACTATGTGGTGCTAATATAAACTTGGAAAGGTTTCAGAAAAAATGATGAACCACCTTTAATTTTTGACCACCTTTGCAGTTCTAGTGTTAATCAGTACTGTGAAAATTCAATATTATTGATATGTTGGACAATTTTAATTTTGGAGAAGTGAGAGTGTTTTGATTTTGGGATTTTTAGTCTTGAGAGTAGTGTGAAATTAGCAGAGTTGATTTGGTTCCACTGATTGAAAAAGAGAGTGAGCTTTCCATCATAGACCACCCTTAACTGTTATGATCATTTCTAGGGTCTACTGTATTAAAAGATTTCTGAACTGTGGGGAATCTAAGACATTAAATCATAATTTAGGACAATTAATAATTCAAATGAACTAAATGAAGTTCTAAAATAAACTCACGCTCATAAAATTTCTTCATATTTTTGAAATCTCAAGTTCCATTAGATGAATTGAGATTTTCGAATTATAATTTAAATAAAAAAAAGGTTGGAAAGAAATTCATGGTATTATTTAGAGAATATCGAGAAGAGATAAAAGTTGTACGCGCAACCATTAAGATTTTGTTTGAAACAGGGTAGAGCTTCGGGTAAAGTTGCGAATAAAAAAAAGGAAGTTCCTTTGAAGGAAACCCATCGAAATCGCGCCTCGATTGAACCAGTCGAATGCAGGGAAAACCCTGCCAGGAAAGTCGAAGGATTTCACGGCAGGAAGAGGGATAAGTAGAAATTAGGACGGAAAAGTTTTTGCGGTTTCCAACGTGGAATTTGGAGGAACAGAGTTCTTTCGGTCTGTTAAAGAATTCTCCTCCTGTCGGGATTGATCTAGTTATTCACCGAGTTTCACCGAGGGTGAGATTCGCGAAGAAGGGTGGATTTGGTGAAATTAATCGAAGAAATGTCCCCTCATACTTTGTTTCGTATTTCCTTCAATTCCTTCTGTCCAAATACTTCCGCAAACAAACAGTCAAATTTAAAAACTTTTCGAAGATCTTGTATGACAGCTAAGAAAAAAATTCCTCATCTATGTGAAATTTCTTACAAAATTCTGAATTAAGATTTACCAAGATATTTTTAAAAGCCTGATTATTGAAAAAAATTTAAATACTGTATTTTAATATTTTGAATATGTTCCCACTCTCTGAAATTTATTTATATATTTTTTTAAAAAGAATCTTCGAGAACAGCTGGAATTTCGAGAATGCAAACGAAAGAAAGTAGAGGAAGATGTATAAGGGGAAAGAAAAAGCCTTCAGTTTCTCTCTTAGCCGCGAAAGTTTAAAGGGGTTGCTTAGAAGGGGAGAGAAAGAGTGTCTCGTCGATGTTCTACTCGGAGTTGCGTTTGAGTTCGTAGAAGCTTCCATTCATTGCTTCTTTCAGGTTGAATAAAGGTTCGATGGGGGTTGGGGGTTGGTAAGAACCGCACCACCACCATATTTCCGGCGCCTATGCCTTCGGGAGCTTTTCTCTCGATATCAATCGCTCTGGATTCGCTTCCAGGTTTGTTCTCCTCCTTCGAAACCGTCTCTTCGACGACCGACCACCCTCTTTTCGCCTTGGAATATCGTACAAGTCGTAGGAGACGTTGCATGTATTTTCATTTTTTTCTATCTCTGTTTTCGCACAATTTTTTTATATTAATATTTTAATGCCTTGCGAGAAATTAATTTACAGCTGAACAAATGTTTTAATTTTCAAGAATTTATTTTCATAGAAATTCGGTCTAATGTAAATATGATTATTTTTATTTATAATTGGCAATTGTTTGTAAAGAGTGCTTGGAGTTTTTTGTTAATTATAAATTTCATGGAAGACCTTGAGTCTCTGTATGAAAATGGATTTCGTTACATGAGGTAGATTGTAATTTACGAAAGGGCGCGATTTTAATAATGAAGCAGAATCCGTTAAAGCGTAAATACGCCTTTACCAATATTTAATTGTCTATCGGTAAATATTCTTCGGAAATAATTAATGCCGTCATTTACGGTACCACCGAATGATCATCGATTATTAACACTGAGAAGCTTATTTTCCTGAATGCTTTGTATTCCATGAATTTTACCATTACCCTCCAAGTAATTTTACCATATTAACGTTAACATATTAATATCAATTAATTCCGCCAAACATCGATCCACAAAGGTCCATAATTTTTCACTCGAAAATACATACAAAATTTCTCCCTTTTCCATCAAATATTGAATATAACTTTCTGCCCCCATACACAAATATAAAATTACGAGATTCCTCACCCAAAAAATTAATATAATTCTTTGAAATTTCCAGCGTAAATACATCAATAATTTTTCACTCGAAGATAACCAAAAAATTTCACCCTATTACACCGAAAATAAATATAACATACTACCTGATAAAAAGATATAAAATTTCACAAATTTGTAACCACGTATAAATGTAAAATTGCGATCATTTCCCTTCACAAATAAATCCCTGATTTCTTAAAAATTTCTTAAAAATAAATGTAAAATTCACTGATATCTTCATCCAAAAAGAGAACATTCCAAGACGGAGGAAAACTCACCCCCTTGCCCCAGTGGACCTCGGTCTACAGGCACTTCAGTTTATTAGGTGGACAACGGGGTCCTTTGTCCCGGTTTCTTTTTGATGTACCATTTTCTGTCCGGTTCCGTCCCATTATCCAGAAATGGTGGCCGTGTCTGCCACTTATCCGTATGGGGGTGTGTCCACGTTCCCCTGTTCACCCTAGTGCACCATAGACCCACCAGAACAACAGAGTGGACGAGCATTAAAGCCTTGTTAAGGGTGTTACGACGAAGTCAATTATTGTACACCTCCCACTCTCTATTTCTTCCTGGTACGCTCTCTTTTTCACGTTCCTTTAATGATCTTTCGCTCAACTGAAACCCAAAGGGGTGAAAGATTACAATGGACCTTGGAATCGTGTTTGAGTTGTACATTTATTTCTGTAATCCCGATAAAAGGTCTGGTAAAGTTCCTTAGTTGTTGGTGAAACTGGAGGAACATCTTGTCTGCAAATGCAACCCCGTTAACTTAACCCTCTATGGGCCCCTGTGACTTTGAGATAACGCAAGACACACCTAAGCTTATAGTCTTCAAGGTCAATATTTTAACTGTGATTTCTTTAAAATTATTTTTTTAAAAAATTGTACTATTGAAAAATTGACCTTCAGATAACACACAAATTCGAACTAGAGAGGGTTAAATAGTTTAGTAGGGGGGTTGAAATTATATGTGATGACTTTGTATTATCTACTAGGTATTTTTAATTGTATTGCTTTTATTAGTATGATAGCATTATGGTGATTTCGGGAGATTACAATTATTATAGGGGTTGATTATCATTCGAAATATTAAAAATAAACTCCTCTTTATAAATCTACCGCCCCCTGACATTCACAATCTTTTAACCCATCGTTCTCTAAACTTACTCCATCAAAATTTTTTAGAATTTTTTCTCTGCCCCCTTTTATACCAGAATTATTAATTATATTGTTTTAACATTCTGCCTAAAAAAACAGAAAGTTGCGAATTTAATTCAGAAAATAGTCTAATGAATAATAGAGAAAATAATATATTTTCATTCCATCTGAGTGGTTATTTGACCATGTATCGTTACTGTTAACGTATTGATTTCAATTTTTGATAAATGAGTTAAGAAAATTACCTACAGTACTAAATACTTCACAAAAAATTCATCCATTCAGAATCTTCAAATCGAATGAACTTCCGTCCCAGTAGAAAGATAATCTTTCCCCGGATATCCTCGAACTCTTTACGTGATCCCGCAGTAATTATAGCGCTCGTAAAGGCACGTAAGTAGATTATACGCGGCAGCGCATGATTCTCGAGGCGATTTAAGTTGATCAGAGCCCATGAATGGGATCTCCAGCATGGGCTTCTGATTCGAAGAGATTAGATGCCTATCCCCCTTTTCACGATGGCGCACGGTTTTCCCATTTTCTCGATTAAGGACGCCGGAAGGTCAGAGCCGTGACGAAGGAGACGAAGAAGAAGTCGTCGGGATGTTCCTTTCTATCGGGAAGAACCCACCGTCGTTTCCGTTTCCCGAGACGGCAACCTAATTTCAAAAGTGCTCCGACTCACCCTCATCTTCACGGCATTCCCGTGTTACTTCGCCACCTTACGTGTTAACAAACGGATTTTTTTTATTCCTTTTAGCTAGGGGTATTTTCCTGTTTTTCATTCGCTAATGCCTTCATGAGTATTTTCCTGCTATTTGTATTTTTATTTGAAGATTACAGTATACGTGGATGGTTCTTCCATGTTTTTTTGAAAATTTTCTCTGAGAGAAGTCTTTGGTGGTAATAACAGCTACTGAGACTTTGAATATAACTTGTGTTTTGTTAATTTTATTACAGTGAGAAGATAATGCTTTCTATTGGAACTACATTTTTGTAGAACTGAAACATTCAAGGTGAAGATTGTATACACATCATTTGAGTGCCGCATATATGCGGCGATTGTAGATACACGTCCTCACGTGGACGCTGAATATATGCGGCGCTCGTACATACACGTCGTCGCGTGGACGCTACATATATGCAGCGCGTGTACATAAACGTCGTGGCGTGGATGCCGTATATATGCGGCCCTCGGAGCGAAAGGGTTTAAAATTTCTTACGGAATTCACTGTTAAATACTTCGATCGTGTTGTTATAATTTCAAAGCTGCCGTACTATCTCGAGGCGTAATTTTTTTCCCACATGTTCCTGAAATTAGCAGAACTTCATTGTCATGTTCACGCGCCGATCGTCTCGAAAGGAAGGAATTTCATATTATAAAGATACGCGAGAGAGATACCGATCGTCCGTTGAGACTTGGAAAGCCGGACCAAAACTTCTGCACTGCGTGTCTGACATATTTCATCCTCGGGAATGTTTCTCTGCGAATGCACCCTGGAACGTTCGCTACGATTTTCGCATGCCAGCCATCTCTCGTACTGCGGATGATCGCGATTTCTCGATTTTACGTTCGAGAGCTCTTTTCGTACGTTCTCATTCGACTGATCGAATTCCAGGTTCACTGTCCGGATTGATTAATTAACGGGTCCCTGTTAGGTGAATTCTCTCGGTTCTGTGAATCGAATTTCTTTAGACGAGGGATTCGGCGATGACACGCTTGAGTCATCCTTTTTTTTGACATTTTTAGGGTCTTTCTGACTTTGGGATTTTTTGTTGTAGAATTATTGATATGATGGAAGAAGAAACTTTCCAATTGGAATGATTTGTGTTAAATAATTTTAATGAATTCCAAAAGTAGTGGAAGAAATTATTATAAATTTTAGAATAAATATTTAAAAAAAATATATTTCTTTGGCGGAGAGATCACTTCGAGGAATTTTTTAAAGGGCATTTCGACATTTTGATTTTTAGTTTCAGAATTATTGAGGAGATCGTAGAGAAGCAGTTACAATTTATGTTAATCAATAGTTATAAATTTCTTCTTGATTATTATTTATTTTTTTTAAGCAATAGTGTTTTTGTTTTTAAACCTTAATGAAATGTAAATTATAATTTACAAGATTGAAAAGATCACGTACATTATTCTAAGAATTAATAATACTATTGCAAAGAAAAAATAATTTATATTTCTCGATTCGCATAAACTAAAAAAGAAAACTGCGACTAGATCATAAAAATTCAAGATATTTACTCTCAATCAGAAAAATATCCATCCAAGTATTTCTTCCCAAAGAAGCCGATCGTCCTCGCGAATTTTCTGCATTCTCGCTCAATGAAATTCTCAACACTTCAAGCACAACACCTCAAAGAAATCTCTTCGAATTTCCCACATTACGTAACATTTGCGCCAGTACGATTTCCGAAAAATCAGAATCGCAAGAAGTTGCCAAAACTCGGCCGATGAAGAAGCACCAAACTTTAATACATTTTTGATCGATTCAACGATGATTCGTCGTCCCTTTTCTCCATCTCTTCTTCCGTTTTCCTCTCGTTTTCGCAATAAGAATCGTTTTCGTGACAATATCGATGATATTCGCGTACATCCTCGTGGTGGCGTTGAAAATAGCTAGAGCCTTGAAACTTTTAAAGAGCAGAGTACACCGAGTTGAAATAACCGCAACGAGAAACGAGAGGCCAGCGAATTAGGTTGACTCTGAATTAAGCAGGGGTTTCAAGATGAGAAAATAGACGACCCGATATGTTCTTTTAATAAATCACATCAAAGATTGATTTATCGGTGGTCCTGCGACAAATCATTCTTATTCATCCACTGAACATTCCTCTTCGATTGCCTGCATCATAGAATGCAATTAACTAAATTACTCTATATGATGCCAAATATTTAAAAATTATATTTTTAAATTCAGGTCCGTCTTCGGTGTTTCTTCTAATATTAAATTGACAATTTTCTGAGTATCTTTCGGAAAAATATTATTTTATAATCAGTAACACGATCGACATTCTATAACAATAAACAGAAAGTATCGGTACAGTCAAATTTACAGATGAATTAAAAAATCGCCGCAAATCACGGACGACGCATATATACGGCACTTGTACACACACGTCTTTGTGCGGATGCCGCGTATATGCGGCTCTCGTACAAAAACGTCGTCGCGTGGATAACGCATATATGTGACGGACGTACAAACACGTTGTCGCGTGGATAACGCATATATGCGACGGTCATACTTACACGTCGTCGAGCGAATGCCGCTTATATGCGGCGCTCGGAGCAACAGGGTTAAGGGCTGTCTTCTGTGTTCCTCCTAATATTAAACTGACAATTTCCTGCCAGGCTCTAGAATTATGTAAATCTGTTATCCAATTAAAAATCTAAGAACTAAACTAATTATAAGTGCCATAGAAGTGTTAAATTCACGGAGTTAGTAAAAGAAGTAAGCCGCAAAAGTAAAAGATAACAAAATGAAGGATCGTGTCGCACGTCCTCGTTCGACATTCGCGTTAAGTTCGAGATTTCTCTGCAGCTTAACTGAAAATGGCCGACATAATGAGAAACACCGCTCGGTCGAGTTTTCATTTATTCCAGCTTCTTTATGCGAGGAAGGAAGCGGTCGGTTGGCTGAGGCACATTTGTCTAATTCCGCTTCTTTTATGCGCATGCCGAAGCGGACGGTGAAGTATTTCCCTTTCCTCTAATTTCACTTCGTTACGTGCATGCAGAGGTAGACAGTGAAGTATCCCCTTTCACTAATTTTACTTCCTTATGCGCATGGAAAAGTGCGCGCCCCTTGGAAGGAAAGAGAGATATAAAGAGGCAAGAGAACACGGGCCGTTTCGTTCCTACGCTTTTGAATTATTCGAATTAAACGCCAAGCCCCTGGCTGCTTCTTAGATTGCTTTCCTGTAGTGAATGATTTTACTTCTTTCTGAAAAACAGCCACTATTCTACTGCACCCCCTCAGTGATTGTTCCTCCTGGAATTGAATCCGTGAATGAAAATTCAGCAGATTCTCTTATTGATAGAGGGGATTGATTTAAAATCGAATTTTTTTCGGTGATAAAATAGTGCTTGGAGGAGCTTTTATAAAATCTTTTATACTTTGGTGGAAGGTGTAGACTCTTTTTCATAATGTTAGAGATATTTTTGCGTTAGCAAAAGATACAATTAATTCGCCATAAACAATAATTCATATCAGAACTAGTAAAGTAGTCAAAATAAGTGGTTCTGAATATTTTGCAAATATTTTGAAAATTTCTGTTTTATTTTTATTTTCCACGTCTATCTTGTAGACTGCAAATGATTAAGTCAGTCTAGTAGTATCTGATCTTCTTCGAGTATTAGCATGTAATGCGTTGTCAAAGCACTTACTCGGTATATTTAAATGTGAGTAGATTTAACGTCGGTAGTTTTAGTATTAGTGCATACAATGATGTTTCTTGAGTTGTTAGTCACAGTTTTCATCACCCAAAGTGTTCCATTTGCTTAATATCACTTGACACCAACTGTAAGGCAAAGTATTTCGCTTAATTCGTGATTACCCACGAGGATAACCCGCGAACGAATCCGCCAAGGCAGATTGGGCACACTCCACTATGGGGTTGGGGGTGGTAAGGATGATAAATCAAACTGGAGCGAGATTAGGATAACAGGGAGGCCGACTGGTACAAAGTAGCTGAAGACAGGCTAACAAGATTCCCATTGAGATTCCTTGCTGGCAACTTACCAGGCAACTCGCTCTTTTTTCATCTCTCGTCGCTGTTTTCGTGGAAATACTGACGGAACTGCTCTCCATTTTTTGAAATTGATGAAATTTTAATTAGCCAGGATAATTTTCCAAAACACTTCAGGGTCTCAATTGTTTGTGGTATTAAAATAGTTAGGTTTTTTTTCATAATTGTTGGTCCTTTCAATTTGAGTAGGAGCAATAGCTTGGAAGTTTCTACATTCTGTTTGAAAATCGTTAAAAATTATATATCGAATTGTTTTTGTGCATTTTTCATAATTATTGATCCCCTTAGCTTCTTAAGTTGAACAAACAGCTCTTGCGGTTTGTCATGAATTTTTCAAAATTTTCAATATTATTGAGGATTTCAATTACTGGTTAAAGTCGTTGAAATGTTTTACAATTATCAGTCTTTTCAATTATAAATAGACTGATAACATTTAAGAATTTTTTCACAATTTCAACTACCTTTGAATTAAAAATATAGATTTCTAAAAAAAGCATATATTACTAAGAATATTAATTATTTACAGTATAGAAATCACGAAAGATTTTAATAATCGTTGAGTCCCATTATCCCCTTGGAATACAAAGTTTTGAAATATTCCAAAAACTATTAAATTGAAAATATCAGCCGATTGCAAAATGATCTCATTATTGCCGCACTAGTAACATTATTTTTAGGCATACGAAATATAAGATATCAGTGAGAATTTTTGATTGCAGGAATTAATTTTGAATCTTTGTCAGCTGAGTCAGAAAAGAACTCGTGGGCTAAAAAGTTAATCAGCGTTGTAATGATAGACACGCAAAATGTCCCATGTTAAAGGTCGAATACGATACAAGAATGACGATGGGGTCGAAAGAGTCATTGCGGGTTATGTTTCTCCCCGAATTTGAGGCGTCCAAGCAAAGTCCGAGATTTAAAGTCGAGTAGTTTGAGTGTAAAAAATAGGGCATGGAAACAAAAACTTCCGGCGGAGTGGCGTGGCAGTAAAAAGATATTGTCGGTAGTAAAGAGGCGAAATTGTAGCACGGCGCTTGTAAAAAAATTGGGCGGCAGGCATAAAACGTAGAAGGCTCCTAATAAAGGTACCCTTGGAGCATTGTAAATATAAAAAGTATATTTTTCCCGGTCGAAAAGGGTGAAATAAATAACTGTGTCAAGAAAATTTTAATCCCACCCTCTTCCCCTGTGAAAATTTTATTTATCTATTTATCTACATGTCTCTTTCTGCATTTATCAAATTATTTCATCCCTAGTATCACAAATCTTAACTTTTTAATTATGGTCATTTTCATTATCAATCCAATTGCTTATCTACTTAATTATTTATCCATTTAAAATTACATCCATTCCTCGATCCATTTCATCATTGCTATTTACCTATTTCCTAATTGTTTATCTATCTGCCTAATTATTGATCTATTTCTATTTCGATCAAATCCATTACCATTATTTGTTATCACATCGTTGCACAATTTTGTCCCTATGTATCTCCGTTTGTCAATTTGTTACATTATTTGTTTCTCTAGCTTTCCAGCCATCCTGTTTATCTATCCCTGTTTATTTATTTATCCGTCTATCTGTTTGTTTATCTATCTGTGTCTCTGTTTTCATATCCTTTCCTCTGTCCAGTAACTCGAATTACAACTTGCAATAACAGCCCGAATTCTAAAACGAACCCTGTCAAATATTTATACGCTATGGCGGTTCGAAAAAGTCGTTTTTTACAGCTCCATCGTTGAAATTACGCTAACGGAAAATACACAGGTTGACGATATTTTTTGAATATTTGAGAGTTATTTTTTCCCCATGAAAGAAAGTGGAACGAAGAAAATCAGAAGGAAAATAATAAATATCGATATACCGTGATATTTTCTTTTATTGGGGAAAAATACAGGGGACTTTCAATATCGAATATTGTAATAAAAAGTATTAGAAAAACTTCAATGTGAAAAACCGAAGAGAAAAATATTTTTATATAAATGAAACTAAAAATTGTAGACAAAAGAGTACGTTTTTAAATTGTAAAAAATAACTTCAATCGATCCGTTAACGAAATTAGAAGCGAAAAATTTTTGAAAATTCTCTCTTATCGTTCTGACGATTCCATTGAACCGGGAAGGGCTCAAGGACGTGTGCACATCGACGTACCCTTCCACCCTCTCGTAGGGGTGGCTGCCCTGTTTCCCTATCGTTCATTACACAGGAACGAGGCCTTCTGGGTGGCACCGTGTTCTACTTTCCATTCTGTCATATCTTCAAATCCTCTTCTGCAAACGGAGTTATCGAAATCGAGCCCTCCTTTTTTTAATGTCGATTCACTATCCATCTTTCCTCCTTCTTTTACCTTGGTTACAAAAATGTATGACTTAATTTGCTCGATAATCGATGTGTGAGGCTCTGTTACATTGGTAGAAAATATTTCTTCATTTATTCCACTATTGATTTCACCTTTAAATTAATATTACGGCAGAAATTTTATCCGTCTGACCAATGACGTCCTTATTCTACTGTAAGAATGAATTCATCAATTCTCTGACATTAAGTACATCAGTACTTTGACTTTCTGATAAAAAAATAATTTTTAAACAGTCAGTGAGTGATTATTTTTCAATATGTAAATTACAAATAATTATTTACCCTCACACATGAAGATGTTAACCCCTTGCTCTATGACTTCTTTTGTAACTTCCTCCATAATGATTTAGAATTAATTTGCTAAAATGAAAATTCGTCAGTAATTCTATATTTTTATATATCGTATAACTTAACGAAATGTTAATTTATAAAATAATGAAATCATAGGTAATTTGAAATTTGGAGATTTCCTATTCCATTTACCACGGGTGTGTCACTCGTTACTGTAGACTAAGGGATTAAATTAGTTTTTCCTCGATAACATT
The DNA here is from genome assembly GCA_910591515.1 of Cerceris rybyensis. Lineage (NCBI taxonomy): Eukaryota > Metazoa > Arthropoda > Insecta > Hymenoptera > Crabronidae > Cerceris > Cerceris rybyensis. The sequence continues at coordinate 9,304,315 of OU342802.1, read as the reverse complement.
ATTTATAGAGTTCAATACACGTAAAATAAGCTTCACAGTATAAAGATACGAAAAGTAAGAGTCTTTAAAAAATTGGAAAATCAGAAACACTTCGTGGGGATAGTTGAAATTCATGGTGTATTCGCGAGTGTGAGTGGGGGTGGATTTATCCCCGAAACTCGGATCGAGTTTCATCGGTTCTGTTTATACGTGTACTTACGCATGTATGAAGATATATTTCGATCAGAACACCGTAGAAACTTCATCTCGCGTTTGGATTCGCCTACAAATATAACTCTCACCCCCGTTAATCGTGCGCCGCACTGGGACGGAAGCCCGCGGGTGCTTTTGACGCTTCAACCCTTACAAGCAGTTGTAAGACGCTCGGAGTTGGGAATCCAAATTTCTAAGATCAACCTTGAGTCGATAAGTAGCTGAGTTTCACCATAGAAATTTCCACTGACATTTTGATTTGTCATTTATATTGTAACTTCGCTAATCTCACTTCCCAAATTTAAAATTCAATAATATGTGATTAAAAAACAATATTTATTAGTACAAAATAAATTCAGAATGTGATTCATCCAAAAATAAAATTCCACTTCTTAGAACACCTAAATTATTTAATTAAATTTTTTAAATATAAATAAAAAGACAGTAGTTGTAGTCTGGAAACTGGAGAACATTATACTAAGTATTTCAATTAATTAAAACGAAAACTTGCTATTGCTGAAAGAAGGACAATAATAATTTTTATATGAACAACAAAATGTATATTATATTTATTATAAGAACAACAAAAATAAATATCTAAGGTTGAAATTTCAACAAATAATTAACAATCCGTGATAGATTCCACAAGCAGAACAACTCAAACCGTGTGCAATATCCCTGCTCGCAGCGGCGTCCATTTATTATCAAATCATTGGCCAAATCATCGGGATTTTCCGGGTGAACAATCAATAAAGACACCACGAAATAAACCGTCCATTTAAGCGGCAATGGCATCATCGTGTTCCGCAAATTGCAGACAAATAGTAAAACGTAGGAGATCCGCCTGTTCGTCCATATATCAAAAGGGGGTTGGAAATTATCGAACCAACCGGTATTCGTGGTACCATTCAACCCCTATGCCATTCGATGGGAGTTGCATTAAATGAATTAAACAGCGCGAATAAATATCAATTTGATTGATCGCCATCGAGCCCACCCACCAAAACTGTTCTCCATTTCTCTTCGCTACTGTCTACCGTTTCTCTTTCGGATTCAACCCCCATGCTTGTGTTCCACGTTTCTGTATATTTCACAGGGTTGATTTATGAACGTTACCTCTAGGTCCATTCTCCTGTCATCGAGATACCTGCAAGAATCGAGCCTACCTCGAATATTCTCTCATCCCCATGAAATTTTGCAATCGCCTTGATTCTTCACCATCCCCTACGCGCACCCTCCTTGCTCTTCTGCTATTGTTAACGATGATGCGTATTCATGGGGTGATTGTGCAATTTACAATGTCAGTAATACAAGGATCATTGAATGATTTTAATGTTGGGATGGTATATTAATGTGGTATTAAATTATTCGAGGTGAATTTTGGGGTGGTTTTCTTTCTTCATGGAACTCTGGTGTTTTTAGGCGAGGTGGGGATGTTTTCTGGAATTTTTGAAGCATATGGGTGAGAAAAATTATAAAGGCGAAGACCAGGTGCGCATTTGGGGAAATTCATTCTTTTAAGGTGTGTGATTATCATTTCTACTTTTCTCATACACAGCACAAAGTACAATTTTCATAGGAGTAATTTGATCCTATCGTGACCCACTAATATCTTGAAATTTTCAGAATTTCTTACTCCATTTTAAACCCTTCGCCCCTAGCACCGCATATATGCGGTATCCACTCGACGCTCTGTGAGTACGACCGCCGCATATATACGGCATTCACATGACGACGTGTAGGTATGAGCCCCGCATATATGCGGCATCCACGCAACGACGTGCGGGTACGAGTGCCGCATATATGTGTTAACGGCGTTAACGGCGGGGTTAAAAAAAAAAAAAGGTGTCAACGGCTTGTGTTAACGGCTTCTTCCTTACCCCAAACTGAACTCTATAGAAAGAACAATTTATCACCTGTTATTTCTTGAATATTCACCTGCCTCCCACACTCAAAACCACCCTCTCCATACCTCAAAACAACCACCAAAACACATTTCCACCCTAATAACTGCACCCACTGCAGAAGCTCAGTCAAAATCTCTTCAAAGCCTCCATCTAACGTCATTTTAACGCAGCTGGTGATCAGATTCACCAGACCATCATCCCCTACTGCTCCTTTTCCACGTTGCTGTCGTTCCTCGGAGATAACAGAGACGCAATTAATCATGCCTGGGGCAGCTAGCCAGGCAGCGTGTCCAAATACGTTATGAACGGGGCGTAGGGCATTGTATCACGGTGTGCACACGCTACCAGACGTTACTGGACACACGGTCCATCCATGGAATGGGTAGTCAGGGGTGTATGGTTCATCAATAACCGGTATTTTCAACCCCCTCTGACCTCCGTGAATTCTCCACGGCCTTTTCGTAAAACTAGCAAGACTCCGTTGACGGCCTTGCAACCCCCTGTCGGTCGTTCATCGAGCCAATTTATTAACCAACCCTGTCAACTTCGCGTATTGACACCCACCCTCTCTGCTGATTGACGCTGCTGTTCACTGAAATTCGACTGGATCGTTAATAATGTTACCTGCATGGAGAAAAATTCGTTTAAACGAGACACAGGTTTGTTGGATGATTCGAGGGGTGGTGAAACGGGATTTTGAGAAGGGTTGGAGTGTAGTGGTGGGTGAATTGGGGTGTTGATTATGTATAATGTTGTTAAGGATGTTGCTCTGGTATTTTGTGCATTGTATCAGTGAGTTTTTTGTTAGTGCGAAATGTGATGTGATGGGAGGGTTTAATTTTGTTTAAGATTATTATATTTTATTCATAAATTTTCATGTGTGTTATTTGGTAAACACGTTGAATGCTATTGATATTCCGCTTGTTTGATCATTTCTACAGGAGCGAAACTTTTTCTTTTAACCAGTCAGCTGTGTTTGACGACTATATTCGTCATGGAGAAATGGAAGTATTTCGTGTCATGACAACTATATCCGTTATATGGAAAATGTTCACGTGGAAAAAGAGTATAGTCGCCATCAAGCTTCAACAGAGCTTTAAACTTTTTTTAGACATAAAGAAGAGTGACAGTTCGTGAATTTGCTATTATTGTTTAATTAATATTAATCACTTCGACAAGAGATTGTATGCCCTCAAAATTGATGGAGATTAAATTGGATAGAAACAAATTGAGACATCATTTTCAATATTAAATGAATGTCTGATGATTTCATTTACCGAATAAATATTAACAATGTCAAACAATTGACTTTAAATTCAAGGGAGAAATTTGAACGCACTGTTCCTAGGTAATTGCATCAATCGAGTTCCAAGGCAATTCAAGGAGGAAAAGAGTCACTGGCGTTTCATTTTATCAACTTCGTGACAGCCTTTCGATACGGTTTTTACGATTATCGTCGTCTTCAAACGACGACACAAGCGACTAATAAAGAATCGAGATGTGCAGAACTTTTCATCGCGGAAACGGTGCAATAACCTAAAAGGAACTTCTCTGCGATCATTCTAAAAACACCAATGCGTAAAATTTCAAATTTCGGGGTGAAAATATTTCCGAGCTGTAGAAACTCTTAGAAATATTTTTAAAAAATTGCAAGTTGAGTGGCAATAATTTGTACCAGTTTTCGAGAAATATTGTATATAATTAACCCTTGATGATTTTATGGAAAATACTCTACTTTGAAATTATAAATATTACAGAAAAATATTAATAAATGGGAATTTGTCTGGGTTAGGTTTTGGAATTTGTCAATAGAAATTTATCAGGACAAGTGATAATAAAAAATATTACGTTATAAATGAAAATGTATTAATTGAAATTTATCCCATGAATTTGAATTTATTAATAAAAATTAGTATGAGAAAAATGTTTAACAACGAATTAAAAATAGATGACGATTTGTTTGCAACATTTGTCAGAGATTTCAGGATGAGTATTTGCGAGTGAAACGATTTAATCTTGGAAGATAGAAAAGTTGTCGAGTCCGTCGATGACCGTCGGAATTTTCGAAATCCTTTCCACCCCCTTTTCTCCTCGATGGATGATCCCCGACGTCGACTCGACGCACGTAAATCCATTCGTAACTTTGACGTCGAAATCCACGGGCTGATAAGCGCGCGTCAAAGATTTGACAGTGACAGAAGTTGCATTCGGCAGGCCGTTTTCCGATTTCGTGATTCCGTGCTCACGAGTTCGCGCGTTTCATCGCTCTTTTTTCCCCCTCACGTTAATGCAAAATTCTGCGTTCCCGGAAAAAATAGGTCGAAGGACAGCCAACGAATTTTTTCTGTCCGAACGTAAAATCAGAGAAATGATAACGAATTTAAATTTTCAACTGACTGCTATATGTGCTTTAGAATATTTTTCTGTGGATATGTCTTGTCAAAAAGGGCTGAAGAACTTTATTTCTTGAAACTGTCAATTTCGTATTAATTTGAAGGAATTTTTTAATTTTCTTTATATTTTAAATAAAATTTTATATCTGATATCTTTGATAAAACTCTCATAAAATTTTAGAAATTAATATGCAACAGAAAAATAAAAAAAGCTTTTTTACTGTACAAACTATATTTCTTTTCAATTTTTCTAAATCTCCAAGTTATAATCTCTGTCAACATTTACCATATAATAAAGAATTTTCATTCATTTAAATTATTCCAATAAGACACCCTCTATATTCTACCACGATTTCACACCCTCCAGAAAGTAAATAAAAGAAAGCTGCAGAAAGGGTAGAAAAAAAAGCGAGAAAATCTAAACGAAACAATCGAGAAGACCGTGGTTTTTGGCGCAGAATATTTGCATCTCGGGAAGGGGTTCCGCACGGCTGGTCAGGAAGGGATGTTCAAAGAGGGTGGCTTTGTTAGGTGTTCGGAGGGACGGTGAGGTAATGCATATTGACGTTTCGCCAATAATTCCCGCGGCGTCCCAACGTTAGGCGTCGGGAAATCTCTGCCAGGGTGCAAACGTATGCACGAGCTTCCAGGGGTTGCAAAAATCGGGGGTAAATCGACTACCAGATTTCTCTAATTTTACACAACACATACAACATTTTAATCTCAGATTTACCTGCGTTCAATCTTGCCTTTTTCAATTTATTTTTCAATATTAACTTCCATGGAGTACACGGTTTTTTAATTAAACTTATAAAATAATTTTAGTTACTTTTAATAAATAAATAGGCGAATTAATTTTTGGACTTTTAGAGACAATTGTTTAAATGTCATTTTACAATCGATGAAGATTTAAGACAGTTGAAATTTAATTTACACAGGGATGTTATTAATTGAAAAAATAATAGGGGGGTAGTTTTAAGACATGGTCCACAAATGAATAAATCATTTAAAACAATAGAGCATCGAATAAGAATTCAAGGACGTTCCACGAATATTTTCCTGGCATTGACGTTTACTTAGAATTTAGGAAAAGAGTTTTCCACAGTCCGTGGAAAATCGTAGTCGACGTTGTTTCCATTTTCGACAGGTGAGAGTGTTTTCACCTCGACGACGGGGGTGAAAGCACTTTTTTTCCTTTTTTTCCCACCTCCGATGCGTCGCGAGAAAAATATTTGTCGACGTTGGTCAATGTTATTTCTTCCCCCGACAGCCGCTCCCTTTTTCCATAAAGTCGTTCTCTTTTATCGGATTCGTTAAAAGTACCATCCGTACCCATAATCGAAGGAAAAATAGAGCGAGTGCACAGGGGAGGATTTTAATTAGGAACAAAAATTAATCCACCCTTAAACGGGAAGAGAAATTCTCTCATCGTGTTCAAACAACTGTTGAAAAGTACAACATCTCCTACAGTTATTAATGTTAACAAAAATCTTTACCCCTTTAGATACACAATTTAAAAGACACGGGATAAATGTAATTCTCAGTACAAATAGAAATTATTCCCGACAAAAAAACAGATCCCAAGAAGTTGAAAGTGGGGTGCAAACAAATAAAACCATTTCATTTAAATTCTCTCTAGCTCCCGTACCTTGTTTTCCATCCCTTAAAATTCAATCGCCCCTTAAAAAACACTCAACAATTTCTCCATGAATTAATCCACAAATTTCTCAGCTTCTTTCCACCCTCCTGTCATCTTTCATTATTTTTTAAATCTTTCTCCTCGTCATGTCGAATTTATCCAACGAAAAATCCATGGAGTTGGACGAAAAGATGAAGAGGGGTGGAAAAGGGGGATCATTGAAAATGTTCCGAGAATATTGGGGATCATCGTGGGTGCAGCGAGTGAAAGAGTACATCGAAATATATAAAGAGTTACAAGTGTCCTGTCGAAATCGATACCGCGACGCGTATTCATTGAAATCGAAAAGCGGCGAAGGGGTGAGTTGCAGGCTAAAGGGGATGTATCGGTGCATCCGGGGGTTGATGAGGGCTTGCTCGATGTTTGCTGATAATTTGTCGCTTTTTGGTAGACCAAAGGTTATTGAAATACTCCATTGTTATACCGTTGTAATTTACACTTGAAAAAGAAATTTTGTATTATAATTAACTTGCATAATTTAGCTTCATTATTTGAGAGATTTTATAGAACGGCTGCAATTATTTTTTCTAGATATTTTTATAGATTTATTTAATTGCAAAATGAAGTATTGTTCTTCAATTCCTTTCTGTTTGATAACATATAATATTGCAGAATGGTAAAATATGCAACTAATTAAGGGTGCTTTTTTTCCCAGCAATATTTTTTATTTTCACGTTCGAATGGGAAGTTTATTGAAACCCGTAGAAATGGATTTGAAATGGGAACTTTTACAGGTTGATTTTTTAAAATGGGATATATTAATGATAAATTATAAAAGGTAATTTAATTGAACAAGTTTCATGCCGAATCGAAAGGGTGTTTTTTATTAACATTTTAATTCAGAATTTTTCGAAATATGAATTTTACCAATGGAAAGTCAACCGTGAAACATTTCCCCACGTTTTTCCAATGCGTAATATTCCTCTTTTAGCTTTAATATTAACTGAAACGTACAAAAATATTTCTTAATAAATCCCCAATGGACATACCTCCATGAAATAATTTAATTACAAAATCAAACTTCCTGGAAAATTTTCGAGTGATATTCAAGCTTGGGAAAAAAACAACGTTATAAATAATTCTGTTGCTGCTTCATCATGAATCGAAATTGCATACTTTGATTATAAAAATTCCCATTTGCAACGAATTGAAATAATTATCGTAGCAACATCAATGCTGTTCAGAATAGAAACAAAGTCTAATTATCGACGTTAATTAATGTCGATGATGCTCCTTTATTGTCGCCGGTTTTCAGCCCCTATTCGCACATAAAAGTTCTCCCTTGAATTTTCCCCCTTTTTCTCACCCTGGATCTTATCACGTTCGCATTTTCTTCTCGCCCTTTTTTCCCCTTTTTCCCTTCGGTACTGCAACACGATTGGTTCGGTCCGATCCATTTGTGGCATCGATTCCTTTTTCCTCGTTTACTTCGCGCTTTTTACCCCCTTTCAACCCCCTTTGAGTTGTTTTTCCACGGCTCGCGACCAATTAAACGAACACGCAGTTCTTTTTGTTTTTTCTCTTTTGTCGATTCGTTCGATTGCTATTGATTTCCAGTATTTCTTGCTGATTTATCATTGTTCAGGTTGTAATTAAAAAAAAGGGGGGTGGGAGGAATTGATTTTGAAAAGGCTTCGATGATATTTTTAATTTTATTCAACTCGGTTTTCAGCGTTGGAGTTGAATTATTAATATTTCGGGTAAATCGTGCGGGAATTTTTATCATTTTTAGCGGAATATTTAATAATTGGGGGATTTAACAGTTGTAGAATCTCACGGGGGTTAATCAGAGGATAAAAATATTTTATTCACATTCTTTTTTTCTGGAGGGTTATTATTTATCACCTACCATTTAAATGGTTGCAAGGTGAATAATATTTTATGTGAATTTCGTTGTACGAATTTGTCAAAAATATCGTAAAAAAACTTTTTTAAAAAACATCCAATTATATTGTAAAATATTAAGATTTGATAAATCTCATATTTAGGAATAAATAATAATATATTTAAAAATTCGTACATCATAAAAATTGAATTTCCAAGTACGGTGTGCACAATTTCAAGAAATCGAGGTATAGAAATGGGGCGAGGAAAAGAGAGCACCCTATCTCAACTGGAAGTGATGCTGGGAGCCTTCTTTTCTCGAATGCACTCGAGTGCATCCATCGCGAATGCACCCTGTAGCCCCTGCGCTTATCCGAAGGCTCCTCCGGTTTTCGGGGGTTGCGGCGTTCCAAGAAAGAAATCTGGGTTTCCTGTCAGTGGTCGGGGGTGAAAACGTATCCGAAGGGCACACGCTGAAAGGAAGATAAAGGGTGGCGAGGAAAGAAGGGGTGGTTTGAAGAGTGAAAAAAAAAGTGTGGAAGAATGAGGCGAAGGAAAATGCTGGGTAAGTCGGAGAGAGGAAACCTACTTGGAATTCTAATGGGGATGCGACCATTGCAGCCTGTTGCATCGCGGCACGTGCTGCTATTTAAATCTAGACTCTCCTTTCGATTGTAGGATGATGCGAGTTTTTTAAATACTGAGGTCGATGACCGTTTCAAGGAAGGTTCAGTTGCCAAGGAATTTTATTTAATGTGTTTGTATTGGGGAAATTATTTTCGCATTGAAGAACCTACTTTTTATTTAATATCAACTTTAGAACTGTCAAGGCAGTTTAAATTATTATTTCTTAATTATTTATAAATTTATGAGGAAATAGTTGATATTCCACGAATATTTTATAACATAAATTATTTAACTGATTGTCTTATTTGCCGCTTGAAGTATCTTTTGTCAATTTATTTAATGCAAGAATAATCTGAATGGTTTTAGATTTCTTTATTTATTGTATTTAAATATAACAAATTTAAGTTCATGCACTACAACTTCTTCTTACTATGTGCCCAATAACTTTGAATTAAATTGATAAATTAAAAATTTATCAGCTACGTTTTAATTATGACAAATTGTTTGTGAATTAATAATTTAATTTCTATTTAAAAAAGCATTTTTTATTTTGTGATTCTTATATATTGCTAACTAAATGAATTATTATCATATTCGACACTAATTTTATTTACATGATGCCTCATAACCTTACTTTTCATTTTTTGTTAAGTTTTAATTTTTTTCAATCTGCAACCATTTGGATAACTACCAAATTTCAATATCATTTTTTATATAACAAATATTGTAGGACAAAAAATTGCCATCCACAGGTCCCTTGGCCTACAGTTTTTCTCGTACCTTCATTCGCGAAAACAGAGAATTTGTCTCTAATCTCTCATACACCATATTATTTTACACAATATTAATATTATAAAAATAATTTGTTCGTCTCACAATCCACTGGTACGTTTAATTTAACAATTTTCAAATGACTTAAAAATAAAAAAAAATTAGTGTAGGACAAAGGGCGAATAAAAACAAATGATAAATGTCCTCTTCAATAATTATCAATTTATTCAAATTAAGATAGAAAATGGTATAAAACAGTAAGACACATTTCTTCGTATCACGTGACTTTTCGCGGGAAACGGCTTGCCTTCCCCCACCACTCTCTCACTAAGTCGCGGTTGGCCGTGGTGGGGGTACAGCGCTATCGAGTCACGCGAGCGCCGCCAGTGACGCCGCATGTGATCGAGTGAGTAAGACGCCGTGATCTTCGCGCTCGTTCACTGTCATTTACCATTGTAATTTAATACCGTCGCTCCTCCTGTGATCTCTCTTGTGTGGCAAATAAGTAAACGCGATAATTCATAACGGTACACGTGTAATTAGTAGATCACGATTCATTTACGCGAGTGCCACGCGTGACATCTGGTGGATCCATGGGCATGCGCAACAGCTTGAAAAGCGAGACTTCCGGAAAGAGAAGACTTCGATTTTGGCTGGATATCTTCAATAATGTATGGTTTTTAATTAATATAAATTAACAGTAGATCTATGGAAGTGCGGAAATTAATGGAGTTTTATATTTTTTTTAATATTTTAAAATTTTCTTCTTTGGTACCTTTGTTTTAAAGTACTTTGTTTATATTTTTAGATAAATAAATGTAATCTCTGTATATCTACTGTTGATATCGTTGTTTGCAAAAGCGTATTTCGAAATTACGTTACAATTTCGGTGGGTTATTGTCCCTGTGACCTTGAGTGTCACCTGACTTAGCTCCTAGGCTTTCGAGCAGGCTTGTCAGAGTTATACAGATTTACAAATATCGCGAATAGTTTTGTACAATTGTCAACGTCACAGGTGATGTAATGTAACGATAATAAATAAAGATACAAAACCGGTTGAGACTCTTCGTCCAGAGAGATCTATTTAAATTTTCTCTACGACCTTGGAAGCGACATGTGACACGCAATTTCACCGCGAACTCATCGATTTCTATGCGGTATATCATTATGCATGGCTGTTAACGATAATTGATATTAACTACGCCAATTTAACGCATCTCGTGGCACCGTCGCCCTAGATTTAATATTGATAATATCTGATAGCATGTAACAGTGACCTTCTCTCTGTTGGAGCTTCTACGTAGCCGAGATTTTATTAGTTTGATGTAACGTAGGATATCACGGAAACTATCAACATAACTGCCCTTGCGATGACGCTGTAGGAGTTCTAGGAATTCACTGGCCTCTGTTTACCTCAAAGTCAACGGTAACTGATTATGAGTACGGGCGTACTCTTATTATCATTGAATTCGTTCGTAAGGATCGAGGGAATATTACTTAGGCGTTTACGAATAATACAGTCGTTATATTGGAGATTATTGTTGAACTTCTTATTATGATGTTGATGTTTAACTGTTTTTTAACCTTCTATGCACCCTTGTAAGTTACGTAACATAAGAATTTTAATCTTTAATTATTCAGCTGTGTTTGACGACTATATCCGTCATGGAGAAATGACAGTATTTCGCGTCATGACGACTATATTCGCCGTGTGGGAAATTTAAGTAGCATTTGCAATTTAACGAGTACGTTGTGTTTGACGACTATATTCGTCATGGAGAAATGACAGTATTTCCTCCCATGACAATTATATCCGTCATGGAGAAATGACAGCATTTCGTGTCATGACGACTATATCCGTCATGTGGGAAATTTAGTTACCACTTGTTATTTTACCAGTTAGCTGTGAGTATACTCGTCTCGCTCGGTTTTCGTGACACATAGTTAACTGGTTAAAGTCATTACAGTGATACTCCTAAATACTCTCGCAGTTTTCTCTTCTCCTATCTGCGCAACCTGCGCGAAAAAACGAAGATAGAAGTAATGAAATCATAACCTCACATTATGTATGTAGTTTGGCGCGCTTCTACATCCCCCACTTTGTAGCTATGACAAAGAAGAGAGTATCTACTCTCTCTGTTTATGTAGTGATGGAGGGGGAACTTTTAGTCTCGAATTCTAGGAATTCCTGTCCCCGAAGGCTCGAGTATTTAGGAGTATCACTGTATTTGAACTTTCTCAAATGATACAACTTAGATCTTAAAAACCATGAAGTTCTGTAGAATCCAATGTTTCAAACTAAAATTCGATCTATTGTTTACAACAATGTTTTTATCATTTTGTGATGTGCTATCGTGCAACTGATCTTCAGATCTGCGGAAAATTTGAACTATAGACGGTCAACATGTTGACTATCAAATTGATTTTCAAATAGTTGGCGGGCTTTAGTGTACTTCGTAGGCAATATTAAATAAGTAGAATTTCCGGTAGAAATATACTTGTCTGAAGTCAGACAGGTTTTATTGCGTTGCACAAGAAAAGAAGATAAGATGGACAAGAAATCCATTCAAGGAAGATAACAAAGGACGGGAGAGTGGTTTGCAATGCAATGCGGGTTTTAGTGTGAGATGGAGAGGAATATAGAATTTGGAATGAGAGTATAAGAGAAACGTGAATATTTCGCACGACGTTTTCTTGTTCTGTCCGCTTTTTCTCGAATAATGCGACAGCTGATTTTCTTTATTGGAGTAGGGCTGGATCAAATGCACCGTCTTATCCAGTGACTCTTGTTGATTGTTGTTTTAACAATTAATTTTGAATTATTGAAAATTCAGTCACCAAAGAAATGTCAAAGGATTAAAAAATTCATTTTATGTATCTGCAAATAAATTTCCAGTACACTTAATATATCGTTGGCCACTGACGAGTTAACTCGCGTTTCCGTGCCCAAATGTTGTTGACCGGTCAGAAGATAACTTGTGTTTTATCTTACATTATAGCTGTTTCTATTTTAACGCTCCAAAAAATTACTAAAATATATAATATGTAGAAATTATGATATACGGTAAATATGTAGGATGTTTCATTGAAATTCATTATGTGTAAATAAAATATACTGAAGTTTATTTAGATTCTTTCAATGTCACACTTAATCACAAAAAAAATAACCGGTGAAATGAGTTATCTTCTACGTAAAATTACCGGTTAACAATGTGTTAAGAAATATTTTTAACTACATAATTTATGTATTTATGTAAATGTGTAATATCTATTGTACGGTCGCTCTATAAATTAATTTTATAGATGTATTATAATATTTTATGTAAATATCATTAATGGACATAATAATGAATGTACCCAACCTGATTCCAATTCATACGGATCATTTAATTTGATGTTACAAAAGGTAGATTTTTAAAGACTGCAATACAACAGATTGTTCTGTGCATTTTACAATGTTATTATATTTAAAACATTTCAGTGATTATTCGAGAGAGATTTCGTTCGCCCACGAAACGAAATTAATGAATACTTTGTTTTATCCCCGTTAATTAAAATACTTGTAAAATGAAAACGTATTGTTTAAAACGAAATTGGCATTTTCAACTTTATTCCTTTTGTGTAGGTAAATCGACTATAATAGACAAAAGATTTATATAGAACCACGAATCGAACAAAACTCAACCAATGCGGTAAAATTCCACAAGGAGTATTTTGAAAATCACTCGTTCAAATTCAAATTCGCGAAGATCATTTTTGACATGATAAATAAAATGACGTGACTTCACATCGCGTGCATGCCGCATATATGCGGCGCTTCTGGGCGCTTTCAAAATTTCATAATTTTCCGCACAACTGAAATTCTTTATATTGCAGACAAATTTGCAAACTTCCCGAGTTTAGCTGTTATATTTTATAACTGTTCTACTTTGAAAACCGTATCATCGACAGTTTTATACAGTGCTCAACGAAGATTCAAATTTGCGAAAAAAATGCAAAATCAAAATTACGTTTCTCGCCATTAAAGTAGGAAAATTTGGTGCTTCATTGAGCTCGTTATATTGTCATAAAAATGCAAATTTTGTAACAATTTCCAGATCGACGAGAAAGAATGACAATTTAGCGATCGTATCGTGTGGAAATTTATTCGAATTGAATCTCCACGCGAATCGAAGTGAAATAGAAAAATTCGCGGACTTAAAATCGTCGATCTTATTTTTTCTCTGGAAATTGCTATCAGGTACAGACTTCTTGCATCGTAGCATTTATTTCGTCCGATTGAAACGTGCTTCTGCCATCTCGAAATGTGCACCCTCGATTTCGCGATTCATCGAGATTTTCCTTATTTCGCCAAGTGCTCCAACGAGTCGCTCGTTTAACCGTTTTAAATGAGGCGATTTTTCTTAAGATATTAATAGTTTTCTGTCCAAATTTCATTTTTCTTATTCGACCCAATTGTCTATTTTTAATTTACATTTTAATAATTTTAACAGTCATGGACATTTTTCTCTGTCTTGTAGGTTATAAATAAATACTTATTCATTTGTTATTTTTCATACACACTTTCAAACACACTCATAATAATATGTCTATTTGAATGGAATTATGAATATCTTTAAAATTCGTATTTTTATGCTATTTTAACCTTCACGCTCATTTCGATTAATTTTCTTGTCAAATATTATTTCTATTTGCCGATTTTTTATTTACACGTTAGTAAATTTGCCATTTACAGGCACACTATCAACTTTACATCTAATAACTTTGAAATAAATACAATTTTATATAAAAAAAAAAGAAGAATACTTGGAAAAGAAATAGTAAAACGAAGGATTAATGCTTTATGAAATTCGCAATAATCAGTCGTTTTACAATTCTTACGTGTCCTTGCAAATACGACCGCGTAATGTTTCTCATCCTCCGCGAAGGCTTTTCTCATTTACAACTGCTTTTAAGAGCACCAGCCTCGTTTAACGTCAATGATATAAAGGTTGCGATAAGCAGTTTAGAGACGCGCCCTTAGCCTTTACGGGTACAGGCTACGAAATATCATGAGGAAAAGGGAGGATGCTGTGAGGTGTTAGTCTTCTGCGTAAAATTAGCTACGACTTTCTGCGTTACTCGTGAGCAACGTTACTCGAGAATTTTCAAATTGCTGCTTTATTGCGAACGAAGTAGCAATTTTCGAGTGTGCACCAGTTGATGCGTGTTTGATGGAATTTTAAGGGCGACGAGGGTTTATGGCTGATTAGAAGGGCTTGGAGAAACAGTTTTCAGTGAAATTGAGTTCTTTTTAGATGTACTTTTAATTCGAAATTGATGATAAAATTGCAATTTGTTTAGTGATAGGTTTAGACGGTTTATATTAACGCATTGTTGGCCAGCAATTTTAATACTAGATTTACGGTCGTTAAATCTAGTATATTTAAATATATTAAATAAGTACTTTACTGCTACTTTACCACTTTAGTACTTGTAGCTTACTGTACTGCTTCTTTATTTTATTTTTTACAAACCGATTTGTCAACGAGAAAATCTAAAAAAAAAAATTATTTAGGAAATATAAATGATTATAGTTGCAAAAACTAGGATTAAGCGTTTGTAAAATTAAGCGCACTTTAAAAATTTCTTTCCGATGCAAACTTAAATAATAATTTGTCCCTGAAATGTTAATCCGTCCTTCGTCCGAGAGCGTTACGAAACGGAATCGAAATGTTGACTTCCGGTCGGTGGAGCGCATCCTCCCTCGTTATCAGACTGCAGGAGGAGGTCACGATGCCCATTTCCTACGAGCGATTTTACGCGAATTGCCTCCATTATGTCCAATTATCGGCTCGAACGAAGGAAGACGAATCCTCGATCGAGGGTTGCAGGGGGTTGTTCCCCCTGGATACTCCATTCTGAACGAAGGGATGGGAATTTTTATCACGCCCCAGGGATAATCTTATAGGTTAAACGAGAGACGGTAATGGATCAGAGTATCGAGACCAATTTCTTATTTCCTTTAGATTCTTCGTAACCAAATTTCTTTTGTGTTACTGCAGCCTCTTCTTGTTAAAGATAGTAATTTAATTTTCTTAGATTTCTGTAGAAATTTATCGTATTTTTGCAGTGACGTTTTATGAGGTTTCGTTAAAATCTTGACAAGTACGTCATGATTGACTTTTTAGTTCGGTTAAATTCGCAGGTATTAATTTATCAATTATTGGTTGGACATTTTAATTTTTTTTGAAATTTTGGGTGATTATTATTGTAAGCAAGGTGGTAAATATTATTTAAATGAAGTTTCTTTACAAAGTAGTTATAATTATAATTTCCAAATATAAAAGATAGTAATGGAAGCCCTACTTGTCTTTATTATCTGTTAAAACTGATTTAATGACAATCAAGTCAATTTGATAAAAAGACAATTCTCTTTTCAAAGCCTTAGGAAAGCGCAATTCCCCAATTAACAGACTTTCTCAAAATTACTAATATAACATATATCTCTGAGATCAACCCTGCAAATTGAAAGAACATGCTACAAAATTCGAGACATTAATAGCAATTAACTAAATTTATCTGAAAACTAATACCCAATAAATTGTAATCCCTCAATTGAGAGACTTTCTTAACACTAAATCTGCCAACGAATCTGAAATATTCCTTAAACATTATGTTATATCGATTAACTGATTTAATTGCTTACAGTATACACTATAGATGTAGGACATCGAAAAAAAATTAGCGTTAAAAATTTCAGTACTATTTATAAAAACTTTCAAAACAAATAATTTTGACCACCTTGATAAATCTAGGTATTATTAAAATTACCAATATATTAAGGTTATTGGTCTAGAACCGTATTAGTCGTTAACGGTTTCTTTTTGTTGTAATGAAAAAAGAAGATTTCGAGTTTGAAAATTATTTTTTTTAATTTTTACACAAAACTGAATAATATTTCATTAAATGTTTCACGCTATTAATAATTAAAAATTAAAAACTAAATGCTACTCGATGATCGTATTATGCGTCATATAATAAATTTGGCAACAACGCATGGAAATGTATATGCATATATATTATGTTCATCCATAATTAGTGTATTGTAAACAAATAGTTTTATTTTTATTTCCTTGTCAAATTTTTTTATAACCATAGAATGAAAAATAAATATTATTATAAGCGCAATTATATGTTGTCACGCTCAGTAGTAGATAAACTATATGTAGTTAATTTTTGAATTTCGCGCTTTTTATGCAGCGTTGCCAAATTTCTTTGCAGTCAAACATGAACCAAGCCTCTGTCATGGCTGATGGTTGTCTCACTAGTTTTTCATTATTTTCAATAAATATTGGTCTAAAACTACACGTGAATGTATATGTTTTATAATTTTTACAGTAATTAAAATGGTTAAAGTTTTGAATAATAAGTTTTTTGAACATTTTTGAATAGCCAATTATGTGAAATTTCAATAAATAGGACATTTCCGGCAAGTTCTCCCATTTACCATGTGTTAAAAGTCGCATTTTTAATATTTAATTATTCAAAAACTATACGATCAATATTTAAAAAAAAAATCAGTAAAACGTATGAGCTGTGTATAAATAACATTTGAAAATTCTAGAATTTGATCTATACATTGCTCTAAAGGGCGAATAACCTTAATATATCTTTAAAATCAGAGTTTCACATGTAAAAGAAATTTGATGAAAAATTCAACGGTTTAATAGCAATTAAATGATTTGATTTAGATGATAGTTCGAGATATAGCAACCCGGCAAAATAGAGCGCGACTTAAAGCGGGTCAAAGCGGGGGCGGCAGTTGCGAATCTGCGTGCGTTGAATACCCCGAAACTTTTTCTCCTCCCTGATTCTCTCAGCAGGGTTAAGAGCTAGAAGAATTGCCGCGGCGTATCAAAAGAAGTCGAGGGTTTAATTTCAAAGGTTTCGAGGACCACCGGTGCTGGCCAGAGGCCTCCTCTCGAGGCTTCCTGTTATTCGAATCCACCCGGGCCACTTCAGACTCGAAACTCATCTTCGTGGACTCTGCCACGAGATAGAAAAAAAGGGGAAAATTGTGGATGGCTGAAATCTCGTAAAACTTGGCATACTCATTGTATGTCCAGTTATGGTAGCAGAGGGTGTCTTTGTAGGGGGTGGTCCTAGGAGAATTATTTTTATGGACAGTTTATAGCTTGTATTTTTTAAATGTTTGTAAATGTAATCTTTTAAGATGATTTGAAATTTGTCTTCTATTGTTTTATTATTTTCTTTTATCTTTATTATAAGATAAATTACAGGGATCTTGATTTTTTTTGGAGTTCTTAGAACTTATTAAATATGCAGAAAAATATAGAGTACGTTATAATTATGAGAATTAATTATTAATAGGATTAACGGAAATGGACACATTCGTCTCTGACTCTTAGAACATAAATACTATATCTTAGAACTAGCTGAAAGTTCCCGTGCTTCGCTACGGTTTAATATCATTAGGATTAAGGACTACTTAAATTAGTAAAAGTTAAGTTTAATGTTGATAATCCATATTCGAAAGTATAATATATTCAATCATTTAAAACCTGCAATATTTTACGTGCTTCGGAACTAAAAAAAACCTTAAAATTTCGAATTTTGAAAAATCCTTTCTTAGTGGGTACTTATACCCTAGAAGGAACGGTCATGCAAAATTTCAAGTTTCTAGGTCAAGTAGTTTCGGCTCTGCGTTGATGAGTTTGAATCATACTTTAACCCCCCCCCCCCCCCCCTAAAATATCGAATTTTTCAAAACCCTTTCTTAGTGAGCACCTAAGACCCAAGGGGAAGGTATGTTCCAAATTTCATTGCAATCCGTTCTGTGGTTTTTGAGATTTCGTGATGAGTGGATGAATGAGTCAGTCAGTCAGTCAGTGGTATTTGAGCTTTATATAATAGATTAGAACATAGTACTAGCCACTGTGAAACAAAACATGTGACTGCCGTATATAATCGACCTCAGCCTCTGTGAAGCAATAAGTGACTGCCGTATATATACGGCGTCAGCCACTGTGATGCACCAAGTGATTGCCGTATATATACGGCGTTAGCCACTGTCACGCACCAAGTGACTATCGTATATATACGGCACCCATAGCGAAAGGGTTAAGAAGATTAATTCAAAACTAGCAAAAGAGTTTCTTAGATGGCTGACGCTACATATGAGGCAAAATCACATATGAGAAAATGTCCATAGAATATTCGTGTCATCTATAAAATGAACGTCGAAGTAACATCGATAAAATTGTCACCCAAAGTATAATTAATCCAAAATGACAACCACCTCTGTTATTTATTTCAATTAATTCTCGATTTTCACCATATTCGTCTGCAGGAAATGAAAAGCTGTTATCGGTGGCAAATGGGTCATGCAGAGGACAGTATTTTGATATTTCATCGAAATAGATATCGCGCGTGTACTACACCGAGATAAATGGTTTAAAAATTTTATTGAAACCCCCGGCAGCGCGTCTGAAATTTTATCGCGAGCCGGCTTCGATGAATCTCTTTCTACGATATATGAAAGGTGACAGGAAAATGGATATTTTCGATGGCCGGGAATCTCGATCGTATACGAGATATATGTCGACGTGTTCTCCAAGCACGGATAATAAAAGTATCGCGTTTCTCCCAGAGATTTTACACTGCTGAAATCCCTGGGAAAGTAATCTCGAATGTTTCTTGCTTAACGCACTCTTTCGCACGATTGCGAAAATTTCATGGAATTATTATCAATTGCAATTATCTATGTAATATATCTAACGCGAGTTGTACATTCAAATTATGTGGAATGACACAATTTTTATAGAGATGGTTTAGTAATGAATAAAATATACAATATTTGAAGAAATTCTTCTGTTAACCAGTTAAGTATATTTGATGTGTATACACGTCAAACTAGATCTCTGTTACAGCGCGTTTGACGTGTATACACGGCAAACCAAATCTCTGTAGGGTGCATTTGACGTGTATACACGTCAAACCAAATGTCTATTATGACGCGTTGGACGTGTATACTCGTCGTGTAAAATAAAAAATTATTTTACAATCTTCAAAATTTATTACTATAAATTGACTATAAGAGCTTGAAGTTTAAATAAAGTACAATAAGAATATTATGTGGTGGGATATTTCCTTTCTATTACTTTATGTTGGATCTTATTGTGTTCTTTGAGAACAAAGATATTCATCACACTGTGAAATTCTCTAACTTAAAAAAAAGAATGCAATTTCCCAGGCAATTCACTCACAGATAATTTTTTTCTATTATAATCATAAGTACGCAAAGCAATAATTAAAAGAAAGAACTTGTAGAAGTAAATTATTTCAAAATTATTATCGCATAAAATATATTCTAGAGAAAAGAGAACGAAAGAAGGTCAATGAAATATTTTATAACTTTTAATCACCAGTAATAGAATACACTAAGTAATGTTAATTAAAACAAAACCATATATGCAGATAAAAATTAACTTATTCATCGATTTCCACTCCCAAATTCGCTTGACTCGCCGTTCTTCACGTTTGCAAAGGGGTTGAACCATCGCAAAACCTGGTATTCGAGTATCTGTTTTCCCGAAGATCGTAAGAAGCGCATTTTCCGATTAGTTAAACCCGGCCAAACGTCAAGGACATTTTTAAGGTGACTTGGTTGAGAAGAGGGTGGAAAAGGGGTGGCTCACATTATACGGTGGAAGAACAAGGGTAGAAAAGGACTGCCAGCGTCGTCTAGATTGAGCCGCGATTGAAAACTCTGCCTCAGGCGATCCAAGAGTTTCGATTTAAATGTCTACGCGAGAAGGGTGGAAAGTTTCGTTACCTTTTATACGGGGTGGTAAGTCGGGATTCTTTGAGGGTCGATGCACCGTCATCCTCTTTTAAGGACTTTAAGGGTGGTTTTAATTGAGATTGACACATTGACTTGTTTAACCCTCCCATGAGTTAATTATCCTTTGACTTTTATAAAAATTGTATTTATTTCACCTTAATCATTATCATATGTGAGCTGTTGAAATTTTTAAAGTTAATTTATTTTTCATCCGGATACTTCGAGAATATATTTAATAATATTGATACCAAGTTTCCAAATTTATTTGAACCGGTTAACTTCGATAATTATATTTTTTCCAGTATTAATAATTTGGAGAATTTTTGCATATACAAATTTTTCCATAGAAATTGAAATATTTAATGAACTTTTTCCTTCTTTTTCTCTTCCAGTCTTAGAAAGTTCGCCTAACACTATGATATTGCAAAGTATGATAAAGACATTTTAACATTGATTGAAATTCAATTAAACATTATTCTACTGGACATTATTCTAACATATCAGTTTCTTTTTTTGTTTCAGGTTAAACTCGACAAGAGTCACAATGGGAAACCTTCTAGGGTTATTCACATCAGGAATATCCCCAACGACGTGTCAGAGGCCGAGATCGTTCATCTTGGCCTGCCCTTTGGCCGTGTCACTAATGTCCTCGTTCTCAAGGGCAAGAGTCAAGTAAGTCTCGGTTTTCGTTTCTTCAAAAAACAATATACACTTCCGTATTTAAAGGTTTCGTTATAGAAATAAATTTTGCTATATTTCATCGTTTCGCTGCCAGCGCTTTGCATAATTGGTATATTAATTTTATTTATATTAATCGTTATATTAATTCACTTTGTAGGAACCATACAATTATAATATAATAATTAGTTAACCCACTATGAGCCCCTGCGATCTCGAGGTAACTCAAGACACATCTAAGCTTCTATTTTTCTAAGTCAAATTTTTAACTTTGTCAAATACTATAATTTAACTCGTGAAAATCATGAAATTCTTTGCAATCGAATGTGTAAAATTCAGGTTTAACCTATCAGTTAAAATGTTATTTTTATCATTTTCTAATTGTTCTATCGTGAACCTGATCTTCAGTTAGTACACAAAATTTGAAGTATAGAGTGTTGATATAATATGAAATAAAATCAAAATATCCTTAGGTTTCCCATATCGTTTTCAAAATAGTCCTAGTGCGCAGAATCTTCAGCAATGTTCTCCAAATGGTTCTTGGCAATTATGGTCAACTAATCATAAAAAATTTCCAATTAAATGGAAGTGATCAACCATTATTTTATAATTATTATTAATTCTTAATCAAATTTCTATAGCTGTTGTGAAAAATATCTCAAACAATGTTCTTCAAAACGTCCTTTCACTTCCAATGAAGGAGCAGCAACTACCACTATCCCCTCAATTTCTCCATCATTCCAAAAATACTGCCAACACTTTGAACATTCTTCTACGACCCATAAATTGCTCCCACAATCCTAAAAATTGTCTTACAACCCCAAAAATCTCAATTAATGTACTCGAAAACGTCCTTTCACTTCCAATAAAGGAACAGTAACTGACACTACCCTCCAATGTTTTCACCACTCCTAAAATACTGCCACGACTCTGAAAATTCTTCCACGACCCTAAAAATCCTAAGCCATTTTCGACTAAAAAATTCTACAAATATCTGTCGTCCTCAATTTCCCCAAAATCTCTCACCGAAAATCGCTTTTATCCATTGCTGTGCACTCTGAAAACCCCAAAGGGTCGATGAAGGGGTTGAAAGGAGGGGGAGGGTTGCTCGATTCATAGGAGAAATTGAAGTTTGTGCTGCACGAGCGGCCCACTCGGTAGTCCGGACACGGATGGCCGAGTGTGCAATAACAGAAACAATTGAATCATCGATTCGCGGGATTCGAGTCGACGTTCAGCCATTTAGGCATTATTATCCGTTATTACACCCCTCCTCGTTCTCCACGCAAAGGCTTGCGACAAAGGGTAGGCAGAAGGTTACTCCACAGCTACCCGACTTTTTCCACCTTCAACCCCTGTGTTCGCGCTCCTCCACTTCCTGTTCTCCGGTTCTGTGCTTCACCGTGACGCTACACGCATCGCGAATCTATTATTTCGCACGAGACTCCATTTGTTCCTCGCCAACTCGCCGAGTACCGTTTCGTGTCGATCGAACGTTTGCTTTTCCAGGAGGAGTCCTTTTGTTTTTGACGATTGTGATTTTTTGCGGGAGATTTTCAGTAAGGGTTGCTGGAGTGAATTGGTCTCGTGGTTTTGAAATTGCCAAGTGGAAACGAGTTACCGTCTGACTGTAATCCTAAAGAGTTATGGTGTGCACATTATATTTATTTATTTAAATATTCCGTTTTCTTGGAATACTAGTCAATTATTTTCTATAGTCATTATTAACCCTTTCTACTCCGAGTAATTTTTATCAACAATTATAATTCTTATAATTTTTATAACTTTGTCCAACTACTTCAAGACTATTTACACGATGCAAGTGCACATCTGTGGAGAATTAAACATCTTGCTTTGATAGTAACAAAGAATCGTATGCATTTTACCCAGTCAGCTGTGTATGACGACTATATCCGTCGTGGAGGAATGACAGTATTTCGTGTCATGACGATTATATCCGTCATGTGGGAAATTTATGTAGCAGTTGCTACTTAACCATTCAGATGTGTTTGACGACTATATCCGTCATGGAGGAATGACAATATTTCGTGTCATGACGATTATATCCGTCATGTGGGAAATTTATCTAGCAGTTGCCACTTAACCATTCAGCTGTGTTTGACGACTATATCCGTCATGGAGGAATGACAGTATTTCGTGTCATGACGACTATATCCGTCATGTGGGAAATTGAGTCATCATTAGATAGATCGTTAGTTTAGGAATTAATACAGAGTTATTGTGCAGTCATAAAAGAAATGGTGGGGTAAAGGGTTAATTTTAACATAGCCAGGATTTATAGCGAAAGCCACAACCAAACTTCTCGCCAGTCAAAAGGCGTTAATTCGTGAAAATAAGAGTGTTGTTGTAAATAAATGGAAATTTGTTGATTCGATGCTGTCCAAAATGAAGTAGGTCGAGGGTATGCAATTTGTAGTTAGTGGAATATTCAGACGGCTTAAAGCGATACATTTCGGGGAATAATTAGCCTCCTCGACGCTCGTTGTTACTCGCAATTCCATGCTATATTAATATTAACCAGCGTTAAATGTGTGTTTCGTATTCGGTCGTTTAACATTTCATTTCGCGATATTAGCAGCCGCCTATTGTTTGCCTCTGCCTCCGCGAAATTCACGAAATTGTGCAGTATTGACAGTTCGGAAATGGGAGAAAAGAAAATGCAAGTGCTTTGATTTATCCGGCTGAAATTAATCCACGGAAATTCCCGGGTAAATTCAGCGTTATTATTAATATAGACATTTTGCTGATTCTATTATATTATCCTTCTACATGAAAATTATTAAAATCCATGACGATCTATTTTCTACATTTTTTAATTTGCATCTACTTCCCACATATTTTGAAAAAAAATCATATTCCGTTGACGTTTGAATTCTTAACGACAACTTGAATTAATTTGATTCATTAATTTTTATCTGTCACAATGTACTCGTATTTTGCCAATCTTACCTTTAATTACAGTGCAATATTCTTTATAATAATTATATCTTTATAGACTAGAATCATTAAAGATGAAAGCAATTATTAGTTTAGTATTACGTGAACTATTTTATTCGAATGGTTTAATATTGAATAAATTAGAAAGTTGGTGAATATTAACAATTAAAAGTCAAAGGAAATTCCGTTGAACTTAAGGGACCCCCATCTTGTATTTTTCATTTATTATTTATAATTTTTTTCCCGTTACATCATTTGCAATACCTGTCCACGAAATTGTCATAACCTAATAATGCCTAATTTTAGAAATGTTGTCAATTTGAAATAATAAATAACACTAATTACTAAACTACCAAGAAGGTCTAAATGATCGGTTCCTAATTTTTCAAAAATTTACCCAAATTAATTGGCGAGCAATGCAATAAATATTTCACATGTTAGAAAATCTAAATTACTTAGTTAATTAATTAATTCGCTTTTTCTAAAGGTTTTATTTAATATATTTAAATAGTAGCGCTGACATTTAATATCAATAAGCAGGATTTAAACGATAACACAAGGAAACATCAATTCTCCGTTTTATTTGAGATAGATGTAATTTTCGTACGTGTCAATGAAGTCACCTTTATATCGTTTAAGGGATATTTTTAAGGCGAGGGTGAACCAACCAACGATATAAAGGGAAGGGGTTGAAAAGAGGGGTGACATGGTTCCAGAGAGATTAATTTCGAACGGTGGGCATTCGTCATAGCTGGTTGGGAATATTCTAATAACTTGTAAGCTCCGACGAATATGCATTCGATCGAGCGATTTCGAATTGATTCCTCTTGCTGAATGTTGAAACGCAATTTAACTCGTTACGAATCGTCCGAGCGGTTTGATAATCCTTATATTCTTTTGGAAATTGGTGCGGCTCTTTGCGAAACGTCATTTGGCAATTTCTATTCACGGATTTATAACATAATTTAAGATTGAACTGCAAAAAGAAAAAATTTCCATCGTCGGATATTTATTTGTTTGAAATATTCTACTTTGATTTAAAATTTTTTTTTTTTTATTGCGGTAATTACTTTCGTTTTGATTGACAACTGGAATAAACTGGCAATTATACCGGCTGTATTTTAAACCTTCAAATAATTATTTATCCAATATTAAATTTTCTCTCTTTCATCAAAGTGCGACTGATTTTTAAAAATATTTTTCATCGTACAACTCGTCAGAATCATAAAATTTATGGACATAAAAATACTCAAAAATTGCACTCCGAGCCCCGCTTATATGCGGCATCCACGTGACGTGTGGGTACAAGCATCGTATATATGCGACATTGACGCGACGACGAATGGATACGAGCGCCGTTTATATGCGGCATCCATGCGACGACGTGTGAATACGAGCGCCCATATATATGCGGCATGCATGCGACGGCATGTGGACACGAGCGCCGTATATATGCGACGTCCGAATGATGTATATACAAGTGTCATCCGTAGTCGATGACATTTTTAGTTATTTGCTGAAGATTTTCTGTTGACATTATTGACATATTGGATTAATCACTTCTTAAAACTGCTCTTTGTTGTAACGATATCAAAACGTATTACGCAATAAGCTTCAACCATCAAAAAGATTTGTATTTTAATATGTCTCTCCGAAAAAATCGCCGGATTAAATACATTCAAAAATATTATCCCTCCATGCTTTATATACTCCACAAAATCTTCGATAATTAATCTTCAAATAATTATCCCCTACCACCATTCCATCTCTCAACACCCACGCAATTATCTAAAGCCACTTTCCATGCTTCCCCAACACTCAATAGATCATCCCTCTTAACAACCCCCTCAAAAATTTCTCCCAGCACTCAAAACCCTCACGATCCCATCATCCCCGAAGTTTTACCTAAATAATAAAACCATTCCTGCGTTGAATCAATAAAATCGCCCTCTAAACGAAGCAACAAGGTCTAATTAAACGATCACGCCATAGCTTAGTTGCATATTAAACTCCCAGCACGATTTACAAGCCGGATTGGCAGACATCTTCGCGCTTCCGGCGCAAATGCATAAAGAGTGAGCGAGGGATTCTCTACATTTATTTATTGCAGTTTATGCATGCACCTCTCCTGCGGCCACGTATGCACTGTATTGTTAATGCGGTATGTAATTTGCACGAGGGCCAAATCTCTTCATCTGGCTGAATGCCTCGAATCGTTGCATCGATGCATTATTTTAATCCCCTCCACGGTATAAACAAACCAAAATATCGTATCGCACTATCGTACCTGTTGTGTTAGCCTACACGTGTTCCACTGAGTTTCGATGCTGCAAGGTATTAAATACACGCGTTATATTCTACGTCGGGTTATGGTCGAGGGCATCAATTTCCAGAGACCCCTTAAGCTTTGTGTTTTTAGCGGGTTTTGATTTTAATGCGCGGTGGCTGAGAGTTTGACGGATTTTAGAAGCTGTGGGAGACGAATCCAATTATAATAGAAAAGAATATTTGGAAGATTTTTTTATGGGAAAGAATTCTTAGTTTGAGTGGTTGTTTGAAGCAGGGGTTTGTAGTATGATAGGGTTTTTAATCTTTTTTTAATGGTTGCAAAACAAAGTATTATTATTTGCACAACTCATTATGATTATAATTTATTATTATTATAGTAATAATAATTATTATTATTTAATTTTATGCAGTAGAATTGTGGAAATAAGTTATTTTACTTGAATTTATTAATATTTTGGAGGATCACTTTAGGATGTTTATTGGAGTTCTACAATAATTGTAATTATTATTATTACCCCTAAGAATTCTTAGAGCAGAAAAATATCTTAATCTCCACAAGTAACTTATTAGATCTAGCAATTTTTATTAACACCAGACCTACCGATAGTTAATTCGATATATTTTAAATTCTTAAATAAATATGAACGAATGAAATAAATGAAGGGGTTGAAAGACTTGATCGACTTATAGGCTTCAAGATGGACGTAGAAAATTCAAAAAGAAACAGCGTTAGAAAATTCAGGAACATTTACAAAAAAATTCAGAGTGAGGCATTTTAACCGCTTTGGTAGATCTAATGTTAATTTCAAATTGTTTCAACTTCCGATTCATCTTTGATATCAATTACATATTTTTCATTTACAATTCCCTCTTTAAAAAACATTTCAAATTCACTCCCTCACTTCCTCCATTCATCAGCATCTACACATCTCTTCCTCAAATTCTCACTAAATCCAACACCATATCCTCCTCTATTTTATATTGCAATAGACAATCGAACCTTCTCCATGAATTGATAGACTGGCATTATCATAGTGCATCGTTTAATCCTCCCAATTACACAGAAACAACCGAGCATGGCATAGTTGTTAGACAACAATGGAAAAGCGATCTTCTCTCTTCTATGCACACTACACCCTCTCGTCCCAGTGTGTCAGTGGTAGAGGGTAGGTTGATGGTAGTGGTAGTAAATCGAGTTTCTCGATGAACCGCCGAGTTGACCCCTGCGGGCACTTTCGCTGTGTTTGCTTTGATTCGAAGTTTCCGGTTAAGTTGGTTACCAGAACCGGCGGACAGAGGCTCTTTGTCTGATCCTGCGGAACACCCCGAAGGCCTCTAGATTTTCGGTGCCGTTCGCACTCGCACCAACCCCTTTGGCTCGTCCTATAGTGTCTTTAGGATCATACCCCTTTCGCCTGCGGGCCGTTTGGAATTCCGGGGAAATGTTGGAGCATTCAGAGAGAGAGAGACAGAGTGAGAGGGCGAGAGGGATAGAAAGAGGAATACAGATGGAGGGAGAGAGAGAAAGAAAGAAAAATTGAGAGAGGAATAGAAACGGAGGCAGAGAAAGATGAGGAGAGAGAGAATGAAAGTTTGAGAGAGGAATAGAGACGGAGGGAGAGAATGAAAGACTGAGAGAGAAATAGAGACGGAGACAGAGAAAGATAAT
The DNA here is from genome assembly GCA_910591515.1 of Cerceris rybyensis. Taxonomy (NCBI): domain Eukaryota; kingdom Metazoa; phylum Arthropoda; class Insecta; order Hymenoptera; family Crabronidae; genus Cerceris; species Cerceris rybyensis. Next base: position 9,276,462 of record OU342802.1, on the reverse strand, counting down.
GAGAGAGAGAATGAAAGACTGAATGAGAGATTGAGAGAGCAATAGAAACGAAGGCAGAGAAAAATGAGGAGAGAAAGGAGGAAATATTGAGGGCGGAATAGAGACGGAGAGAGAGGGAATGAAAGAGAAATTGTGATGAAGGTAGAGAAAGATGGAGAGAGAAAGGCTGAAAAGAAGTGAGAGATAGAAAGAGAATGTGAGAGACAGAGAGAATGAGGAAGGGTGAGAGGCTTGTTTTTGAAGGGATAACGTCAACGGAATTTCGCTTTTAATGTGACGTTCAGGTGGAAAGGAGAGGGTGGGTTTAAGGGGTTGTTTGAAAGGTCAGGTGGTTCGCAGTATTTTTATAATCTTGAGGGTGGGTTGAGTACTGCAGTGAGCAAAGAAAAATTATAGGTTGATTGTTGAGCCCTGGGTTCGATTCCAGGGGTAATTATTAAACAATTATACTAATAGGATTATCCGTTTGGATATTATGGGCAGGTGCACACATTTAGGAGAATTCGCTCAGAGGTTTGCAACTATGATTTTACGCTGCTGGAGTTTTTGTTGTTTATTTAAAGCGAATTCTATTTTGCTCACAGTATCAATTTTTTTCATTTTGCTATACAATTGTTATATCTTATTTTATTTAACTCTTCGAGGCAGGAGATTCCAAAGGAATAACTAGACTCTGCTTGCACCGAGAAATCTTTATTTACAAGTAACAGTAGTAATTTATGTTACTAGAGTTGCAAAATTTATAAAATTTTTAAGTTAGTTTAGAAAGATAGCACCATGCAAATTAGATAGTAAAAAGGTGACAATATTTCTATGTAGCTTTATCCTAAAGAGTAACTTCAACTTTCCGAGGTGGGCTAAAAATTATCCCACCGTGCAGAAAAAGTTAAGCAGAAAGTGGGTCACTGTTTACCCTATCTAACTCTAAAGAGTTCAAATATACTTTATTACAAAAGCTTTATAGCTTTGGAAGCCTGTCAGCACCAACTAATGTTATTCTACTTGCAGCAAGTAGAATAGGTCGAAACTGGCCTGTCATTCAAAATTCAAGAAGCTCCACATTTTAACCTTCTTTCTATAGATAGGCTGATAAATGCGTAAATAAAAAAATGGACGAGTTGAAAATTCAACGACATTTACAAGTCAACCTTTTCTAGGCGTATTTTACAATATAATAAATTAATCTTGCGCTGACTCGTTTAATTTTCACATTTCAAGTTAGACTTATTTAATTTTTAAAAAATTCATGCTATTTCACAAATGATACTGTGCTGGAGTGATAATCGTTAAAATCGACAGTTCTGAAAATCCCGATAACAAATTCAAAGGTACCAGCAGTCATCAGAAATACCTTTTAACTTCAAAGTGACAAAACTGCCCGCAGAAATTCCTGTGTAAAAAAAGTAAACGTGTCTCTCGAAGCACGGTTGATCGTGTCTAAAAGTATCGTGGAAGTTTCTTGTTTTAATTTCCAGTTCTGTCGGTTTCCCTCGAAGAATAAAAAAAATCCTCTGTGAAAGTTTACATTGGTCTTCGATTCTCGGAGAATATCAGTCAACAGTTGCGAATTCGAAGGCTTTCATGCTGCTGTTTTCCTCCCCTTTCGTTCCTCCGTTTTCTCTCTCCTTTCTTTTTTTTTGCATTCGTTTCGAACTTTCCTGGCTTTTCCACTTAATTTGCGCGCACACGCTCGACTGGTCTTTGGCGGTTTGTTTGTTTGTTTGCTTTTTCACCGGCGGAAGTCGGCGATGAAATCAAACGCGAAAAATATCCGGACGCGCGCGGATGCACAGATGCGAATATTTTTGCGGATTCACCGCCCAATGCCTTCGTTCGACCGCGCGAAAACTTTTTTTTTTTCTCATCCTTCTGCTTAATTACACGATGAAATCGTGTAACAGGATTCTCCATTATTTTTACTATTCTTCTGGTAAATAGTCTCTGCGAATTTTGCACTTAACACTATGAATTCTACATCCTTAAACCCTTTGACCTACGATTTCCTTTCTGATTAAGCATGTGTAATGATTCAAAATGAATTCTTGAAATCAAAGTTCTCACTGATTTTTGATATTACACATAATTGAAAGTAGTATTAATAGTATAGAAATAATGAAACCGTTTCGCAACTAGCTGATAGTTTCAATTTAATAGTTTTTGTAAGACTCCAAAATTTTCTATTCCATTTTTCACGTCACGAGTGTCATACGTCGTTTTAGAATAAGGGGTTAAATTATTGCCCCTTTAATAAATGGAATAGTCAATTTTGAAGTGCTCCAAAACTATTATATTAAAAATATCTGTGTAATATAGTTATTATAAAAATATCAGTGACAATTTTCAGTGCTCACTATGAAATAAAATTAATTCTAGGCTACTCAATATTGCGATAAGTCATATAGTATATTCGAAATCATTGATAGATTGTTATTTCATTAATTAATAGAAGAATTGGAAGAAATGGTACAGCAAGGGATTAAAGATGTCATCCCATGTTACAGTTATTTTTTTTCGCTACCATTGAGAATTTTTTTCGACGAACCATTTAAATGTACAATCTTGGAATTTTTACCACCCGTTTATTGATTCTTTTGTAGTCTATTGTAATTTTTGCAAGCAAAAATAACGATTTTAATTGACTTTACACCGTTCGAAAGACACTCATGTATTTTTTAGAGCTGCCGGGATACCAAAAGTTTCACTCACTTGAAATAAAAATTATTTATTTTTATTTTTGCTTGCAATAATTCCAATAGACTACAAAAGTATCAATAAACGTGTGGTAAAAATTGCAAGATTATGCATTTTAATGGTTCGTCAAAAAAAATTCCCAAATCTGAAGATCCCCTTAAACTACTGCTTCTACTTTGAATTGAAGAATCCCATATTCTAAATATATTATTTAAATTGCACGTAACCTTTAAATTTTTGCAAACCTGCAAAATTGAAAGAAAGCAGCAAATTAATTGTCACTGAAGGACAACCAATGCAGTTTTCTAACCCTATAAAAACTTTAATTACCCGTCAGCTAGAAATTTTAATTAGCATTCAATATTCCCTCGCGTTGACTATAAAAACAAATTTTAATTGGCCGTATTAATTACGCCAGTACTCCTCCCATTTTTCCAGTATCCCTACAAAGACTCGAAATTTCTCTGTCCGCCGATTTGTCGAGGGTTCTCCAAAATGGCGAAAACGGCGCATACAACCACCGGCGGTTATAAATTCATGAAACCATTGAGCCTGCAAAGTCGGTCATGGCTTTAAACGTGACGAGTGTTTAGAACGATTTTAATTCGTGCCTAATTAATTAACCCGAGAGCGTCGTCTCATGATGAGCGCGAGTTCAAAACGTGCAAAAGAACCGTCACAAATAAAATCGTCAACTGCGAATGGAGGGGTGAAATAAAAAAAAAGGATAAAGAAAAGAGCAGAGAAAAGCAGAAGAAGATGGTCGGTTGAATATGATAACATGGTAACCTGGATATTAACATTTTCAATTCAATTTAAATTCAATTAAAGTTGGCGGCTGGTCAATGGCGAACGAAGAAAACGAGGTGCAGGAGGGGTTGGGATGCAGAGGGATGAATCGTTGGGTTGCAAAGGCTTTGTGCAAACGGCAGATTCGTTTCTAATTATTGCACCCCCTCTTCTCGTGCTGCTCCTCCGGTTGTCTTTGTATTTTTCCACTGCCTCCCCCTCTTTTTTTTTGGTGTCCAATTAACGAGGCCTCTTCGCTTCCTTTCTGCTACCGATTACTTCGTGATGGGAAATCCATTTTGCAGCGTGTTCTATTAAACTCCTTAGTTTTTCCTCGCCCTTTCATTGTAACTGAGGATTTTTTTAACGGAAAATCAAAAATTCATGCTAGTTGTAGGGGTTAATTGTTTTATATCGCTTAATGGGTTGTTTCCATTTTAGGTCTCCTTCTGGAATTTATTTTGTAAAAATAAAACACTGTATTGCATTAATCTTTTGAATATGTATTTACTAATGTTCTAACTGTATTATTTACTTTTTAAAATGGAGATATGAAAAATTGTAACTGTTTCATGTCATTGAAGTATTCTCGAAAAAGTTTACTTGAAGATAATGCAATGTTATAATTTTTTTTATATTTGAAACGGAAATATTCTGTTAGTAGTTATAAAAATCATAGCTGGAAGGGTGAAGAACTGAATTGCAAATGGTCGCATTATGCAAACGGGAACGATTGCAAGAGAATGCGTATGAGGTGCGTGCGCGCAGGCAACGTTTTCCTATCGATTTCCATGGCATTTCGCGTGTCATGTGGCAGTTTACCTAAATACGGATCTTATTCCGTATCATCGAGGTGAAATCGAATATCAATTGTTGCAACGACTTTCAGATATTTCTTACTTTATTCTACCCCATTTTTTAAACATCTATTTTCTTAACATCTTATTTGGAGAATTTTCATTAAGATTCAGTTATTGTTACAATTTTTAATATTCTCCATAATAGAGGTTTGTAAAAAATTGCTTCCCATGAAGCCATTTTACAATAGATTTTTAAATGTCAATTTTATTCTTGTCTTCTTCTTTGGAGAATTTATCTTGAGCTACAGTTTTCCTTGGAATTTTTTGTGCTATCTGTATGTCAGTATCGCGATAGCACAATTAGAAAATGTTAAAAATACAATTGTAAATGATTAATTAAGTCTGATTTTTTAATGTTGAATTGTAAAGAATTTTATGATTTTTGCGAGATGAATTTTGGAAATTTAAAATTTTTATTTTGAAAAATATAATCTTAGATGTGGCGTGCATTACCTCAAAGTCACAGAGTCCCATAGAGGGTAAAAGGAACTGAGTATTTAATAAAATAGGGGTCTGTTAAAATTTTATTCCCTTAAAATAATTTTTTGCAACAAGTGCAATTCCGGTTTTCTCCAAATAATCACAAATATGAAATAAACTTCTCTTTTTACTTTATTCTACCAATTTCAAACGCCGTAAATATCTTTCCACTATGCACTACCTGAATAATTGCAACTATAGAGGTAATTTTTATTTATCGTCAACTTTTTACCGTCATGAAAATATCAAATAAACGTTGACCGAGTTTTTGAACGAAAGGGTGAAAAAATGAGCCAGGACTTTATCTCGTTCCATGGTTTTTCTTTTTTCATGGGGAGAAATTCATCTCCCACGAAGTTTACGAGGTCTGCGGACGGACATATGTTCCATGAAGAACTTCTCGATTCGTTTGAGGGGTTTCGTCCTTGCGATTCGCAACATCATAATCGCAAGAGTTTCGCTCGCTGCTTTTTACGTTGAAACTGCAGTTTATGGGGAATTGCACGGTGCACCGTGTTTCTTTTTGATTTTACGAAGCGTAAATTAAGGCGACTGGTTATTTCTTGCGGGGTTTTTAAGTGTCACATCAAAGATGAGGAAATGTGCGACCCAGATAATTAAATTTTGTAATTTCTTTACGTTTGGGAAATTTGTCGAGGAATTGTTGCAATTTTGATCTTTACAAATTTTCGAAAATAGGTAATGCTATCGTTGACTGCCATGGAGGTCACCGGTAAAATAAAGATCTGCTGAATATTTATCTATCTACATTTTTAAATAAAACTGTTAATGTTAAAAATTCATTGGGATTATTAGTTTCATTATTCTAAAATATTTAAAGTTTTAGTAGAGAAAATTACTGATATTTTGATTTACAATATACAAATTGCAATAACTTGCAGAATAAAACAGTAAGTAAATAATTTTTCATTCATCTTTCTAATGAAAATAACGTATTGCAATCCCCATACAAATTTTATCCTCAATTCCAAAAAAAGTAATAAAAAATACCTTTAAAAAAAAATAGTCAACATTAATTTAAACTTTCCAATCTGCCAATCCAGGTCACAAAGATAATAGATTAACCGTCTCATCAAATAAATAACAATCCTCGCCAAAATTAATTCAACCTACATCTCTGCAACAACAAAAAAATCCTATAAAAGCAAGCGAACGTTTAAATCACAGTTCTCAGTAGAATAAATCCTCCAACGAGTATATTTCCTCAAACATCCCCTCTGAAGCATCCCCCTTGAAGAATCGTAAGCATCACCGAGTAAAAGCCGTGCACACCCTTCTACCATTAAAAATTTCGTATATAAAGAAAAAAAAGAGAGAAAGAGCAGTACTGTTACGTGTCCGGAGGCTGGACAAGTTTTAAAAAGCAGGGTCCGTTCTGGGGGTTAAGAAAAGGGCCGAGGGGTTGAAAAATGTCGTCATTAGTGAACGAGAGGAACAGCCGAACTTTTTAAGCCGCTCAGGAAATCCCCTCGCGAAGAGGCAAGATTCTCGTTGCAGACGCAATGAAAACCACTCTTGAGAACCCTCTCCAAGCACGCGCCGGTACGTTTAATACCGTTTCCAGTTCGCGATTGTACGAAATTCCAGGGAAAAAAGTGAAAAATCCCTGGGCGATTCTCGAAGCACCGATTTTTCGGCGAAATTGAAAAACGTGGGGTGGGATTTCGCGTGGAAATACGGTGGTAGTATCGTGAAACTGGATGGAAGAAGAGAATGATATAATTCAGGAGGTAGAATTTTTTAGCATTTTATAGTTTCAATTTTTTTATGGTAACTGAAGATCAATTGTACATTTGTAGATTAGAAAAGAATTGACGCTTTCAATGTCATGTCCGTTTCGACCGTTTCACTGTTTCTATTGATGCAAGACTTTCTATTAAAATCATATCTTCAGTTTTGAGTGTAGTAACGAAGTCCTAAATATTGTCGTTTAATCCTTTCGCTTCGAGCACCGCATATATACTGCAACCACGCGACGACGTGTAAGTACGGGCGCCGTATATATGCGGCATCCATGCAACGGCGTGTAAGTACGAGCGTCGCATATATGCGGCATTCATGCGACGACGTGTAAATACGAGCGCCGCATATGTGCGGCATCCAAATAATGTGTATACATGTGCCATTTGGAATTTTGAGATTTATAGGTGATTATGAGAAGAGAGGAGAATTATTTGGTCTTTTCATTATTGTTGCTGGCATCGAATTCATTTGGGTGATCTCTAACGTGCTGGAAAATGCATTGTGCAAAGAGCCGGGCTGTGATTGCGCTCGGAGGCTACGGATCGGTGATGATTATCCGGGAAGAGCTGCGTTTAATTATTAATTAACGAGCTTAATCGGCTGGTTTAATGTCCTTTTTATTTCACCCCGTCATCGTCATTAACGTCGCCGTTGTTATTATCGGTAAAAGAATAAAATTCGGTGGCCAGATTGTAACGATATTACGAAATTGGAGTCGTTTGTATAATAATACTTCCGTTAAGATTTTTCGTTTTCTTTATTTGTAATTTCTATTGTAGAATTTTCTATTAAAAAAGAATTTTCTCGTCATAAAGACACCGCATAACTATCATAGAAAACTATTTCAAACTTTTAAATATGCTTTGCAAATGGGAATATATTTTACAAAAATGGTCTGTCCTTGTTAAAAGACAGTAGAGAGGGGTTGAAAATTGTAGCAAGGTAGCTCGGTGCACCAGAATTGCCGGGAATAGCCGGCTAACGTGGGTTAATCGGATCTCATCCTGTTTGCGATTGGATTAAAGTAACTAGCTTAAGACTACGTCGGTCTAACCTCGGCATTGATCCTGTCGTTTAACTCGCTTGCCTTCCGCGACGTCGAAACACGGAATTTTCGTTCTGGTCAACCTGGCTTGCTCCTAAACCGACCTCCGGAGATCGTGTAAAAAATTAAATAAGTCGGAACATCTCAAATAAATCTTAATTGACCGTCTAGCTGCTCGAACTGATGAGTTTCGTGAAGTAAATTATTTCCCACAGACTTCATCAAAAATATGGTACAAAATATTTTCAATTTTAATTGCAAGTATTTAATAGGTTGAAAGCTACAGGAATTTTGCTAGTTGAATTAATAATCTTTACTGGAGAAATTTTTTTTTATAAAATTATACTTTTAGAAAGAAGAAATTTGAACAGCAGAACTACGTAGAGGCTACTAGGAAAATGAACTTTTTCACAGTGTTGTTAAGGATTCTTCACCGAGGAATTTTGTATGGGGTGAAGATTTATCAGAGACGGTGGACTTTATATATGTGATCGGCAGATATGTGGAATCGGCAGTGTAATATTACAGGGAGCTTTTGTAAATTTTGAATGAAAAGAGGTGAGCTTTCCTTCCTGAATCGAAGTTCGAGGGTTGTTACTTATTTCGCGGCGAATGGAACTAGAAGACGGTAACCATATTGAATTATTTGCACAATCCTCTTAATCATTGAATGGGACTCTGTGTTACTTGCATGAAACAAAGTAGAACTGGAATGTACAAATTTGTCTTACGAACTTCAAACTTCCATCCAAATTTGAGTTCGACGAGATTTCACTGAGATCCATTATTAATTGTACTACAGAAACGTAAAGCTGTTGTATTTGATTTAACTATTACTTACGGTTCCGTTAATCATCTCCATTTCATGTACGCAGAACTAATTGCAAATATCAATTAACCATAAACGAGAAATTATAAGGTTCCATAAAATTATTGCAAACAACTTTGCACATTCTTTTCCTTTAATGGAAATTTACAAATCACTTAATTCTTCTCTACACTCTACACTTTCCTTTGCTGGACGCATATATGCGTCCATAGCCGATGGTGAACAACTTGCCGAGCGCATATATGCGTCCATAGCCGATGGTGAACAACTTTGCCGAACGCATATATGCGTCCATAGCGCTGAAAGGGTTAATAGTTTTCGAAAGACCTCAAAGTTTCCTACTTCATTTCCCGCACCACGAGTGCCACACGTTGTACGCTAAAGGTTTAATTCGTATTCTCCAAGTAGAAAACTTCAAAAAGAAAATTACTATAGTTTTAAAAATTCACAACTCAAATTTATCCCATTGCATTCGACGTTCTAAAGCAATCCCCAAAAAATGAAAAAAATTTCTTCACAATTCAACCCCAATTCCCAGGTATTCTTCGACCCCTTCGAAAATCCGATGTCGAGAATCGAGGGTACACAAGAAAATCGGTGTCCACCGGCGTAGAATCGATCTGTCGAGTGGTGTAAAGCCGATTAATAAATTGCTTCCGTTCAATTATAGGCCGTGATAAATCGAGCTGTCTACAGGTAGTCGCCTCGCTCGTCAGCGAGGAAATTGAGCGATGCTCGCTAACACGTACGTGTTCCTATAACGTAAAGGTGCGCTCACACTTTGAACGTCCACGCGCACGAAGTTAGGGTGGAAAATTGAAAAGTTAGCCCCGTCGAGATTGACTCTGCTTCGAGGTCGCTCGTGTACAGGGGGTGGCTTGTTTCGGAGTTAAAGTCTTCGAAACTTGAATGCAAGGGTGTTCTTCTGGAAGATCACGTGGCTTTTTTAACTCCAAGGGAGCGAGTTTCGAGGGTGTTTTGGAGGAAGGACCGATTAGGACGGAGGTAGACATATTTGTATTTAGGGCTTTCATGTCCTTGCTGATTTTGGACAACGTGGGACCAACAGGGTCAAAGTTCAAAGTGGTGTGCTTTTTTTAGTCTTTGATTTTTGAAAGTTGAAGAAAAGTTGAGTTGAAGAGGAATGGATTTTTGCATCATTATTTAGATCTCTTATTTTTTTATGACTTCCAAGGAGATGAGTTCACAATGGGTGACTACTCTCTCTTTCTTCGCTCCTAAAAAATAGTTAAATGAAATATCCTCGGGTGATTCTTCATCCACCATCCATTTACCCTTTAATTAATATTATTTGTATTGAATTAACCCTCTATGGATCTCGTGAGGTAACCTAGATCACATCTAAGCTTGTATTCTTCAAAACCAAATTTGCAACCTTGTAAAATATAATTTGTCTCGTGAAAGTCATAAAATTCTTTACAATTCGATATTAAGAAATCAAAATTAACCCTTTGACCTACGACTGAGGCTTGTGATAAGAACTTTGGGCCATAAACAATAAGCACGAGTCTGACTCCTGGTGCTCCGTTCGGACTAAACGTAAACAAGACAATCCGAGCTGATGTTGTTATTCGTGATAAGCGAAAACAATACGAGTCTCCTGGTTCAACTGTTGTCGATAGTTTCTTACTTTAGAAACGTAAACTTTCTTTGCAATCACATGTTTCAGTTATAATTCTCTAAAAGAATCGTCGCAACCGGCCTTTCTGGTTATTATGGCGGCGTAAAGCCAATTAATATCATTACTTTTGCTTGCAAAAATTCCAATAGACTACAAAAGTATTAATAAACATGTAGTAAAAATGGCAAGATTCTACAATTATGGTTCATGAAAAAAATTACCAAAGTGAGCGAAAAAAAATAGATGTCACTTGAAATGACTTCCTTAAACTATATTTTCCTGCAACTAAATCACGTTTAATGTTAAAAAATAAATCAAACATTACACAACTATCAAAAAACAGAAATAAAATAATGTTTTACCCTAGGAGTGTATAAGCATTAACGAAACTACCAAAATACCGCAATTAAATTCCCCATAAAACAACCCCCTTCCAGACGTCCCAAAAAATCCTTTAAAATCTATATGATCAATCATCGATCTCCATGGACGCCAACTGCACAGGGGTCACAGATTCTCCAGAGACTCTGAAGCACCCCCGAAAGCGGTACCTTTGGAGAAAAAGTAGAGGGGGTGCAAAAGTCGAGATGAAAAAGTTTGGCGAAAAGTTTCGCGGATGGTTCGCTCCGTTGAGAAACGGAGAGCAACAGAGGGACAAAGAAGGAAGTACATAACGAGCGAGGGTGGAGAAGGGTGAAAAGAGGGTGGTTGCATGGAATACACTCTCGAGGGAAAAAGAGAGGACGTTCGTTCGCAGTTGGCCAATGGAAATCGAAGCCTCGGAAAAGCCTTCGGTGGTGGAAAGTCCGGGTGACCCTTTTGCCCTCTCTCTCGTTGCTACCGTTGCTTCCTTGCGGGTTGCTCTCGCTTTTTCTCAGTCATTGGCTCACTCCCTTACCTTGTTCAACCCCCTGGCCCTGTTCACCCCCTGCCTAACCTCCTTCATCCGTCGAGAGAGTCATAGAAGCCGAAAAGCCGATCATGTGCTACTCTCAGTTTCGATTTTTCTTCTTTTTCCATCGAGCATCTCTTCCTCTCGCTTTCCCAACGGTCCGGCAGCTCCAAGTGCTCTTTTGAGAGACACCGAGTGCTTGTTGCGCTTTCTGCATGCTCGGTGGACCTCTTTGATGGGGTTTCTAAGGGAGGAAATTATTTGGTATTTTCTTGACATCGATTGGAATAAAGAGAGGGTGAAGTTTTTATTTCATACGCACTGGTCATTGATTAATAATATTTTACGAGTGTTTTACTGCAAGTTCTCGTCCATGATTATCTAAATTATTCGAGTCTTCAAAGAGATGAGTTAAAATTGTAGTTAGAAATTTTGTATAATTTATTGAGGGAAATTTTTTGCACGACTTTTAAAACGTTGGAATTTATAATTAAAGAAGAACCGAGTTTATGAAAAATGCAGATGCACTTTACAGCAGGAGTTAAAACGATGTTGAATTTATGAAATTCTAAGAATAATTTCTTTAACACTCTATCTACTAAGGTGGTAAAAATGACTTGCAATAAATTTTTAGAAAATGCTCCTAAATTTTCTAACAGAATTTCTTTTCCAATTTTCTAAGTCTATATTGGGGATTGTAAACATATTTATTTTCCAATTTTAAATCTATTGAATTAATCACCGGTAGATCTAGTGTTACAAGTATTCAAATAGTATTTTTAAACGGACTTTTTGAATATTCTAATTTTCGTAATTTTGTACTTTCGAAAAAGACCTTTAAACATCTTCTTCAACGTTTCGATTAATTGTCCGGTTCGGTATGTACGCTGGAAGTGTCAGAAGCGATTAGAAATTTTCGCCAAAGTTGGCGCATCAGCTGGAAGCAAATTTTTCACCCTAAGAACCACCCCCGTAATAATTCCATAGGAGAGGAGAACTTGGAGAAGGTTAAGCTCTGATATCCAGAGCTCTCGAGGGACACCTGGCAGGCTCCATCGGTTCGATTAATTAATTAGCACCCATTATCGGGTTTCGAGACTCAGTCGTATGGTGGCTGCAGTTTCTGCACCCTCGAGGAACCCGAGAGGATTGAAGGAGCAAGGAATAGACGTAAATTATAATATAATTCCTCTGGTACCATTTTAACAAACATTTTTTTACTAGTTCTTCTTTGTTCTCTCATCCATCTTCGTCTTGAAAAGATCAAGCGATTATCTTCATTGTTCTCTGCAATTTTAGGTCATTTTCCTCAAAATTCTTTTGACTCTCTTCTCAAACCTCTTTTATATACATTCGCTAATTTGTATATTAGAAGTTAATTACCATTAGAAAAATGGAATTAATTGTTTGCAAGTAACTGATGTTAGAGTGTACCCCTTATTATGAAGATTAACTCTCTATGGGCACCTGTGAATTTGAAGTAACGCAAGACAAGTCTAAGCTTCTACTCTTTAAAGCTAAATTTTGAGAAATTTAACTTTGAAAATCATGAAATTCTTTAGAATTCAAAGGTTTAAAAATCTAGTGTAAAATTTTCTAATTATGGTATCGCGATACTGATCTTCGGATACCACAAAAAATTTTGATTATAGAGGAAGATAGGTTGAGTGTTGAGAAAAACCTCAATTTATAATTATGCATCTGGTATTAAATAATTTGAACAGGAATTCTGAAAATTTTTAGTGAAAAAGAGTGATAACATATATCCTTAGGATATATAGAATTTAAATAATTTACAGAATTTTTTTCCCTGGTGAAATTAATTCTAGGAGAAATTGCATCGTATTAGATCTACCTATGTTTTTAATTACAAGTGCAATGAGGAATAATCACGGCAAAAATGATTACAGTCTCGATTCTCCATTCACACCTGTTTCGTTCTCGTTCTCGCGACAAGTGGCGTTTGGCTTATCGAATACATAAATGAATTTGTATTTCAATCTCCTTCGTTCGCGATATATTCGACGATATTTCATTAATCGGTGGATAAAGTCGTAGGTAAAGCGGGACATTAATTGGAATTCGCACAGGTTACCGTTTTAATTTCACTTCTCCACAAAGACGAAGTACCTGCTGGTCCGATGAATAATTGGAGACAATGGTGTAAAGTGAATACTTCCATTTTTCTAGATGTTTAAACGATATCTTCAATTTACACTTCGATCTGCAATTAATTCTTGTACAAACTCGATCTAAAAGATTTGATTACTCTGACAAAGTAAACCTGGAATCATTCTCGACGTACTTTATTTTCTTTCGAGTTTTTCAATTACATATTTTACAGGAAATAAAGCACGAATAAAATTTGTTTTAAAAATACAGTTAGTTAATTTGTTGAAACTGTAAATTGAAAATGAATTTAAAAGTAGAGTGTTCTGAAACAGGAAGGAAATTGAAAATTTCTTTTTAATTCTATCTGATATTAGTTCGAAGATTTTATTCTTCGCAGAGGAATTTTTTATGGGGTGAATATTTATCATAGAAGTGGATTTTACGAGATGTGTAAAATGGACAGTATAATTTTATTGGGAGCTTTTGCAAAATCTGAATAAAAGGGGACTTTCCTTTAATGTTAATTCCTTTAAATTTTAAGTTGAAAATGAATTTAAAAATTGATTGCTCTGAAACAGGAAGGAAATTTAAAGTTTCTTTTTGATTTTACCAGATATTATTTTGAAGATTTTCTAATGAAATTTTAGAGTCTTATGAAACATGATTATAATTTGATTCGTTTGCGGAAAAGTTCGAAATGCGACGTAGTATTTGGGCGCGTTTTATGAGAAATCGGGGGTGGGCAAGTGCTTCGTTGTAGGCTCATCAAAACACGAGGTTTAATTCGAACCGCGATATGATCCTCTTAACAGTTAGTGTGCTTATTAATTTTTAGACAGAATCGGATCTGTGGTTGCAACTTTGATTTTATGAAATTCCAGAGAGCAAGGAGCGCAATTTGATATTATTTTAATGAATGCATTTTAAAAAAATTTTATATGTAAAACTTTCAGAAAATTTGTTATTTATTTCATAATTTCTTTTCGCAAAAGTATATAGGAACTTGCTCACATATTTGCGAAAATTCTGTGGCAATGGCTTTCAGAATTTGGGATACATTCAAGAGGATAGAATCGTTTTGTAAATCTGTAGTATTTTTTTAAGATCGAGAAGATTCATGTTAACTATTCTCTGTATTTTTTATAGAACTTTTAGGCAGTTAATAAATTACTTTTTGAGAATTTTCGTGCCTAACATACTTCAGACTTGTTCAGCGAATTTCTCACCCCCCTGTGGGTAGCTCTACTCCCCTTGGAAGAAATATATCTGTAAGGAAAGACCAGTTGCGGAAATTCCATCCTTATATTTTTTTCACATCCGAAATGCTTCATCACTCGACAAATGTCTGGTATTTTTTTTTCATGTTGCTGGAATCTAGCAGGGTAGAATTAGCAGTGTCATCTTTCCCTATTTCGTATCTCACACGATTTAAGGTGAAAAAGAAAATACGTGAAAGAAACTGAAGATTGTCACTTATATTTTATTCTTAACAAGGAAAAACTAAATCTCCATTTTTGAAGAATTAGCAAATACTTGAAAAGCAATTGTATAGAATTGTCTGTAAAATTAATATTACAAATGAAATATTGTATCCTCTTATCTAAATCTTTGATATAAAATAAAATAAGGTCTTGGAAGAATTAAAAAATACTTGAGAAGTAATCGTGAAGAATTGCCCCTAAAATTAATATTATAAATTAAATATTGTACCATCTTTGTTTAAATATTTGATATAAAATAAAATAGGGTCTTGGAAGACTTAAAAAATACTTGAGAAATAATCGTGATGAAGTGTCTCCAAAATTAATATCGCAAATTAAATATTGTACCGTTTTTTTTAAGAGATCTTTGATGCAAAATTATCAGTCGTCGAAAAATGGCTAATCTAAAATCTCTCTTGATTAAAAGTTCCGAAGCAGAATCCTCGCAAACTTCCTTTTTATTGGTAGAATTTTTTCACATTTCCCTTCATTCGTAATAACCCTCGGGACTACTGTGTAAGTCATGAAATTACCGAGAATTCATCAATTTTGATTAATTTCTCATGGCATTTTTGCCCACTCTTTAATCTAACGGATATATTCATCCCTCAATTATTTCAGGCTTTGTATTTTTTAACTGCATCTCTATTTTTATCACGTGCAAAAAAGTTGAAAAGTTTGAAGATTTAAATACCGTCCCAAAAGAATAGAAACAATTAAAAATTAATCAAGCAGCAGAGATATCTGCCAGCAACGTAAGTGCTGGCTGAAACGCTTCTTTAACGTTTTTTAAATTAAACTAATTACGTGAAAATAATTGTATAGTACCGTGTACTAATATTTTTTGCAAGTAAACCATTTTAAGAAATTTAAAATATTTTTTTATCTAAACTATAGTCTTCGAAACAGAAAAAGTATCGAAGCTCCCAATTTACCAACCCTAAAACTCCAGGAAGAAATTCTCCCCTAATTATCTCAACGACACAAAATTGCCATCGTTTCTGCAAGAATTTTCGAGAAATCTAAAAATAGAGAGCTACAAATCTTCAAATGCATAGCATTTTCAATAAACTACACTCTTGGATACAGAAAATGTACTGAAGCTCCCCATTTACAAACCCAAAAAATTCCAATAAGGAACTCTCCTCTAATTAACTCAATGTCACAAAATTCCAATCGTACCTGCAACAATTTTGGAATAAATCTTCCGTATTTACGATAAACTACACTCTTGGATACAGAAAATGAACAGAATCTCCCTATTTATCAACCCAAAAAATTCCAGGAAGAAACTCTTCCCTAAATATATCACCGTCACAAAATTGCAATCCCATTTGCAATAACTTTGCAAGAAATCTCCAATATTTGCAACAAACTACATTCTTCAAAATAGAAAACAAATTGAACCTCCCCATTTACCAACCCCAAAAACTCCAAGAGTAATCACTCCCCTAATTACCCCTAATTGTTCCACTATCCATCCAACTACCCATGAGCCAGGGCCAAGTAACGAGCCCCATATGCTGCAGTCTGCATTCTTTACTTAGTCTCATAAAGCAGAAGCGAACGAACCTATAAGCCGTAAACAATGGTTACGCCCGGTACATAAGCCGCGTCAAATTATCAAGATATATTTTCCTAAGGCTCTACTGGCAGACTCGAGCATAGGGTGGCAAGATCCAGGGGTTGCTACGGGGTAGTTCGGCAAGGGGTGTGGAAAACTCCGGTAGAAACGGCCCCATTGCACCCTGGGGTCTGTATTAATGATATAATATTTCTTTGATTCACCGGAGCGCCGCTTCTACCTTAACAACCCCCTCACCCCCTTTGTCCTGGTCGAAGGCTCTCTTTGGAGTCTGTCGTTTAAACTGAGTGCAAGTGGGAAAGAAATGGAAAGAGGAAGAGACGATGACGAGAGAGGAAAAGGGAGGGGGTGAAATAAGCAACGAGAAAGACACCCCAGGAGACGGAAACATGCAGCAAGTCGAAAAGAGGAAAAGAGAGAAAACGAAGAAAGAAGCAAATAGAAGGACGAAGGAGACAGGATTAAAAGAAGCTGACGAGAAGAAGGAAAGAGGGGATCGAACGAGTTCAAACGTAGTCGCAGGAAGGAGGAAAACCCGTTTCGCCTCCCTTATAGCCTGGATAAATTACATTCATGTCCTTCATCCCCTCTCTGGTATCCTACTCGAGCAAACAACCCCCTCGAGCTCCTGTCGGTCCTCCTACTCGTTCGAATCGTCAACTGGAAGACGAGAGATCCTTGGAGTTTATTTAAATCAGAAATAACTTACTACCCCGACGTACAACCCCCTGTGTCGTGGACCGACGACTTGTTCATCAATCTCGCGGTGAAATTTCGAGACTGGATTATTATTTTAGCAGCATTTTTGTGGAAGGGACTGTCACATCTGTCTTTGCCGGGCGATTCGGGGTAATGGGATTTTCTCGTGAGCTATGGGGTGGGAGAGTTTTTGGAACGGTGGAAGTGGACGCGATTTCTTTGGAGAATGAATCATCTGGCATTTTCATCATTGCTGGTCTACTTTTTGTAATTTCACTTCTCAATTTTTACCACGGTAATTTTTCAGATTTATTTAATTTAAATTAATTAGTTTTATGCAAGAGTTTGCAAGGTAGATGGGAATTTTATGGAACGCGATATTTAGATATGTCAGGGGGTGACATTTTTAATTTTCAAGATGTAATATTTATTTGAATTGCAATTTTTATCTCGACTACAACTACTGAAGTGTATTTTTCTTTAAATCAAGATTAGAAGATAAAATTTCCAATTTCCCAACGCCATAAAAATCCCCCGAAGCGCAAAAGGGATGTAGTGTTCTAGGAAGTAGAGTCAGGAGATATTGCTAACCTCGAAGCAGTTTTGTGGCAGCAGGAAGTCCACGGAGGATTCCAACACGCGTGAATAAATTTTGATCGAGCGTCCAGGAAGAAGTCGAGGACAAGAAGAGAAAGCAGAGACAAGAAAAGAGAAGGATGAGCTTTCTACGTCCTTTCCTTTCTTCCTGGTCTTCGTTGGCGAACAGAAGCGGCTTTTCTCCTTGATCCTTTGGGAGGACCTATTCCACAGGACTCCCTTTGTATTTGTATATCCGCCGTGTAGGTGGATTCTTAGGTGGAATGTGCTATTCTGCCTGCTTTCTCACGTTTATTCTCACACGTTCAACGTGTGTCAAACACGCCTGGTGTTGCGCGAGTTGAGAATTTTTAGGGCGCAAATATTTGCACGAAATATTCCACCAGCTTTTTTTTATGCAACTTCTTGCATTACCCCATGTTAGCCCTTGTGACAGGGGTTGAGGAACAAGAATTCGTGAGGGATTTCGAACCTGGGGTTACCTACCCTTATTTAGAGAAATATTGGAGCTGCTTAGTGAAAATTGAGAAATTTCCCTGATAGGGGGTAGTTTCTTACAAGTAACAGTAAAATAATGATAAAATTAGCTTATAAATCACTTCTTAATGATTATCAAGGTTCTCAATTTTTTATAGTAATTCTCTTCCATTATATTTTAACTCTAAAACTGTCAAGCCAGTCCAAATGACTTCCAGATTTTTATAAAAATTTTCCAAGTTCATAAAGCAGTCATAGAGTACATATTCTACATCCCCCTTACAAATCATAAATTACAAAATTAATCACGTTCTCCATCTTTTAATTTCCCTCTTTTATAAATATTTAAGACACTGAAATATAATATTGTTATTCGAGTTCTATTGTTAAATAATAATTCGGACAAATTAAAGAAACTCAGATTTTAGGCTAAATACGTCAACTGAAATTACACACCTTGTTACACTGCGGTTATCTATTTTCAATATATTCTTCCTAATTTCAATTCCAAGTACCAGAACATCCCCTAAACCTCAAGAACTCCTCTATCTCTCATGTAGCCCGCAAAATTAGCCAAATAAATTTTTCATCGTCAATCCACGAGTAGCATCAAGTTGCAGCATCGACACTGTTTATGATACAACCCTCCGAGATGTATGCACGTACTCTCAGACCGCGTGAGCGCATGTGTATTTAAGTGGAGGGGGTTGTTTACGACACAGAACAGAAATTCGATCCAATAACGTCTTTATGGCCGACGTAGGGTGAATGCTGGGGCTCCGTGTTGCCAGAAGATCGCGTTAGGGGTGAGAGTAAGAAGGGGGAGCGGTAATCCAGGATCACGATTGGGGTGGGAATACCGTCTGGACCTCCAGCAGGGAACACACAGGACCTTAAGATCGAGAAAACGGCTCTTTACACGCGACCGCACCGATCACCTCCTACATCCGCATATTTCTTTCACGCGTTGACACATTGGGGTAGTTTCACCCGGGAGCTCACATTCTTCTCGTCGAGCTTTCGGAAAAATTGTTTCTGCCGAGTGACTGTTGGTAATTGAGGCTATTTCTGTCTTTTGTTAACCCTTGATGCGATAGAAAAATCTGGTAACATACCTGAGAATTATTGGGGTGGTCTCATTATCGACGTAATGGTGTGCATCGGAAAATATATAGTACGGAGATGGAAAGATGGCGAGACCAGAGAAAGTGGAGCACAAGGAGATTAGATTGCACACTGTGAAGCTACTTTTTCATTGCATAGAACTGATATTTACATATTTCAATACTAGAACTATTGACGTTGAATATGATATATTTAATTGTGTTAAATATGAGCTTTGAAAAAAGAAGTATAAAGAGGCGGAAAATATGATCAATGCACAGTAATTTATATATTATAAGATAGTTGTGCAGTGTCTACTGTCTGGTTTCTCTATAAGTTTAAAAAACTTTATAAGAAATTAGGAATTAGTCGTTTTGACTGCCTTGGTAATTCTAGCGCGAATCTGAAGGAAACTGAATTTTTAAAATATACTTCCAGCTAGAATTACTTATTTTAAACAGAATCCTAGGATTCTAGGATTTTCTAGTTTCATCATTTCTACTAAAATCACATATATATGCAACAGAAATTGTAGACACAAATAGACTCATTTGAATACTTTTCAATAAAAGTCATGGCCTGAAACAACTTACAGAAATGAGCATTTACTTGCATGCAGTTTGAATGAATTCTATTTCGTCGACTGAATTATTGCATGTTTTTAAAGAAGGAAGTATATCCGCAAATTTTTTCGTTCCGTTATGATTCAAAGAACGTAGGGTGTATGGAGTTATAAATTATTTCTCAAAACGGCTTGTACGTATATAGGTAACAGTATCCACGAAATAATAATCGTCCAATGCCACCCCCTCGTGGTGATTTACGAGCCCATAAACGCGCCCCGTACCCTTGTAATGGGGTTGGTTACCGCGAGGGTATCCACGCTTCTACGATTATCGTCATGCTACCCCTACTTTCGGTGATTGTACATTCTCGAGATGTCTCTTATTGTCTTTCCTGCACATTTACAAAATAAGATTGTCATTCTCCCTAAAACAAAATCTTGTTCATATTTTTCACATCTTTATACGTAGCAATTTACTATAACCAGTATTTTCGAATATAAACATTCATTCTGTTCTTATAAAAATTTATAACTGTATGAAATTTTCCACAGAATTGTGTTGAATTTCATATATTGTATGTTTAATAGCGTAGAAATTTAATAGTTTTTAAGAAACTACAAAATTTCTTATTCCACATGTTTTCCCACTGCAAGGGGTTAACTCCATATAGTCTGAATTTTCTATGGCATCAGAAGATTAGTTGCACTATAGAACATTAGATAATGATAAAAATACTATTATAAATAATTGACACTTATTGAAATTTAAAAATTTCAAGTGATTGAAAGCTAACTTTAAAGAATAGAAGCTTCAATTCACCTTATATTGCTCCAAAATTTCAAGGGCCCATAAACGGTTAATTTACATCAAGTAACGATTAGAAAACTAATATTAACTTATCACAAATTGGGTTAAAACAACCTACTACTCTCAAAATTTATTTCTACTGACTATTGAAAAAACCAACCCGTACGAGTATTTCCAAACAAATCGAAATTAAGCAACGTCTAGAAAACTACTCCACAGCCCGAGGGGTTAATTCCAGGCTGAATAGATGATTTTCCCGGAAATTGCAGCAGCTGTTTAATACAGAAACAATACCACGGTCATTCGTCCATTTGCAGTCTGCACCCCTCGTCCTTCTTGTGACGCACAGCCAGTAGCATAAGGACGTCGTATCCTCGCTCGAAATCCACGCAGAGAATTTCCCTCCATTCGGATGAAAACCCAATTGCGCGGCTCTATGCGTCATTAGCGCTGGAAACGGAGTTAACGGCATTAAATTCAGGCCGGTTCGTCCGGCCGCGATATTATTCGCGGTTCTCTCTCTCTCTCTCTTCTCCCTCTCCTTTTTGCTTCATCTCCGTCTGTGTCTCTTTGGCCCTCTCGTAATATCTCTCTTGTTATTTCTCTCTTACTCACTTGTGCCCTGTGGCAATTTCTCTCCCTCTTTCTAGCTCCTGCAACCTTTCATTCAATCGTTGAATTTCTCTTTCTGTTGCTGACTTTCTCTCTCTAGATCTCTCCCTCTCTCTTTCAATCTCTCACTGGTTCTGTCTTGGACTTGCTTTCTCTATCTATTTCTTACTCTCAGCATGTCTCTCTTTCACTGATTCTCGCTTTCTCAGCTTTGCTCTCTTTCTCTCTCTCTCTTTCTCTTTCTCTCTTTCTCAGCCTGGCTCTTTCTCTCTCGCTGATTCTCTCTTTCTACATCTACTATCTATCTATTTTTCTATCTTTCTTTCGATCTATCTATCTACCTTTATCTCTCTCGCAATCTCCCACAATCTCTGTTCATACTCTTGTCTGTCTCTTTCTCATACTCACTTTGTGTGTCTCGTTTCCACGTACGTGCAGATTTTCCGGGTTGGTGCATATAGTTTGAGGTGGACACCCTGGAAATTCACACACCTGCGCGATTCAGCCCACTGCGGTGACGAGACCCCCATGGAAATGGAATGAATGATCGTTCGTCCACGTGAAACTCGATTTCCCCGCTCAAACTCGCGCGCTTTTCCACGAATCTCCTCCTCTAACGAATCCCCTTTTATCAGATCTTTTATGATCGATATGTAACATTGCATAAATTGCTGTGATTTATCATCTATTTTTTAAATAAACGACAGTAGTCATTCACATAGCAAAGTGACCGATATCGATGACCGTAGTTGAAAGAGGAAGCTAGAATTAGTCGTTAAAAAGTGATTACGTGGGCTATTTCCAAGCAGCGATGATAATAATAAAATTAATTACGTGAATTCCTGACTCTCGGGTGTTTAAAAACTCGTAGAATAAACAAAATCTGCTTATTAAATACCTTAACGCACACTGTGGCCCTTCAACCCCTGCGCCGTCTGATTCGTACAATGAAAGGAATGATTCCTTCGTCTTCTTTCTTCATTTCGTCGTGCACTTCTTAAGGGTTGAATAACCGGCGATTGAAATGTCGAGTAAAACACAGTAAGTCCCTGCGAACGTCTGAAAACAACCCTCCATCCTTCGTTCGCTCTTTTCTGCACGACATCGAGCAATATTGATTCTAGCTTACAAAGGAGGCGAAGGAGGAAGAAAATGAGTAGATCAGCCGCAGTATGCGGATGCAGCATTTCCTTGCAGTTTGCGAATCCGTCGATTGAAATGCAATGCTTAAGGGTGGAGAAATAAGGTGGAAGAGAGGAACGGTGGAAATGCGAAGGAGTAGAAGGAGACACGGAGAATATTACATGGTGCAGGTATATAAATAGAAAAGATACGAAGAAGATGGATAAGGGAGTGACAGGGGGTGGAAATATAAAAGAGGGTGGAAAAGAGGAGAAATTAGACGTAGAGGAAAGTAGATCCGAAAATAAAGATATTTATAAAAGGGAAGATTGAAAAAGGATTTAAAAAATTGAACGAAAAATTGAAGACAGAAGAAATTCGAAAAGGAAGATAATTAAAATGCAAGAGAAATAGTACAGGGGGATGAAAGAAGATGTAGTCAAGTGTAAGAAAGGGAGGAATGAAAAAATTAATGATAAAAGGAAGAAATACAAAATACCAAGCCAGAAGAGGATGAAAATATTTAAAAATAAAAGAAGTAAAAGGACGATGGGAGGTGGAAAGAGGATGCTGGTTTATATCTCGATGGATATACAGGAAGCGTATCTCCCATAGTTCCATAAACCAGCATCACCCACCTCAGCCCTTCTTTCTAGTTACAGATTATAGACCTGTAAAGTGCATTCGCCCTGATCCTGCAGAATCCTCTTTGCATCTTCGTTATTTATCGAATGATTAAACGAACTCCTTCGAATCACATTTTATAACCCCTTTTTATCGAAAGGAGAAGACTTTGCAAAATTCTTCGAATGAAATTTAAGTCTGGATATTTCATCCGAGATTACCTTACAATTTATCTTTTATGATTCATTTTCACCTTGAAGAATCGTTGGTCGTTATTCAAATTATAATTAATTACTCAGGAAAAGTGCGCTCGATTGAAATTATTTTTTTTTGTGGATTCAAATATTTAAGGGCTTCTCGTTAAGAAAAGATTGAACATGTGAATGTTAACACGTTTGTAGCAATTGAGGGCCCTGTGTTCGTCATTCTCGTGGTTATAATTAAAATCGTCGAGTGCGCGAATATCCCCGAAGGCGGCCCCGTATTTTTCTTTCTCGAGTGAATTTCGTCGTACCTCCCAAGCGTGTTTACTCGTCGCGAACTTCAGATATTCCATTACGGTTTCGTGCTCGAAGGCAAATATAAGAATGCTTTCCCCTTTCGCATACGAATCGCGAAGGAATCTCGAGGTCGCTCTCGAAAAATCGCTCCGCGGAATAAAGACGAGAACATACTGGATTCATTTTGCCGCCTTTAAGTCCAATCGAGGTTCTAGGACACACACATAGCCGTGATATGATTTTGCAAATTGATATTTAGTATGTAGACACAGTTTTATCCTTGATTGCTGTTTTTTCATATTTTAAAATAATTATCTTGGATTTTTCTCAATTCGTTTACTCGTTCCACTTATGGCTTATATGTCGTACTGCTATTCTACTTGGACTTTAAATTCTCATTTAAGTATATAGAAAGCAAATGGAGAGATTTTCGTTTCGCTAGAATTTTAAAATGCTGCTTCCTCTATCTGCGGCAAGTGAAACATTTATAGAATTATTTTGCAATGTGGCATATCGTGACGACATTTTGTTCGATGTTCCGCGATTTTAAAATTAAGAATGTAAAATTATTGAGAGATCAGTACTTTGAAGGTAAAGGTGAATTAAATTACCAATCATGTAATTTAGGTTTAATATTTACTCTATGGGTCCTCTAATATTGGTTAAAAAAATAAAAATAAATAATCTAATTATTAATCTAATTATAATTATTATTAACGTATTGCGTTCTTGATATTTATATTAAAATCTGGATACACCGTCGACCAAAGAGTCTTTGATTATAAGAAAATAATTGCAATATCAATTAAAAATAGTCTGTTATTATTAGTGCATTGGATTCTTAGTATTTACATTACAATCTGGGAATACGGTAGACCGAGAAAGCTTTTGAAAATTTTTCCTACCAAAGGTAATATAATATTAAAATCTGGATATACCGTCGACCAAAGAGTTTTTGATTATAAGAAAATAATTGCAGTATCAGGTACCGTGCGGCTCCACGGCCGTGTCACCTAGGAGGTAAGCCTGTTTTGGCAGAGCCTGATTCGCCAGGCGTCAAGCGTCATGCCTCTTGTCACATGTACACGAAGGCACTTGACGTTCTACCTCGCGATTCGTTAAAAGAGCTACACATACAAATCGAACTAAAAGACGAAAAGAGAGAACGCTGCAGATCGAAGCAAGGGAGACAACGCGATTTGGGTGGCGACAGTGAGGACATCGGCGTAGGCACCAGATTTCTAACATCTCTATAGTGAAAACAGAATAAACTCCGGCAGAATTACCCCCACCACATGGGGAGATTCTCCTTGATGAAACGAAGCGCGCGACGAGACAACAATGTAATACAATGTCTCGCTCCTCCAGACAAACTAATAAGAATATTTGAATGCTACGACTTTGTCGGGTGCTTCCTTTAAGAGGCTGAGCGAGTGGACTCCAAGAAACAAAATGGTACGAATAGGCGGTTGAAAACGAGAAGCTCCGCCGCCCAGGTGACACGGCTGTGGAGCCGCACGATAACAATAGTCTGTTATTATTAGAATACTGTTTTCTTGGTATTTACATTACAATCTAGGAATACGGTAGACCGAGAAAGCTTTTGAAAATTTTTCCTCGGATAGATTTGAAATACAAGCTTTAAGTAGAGTCGACCTGTCAAGGATGAGATGCAAGTAGAGCGGTAGGATCATAAGTCAGACAAATCCCGAGCCGTGCTTTTGCGTTGATGTTGAATGCAGATTGAATGGAAATAAATTGTCTGTTCGATGCAACGTGGTACCGCAACGAGAGAGGAGCTTATTTTCTGCGAAAATATTATACATTGTTTGGATTTTCTGTAAACTTTAACTGCGCGTGACCCGCTCGATACTGGAAAATGTTTTTCTCCGTGGCATTCTCCACTACCGTATTTTATTTACAGTTCCGTTAAAGAAGCTGGGATATTGTTTGCAAAAAAAAGTTTCTTTCTCGTTAAAAGTTGTTTTACCACAGGTCAAACTTGCCCGAAAAATACAGCTACAAAGGGAAAGAATAAAAGTGCTAGTGATAATAATGAAATTCCTCTCTGATATTTCACGTTTGTTTTTCCCCCTTTTTTTCCCTTTTTTAAAAAATAGATATTACACCGAGAAATCTCACGAAAATTACGAATAAAAAAGTATTTTGTCTGGCTTTGTTTCATCTCCTCAGTCCTTTATACTTTTAACTGTAATACAATTGAATTCCTTTGTCAAAATCTTTTTAATACAGGAAAATACTACTCTTTTACTTCATTCCCTTGAATTTTTACAAAATCCAAACAGTATCCGTCACGAAAAAAAACTAACTTCTGTAGTAGGATTCGAACTGAGAAGAAGATAAGATAAAATTAGGATAACACACACTAATATTACAGTAATAATATTAACAAAATACACGAGTGAATAGAATAGGTACACTAAATATTGATATAAATAACATTAACTAAAATACTTTAGGATTTAAAAAAAAGTCTCTAAAGGTACGCTCTAAGGGTTTCTATGGCTAAATATTATACCACACTTCACATATATCTTTTACAGTGGGTAAAATACAAAGTATAAAATTAAATTAATCTAACCAAGTACTTTATTATTTTTGCTTATAGGCCTTCTTGGAAATGGCGGACGAAAATGCAGCTGCATCGATGGTGAATTACTATGCCACCGGTGTCGCCCAACTTCGTGGTAGAGCAGTCTACGTGCAGTTCAGCAACCATCGAGAGCTCAAGACGGATCAAACACACACCAACAACGCGGTCAGTAGTCCAACAAACGCTGTCGCCAACACCTCTGAGGTCTGTGTCCATACTTCTTGCTTTTACTTCTTTTTTTTTCCTTTATTGACACCCACTTTTAAATCCGCTGCATGTTCCTTTCATTTGCTTGGAGATGAGTCTTCCTTTGGAGGATTTAAAAGGATTTAAATCCTGGGATGACTTCTGCAGACTTCGAAATTTTGAATTACTTTTTGGTGATACGAAATTGACCCTATGGTCACTGATTATATTTTTGCAATGTAGTCTTCCTATAACACGGTAGATAGGTTCCTAGAAATTGCCAGATCCACAAATAATCAACACTAGATCTACTCAGGATTAACATAACAATTGTAAATAATATCAGATAAATACGTTAGTTGGAAAGAACCAAAGATGGAATATTTAATTAACTTAATCACTTGCAGCCATTAAGGTAGACGTAAAAAATTGACAACGAAACAGCGTGAGAAATTTTCAGAATATGTATTTGGAAGATTTGTCAAGTATATAGTCTCTTGTGAATTAATTGTAATTAATATAACAGCATCTTCGCCCGGAATTTACTTTGGAGAGAGGATGTATAGTTTTATATGAATCAGAAATCAAAAATTATATCTTCGTTGTATGGAGAAGAAAAAATTAATAAAGAAATTGCCGTTTAGTAAAAAGTTACCGTTGTTAATGTGGAAAAATTGTGAATGAAGTTAATTCATTTTAACACTAGAACTACCAAGCAAGTCAAAATTACGGATTTCCAATTTTTAACAAAAGTTCTTCAATCCTATAGAAGAGCCATCGAACAGATGTTATAAAATAAAATACAGATAGTCGAATCGATCACCATTTTTATCTCCGCTTTTTTCAAAATGGTTATTTAATGTATTGATATAATTTAACGCTGATAGTTCTAGTGTTAAAATTCTCTTAGAAAATTGTAAATTTATGCGAATAGTAAATATTATTGAAATAGGACCTCAGAAGTCATTCTAGGATGTTCAGGAGGAATTAGGGCAAGATTTTTTTTCACTCATTGAATTTCGTTTGACGAGGATTTGCTTTTTACTTCGAGAGACCAGCCAGTGCGTTGGATTTGCACTTGATGCATCGTGCAAATTATCTCTGTGCAAATATTCTTGCCATTTCGGTCTTTATGCTGAGTTCGCTGCTTTTACGAACCTCTTCTTTCGGATTTTCGGAATTCTTTTTCTCTCTTTCTCCATCTCTTTTTTTGTCCCCTTTTCTTTATTTTGATCAAAGTGCACAGACTTTAGAGACTGTTTACATAGTCGAACATACACTTGTGCTTCGCTTTACACGATTAAGCGTAACTCGAATGTCCTGCTGTAAATTTCATGTTTGAAGGCTTCTACGAGACTACGAGACATCTTGTAATATGCTTTTGAATGGGACTAACAAAACCACAAGAATTAATAACAGGCTTTGGTAATAGAATTTTCGAAAGCTTTTCAAATTCTTCCAGCTTTCTTTAGAATGTTTCTTTCATTTATTTATAAATTTTGTCGATAATAGAAAACTTAACCAGTAGATTTGATATGCTTTCCCTATAACAACGAGTAAAACTCCTCAACTTTTACAAAATGTTTGAAATTCTAAATGAAATGCGACAGGTTAAAATTATTTTTATTAATACTACATTAAATTGTATGATATATTAAAAGTCACCAAATTAATTTTCGTAATTCAATTCTGAATTATTGCGCAGCTAATTGCAAAGAAATTCGTAAGGCAAGAAGTTAATATTTTATTATAGAGGAAAAATATTCCTACTTGAAATTACATAAATAACAATATCCCATAATATTTTTTCTTCCCACAAAATGTCTGTTTATAAGTTTTCTAAAAAATGGCAAATTCCATTTCGTTCTCTAAAATTGCCATCCCAAAGTCTTCAACATCTTCAATGATTAATCCAAAATCGAACTAACTAGTTACGAAATTCCATGTCCAATATCAGTTTTCCTCGTCCACCCTCATGTCCAACAAACGCCATAGGGGATGGTGAACGTTGTTTTGCCATGGGTCAAGTCAATCTAAACAGCCCCGTCTCGGAACTCCATTATAATTAACACACCCGTAATTTATGAACGCTCCCCAGGGCGAGAATGTATCCCTCCAACCCTGTTCTACGGCTCAGGTGACAGTGTTTCGTTATGCGAGTTGTCAGTGCCCCATAAAGTGTGTATTTTTAATGGCGCCTCGATGTTCGGTGCATCGTCACAACATGGTGTCTGACCACGACGATCCTATTCTACTTGCTCGTTGAACTCCATTTGAATTTAAGCCTTTAGGAATACAGTTTTTTTCTAACATTAGATTTACAATTTTTATTGATAACTTGATTTACAAATTATTATAGTTGTATTGATGGTAGATCTACAAATTTAATGAACAATTTGATTGTCAAATTGATAGAATTAACGATAGATTTAAAAGTTTAATGGACGGTTGACTCATGAATTAAAAAACTAGAGCTGTGAGTTTAACGAAGAGTTTGATTTTCGAGTTGATAGAATTAACACTAGATATAACAATTTAATGGATTTGTTTTCGATAATGATTTTGTGTCAGATCTATAATTTTATGTGGTTTCGGAATTATCAAGGGCTCAATAGATTATATTTTTATTTCGAGAAAATCTCCCAGAGGTGATGAGGATTTAAATATGGGTCCACTAATTGGGAGTTTCTACGTTTAGCTTTGTACTTGCCATTTTTATTGTCACGAATTATATTAGATAATTCGAACTACTTAAAAAATTACAATATTTTAAACTTTAATGATAGAATATTCTGTTTTGGACACTAGACATTTTGCTTTTGTGTAAAACACCATATGGAGTAAATTCTCATGTGTAGATTAATTAGGAATGTAAATAGTTGATGTTATTAAAATTACATAATGTAAAAAAGAATCATAGGACATTTTTATATGAAAAACATTTGTTCTTCAGGTAAAACTACAAATTCAAATTAAAAAGATTAATTTACAGGACCAAATAATTAAGAGGAAATAATCGCAACATTGTTTGTTATATAGTCCAACGTGTTAATTGGTCCATGCAGTTGTTAATTTACATCGGCAGCCGGTGTAGTTTACTTTTGTTTAGGTTTAGAATCTGATTATTTCGCGCGGCAAGTTTTCAAATCGCCGATGCACGGCGAGCGCGTAAATTCGCGAGTTGTCGCAACAAACTAGTTACGTTTATCGTGCAATCGATAGAATTCATGGTGTAGTTTGAAATTGTAATGCGATTCCGTGATATCTCTTGCCGGAGAATCGGCTGGTAATGAAGTATGAATTTGCCTCGTTGTCGTCGATATTCATCTGCACTGTTTTCGTAAGCTTGTAACGAATTTAGTTAGCCACTGTTTTTCATTTACAAAATTTTATCTCCTTAACTCCACATCTACCAACGTTTAATTTAATATAATTAACTCTCTCGCGTATATGCGGTCCGAGAAACAATTGAATACACACGGTTAACGTTGGAAAATTGAAATACAACTGTTGAACTATGATCACACAAGTAGTATTTTATACTTTCTATACATTAATAGCCTAATTTGCTAATAAATAAATAATTCTGAGTTTCCAAATAAATTATTGTCTCTCTATATTCAAAAATGCCTTCGGTGCGCAAAAGGTTAAAATTCTGAAATAAATCAAACAAATGAAGGGGTTGGAAATTTCATCGATTCAGTCCCGTAGAATCCCTATGATTCAAAGTTATGAACATAGAAATATGAAAAAAGCAACTTTAGAAATTTCAAAAACATTTTCAGAAACTTCAGTTCAAGTCATTTTGGCCTCCTTGGTAAATCTAATATTAATAAGAGTTTAAAATCAATCTCCTTACATTTTGCTTCAAAAACATCCTAAGAATCCTTACTAACCTGAAATCGATCCTTCTCGTATCACAGTTCGTCATTGTTATTAATAATTGACCGGAAGTGTCCAACTCTCCGGCTTCCGGCGACATCGCAACTTCCTCCACACGACACGTGGGTCTCTGGAGGGGTAGTTTTACCCCAACTGCCTCTCTCCTTGCCGTTGATCCATGGAAGTTGCTCGAAACGGACACCAATTCCATGGGGAATCCTCGAAGTTTCGCGATCGTCCTGGGAGTGGGGAGAAATAATAAATAAACGAGCAAATAGCTCGAAGGCGTCTATCCTGCTTTTCCTTCTCTTTTGACGCTCGAAACTTCGCACACGTGACTTCTGAGAACTTTGCAATTTTCCCAGCCCGTATTTTCAAGATGCCGGGCCAACTTGCGGATTCTTTCACGCTCGGTGACACGTTTCGTGCTTTTCTTGTATTCTGTGGATGGTGGTTGCGTGTTTTATGGTACATTTTAGACAGCACGACGATTTTTTTGCCTCTGCTCGACGCGTCATGTATGTTAAACAGATAGGTGTTTCATGGTACATTTTTTAAGGACAACTTTTACGACGATGATCCATTGGAGTGGGGATAATTTTTGTCGTAGAGAATTTTGTACGGGTTAGAAATGTTTCCTAATAAATTTTGGGTATAAAGTTTGTTGTACAAGTGAGAAAGTCAATTTTTATTAGGAGATTTGCGAATGTTGCTGAAATTTCTGACGGTGTTTGGTCAGATGTTTTTAATTTTTGACATTTTCAATTTTCTGTTTTTTATTTTACTGACGTATTTATTTGTAGTTTGCAAATATTATATGTTGCAAAATAAAGAAATGTAGTCTGCAAATTAGAAGTATTTGCTAAAAGAAAATAGATTGGAAATGTTTGTTAGTGAATTTTGAGCTAAAATGGGAAATATTTTGCTTATTTATTTAATATAGCGTACCTACAAATCTGCGTTTTTAAAAAGAATTTTTGAGTGAAGAAATATTTCGAAAATTCTCCATCATAAATTTGTAACTTTGCGTAAAAGATCCTCGTGTCACATGTACTTTAAGGTGCAGGTAAATGAAGAGGGTTGTTCTTGGGGTGGATAGGGATGATTTGGCGCGAGACCAGTCGCCGTAGAATGATTTCTCGGTGACTTGCCTGACAAACGACACCAAAGCAATCGTCGTGAAAGCATCCATTTTCATTGCACCTTCTACGGCGACAAACAAACCATAGTGCTTTTTATAATGCCGATATTGATGCAAAAATAAAAATACTCTCAAAAATAAATCTGTTTTCGACAATTTCTACAATTAACTTGTCAAACACGTTGTAAATTACCATGTTGAATAGCACGGAAATCGTCTTAGACTCAGGCAATTTGAGTACACAATTTCAATGTAATTTATTTGAACTTACGGGCGAGAAGAAATAAAATCAAAATGTCAAGAAATATAAAATTATGTGTCATCTTAATATTCAAATATTAAAATAACATGTAGAATAAATTTCTAAAATATTAAATATTAAAACACTCATAGAATACACCTTGAAGTTTGCTAAATACAAAATTATTTTTATTCCTAATGATTCTACATATATAAAGATGTACACTTAATTTAAAAAATTTCGCCACAGTAGAAATAACTCGACGGCGGAAATAACCTCGAATTCGTTTTGAATTCTCCTTTCAGAAGACATTTCTGAGTCGTTTAACGAGTCAATTATGTTTGACGACTATATTCGTCATAGAGAAATTACAGTATTTCGTTTCATGACGACTATATCTGCCCTGTGAGAAATTTAGGTAGCATTTGCTATTTAATCAGTCAGTTGTGTTTGACGACTATATCCGTTATGGGCAAATGACAGTATTTCATGTCATGACGACTACATCCGTCATGTGGGAAATTGAGGTACCATTTGTTATTTAACCAGTCAGCAGTGTTTGACGACTATATCCGTCATGGAGAAATGACAGTATTTCGTTGTCGTGACAACTATATTCGCCCTGTGGGAAATTTAGGTACCATTTGCTACTTCACCAGTTAGCTGTGATTGACAAGTATACTCGTCTTTGTTCGATTTTCGTGACACATAGGTAAGTGCACACTCTGAAAAGAAGTCGCCACAGTTAACTAATTAAAAAATCTCCATCATTCAGTTTTTTCGAACAGACAATTAAACGTAAAATATAATACACCTTGAACTTGCTGAACATAAAATTATTTGTATTCCTAATGATTCTACATCCACAAAGGTGTGAATTTCTATAAACCGGAATTCGTTTTGAATTCATCTTTCAGAAAACAATTTTGAGTAGTTTAAAGAATCCCCATTGTTCAGTTTATTTGAACAGACACAAGTTACGTCTGGCCGACTTAATAAGGAGTTAAAATTCGTCATATTTCCTAGCACGTCGTACAGAAGAGAAAAAAAACGAAGGAAGGGAATTCGATATTGCAGGAGGAAAAAGATTACTTAGCTCGGCGCCGCGTGGCAGGGTTAATACATCGCACACCCCTAGGGGGTAATATGTCGGTTAAGTAAAAAACGCGGGCCGGTGGACTCGTTTAATAAAGACGGCATACGCCGAAGCACCGGCATTGTATAGTAATTAATTTAGAGCCGAGTTTACCACGCGATACCTCCTTCCGGGTTAGTACCTTGCGCATCTTATTCACTCCTGCTTTTTACCTCTTCCTAGATTCCTCCCCTTTGTTTTATTCTTTTAGCAGTTTGTCCTGCGTTAATTCTTATCTTCTTACTTTTTTCTTCTCCTGTTTCTATCATCTAGAACATCTTTTAATATCCTTCTAGAGGATTTATTATTTTACCATCAATCTACCTATATATTTCTTCAGATATCTGATTATATTTTTGAGCCCATCATTTAAGAAGTGTACTAAATCAGACTTTATATTTTTAAATATCTCTGTTAGAAGAGTGTTATTTTTTTTGTAACATATGTGACAGACATTTTTGTATCTACATTTATGTAGTGCCCAGCCAGTGTTGTTTTCTACCCTTTCTCTGTTTCTTTTTCGCAACGAACTCTCACCCCCTCTTTTCTCGTTGTTTTTCACGCGCAAATTTCGAGACTCGTAAAGATCTTTCTGTCGCAATCTGGAGACCGTGCTCGGGATTAAGAGGCATTTTTACGCGGCTTACCGTCGTATAAACCCGCCTCCAACCCCATAGCGTTGCAGGTTACTCGGTAATTCGGAATAATTTAGATACTCGCCCCCGTACTTGGACCAGCTACCGCAACTATTCTTTCCGGAGTTAAGTTCCTTTATTTATTCGGTTAAATTGCTCGTTGGCTTTTAATTCGATCAGGTCCGACACTTTGGAGGAACAGGTGGAACATTGCGGATTCTTGCGGTTTCAAATTCTTTATGTCTTCCTGTTTAACTCTTTGCGGTCATATTATTTCTCGAGTGGATTTAATTAATTGAATTCAAAACCCATGCACTTATTAATCTCAAATTCTCTGGAATATTCACTGTGCAACGAAACAGAGTTAATAGAAATTTTTAAATAATTTTTTAGAAATTGGCCAGAGACAAACAGTTGATTTTTCTAATTAGTAACGCAATGAGGGTCAGTCTCATTAGAATTTCCAAGGAGAATTTTCTCCGTAACAAATAGCCAAGTCAAAATTCTTTATTATTCTTTATTTATCCCTTTGCAGCCATAGAAATATTTCTGTTGTATTATTAATTAATCAAAAGGCAATGAAAACGCCGCCTATAAATGTTTAAACGCCAAACTCAATTAACGGATCTCAATATTTCCGGAAAATTTGCTGTAAATTGAAATAGAGTTAATCTAAATTGTCAAAAAATTTAATAAAATTGGGATAAAGGGAAATGCCATGACAGAGACAGAGAGGGTGGATTTTCCTAATTAGCGAGGCATGAAGGGTGATTTTTCAGTGAAATTTTCCAAGGTTTTTTTCATGTAACGAGCAGCGAGCCTTCGGCAGCTGTTTCTAATACCTTCGAACAACTTCTTTCGACGAGGCGAGGCGGGTTTTAGGATAGCACCGACAAAAGTGTGTCGCTCGCCTTTGTACGAGAATATACGGCGGAGTAGCGCTAATGGTTTTCCCGACGAGGAAAGTTTCGGTAGCCTTTAGAGAGCCGGTCGCTAAGGCCGCGCCTGCAGGAAGCCCCATAAAAAGTATCCTCCGTAAAGCCGTGACATAATTCTATTTTACACCGTCGCCGACCGCCGGTTTTACCCTTCGAAACGCTCGTTCGCTTTCCTACTCCAGCGGAAGGAAGAAAATGCATGATGCTTTCGTAAAAATTCGCGATTGCAGTGCTGGGGAAATATTTTAAACTGTTGAAAAAATTCTGTGCTGTATTTGGGAAATTTTAGCCGAATTTTCCAGTATTCTAGATATTAAATTCGAATTTTCCGGCAATTGGAAAAATACATGTCCATTTTCCAGTGTTTCCAAAAATAAATTAGAATCTTCTGACATTGGGGTAGTTAAAATAGAATTTTCCGACACTTAGAAAATCAAATTAGAATTTTCTGATAGTCGGGAAATTAAATTAGAATCTTTCGGCACTCGGAAAATTAAATTAGAATTTTCTAGCACTCGATAAATTTAATTCTAGTTTGCTTACACCTAAGGTATTTAATTAAGACTGCCTGATATTTTATTATAACATTCAGAAAAATGAATTTAATCTGAGTACCTTAGTAGATTAATTAAAATTCTCACTTATCTGGAAATCTATGTTAAAATTCTTCGTCAAATTACATAAATTTCTAATCAAGCATTTTCTACAATTAATTGCCGTCAATTAATACTTTCAAGCAATCCTCCCCTCAAAAGCGTCCCCCCGTCTTCCCACTTCATACACTTTAAACAAAATATAATAATTTATGCATCGTAGCACGAAGTCCCCTCATAACATTCCCTTGAATAATCAACACCCTCGTGGGAGGGCAAAGAATGCAAAATTCTCGTTCCGCACTTAACCACTCTGTTTCACCTTCTTCTCCATTCTGCGGTCGTACATGCATTTCTGCATTCGCTCGGCTGCATCGTTTCTTGTGCCGCATTACGATATCGGGGATGTCCCTTTTTTTCGTCTCCTTTTATTACCGCGTTTGAGGCTGCTTCGTTTCGTATTGAATTTTGGATGAGGTTACTCCGTGCTCCTTCTGTCGTTTCTTCTTTTGT
This sequence comes from Cerceris rybyensis, assembly GCA_910591515.1. NCBI lineage: Eukaryota > Metazoa > Arthropoda > Insecta > Hymenoptera > Crabronidae > Cerceris > Cerceris rybyensis. The sequence goes on along the minus strand of OU342802.1, from coordinate 9,241,306 downwards.
GTTTTGGTACTCGTGATTCCCTCGTTGACCCAGTTTCATTTTGACGCAATTCCCCCCTGTGTGTTTTTTCGGGGCCTCCAAGCACGTTATGCCTTAGAGAATGTGGAATCTCGTAGCCGTATATCGAGAAAAGAAGTGGGGGATGGACGAAGAGAGTTAATCTTGAAAATGAGGAAAATGGAATAACGGAAACTGAGAAATGAATGATAGAATCGCTTTAGGGATGCATGGCGAGTAGAGTAGGTCTTGTGACCGTAATTTCACTTGTTAGAGAGTATCTGAGTGATTGGTACCTGGAGAACGCGGGTAGGACTCATGACAATAATTTGGTGTATTTAAATATTCAGAAATGTTGAGAGTTGGAGATAAAATAAAGAATACTTTTTACGAGTTAATTAACATATACTCAATGTAATTTGTTCATGAATTTTTAACTTATGACCGTAATTTCACGTGTTCGAGAATATGTGAATGATTGGTGCCTGGAGAACGAGGGCAGTGCTGATGACAGTAGTACGGTATATTTTAATATACAGAATTCTTGGGACTGGTTAATTAATAAATACTTAATGCAATTTGATAATGGATTTGTATCTTATGATTGTATTTTTGACTTGACAGAGAATATCTGAGTGATTGGTACCCGGAGAACGAGAGTAGCATTGATGACAATAATTTGGTGTATTTAAATATGCAGAATTGTTGGGAGTCGGAGATAAAATAAAAAATACTTTTTTACGGGTTCATTAACATATACTAAATGTAATTTGATAATGAATTTTTGTCTCATAACTGCAATTTCCTTTGTTAGAGAATAGTGAGTTATTGGAACCTGGAGAACGAGGGTAGGATTGTTGATAATAATTTGGTGTATTTCAATGTGCATATTTTTTGGGATTTGAAAATAAAATAGAAAAATACTTTTTACCGGTTAAAAGTAACAGATACGTAATATAATTTGTCAGTTGGATAAATTGCTAATGAAGTTTGGCCTCGCGAATTTCTGTTTTCTGATTTATCGATTTAAATGAATTACTGCACTAATACTAATCTAAAAGAAAACTTGTCTTCTCAAAGTACATTACAGTCATTCTAAATGTAGCAAATATTTCAATTTTGAGCACATCTTAATACAAAAAATTAACTATTCACAGTGAACAAGGAGGATAATTAAACGAATCGTTGAAAGACTTAAATTCACAATATCAAAACATAGAGAAAACATTCGTATCCTTCAGGACTACCACGGATATTACTGATGGTCTTAAACAAGTTTGAGGAGGAAGGACAGACGAATAGAGAAGGCGCTTAGGCGAGAAAGGAAGGCGAAACAATATACGTCCTGTAGAAACAATGCAGCCTGCTGTAGATCATCCAAGACACTCTCCATTAAAAATATTACGCCATCTTGCCGGTTGTAACCACCCTCCAACCTACGACCTCCCCTATTTCCGTGGCCGGCAACCCCTTTGCACGTTTCTCACCCCTTTCACCGGCAGACATGGCAGGTCCGAATAACAATGTGCCATTGTTAAACCTATATCCAGGACATCGGTCTCTGTAATAACGCGTGTCGCGAAGATCACGTTCAAGACAATGTTCAAAAGCTTTCTTTCTTTTTCTCCTCGGAAAGATGTTCGTTTTTTTTTTTTTAAATATGCATTCTTTTATTGTGTCGATTCTTCTTCGAAGTTTTCCTTCAAATTTTTAAGTGCTCTAAAGATTTAGTACATTCTATATGTCCGATTATTTTGTACTCTTTTGCAAATTTGATATACATTTATTTTAAGTATTTGCCATCAAAATATTCAAAGCTACATTACCTCAGTAACTTCGCTAGAAAATTTATTTATTTTAGAAATTGTTGTGCTGTATATGAGGAATTTTGGTTATTAATAAATCAGTATAATAATTAAAATCGAGCAGGGATGTGTATATACTTCGAACACAGAGCAAATTCCTCTGTTATAAATTGTACGAACAGAGGAAAGCAAAACATGAAAAAATTATATTTTAGTCAGTAAGGAATTGACAATTTATTATGAAACAGGCTATCACAATAGAACTTTGGATTGACGTGTATACACGTCGAACAGTGACGTATATATAGGTCGAACAGTCACGTGTATATACGTCGAACACGGAACAAATACGTCTGCTATAAATTTTATGAACAGAGGAAAGCAAAACGTGAAAGAATTGTAGTCAATAAGGACTTGACAAATTACTATCAAACAGGCTATCGCAATAGAAATTTTGATTGTCGTGTATACACGTCGAACACAGTTAACAGGTTAAATCCGCCTGAAATGAATGCAGCCATAACACTTTGGCACCTATGATAAATAATAAACCAAAGGCCTAGATTTGAAAACAGTAGACTCAAAATTAAATTATTCAGTTCAGAAAATGTAGTGATTATCATTAAATTTATCACAGCATCGCTGACTTAAAACCAACATAGACTCCTAGGTGAAATTACTATAGCAATAAACCCAATTCCCTACAATGTCACTCGCGATTCTTTAAATTGAATGGGAAAGTTTCAAGTTTTCTAAACCTGTTAAATAGAAAATATCAGTGGATCAGGAGACCTTGTAATCATCTCTATGCTATTAATATTATATTAAATTGCCGAAAACTCATCATTCCAACAATTAATTCTGAGTTACTGCACGTACCGTCACAAAAGAAATTGCAGGGCAAACGGTTAAAGGATCAAAGTTAAAGGAAGGAAGAAATCCTTTACCTGTAAACGGTTTCAGACTCATCCCAGCCGTGTTATTTTTCCTTATCTTGTTCAAGTATGCCAATCTCTAGCTATTTTCTAGTCAGACATTCCTGCGTTCGCACTTCACGAATATACAGCGCGACGGAAATGAAGAAAGAGGCGAACGGAAGAGGGACAGACGGGCAAAAGGGCGAGTTAACCAGAAAGACTGATTATTCCGACTACAGAGAAGAGTCTGTCTGGCTGTTCGGGCCACTCCATCATTTTGACGGGCGCGAATCCCTCTCGTAATATTGTCCAATGAACGTGTGGCCCTTTATTCTGAACGAATGAAGTAGTACGAGACATTAAAAGCAACGCGAAAAAAGAGAACCGCGAGAAACCGAAGGAAGAAGAAAAAAAAACAGGGGGCAGTAATGGAATCCAGGAATTTCGGACTCACCCTCGAAAACCGACGGGTGTTGGGATTGTGCATGATTGAAATCGATGGACGGCCGATCGGCATCGAACAAATCGTATTTCTCCAATACACCAGTGCCACGTGGAATGTTACCATTATTCTCTCTACTCTACTTTCTTTTTCAGTGGATGCAAATTCGGTGTTATTCCGCGTTATTCGAGGAATGAAAGATTGAGAGATTTTGTAGCACTCTGATTTAAGCGGTTCTAGGTGCTCGCTTTTTCATCGGCGGACTTTTACTTCTTTCTTCTTTTTTTTCGGTTTTAATTATTGTGGCTACTTCGTTTAGGATTTATTGTTTTTTTGTTGGTTGCAAGACACAGAGACTGTATATTAAGTGATAACTTTGAACTGGTGACCACTGATGGCAAGTCTTGGTCTTTTTCTGCATACCCACAATAGCCCATTGTCTTTCGCATTTTTTGTGAAGTCGAATTTTTAACCCTTTCGCATCGAGCGCATATATGCGTCATGCACTCGGCGACCTGAGTGCGAGAGCCGCATATATGCGTTAGCCACTTGGTGACTTGTGGATACGAGCGCCGCATACATGCGTCATGCACTCAGCGACCTGTGGGTACGAGTGTCGCATATATGCGGCATCTATGTGACGTAGTATGAGTACGAGCGTATATACTTCGGCGGTCGGGCCTGCTGTAACGAAAGGGTTAATTTAAAAATAACTGTACTAAAATTGTGTTATAACGTTATCACTTTATATTTTACGGTATTTCTTACTAGTTTTATTTTAATGTTTGGTTCAAATATTTCTTGATGTTTATTGTAAAATATTCCTTCATATTTGTTCTCGGTAAAAATTTCGTGTTTATGGGACGAAAATTAGGTTCAGTTGGAAGCTTCTCGAGAAAAGTATTGAATACTTTTCCCTATGGATTCTCGTTCTTATGTTACCTATCCTACTTCCTCTTAACGTGGCAGTTTCGTTGAGTATTCCGCAAGAACAGGATGCTTTCTTGTTTAGAGAACAAATCGTAGGACGATCTAGTTCACTATGGTGCAAGCGGACCCAATCTTCCACAGTTCTTCCTTACCTTGGGAACGTTAATTCTTAATTTCTTCATTTTCTTCCCTACCTCGATGCATTAGGAAACCGTCATTTCTCAAGTACATTTGCTCCACAATAGAGAGAACATCCACCGAATTTTTCCTCAGAAGGCCGATTGGTACTTACATTACTCCTTCATCCCCCAAAACATCGTAGAACTTTGGAAATAATTATACAATTTGCTCCAAAGCGCTTAAAATTTTATTTTCTTAACAATAAAATTATTAAATATTCTTGAGACGTTGAAGTTTAAGAAAATTAATGATAAATAATTAAATCACTGACACAGTTAAGAAAATATAAACGTCCATTTGTTATAAATATTAGTTAGAGGTAGAAATAATCATCTTTTGGTCATTGTTTTTTATGGAAAAGGGAAAGCAAATCATAAATTGTGTATTTTCAATTACTCTATAATAAAATGAGTAATATCATGTTCATGTAAATATGCTCATGTAATATCATCAAATCCAGCAGTTCCAGCGTTAATCGTCACAAATTTCATTTAATTAGAGACACCTATGAAACATAATAAAACCCCAAGCAAACCATAATGAAGAACATTACATTTCCATTGCTTCGGTAATTCCAGTAAAAATCTTATTAAGTTTTAATTAAAAGTGACATTTCGATGCTTGTTCCAGCACGTATTTTTTCCAATTCCAAACGCCTATCTCAATTCTCGTGTAGAATAAATCTTTGGAAAAGAGGATAATTTCAAAAGATTACCCTTAATCTGTATCCTTGATAAACGTAGAAAATAATTCTCTCGTCGAAATAAATTCCTCGTCTTCCTGTTACGCGCTTGGGAAGAAGAATCGCTGTCTCGGGATAAAAATGAGATTCCCGATGAAACATTGATTCGAGTTAATGCGCGACTTCCAGGTTGAACAGGAGGGGGCGTATCGATGAACCGCATCCTCGATCTTCCTCCTTTTCCCCCTAATTGGATTCTCGGCTTCTCCTGAAAACAAATTCTCCGTTACTCGAGTGTCCCAGGATCCGGTAGTGCACGAGATATTTATCCGGATACTGTCTCCCGCTTTGTCTCTTTCTCTTTCTACTTTCTGCCATTTTTGCCGACCACCTTTTACGGATCAGTGGATCTCCTCTGGTTATTAATATAGCGGAAAATTTCATTGTCTCTCTTTCTGAGTCTCTATTTATTTATCTCTCGCTCTCGTTCTCAGAATCTTATGTGTCTATGAATCTAACGGTAAGGAAGTTGTTGCTGATCTAACAAGGGAGTATCCCGAGGTGTAAATCACCGATTTTGATGAAATTTTAGTATGACATAGCCCTCGCGAAAATATTTGAACCGTATTTTTTTTATCGGCAACCGTTCACGTTAAAGGGGTGAAAACCATCTTCAAAGTTGGAAAAAAAGTATTTTTTGATCATATTGTTTAAACAAATGTTTTTTTTTTTTGTAAATATTTATACCATTGGATTCTTGGTCGAAATACGTTAATTTTCAGTTCTTACGAAATTTTCGTATCTCTACTAGTTTCGGAAATATTCGATAAAATAGTTTTCGTTACCCCAACTTTGGGGTGGCTTGATGGCATAGAAATGTTAACCCCTTATTGAATGATTTTTTTTCGTGAAGAAGAAGCCAAACACAGACGTGGTCTATATATGGAACGTGCAGACTCTTTTGCTAATTGCAAAGGATAAAAAAAATGATCGACTGACCGTCCTGACCTCTCACCGACGACCTCCCGGAAATCTGACTACCTCTTTTGACTTTGACATTAAATATCTCAGTCATTTGTTGGCCGATCGAGATGAGACTTTTTTTCTACGTCTTTCTTGAAGTCTTGACTTTCGATCGACGTCAATAAAATTATTTTCTAAAGATGAGTTTTTGCGCCAGGCTCCCGAGACGGAAAAATGAGCAGCAAACTTAACCGTTTGAGTGCCACGCAGCGCAATCGCGCTTTTTCTGTTCAGTACTGGAAAGTGCCAGGCCGATCGAGCGATAAAATGAATGACACTTTTTGCATAAATAATAAAAATAATTCAGTAATATATACTGATTACGACAGTACAGCTACAGCATAGACAATATCTTAAAGTGTCAAACAAAACAGGAATATTTGCCATTTATGAGCAGAAAAACATTGAAATTTTACTTCAAAGAGCTCTGGCACTCAAACGGCTCTTTCCGCCGAAATGCATGTTAATACTAGATTTACGTAACCAATTTGGCTCATTCAAAATTTGATTACTACATATATAGTATATTGGTTGGTTTATTTTTTTAATAATAATTCTTTCATTTCAATTGATTTAGAGTTATTTTCTTTGCAAAAAATTTAATTTTTCTTCTATGATTCAAATTGGCTCCCTTCAGAAAAATAGGTATATCAATATCCGTAAATCTAGTGTTAAAGTAGACACTTTCACGATTAAACCAAAGAATCCTTCTATGACTACCAAAAGCGAAGTTACAAAATTTCAGTTTGGCACCCCGAAATGTTAGAAATTTCAATTTGACCTCAGTAGTTTCAGTATTAGTAGCAAGATATTGGTTAACTACAAACGACAAAAAAATCAAATTTCACTACAAATTTCACCTCCTATCAGAGCAATGTAATAATGTTCCCCAAAATTTCAATTTTAAAGTCACAGACCTTTATAAGTTCATCCATCCACTCGATATTGAAAGAAGTGAACGACACGTAAAGTGTTAAGTGCTTAGACGAACAACCACAACGTTGCAATAGCCACTGACACTCCTTGGTGCTACAAAACGGTATACTTGACTAAGATACTTGAGTAAGAGTATTTCCGATCGTTCCTAGCTAGGAAAAAGAGTCGTCAGATTTTCCAAACGCAGGCTGAATACAAAATAGCAATTGCAGAGACAGGTATACGCAAAAAGGCAGCATAGAGGAAAGCAGAGAGAGGTGGATATCACCGGTAACAAGTAATGGAAGGTTATGGTAATGTTCTCAGTCCCGGCACTCACGGTTAGTTCGAGAGCGAGCCATCAAAAGGGGATAGAAACTACCCCTTAGAGTAGTTATTTCGCCCCTTGAAAGCTGCTTCAGGCAAGTGCATAGTCGAAGGTAACGATCCTGCCTCAGTCTTTCGCCATGGCAATCTTCCTCGCGGAAAAGTTCATTTGCAAGGATTCACGAGACATTCACGAATTGAACGTACGAACGTTTTTGATTTTTTTTATGGACCTCTGGAATCTCGAGGCAGAGAATTTTCTGCGGAATATCAATGATGCGATTATTCTATTTGATGAAACTTCGGATATCTGGCGACGTAACTCGGAAGTTATACTATTATAATTGTAGGATATTGATAACAATATACTTAAAAAAAAAAATAAAGTACGTACAAGTGGAAACTTAAATTTATAGTAAAATATAGGGAAACGAACACTCTAATACATACACACACTAAATATAATTAACAAATAATAAAATACGCTATAACATCCGTCTAGTCGTCTATGCGTCTATAGTCTACTGTTCGTCTACCGTCTATAATTCGTCTATCGTCTACAATTCGTCTATCGTCTACAATTCGTCTATCGTCTACAATTCGTCTATCGTCTATCCTATATTTCGTCTACTCTATAACTCGTCTACTGTCGATCTGTTCGCTCGTCCTCGTGTCGTCCTCGTGCCGTCCACGTTTCGTCGTCGATCGTCTTTTCGTCAGTCAACTGTCTCATGGCGGGTCCCTCCAAATACGCGGGATTTATAAAATCCCCACATAATTAATACAAAAGTTTCAATATTTAGTCTTCCACTAAAAATTAAAGTAAGGTAATTGTTTACGTATTTATGTGCGTATCAATCATTAGCTGTAGTCATTTAACAGATGTCAATAATTATTTAAATGAGTAACGATAACTGCAAACGCTTGACTGATTTTTTTTTGTCTCAATGAAAACATTTGTCGGCAATCACAACTAGCAACCTCAGATAAGACAAGAAACATTGATGAGCGTTCATTAGGAGAACGCCCGGTGACTTCACTCCGATGTAAGAGCACTCAAAAATAGTAATTTTGTAATTGTTTCAGTAATAATAACTATCGCCAATAAATTTCTGTTATCACGACTTTTAAATCGCAACTATAAGACAATAAATATTGATAGTGGAACGCCTATTACGAGGCGATTACCAATAACTCTGCGCCGTTGTAAGAGCACTGAAAAATATTAAGTTCTTAATTACCTTAGTCACAATGACTATTACCAAAATATTTCTGTTATCGCAAAATTTTAAATTGCAACTATAAGGCAGTAGAAATTGATAGTTGAATGTCTATTAGGAGGCGATTACCAATAACTCTGCGCGGTTGTAAGAGCACTGAAAAATATTAAGTTCTTAATTACCGTAGTCACAATGACTATTACCAAAATATTTCTGTTATCGCAAATTTTAAATCGCAACTATAAGACAGTAGAAATTGATAGTTGAATGTCTATTAGGAGGCGATTACCAGTGACTTTGCGCCGTTGTAAGAGCACTGGAAAATATTAAGTTCTTAACTACCTTAGTCATAATGACTATTACCAAAATATTTCTGTTATCGCAACTATAAGACAGTACAAATTGATAGTTGAATGTCTACTAGGAGGCGGCTGCCAGCGACTTTGCGCCGTTGTAAGAACACTCAAAAATACTCATTTCTTAATAGCCTCAGTAGCAATAACTATCACCAATAAATTTCAACCCATGCGACTTTCAAATCGCAACTATAAGACAACACAAATTGATAGTGGAACGCCTATTAGGAGGCGATTCCCGGTGACTTTGCGTCGTCGTAAGAACAGTTGCAAGTTAATATTACAACTTAGTCCGTTATAACATTATATATCACGGGCTTTGCAGTTTCAGCAATCCATCCAACATTGTTTACCCGCTTGTACGCGCTTAAGTTTTACTCGTTGCAAGTTTCCGGCTAATAGATGCGAACGTGTACGTGCCCGAAAGTAGTTTCGGTAAGTTTCCACAGTATTACGCTGGCACAGGCGGGGCGAAACGTCTGTTGCCTTGTCGTCCTTGTGTTATTCAATTAAACCCTCACTTTCGGTGTTTTTGGTACTTCAGGAGGACGTTGATCTTTCTTGAAAAACGGGTAGGTGCTGAATATTTGGCTGGAGGAATTTATTTATTCTCTTTTGTAAATATAATTCTACTTTTTTCGCGAAAAGAATTTCTAGAGGGAGGTATTGATTGGAAGAATTCATAGATAAAGGTTAATTGCAAATATTTGTGGTGTGAATTTTGTATCAATATTTTATTGTTAATTGAAATTTCGCTATTCCTTTGTGAAAGCTTGGAAATTTAATTGGAAGAAGTGCAGAAATTGCATTTTGGGTTAGTCCTGCTGTGAACTTTGTGCCAAGAAAATATTTTATTGTGAATTTAGAATTTTATTTTTCATTTGCAAAAAATTAGAAAAATGGTGTAAAACGTGAAATGTAGAAATTAATGGAAAATATAGCTGATTCTTATTCTATGAATTGTCTATTCTAACAATATGTTAATACTCACTTCTTCTCAAAGTCTTAAGAAAAAGCGTAGCATCTTGAAGTCAGCAATCGAAACTTGCCAAATAAAATTCTGCGCCCGTTTTAGAACAATCCAAGAGAATTCTTGTGGAAGTGCGAAAGAAAGAAAATTCATTCCGCTTGACATTAATGTTCCGGCCAGAAGGAACTCTAGGAATCTTTCGATTTCTCCACAAGAAGATGTACGAGCCCGATGGGGAAGGGTTGCAACCCCCTTCCCATACCTAGTCGTAGATTCTTTCGAATAAGAAAGCGAAGAAAGCGGTCGACCTCTCGAATTTATGGCTGGCACGCATGAGAATTTATGGTCAGCTAATTGGGGATGGAAAAAGAAATCGAAATGAGGAAAGACAAAGAATGGGGTACGAACCGATTTGGAGGGTTCAAATGGTACATTCGTGGCAATCAGTTATCCGGAAGTTACTTCTGCCTTTTGTAAAAAGTAACAATTATTCTCATACATAGTATAACAAATTTCTCCGTTTATCATTCAAATAAATTTTCAAAATTTTAAGAAGAATCATTTTAATAATTTTTAAAATTAATTCATTAATCGGAGACTTTGAAAATTGCATGCAACCTTGAGAGAAAATGTGAATTACTCACAAATATTGGTAGTTTACGATTAAATAATTCTTTTGAAAATAAAAATTACATTTTTGCGTGACATTTTGTAAATTAATATATATTTTGCAAGTTATTAAGATGAAAGTTGAGTTACGTGGGGTGATATCTCTGATACAAGTTCCAGGATTAATTCTCCAGACAAAGGGGACCGGAAGTCGTCCAGCAGCCGTGGAAAAAAGTTCGTCAGTCTTTGACGATTGAATTAATTAATAAGTTTCCACGGTAGACGTTGGAATTAAACTTTTATATTTCTTCGGAGTTACAACTCAGACTTGGGACATTCGGTCTCGTCTCGTTATACGTTTCGTCACGCGACTCTTGGAGGAAATTTCAAGCATAATAAGGGAGGAGTACAATTAATATAATTAAATCAAATTAGCAATTCCACCGAAATTTGTAATTAGCATCGACACCAAATTTATATATCGGCATCCTTTCTTTCGGAACTGGAAAAACTGACAGTTTTATTTTTCATTCAATTTTACCATTGAAATCGTTCTCTCTCAATAAATGCATCGTTTGATATTTATTGCTAACACTGTAAAATTCATATAAAAAATATAAGAAATTCATGTTAAGGAAATTTCACTTCAATTGAATATCTTAAAATAAATAAGAAGTCTTCATCTCATGTCAGTAAAAATATTTAGAACACAAGGATGGCTTCTAAATATTTTTCACCATCTCAAACATCTTTTAGTTAATTTAAAAAAAATGTTAATAACCTTCAGAGAATTTTAAAGAATCTTCTTCCTAAAAGGATTCTAAGAAGAATCTCTCAAATCGAAATAAAACGGTGTAGAAATCGAAGAAACTTTTCCGCAAGCTTTCGTAAAACTACCCCTTCAAAGTCAGTGAAACTTTATGACCCTGTCCATGAATATTCTCGTGCATTCAACGGTACAACGATGCCCCGTAAAACCTCGACAATATCCGTCACCAAACATCCCCCTCAGAAGTACTCGAACGGAGTATCGTAAAATTATTAGGAAAGTTGTTACGGGGGTGAGTTTCTTTCCAACACTTCGATCTCCTTTACGCGGCAATTAGGGCAACGAGTCTGCGTGTAATGTTCTCAGGGAGGAATAGTGTAACTGGAAAAGTGGGCCGAATAACAATAACGTCGAGAGGGTGGAAATCGAGGGGTGAGTTAAGTGGCTAAAAGAAACGACCGGCTCGCAAGGAAATCACCATGGTGTAATGTCTTTTATCTGCCAAACGATCGCCTTCTAGCTTGTATTCCTTGCCGTTTGGCAGGACTTTGATGGTAACCCTTTCTACGGGGGTTGTATTCGAGACGATAATGGCACAGTTTTTACGTTTGTTCGAGCAAGTCTCTGAGAAGTGTGATTATTCGAAGAGTTTGGTGGCAAACTTAACATCGGCGGAGAAAAATATAGAAGCTTATGGGATGTTAACTTTTATTTTCTAGAGTTTTGAGTATTTTACTGTTACACTTTCTAATATGAAATAAACAAACTTTGACAAGTGACACAGATAATTAAAAAACATTAATACCAAATTTATCGATAACTGATTGATACTTATTCTTACCATAGCAAATTTTATGATCGGTTGTAAAAATGATATTAATACGTTTCTAGAAGTGCAAGTCACTGTCAAATCAGAGAGACAGAGAGTACGAGCTTCGCATATATGCGGCATCCATGCGACGACGTGTAAGTACGAGCGCCGCATATATGCGGCATCCACTCGACGACGTGTGGATACGAGCGCCGCATATATGCGGCATCCACACGACGACGTGTAGATACGAGGTCCGTATATATGCGGAATCCATGACAGAGGCAAGGAGTTATGGAAATGATTGACAACAATAAAGATACTTTATTATATACAAATAATAATTACGTCACGAAAGAAAAAATCTAACTTTGCATATATCTCTTACAACAAATTACATATTTTCATTTAATTGAATAGATTATTTAACTGTGTATGATACGGTTAGTGTTAAATTATTTACAATTGTTCAAACCCTTTTCAAGATAATATCAGTTGTAATTTTGTTCAACAGCAGTGCCAGTCATATTGTTTCTATCGCCACTGTAATTCTCCGAGGCGAGAACAATTATTATCCCGATGAAATCGAACAGACGAAAGCCCCGAACGAAACGAGTCGCGAAAATGAAAGGTTTTCGATTCATCGGCCGTCGGTAGATGCATGTAGCAATTTCCCTCGATCATTTTACGATCACCGGCGCAAAGTGGCCGATTGAATTTCAATATTAATCGAACGGTTAACGTTGGCCGTTGTTTCGGAAGTTCGTTTGCTTAATTAAAAATGCAACGGGTGAAAATTGGCCGGGAAAAACAATGCCATTAAACGTCTCCTTTTTCTTCCTTCATTTTCCAACGATCGCCTGCGGTAGGCGAGATATAAAATCGACGAAGTTGCGGACATTGAACGTGGCAAAAATATAGGATGGAATTGTTTTCCTCATGCATTAGAATTTTGTGTCATTTTTCATAGTATCTTGTTCCGAATTTTTATTGAAAAATGTCTCAAATCTATAAGGAATTGCTCAATTAATCGTCGTTTTATAAAATGTTTATTTAACTCCGGTTGGTTCTAGTATTAATTGGTGTTATAAACGAACAGGTATTATTTCTGAAATAAAAGCAACAGAATTTTTGAAATTACTTGACAGCACTCACAAATTACTAATTTTTCTAAAAAAGTCTTTATCTTGAAATGACTTATTCACAGTTTAATGATTATTCAAAAATTACAAAAGATATCTTGCTACTAGATAATTCTCTGATTCAATTTTAAAAAATAATTGTATTTCTAAATCTTTACGTTGAAACGTATCTATCCAAAGAGTCATATCTGTCGCTAATTGTTTGAATAATTGTTACTACACTATTCTGTAAATTTTATCTTGGAATTTTCCATCGATTTCGTAGAGAATTTTCCTGGTCTTCCAGCGTTTTCTGGCTGCGTTTTAATCTCCATCGAAATTCTAATGCGGCGCGTTTCTTTAGCATTTTATGGTAATCGTTGCCGTCCGTACGCTTAAAGTTTACTTTGACACTTTAGTCGTAGCGACAGCTGATGAAAACGACAGGGCTGCTTCTCTAGAACGACTTTTCACGTTCGAGGGAAAGAGAGAGGACGAAAGGGGTTGTACCGACAAAGCGGAGGGTGGTTTTGTGAGATTAATTAGCGCGACAGCGTTTGAGACATAGAAAAAAATCTGTTTGGCTGGATTTTATTTTTTCGAACGTCCGACGAGAATTTTTACTTTGATGGAAGTTCAAAATCGACGGTCTTCCGAATACCATGAGTATAGAAATTCAGCCACCGAGCTTATTTTCATCGATGAATTAAATTACTTAATTCGGTTATTGTTTACCAATTTGTAAATAATTCAATTTAATTTTGTAGATTTTAATATCTACATTTCCACGTGAATAATTAATCCTTTGTAATAAGAGTACTATCAATTTTCCAACACGTTTCTCCAACCCCTTGAAAATTCATGGGACAGTAAAATACGTGAAAATAAATAAATGCAAATCAAATGTAAAGCAATATTATTTCTTGAAAGTACAGTATACAATGGCATTACAAAATACTTCTGTAATTAAGTGGCACAAATTTCAAAGCAAAATTACTTAATTACTAATATTAATCAAACATATAATTTTCCATTATCTTCGAATTTATTAATTTCGTTAAAAGACCAAAAAGTCCTAAACAAATTATTAATTCCCACTGTAATATCTAATTATAATAAACAAATATCACATCACCGATTTGAAAGTTAAATAGTACAAATCTATTGTTACACAGATTTAACTTCATTTACAAGAAGTAGATAAATTCACAAAAAATACAGTCACACAAGACATCTTCGCATGTACAATCAGAACAGACGACTAACTTGTTGGATATTTTTTTGTTACAGAACTCGAACAACCAGGTCGCAATTCCCGGACAGAATCAAGTGGCCCAAACGCAAGCAGAGACTCAGGGAGGCCCAAACACTGTTCTCAGAGTCATCGTCGAGCAGATGGTCTATCCTATTTCTCTGGATGTCCTCTATCAGGTGAATTTTATCAAGAAAATTTCTCTTATAATTTCTATAAACTATATAAAAGAACCTCATAAATTTACATACTTTTTATCAAAGAATTTGGAAGATATTTACAGAATGAAAAGGCATCGTATTGCAGCATGTCACTCTATATATATATATCTTTTTCTCCTAAGTTCTATACATATTAAATGATATCACGGTTTAAACATAAAACGATAAAATAAATACTCTCACTAATCATAAAAAATTTTAAATACTCCAACTCGCACTCTCTTAAATTCTCTCTCATCTGGAGCTTTTATTCTCCACTGCACTCAACTCAACTATTTAAAATTCCAATTTTTCATGATTTTCAAAATTTGTCTCCATTGACTTTCCCCAAAATATTATTAATTATTAATAAATCTCTCTTAAAACAGCTTCTCCCTATAAACATTTTAGTTGCCATTAAATGGAAATTTTTCCGTTAAAAGCACCAATAAGATTTTCAATTTAAAAGAAATTGAAAATGCATCGTTGATTCAAGTTTTCATCGATGGTCGAACATGTCGATTTTTTTCCATACGCCAGACAAAAGTATTTTTTTCGATTTCGAACATGCGATCGTGCGTTCGCCAGGGAAATAGAGGAAAGGGAGAAATAAGCCGGAAATAATGTGTTACGTGTAAAGGTAATCGGATTTGCCAAACTCGCGAATCCGATTTCGCAATTAATCGGATATTTCTTTAGTTTCTTTCGCGCGTTCGACCGGTGGAAAAGAATTCACACGGCTTGCACATCGTCCCGGAATATTCCACAGTTTTCAACATCCTGTAGCATTAATGGGATATCATATAATCCGAGTTTTTGTCAGTGGAAAAATTTGCCAAACCATACACAACTCTCGGTACCTTCGTTATTCCATCTTCCAATTATTTCACCAGGAAAACCTTAAAAAATTTACATAAATTTCAATAACCGTAATCGAAACGCACGGAAAAATTTTTAATAATTTTCCAATACTTCATATTATTTTTTAAAATATTTAACTCTTTAAAGACTCATCGGAGAAAAAAGCTGTTGGAATTAAAAAATATGAAATATAAACATTGAAATGTGATTAGTCGAAAAAGGATTTCTTGACGGCCAATAAATAATTATGTCCCAGAATTTAAAAAGGCTTCATCCGTGAAGGATGAAATTTAATTAAATTCAATTATCGACCTGTTATTTGTCAAAGAATAATTTTGAAACTTGGAGAACCATCATCAATGGTCTCATTCGAATTATTTATAATTGTAATGCAAAATAACTGTGAAGATAGAGAGACACATAGTGGACAGATTGACCCTCGTTTACAGAATGACAAAAGTTTATGAAACATTCAGAATCATTGCTCGCTCATCCCTCTTCGTTAGTGCACGGTACGTCGGACAATTGGCGGGCACAGTGGAGTTTCATTACCAATTCATAACAAGGAAACCCGAAGCGCGGCCGTTGTTGGATTATATTTACGGAATTACAAATTACAATTACAGAGTGAATTATGTTACGGCCGTCGTCGGTTATTATTGAATTAATCCAGCGCGCATGTCGCGCCGTAGAAACATAAGCCGGGAAGCGCAGCCGATTAATTGCGATAGCCGATCAACGAGTCGATTAAAATTGCGAAATTACCGGCAAAACTGTTCTAGGGGAAGCTGGCCGTAGTAATTCCAACGAAATCGCTCGGTTTGTGGTTTGTTTGCGGCACGGTGAGCGTTTGTTTCCGCTCTCCGATTGCGGCCTTTGTGGTGCATTTGTGCAAGCGTATTTTTACGTTTACTTTTGTACTTGACACCTCGACAGTATTACCAAATTACGTGTATTCGTAAAATTCCGATAGTTCAACGATTGACGAAATGTTTAAGAATTTTGTTATACACTGCACGTTCACCAATGAGTATTTAACTGCTTGACTTCTTTTGTCACTGTCTTCCGCAATAAGTCGGAATAAAATTGGCATTATAAAAATTAATGAGTACTATTTCTTGTAATATTGTATAATTCACGGTAATTTTAATATTATAGCTATAATTTTATTGTGTCACGGTGCAATGATATTTTCAATTTAATAGGTTTTATAAAACTTTACAATTTACCTCTTCACGAGTATAAACCCCGTTATTGTACGGCAAGGAGTTAATAAATTTTGCCAAAAATATTTTCATGTGGTCTCTGAAGTCCGTAGAAAAGGATAACATGCTTCAGCGGTACTTCATCCCTTACTTTTAATTCTATTAACCGGTATAATTTCAAATTACAAGCTTTTAATTCTTCCTGTTTAAAATTCTCATTAATTTCGATCATAATCAGCTAACATTTATTATTAAATGACAATCCTTTAGCACGATAAGAATGAAATCGTTAAAAGCACACAAGAAAAACAGTGTCTTGGTATCGTGGTAGACCAACATTAAACGCGAAGTTTTACTCGCTTGCGGAGAAAGCTAAAGGGCTAAACATTGCTACCTTCATTAGAACAGGGTACCCACGTCCCTTAGGAACCGGATAACAGGATAACCGAAGTGCTTCCGATTCGAGTTGAGTGGCGCATGCATTTTTAAATGCATCCGCTTGCAGATATACTCCGCTATCGTCTATCCAACCGGAAACCCTACCCTGCTTGCCTCCAGAAATGCATAAATTTGTTCCAAATATCTTACACAAATCAATTTTCCTTATTTCTACCCTAATCCTGAGTTGCCTAAAACACCGTAACCAATGGAATATTCCATAGTGAGTAGCATTCACTCCCATAGACCAACCTGTAAAACTTAACCCTCTCAGGATGCCTGTGACTTTGAAGTCCAACCTTCTATTCTTCAAAGAGAAATTTGTAACTTTGCTAAATGTTATAATTTATCTCTTGAAAATCATGAAACTCTACACAGTTCAATTTTTAAAAATCAGATTTAATCTATGATTTAAAATAGTGTTTTTATTATTTTCTAATTATAGTATTGTGAAACTGATCTTCGGATATTGCTAAAGACTCGTACTTTAGATTATTAACTGACATCTTAACACTGGATTTATCGGGGTTAAATTTATCATAATTAAATATCTTAACTCCTTGAGGCACAGAAATTCAAGAATTTAAACTACGCATGTTGCGCAGTAATTTTTTTTAATTGATTAAACTTGGTTTATATTCATTAACAAATCCATATAATATTAAAAATTTTCGGGGTAGGACACTTCTACTCTCGCCGCGGCTCAACACGTTCAATAAATAATTTAGAAAAGCAGAAATTACAAGATGGAACAGGTGATTAATTCAGTAATTGATGTTTTATACCGTATACCGTTTACTCTATGTCTCACCTGTAGATTTGGAAAATTTAAAAAAAAAGATGAGGGAGCAGTCATTTTGACTTGGTAGTTCTAGTGCTAAAATGAAATAATCCCCAACAGCTGTCAATCAAAATAATTATTATTTGCAAATGTCTATTCCATATAACTTTATTGTAATAATTAAAACCCCTTTGAAATATTATAAAGGAAAGACGAAACGGTCGAATAGAAAGGACCTAAAGCGTAGAATCACACGATTCTCGACAATGTTGTATGAAGACTACGGTGTTTCCGGTTATCCGCGATGTTATCGGGGCGTTTACAACGGCGCCTCTCGTTTCACGCAGGCTCGGTTTACCGATAAGCACGTGTTCGGATTTCCGGCGGCAAAGGCCGAACGAGGAAAGTCCTAAGCCGATAATGGACCGGGCAGAAAACACTTCCGGATTACCGGCCATACGATTTGCTACAATTCGGCTGCGTAAGTAGGCTTACATGGTGGTTTCAGTCTGCTTGGATTTTGCCCGCTTACTGCACTCTAAGCGTACTGTAATCAGCTCGGAAGATTAGCCGCGCTAAGTCAAAAGGGCTGCTCGGTGACCGGAAGTTCTATCTCGCGCGAATCTCGATGGCGATATTACTGGTAATTCGTTTCAGTGCTGCGTTCTCTCGAGTTTACAATTTGCAACGCCATAGGATTTGAATATCTTGCTTTTTACCGCTGAAATATTCAACCTTCTACGACGTTACCAGGGAGCCCTCTGTAATTCGGTTGTTACTGTGACTTACAGTTTTTTTTATACGTACAATAACATGGGACACACATTACACGGTGAGTGGAATAGAAAATTTCCAAATCTCGTAAAATCTATGAAATTGAAAGTATTAGCCAATTTTTAATTAGCAATTTTATTCTGAATCATTGCGCAGGTAGTTACAAAAAATGTCGTAGGATAAAGGATTAAGGATCTTTACCTCTTAGTCTACAAGAACTATTAGTGAGACGCGACTAGATAAAATTATTTGTGTGAATTTAATATTAAGTTTAATTGTAGGTTAGAGCAAGAATAACTGTCCCATTTTTAATTAGCAATTTAATTCTGAATCATTACGGAGGTTGGTGCAAAAAAGGTCAAAGGGCAAGGGGTTAAGAGTCTGCGTTAACCCGTTAGCACATAAGATCGATGAATGGAACAGCCATTCAATCACTATTTCAAAAAGTAGGCTATTACCAAAGAAAATTAGAAATTTGTGAGGTACATTAATGATTTTAACCCTTTGACTGCGAACTGTGCTAATTGTAAGTTAAAACCGTAGTTACATTATAGAAACCACAGCCGAAGCCTCCGCCAGACGTGTATTTGCGTCCATAGTTTATATCGGTAGCTTTCGCAGAGCGCACATATACGTCCATAGCCTCCATCAATGGCTTTCGCAGGACACATATATGCGCCCATAGCAGTAAAAGGGTTAATAACAGAAGTTTTTGTAATATTTACTGAAAAATGGAGCAATGAGTAATTTTTTACCGAGGAGGAGACGGGAGGGTGAAAACGGTTGAACATAGAGGGTTGAAGACCATGAAGGAGGTATTTACACGGAGAACTGCGGTTCCG
The DNA here is from genome assembly GCA_910591515.1 of Cerceris rybyensis. Classification (NCBI taxonomy): domain Eukaryota; kingdom Metazoa; phylum Arthropoda; class Insecta; order Hymenoptera; family Crabronidae; genus Cerceris; species Cerceris rybyensis. The sequence goes on along the minus strand of OU342802.1, from coordinate 9,221,879 downwards.
CTGGAATCTGAAAACACTATGGAGGGATTATAGAGGAGCAGAGAGGAAAAAAAGGAAGTGTCGGTGTTCAGGTGTGCATAGGGTGCTCGTTCTGACGCCATGAAAACTTTGTAATCCAGCGATGGTATTAATCAGTGTCGGGCCACGCTTGGAAATTTCTAATGATCCGTGAACTTAACGAAACGTATCCGTTGAAGGGTCATTGATCGTGGAAAGTTTTAATGGCCGCCCTACCTCTCTTTTCCGTCGGCTCTTCTTTTCCTGGAGTGAACACTGAAAAATTGAATGCCCTTAGTCTTCCATGAAGCTGCGTAACAGACGACTATTAAGCGATGAGAATTAGCTTGGAACGCGCAAAGTCTGTCGGATTAGACGGCTATTTTTCAAGTGTTTATTCTTCAAACATTTACATCTTTTCGTAGGTTAATTAACTCTGCACTTTGACTATAAAGAATCCCTAAAACTCCCTGCAGTCTTTAATTTATTAGTGTATTTAAGTTCGGTCACAGATTTGTTACTAAATATATAGATAAATTGTTATTAAAACAAAAAGCAAACGAATCAATCAAACTACTACTACGACTACATTGCAGACATAACCCAAAATAAATTCATCAGAGCTAAAAAATATTAAATTTCTAGCAACAAATCTGCCAGTTAAAAATTTCAAAATAAATTCACCAGATAAGTTAAAACAGACAGAACAAATTTCAAATTTTCGAGTAAAAAATTCCAAAACAAATTCATCATATTATCGACCCAAGACGGACCGAACGAATTTCTAATTTGTGACAGCAGTTGTCCAATAAAAAATCGCAGAATAAATTCAACCTTGCGTTGAGCTAACGTTGACCGAAAAAATTAAAATCCAGCAAAGTTTCGCGTGAAAAGTCCCAAAATAAATTCATCGGAGTAACGAGGAAAGACGAGGCATTATTCAAACACAAACCGAACCAGTGTTTACGCGTGAGAATTTCTCGTGTCGGCTCATGTTTACACTTTTTGCCGGACGAACCGTACAGTAACTACACTCGTCGAAGTTAGTTGACCGCGAGACGCAGTAGCGTGAAAAGCTCTCCACGTTGTTTCGCGATACTGCGAATTTAGTGGTGGGTTAATTTCTCATTGTACCAGTGGAATTAACATTCCCGGAGTTACCGGTGGCTCTGGTATGTAAATTAAATTCATTACTGCATTTTCATCGTCCATCGTTACTGCGGGTCATGGTGATTTAATCCTTAAAAACTGGACGTTTAATGCTCGTGCACCCTCTGTAATCGGAATCTTCGTTTAGCTGTGAGTTATGTTAAGTATTTTAAGTGGCGAGTGAAATTTCGTAATTTACAGTATCGCTGAAAGGGAATTTTAACTTCATGTGGAAATGTAGGGGTGTCCTGTCGACAAGGTATTGTTAACCTATGGGAGGTTTATTTTAAATAGATATTACAAGGGTGTAATCGATATTTCATGTTGAATGTTTTGTGTAGGCGAATTTGTAGTATTTTCTGTACAAACGAAGAAAAGTTCGGATTTTTATTTAGGTTCGATTAAAATTAGAATTTTACACAAACTATTAATGCGTTAAAAATGCCCGGTGCCCAGTTTTTTATGTGAAATTCCCCAAATTAACCTATTCGCTCCGCGTGCCGTATATATACGGCATCCACGCGACGACGTGTGGATACGAGCGCCGCATATATACGGCATCCAAATAATGTATATACAAATGCCATTTGTAGTCGTCGACAACATTTTTTGTCAACCGTTGATTTTATTGACATATTGGATTAAACACTTCTTAAAACTGCTCTTTATTGAAACGACATCAAATCGTATTACGCAAGAAACTTCAAACATCAAACGATTTGTATTCTAATAATTTCGTAAGTCTTTTCACATTAAAAATGTATACTTGCTACATTATAACAATGATGGTTTTATTATATGAAAGGGTTAATTTAACATTTCCAAGACCAAAGTATTTAGTTAGTATATTTTATCAGGACTCACGAGTAGTTGTCATATAAAATGTATTTATTCAATTACAACGAGTACATGATGAAGTAAATTATAATAAGTATGAAGATTAGTATACAGCCAGAAAACGCGTGCACATTATTGCATCGGAGGAACTGAACTACTGACTGTCTTAAAGAAATAAAAGAATGCTTAATCACTAATGAGGGCGCGACCGATTAGAGCCCTTGTCGATCAATGAGCACATCGATATCTGTCGTATCGACATATCTGACATATTTAAATATAACGAACACAACGATAGTTCTAGTATTGAAAACAATTGTAAAAAAACTTCCAATAAGAAGAAGAACGAAAGTGATAAAGAATTAAAACTAGGCGGAAAAACACTACAAATATTTCTGTCGATGGGACAAGGGTGAGGAAATACGCGAAAGGAGCGTGGAACGAAATGGAACATTAATCACATGGCATCAGTTCTCTATGATTAATGGAAGGACTAGGCAGCTTCCTAATGTCAGTATTCGATCGTGTTCCAGTTCCGTTGGAGCGTGCAAAACGAGCTGGCTTCGTCTCCGATCATTCTGCACTTTTTCTTCCCCCCTGAAAAGAGGGAAAAAGTTAGTAGGATTAATTTCGCTGAGAATTCCGGGAAAGTGCTCTTCTTGTCGCGGGGTCTTCGTTATCCTAATCGCTAGAGATTGGCACGCGGAGTTGGAAGGAAAGTTAGTTGATTGGACGAGCTTCTGTTTGCTGCTTTTTGTTCGTGGAATTTTCAAACTACCATTATATACTTGAAAGTATTTTTTTTTTATCTTATTTTATCGACACAGGGAAGTTTCATTTTTGGTAGAATATACTTTGAATTAATTTTCTGGATTAGAGAATTGTTACTGTTGAGACGTGGAAATAGAGTGAAAACAGTTTTTACTGATTATGTGAAATGAAAATAATAATTGATTAATTAGATTGAGCAAATTTTAATTAAGGAGTTTTGTTGTATTACTGCTTTTACGTTTGCCAATCGATGAAACGAGTGAATTACATGAAAACTGCTTTGGGAACAATATTATCGACGATAATTAATTATATTCGGTAAACAAAAACGTTTTATCGTGTTTTAAAATTGTAATTTTGTCACCTTCAGTATTTATCAATGCTGAGAATTTTCACTGTCGACTCTCTGGTAGTATATAATGTGAATCAATCAAGATAATGCAATAATTAATGTTTCAACAGTGTATTTTGAAAATAATGTAAGTGATTTTTCGAGAATATTTAACTGTGCTTATTTTGATTGTCTGTATTATTCTAAGTGTAAATAATTTCGTGTCGTCATTGAAAAGTCATCATTTCTCATTACAGTAACGTGAGTTACTCCACTTTCAAAGTAAATAGTTCATTGTCAATTATAAATATTGTCAGAGCTGTACAACTACAGTCCGAGAAAAAATCTAATTATTTTATTGTCTCATTGAAATGCATTTATTGCCTTCCGATACTTCATAGTTGCATCACCATAAATTACTTTGTTTATGTGATTTTTAGTTTATTTATAAATTCTATATTTTTAACGAAATCTATTTTATTACAATCTACGCCCTCTTGATTGTAAAATTAGCTAACTAAAACTATCCATTTTATAAATATTTGTTTTTAAATATACCAATTGTTTTATTTTATAAGATAGAAATGGAATATTTACTGCATAATTGACCTAGAAATTTAAGTAATCGTTTAAAAAAATTTGGAACAGGTGACGTTTATACATGTTAGTAGTGTTAGTAAATGGAATACACGAAATAAAGTATGAAGTGAATTTAATTTCTTATTGTTAACGTTATCGTCATCGTAGAGAACCGTGCGGAATAAACACCTAAATGGTAATACGGTTGAATTTAATATTTCGCAGCGGTCGGAATATTCGATATAATTAATTAAATCCGTATTTAATCGGCAGCCCGAAATCCGTCGAATTTCCGTCCGTCCGTGAATTATATCCCATGAATATCAGAAAACCGGAGCCGCTTCTTTCATTCTCCCGTAATACTCGATGCAATTTATATGCAATTTCACGTAATCATTGCCCGTTGCATATGAAATTCATTAAGAATCGAACCGGAATTTTTTTTCAAATGGATTATCGATAAATGATACGTTTTACGATCCATCGGTTCTCCCGATTTTATAATCGCAACCGCGTAATTCTTTCTCTATACGGGACATGCTGCTTTTTATTTCATGCATCGCGAAATTTTAACAAATGCTTACGTGTAATCGGATTATTTTTAAAAAATTCTGGAATCACGATACGTTTGAAAATGTTACGAAAATCTGACTGTAACATATTTTCTGATTCTTTAAATTTTTATATTCACTGTAGCATGAATTATTGTGTTGTGAAACATTTCTACGATTAATTTAATAATTGATGTACTTTCTTAACTTCAGATATTCGCATTAATATTTTTGTAACCTTATCAACGCATATGTGCGTTCGGCAATGTTGTTCATTATCGGCTATGAACGCATATATGCGTTCTCAGACAACCATTCAGTTTGGGTTATAAACGAATTGTTGTGTTGCGAAAAATTTCTCATTTCTCGAAGTGTGACCCTTTGAATACTGCAAACATTTCGCCAACAGTTCAATTTTTGCATTCACAATAACATTCGAAGTTTCGAAAATATTTTCATAATTTACGAAACAACATATTCAACAACCACGACAATCCACGACGAAATATTTATCCGCAACTCCGCAAAACTCTACGATCTTCACCGCCACAAAATATTCGCAATTTGCATCGATGCCCCGAATGCAGGGATGCAGTTGGATTAGATGCACAATGGAGATCGAATAACCCGTAATGCTCGGCATCGATATTCGATCCACGAAGTTTTCCTCCGCGCGTGCGAATACACAGACATTCGCGAAAATACATTCGCGTGCATTTCCACGCGGAAAAGCCCGCGGGAAATCAACTTGGAGGCGTGTACGTGCGCGAACGCCGGTGCTCGAATGACAGTGCTGTAATTTCTGCGATCAAACCGCGCGGAAAACACTTCTCCTCGATATCACACTAGCGAAAAATTCACGCAAACGCCTCTTGCTATCCGCGAACGCATTTAGCGCATGCGAATAATAAAAGCTACGGTTTAACCAATCAGCTGTATTTGACGACTATATCCGTGATGGAGAAATGACAGTATTTCGTTCATGGCGACTATATCCGTCATGGAGAAATGACAATATTTCGTGTTATGACGACTATATTCATCACGGAAAAATGGCAGTATTTCGTGTCATGGCGACTATATCCGTCATGGAGAAATGACAGTATTTCGTTCATGGCGACTATATCCGTCATGGAGAAATGATAATATTTCGTGTTATGACAACTATATTCATCATGGAAAAATGACAGTATTTCGTTCATGGCGATTATATCCGTGATGGAAAAATGACAATAGTTCGTGTCATGATAACTATATCCGTCATGAGGGAGATTTAGTTACCATTTGCTATTTATTCAATTATCGATATCAGTGAACAAAGTTGACTAAAAAATTCTGCACTCGTTGCAGCATCCAACATTTAATACTTCATTTTTACCTCTTTTATTGCCACCCTGCACATGAAGTGTCGAAGTATCGTTTAAGAATTCTTCACTTCCCAGCGAAAATCGTTGCGACTGCGACGATGAGAAAAGTTTTCGCGACAAACTGACCTTAAACTTGAGCCAGCAGAAATTGAGAAACGTGCCTCGAATTACAGAGCAATTAGGTTTCCACGAAAAAGAACGAGAGGCAATTAATTCTCGTACGTGGAATATTTTCAATAAAAAGATGTGAATACCTATTCTGCAAAAAAATTCGCAAATATTCTATTTTATTCTTAAACTATTACAAAATGTTACATAAAATGCAAACATTTTAAAAACTTCAAATAATGTGATCAGAGTTGATAATGAATATTTTAGAGGGATAATTCTAAATTGGAAAAAATTAATGTAATTCTTATTATTTATTACAGGACGTTCTTTTAACAGTAGTTAATTATTTCTAAGCAAATATTTACAGAGCATTGCGTTATTTACTTCTTAAAATTAAAAATTATACAATAATATTTAAAATTCTTAGAAACTGCAAATGGTGGGTGTAGAAAAAAAATATATTTTTGCATGTTATATTTATTTAGGAAAAGTTACTGATTTGGCAGCATTTCTCGTGATAGTTAGCTAAGTCACTGTCAACGTGTGCTAATAGTTGTACACGAGAGATAAGCGAATACAACTCCCAACCCCTGTCTATTCTCGCGAATATGGGACGATCAGTTCTGTCGAATATTGATGAGAATCGATTCGCATTGTCGGCGTGTCATTGTGAAACGACAATTAGGATTCGCGATTTAATCCAAGCACGTCTGACAGTACGTTTACCAAGTGTTTAACGTCGTGGAAGCTTTTGGAGAATAAATTCACGCCTGGCCTTTACACCCTCAAGGACGAGAGTAGCAATTAAAAAGTATCAACCTTTTTTTGTAATTGTGCAATAAACAGTCTACATCATCAGTAAAATTGAAGGATCGAATCATAAGTTATCTGTTAGCCATCGTTCATCGGTCTCCGGAGGATTTTATAGTTTCCGTCGGATTGCAAAACCACCCCCGTCTATGTCACCCCTCCCTGCGAGACAGAGGGTAGTTCTACGTATTGATTGATGCAACAGTTATTAATTCGCGTTCTCGATTATCGTATCCACGAGCCACGTGTAATGCAATAACGTGCAATAATAGTAACGTAATTTCGACGGCGACGATCCGCAATTATTCATCCTCTGTACCGCGTCAGACACGTCGGCTGGCGATTAGAAACGTGGCTTTGTCGTGAAGACTGAATGGCACAGGATGAATGGAAAAATTCACCATTTTCCGAGGATTTTCCTTGGGGAAATTTGTTGTGCATTTCAATTGTTACAAATAAGTGAGATTTTTTAACGCTTAGACGAATGAATGGGGAGACCCCCCTGTTTCAAAGAAAGACAGTTGATGATCGAACAGAGAGATCTTGATCTAGATTGCTACCTCATGTGTACGAATATATATTTATATCCAAAAATTATTTCCGTCATATAATCGTTTATAGTCGTCATATAATCCTTTTTATCTTTGTGTATGGATATACATTTGTGCCCGAATGTTATCGTTATATCCGGCCTTTGATCTCTTATATCAGTCATATGATTGTTTATATTCGTCACGTGATCATTTATATCCGTCATATAATCTTTTATGTTTTTGTGTAGAGATATACATTTGTATCCAAATATTATCGTTACACCAGGCCTATGATCTTTTATATCCGTCATACGATCGTTTATATTCGTCACATGATCATTTATATCCGTCATAATATCGTTTATAGTCGTCATATAATCCTTTATATCTTTGTATATGGATATACATTTCTATCGAAATGTTATATTATCGTTATATCCGGCATATGATCTTTTATATCGCTTTACCGAGATGTGCGCGGTGTAGCATACACTTTGCTTTTTTCTCGGTGGTTGGCTAAGTGTTAATATAATGCTCCTTCCTTTGAGAGCGACGGACGCATATATGCGGCCTGGCGAAAAATCTGATTATATAATAGTTTGTCAGTGCATATGTACACGGTTAGAGTTGAAAAATTGAAATATAACCACTGAAATATTATTACATAAATAGTAATTTTTAACTTCTACGCATTAACAATTTGCATTTCTAATAAAAAAATGGTTTTCCATCGCCAAATAAATGAATCTTTCTCACTACTCAAAAACGTCTAAGTCCGCAAAGGGTTAAAAAATTCTTATGAGAAGAAGAAAATCATGACATTCTTTACTATACATTTAAAATTCAGGTTCAATTTATTATTTAAAATAGTATTTCTATCATTTTCTAATTCTGCTGTAGTGAAACTGATCTTCGGATATTAATACCATTATTATCAATATCATTATTATTACAATAATTAATATTGTTCCTTTTTTTTAAACACTATATACTCTAGTTATTTTGTTAACTTGTATCGTGACTTTTTCTCATTATTTAATACTGCTTACTACATTAACAATTGCTGATTTATGTGATTAATTCCTTCAAATGAATCACTTCGACCTTCTTTTTTGCATAGTGTTAATTATGACCAGTTTATTAACCGATTAATTACTCGAGACATGATATGAATAAAATTTTAGGAAAAATTTTCAAAAATATTGCATCATGAACCTGTTTTATTTAGAGAAATTAATGCAATGGACTTAGAAAAAAAAGGTTGTTATAATTCGTAATTAATATTGTCGCAACAGAGTGGAGATATATTTAAAGTATTAGTTCAGTCTATAAATTTAAATCATAAAAGTTGATATCGCCCAGTGATCGTGCGATTTCCGGTTGAACGCGCGGTTACCGGAAGTAGAACCGGCAAAAATTCAAATGTCAAAATTGAAATGTTCTCCGCCGTGTCGGTGATTTCACGGAAATGTGTACGATCGCTCTCGGGAATTTTTTTGCTCGCTTTTGTTTTTGCAAAATCACGCTTACTCGTCGAACGTGATTCGATTAGCCGGCAATGGCGGAAATTTCGACCGATCGAAGAACTTTTTGCCGATTTAACCCGTTGAAATTCCTCGAACCTCTCGAATGGTCGATTTTCAAAGTGATTTTTCTCTTAATTGTGAATTTTTTTAATTATCCAACATTCTTAGAAACTTATCAGTTAAAAATAAAAATTTCTAGTTGAAATAAAATTCTATATCTTGCCGGAAGTCAGAAATGTAATTGAACTTTGTATTCGTCTCGTAATGAAATCTCACTCAACTTTAAATGAGTTCTTCCTCCCTTGGAAATGTTAATTCATAATCCACATTTTATTTTGACGTTGTATCAATTCAATTAAAATTACCACTCTCAAATGCAATTTCTCCATTTCCAAAAATCTTTTCGATTTTACAATCAAAAATTTTCATTAATTGAAACACTCCCATAATTCCTCCCAGAAATGAAGTTATTCTTTTGAAATACAAAGATCTGAAATTTCTAGAATGGTTTAAAAAGTGTACGAAAAAAATTCACCTACAATTTTGCAGAATCCTTACAATTTGGAGAGAAATGCATCCACGAAATTTGCAGTATTAATGCTAATAACAAGCAATCAACGTTTAATTGGCGCATTATTTTCTTCGGCGACCAATTAAAAAAAAGGGGGTTGGAAAAGGGTGTATCGCAGATAGAGAAGAAAAGGGGGCCATCGAAGGGGTGGATGCGATGTGTATTTGCTCTTTACCGTCGAGGACTTTGAATCAGCGTGCAATTACCCTAAAAACGTGCCATTTTCACGGGCGACGTAACGATAATGAGGATCTACTCGCGTTGAGTGCGATTTTTATGGTTATTGGCAAGGTTTTATGCACTCGATTATATGCGTCTCCGTGTCGGTGATTTTCTGCTTAATTTAATAGCGAAATTCGCTAATGCAATGCACGACATTACTTTCAACGATTCGTTGCGAAAAATGGAAGACGATTCGATTTTATGTTTTGCAATTGCTGGAAAAAGTTACAGGAATTTTTCTTCAGTGCAATTAGGCTCTGTAACAATTAATGGGATTTATCATTTTATATTTAAGGCTTTTAAGGGGGAATTATTACTGATTTTTTATAGTTTGAGATTTATTTGGCAGAAATTTTGCAATGTTGATGTAATTGCGATAGATTGAGATTTAGAAAATTTCGGTAGAATGTAGGGAGGTGTTAAATAATTAATATTAGTACTAGAAATATATTTTTTATTTTTTATTCACAACTACTAATTTACATATCGCCCACAAGAATCAAGACTTTCGCAAACTGTCAGTTACAATTGCAAAATCCTCAAAATATATTTATCAAAGACAAATTTTCAATCGGTACAAAAATATAATGAAAATACCACTTAACCATAAAGATTCTGTAGCAACAAATTTCATTAAGAATATAATTAATCCCGATTTCCAGTCCAAATAGATATTTATCCCATCAGCCCCCAGAAAATGATTCAATTTATAAAAATAATGAAAATGACCATTTTCAACAATGAAAGAACATTTTACATTGGAATGGTAAACAAATAAAGTCGTATAAAAATACGAGGGAAAAGCATAGCGAGAATTGTCTGAAACTGCGGCTGAAAAGGGATGGAAGGGGGTTGCAGACGAGGGGGTTGGTTGCTAATGCAAGCAGTGTCACGCGTTTTAGCTTGGAGGGAATATTGAATATTGCACGCAGCCAGCGGCACTGACGTATCAAACGAAGAATTTATTTTTCGCTAACGTGCCGATAAATTTGCCAGACCGAAAAATAAAACATCCCTTACGATCCTGCCATCAGTGTGGGATGAAACGATGAGATAAAAGTGACGCTGACGTCGTTAAAATTAGACGAACTTTGTCATTTCATTTTCTCCTTTTTTTTATTCTCGTTGAAATTCTCTACTTCGCTCTTACATATTTTTAAACATTAAAATAATAACTTTTTACTTGTCTTAATAATGCATCTTTCAAATGTGGCTTTATATTTAACTGGAAAAATATTCATATCAAGATAGTATCGAAGGATTTTACAGTATTTTGTTATTGTAAAAAATAAATATAAAAATGTTACATTGATTTTCACGATTTTCTATTGTTGGCAATGTTTTTCTGAAGTGGAGGGTGCTTCAATTGAAACACGTTGTATTTATATCATTGATTTATTTTCATTTTTGACAGTTTTACGTCCTGAATATGCATTTCTCGAAATTTCTTGTTTATTTAAATTCATTATATCGTCGTTGAAAAGATTCAATCATTTAGCTGTTTTAACTTCGATCTTGAAATTTTCTCTAGTAAAATTCACGTCAATTCTCTGGAAATTAGTTAAATAACGGAACGCTGTTAAATGTTTAAATATGATATTTAAAATAACAGTTAAATTTCACTTGGACATATCTCATTTTGAACAAAGTTTCTAACTTGCAGGGATGTAATTACAGTGCTTCATAAACTTAAAAACATTTTCAGTGAATAAAAATTTAGTTATGCAGTTTCTCACCTCAGTTTTGCAAAACATTTAAGACAATTAACATTTATTTTATCGCCTGCTATTAGTTTTTACGTGCGAAAAGATCAGACTTTAGAGTAAAATTCAAAATTGCAAATTTTTTATAATTCGAAATTTTAGACTTGCTCAGTTAGGAATAAAAAAATTTATACTCAAAAATTTGGAAAGTGTAAATTTTAGATTTGCATGGCAAGGAAGGAGGAATCTTACATTTCAAAATATAAGAATCGCAAATTGTACTTGAATGTAGTAAACGTAGAACAAATTGTGCAAAAATTCAAGGCGTCCCATCAATCGGCTTAATTAATATTGTGTACTGCACTGAGTAATTAAACCGAAATGACGGAAGAAAAAAAGGGCATCGATAATTTCGCGTGCCGAGTTTTTGCGAGGTCCAGAATGACGTCACGAAAATTCTCTGCTCACTGCGATATATACGATATTTATATCGCGACCCAGAAACACGAGTTTATGCAAAAATATTCAAATTTCCCTTCGAGATAGCGTGGTCGCGTCTCTGTGCGTTTAATTCCATTTTAAAATTAATCTACACCGAAGAAACTCCACGTCTGTATCCACGCCGGAAGAAATAAAACATTGAATCGACCTGGAAAACTAAGCTTCAAAGAGAATTCGCGAAATTCTTTCGAAATATTCACTGTGAAAAACAATATTAATTTTTTTAAATTGAAATTCATAAAATTACGAGGAGAAATATAAAACAATTTTTTAAAAACTTTCACATTGAGATATAATTTTGTAATCTTTATTATTTAAAGGAAATTGTAATGTAAGATAAATTTACAAAATGTAGAATTTACTAGTTGTTTTCGGTATTTCAAGGTAGAAAACTTAAAGTTTGAATATTTAGAAACTTGGATATATGGGATGGTATGATTTGAAATCTCAAATATCGAAATTGCGGAGCTAGTGCTAGGAATATTTGGAAATTGCAAATCATTTATCATTCATGGGCTGTGTAGTTTTCTATTTTTCTAAGATTTTCTCTGCCTAAGTGTTCACAATTACATTTTCAAATATTTACCTGTACAGTTTGGAAATCTACAATTTCAAAATTATTTCTATCATACATCACCCAGAATATAATATTGTATCTTTGATTAAACTGCATTTTCTTTGATAATTCGTATCTTTGATTAAAATTTGCACTTGTCAAATTTTTGAGTATAAATTTTTCTATCCCTAATAGGGCAAGTCTAAAACTTCGAATTATAAAAAATTCACAATTTTAAGTTTTCGAATGTGACACTTCTCGTTGCATGTTATGCAAATCTAAAATTTGCATTTTCCGAATACTTGAGTATAAATTTTCCTATTCCTAACTGATAAACTCCAAAATTTCGAATTTCGGAAACTCGTAATTTCAAAATTTGTCAAAACCACCTCCATCTGTAGCTTCTTTGCAAAAGAATTTAGGGAATTCAACCTCCATTTATTTATATTTCAATATCTAAAATCACCCAAATCTATTAGAAGCAAACAAGTATTTTTAAAATTGCCAAAATTTTCGCCGTATTCACCTTAAAACTCGCCCAATACTCAATCCGCCGTATTTCCCCGTAATATTTGATCCACCGTTCAATTTGCACACGCGAAACACCGGATGAAATCATTGTCAATCAACGACGAAAATGTTTGCATTGTTATATCCTCGCAATGACAATTAAAACAATAATTGCACGGCCTAATTTCGATCTGCAAATTGTATACATCCCAACCGTTTGTTCTCCACGTGAATAAAAATATTCGCGAAGTCTCGATTCCCCGGGGTTTTTTTGCTGGAGAAAGCAATTACACGATATTATGCAAAACATCGGGAATCTTTTATGTTCATCGAAGAGAGAGGATTAAATGCGAACTCTTGAAAATGGACCATCGGTTTTGCTGTAATATCTTCGTGTTATTCAATCGAATGGCGTTCTAATTACGATACTTTATAATTACTCGTCGTTGAATTGGAAAAGGAAATTTACGACGGAATCGGCATCGATACTTTTGCAATCGGTGGACGTCTCGAATCTTGTTGCTACTACCTGTGTATTTAATGAGACCAGAGAGAAAAAATTACTTGGGTTCTCAAGGATGGAGAACTTAATGAGGCTACGTTTATTGAATCTTTTTGGCAGTTCTATCAAAGATGTGTAAAATTTGTGGTTCGTAAGAGAACGATTCTGTGGATTTTTAAGACCAGAGATAGAATTTGCAATTAGTGTTTTAAGATTTGGAAAATAATTGTTTAGTGTGTCTGGAGTTTTAGTATTTGCAGGTAAAATTACGGGGAATTTTGTGATAGACATTTCAATTAGGAATGTATCAGCAAATTTCTAATTTTGAAATTTTGTATATTCAATATCTTCATGAAAAAAATTTGTATTCTCAAGTACTCAAGTTCAAGATTTGCACCTTCTACATTTGCAAATCTAAAACTTCGTATTTTCAAACATCCAAATTAACATTTGCATTTGTAAAACTGTCAAATAAAAAATACTAGATTTGCAACCCTACAATTTTGAAACTTACATCTATTAAATTCAATTACCAAATTTGAATATTTTCCACTTCAACATCCCCAATCCCATAAATTACTAACGCAAATTTTCCCATCCCCAAAATTCTACCCTAAAAATTCTGCAACTTAAATCCCTCAAATTCATTTATCTAACTTGAATATTTTCCCCTTAAACATCCCTAACACTAAAAATGTCTAACACAAATATCTCTAGCCCCAAAATTCTATCCTACAAATTCGCAACAAATGTCTCATCGAAATCCCATGCAAATTGTCATTCCCAGTTCGCTAAAAAAAAAACTGTTCTCGCAGTAAAAGAACCGTTCTAAAATTCGCAGTGCAAAATCACAATCCAACATCGATCTGTCGATAACAGTAGTCGAATTTGCAAAAGCAGCCCCTCGGCGATCACCCTCGAATTTCTGCTCGTGTATCGTGAAACAGTCTCCCAGTTAGGTATCCGATATCAGGCCGGCGGCTAATAATCGCAGGGTGCACGTCCAACTACCCTCGTCATTGCCATATATTTGGCAAGCAGTGGCTGATGATCGTATTAATACTGCCAGTCCAAATATTTGTTGCGGCTCGCCGTTTCGCGTTAACGGAGAATAATGCAAACTAAACGACGGAAAAGTCAACGGTTTTTGTAACTTTTATGGCAATTGACATCACTTTATTGACACCCGAGTCGAAAATTTCAGCCCAAAATCCTCCTAAATTACCAAATAACTTAGGATATTTAGGCTGAATATGGAAAATATGTTACATATAAAAGAATGCAAATTTTAATTCCACAATCGCCCTACACTTGTTACTTTTTGCCACTTTTACCTAGTTTAGGAGCAATTTAGGCTTCATACAGCCCAAAATAATCCTCAGCATTCTATAATGAGGAGCTTTAGAATTGGATTAGAATTGGAGTAGAATGATCGAGGCCCAAAAAAATTCTCGATATACTAAAAATTAATTTGGTTTAGGAGATTTAGAATTTATATGGAATAAAATGATAATTTAATTCCAACTTACTCCTGAAAGCCCTATTTTTAGAATATGAGTCGAAAGACTTGGAACTTCTGAAATATTTTTAGGGGATGTTAGATTAAATTGGAATACAAATTTTACCTGATCAGTCCATATAACTCCTAAAAATCATATTTACAGGACTTTGAGGCGCGTAGACACACTAGTGGAGGATTTTGAGGTTCAAAATGGTATACATAATTAAGCGGAAAATGAGAGATCAAAAGAATCTAGGATTTGAAGTTTCTTTTTAGGCTGGACTTTTCGACTCGGGTACTTATCGAAGCTCTATTATTTACGCTATATATACATTTTTATTAATAAAGATATGAATTTTTCCCGTGGAAGATTTAAAAATTGCAAAACTTTATTTTCTAGAAATTTTAACTCACTGTAATTTTTCAAACTCGAATTTGTCAATCTGTCTTTTGTAATTTCTTCATTGCAGGATGTACATACTTTTAGATTCGATATTGAAATATAACTGCAACTGAGTTTACTCTGTAATAATTACTGTGGGTAAATAAAAATTGAGATTATTAGTAATTGTTTAAAACATAAAATCGACGTTTTAAAGTCATAAATGTGTAAAATGTTTCAATTCAGCGACGATAGATTTCCTTTTATATTGTGTGAAACGTAAAATGGCTCACGAACGAAGCATAAAAAATCATTGACAAATAATGCAGTTCCAGGATAATCCATTTGTTTCGTATTTCTCTGGCTCTCTCTCTCATATTCTGACTCGTGATATGGAATCAAATATTTGCTGTGAATTAATTAATTAAGAATCTACTCCTGCATGTGTCCTAGTTATTACATAAAGCTCTTAATGCTATTATTAACTGAAACACGTTAAAGTAGAACAAATAGAGAATGCGTTTGATGTATTTGTTTTGCGCAAACATTGAACAATTTTAATCTTTCGCAGACTTTTTTAAAAGCCACCCGCGCATCAATTTAATTCCATTCTTTTTTTTTATCATCACGCGGCTTTTAATTAACTATTATAAGAATTTAATCGATTGCGGTCTAAAGCGTATTCTTCGAGTTCACCGTGAAAACCATTAAACTTTTTATTATTTCGCGAGAATCGTAATTGCGATTGGATTTCACTCTGCGGTTATAATTCGACGGTTTCACTAATCCCCTTTCTTTTTTATAACCATTGATAGAAACTTGGATATACATATATCAAAAATGAGATTATTGCTTTGTTGTTTTGATGTTTCTGTGGTAAGTCACATTTATTCTAACATTGTTGTATCTTTTTGTTACAGATATTCATGCGATTCGGCAAGGTCCTGAAAATCGTCACTTTCACAAAAAATAGTAAGTATATGGCTTCGAAATTTGTAATATTTCAAAATACTCAGATCTTTAAGTATCAATTATTTGATAATCACATTGTTTTTCCAATTAACAAATATTTTATTACATTACTTGTGGTAATGATAAATTTGAGACTTGGTCTATTTCAAAGTTTTAATTAATAGAAAAAATCACTATACAATGGAGGTCTTCATAAGGAATATTTTACACCATTAAATCAATAAAAAAGTACGAAAATAATACAGAAAAAATTTAGGATTACACTATGGTCGAATTGTGAACATATTCAAATTTTATAATGGAAAATTTTCAAATAGGTAATACGGAGGGAGGGAAGTAAAATGCATAGAGAAAAAGGACACAATTCATGAGGAATATTTTAGACTATTAAATCAATATGACAGTAGGTAAATAATACAAAAAAAAATCAGATTGCACAATGGTCCTATCCTGAATATATTCAAATTTTAGAATGGAAAATTTTCAAATAGAAAATATGAAAGGAGGGAAGTAAAATGCAGAGAGAAAGAGGACACAATGTATAGGGTTTTGAGGTATAGATGGTACTCTTCTAGGCAGACACGCCACGGCACTTTAGTACTTCAGTGTACTTGAAGTGTATCCTGGGCCGACGACGTCGACGTCGACGCCGTTGCGCGCACTTGGCGCCGTTAGTACTTTCGGTATTGCGTTCAACCGGCAGAAAGGGTGTCTCGAAAGCACCTGCTTTTCGCCTGTTTTCTGTTCCTTTTTCAATGTGACGGAATTACCGGGAAATTGTTAATTATTTCGTGAATAACTGTGCCGATTTTGACGTAGCTCTTTTG
Organism: Cerceris rybyensis; assembly: GCA_910591515.1. NCBI lineage: Eukaryota > Metazoa > Arthropoda > Insecta > Hymenoptera > Crabronidae > Cerceris > Cerceris rybyensis. The sequence continues at coordinate 9,205,070 of OU342802.1, read as the reverse complement.
AAATTAGTGGCGTAAAATTGTATCGTTACGACAGCGTTCAAAATTTAGCATACTTCTTTGATAAGGAATTGATAATAAGTTGTCACATATAGAAAGATTTATTATTAATTTAGTCTGCGGACCCAGAACGAGTTATGAGAAAGTGTTATTGGTGATTGATTCATTTTACGAATTTTAGCGCTGAATTTCACGTGGTTCTTGACAATCATAAGTGATTAAAAATAACAATTGAATTTTTCCTAGAGTGTTGATTTTAAGTTGTCTTCGTCTGGTTTTCTGCATTAAAGAAATTTGAAGAAAATTTGTTTTACTATATATTTATTTTTAAATAATTGAAGTTATTTTGTGAATTTATAGACTAACAATAAATATTAGTTTTATTTGTTAGAACTAGTTTTGAGGACATGGATAATTTGAAAGTTAATTTTTGCGGTTGAGTTTCTAAGTTTATTGCAATTGTGAAAATGTCTAAAAATTATTAAAAAATTATCATAAATATTGTAAATACTTTTCCTGCATTTAATTTCAATTAAATATGATATTCCCCCTGAAATTCTAAATGGATATTCTCATCTGTAGTATATATAACTTCGAACTGAAATTTGTTGCAAATATTTCTCACAAATTCATACTATCTGTACAATGGAAAAATTTCCATCTAATTCACCTGCAAGATTGTAGAAAAAAAGAACATCGAATCACTTAAATATCCCTGGAATTACCATTCGAAATACAATTTCCTTTAAAATGTGGCCAGTCAGAAGTTTAATCGAGCGATGTTTTCACGGAAAAAAATGCATCTTTGAAAGAACGGACAAATGCCCTCTGATTGGCGAAATCAGAGAGACACGGTGTGCGAATTAAATCACAGGTATACCCGATGTTCAATTAAAGTTTGATTTCACCAAGTGCCTCTTCGTGATTTTTCTTTTTTTCTCTTTCTCTCCATTTTTTTTTTACTATCCCGCCACTTGATTCGATTTCAGGTAATCACGGCTCCACTAAATTTTCATTTTGTCCAGAAAACAATAGGGCTTATAAACGTTGCATCTATCGAGATTTTCTTAATTTTCTCGTTAATCGAATTAGGTACCTGTCGACTCATCGAATTCATGGGGAATTAATTGAAGGCTTAACTATTATCACTCATATTAATCAAAATTATTTAATGATTATAATGAAAAATTGCAAACTCATTTAAAAAATTCACCTGCTAAAATTAAATTAAAGTCCGATTTCTCTATGCAAAAATTTCTGAATTAATCAGAAAATCTTCCATTTTAATCTTCACTGTTGTACCTACAAATTTCAAAGTTGCAAAACTTCACTTCTCGCGGAAACTCAACAGTAAATTCACGCAAAAACTGGCAATTCCATTGTCTTAGTTTTCATAATTTAAATATTCAACAATTACTGCAATTACAGATTACACTCTGGAAATAATAACAGCGTAATTTCAAGCAAGGTGGAAAAAAAACTGGTGAAAAATTTGCAACTAACGTAAAATTGAATTACTGTGCGATTTGATGCCTGGGAAATGTTCAACGTAGCACAAAGGGAAAGCAAGGTGGAATCAAAATGAAAAATTTGTGTGGATCCGGTCCTTTGTTTTCTATTATTTAAAAACTGTGCGCTGTTGAAAATGAGGGAGTTTTTACCGGTTTCCGATGTTATTCATTGTTCCACGAATTAAAAACAGTATTTTTCCCTCGGTGTATAAAATGGGAGGCCCGCGGGCCAGTGGGACTCCCATCTTTCTCTTTTCCTCTCTCTCTCTCTCTCGTATTTTTCATTTCATTTGAAACGCATTTCAGGATACACGTGCAAAAAGCCTCTCGTTCCGTTCCTTCCACGCGTTTTTGATTCGAAAATTAAATAACGTCGCCGCGAGCCAAATCTTTATTTCGCATTGTGTATATACCGCGATAATGAAATAACGCAGAAACTAGGTGGGAGTTCCGCTTCATCGTTCACCATACCGCGGAGTGTTTTACTTTCGACGAATTTTCGTTGGTAATGTAGCACTTTTTAATGGTGAAAAACATCTTGCAGCGTTTAACACTTAAAAGTTAAAATGACAATTCTTTGTCGAATTTATTAACCCGATCGTGCCGAGCGCCGCATATATGCGGCATTCATGCAACAACCTGTGAGTACGAGCGCCACACATATACGGCATCCACGTGACGACGTGTTCATACGAGCGCCGCATATATGCGTCATCCAGTTGATTTGTATACAACTACCATCGTGAATAAATTTACCTGCTGTTTTATGACATTTCAATCAGCGATTTTTTCAAATTTGGAGAACATTTTCGCACCAAATACTTTCACAGTAAAATAGTCGACAAAAGATAAACAATGGCCATTCCAAAACCCCAAAATCGCTCTCCATAAGAAAGCACTCAACCGAAAAATCCCTTCAGTGAAAGACGGGATAAAAAAAGCAGACAAAAAAATATATCTCCCCCTTTGAATCTATCATAAATGTTCAAAGAGGATCGGATTGTCAGGTGTTTGGAGAAATTTCGATGTTTTGTCTCATGGAGCTCTCTGGGTATTAAATAAATCCGAAATTAAATGGAAATAAAACGTGCATCTCGTGACAATACGTCACTGCTTTTCTCCCCATAGATATACATATATCTGGTGTATTTCTATGTGTGTGCACTTCTTTTTTTTTCAAAATACGTTTCGTACCTGACGATCAAATAACGCCGGACAAATTGAATACGTCGCTGTTGGCTAAAAGCCCCTGGTCTACCACGGTTATATCGGTAATAAAACGTTTGCGTGGTTTTCGTGCAAATGAAAGCTACTCCCGTATGGCTATCGGGACTCGGGCCGTGTAATGGGAAAATCCGGGGACAGGGATTTTTATTCCGTCATTTAAGGGGGTATGCCCATTTTTCGTACTATTTTTCAGGCCTTCTTCTACAATTTATTTCATCAAATCGGAATACTACTTTGTATTAACGTTTTCAACGTATATTTATCAATATTTTAACTGATTTATATATTTTTTGCAAAATTGTATTCGGAAAAAAGAGATCAATTTTGGCAATAGTAATTTTGCAATGATTATATTTTTTCCGTCGTCCAGATTTCTTTTCAGCCAAGTAATTGTAAAACTTCGGCTAATTTTTAGGTCTTCTTGTGAAGTGTTTTCTGCAATTGCGTTCCATAATTGTTAATTCTATTTTTTAATATGTTAATTTCACTATATATTTTGTTCAAAATGAAGTATACAGAATTATAGCAGCACAGAAATTGTTTGTAATATTAAACTTTGAAAATACTTCGTTAGGAATTTCTGAGTGTCCTTGAGAAACTCTAAGGTCACTTTGAATTTTAAAAGTTCTGGATATTGTTTCAATTTTTGGAAACATCTACCGAGTATTATGTGAAAATATAAAATGTATTTTAATTAACAAGATATACATTTACTATGATTTTCAATCTGAGAAAGTTGCGGGAGGATTATATTTGCAAATGTCTTCGTCCTTGAATATATTGGAACTTACAAATTCAATTTCTTTTTGTTTCAGGTACCTTCCAGGCATTAATACAATATGCAGACATGCTGTCGGCGCAGACTGCAAAATTCGTAAGTGTTCTGGACAGTTTCTACCCTTTTCACCCTTCTACAACCCCCTTCTACTTTTCTCTTCCGCGACTTCTTATGGAGACTTTTTTTTAAATGTAATAACTGGTGGAATATTCGCCAAGGATTGAAATGTTAATTAAAAATTGTGAAGTTTCAAAATTTAATATTTAAATTAAAAAATTTGTTTTTGCAGTTTCGAATATTGCAATTTTTCTTAATATTAGTTCATTATTCAAATACTCGCATTTTTTTAAGTAGTCAAAAATCTGAATTTGTATTTTAGTTATTTCGTGATACGAAACTTGCAAAAACTATATTTTTACTCCAATGAATTGCGCTAGATGCAATTGTTAATCTGAAAACTTATTTTTCTACCAGACAAATATTTTGTGCCGATTTCTATGTTTCTGCATTTGTTATTTTAGTTTACAAACTGTGAAAAATTGAATTCCGCAACAATCGCCAAGTAAAACACCGACTCTTTTTGCAAGTCGTTTGCCAGAACTCGCGAATGTATCGGTATTCTGTGCCCTCTTCAAAAATGAATGTCAAAAGAATCGAGAAAAAAAAACGGGCCACGACGAAAGTACATCTACGAAATTGCAGTGGCTGCAAATTTTCTGCGCTCCCGGCGAAGAATGGTTTCTTTGACTCGTGCACGCAATGCGAAATAATTAGAATGGCACGTTCCAAAATCCTCCGGAGTTTCGCAACCTTTGAAAATTCTCCTCGTGTATTTTATTCAAAATCTCGCTGGAAACGCGCCTTTTTTACATTCACCTCGGCTTTTTTGATTGCAATTATTACGCGAATAATGGCAAGCTTAGTTCGTTTTCTGAAGTGTTTGCAATTTGATGAGAATTTAGTGATCGTCGTATTATATTTAATATAATACTGCGGTCAATAAAAATTTACATCGCCATTAAATCATAATTTTGCAAATAAAGATGTTGTGATCTTGGCTTTCAAATTTTCATCTAATGATGCTATAAATTTCGATTAATCAGAAAACTTTGAGAAACTACCATTATTATTAGACCATGCAAATATTTATGATGTAAAAGCTTTAATACTTTATCACTAAAAAATATTATCAAAACTTCAAAATCTTTGCTGCAAAAAATTCGGAATAGTTAATTTTGTAAATTTACATAATCACTCGTCACTCTTTAACGATTGCGTTACAGTAATGTTTGAAAAATTTTGAACATTAAATCACAAATTCCTTGGTGATCAAATGTTCCTAAGAAAAATCAGAAAATTTGATATTCCATTATCTAACGAAGACGTTAAAAAATTTTAAATGCGTATTCTTCTTCAGAGGGTGAAAAATTTTTAGCAGGAAATTTTCGATTAGTCATAATTCGCGAGAATTGTAAATACCACTCGGCGCAAAACTCGTAAACTTTTAATTCCTGTACAATTTTACACGTTGCCTGTAAAACGAAAACAGTGCTCGAATTATAGAAGACTCATTGTCGCCTTCTCCATGCTTTTACGACTGCGCCCTAATAATTATGGGATGTTAATCCCCAGGAAACAGTTCTAATCAGACGTGAAATTTTCACCTGCTACATTTTACATTATTTCAAAAACTACCTAATTTTTAGATTAATTTGTTACACGGTCTTTTTTATTCTCCGTTAAATCAAGTCAACGTTTCATTACTTCCTCTTTATGGTAATTTACTTTGTATTTTTTGAGTTTGATTGCAAAATTGTATTCGTAAAAGACAAGCCAACAAAGAAATTTTTTAGTGGGAGTTTTGCAAAAAATATTTAGCAACAGATTGCAGAAAATGATATGTTGTATCAGGAATTTTTGCAATGACATTTATGCTAAATAATCTCAAAATATCTGCAGAAGTAATTTTCTGTAGATTAAATTCTTAAGGGTGTCACCCCACATGACAGTAATTTTTTTCGCTTCCTTTGGGAATTTTTTTTTTTGTAAGGGACCATTAAAATGTAAAATCTTGGGATTTTTACCACACTTATATTGATACTTTTGTAGTCCATTAGAATTTTTTCAAGCAAAAATAACGATTTTAAATGACTTTTCACCGTTTCAAAGACACTATCTACTTCGGATGACTGATATTTTGGAACTTAGCATTTAAAATTGTGCCAAATCTTCAATTTTCGATATTTTCATTTTATTCTAGTTCTGGCGGTAGCCTTAAGTTTACAAATTAAAATGCCATTGAAACATTTTATTTCAGATGAGTGGAACTTTTAATATACTGGCAGCCGTCAAAAATACATGACTGTCTTTCGAACGGTGTAAAGTCAAGTAGAATCATTATTTTTGTTTGCGAAAATTCCAATGGACTACGAAAGTATCAATAAACACGTGGTAAAAATTTTCAGATTGTACATTTTAATAGTTCTTCAAAGAAGTTCTCAACTTCTTAACGTATAATATCATAGAATATGGAATCTCTTCGTTATAAAAATAATTCGCAAATTATTATTTTCCCTATAAGTAAATTTTTGAATAAAAAAATTCTAACAATATTTAAAGAAGATTTCTCAGCAGAAAAGTATCCAATAACACCATTTACCTCCGCTTAATTTCGCAAGTGCAAAAAATCTTGGAAAAACGTCGCTCAAAACAAGGGAAACGTGAAACTTTTAATAACGAAAACTCACTCAAAGAAGAGAACAAAGCCCGAGCGCGAAACGAGTAGATTTAGTTATTTTGCACATTTTTGGATACGCACAAATTTTTCCACGACTCGTGGAATTCCATTTTCAAAGCCCTTTTTCCCAGGGCTTTATCAGTGAAAATGCCGGCGTATAGTGACTGTCATCGACATACTTTCTCATTATCCAACATTCCACATTATTGTGGCGCGCTTTGTGAAAAGAAAGAGCTTTTGCAACGCTCGTTTCACGAAAGAGAGAGAAAGAGCCCTTTTAAAAAACTGTTTTTAACACTTGACGCGCCTCGTTTGAGCTGACCAGAATATTAAAATAATTTAATTCTAGATATCCAGGGAACTTTGTTAACCCAGATTACGTGCGTTCTTTGTACGTCGGGAAGAGCGACTCGCCATTTTGGTGCACTGATGAAAAAAAAATTACGAGGAGACAACGTGTCTCGGATTTGTGCGCGTTATGCGAAAAGTTCTCAGCTTCTCTGCCGCGGTTTTTATCTCGCGCTAATTGGTTGATAATTATTTCAGCTACCCTGATTTTTTAAAATTTCTGTATCATTGATAAATAATCGGTAGTTTATCAATTGAGAAGATGTTAGGAATGGGCAAAAATTTGATTTTTCACTTTTTTTTATAAAATAGTCTGAGTTAGATATGGTTTTAGTGGTATGATTATATTTTTGTCTGGAAATATAATTGGAATATTTGATACGTCTTGTAGAGGATTAGTTTAGCCTCCGTTTGCTGAGTTTTAATTATGAAAAATTTCATAAAAGGGAGTTTTATCATTAATTGTTACCTTGATGGCAGAGTTTTCATACCATTTGTATCCTGAGAAACTTCTCTGGTGTTTGGTTTCAAACTATGGAGATCCTTTTTGTCATTAATACGCTAAAATGCCACCTATAGTTTACTACTTTTATTATTTTTAATGAAATTTTTTCTCCTAAATTATATCTTTATCAAAGTAGAGAAGCTCTTTTCACAAAAATTAGAAACTACCATCAGCACCAACAAACCACGCCCTCCAATGAATTTATCATCCCCCTCATCCCCCTCGGAAACACAGAATTTCTCCTCACAAAAATTCTAAGCAGTCACCACTCTCGACAAATCAAGGTACCCATTGAATGATCATCAGAAATACAAAATTTCTTCGCACAAAAATTCTGAACGACCATCACATTCAACAAACCACTGAATCACCCTCCTTGAACCTCCGGAAACACAGAATATCTTCGCTCAAAAGTCCTAAACAACCGTCATTTTCAACAAACCAAATTCCCCCACTGAATCAGTTTCCTCCTCGTGTTCTCGGAAACACAGAATTTTTTCCCACAAAAACATTAAACGACCACCACTCAACAAGCCGAGCCTCCCATTGAAATATCATTTTTCTCCCTCATCTCAAAACAGAGATCCCCTTCCCACAAAAATTCTAACTGACCACCAACCCCAACAAACCAAGCCTATCATAAAAAAACTCTCTCCCATACACAAAAGTACATGAGTATTTCCCACAAAAACTCCAAACCTTCAGCCACAATGTCTCTCAACAAATCAAGCCTCTCACTGAAACATTATCTCTCCCCTTTGCCCCAAAACAGAAAACCTCTTCCCACAAAAATTCAGAACGGTCACCACTCAACAAAGTAAGCCTTCCAGTGAAACATCATCCCTCTCGTACACCCCAAAACGCAAAATCCCTTCCCACAAAGAATCCAAACCACAGCAACCCTCATTATTCCTCCGTAGACCAAGCAACGTACTGAAACATCATCCCTCTCTCTTAGCCATGAACACATGAGAATTTTCGAAACAAAGAAACGTCCAGGGCACCGTGTAGCCTACGGGTCTGCTCGTGCAAACGGGCGCACGTCGAGTAATTATGTACGAAATTCATTAGCCCGTGTAAATATGACCAGCGAAGGGAGAGGGCGAGAGGGCGGGATGCCGCGCGAGGGGGTGGGCTCGCAACGTCGTGTGCGTTGCAACAATGCAGAACCGACAGTTGCATAAGCAAGTCAAACATGTGGCGGGTTTACACGTGGGTACACATACGCCAAGTCGTACGCATATACGTAATTAGAGTACGTCTTTCCAGCCTGCGGCTACCCATGATTATGACTGCGGAGTTGCGACCACATTAGGCGGTGTTTAGTCATTGTGATATTAATTGGGATCAAATAGACCTGGACGATGAAACGGTATGCCTTCGGTTACCTCGCTGTGGTTTTCAATCGACATTTGCTTTCCCGCCTTTGCCGGCTAATTGGGGGGTGTTGATTAAGGGGGTCCATGCGACAGCTTTGTTTATTTTTGTTTCTTTCGGAATTTTTTTTTTTTACGAACCTTTAAAATGTACAATCTTTGAATTTTCACTACAGGTTTTGCTGATACTTTTGTAGTCTACAGAAATTTTTACAAGCAAAAGTAACAATTTTAGTTGACTTTACACCGTTCCAAAGACACTAATGTATTTTGGGCGGCAGCCATGATTCCAGAAGTTTCGCTGATCTGAAATAAAAAAAAAAACAAGCGGTATTTTAATTTGTACACCTAAGGCTATCGCCGGAACTGGAATAAAATAAAAATATCGAAAATTGAAGATTTGGCACAGCTTTAAAAGCTAGGTTCTAAGGATCGTTATATTTTCTCGGCGTTTTCAGCTTAAAAAATAAACTTGAAATTAGAAGCTTAGAAGCTTAGAAAAAACAAATCTGATTTTTTTTTATTTCAAGTGAGCGAAACTTCTGGAATCATATCAGCCGTCAGAAATACATAAGTGTCTTTCGAACGGCGTAAAGTCCATTAAAATCGTTATTTTTACTTACAAAAATTCCAATAGACTACAAATGTATCAATAAATGTATCGTACAAATTTCAAAGTTGTGCATTTTAATGGTTTGTCAGAAAAAATTCTCAAAGAAGCAAAAAAATATAGCTGTCAGTGTGATGACCCCGTTAAGTGAGTTGATAATTGATAGGTGTAAGTGACAGAATCCTTTTCTTTTTGTATTTTTTCTGTTTTCAAACTGTGGTTATATTTATGACGAAAAATTACAGGCACCATGAAGAAGTTGGGGAGAAAGAAATTGAAAGAATATACCCATATGTTATACTTCAATCCATGGAATTATGTGTTTCAGTCGTTGGAGGGTCAGAACATCTACAATTCCTGTTGCACTCTTCGCATTGACTATAGCAAGATGCAGAACTTGAACGTGAAATACAATAACGACAAGTCAAGGGACTACACCAACCCTAACCTTCCAACTGGGGATGCAAATCTGGACGCTGCATCCCTCGCCCTAGGTGGTGAGCTTCTTCCACAATTGTTGATGGGTGCTGGTTCGCAACCTCGTGCTAGAATACCCGGTGAGTATCTAGGAATTTGATTTTCCATAGGATTCAACCACCGGATTATTAAAATCTACTTTTCAATGTGAACAATTATCACTATTTTCAAAATGACTTTCTTCATTTACAATAGATTTTATTAATCGTCATATTTCATATGTGATTTTTCAAAGTTGGCAAACTTTAGAGTTTTACTTGTTTTTTAAAATTTAAATAAAATATAATTTATTAACTGTGGACAAGAAAATAGAATTCCAACTAGAAAATTCTGAGTTTTACATTTTATTTTGAAATTCAAAGTTTATTCTATTTTTATATAAAGGGAGAGGGGATAATGTGCCCTCAAATTTGAAACACCCTATAGTTTTTCACTCTTGCACGTTACTTTCAAATTTTCCCAATGCTCTCAAAGTACAAAAAAAATGATTTATTCAGAAAAAATTCTACACAACTCTACAACTCACCCTATGATCTTCAATTTTTCTCAAAAAATATAGGGAGTAGTATCAGTCCATTTGCAATCCAAAAGAACTTTTAATGGCCCCATGTCCCCATAGCATTCATTGAGTCATGGTGAAAGGTGATCTTTCGCCGAGATAAAATTTAATTAACCCCGTCGACTTAGCCGGAGCAATAATGGCCGCACAATAACAAAGGAGCGACTGTCTTTAGGCGGGAAAGTATCTATGAAATGAAATTTCCGACAAGTTTTGTAACCCAGTCGGAAGTTTAACAGGGAATTTCCAGAGAGTGCCTGTTTTTTCATTATGAAAATTGAATTCCACCGGATCTCAACCCCCTCCGGCCACGTTTCCATTATTTCCACCCCTACGCTTTTGCCTCCGGGCCTCCGGTCGTGCTTTAAAGAGTTTTTCTTTTACGTAGAGGACTTTCCGCGAATGCGTAGCGTTTGCTCGCGAAATGTGAAATCGAGTGGGTTTTTATATGGTGTGGGAGGATAGAAACGTAATTGGAAAGTTTCCGGTTATTGTTTATTCGCCGCTGTGGATGACAGTGGGTTCTTCGATCGCTGGGAAATTATTTCAGGTTGCTGCCGAACGTATGGGCCAAATTTGTGGGGGTTGTTTTAACGAAGGGTTGTGATTGTAATTTATTTCTTTTGCGGTATATGACCCAATGTTTATTTTTCGATTATTGTATTCTTTTAGTATTTGTAAGTAGTGGAAGAATTTCATATGCATTAAATTAATGCTAGAGTTAAATAATTGGAGTCTTTAGGAATTTCAGTCATCATCTGGAATTCTATTATCACAAAAGTCTAAATTCTAATTGGTGAATAGAATTTTAAAATTTAATACGTCTACAGTCAATAATAAATTGGAAAGTAATTGGAATTTTTTACGAATTCAGTTTTCTTCTTTTTCATACCTTGCAGTTTGAGTCATCCTTTAGAATTTGATATGCCTGCAGTTAATGATAGACCGCAAAATAATTTGTTTCTTAAGGAATTAATAATTCTAGTGCTTTATTCTTGTTCTATTCTTGTTCGTTTCCAAAATTGAAAAAGAATTTTAAAATGCAGAGGGAAATGAAGTTACTTTTAATTTATGATGGAAAAAATTGGAGGATAAGTTGTGGATTTTTTTTTTTAGAATTTCGTGGATTTTTTTTAAACCCTTAACAGTGGAATTTACTTTGGAAATGTGCATCTGTGCGCGTAATTAAAATCAAGCTGTGACGAGTATACTCGTCAAACATGAAGTACGTGCATCTGCTGTAAATTTGAATTAAATTGTAACAGAATGGTATAATACCACATGTTAGTTTATTTTAAAAGACAGTCATTTTACATCTCTAATATTCATTAAAGTAATAAATATCCCTGCCATTTCAAAAATACATTAATTAAGGAGAATATGAAAAATCCACTCACTAAAATCTCATTTTCCACAGTTAAACATATTTCATAAATATGCTCCATCACTAATCTAACTTTTAATTAATTAAAACAGTCAATCTATGTTGCAAACTCCAAAAATCATATCGAACATGAAATTTAAAATCGGTCGAAAAAACACACAAATTCTGAACATTATCGAGTACCCTATTAACGTCCCTTTTTTACAGTTACAGGGGTGTATTTTCTGATCGAACCGCAGGATGCACCCTTTACTGCTTTCGGATGATTCGGCGCGAAAGGTCGATCGATCAATTAGCCAGGCGATTTCCGGGCGTTCAGTCCATTAGAATTAATTATATTAATAGCAATACCGACCCGTTTCTGTCATTCGGGACGTTATGATAAATCGTTATTTCGCGACTGGCCGTGCCGCCCTCTCCTTTCAACCCCCTCGGTCCAATTTACCCGCCATTTTCAGCTCCATTTTCGAGCCGGATCGAATTGCATGCGGTCAGACGGTATTATTTCCTCGGGAAAATTAATTAATTGCGATGCAACGGGAGGATGTGAAACTCGGGACTCGAACGGACGTTCGGATTTCCCTTTTAGGGGTTGCTTTAGGTCTTAGCGATTGTAGGATAGAATTTTCACGACGTTTCAGCACGTTAATTATATACAATTTTTACACATTTTTGTACTATAATTATTGTTGAGTATAATTGTATTATTTAAAATATGCTTTAATTTTTGGTAGTCAGAATACAACATAAGGCTTAGGACAGCCTTTGACTAAATTGAATTGAACGACAAAATAGAGATGAAACGGGTTGATTGAAGAGTCTGGGATGTTTAGGGATATTTCACTGTAAATTTTGCACAGTTGGAATCCTATTTCTTCCAAGTCCACTGAGATATTTTGGTTGCTCGATAAATGTAACAATTATTTGTTAATTAATGATTTAGTGTTTCTTTTTGTCTATAGTTTAACTATTTGTTTTTAGAGACTTTAATTATCGAGCAGCCTGAAAATTTTGTATAATTTACATCAGTCTTTTGCACTTCAACGTTCATCAGAACTGCACGCTGAACAATAATAATAATTAACACTAAATTCACGTCCTTTATAAACGTTTCTCAAATTTATAGAGAGACAGTACAGTATATATTTCACGTGTATTTTATAATGCAAAAAGTAGATAACAAATTATCATCTTTTATAAACGTTTCTCAAATTTATAGAGAGACAGTACAGTATATATTTCACGTGTATTTTATAATGCAAAAAGTAGATAACAAATTATCATCTCTGCCATTTGATCCCTCTTCTTTCAAAAAGTTCTAATTTAATATATTGCAAATCCGTAAATCTTGTGTTAATTATATGATATAAATAAAACTTCCCAATGCAAAATTTCCATTCCTGCACCTTATTATCACCAATCTATCAATAATTCAACTCTCAAAGAAGCATATCACTAAGAACAAAATACTAAAAGCAAGCCCTAACCCACACCTCGAAGAATCTCCAACCCTTACACAATTTTAAAAAATAAGGAACTTCCCATTTTTCCCCATCAGAAAAATTCCACCCGACTAAGAATACCATCATAAATAAATAACCATCGTCCAACACGTCTCTCCAGTACCGTCAACACACAAAAGATATCCTCACCTTCCCACAACATCAACCTCCACAGGGAATTCCCCAATAACATTTATTATTCCTCAGAAGAACTGTCAAAGTGCAAAAGATTGATTCTCATGAAACGACGAGTTGTGTACAACGATGCTAACCATGCCTTCTAAATTTCCTGAAGTAGAGTCCATTGCAGGGGCACCGGGTGTGCTGCCCACGCCCTTTGCGGCCATGCATGGTCTACCATCACCACTGGCAGGGCCTTACAACGGGGTTCCACCTGCCGGGGGCCTTGCAGGCCTTGGTGGTTTCCCTCTTGGTGCTGCTGGCCTTGGTGTTCGTGTGCCTGCAAGTGCACAGACTTCCGCTGTGTTGCTCGTCGGCAACCTCAACGAAGAGGTAGGTGCAACCCCTCCACGGTGTCCAAACCCCCATGAAAATCGTCTGCGAGGACACCAAGACACTTGAAGCACGAAGAAAAGATTGTGAAATTTGTGTCAATCTATAGTGTTTACCCTGTTGCAATAGGAATCGATGTTCTTTGAGGGGTTGTAAAGATGTTTCATGGGGTGGAAAAGGTACAAAGGAATCTCTTCTTGACGTTGAACTACATTTTAGAATATGTCTTGTTGGAAAAGGGTGAAAGAGTATTTTCTTAAGGTTGATATGTATATTGATTTTAATTAGGTCAGAAGGAATACTTAGAAAGTTTTCCAAATTTATCCATGAGTTTCTTCGTGCTTCTTTGCACAGAATTCTGTGCCCATGACGAGTTCGCTGAGTTTCCATTGGCACTGAGAGAAACGGAATCATAGAATCGATGGTTATTTGTTATTAATATTTTCTTAGTAGATTTACTACTTTTAATTCACGTTGAAGATAATTCCTTATTTAATCCCTTGCACCATGATTTCTTTTGTGAGTGCCTCAGCTATAATTCAGAATTTAATTGCTAAAACAAAAATTGGTCAGTTATTCTTGATATGCCGCATAATTGAATGTAATATTAACCCTTTGACTGCTAAAGGCGTATATATACGCTTTCACAGGTCTATCAATAAATATGAAAGACGTAAATATACGCCCTCACTCGTCTCACACAAGTGTCACTCGCTATTGTAGGGCAAGGGGTTAATGTGTATTCTCACAATTGTTCAGTTATTATAAAATCTGTCTGCTGACAGAAAAGAGGAAAATTTCCGGCAAAGACAATAATTGCCAGCCTTGCAAAAATTCTTAGCAATTTTATTTAATTTACTCCATAATGTAAAATCGTATCATTCATGAAGTAACAACAAGAAAAATCACCGTTTCTCTCAGTAAACGAAACTGTACTAGGTACGTACGTATATAAAAAAAAACTCGTATAACTGCAACGAAACGATTACAAAACGTAGTGCTACGTAGGCAACCCCTGCAATTTTTCCATCCCCCGACTCGAGTTTCCTCGCCGAGCCTTCGACGATCGTTCGCGTGTTTATTTTCTCAAAGCAACATCAAGAGATAACAGAAAGGAACGTGGTATCGTGAAGAAACAGTTCGATTTTCTCTACCTTCTCGAAAAAGAAGAAAGAGAAAGGGGAAACTTTTCTCGAGAGATCGTTCGATGGTTTTATTCGGCGGGAAAATCGTAGTCGCGATGCGTATGCGCCCCTATTACGTCACGAGTCCTATATATCTGGCCTTACACCCCCCTATTCCCCCCTTCATTTTCGAAACACACATAGAAATCGCTCCGAATGTCACCATCCTCTCTCCTGAGTAATTCGTAACGTCTTACTAAGACGTTACTTTCAACGAGACGTCTTCTGTTTCTGCCATTTCGCTGACAAATAAAACGATTCAGTAGATATTGAGAATTCTCCTAAGTTCATTTAATAATTGACGCGTTCTTGGCGAGTAATGAAAAATTTCATTGCAAATAATTCGTGAAAAATGTGTACTTCTTTTGATAGAATTTTATTTTGTAGATATATTAACCCTAGATCACTAACCTTCATCGATTCGACGACACGGATTTAATAAGTATGCCATATTAGTTAACGTTATCGTAATAAATAAATACCTACCTTTAATAATAGAAAAAAACATGTTTAAATGTTATTTAAATAATACCCGTCAACCCCTTTTGTAAACACCGTAGTCGAAGATACGAAGGTTAGTGTTAAGCGTCGAAAAATAAGGTTAGTGATCTAGGGTTAAATATTAAGTTCTTGGGAAGTAGTGAAAAATTGAATTGCAAATAATTCGTGAAACATAAGAATTTCTTTTGGTAAGATTTTAATTTTATAAGGTTTAATAAGTTGCTATGGATTTAAAGATATGGAACGAAGAATTCATTAAAGAAGTATTTCATTGCTAGTAATCCAGGAAAAATGTATATTTGTTGCGATAGACAGAAAACAATTATCTTAAATATTAAACAACCAGAATTTAGAAATAGAATTTACCGATAGAAATCTACCGGTTAGATTCTCACCGGAGAATCTAAGAAGAAATAGTCAGATATTTAACTGTGAATAATGAAAAATCAATATTTATCCCAATAGAATTTTATTGTGTCACAAATACATTAAATATTACATTTCTAAGGATAACAAATAGTGAATTTAATGGTAAAAGGTGATGTAATATGTAATTATAAATAATGAAAAATTTAATTAGATAGGCTTGTAATTCGTTGCAAGTGTAGATTTTTTTATAGAGCAAATTCTAAGTATGTATTTTGATAGAAGCTGTAGGAACTGTCGGAGATGAATAAAAATTGTGCTTTTCAAAATAGAAACAGAAGGTATCTCGGCAATAAACTGTGTGTCGACGTCACACTTCGCAGCTGCAACTTGTCACTACTGTACTATAACTATGTGTACTACTATCGTTGCGACGCGCACAAGCTTCCGGCAGTCTTTCCTCTGGCAAAGTGATAACGTTACTGTTGCCCTTAACCCTTCAGCACGTGTTCGCGTAAACGTTGATACAACCACTACAAAATTCACTTCTTTCATTCAACATTCACTCAACGACGTATCTCCTACTTTTACAAATTACAAATAATTATTTCATAAATCTTAAATATTTCTAATTCCTCAAAACCCAAGAATTTAACCCTTTGCACTCCAATGTCACTTAGGGGACATCGTAAGTCTACCACACCGCTCAGTTTACAGAGGATGAACTTAATACACTGCAACATTTTAACACTAGAATTACCGGCGTTATATTAATAAATATCATTTAATTAATAAATATCATATTTCATTATATTAAATAAGTACTTTGAAAAAGAAGGAATCGAGTGGTGGAAAGGATGATCAATTCGATGATTTATGTATTTTGTGATGGACGTAGAATTTTTGTTCTATGGCTCTTCTATGAGCTTCGAGAACTTTTAGGAAAAAATGTGTATTTACCAGTCGTTTTTACTGGTTTGGAAGTTCTAGTGTTAAGAAATGTATGTTTATCCGAAATTTTTCATTGGAACAATGGTATGGAATGAAATGGCACAAGATAGCAAATAGTAAAGTTCCAAATTGTTAATAGATAAAATCAAAGATGTGTCGGAGTGCAAAGGGTTAGTAACATAGTCATTAGAAATTTGTAATTAATATTAGAAATTCTGCAAGATGAGAAAAATGAAAATCTTTATAAAAGCAATGTAAAAGGTATTGTTATAACACGTTAACAGCGTATCGTGACTGTAGGGTTGACCCTTCGCTATCGAAGGGTGCAGAAACCGTGAGCACCCTCGAGTAACGAGCTCCCGAGGGCCTGGCTGTTTCTCTGCTTCTCTCTCTTTCTCTGTTTCTCTCCCTGTTCTCTCCTCTCTCGATCAACGGAGGGCGATGCACCGAGAAAAACCGGCTCGAAAGACGAGAAATCCTGGATCGTTTTCCCAAAAAACACTCTTCGGTTACCACTAGTCGAATAATACTATATCCTTCTTCACCGAAAATACTCGTCTCTTTCTCTCTTAACAAACCTAAGATATTCATCTCTTCTTCTTCTATATATAAATTTTTTTTTTTATTCTTTTCTCTATCTTGACACAGTGGTAAAACTCTCGAAGAGCGTTTTCATGGATAATAAATAAAAAAGCGATTCAGGTTTGCTGCATCGCGAAACTTGTGCGCGCGCCAACACTATACATTGAATCCTATTATACTCGCTGACTACTGACTGGACTCTGTCTGTTCTCTGTGTAGATGGTCACGCCTGACGCTCTCTTTACCCTGTTTGGTACGTCTCCACATTTATATTATTAATTATATTACATTATTAATTATTATATTTACACACGCGGCAAACTCTCACGCCGAGGAAACACTCCACGGACACTTTACACGTACTTTTACACGAGAACACTCGCGGAGACACGTTTTCTCGCCCTTAGAGAAAATCTTTCGGGATTCTCGTAACGAAGAGACGAGAGGACGAACGGAACGTGGCGCTTCTTTCTCTGTTTTTTTTTTTTCTCTCGTGAATTTTTATGCGGGTACAGGACGCTTCAAAGTAGGCGTCGAAGGGGCGTGGTTTGACTTGAACGAAGAAATTGTAGGTGGATGAATGTTTGCAATTTTGTTGATAATTTTTTATGATATAGAATGTTAGTTAAACATTCTTTAATGTTGTAACTCCAGGCTTTGAGTCTATTGTGTTTAAATATATTTAATAAGTAGTTTCGAAAGAGAGGTATCAGTAGTTCACCCTTTCAGCGCTGGATTGTGCGACTTTAAGAGTCTACTGTGGACTGTCTACTTTTTATGACGAAAAAGTAAATACATATGACTAAAACCGTAACTGAACCATTTTTGTCATTAAGCAATAATAACATGAACGATATTCAAGATAGTAAATTAAATTTTTAATTTGTTTTTGCTTTATGGTTTTTGTACATTTGTCGAACGCATATATCCATTCATAGTCGATGGTGCAGAACTTTGACAAACGCATATATGCGCTCATAGCGCTGAAAGGGTTAAGAAAGATGATTAATTAACTAATTTAGGTTTCACGAGATTGACTTGGTATATTTATTGTATAACTCTACTGTCAATGGAGGGGGGGATTTAGAAAAAATTGTAAGTCGGCCATTTTGATCGGCTGTGTCATTTGAAAATAAATTTTGAATTAATGTAGTAATGCAAAAATGAATATATGCTGAGCCTAAAGGATAAATAGTGTGAGTAATTGAAGAAAAATTTGTTGGAAATATTTTATAGTAAGAGAAAAAGCCTTCGTTTGTAAAAAAATCACGCCTCTCGACGACGACAGTTTTGAAGCAGCCTGTAGACTCTGTTCATTCGTCACTTTCGAGTCATGGATTATAGAGTTTCGCTTGTTTCCTTTATTTTTCCTATTCTATTATTTACATTGGTGGAATTTTTATCGTCTGAATGGTTTCATCGTCACTCTCTCTCTCCCTCTCGTCATTTCTATATATATAAACATACATACATATATATGTATATATATATTTTTTTTTACAATTTTTACTCGCGAGCTACATTGTATTTCTCATCGATCCGTACTATTTTTTCCGATTATTTTCGCAACCCTCTTTATTTTATTACTATAAATCTGTCTCGCAACTCATTCGTCCACTTCACCCAACCAGTAAACTTTTAGCCCCATCATTTAACGATATATCATCGATCATCGTTCACCGGAGACACACGTTGTTGTTGTGTTATTTTTTTTCTCACCGTTCTCTACTTCCAAGCATCTCTTTCTAAATTGTTTCATTAATATTTTATTAATATCAGTTCCAGACACCTTTAATATTTACATAAGCTTTTGCTTAATTTTTCGTAATTCCATTAGGACAACACACTTTTTTCTCTCGCGAGGCACAGATTCCGCTAGTTTACGAATATTAGAAAAAGAAAATCAGTAGAAAGATTTACATCGACAGCACGTTAAATTTTCAAGTATTCGAGGAAGAAGAAAAATAAACAAATTAATCTTCCATCGACGTGCGGTTGATTTTTATATAATTTTGTCTTCTCAGACGTTAAAGTGTGCCTCTGCGATCAAAGTCGGAGATCGATCGGAGGATATTTCGATTTTGATTTAGCTGAATCGATTGCCTCTTTTTTTTGCATGTCCCAATTCTTAGTCCGATCGTACCCCGATCTCGGTCGACCGATTTTATTGTCCTGTTCATCTTCGATTATCCTTAGACGCCGTCACTATGAAAAAAAAATATATATATTTATACATTTCCCATCATTGTTCTATGGTGATGCGGTGAGTTTTATTAAAATGATATTTGCGTGTTGTGCATGTAGGCGTTTACGGGGATGTACAGCGTGTGAAGATCCTCTACAACAAGAAGGACTCGGCACTCATTCAGATGGCCGAACCACATCAGGCGCATTTAGGTAATTTCTTCTATTAGTTGATATCAACTGATAACAGTTTCTATTAGTAAATTTTAAGTTATTATAAGTTGAAATTTAAGTTAATTCAATATTATGTAGTTAATATTAGAAAATATTAACCAGATAACATTAAATTAACTTCATATTGTCTAACAAATTCTATTCTAGTATTACTGTAATAATTTGCAATTAATGACAATGTGGAGAAACCTTCGTGTAATATGGTTTCTGAATATTTTAGAAGAATTGCTAGCAGAAGATTACATTTTAGTATACCATAGCCTCAGCGATTTGGAACGTAGCTAAATTCTGTGAGAAATGACCTTGTAATTGTTGAAATCGAGAACATTCCAAATAACCAAGAATCCAAATTTTCAATTCTGTGCTCTTTGGAATTCTCTCCACTTTTGGAGTTTCTTAAAAACTTGCAGAATTTTATAACGGTTGAATTTCTATATCTATCTGTCAAAATGACTGACAGTGAGTCGATGAAATTCCTTTCACCACTTTTAAGTTTTGAAGTAGCTTTGAAGTTTTGATATTTACCCAATTGATTGTCGATATTTTTAGTGTTAATGCTAGATTAACCAACTATTAATTCAATATGTTTAAAATTGTAAAATAAATATGTCATTAATTAAGTAGTTATAAAAAATAGAAAACTGTAAAAAAGAAATATTAGAAATTGTGAGAACCACTTACAAAAAATTCGGGACAAATAATTTTCACCACATTGGTAAATTTAGTGTTAATAACATCGAAATCATCGAAATACAATTAAGTTTCTTCCCGACATTGGCGCGGTGTTTTGCAATTCGAAATTTCCAGAAATTTCCCATGTTCTTCAAAAGTTTTTAAGAATAGTATTATTACCACCAATTTCTTGATGAATGATTCATTTCTCATTAATAAAAAATACTCTGTGCCGTGTTGAATGAAGGTTTCCCACATAACTTAAAAAAAAAGGTATAAATGGTTGCGTTACGCGTCTCCTTGCAGCGTTGACCCATATGGACAAATTACGAGTATTTGGAAAGCAGATAAAAGTGATGCTCAGCAAGCACCAGGCGGTTCAATTGCCAAAAGAAGGCCAGCCAGATGCCGGTCTGACGAAAGATTACACCAACAGTCAACTTCACCGATTCAAGAAACCTGGCTCGAAAAATTATCAAAATATTTATCCTCCAAGCTCGACTCTACATTTGTCAAATATTCCGTAAGTGATACCTATTTAATGAAACAACGTTTTGTAATTAATTACTCGGTTTCAAATGAAACCTTGTTCTGACATCCCTCTGCTTTATAATAACAACATGGAATATAATTAATTGCTATTGTGTTTGTGTCAATTACAAAATTGAAACTGGATAGGACAGTGGATTTTGAATTTTGGGTTTTCATTTTTCAAGAAAAATATTTTCTTAGAATTGTCAGTGATATGTACTTTACGGTATTAATTAAAAGGAAATAATATTTTTCCATATTTAACTCTCACTAATCTCAATCGTTCTTGAAAACTCAAGGAAACAGGGGCAGGTTCATAAATAATAATAGTACCTTGTGTAATATATAAATTTTATTTGCAAAACGATGTTATATATGTTCAAAGTTAACAAATTTGTACATATCAGAATTTTGCAATAGCAAAAGTTTTCAAAGCCAATATACTGTTCAAAATGAACTAATTCTCATATTTAAATAATTAAAAACTTTGCCATTTTCCTGGTATCCATATAACTAAAATCGAAAGTTCCGTTTCAACACAAACTGTGTTTCTGAGTATTTCTTTTTAACATTGAGATAATTTAAACTTTACGTCAATCTATTTATGTATATTATGTTTTTAAAGTATGAACCTTAGCTCACCGGGTTACTATAGACCAAATAGAGAACGAAGTCAAAGTACAAATAAAAATAGCAGGGTTGAAATGTAATTATTGTTAAACCCAATTTGTTAGAAATTAGTAAGGCAATTTTTTAAAGACGAATCCTTTAAACATGCGATTGTTTTATATTTTCTACAGAGCTACAGTAAGCGAGGAGGAGATCAAGGATGCTTTCACCAAGAACGGCTTCCCCGTGAAAGCTTTCAAGTTCTTCCCGAAAGACAGGAAAATGGCGCTTATACAGATGCCCAGCATGGACGATGCTGTAGCTGCTCTGATCGTGAGTGTCTTAACAATTTTAAAAAATTTTTTAATTACAACTTTTAAACGACTCGCGACGACACAACGCACTTTGCCATTTTATGCTTACAATTATTATAATTATGTTATATTGCAATTATTAAATAATTGCAAATTTTATTGCTCGCACTGTTCCCTAAATTGTGTATCTCATTTTTTACGTTGCCTAAAGTCTGTACTAGCCGCTGTGAAACAACAAGTGACTGTCGTATATAGTCGGCGTCAACCTCTGCGATACAATAAGTGACTGCCGTATATAGTCGACGTCAGCCACTGTGATGCACCAAGTGACTGGCGTATATATACGGCGTCAGCCACTGTGCTGTACCAAGTGATTGCCGTATATAGATGGCGTCAGCTACTATGATGCACAAAGTGACTGCCGCATATGTTCGGCGTCAGCCGCCGTGGTGCGCCAAGTCTCTGCCGCATATGTGCGGTGTTGTCAGCCACCGTGCTGCACCAAGTGACTGTCGTATATACACGGCACCCGCCGCGAAAGAATTAATTATAATCAATTCCTCATCCCCGAAAAGCTTTTATGTCTAATACCATCACATGTAAACACTTACTTAAATATCTATTGATACGATCTTGATGTAGGTGCTCATTTATTTCGTTATGTTTCATTACGTTTGTGCTTACCTTAAAAATAATTGCATGGGACGTTTGTTTGAACGAGATCAGCAGTTTTGTGAACGTTTAAATATTGTAAATATTGACGTATCCGGGTTGAAGTCAAAGAGTTCGCAGCAGTCAGAGGATCAAAACAGTCTCGTTATTTATTCCGTTAACAGGCACATCTACCATAATTCCTGAGCTCCTGATAAAAAGAAAATTATCGTTTTATTTTTAAGAATATAATTGCTAATTAAGACCTCAGATACCTTTCACAATGTATCGTTATTACTGTGTTATTTTAACGATCACCTGAGGAGTAATTCTTTAAATACTGCCCTCTTTTTGTTTCACTTCAATGGGAAACCCATTTTTTCTTTATATATTTTTTTTAATAAAGAGATCTGAGCTAATTAAAACATCGTATGGGATACCATTATCGGTGTGTTACTGGGGAAACAACTCTTAAAATGTTGCGCTGCTTTTGATTCATTTTTACGATATAATAACTTCCTATTATTCCCTTTTTAATATTTCGAATCAGGAGCTCGTAACAATGCGGCAGCCTCGTTCATCTTTTCGAAGATACATGTTAATTAATACACCATATCCATTCCACTGTGTACTCTTATCAGTGTGTTCATTTGATATCTCATTTGAAAA
The DNA here is from genome assembly GCA_910591515.1 of Cerceris rybyensis. Lineage (NCBI taxonomy): Eukaryota > Metazoa > Arthropoda > Insecta > Hymenoptera > Crabronidae > Cerceris > Cerceris rybyensis. The sequence continues at coordinate 9,182,098 of OU342802.1, read as the reverse complement.
CTCCTATAATACAATAAGCCAATTCTATTATTCCCTTTTTAATATTTAGAATCAGCAGCTCGTAACAATACGGCAACCTCGTTCATTTTTTAGAAAATATGTGCTAATTAAATACAACATATCAGTTTCACAATATATACGCTTATCAGTGTGCTAGTTAAAGATATGTCGGAAAAGCAACCCTACGACTTTTTTTTGGTTTATCTCTTATTTCTACAATAAATCATTTTTATTAGACACTTTTGAATCCCTTGAAGGCGTATATATACGCTCTGGCAGATCTGTCGATATATAAGAAACGTATATATTCGTCGACAGAAAACCATATATCACAAATTCGAAAAAATCCTCAAAAATTTCAGCTTTTCCAAATGTTATATTAGAACACCCCTGTAGTACAATAAATTATATGTTAGTGATACCAGAAAAGATTGTCGTTTCTTTACGAACACTGACGATGTGAAAAAAGAACACATTGAATATTTTGAATCAAAACCCAGTAAATTTTATTCGCCAGGTATTCAAACTTTGCCAGATCGATGGAGAAAAATTATACCAAACCGTAGAATTTATATTTCAGATTAATATTTACAAATTATTTATAACATTTTTTATTTAAATACACGACATTCTTTTGCGGTGCCAATAATATTTTCATTTTTAATAATTATCTAATATATATTATAATTATTTAATATATTACCCAGTAAACTGTGTTTGACGAGTATACGCGTCATGGAGAAACGGCAGAATTTTGTGTATTGAAGAGTATACTTGTCATGCGCAAAAATTAACGACCACTGGTTATTTAAATTGTAATTCTGACGAAAACTAAAATATATTCGTAAATTTCAAGATATCTGGAATACTTTAAGGCCATGCTGAAAAAAACGAATAACTAAAAAGTAGAAATATTTTGAGATAGATCTATGTTCATGTCTCGATTTTCGTGACCCACGTATATAAGAGCGCACTCTCAAAGAAGTTACCAAAGTTAACTGGTTAATTATTATCATATAATATGTTAAGTGTTAATAAAAATCTCCAATTTCAAGATCTTCTAAAAACCCAGAAATTTTCCATTATTTTTCAGAAAATGCACAACTACCAGCTGAGCGAGTCCAATCATCTCAGAGTGTCGTTTTCGAAGAGCAACATCTAACAAGAGTCACAATCAAACGATCGGCATTGGTACCAGCCCTACACCCTAGTCCCCATTTGGTCGCCCGGTTCAGTGTACGACTGATGGTCCTACAAAAGGGTCCAGTCATTTGCTGGTCCGTTTATTCAAGGACTGCCATTGACTGCCCATCATGGATCACACTTTGAAGACTATTAAAAAAAAAGAATGAGAGAGAGAGACGTATCAACGAGAAAATACAGGGGGTGTGAAAAAGGTCACCTTCCTATGCTCTCGGCAATCACACGAGACCAGGAAACTTGTCTGTCAAGAGACGGGACTCTATTTTACCATTAAATATCGATTCGGTGGATACTAGGGTTCTCAGCGAAGTTTAGGGCTGCGAAAGACAAAAAAAACCGTAAGGGTGATAATTCACCCTTAATGCGCACCGGTGCTGGCTTTCAAAGGGGGTGGTTTGTTTTTGTCATAGGATTAAGAAAAATAAATTCAAGAGACACCTATGTTGAAATGTCTCTCTTCGTTGAACTCTGATAAAAAAAAATGGTGAGAAAAGAGATTAACGAAAGCCAGGACCGTTCAGAGAGAAAGAGAGAGGAGAGAAAAGATAAAATACCTCCAGGAGGTTTTTGAATTTCGCGCGCCATGGGAGGGAGAGACTTAGGATTGTAAAATGGGCAGAGGAGAAAAAAAAGGGCTCGGTGAACAGTCCTCGGCTGTTGTACAGAGTTGATATCTATAAAAAGCATAAGGTATATTATATATATACAAATCTATATATATATTATATATTTTACAAGCGTGACGCTAACCGGACGTTGCGGAACAACGACGGACCGCATGACGTGCCGGTGACAAAAATGAAAAAACACGACCTTAAAAGAAAAAAAAATGCAACTGAGTATATAATGGTTAAGGATTTTTAAAGTTAACGCGTAATCCGGGACAGCTTTGTCCCAATCCGTGTGAAGGGACATCCGTGAGAAACGTGTCCCTTGCGTTTTAGGTTAAACGAGTTCAAAGAAAACTCTGTCGTCGATTTTCCACGTTGCACAGGTCGCGTTAAACGAGAGTCAACGCATCGACGATTGAAAGTAAAAACGCGCGAGTATTCCGCGTATTTTTTAAAAAGCCTGAAACATTACCGATCATAGGATCGATTATCAGGCTCGATCGGACTCTCGACGTGTAGACGATCGGGTATTAAAGTTATCTCGTTTAAGTGCAACACATAAAAACGGCCAATATGTCACGGGACCCTTTGCAGCTTATCGCGAGGTGCTGAACTCGTGCCCTTTATCACAGAGTCCTTCGTCTTTTAACACGAGACTTATCTCGTATGAATGAGTGGTTAAAATTTTGCAAAAAGCAGGACAAAGAAATGAATGAAAGACGATCGATTCTGCATTAAGGGTGAGACACACGATCTTCGAAATTTCTTCCGCTGCGTGTCGCAGATGACGCGTCTCCGTGGGCCACCCGATCTCACGTTTTCCTCCCCCTCCGTGCGCTCTTTTCTTTTCTTTTTTTAAGCTGTAAAGATAACGTACCTTCAGTATTCCCGACGGCTCGACGATCGATTAGAATCGATGGCATCCCCCTGTCACGTTTTATTACGGAAGGGTTGTCGATTTGGATCGGGTTTAATCGTTAATAGTCCGCTCGACTGGCCACGTAGCGGAATCGCACACTGTCGTACGTCGTTGCAGGTGGTATTTTTATAATTTGTATGTTCGACGATAAGTATTACGACACTGAACCTTTTTAACACTAACACACAATTAATACACTGAGACACGTTAATTCTGGGAGAGAGAGAGAGAGAGATACACATACTGATACATATACACTCGCACACATGTACACAGAGAAGTAACATATGGATGAATACATTCAGAACAGCAGGTTTTCTTAGTTGATAGGTGCTTAGGATTGTGTAGGATCTTAATCGTATAAAGATAAGGGTGAAAAATACAAGTATATGACAAGGGTGGTTAGGAGTGAACCGTTGAACATATCGATAATTAAAACAAGTTTGTACGCGGATAGAGAAAAGCCGTATCAATGGGGCAGAAACAAAGGGTAATTGTGAAACGGTGGGGAATTTTCTGGCTGCAGGGAGAGTTAGAAATCCATGGTGTAAACCGGAAAGAATGCGCCAGAAGTCGTTTGCACGGCTGAATCTCGTGGTCCGATTAGTTCCTGATCTCCGAGCATTCCTTTACGACGTGAGAAAAAAATCAACCCCCGTACGCACACCCCCGAATCCCCTATGCAAACCCCCATAGGCGACGTAGGACGAACCGATGAAGGAAGACGAGGGGAAAGTCTGTTGTGTTTAAATGTTAAACTGGTGGTGTAAGATAATAACGCGCATTAAAGAGGAATATGATACATTTTAACCGTTAGTTGGCAGAGCGTAACAAAAATATATATATTATCAAAGAGAGAGAGAGAGAAATAATGAGGGGATGAAAGGTTGAGAGAATGTAGAGAGTGAGCTCGAAGTGCAGGGACATGGAAAAAATCTATCCTCTCGTTCTGGCAGTGCGAGGACACTCTCATAGACACAGGAACACAGAAACACATGGAGAAAAAATCATTAAATGCCAACATGAAATCCTCGCGCACCCTCGGACACACACACACACACATGTACACGTAAAATCAACACTCAAGTCCCTTGTATCAAGATTGTAAACATTATGCGAGAGAATTAGGATCAGTAGGTAGAAAATCGTATTATAAATGGGATTTGTCGAGGGAGAATAGCGATATATAATAATCGGCGTAGGGTTATATCCTCGCCGAGGATCGTCATGGCGGATTGTCAATCATGTTTGCATCCATCATTTAAGTTCTTGATGATACATGTAGTCTTGGATGATGAATGCAGAGATTGATATTCTGTTGATTTTTGTCTAATCGACGTTCTGTTGGAGTCAATTAAATCTTACTGATATATATACATATATTGATCGTAGATGCGGTAGAAATGGGAAAGAATGAATGAAAGAATCGACAGGAGAGAACAAAAAAGAGTGAATTTGTGCATGAAGAATGTTCGGTTGAATGCGAGAAATGAATGGGACAAGTTTCACACGAGACAGAGAGAAAGAGACTACAAAACCTGAGGCAAAGTAATGAAAAGAAAAAATTACAAAAAAAGTATATATATATATATATATATGACTCTGTGTGTGTATATATATATATAACAAAAAGCGAGTGCCGGCCCGGGCAGTGTTGTTTGTGCCAAAGTAGGCTAACCATTGACTCTAGAGAGAAGGACAGAGATCGATCAGACCGAAAGAGATTTTCCTCGCCATCGTCCATCGTTCCTCGAACGATCTACGTCCGAATATTCTATGAAATTCTTTGATATTCGTTCTATTGATCGTTCTTGATCAATCCTCGTCGAAAACCGATAGAATCTTGTACTCAAAAATGTTTTCTTAAAAAGTCCTCTATCAAAAAGAAATTTAACTCTTTGATTTTTTTATTCAAAGTCAATTAACATGTTTATAGATATTAAAAATTTCAGTAAGCAAAGATAGAAAGTTAAGTGTTACATTTTTAAATTATACTTTTTACTTTATAGAGAAAAGTAAAATAATATGAAAATATTCAATGAATCAGTTGGCTACTACTTTGAAATGGATAATAATTACAAAAAAAATTAAAGTTACATAAAATTAAATGAATTACTATTGTGAGCGAGTTAATATCTAACATGTGATTTTTTTTCGAAAGTCAAAATATTTAACACATTGAACTCCACTTTTCTATTTTTACTGTTGCTCTTTCTACTGAGTGATAATTTTCCTACTAAAAAAAGCCATTGTATAGCAGAAACACTGAAGACAGAAATAAACATATATTCAGCAGGATTTTATCTTTTAAGCGCCAGTATTTGAATATTGAATGTGTTAGGTAATTCGTAAATGTGATAATTGAAAAGTCATTGGAATTTCATCGAAGTCAACGTGTTAATCTCAAAATAGAGAAGGAGAAGGAAGAAAATTCCAAAGATATGGAAACATTTGACCTTGTCAATGTCAGTCTAACTGATTTCATGGAAATGAAATAGAATTGCATGTGTTTTTATTAGAAATAAATTGATTTGAAATAATTGTAATGAGTTCAAGATTACTTCCGGTTTCCGGAGGCATTGGAAGGAATCGGCTTACGAGAGCGAGTATCGACCAATCGACTAAATGATAGAGAAGTAGCGAGTAGCCGGCATGAGCGAAGGGGCCAGTCTTTGCATCTATGATCTGTCTTTCGAATCTCTGATATATTAACATTATTTAATCCGACGACTGCATTTATATTGTCCCGATTGCGGTGCATCCTGCAACCGTACGTGACGTTTTTTCTACGCTCTCAAATACAACACACGTGACAACACAGACGACACGGTGGTTTATGTGGTTTTTCGCTAGCGTGACTGATATTTCGGTACGTTTTCCTTTTGTCTTGTAGTTGAATTTGGTGTTCCTGTGCGCATTGTTAATATTATTTTAATTCTAATTATTTACAAGTGCATCTTGTTCTAAAATTTCTACTTAACAATTTTTCCTTTTGTTTAAAGATTTAATTTAAATTCGCAGGTGTCCTGCTTGCTTCCAAGCAGAAATTTGGAAAATATGAAAACTTAGATATTTGTTATACTTATGAATATTTTCAATCATTATTCAATACAGTTACTTTGGTACAAAATTCTCTAGGAAGAATTATTCATTTTAATATGGAATAAAATTACAAAGACTTTGGAATTCAAAATAAATATCGTTTAACATTATTTTTTGCAAAATTTAAAGTATGATGAAATTGTTGCACTTATAGAAAATTACAATGTGTGATCAGGAACATCAAAAATCGATGGGGCAGCTTGTTAAATGTAGGAAATTTTTCGTTATCTTTATTCCTTCGTGAATGCATATCAAATCTCTCGTTCACAGACGTTTTGAGAATTCCGCGAAATTCTATCTCCTCCCCTTGCCATTTGGTATCTATAATTAATGTGTTAGATGCTACTGTGATATACTTTCCTTAATTAAAAGCATTTACGAAAGTGATTTCCCTCAGAGTGTAAATTTCTCGAGAGGGTTCAAAACCGGACGCGCATTGTGGACGTCGATTCTCATGTTTTTCTTCACCGCACAATCGCATTTCCGGCACAAGGTGTATGCAAGCGTACCTGAGAATTCGAAACGTTCGAATAGTAGGAACTCGTTAGAAGTTTTTTCCATATTTTCCGCGATTCTCCATACGTTTTTAGGGTTTCCACGATTTTTTACACATTTTTATTCGACTCTTGGACACATTCCTCTTGACACTCTTACACGAAACACATGGAGTGACACTCCCATGTACCTTCGTCCTTGTTTGACAATTTATTTACAATTTTCAATGACAATGCGGATTTCCAATACCATTGATACTGTCAGATATCTTTGACGTGGTCTATCTTGGTTCAAGTTGATAAGGGGGAAATGGATGGAAATCGCAGTTTAGTTTCTTAAATTAGGTCTATTCTGCTTTTTTATCCTTTGTATACTCGGTGGAACAGGATACTTTAGATTTTAGCAGACGAGGAGGCTTACCAGCGCTGATTACAATAATTCTCTTATGCTGCAGTCTGCCAGTTCTAAATTCCTATATAAATAAAAGAATAGCAAATTACTCCTCCTCTAAACTTCAACAAAAATTCTAACTCCTGATTCATTCTCAGTCCTATATAAATAAAAAAATGATTAGTTAATCCTGCTCTAAAATTAAACAAAAATTGTAACTGGTTCTGATTCATTTTCAGTCTGTCCTATTTGGAGTACCAACATTAAATTCCCTGGCAGTACATGGGTTACTTTATGGCGCATGGTGGGAGTAAAATAACCTCCTCAGCTGCTATAGCCTGTAGTATCAGATTTAAATTCCCATACCGTACGAATAGACGTTCTATGAATGGAGTAGAGAGTGTATATCATTAGCTGGGTTGAGGGGGGCCGAGGTGAGGGTTGGGATAGCCAGCACTCGCTACATGGTGTCGCAGATATTCAGGCTCCGAAGTTTCTCCAGACCAAGTAACTCCTTGCAAAATTTTAGATTTGTCGCTCTAAACAATATATCATACGTATTGTACATCCGCACGTATCTCGATTTCCTCAATTAGACGACGGTATTTTTATATGATAAAAAGAGGAGACCAGTGTTTTGGAATTTCGATTAACTGTTTGGTCGTTTTGCCCGTCGAATGTTCCACTGTGGGCTGCTTAACACTTTTGTGGAGTTTTAAACTACTTAAATTCTATAATTAATTAATCATTTTTTGAATTTGGAATTAATGGAGTAGAAATTAATTTTAATTTAATTTTACAAATTCCAAATTCTGTCTTTTTCCTTGAAATTATCAGTTTCTAACTTAACGAAATATCAAAGATAGACAGTACTTTAATTAAAATTTCCAATTTCACGCAATCAATTAGTATCACCACGATTAAAAAGTTATAAAATATCAATAATTTCACACACATGAAAAAAAAATCTCCACAGAGTGTTGAAGCCAAATTCTATCGAGAAACAGATTCTCTTCCAATCTTCCAAGAGGGAGGAGATTACGATCAAAATTCGAGTCGCTCGCTCTAAAGAGGAAAAAGAAAGAATGTAATCCAACAAAAACGGGGGGTAAATGTTTTTCGGACCAAGGAAATTCGGGGTCTGAGCCACGCAAAACTAGACGATGAATCGTCTACGAAGGTTATAAATTGTACTATAAATTAACTATAAACACTCGCGAGTCCCCAGAATACACATACACATTATAAACTTACACACGATATATATATTAAAAAAAAAACAATAATAACATATATATGTATATCACAAATCCGACAGACACGAGGTACATGCATACATATATCTACATCTATATTTGATATATCTCATTGTAACAATATTGTGTGTCCAAAAGTGCGCAGCGGCTGCATCCCAATAATCTATATTTTATTAATAACTACTAAGACTAGGTTTACCGATCGTTAAAAAAAACACGGATTACATAATGAGCTAGAAGAAAAGATTAATATCTATATATATGAATATAAATATAAATATATATTGTATATGGGGTTAAAAAAAATGATTAAGGGACACGAAGAGAGTACACAAAATAAAGTGAGAGGCTCGCACGCTAGGGGTTGATACTTTGGAGGACAATGAGGTTGTATGGTGAGAATGTTTTTGACTGAAAGGAAGAGAGGGAAAGTATGGATGATTTGAAATTCTCAAACTGAGTATATATGTATAAATATATCGTTGAAATTCAGGATGGCCTGCTTGCCTAATCGGGGCCTTAGGCGTCGTTCAAATTGAGGTTTAAATGAAGCAGCGCTGGGATCGTCTTCCATCTCGTGTTCCTCCGTGATTAATCGGTAGAATTAATATTTGGAGAACAATGAGAAAACGAGAATGTTTTGAAGAGGTGACAGACGATTTCACGCACTTCCATGAAACTTTTCTCCTAGATTTTAGGGCACCAGGAACACACAGGGGAGGGGTGAGATGAATGAATTAATTCTGAGGGCTGGGCAAGAAGAAGAAGATTTAAAATGGATCAGTAGAAAGTGATGGTTATTGATATAGACGAATATATAAGTTCTTTTTCCTAGGCGAAAGCATTTAAAAGACACACAGGGTCAAATACTGCGACTCCTCGGCAAAGAGAGAGAGAGAGAAAGAGAGTGACTCTTGAAGTTTGGATTTAGAAATCATTCAAATGGACACAGACACAGGAAGATTTTAGGATATTCAAGAGAGACAAAGGTGATATAGTTAGAGGTGATCGCATCTTCGAAACTTGTACTCTTTATCCGTTTCTCTTCTTTCCTCAAAGTGGCAAACATCCCTTGCTTTCTCACCATGGGGGTTAGCCACGGTGAATTTCGATGGTGTGCCTGTTCGAACGAGTGTCTGCAGTTACTTTTTCTTGCCTGTTTTTCTCTTCCACGTCTACTGAATTGTCGTGCTGCTTCCGGAATTAATTGAACTCTGAGATTAAAAACAGGAATCTCAGAGTTGGAAATTTGTGGATCAGTTTTGAAAATTTTCAGTTGATGAGATTTTAGGAAGAGAAATTCAGAAGCCTTGTAATTCTCCAAGCTATGGAATGATAGAAGATGAATATCCGAGACAATTTTCAAACCCACCCCACCCCCAAACCCACCCCAAAAAAAAGAGAAAACGAGAAAGAAAATGGAGTTCTCAAGACGATCGGTTAGGAGGAAAAAAATCTTTAAATTAAGTCGCGAGTAGAGAAAAATTTATCTAAGACGTAGCTGTTAAGTCGATCGAGGTTTAAAACACATCCTGTAAACGATTTGAAGTAATGGTGGTTAAGACACACCGTTTTAGAGTCTTAGAGTCTTGTAGTAGAGAACCACCCCCATCCCCCTTTCTAATTAAGCCTCCATAAACGAGTACTGTGTATAGTTGAACGACAATCACTCGACTCCTCTGTATCGACGATTTTTGCGAAATAGCAAACCCCTGAGCCACGTGTCAGTATGCTGCCAGCGAATTTTTCAACCCCCTAACCCTCGAAGATACCATTTTCCACCCTCGTTTGCTATATACTTGCCTTGCCTGCTCTTGTCACTTGAAAAAAAAATTGAAACTCAATTGCAATCAATTGTAATTATGTATATAATTATATATAATTACAATCAATTTTATTATATTACCAGCATGAATATTTAGAATTTTTATTTCTATTTTTTTAACATTTATATATTATAAATTCTTAGTTTTTTGAAGTTTAATGATTAGAGTAAATGAGATATTTTTCAGGGGTGGAAAAAAGGTTAATTTCGAGGGGGTGAACCGTCTTGCCAGCTTCTTTGGGGAGATTTGCTCTCAAAAGTTTCTCCACCCTCTTCTTCTTTCTTCCTCCCTTTCGACTCTGAAGATTTTGGAGAACGATTTCACCAACGGTGTATATTTGAAGGGTGAAAAATCGTAGGTAATTTGAAAATGAAAAGGGGTGAAAGAGGAGGATGAAAGAAGAGTGCACATCGTGGGCCAGGAATTGCGTTGCAAGTCACAATCAGCTCGTCTCCGGCAAAAGACAAATCAAGCTTCTTTTTTTACACGATGGACAAAAAAAGAGTGAGACGACGAGTAGAATTGTCTGAGCGGGCGTTTTACGGTTTAAGCTCTTCGAGTAAGTTTCAATTAGAGGATACAATTAATTAGTCGTGTCAGATACAAAAAAGTGGGACAAAGATATGAGACAAACAAAAGGGAAAATTAAAGAACGCAACCGGCAAAACTTGAAGTTTTTTTTCTACGATACTTAAAATGAAAATTCAAAGAAATTACGATAGAAAAAAAAGAAGAAATTTCAAGAGAAAAAGTATCGTAGGAAATGACCTTGAAGATCTCCCCGGCTTAGACTCTTTGAGAATTTCGTGCCGAATTTACCCCTGAGGAAGCGCGAAATTCACGAGTGCTTCGAACAGATCTGAATGGAAGTAAATTGTGAAATTAGGATTATTTTAACGTTCCGTTAATCCGATAGATGTATTAATTAGGTTAAAATAGCGGTTGAGGTGCCTGGAATATAAATATTCCAATTTGGCCCTCCCTTTCGGGACTTCAATCCCAGTGATTCTCAAAGGGTCGGACGTATTTGAATTGCGTATAGTTTCGTGACGATCGATCGTGTTTTTATTTTTTTTCATTTGTCTTTCTTTTTACTATTATTATTATTATTATTATTATTATTGTGAATGCATTTACACGCTGTGACGCTCGCACACCGACACGTTTTGCATTTATACACACGTACACGGACGCACACTCGTAACCGGAGAGTGAAAGAAAGTTAGTTGAAAAAAGGAGAAAAGTCGAAGATAAAGTAAACGCGACAGGACAGAGAGAGAAGAAATAAAATACAGGTGCATTTTAACACGTTGAACGCCATCGGTATTTCGCAAGGTTTATCAGTTCTATTGGAACTTTTTCTATTAAATTCACATCATTGTAAAGCAGAAAATTTAATGATACAGATAGATAGATATTTGGCAGACTTTTATATTTTTAACGCAAATATTGAAATATTTACTAACAAAAATTCATGGAAATTGCAACTTAACACCTTGACCTACGATTTCTTTTCTGACTGGGGGTGTAAAAACTCAAAATTCATTTTTGAAACAAAGTTTTCACTGATTCCAGTCATCCCACGTGACAGTTATTTTTTTCGCTTCCTTTGGGACTTTTCTTTACGAACTATTAAAATGTACAATCATGGAATTTTTACTACACGGTGATTGATAATTTTGTAGTCTATTGGAAATTTTGCAAGCAGAAATAACGTTTTTAATTGACTATACACCGTTTGGAAGACACTTATGTATTTTTTACGGTTGCCATGATTCAAGAAGTTTCGCTCATCTGAAGTAAAAAAATCAAAGGCTATTTTAATATGTGAACCTGAGGTTATCGCTGGCATTAGAATAAGATAAAAGTATCGAAAATCGAAGATTTGGTACAGCTTTGAAAGCTAAGTTCCAAAAATCATCACATTTTCTCGGCGTTTTCAGCTTAAAAATGGACAATCTATGATAGATATCAGAATCATTCTAGTTCCGGCGATAGCCTTAGGTTTTCAAATTAAAATGTCATTTGATTTTTTATTTCAGATAACCAACCAAATCATAGCAGTCGCCCAAAATACATGAGTGTCTTTGGAACGATATTAAGTTAATAAAAATCGTTACTTTTACTTGAAAAAATTCCAATAAACTATAAACGTATCAATAAGCATATGGCAAGAATTCCAAAATTGTACATTTTAAAGGTTCGTCAAAAAAAATTCACAAATGAAGCGGGAAAAAGTAGCTCTTACATTATATATATATATATATTTTGTATAGATATTTTCAATTTAATAATTTTTCAAAGACTTTAAAATTTCCTATTTCATTTTTCACGAGTTTCACGCGTGGTTGTAGGCTAAAGGGTTAAAAATTTCATTAAATTTAATACTGTTAGTCATCGAAGACCCCCATGGCAGTCAACGTGTTAAGAATTGGGCAAATGCCGATCGCTCTTCCGCGTGTCTTCTTTCGGCACACCTTTTACACTGAGAGTGGTTGTTATACTGCGATCTTTACTATTTACGATTTTTATACCTCAATTGTCGAGCACCGACGAAAGTATTTTCTCAATTATAATCGAATTTCCGCGCGCGACGGTTCCGGAAGTGCGTTCCGGAAGTGCCATTCGATTTCACAATGGTTCTTCTTTGACCCAACCCTTCACTCATGTATCTTATAAATTCGATGAGAAATTGTAATTGCAAAAACAATTTTTACCTTACAATGGAAGAATTATTTTTAGCGGGAAAAATTTCAAATTTTAATCACAAGTAGGGGAACGAAAAAATAGTGTAATTTCAAAGTGTTTTGGAATTTTTAATAAATATTAGGATTTAAAAAATGGTATTTCTCATTGGAGTAGAAATTGGAATATTGTAAGGATCTTGAGCATGAGTGAAGGGATGAAGAAATAGCTCTCTCTTCAGATTTCTTGCTTCCATCTTCTACAACTTCCGGATCTCGTCTAGGACGTCTTTCACGTATCTCGACGGCGAGTGATCATCGAGAATGAACTCGTCGTTGGAAATATCTCTATCGTTGCGTTTTACGTCGCCCTCGCGAATTTTCTTTTCTTCATTCTTTTTTTTGTACTTTTAAAGAATCGCCACCGTTAATCTGCGTTTCGTTTACGTTTATCTAGCGCTAATTACTCGTAATTACTTTTACTCCATTTTACTTTATCAACCTTTAATGGTTTCGTATCCTTACGTGTTATATTTTTCCATCCTGATATTTTTTTTTACTTTCTAACTTAGAACATAGAGAAGCATTTAGTTCCCAGTGCGTTGTGGTGTTTTTTCGATCCTCCCCCTGCACTTTTGTTTTTAATTTCATTCTTCATCGTCTCTCCACCATCTTTCGATGAAGAGGGTGGAGAATTTGCGAGAAGTCGAAGCGTAATTTTAGTTGAACCTTAGAATTTAGTGCTTTTCTATTCTAATCTTCTTCTTTTTTGTTTCTAATATTTTCTGATCGTAAGCGCTACTCCGTTTTGATCTGTCGCTCTCGCGAAACTTCTATCTACTTCTCTTTCTCTAATTCTTCGCTTCTTCGCGTAGTGAAATATTCTTCTTCGAACCTCGAACGAGAAGATCGAATTGCCTTTGGAAATTTTGCAAAAAAAAAGAAAGATTTGCAGGGTTTTAAAAATCTGCGGATTTTTAAGGGATGTAGACATTGTGGATGATAGGAGAAAACGAGGCAAGATCTCTCGCGAGGAGGTTTCATTATTCACACTTTCTCTGTCTCTTTTTCTCTGATTCTTTCTCTCTTTCTCTATCTCATTCTCTCTCTCTCTCATTCTCTCTCTCATTCTCTCGATATTATACATCGTATAACTTGTACTACTTCTTACTCTTATCATTATTACTCTTAGTCTCTATTGCTACTTAGGACCTTGCGAAAATCATCGCCGATTTTTGCACACTTGCTTCGCAGAAACGCTGAGTGTTTCTTAGAATTTGATATTTCAATCAATTCTTTCAAAAATTTATTGCTATTCTTATCAGACAATCACGGAATAGAATTTCACTAGTAGAAATCAAATTGCAAATTAAAATAACTCGATAGAATTATTTACATTTACTAATGCAAATTAAAAAATATTTTACTAAAATAAATTTTCTCCATTTGGAAACTTGCTCTAAATTTACGAATAACAAAATGCTTATGTAAAATTCGCAAGTAAGAAACTATTAGTTAATTTCAATTAAAAATATCTCTCCGCGGAAATGGCAAATAGGATGATCCCTCTGCAGAAATTTCAAATAGAAAAATCGCTCCGCGAATGAGAAAATCCCTACCCAGAAATTGGCAAATGACAAAGAATTGATGCTAAATTTGCAAATAAAAAAATCTCTCTGTCATTCCTCCGCAAATGAGAAAATCTCTATTCATAAATTTGCAAATAGCAACTAATTAATGCTAAATTCACAAATAAATATGAGAAATGGAACGCTGCAAAAGAGAGCTCCATCAACGTAGAAAGAAAAAAGTCAGCAATTATTTACGCAATGGTCCATTATATTACTCTATTACTATTTACTACTAGTAGCGCTACTATCTCTCCCTATCGACTATACTATTTACTCTCACTGTAACCGCAGCGCGTTAAGCGGCATTATAATTCGGCCTCCTCGCCAATTTTCTTTTATTTAGTTTCGTCTCTTGCTCGCCTCGACGTGTTCGCCTTTCCCTCGAGAATCGCAATTTTCAATCATTCGCAACATTTTCCAAGAAAAAAAAATCCATATCCTCTTTCCATACAAAGCCTAAGAAAAAAAAGGAAATCCTGGCTGTGCCTGTTCGCGCGTCTATGCTCTTTGTATTCGCGAATTTGTCCCCATCGATCCTTGTAAATCCACCCTCTCCGTTTCTCCTTACTTCCCACCCCCATGAACCGAGTGTCGAAGGAAGGGAAGGAGCATGAGATATTCGCCAGCGAGCGGGCAAAGAAACTAATACGTATACATAATAGCCGTTTTGTCATGAAAATGAATGGAAAGATAAATAAACCTGTCCGTTTTTTGTGTTTCTTTCTGTGTATCCGGCTACCCTCTTTCATCCCCTGTGCTCGTCGATGACGCGAGAATTTCCGTGCTCGGTGATTCTTTTTTTTATTAAACTTAACACGCTATATTCAACGACAGTGTTTGACCTGCCTTTTTATTTAGATTGAAATTAAATTTTTTTTTTTATTAACAATAGAATTAGCAAGGTGTTTGAACTAATATGTATATAAATTTCTATGAGGTGTTTTTCCAGATGTATGTTAATGTAAAGTACTTTTGGACTTTTGAGAATAATTTTTTTAAAAATTTGGCAGGGTTAGTAATTAATGGTCAAAGTGTTAAGGGGGTCATTACATGACAGCTATTTTTTTCGCTTCCTCCTCGCATGAGATGATCTCCTTACGTTAGAAGAAAATACCATTTCTATTTGGATGAATTTTGCATTGTTTTCTAAGTTTTATTTCATTAAGTTATTTCTCAAAGCAGGTTCTTTCACTTACAACGTGTATATGTGAATGCATTTATTAAAACTTTGCATTTAATTGTTAAATACAATAGGGAGAAGTGAAAAAGTAACTTTGAGAGAATCACCGAGACGATGGAAATTCTTGCGCCATTTTTTTTTGACCACTTTTTTTTTCTCAATTTATTTAATCCTCTGTTTGTCTCTCAATTTCCTGACTCAAAACAGAGACCTTTTCCCTTTTTCTCCCTCGCAGGGCGAAGATAGGATTTTTCTTTAATTAAAAAAGGAAAGGGAAAAGGGAAACTATTTTTAATTGAGATAATCTTGTGTTTTACAACTAATTTGTATTTCTTTCAGAGTTCTCGCCGACACGCTGTCTTTTTTTTTCATATTCGAAATCTCGAAGAGAAATTTAATTACATTTTATCAGCGATATTTTTCAAATCTCTTTGAAACTTTCCGACATGTTTTATTTTTAAATTGACGAAGAAATTGAATAATTTCGCGTTGTTGATTACGAAGGAAATTGCGAATTACGGAGGAAATTTCCTCGGAATGAAGAGAAAATTACGAGATCGGATATTATATTGAAGATTAAGATACCATTTACTTTAAATACAATTCGCTGGCGAAACTTTTACATTCTCTATCTACAAATTACAATTAATTTCATATTTAAAAAAATAAAAACACTGTAATTTTACCAGCTTAAGCAAATATTATCCAAACAATTTTATCTTTCCTCGCAGGGAATTTTACTGAAAGTGCAAAAAAGAATTCTCAGAAATCGTAAAATTTCTCTAATTTTAATATTTTAATAGCTAATAGCTAGTAGTAATAGCTAAACAGCTAATTTTAATAGTTAATAGCTACTAATTTCTGCTTGAAAAATTATCAAAAATTGCACATCCTCTGCAAATATCACGAAGATCATCAAAACTGCTATTCCAAGTGTACAGAAAAATTTGCAAAAAATGGCACATTCCGTGCCGAAGAGAAACGTTGAATTTCCAAAACAGAATGATTCGCGATATTCAAAGAAGAAATCGCAACGCGAAAGAATCGAAAAGACACGATGGCTCCGACGTTTCCCGGCCGTGGAGAACCGAGGAGGAGGTTTTTCTTGCGCACAAGCTCGCCCAAAACAATCGTTAGGAATTGTGCCTAGATGTTTAAAACACGTATTCTATGGGATCAACGTCATTACCTTTTTAAAGTCCGACGAGGAGAGTGAGACGAGAGCGAGTGAAAATGAGAGAAAAATGTGAGACCGTACGAAAGTGAGAAAGAAAGGGTAAAAATGTGGCGAGAGCGAGTGAATTGATTTCCATGGAAATGTGCGCTCACCGGCGAACTAATCGTATGTCTATCTGTTAATTATTTCACCATTATAAAGATCCCCATGGATCTCAGAGACTACGAAGAGATATTGCGAAAACTACTTGCGCTTCCGGTTTGAGCGGCGCGCATTTCCCGTACGCCAGGGATCGTTCATGGGGTCCATCGATGTTTCCCGTCTCTTTTTATAATTCTCCCATAATTTAACATATTTTTACTTAATTAGAAAATATTTTAGAGCCATTTTTATTCGTTTGAAAATTTCCGAGTGAGATTGCAATTTTTACGGAGTGAAATTCGTATTTTTTATTTTAGTATAATTTCGAATTTGAAATTCGAGCATGCACCGAAAGATTTTGTAATTTTGCAAAACCTTTCGAATTCCCCTACCTCTAATTCTATTCTGTCTTTTTATTATTCTATAATTAACAGACTGATCCATAAGTTTATCTATTTTTCCCCTAAAAATAACCATAGTGCACTCTTTCACCATGGAAAAAGCCAAAGGTACTATAAAAATTCCGCCCAGTTGTAATATAAAACTTCCAAAAGTGTCTGCGCTCCAGAAAATCGCACAATTCTCTTATCAATTGAGTTACTATAAATATCACTTTAAATTATCACAAATGTTAAAAAGTAATAGTTTAGCATGTAATTTCTTCATTTGAAAAAAAAAATTGAAAGAGTGATTCCGATGGATGCCAATTCTGTCCCTGGCAAGCTTTACTCTCGTGCTATCGTTTTATATCGTCAACCATAGCTGCATAGCTAAGTCTATTTACTATTAGTGGCACTCTATAATTTCGTATTCCATATATCATGTTCTACTTGTACCTATAGCGATCCGTATACCTATTGTAGCTCTACGTCTGTCTGTATACTATATACATGCTATATATATATATACACTTATCTCGATGTATTATACATGTACTGTAACAACCCCCTATCCTTTCTTCTACCCTCTATAAATCTTCATTTCTTACCTCGATCACAGAGTTGGACGATATTTCGAAATATTTAACATTTTTTTCAATCAACCTTTTCCTTACTAATAGCTATAGTAATATTCTAATTTCGTATTTTTTTTTAACTTTTATTGTTTAATACGTTGAACGCCACTATTTAGCTCGTTTTATCATTTGTACTGAAGTGAAACTTTTTCTATTAACTTCACATTTTTGTGAAGTAAAAATTTTAAACATAAGGATAGATAGAAATTCGGCAGATTTTGAAAATTCCTAGATATTGCAATTTAAAGGTTATATGAAATTTCATTGAATTCAGTAGCGCGGGTCACCGGTGACCCCCATGGTAATCAACGTGTTAACCTTCATTCGTTTCTTTCAAAAAATTATATTACTTTCTATGGCGTTTTTTTTTGTAAGTTAGGGTATTTTATGTTGAGGAAATTTGCAAAATTTAAATGAAAGAGATTTTTAATTTAAATTTATAGAATTTAAATGAAAGAGATTTTTAATTTCTTGATGACTTGAGATATTTTCTATTTACTTCAAGACTTGATCTTTGAATTCATTGCAGCTTTGGAATTTGCAATGTATTGTCCAGCTCTGTTGGAAATAATTAAAAAATCTAACGAGTTTGCCATCTTTCGTGTTATCTCGTTTGGCATATTTTAAGCGCCATTTTTGGTATCGCTGTGTTAATTTGAAATGGCGATTCTCTTTTTCATGGAGAAGGATATTTAATTTCTAACAAATTCTATACAGTATTTTCTTCCTTTATTAAATTCCTTTTTATTTGGATGAAGTTTTGTTTATCAGACGACGTAAAACGACTTTCAGAAAGTATTTTTCTCCATGCACAGCCGACGAAACTCTCTTTCGGCCTACGTAGAATATTTTTGCAATTAATTCTTTGCACTTGTAGACAAAACTGCAATAATTAAAAAGTTGAAGAATTGTAAACAGAAATTACATAAAAAATTATTCTCTTACTCTTTAATAAAATCTAAAATTCAGTAAAGAACAACATTGCATAATTTAACACTAGATTTACAGTAGTTAAATTAGCAGATTCTTAATTTTTTTATAAACACTTCTGAAATTTGCAGAGAATCTGTACAGTAGGTATTTTACGTATATGTTTTTTTCAAAATTCTTATTTAATATATTGCAGTGTACCAGATTTCCCATAAACCTAGTGTTAAATATACTATAAGTATTGGGTTATTAGAAAATAATAAATATAAGTAATAGCATAAACATTGTATACGTAAAATTAAAAGTGCAAGAATAATGTTATTTCATATTTACAGAGTGCAAAGAATTAGTTAATGTTAGAGATGCTTCACTATTTTCTTCATGTGTCTATTCCCACTAACTTTTCTTCCAGCTCAAAACCGACCATCGAGCATTTCACTATTCTACTGCCTATCGTCGTCTTCCTCTTCGCCAACTACTTAAAGAACGGCCTACTACTGCTACTATTCACTACTATTTATTACTGTTTACTACTTATTGTCATCACTAGACTCCGGATATTTATGCATTTATGACAAAATGAATACGGCTAAAATATACAAAAAGAACATCACATAAAAATATATCTCAAATATCCAAAGTATGGTATTCGTTGTAATATTTATCGAGTGCAATAAATCCCTAAATAGGTTGTCCTATCTTAGCTGCATTAGTTAAATTTGAAATTTGCATAAACATCCGGAGTCTAGTCATCACTGTCACTCGAAAGCTTCGACCTTCTCAGCACGTGGACGTTTAATCATTTGCGATCGACATTTTGTTCTCCAATCGAATCAATGAAAATCAATTCGATAAAATTATCCAATATTAAATATGTATATTTATCATTGGATAATATTCCCGGTAAACAATTTCAAAAATTCGATGAAATTTATTGGATAATAAATATAAAATCGCAAAGGGTTGATGGGGCGAGAGCCGTATATAAGGGTGCCTCGATGGATTAATTATATTTTTATCTCTTAAAGAAAGAAAATTTTATTTTTTAGACTTTTCCTCATTTATCTTTCGATCATTTGATTACAGAATTTAGTGTCGCAATGGGAAAATCACCAGTGCAGATGAATTTCGATTTTTTATTCGTGTTATCAGAATGATTTATCATCTTTTGGTTCACCCTTATCACGGCTCTGATTACGATACCGTGCCGTTGTTGTTGATGCAGTTCTTTCTGAGACATTAATTAATTTTACATTTCCACATATTAAAAAATAGTAAGATGAGAAATTTCGAAGTTCTACTATCGATTCGAAACGTATTTGAAGCTTAATGAAATTTCTCTATCAACACGTTGACTGTCTGGGGTCACCGGTAACCCGTGCAATTGAATTCAATAAAATTTTGAAATTGTAATATTTACGAATTTTTAAGCAAATTTCTTATTTAAATGCTGACATTTAAAATATATATCTATTTGTGTCTTTTAAGTTACTGTTTTACAAAAATGGAATTTTACCAGAAAAAGTATCACTTTTGTAGAAATGATAAAACGAGCGAAAGATCAGGGGCGTTCAACGTGTTAATATTGATATATTTTGAAAGAAGAAATTGAAAATTTTATTCTGTCATTTGAGTTAATGATTATTTACAACAACGACACGGAATTACTTTCATTCTCGTTTCTGACTTCTCAGTGAGATCTCCTGCATGATGCTGTGTTCTCTGTTATGCTGCATCAAAGACACAAACACAAATCACGACACTGACAAATCACGAAGTAATTAAATTGTATGTTTGTAGGCGAGTAATTGAGATATAATTGAAATTTTTTTCATTGCCTCAAGTTGATGAAATATTTGATTACATTTAATACTGCGTTTGAAATAATTATATCGTATCGATGGTCCTTAAAAGTGGTCATTATTTTAAATTCTTGCAATTACTTTTATGTGCAGCAATAGAAGAATTTTATTTTTAAATTATTGCAATAATCTTGAAGTATTTGTTAGTATAATCCTATTAGTAATATTGAAAGGAAAAATATTGTAGAATTATGTCATGAGTTGATTTTTTTTAATATGGAGGTGAATGTAATTGAAATTGGATTCAAAAGGCTTATGGTCGATTGTAACAATTGATACTAATTTATTGATTACTAATAATAATAATCATCAGATCATTCGCTTTATATCAGGAGAAAAGTTTTGAAACGAGGAGTAACTTTAAAACGTTGAAGGCACTCGAAGTAATTTTTATTTTCTCCAAGGAAATCGAAGATCAATTGCATAGAATTTTATTTGTAATTGCAATCAATAAAAGTCGTTAAAATATATATATTAAAATGTAAAATTCAACTTGCAAAGTGCGTCAAGTATTTCGAGTGCTTTCAACTAAGAACTCGATTACAAAAAGAAGCATTTACAAGTAATTAATGTCTAATTGTATTAACCGATCTGAGAAATCACGAAATCGTACACCTTCGAAAATGATGCTGCGGCTCAAAAGGATTTTTCTGTAATTAAAACCGACGCCACATGGTGCACCATATCCATTTTAAATTTTCATTCTTTGATCGCATTTAATTAACAACAAAGGAATTATACTTCTTAGGATTTTTTTAACATAAAGTCGATTTTAAGTAGATTAAAGTCGAATTATACGCAACGTATTAATCGATTTCGACTTTCAGATCGCAGTGTAAAAGAAGAAAAAGTGATTGATTCTCGACTGTGATAAGATACGAAAATTGTGGAAGATTTCTCTGTTATTTTGAAGATAAACTTTCTCGATTTTACGACGTTAAAGTTAAGATTAAAATATCACATTATCGACTAATAAAAAAAATGAAACTACTATAACTAATACTTAAATAAAATACTTAATGTAAAATAGTACACGACAATTCGCTCTAATATTAACTGTTAAACGTAAGAATCGCAAACGCGGGAAGGTTTATCTACAATGCCTCTGCAAAAATCGAGTCTAAATCGATGAATCCGTTGCAAAATTCTATCCTCAAAATTTCCTTCGTAACTTAGGAAATTTTTATCATAGAAACGACGCAGAGTGTCCATTGTTTCTAAAAAAAAGTAAACGGCTCATATTTAATTGTAAATTCCTCCAGTTTCTCAATTTACAATTTAAAAAAAACAACAACAAGTGAAGAACCACGAGAGTCCGAGGAGTCCTAGATATCTCGATAATCGAAAGAAAATCAACATTGAGAAAATTGCCAAAACCGAAGAGGTCGCTTTTTCAATCTCTTTCCATGATTCTACCTCGTTAAAAGAGGAAGAAGAAACGATGAAATGACTTCGAGAAGAGTCATCGAATGAATTCCTTCGTGAAAGCCAACTTTGATATTTCTACTATGAGAAAAGATGACGAATGACGAGGACCTGACGAAAGTTGCGTGAATTCTCATTCCATTTTTCCATTTCTCTTCCTTCAGAACTGAATTCCTCGTCTTAGGCGTACTATAAATGTCAATTGATCGTAAATTAATCGTGTTAAATTTCATCGGTCACCTATTCGAAACCGATGAATGTGAATTTAGCGATTAAGAATTAAGAAACGACATTCGCTGACATTCGTCCGCGGGAATATTGAATTTGATAAAAAGTCTCTGAGAGAACTCTTTTCCGATAGTTAATTAAAAATGACACGATTGCGAATTGTACACGTACACAAGCATACATTGAGACACGAACACAGATTTTAGAGAATGAAGAAACGACGGGAAATTGAAGAGAGTGATGTAAAATAAGATGTAATTTGCGAATTTAACGATGTCGCGCGAATTTCAATGTCGATAATTAACACTAAAACTACCGATGTTATATCTACTAAAATTTAAATATTTAACCCTTTGACCTACGATTTCCTTTCTGACTGAGCATACTACGAGTCAAAAGCAATTCCTGAAACCAGAGGATTTCACTGATCTCTGACATTTCGTATAACTGAACGTTATATGAAAAATATAGAAGTAATGAGATCGTTTTGCATTTAGTTTATGAAAAACTCTAAAACTTTCTATTCTATTTTCCACGAGTGTTACACGTGGTTGTTGGCTAAGGGATTAATAACTACTTAAAGAAGAAAGTTTCGACGTCATGTACATTAAAATTTAAATATAATTCAGCCCTTTACCTACGATTTCTCTTTTAAGAACGGACTGAGAGTCAAAATTAATTCTTGAAATCGAAAGATTTCACTGATTTCTGATATTTCGCATAACTGAACGTAATATTAGTAATATAGAAATAAAGAGATCGCTTCGCGATCGGCTGATATAATAAATTTAATAGTTTTTGAAAGAAAGAACTCAAAATTTTAATAGTAGTATTTTTCAATAGTAGTATTTTATTTGAATATTTTTAAAAATATTGATACTAAATGTTAATATCAAATAATACATAAAACATAGTTTTTGGAAAAAGACTTCAAATTTTCCTATTCTATTTTCCATGCCAGAAATATTACACGTGATTGTAGGCTAAGGGGTTAATAACTACTTTAAAAAAAGAGAAATAAAAAAGATGATCAATTAATTTATGTTATATACATTAGAAGTGGAATATTTACTTCATGGCTAACCTATTAATTTAGAAAATTTTTTGAAAAAATTGCAAACCGGTCTTTTGACCGGGTTGGTAGGTTCAGTGTTAATTCGACGGAATTATTAGAGATTATATTAAAGGTACAATTGCGCGTACTGTTTGACAGACCTGTGTTTTCGCAGGATGTCCAAATCGGGGAAAAGATTGACTTTTTTATGAAAAATTTCCTATTTTTTTTTGTTCAATTTTCTATTTTTATTTACAATGTTTTCTTACTAGATAATATTTGAAGGATAATTATGAAAGATTCTTGATTATAATTTAGTGAATTTTTCTCTTCTTTTTTTGACAAATTAAATAAATGATTATTTAGTTTATACTGTTGTCAATTTTCCACCGATTTTGCGAAACAGCGCAATTTCCTGGCGTTGATGATGTCGTTGATGTTTAGAGAAATAATACCGCCCACGTTAATTAAAGAATGAGAAAATGAAGGAGGAAAGAACGATCGGAGAAGCTCACATTGAAGCCCGAACTCGAAAGAAGGGAGAAGTTGTCGAAGCATCATGTATATCAAACTATCAAGTAAATAGTAATTTAGGAGAAGTATAAAAATCGAGCGAGAAAGAAAAGGGGGATATGTTGATTGAGGAAGAGAAAAACAGTGGGAGAAAAATCCCCCGGATTTAGCAGTATTTCTTTACTCCTCTCATATTGTACACTTGATTTTTCATGTACGTAATCAAAATAGCACGTGAATTATTTCTTCGATTTTGAAAATCGTGCGTCACAAAATTAAAGAGTAATTATTCTATTTTATTTTCACAGTTCTCAAATATCTTTCAACTATTTTTAACAAATTGAAATTTACTCAATGATGAAATACTTCCAATGATGTCTATAATTAATTATGTTCTCCCCTGAATGGAGGATCTTTTCAAAATAATAATATTAATTTGCAAATAACTCCACGATTTTCAAGATCGTCAAATCGTCAGGTGATAAAGAAAGAAATCAAGTTTCTTTCGGAGAAAGAGAAAGAAAAGGAAATTAATATAAATTTGAAAATTGCAAAGTGTACAAGATGAGAAGAGCGAGCGAGAATTTGAATTATTAATCAGATTTAATCGCACGTCCGCGATTATCGCGCGTTTTAGGACGAATACGTTATATATATATATGTTATATATATATGTATATACATACATACATATATATATGTAAACACTATAAATATATATACATATATATATATTAAAATTTAGATTTATATTATAATTATAAGGGATACGTTGACGTGTAGCAACGTGGCAACGGCGGAGGATGAAGGAGCGACACAGGGGACAGTAATTTGTTATTATTTCCGCAAATTTGTAACACGTTGCTTGTTCGGTGTATTTTGTAAAATTTCAACGATCCGTGAAGATTAACTGCAAAATCATCTGCAATTTATTTTCACTTGGCAATTTTGTAATAGAATTGTATAATACTTTTATTTATAGTGAGTTTTTTTCTTGATCTTAAACGAAATTGTTATATAAGTAATTTCTCTGGAAGTTCAGTAACGAGAAAGCAAGGACAATCAACGTGTTAACATCGGTAATTACATTACTGTCAATTAATTAATCATTACCAATTCGTTCCTATTTTATCGTTAGGCGAATACGAACATTTCCAGATGATCCTCGCGTATTATTTTTCTACGATGATTAAACTCCTTATTTTCTACTTTCATTAAGTCCAAAAACTCTTTGCAATTCTGTCGGTACAGACTGTAATATTATTAAGTCTCTTTCAAATCAATTTTAATTACCTCCAAATAAAATGAGTCATTTAACAGTAAATATTAAAAATTAACTTTACACCCTCAGGCAGCTAGCAGTATTGCAAAGGTTTAAAATTATCACCCCTTCCTTCAACCGCAATTTTTTTTGCAAATCGTTCTCATTTCGATCGCCGTACATTAAGCCACAGATTTGCAACTAGAATTAACTTTTCGACAGCCAAAGGCGACGGAAGAATTCGAAGAACAGAATTAAGGGGAAAAAATTCGACTGTTTCTCGTTGCAAGGAATTTAACAAAAAAAAGTGTTATTTTCTTTCGCGTGTCCAAAAATATCGTTTCTTAGAATCACATTCGTTTTTTTCAAATTTGTATCGTTAATGTTTTTCGTAAGTGAGTGGAACCAACCCATGGGGGCGGTTTTTCGTCGCAGGAGGAATTACACTTTCAGGTGTTTGCGCCTTTGTATTTTGTCAATTGTCGAGCAATTATTTCATCGTCGACGACTGCTGCGTGTTAGCATTTTTTATTCAAGACGATATCTGTGTTTGTTTTTCGACGGATTGCCATGATGAGGCGAAAGAACAATGATGGCGATGAGGACGATGCCAATTATTATTATTATTATTATCTTTAATTTACGAACGTTGCTGTCAGTACTATTATTATTATTATTATTATCGATTATACGTCGAATATTCCTCCATTTTATTGTCCAACGGCATCCTGCATTATTTTGTAAAGAATAATAAAAATAACTTGACGAAGCTGAGCTGTGAAGATTGAAGACCCTCTCCAGTTTTAATGCTTTCCGCTCTTTGTGTCTTTTTGTAAATTTTACTGATAATTTCTTTGATTATAAGTGAAAGAGTATAGTACAGTTAAGATTCTTCTTTATTAGCTACAATTTTTACAATTTTAATTTCCTTAATAATAATTCTTCCGAGAAGAATTTGAAAGATAGTGTTTTCTTTATAATAAAGTTGGAAATCTACTTGGGAGAATGATTTTGAATGCTGTGTAAAGGAAATAGGAAGAATGACGATAAAATTGCAAGTAATAAAAGGGAAGCTTAAGTTTATAGTAATTTT
Source organism: Cerceris rybyensis (assembly GCA_910591515.1). Taxonomy (NCBI): domain Eukaryota; kingdom Metazoa; phylum Arthropoda; class Insecta; order Hymenoptera; family Crabronidae; genus Cerceris; species Cerceris rybyensis. Next base: position 9,156,102 of record OU342802.1, on the reverse strand, counting down.
CGTTGACTTAGGTAAGTGAAAAACAACAGTAACTTTTATCGTAAAAATATTTCGTCACGTTTCACACGATACAGTAATATTTGAATTAGAAAAAAACAAATTTTCATTTTGCACGCCGGAAATCCAAATTAATTGATTTTTACCACACGCTGTAAGTGATGAAATGCTGAACGTATCCAGGAGCGTATCTCGTTATTCCATAGTAAGGATTGAGTGATTCCGGAGTCAGAATCGGTGTAAGTATAGTTTCACTTGGTTCAGCAGGCGACTTCTTTTCCTCCGCGATCAACTCATCTGTATCGACGTTGGAAGATTTCGTTTCGATTTTTTCCGGGCTTTTTTCGGGTGATTGCAGCGAAGTTCCTGCCGGTGTGTTTGATGAGGCTAACACAAAGAAGAAATCCCTTTCTAAAATTGTATTTTTTAGAATCTCAGAATTTATTAAGCTTTCTACTTGTTAAATAACTTTGCAAATGTCGACAGTCTTGCAAAATTATTCGATCCTCTCTGAAATACAATTTTTCTCAATTTTGTACTTGGTCTAAATTATATTTCACTGTATACTCTTTTCTAATAATTGTAATATTAATCCTTTAACTGCAATGAACGCACATATGCGCTCTGTGAAATCTATTAATGAAAACTATGACCGAATACATATGCTCTATGAAATCTATTGGTGAAACCTATGGATGCATATATGGCCTCTGTGAAATCTATTGATGAAAACTATGGATACATATATGTGCTCTGAAATCTGTCGATGGAAACTATGGACGCATATATGCGCTCTGTGAAATCTATCGATAGAAACTATAGACGAATATATACGCTCTGTGAAATCTATTGATGGAACCTATAGACACATATATGTACTCTGTGAAATCTATTGATGAAAACTATGGATGCATATACGTGCTCTGAAATCTGTCGATGGAAACTATGGACGCATATATGTGCTCTATGAAATCTACTGGTGAAACCTATGGATGCATATATGGCTTCTGTGAAATCTATTGATGAAAACTGTGGATACATATATGTGCTCTGAAATCTGTCGATGGAAACTATGGACGCATATATGCGCTCTGTGAAATCTATCGATAGAAACTATAGACGAATATATACGCTCTGTGAAATCTATTGATGGAACCTATACACACATATATGTACTCTGTGAAATCTATTGATGAAAACTATGGATGCATATACGTGCTCTGAAATCTGTCGAAGGAAACTATGGACGCATATATGTGCTCTATGAAATCTATTGGTGAAACCTATGGATGCATATATGGCTTCTGTGAAATCTATTGATGAAAACTATGGATACATATATGTGCTCTGAAATCTGTCGATGGAAACTATGGACGCATATATGCGCTCTGTGAAATCTATCGATAGAAACTATAGACGAATATATACGCTCTGTGAAATCTATTGATGGAACCTATACACACATATATGTACTCTGTGAAATCTATTGATGAAAACTATGGATGCATATACGTGCTCTGAAATCTGTCGATGGAAACTATGGACGCATATATGTGCTCTATGAAATCTATTGGTGAAACCTATGGATGCATATATGGCTTCTGTGAAATCTATTGATGAAAACTATGGATACATATATGTGCTCTGAAATCTGTCGATGGAAACTATGGACGCATATATGCGCTCTGTGAAATCTATCGATAGAAACTATAGACGAATATATACGCTCTGTGAAATCTATTGATGGAACCTATACACACATATATGTACTCTGTGAAATCTATTGATGAAAACTATGGATGCATATACGTGCTCTGAAATCTGTCGATGGAAACTATGGACGCATATATGTGCTCTATGAAATCTATTGGTGAAACCTATGGATGCATATATGGCTTCTGTGAAATCTATTGATGAAAACTATGGATACATATATGTGCTCTGAAATCTGTCGATGGAAACTATGGACGCATATATGCGCTCTGTGAAATCTATCGATAGAAACTATAGACGATTATATACGCTCTGTGAAATCTATTGATGGAACCTATAGACACATATATGTACTCTGTGAAATCTATTGATGAAAACTATGGATGCATATACGTGCTCTGAAATCTGTCGATGGAAACTATGGACGCATATATGTGCTCTGTGAAATCTATTGATAGAAACTATGGACACACATATGCGCTCCGAGAAATCTATTGATGAAAACTATAGACGCATATATGCGTTCTGTGAAATCTATTGATGGAAACTATGGACACACATATGCGCTCCGTGAAATCCATCGATGGAAACAATGCACGAATATATACGCTATGTGAAATCTATTGATGAAAACTATGGATGCATATATGTGCTCTGTGAAATCTCTTGATGGAAACTATGGGCACACATATGCGCTCCGAGAAATCTATCGATAGAAACTATGGACGAATATATACGCTGTGTGAAATCTATTGATGAAAACTATGGACGCATATACGCGTCCAGCGAAAGCTTCAATTGTTTACTATAGTCTTATATGTATGTTTAGCAACTGTTTCTTGTCATATATTCAGACTGTACGAAAAAGTATTCAGCCTCCAGCGACCACATCTGCAGTCAAACGGTTAATTAACTGCTGTAAGTATTATCATCATCAAACAAGCAAAAAATTAGGAAATCACTCTAAATTTCTTCCCCGACAAACAATTTAATTTCGCCCAAATATAGCTACAAAGTGTAATAAAATACCGGAGAAAATTTCACAAAATTGACCTGTTATTCAATTCGATCTTGAAAGATCGTTTCCCCCGGAAATGGCTTGACCTCGAGAGGACAACGATCGAACAGAGCAAAGCGAGAGCTCGCCTTTCCGTCCTTCGATAGTCTCGCTATTATCGTCAACGAAGAATGGTGGTAGAAGGAAAAAAAACTTAATTGAATCGTTTATGGTGGTTTATGATCCAATCGTCCTGGTGGAGATTCCGTCTTATTCCGGATTCTTATTGGAACTTTGTGACAGTTTATTTGCACGATCAAAGGCGGACTCGGTTTTCATGAATAATTTTCGCGAATGGGAGAATTCGTTAATTGAGGAGAAAATTAAGGAGAAAATTTATTGAACCTTTTACTGTCAAGATTTCTTGCTCTTTTCGGTGTGATCGTTGCAATAACAATGCGCCTGATTAATAAAATCGGATTTATGAGTTTGGAGACGAAAGTCCGGGTAGAACGGTATTTTTATCTTTCGTCAGTTTGTGAGGAATTTTTATGTAATTTGGGAAATACTGTGCAAACTTGTCAATCAGCTGAGAGAGATTTTATGTACAGACTTTACACAAATAATAATTACAAACTACGATCATTTCTTTTCTTAATTTAGAAGTTTAAAGAACTGGTAGAAGACTTTCAATTTTAATTGCTAGAATTTCAGGCAGTTTAACAATATTTTGATCGAATTTAGAAACGAAATATAGTTTGATTTTTTCCATTTCGAGTTTCAAATTTTCTTCCGACTGTATTTATCCAATTAGAGTTTAATTAATGCAATTATTAAAGCTCGATGATCAATCAGCCGTCAGAGAGTTAGAAATTATCTAACATCACAGAGGTGAAGAGAAGGGCAAGAGGATTATTGTTACGTCTTGTTTATTGATTTTGATGATATCACCTAAGTATGACTTTATAAAAGGGACTCCCATAGAGTTCTCCGATAGTTAGTAAACAAGAGCTCTCCCATAAGCAAGACCAGAACCAGCAACGGCTATGGTGACAGTTCAATTAACTGCTTGATTAGTAAAGTTCCGTTTCTCCTTTATTTGATTCCGTTACGAATTGCAAATTTTCTTCAAAATATATTTATCCACATGGCATTTAATTCGAATCCCAAAATTTATAGAACATTTCAAAGAATATTTATTTGCACACTTCTCTACTGTCTTCGAATTATTTTTCGACAAATTGAAATTCACTTAATGTTGAAATACTTCCAATAATCTCTTTAATTAATTATGTTCTCCACTGAATGGAAAATTTTGAAAATAAAATTTGCATATTAGTCTTGGTCTTTTCAAGATTTATAGAATATTTCAAACAATGTTTAAAGTTAGATTTTCAAATCAACTACTCGTGATGTTAAAAATTGCAGATATGAATTTACATTAATTTAAATTGATTAAACGTAATAAATTGCAGTGGTATTAAAACAAACATTGTTTCGTAACGCATTCAAAGCTACAGATACCAGGAATTAACGAAATTAAATACAAAAGACTGGAAACTTACCGGTAATATTTAATTGTTCTTTCATTGAATTCGGTTTTTCGTTGTCACTTCCGTAGGGAACTCGAATTCCTGATGGGAGTATTATAAATTGTTCGCCACTAGGAGTTTGAATCAACAATGGTCGACTGTAAGGCCTATCCAGCAATGCTTTCGTCACTGACACCTATTAAATGTATCTTCGAATTAGTTAACAAATTAATATCCAAATTTCAATTGTTAGAGTATAAGCGGAAGGGAAAATATTCTAATTATTTAATTATAGACAATCTTGTCTTTTTCCATATCTTAAATATATAGTAAATTTTTTTATAGATATATCCAAATTACTTTTATTGATATTGATAGAAAAATGATAGGAGAAATTATAATTTAATTGTCTCGTTAGAAATTTTGAGTCCACATAGTGCACTTTGTAATAAAAAAATAGATTGCAGCAGGAGAATCTTTATAATCAAAGAGTTTGAATATTTAGAAATTAACACATATATAATTTTGAAGTTACTTACTGCGACAGCTTCTTGTGCAGCTTCTTGCGTTTCCTTTTCGCTTATGGTCTTTGATTCTTCATGATTTTCAATCTTCTCTGGTTCGCCGCTCTTTGCTTTTACCTCGGCTTTCTCCTCCTTTACTATTTCACTCTTTTCCTCAGACTTTGAGGTTTGTTCATCAGGTTTCAAATTCTTCAAGAATACATTTTTCACACCAATTTTTGTATCTGCATCGGCCAGGGAATTTTCTGCATTCTTTGCAATTTCAACAGCCTGAAGGTGAGCTGCTCGCGCTGCCATCACTTCTTCCGTGTCTTGCACCTAATTAAACAATGTAGATCTAAATTTTTATTGGTAATTTAATAACATAATTTATTTAAATCTCGTACACTCCTAGAAATTTAAATATCTAAACAATCTTAGAAGGTCCATTAAATATTACGTCTATCAATAATCTTTGTAAAATATTTGCCACATTTGTGGAGACCAATTTATACTAAAATCATTAAAGTAAAATTCTATGGTGCTCTTGAAGCATTTATCTATCATTGATAAATAAAAGAAAAAAAAAATCAATAACCTAAATAAATTGAAACACCCTTAACTCCTTAGCCTACAACTACGTGTAACACTCGTGACGCTGTACATGCCATAAGAAATTTTGAAATCTTCCAAAAACTATTAAATATAAAGTATCAGTTGGTCACGTAAAGGTCAAATTATTTGTATACTATTAGTACTGCGCTCAATTGGACGAAATATCAGAAGTCAGTGAGAAATTGTGATTTTAGAAACTAATTCTGCGTTATTGCGCTTGCAGTCACACAAGAAATTGTAGGGCAAGGGGTAAAAACCATAACCATCGGTATTTTTTTTAAACCCTTTAGATTTTACATCTAAACATCAGATTATTTAAACGTTCAAGAATTCTACAGAATTTTCAAAATTGAAACACCACGTTCTACAAATCATACCGGAAGTGGAGCTTGCGGGAGGTTCGATGCAACGACGCGGAAGCCATTTTCTCCATCGGCGACATATTGGGCGCTCTGAATTACACCAGTTCCATCGATGTAACTATAAGCACCGTGAGTTGCACCATTCGAAGTCCTAATCTCCGATCTTGCAGAGCCTGGTGCACTATATCCGAAACTATACTGCCCTAAACTGTCCTGGTAGCCTAGAACTACAGAAGCTGGCTTTGCCAAGCCGCAGGAAATCAGGCAACAGGTGGACAGAAAAGCCTGCAACAAGTGTATTAATATCATTTATATAAATATTTAATGCATTGGCGAATTCGAGGATATTATTATTAAAAATTATAAGAAATTTCGATGGTTCCGATAAACTTTGACCCCTCTAGTACTTAAGGTGTTAAAAAGCGGACGAATCCCTTAGAATTTTTTCTTTATTCGATACTTGTTTGAAAAGTTCACGTAGAATTTCTTTGATATAGCGCAAACGCAAGAAATATTCTTTCTTATGATTGTATAATTGTTTAAATTATATTCTAACCGTCATAATACTAAATAGATCCAACCGGTCAGAATGATCAGTTCCTATTTTTTTCTAAAAATTACGTAAATCCGTAGGGAAGCCAATTTCTAAGACCTAAATTAATTAATTTATAATCTTCTTTACCTATTAATTTCTCATTTTTCAAAATACTTATTTAGTATGTCTAGAATTTTGTAGATACAGCCTCACTAGTTTTAGTTTTAAGAACTAGAGGTATCCCTTAGAATTTTTTCACTATTCGATAGATGTTTGAATAATTCGTGTAGTATTTCTTCGATGTTGTGCAAGCACAAGGAATATTCTTTGTTACGATTATATAATTGTTAACATTCTATTCTAAAAGTCTTAACACTAAACCGACCAAGTCAGAATAACTAGTTTTTAATTTTTCTAAAAACTACGAAAATTGGTAGGGAAGCCAATTCTTTCTTATAAAACCTAAATTAGTTAATTTATTATCTTTTTCAGTTATTGATTTCTCACTTTTCAAGGTACTTATTTAGTGTGTCTACATTTTAGTAGGTACAAAGTCAGTAGTTTTAGCGTTAAGAACTGGAGGAATCCCTTAGAATTTTTTCTCTATTCAATAGTTGTTTAAATAATTCGCGTACTATTTCTTTCATATAGTGAAAGCGCAAGAAATACTCTTTGTTATCATTATATAATTGTTAACATTGTATTCTAAACGTTTTAACACTAACCCAGACCAAATCAGGATGACTAGTTTTCATTTCTTCTAAAAATTACGAAAATTGATAGGGAAGCCAATTCCTTCTTATAAAATCTGAATTAATTAATTTATCATTTCCTTCATTTATTAATTTCTGATTTTTTGAAGTACTTATTTAGTATGTCTATCTTGTAAAAGATATAACGTCGGTAGTTTTAGCGCTAATTGCAAGAACTGGAGGAATTCCTTAGGACCATTTCTCTAAGCAAAAAATGTTGGAAAAATTCACCTAATACCTTTTTCAATGTATGTATCATTAGTAGTAATTAATTTTGCAAATAATTATGATAATCCCAACAGAATTAAAATTTCCGCTAGAACAGAACTCGCAAACTGTTACAATTCTCCCCATCAATACAAAATATTCAAGTTCATTATCACAGTCGGATTCTGCACCAATGCGCAACGATTGCCCCAAGAAGTTGAAGCAACAACAGAATTCCAAGTTACGTCAATCCTCCACATCCTCCCTAAGCCAATCCAATACCCCATAACCACGATCTTCCCTTAAAAAAATTCCTATTCCATTCTCCCTCTGCCCACCACAAAAACAGCATTCCAGCCAAGAAAACAATACACCTCGACACCCACAAACAGCGAATTTTTTCTCTCGCCTTGCACTATGAAAATTCCACCACTATCTTCCCTCCGCCTACACCATCGTTCGTGAAAATGCTTACGTATACTCCCTTCATGGTGATATGATCGGATCTCATCGAATTTCATCGGTGAACGTTTATATAGACGAGATCGAAGAGGGCGAAGTGACCACACCCTGGATGAAAATGAGTCCTCCACCCTCCCTCGTCTAAAGCCGGACAAAATTCATGGAGAAATGGACGAGCATTCTGTTTCTTCTCGTTGAGAAACTGGTCCTTCAAGGTCACCGGAATCCGGCTTCGAAATATTTTCATGGGGCTTTTTTAACCTGAGCAACCGGAACCGCCGGGTTCATGCCCTAATATGTCGCGAGTCAGGGTCGTCCTCCGGCAGATCCGCGATCAGAGGCGAGCCACTGTCGAAGAGGATATCGAAGAGGGTTCGTCGATTGGATGTCATCTATTTGTACTGATTTATCGAACAATTATCATTGATTGGCTCTTGGTTTTATTTGTGAAAGAGGTGTGGTTGTTCGGGGTGATTTGGAGAGCGAGGATTTATTTATGGTGTTGTTTGAGGAGGGGAAGGAAAGAAGTGGTGAAGTGAGTTGCGAGCGTAAGTATTTGTGCTGAATTATTTACTTGTTTGTGGAAATTGTATGTAAGTTTTGGAAAATATTGAGAAAGTCGTTTGGTTAGGAAAGTGAGTCGGCTTTGAATATTTGAGAGGTGGAGAAGAGAGAAAGAAGAGTCTAACTTTTTATAGTTCCAACGGAATTTCTTTGGATTAGATGGGTCTGGTTTAAACTGTCATATTATTTTTGACATTTATTTAACGACAATGCAGTTTAAGTTTTGTGTTTATTGGATCTCAAACGACCGGATTTATTTGACCTGTTCACTTTATTAATCCACTTTTATTATGTCAGTTAGTACAAATCGAGAAATCAGAATTTACATGTCTACAAATGCGAAGAATTTATAGCTTAATATTAAAAGGAAACAACTAAACAACAACGTTAAACCAAGCAGTGCTTTATTATCGATACAATTTTTCCATTAGCTAGATCAAGCTTTTATATAGTTTTAAAAGCTCAGTTTCCTATACAACTTCAGAACATATTGGAGCACACAGTCAGCAATATTTCATCATAATACGCATATTTGTGTTACACCATGATTATCGTTCACATGGAAGCTCAAGAATATAATTACCATTACAATTACCACTTCACCCTCTGTGTTCAAACCCCATCCTAAGTCTGAGGAATTCTACAAATCAAGTGCCATAATTCCACATTTAACATTAAATCTATCCTCCAATTATTCCATAAAACACCTAGAACTTAGAACACTTAACACTTTGACTGCTGCGGACGTATATATACGTCAGACCGCATTAAAGCATTGAACACCACTGGTGTTCCGCCAGCATCATTATTTCTACTAAACTCCAACTTTTCCTATTAATATCCTATTTTTGTAAAACAGAAACTTTAACAGCGCAAACTCGTGAATTAACAAATTTGCAAATTGTAATTTAATAGTCATAAGAATTTTCAACGTGTTAATGAATCTAATTAACAGTACACTCAAAACTCGTCACTGTACATTGGATAAAAATGTACCATTGTGAATCTAAAAGAAGAATTTTCAAATTTTCCCTACTTCTAAAATTTCACATTGCAACTAAAGTTAGATGAACACATGAAATAAATACTCTCGCTTCTTCTGGCAGCAACAACCGCCATAAAATTAATAAAAATATATATATTTCCTCCCCGGCAACATTAAGCCCAAGGATTCATCAGCAGTCAAAGAGGATTTAAGTTCACGAAGGGGAAAACAAGGACACGAAAATCATCGTCGCGTCGTATTTGTTGATTTTGAAGATACCATCTAAGTGCTACCTTATAAAAGGGACTCCCATGGAGTTCTCCTGTCAGTTAGTAAACAAGAGCTCTCCCATAAGCAAGATTAGGATCAGCAACTGCTATGTTGTCAGCTGAGTTAGCTGCTTGGTTACCAAGGTTCAATTCCTCCGATTTCTTTCCATTTCAAATTGTTCAATCAGTCCATCTGTTAAAATCCATGAATTAATCAGCACTCAGAGAGTTAGAAATCGTCTAAGGTCACAGAGGTGAAGACAAAGATACAAAGATCATCGTCACGTCGTATTTGTTGATTTTGAAGATACCATCTAAATTTGACGTTATAAAAGAGACTCCCATGGAGTGCTCCATCAGTTAGTAAGCAAGAGCTCTCCCATAAGCAACACCAGGACCAGCAACTGCTATGGAGTCAGCTGAATTATCTGCTTGGTTAGCAAGGTTCAGTTTCTCCTATATGTGGTTCCGTTTTGAACTACAAATTTTCTTCAGAATTTATTTATCCAATTGGCGTTCAGTTAGTCAATTTAATAACGTCCAAGGATTAATCAGCAATCATAACTCCCATGGAGCTCTCCCATAAGTAAGACCAGGACCAACATTTTTCATAGTGTCAGATTAATTAACTGCTTGATTAGCAAAATTCAATAGCTCCTTTATGTGGTTCCGTTTTAAATTGCAAATCTTCATCAAAATGTATTTATCCAATTGGTATTTAATTGGTCCATTTATAAAAGTCGAAGGATTAATCACCGAAGACCACAGAGGTGAAGACAAGGGCACAAAGATAATCGTCACGTCGTATTTGTTGATTTTGAAGATATCATATAAATGCTACGTTGTAAAAGAGACTCCCATGGAGTGCTCCATCAGTTAGTAAGCAAGAGCTCTCCCATAAGCAATACCAGGACCAGCAACTGCTATGGCGTCAGCTGAAGTGGCTGCTTGGTTAGCAAGGTTTAGTTTCTCGTTTATGTGGGCAGCTGCATGTGCAGCCTTTGCCGCAGCGACTTCCGGTGTATCTTGGACCCTTCCATCGGGACCAATTGGTGCTCCTGGAACCAGGACTCTGTTTGTGACCAATGGTACCACGGTTTCATCAGCTACGATCAAACTTCCGGCACCGGATCTTGCGGCTTCGTTTGCAAGATTTATTCTTTCGTTTACTTGAGCTGCTGCGTGAGCCACTTTCGCTGCAGCTACTTCCGGTGTGTCCAACACTCTTCCATCGGGACCAATCGTGGCTTCTGGCAGAGATGATAATGTTGTTCGAAGCAATGGGAGGATGACTTCTCTGAAATGCGGCGAAATTGAGAGTTTTGGAGGGCATAATTAACCCATTGCACTATTTCCACGAGTCTGACTCGTGATGAAAATTTTAGGCCAAACTTGAATATCACGAGTTTGACTCGTTGTATTAATCTCGGGCAAAGTATTAACCTGTTAACCGGGTAATTAATTTTTGTTCGACTTGTTTCAAATTGGAATATTTTTTTTACAGTGAGAAGTATTATAATATCATTACATCTAAAGTACTACGTCAGGATTAAACGGATACGAATGACATAAAATGTAATGCGTTCAACATATTACGTTTAAAAATTTTAAGGAAGAAAAAATCGACAAACTTACTGGAGTTTTCTTTCAGATATGACGGAATTATACGTCACGCCCGGTTAACAGGTTAATATCTCGAATAAGATCGTATGTCCCCATGCAGGATTATTAAATTTAGACTTTGATTCAAACTCATTTGAGTTCCACAGAAGTTCCATTGCGTGAAGTAAATACTAGCGCGGTAATCTTTGTCAGTCGTAAGATATCGTATATCGGGCGGTCGGTTTAGGCATGGGTTCTTGCAAGTTTACCGATGGTGCAAGGGGTTAAACAGTGAAATACCAAGGCGATAAAAATGAATGGTTTCCAATTTTTAAAAAAATTCTCGGAATTAACAAGAGAACCATGCAGCATAGATTATCTTTTTTCATCTCCGTTTCACCTCTTAACTTCTCTTTTTCAAAGTTCTTAGTAAGTATATTTAAAAGTGAGTAGTCTTAGTGTTAAACACTGAACTAGTATTGCGAATTTTGAAAAATGGGACTTTTAATTCACCCGTTTTCAAATCAAACTCACAAAACCAATTACTTCAACCTAGATATTTTATCTGACTATTACACCAAAGGAAAATTAGTTAATAAAGAAAAGTACAGATATTTACTATTTAAAAATAATTGCTAATTTATTAAAGTAAGTACACGTTAAAAAATTAGCAATACCAAATTCTCGTTCTTCTAAATTTTTGAGAAAGCATATGAAAGAAAACTTCAGAAATTTGATGAAACTCTACGTAATCACTGTAGCACGTTGACTCTTAGGACAAGTAATTAATTAATCGGGACATCAAAAGAAATTCCACTTTCGCAACTTGAACTTTAAGAATCTTCAAAAATACAAGTCCAAAAAATGGATAATTGCAAATCTCACCTACTATCTCCACCTGACCTGGCAGCCTCATTAGCAAGATTGATCCTCTCATTGAACTGTGCAGTCGCATGTGCAACCTTTGCAACAGCAACTTCCGGTGTATCCACAACCCTTCCATCCACACCGATCGGTGCAGGTACCAAAACAGCTCCTCCCCCAATAACCAACGGTTGTCCAACAACAGTCTGCAACTGTACTCCAGATGTCCTAGCAGCTTCATTCGCCAATCTGATCCTCTCATTAATCTGTGCAGCTGCGTGTTCCGCCCTTGCAGCAGCGACTTCCGGTGTATCAAGGACCCTTCCGTCAGGACCTATCGCAGCTCCAGGTGTCAAAGTTGCGATCAAGGGTGAGAATATGCCTGGCTTTCCCAGAGCCACTCCGATGAAAGAAAGTAGTATTAATCCTACTTCTTGCATTGTCCTTATTTCGAACTGATCAGAATGAATTGCAAAAAGAAAAAAAAATTTATATGCAAGAAGAAGAAAAAAAATGGATCCTTCAAGTGATGCTCCTCAGGCTGACACCACTCGATGGATCAGCTTTGGTGAACTCTATCTCGCGACTCAACCTAGATCAGCTTTTATAGGCAGAGATATCACGTAATACATACTGTTCGATCTTCCGCGAATGGAAGAACAAAGAAAAAATATGATATGGATGATAGAAATAAAAGGGAATAAAGGTATGCTCGATGGAGCGTTTCCGTTTCTACGGGGCAAGGTAAGCTTGTTGAAACGAGAGCAGCCACGGTCTGCGGGTGGACCAGGAGAGAAAAATAATCGACTCCATTTTCGTCTTTCTTACGAGGCCGGGAAGACACACGATCCCGTTGTCATTTCTCCACCTAGCTTGACCATGGACGACAAGGTTGCAAGTGTTGAAGGACCATTGTAAACCGCAGTCGATAATAGATATTTACGTTTCTATTTAGGTATTTGTTGGTGTTTGTTTCGATGAGGATGAGACTACTTTTTCTTGAGATCGAATACTTGTGAAATTTACCTGGGGCCTACAGTTTTCGGACGGTTGTGGAACATAGAGGATAGCAGAGGAGCTGTTGTACTTAAAAGTGATTCAAGTTTTTGTTTCTATTTTGAGATATTTGAGAGTTTGTATGAAAGTTTTTATAGTGTAAGATTTAAGAGTTGAACAGTTTTGGACGTGAATTATGAGGATTTCTTATTTTATTTACTTTGCCAGTTAAAATGTGGAAAGAAGATAGCTAAATTTGTTTAACCAGATAGCTGTGATTGACGAGTATACTCGTCATGCGTAAAAGTTGACTATCATTGGTTATTTAAATTGTAATTTTGGTGAAAACTAAGTACATATTTGTAATACAAATAATTTTGCTTAACTAATCAGCTGTGCTTGACGACTATATCCGTCATGGGGAAATGACAGTATTTGGGAAATTTAGTTAACTGATTAACCAGACGTACATGTGTCACGAAGATCGAGCGATAACAAGTATACACGTCAATCACAGCTAAGTGGTTAAATAGTAAATGGTAACTAAATTTCCTACCTGACGGATATAGTCGTCATGATATGAAATATTGTAATTTCTCAATGGCGGATACAGTCGTCAAACACAGCTGACTGGTTAAATAGTAAATGGTAACTAAATTTCCTACCTGACGGATATAGTCGTCGTGACATGAAATACTGTAATTTCTCCATGACAGATACAGTCGTCAAACACAGCTGACTGGTTAAATAGTAAATGGTAACTAAATTTCCCACATGACGGATATAGTCGTCATGACACTCAATACTGTCATTTCCACATGGCGAAATAGTCGCGATGACACGAAATGTTGCCATTTCCCCATGACGGATATAGTCGTCGAACACAGCTGACTAGTTAAACAGTAAAGGTAACTAAATTTCCCACATGGCGGATATAGTCGTCATGGCACGAAATCAGTCCTGTCATTTCTCCATGGCGGAATAGTCGCCATGACACGAAATATTGTCATTTCCCCATGACGGATAAAGTCGCCAAACACAGCTGACTGGTTAAACAGTAAATGGTAACTAAATTTCCCACATGACGGATATAGTCGTCAAACACAGCTGACTGGTTAAGTAAAATTATTTGTATTACAAATATGTAGTATGTAATATTAGTATTACAAATGTAATGTAGACACCGGTGTCTACGTTATATCGTTGATGCTCTCATTTCACTTGCTCAAATACTCTAGCCAAGCAAATTGCAAGTACATCAAACGAGTTCTCAGTGCTTGTAAGTATTGCTCAAACTCAAAAAAATTCTTGAACTGGAATGTTAAACTGGAGATACTATCTACAGTTCTCTCGTTTGTTCCTTAATTACATTTTCATCGTCTGTGCATAATATATTAATTTATTTCCTGCTTCGTTGCGCAAGTGGAAATTTGTGGGAGATATTTATATTCTCAAGGAGTATATTTTTCTCAATTAATTTTGTAAGTTTTGCAGGTAATTCTTTGATCCTTTACATTTAAATGTGGTAAACGTAATTCGCCGTTATTTATTGTATTTCTATATATTATTTTAAGTTTGGAATTTAATAATTATTCTGTTTTCTTTAACAAAAATGTTGTGAAGTCAATGAGGTTTCTGCTATGGTAAGAAATAAATGTGCAAGTTATAAAATTCTCCTGGTACTAAAATTGATTGTTTTATGAGAAATTTTGACTCTTTAGATAATTTTGTTTTGAAAACTCTGACTGTATTCAATACTTGGATTATTTTTCATCAGTCTATTATGTAAAATGATTCTTTTCCAAATGCTTTTAATTATGAACCCAATAAATATTGTTTGCACCATTGTTCATATCAAATTAAGTTTCGCATCTATCAATAACTTCTACTGAAGTGATACTTTTCCTATTAAAATCCCGTCTTTGTAAAGCAGAAATTTTAAAGATTGCAGATAAATATACATTCAGCATAATTTCATCTTTTGAACGCCATTATTTAAATACTGAATGTGTTCGAAAATTCTTAACTATTACAATTTCAAAGTCATACGAAATTTCATTGAATTCAATAGCGCTTGTCACCGATCACCATAATTACTCTAAATTATTTACAATTATTTTACTACTTTGAAAAATTAATCACTTTTTATATTACCTATTAAATTGCGAAATATTATCCACTAAACATACAAATCCTTTACCTCGAAATGAAAAGGACACAACCATGAAATATCTCACAGACACATTCTCCTGGATAACAATAAACATAACAAATTCCAATCACCAAAATCGATACAATGTGTACCGAAATTCTTGAAAAATCAGCAAAAACGTTATTCTCTCGCAACAGCATTCCTTTCCAGCAAAAAGTCTTACATCATTCGATCTCATTCCGCGTCACATCCAACGCTTTTTTACAGCACTTTTTCCCTATAAACTCGACACCACTATCCATGTGGTCTCACCTTGACAAACATCCGTCAACGGCCTTCCTTACAGAAGTCTTTTAAAGGATACTCTAATCGAGGAACGAGAAACAGCAGAAGCCATCGAGATGCTGAAAATCGACAAACACCATCGACAAGGTCAAACCAACGAGGAAATCGAATGTTCGCGTAATCGGCAGCCATAAGAAAGTCAAAGAGGGAAAGAAAACTGTGAGAGGAACATATTAATTATAAAGACTTAAAAAACTTAAAATTAACCATTTAATTTTCCTAAATTATTTAACATCATTTCTACCATAGCTCGTCAAGAGATGAATTTAATAATTTCAAAATTCATCTACAAAAGAAATTCTCCATTTGGAAATTGCAGGAAATTCAAGAAATAAAATAAAACAATCAAAGAAATAAAACACAGAGTTCAAAATAAGCATGCTTTATTGAGTACAACTAGGACTTATAATTTATTAATGTTTCTAAATAATTAATTTGCATCACCTCTACCATAGCTCGTCAAAAGATGAATTTAACAATTTCAAAATTCATCTACAAAACGATTTCTCTATTTAGGAATTGCAGGGAATTCAAGAAATAAAATAAAACAAGGAAAGAAATAAAATAGAGAGATCACAATAGGAGTGCTTTATTGAGTACAGCCAGGACTTACAATTTATTAATATTTCTAAATAATTATTTGGCATCATTTCTACCATACTCTGTCAAAAGACACCCAAATTTCAAAACTTATCTAAAACTATAAGTAAAGTAGCCATGGCAGTCAATGCGAGAAAATACAAGAATGGAAGGACGAAAATGAAAAATAAAATAGACAAAGTGTCAGGCATACTGTTAAAGGTAAATCACTCTCGATCACGTTCTATGACAGGTAGATCGAGGTCCCTATGGCCGAAATTCGACGTCTCCTTGTCCCCAGCAAAAAAGGTCCCCGGGCAATCGGACCAAATGTCAATGTCAGGCCCCCGTATGTGTGCGAGAGTGTCTTATTGGCTAGGGCGTTTCCCATTCGTGCGCACAGCGCAGACACGTGCCCCATGGAGCGAAACGTTTTTTCCCAGGTGCTATATAAAGACAGGAACGCAAGGTGGATGCTACGAGAAGCAACCCAGGCACCTTTGCGAGTACTGTGCATCAGCTAGCGCTTTAAGGAGCCAACATTCTCTTCGTTTTGTACACCATGAGGACCTTCGTGAGTATCATTTCATGGTGATAGGGGAGATATGTTGTAGGCTGAAGTTTATTGAATTTTTACAAGGTCACTTTGTACAAGAGACAATTTATATTTTAAATAATTTAAACAGTAGTCCATTTCTTGCATTCACAAGTCATAACAATTTATTAGAACTCTTGGGAAACTTAATAAATCTTCTAACTTTGACAGCGTTGTAATTTTTGATTATAATACACAAATTTTAATTTTTCTCAGTTTTGAAAAGTAAAATCGACTTTATCCTTTGCAAACCCTTTACTATCTTTGAAATGTAACTTCGAAATTTGTTTCAATTTTGTTATTTTTGCAAAGCATACTTTATAAATTTCTAAACAACATCCAAGATATTTTCCACCCCATAATAATAGAATTTATTAGTTTTCCCGTAATACATAATAACACAGACTTGTATCTCTCTACCACCAAATGGTAAATTCTCAATTTTAATTTATGAGGCCCAATTTGAATTTATAACACCACTCTCAAATTTTGTCGTTTTCTTTCAGATCGTTTTATCCGCCTTCCTGGCAGTAGCCTTCGCCCGACCAGGCTACTTCTTAACCCCCCATATTGCTGCCCCCATAGCCTACACGAAATTAGTCCCCGGAGCACCCATTGGTCTTGACGGTCGCGTTGTGGACACCCCAGAGGTGTCATTGGCAAAGGCTGAACATGCTGCTGCTCATATCAACGAGAGAATCACTTTGGCAAATGAAGCTCTGAAGTCTAGTGATCATGTCATCGCCTATTCTGCTCCAGTATTGACTGCTGGCGCACACCCCATAGCTGTCGCCACCAAAATCGTACCCGGAGCACCCATTGGACTCGATGGCCGTGTTGTAGACACACCGGAAGTTTCTTTGGCCAAGGCAGAACATGCTGCTGCTCATATTAATGAGAAAATTACCCTTGCTGAAGAAGGTGCAAGATCGCCATCTTACGATCTGCCTCTTTATGTATCTGCATACTCTGCACCCTTAATTCATAAGTATGTGATTTAAGGATGATGACTGATTTGGAGTTTGATCTGACGGTGATGAACTAGTTTCCTTTGACATGTACATATGATACGATTGGTTTTAATAAATATGGATGATTGAACGAGACGATGTGTTTTTATTTTTATCCTTGAGAGAGATATCTATCCATTTGTCCCAAGCACCCTTCCTATACGTATGCTTTGTTGGTCTTTACTAACAGAGGATATGATAAAATAGTTTAAATAAAAGTTATACTGTTTCTTCAGATCCATAAAGCTGCTCTTATGGGATATTAAACATTCGAGGGAAAGGCAGGAAAGATAGCTCAAGCTGGAGACAGGAAAAAGACGAGCCAGAGACTGGCAGGACTAACAGGATAGACAGACAATAAATAGTAAAGCCACAGGACAAACAGGAGACAGATCGTAGAGACGCAGGACAAGTACGAGAGGTACGGGACAGACAATGGAACTACAGGACAACAAGGACAGGCAGTGGAGGCACAGGACAGACACAGGACAGCCAGGAAACCATAATTAAATAATTAATATGTAGTCTTAGAAACACACACTTGTATTTCATGAATATTATATCATATATATTTCTGTTGTATAGTACAAATGGTGAATAAATAATTTGTTAAATCTAAAACAGTGTTAAATTTATTTAAGTGCTACCTTTTCCATTCATAAAAGTCCATATTCCTTCCGAGTGCTTAGCGAGCATACCATAGTTATAAGTTTCTAATACGATGAGTTAGACGTTAAAGTAGGGCTGAGATATTCTAGGTTATACTACTTGCTGGGTTGGCAAATATTTCGGCAAAATTTCAAAGAGAATAAGTAGTAAAGTCGACGATAAGTCAGCCGCAGAAGTAGGGTTGACTTATCCTAGGTTATACTACTTGCTGGATTTGCAAATTTTTCGGA
This sequence comes from Cerceris rybyensis, assembly GCA_910591515.1. Taxonomy (NCBI): domain Eukaryota; kingdom Metazoa; phylum Arthropoda; class Insecta; order Hymenoptera; family Crabronidae; genus Cerceris; species Cerceris rybyensis. Next base: position 9,137,567 of record OU342802.1, on the reverse strand, counting down.
AAAATTTCAAAGTGAACAAGTAGTACGAGTCGACGATAAGTCAGACGGAGCTAAAAGTCGGTCTGACTTATCCTAGGTTATACTACTTGCTGGGCTTGCAAATTTTTCGGAAAAATTTCAAAGTGAGCAAGTAGTACGAGTCGACGATAAGTCAGACGGAGCTAAAAGTCGGTCTGACTTATCCTAGGTTATACTACTTGCTGGGTTTGCAAATTTTTCGGAAAAATTTCAAAGTGAGCAAGTAGTAAAGTCGACGATAAGTCAGACGGAGCTAAAAGTCGGTCTGACTTATCCTAGGTTATACTACTTGCTGGGTTTGCGAATTTTTCAGAAAAATTTCAAAGTGAGCAAGTAGTAAAGTCGACGATAAGTCAGACGGAGCTAAAAGTTGGTCTGACTTATCCTAGGTTATACTACTTGCTGGGTTTGCAAATATTTCGGCAAAATTTCAAAGTGAGCAAGTAGTACGAGTCGACGATAAGTCAGACGGAGCTAAAAGTCGGTCTGACTTATCCTAGGTTATACTACTAGCTGGGTTTGCAAATATTTCGGAAAAATTTCAAAGTGAGCAAGTAGTAAAGTCGACGATAAGTCAGACGCAGAAGTAGGGCTGACTTATCTTACTTTCTACTGCTTGCTGGTTTCCAAGATTTTCGGGAAAATTTCGCAAGTGAATAAGTAGTATAATCGACGATAAGTCAGACGGAGCGAAAATACGACTAACATATTCTTCGTTTTCTCCATTTGTGAGTATGATCTCATTTCAGGCGAAGCTTCACAAGTGATACGAATCGATGACAAGTCAGACAGACAGTAAAATCACAGCACACCTTTTGCGCTTCTCTTTTTAGCGCATAGTGGACTTAAGTGTAATTTGACGAGGAAAAAGGAAATGAATATCGTCGTGGTTAAAAATGAACAATTCAACATATTCTGAACGAAAAGATTTATTCAAGTATTCTCGTAATGATGTTAATTACATAGAAACATACATAATTATAATGTATATGTATATATAAGTGCAACGCTTTGGGGAATGCTGCTGGCGTGTTCAGTCGAAGGGCGGTCTCTTTTTCGCGCTGAGAAAAAGTCCGTATCTCGGTGAATCATGACAAATAAAAATTAGTCCTCTGATGATCCCATTGTGGTAGTCATTTGCCACTAATCTGCAGTTGTGTCGAGTAAACAACATCGAGATGCAAAGGTTGTGTTAAAAATGCGAATTCAGTCCGTAGTTTCTTTCCTCACCATGATTATTATTTTGTCTCCCTGTGGAAAGTTTCTAGCACTACCTGTAATAATAGATAACATAATAATTATTATCTTTTTTTAACTCCGTAATTATTACTACTGTTCCAATTTTTATTCTTTTGTAATAATTCGTTTCCAAAGAAAATTTATATAGAAGTAAAGGTAAAATAAATAATTAGGTATTTACCAAAAGCTATTGTTATGTGTATTGGATTCATCGGAGAACTTGGAGAACAATCACAGGCCATGGTGTAAGATAGACTGATGGAAAGTGAGCGTAGGACCCTTTTATAGGGCTCTGTAAGGCTTCACTACTGCATATTTTTGTCAATACATTCTTCGGTTGTATAGAACCACACCAAATTTGAACGTAAGGAATTCGAATCCAGAAGAAGTGTCTCTTATTGTTAGGCATATTTTGAAACGAACCTCTTATAAGCCTAGATTTAATAAAAAAGAATTCAATTAAAAGCGATTAACTTACTTTAATGATAAGCGACGTGCTGGCACTGTTCATATGTTCCAGTAAAAGAAATTAATATACCGCTCTGTATTATTCACAGCTAACACGTTGACTGCCATGGTGATTTTCAAAATTCCAGTTTATGAAATCAATTTAATGTAATCATATTCCATTTTTAACAACTCCTTTTCTAGTACCCCATATCGTCTTAAAGCACAGAGAATATGTTTCCATTATCATTGATGTCTTCTGCGAATGACATTTTATTATATAGATCCAACTCCTGAAATTTGTATCTCCAAAACTGATATGGGTATAATGCACTCTGCTCTTTTGTGAAATTCCTCCAAATTACACTGTTCCATCACTGTAATATATTTTCATCCTTGTCAGATGACTCTTGTCGTCCAAATCAATAAAATTCTGAAATTTCCATTAATTTCAATAAATTTCAATAATTTTTATCTCAAATACTGACCTAGAGAATGCATTGTACTCTCTCGTGAAATTCCTTCATATTGCGTTGTTCCATCATCACATATTTCCATCCTTGTCAAAATGACGACTTTTGTCGTCAAAACCATGGGTGATCTCGTGAAGAGAACTCTAAAAGTTCGATGTCACTGTCGTGCAATTGCGTTGGCGGACATAGACGTGCAGCAACCGGTCCTCGTTGTAAGCGTGGGCCTGGTGAACGCTAATGCGGCAAGTGACAACGTTATTGAGGAGGGGCGGCGGCTCCTTTTTCCTCTTTGCCTTCGTGTTCTCGTAACACGTGTAGTAATCGAATAAAGAACACTCCTCTCTGGCCGAGTGCGCCGATTAATCTGTACGCTCTTTGGGGCCCAAGCACGCGGAAGGCCCCATCGAAAAAGGCGGGGGAATATTGGCGTCGACGATGACGGTCCTTTTCTGATCGCCTTCTGTCAGGCGGTGATCGAATTAACGTCGATTATTCGTCGTGGGTGGGAAGATAATTAAACTGTAGTTTATTATTATTGGGGAATTTTGAAAATTGAATTTGAGATAGAATTTGGGGTGAGACTTTTTAGAGAGGTAAGAGATTTGAAGGCTTTTTTTGGAAGGAAATATCATCGGGTGAAATGTTTATCGTTGTATCTATAAAATGTATCAATATGTTATAATCACGTTATCTCAGATAACTTAATCTCTTGCTTTACAAAATCTTTTGGAGGTCTTAAATATACTATTTGAGTTCGACTTGCAAATTATCAATATATATATTGCAACTATTTATATAAATACTTTGAAAAATGAGAAATAAAATGGTGAAAGAGACGATCAACTAAATACTATTGAGTTTATAAGATAGAAGTAGAATATTTGCGATTTTCTGAAAGAATTGACAATTAATGAATTGCAATATTAACTTATAGAATACATATATAAAGGGACAGGAAAACTTCGAAATATTTAAATGAGGCAGAAGTTTTAAAGTGCTAGTTAATTTTGTTCAGAGAAGAAATATTTCATTTAATTTGAAAATTAATAGCAGAGTAAGTTTTGCTTAAAATGGCACAGATCTTTTAACTTCCTATATAAAACTGATGGATTAAATCCGAGGAGGATATTTTATCAGGTACAAAGAACAGTCTTGCGAGTACTTTGAATAATACTTTTTCGCACTCCTGTCAGAAATGTTCCAGAGAATTCCGATGTGTAATAATCGTAAGAAAAAAGGGAGAGGCCGCTGCTGCAATCGAAAAGTTTTTCTCGTTCGATTGCCGAAAAAAAGGTGGCCGATAACTTTCTAGCGTTACTCGCACGCGATTACCAAACTTCGCGACTCCCGTTTCGCCAATTGAGGATTGCCGATTTCGATTATGGCACTGCTCACGACTGTGCATACGCTTTCAAAATTATTCTCCTACTTTCACATAAAACCTGATGTAGCACTCAAAACGACGGGTTCCTAATTTCTTAAAGAAATTGTAAAAGTTCACAGAAAAATTAAAGTAATAGATATTTCATTTTTAACTGGTTGATTCATCTTCTCTTAAAGTGCTTATCTAATGCATATAAATAATCGATATGTATCTCTTTTATTCATCTGTCATAATTTAGAAATTATATCTTTATTTTATAGTCATAATTTAGAATTTTCTAAATTTTAATTACTTACTGCACACAGAAGATTAAAATTGGAAAGTTATATTGCATACAAAAATAATAAAAATTATGACATTTTAAATTAATTATTGTTATATTTTAAGAAGGCTATTTTTACTTGATCTTACTTAAGTTTGATTAAACCGCCAATGTTTTGAAAGTCTAAAAAAAATAATCGGTTAGAAATTATTTGGAATGGAGTCAATGTCCTCTGGAGGTTTCAAGGTCGAACTTACTTTTTTTTAGATTATTTAATTCTTCAGGTTTAAAATAAATCAATTTTACAGTTACAAGATTCATGTTCGAATATTTACATTGCTTGAGTTAATTTAAATAACAATTAGTTGCTATAAATCGACTTGTCCTCTCTAAGATCACGATAAGATTGATTGCACCGTGTCAAGATCTATTTGTCGAGGAATAATTGACAAGCACGATTAAATTGATCGTTGTAAGCAGGTCCGATCGTTTTGACAGGCCCCCCGATAAAAGTTTATCACGATAGCTAATTAATCGCTCCCATAAGAAGGATGGAAAAATCTTAATTAATTTAGACTGAAATTTAATGCTTCTATCATTTTATTCTGTATTTTATTTCAGGCCGTCAAAGGAATTCGATGCTGTCCAAATGAAATAAATTGAATCAACTCGAAGTAAATATTTGTTCCGAGATCAAATGAAATAACAAATCGAACAATAAAACGAAAATTCACTTAATTAAATTTTTCCCAAATTAGTAAATCATTATCTTCTTAAAAATGTTCAACTTTCACATGTCAAAATATATATTTTGAATTTCTAACCAGATACAAAAGATAATTATTTATTTGAAGAAGTATTTCCTATTTAATTGCACATTTAAACCCATGTTCAATTCTGAGTATTAATAGTAATTTAATGCAACGAAACTTGCAACTTAATCTCAGTAATTTACATACTTTTTTTGAAATAAATAATATGTGGAGTAAATAAATGAAAATGAATTCCAAAAAGATGAGAAGGTGATATTCTAACATTGAAATTGAATATTTCTCTGAAGAATAGAACCTTTCTGTGCTCTGCCAAACGAGTGCAAGAGCGCACTGCAAATAAATGCATTGCAAGCGTGCAGAAATATTATGGGAATGCACTCTCGTTGCAGACTGTCCTTCGGTCTCGAGTCCTTCGCTCGTTCAGGGCTGCTAAAGTCGTTTTGTACCAGCATATGCCTTTGTTTCCCTGACGGTAAAATTATTTTCTCCATCGCCAAGGCAATATTTAAGGGGTGAAAGAATTTTTTCCTAAACTCTATCTCAAAAGGAGAATAACTAAAAAAATGATTCGACATTTTTGTATCTGTAAAACAGATAATTTAATTTGTCCCAGAAGAATGAATAATTTGAATATTTAATGTAATGTCGGGAGAACTATTCTCTTTTATGGGAGAAATTTATAGAAGTTTTTGGCAAGAATTAAATGAAGAGTTATTAAAGATATTTTAATTTGCGAAGTGTTTAATAAAACGTGATTCTACTGTTGTTTCGCAGGTTTACGCAAAGTTCTTTCTCATAAGTGATTACAGAAGAAGAGTATCGTGAGATGTAACTTCCTGCTGCGTGTTGTAATGTCGATTCTCGTGTGACGAGTAGAAAGAGAATTTCACGTTCTTGTATTTCCAGCCGACAGAAGTGCAATTACGAATTGTGCATAGCCCTGGCAGTTTCACTTACAATTAAAATATAACTACTAGAGGAAAAATGCACAGTAGCTAAACCCAAATTGTAACGAGGGCCGTTCTCCAGTTATCCCTTCAATGGAAAAAACTTTGCTCAAAACTGCAATATATTTCTAACCCACCTAAAACTGCAAATTCTATCAAATAAAATGAAATGCAAAATATACGAAGACAATTAATCCACAATTGTAACGTGGCCGTTCTCCAGTTACCCTTTCAATCAAAGAAACTTTGCTCAAAGCAGCAATATATTTCTAAGTCACCTAAAACTGTGAATCCTAACGAAAAGAAAATGAAATACAAGAAATAAATAACCCGCCAGATCAACGTCCCCGTCGTCTCCTAGTATCCTTCCGGTGCAAGAGTGCAAGGAACCTCGTGCAAATGTCAAGGTCCTGGCGAACAGGGAGGAAAGGCGTGGGCGGGGGTGAGGGGGAGGGAGTACCCTTTTTCCTGTCCTTCTTCCCAGCGATCACCTCTGTTATGGGTGGCTCCCTCCAGGTCCTGGCTAACGTTCTCAAACCCATGGGAGGGGGCGGATGATCACCGCTATAAATGGTACCAACCGGCCGTTCTCCAGGAACACAAAACGCCAGACGGGCCCGGTTGCGACTGGAGCGGAAACAAGCGAGTACTGGTTCCACAGCAGCGCTTTCGGCTTTTCGAGGAGGGTAGACACTTCTTTTGTTTTGTTTTCAAGGGAGTTTTCTGAAGATATCATGAGGGGATTGGTGAGTCTTCGTTGTTTATTATGGTCTCGATGGTACGCCGTTGATAGGATTTCATTTTGGAGGTTTTATGGGCATTCGAATTCTGATTGTTGTGATGGAAATAGATAATTGCTAATGATCTTTATATTGAGATTTTTCAAATTGCAATGAAATTTTACTTAAAGGGACTGTCTTCTTGTCTTCTTTATGTGCTTTTATCCATTCTTTTGAAAGAATTGTAAAACTGCTGGGTGGAAAATGGAAAAATGTTTGGCAAAACATTAATGGAGTTGAAAAATTGATTGAAATTAAAAAGTGTTAACACTGGAACTACCAAGCAAGTGGTTGGAACTAACTAGCAAGACTCGTCCTCAATTTTTTTTCAAAAATTCTCAATGTTTATAGGATAGTCATAGAGCAAATATTCTACGTTGATTTTATAAAATACAGATTACCGAATCTTTTCCACCTCTTGACTTCTCTTTTTCAAAAGAATATATTAAATATATTGAAATATAGTAGATTCCACGCCGGTACTTCTAGTGTTAATAGACTTTCGTCCAAAGCACCCAAGTAGAAACTTCCAAAATAATGTTTAAAATAATAATTCCTTTCTTGCTGCACAAAAATATGGCACAAGTACTAAGTTTAATTAATTCGTGTATTAAAGAAGTATACAATTCATTTATTAATATTATTAAGCATAATTGATGGGTAAGCATTCACATTGGCATTATCAAAATTTAAGTAAAAAAAATTCTATCTTCTGCAAGTTACAAATTACACTTGAAGCTATGATTATCAGCAATTCCTAATATTTAATTGTTAAAGGAGACAATATAGGATAGATGGTGTTTTAACGACCGACGTACTCGACACGGTGGTGAACAAAGGAAAGTGAAAGGTTAGGGTAGATCAGGTCACTCGGCCGGGTCAGCACGGCTTTGTGTTCCGGTGATCTCGCTGATCGATCATCTAAATCGATTTGTTAAGCCGATACATTTGCATAGCATTTTTCAAACGCGAAAATTTCAATTACCACTATTCTTATCGCCGTTGTCCACTTTGTATGCAAACTAAGTTGTTTAAAAAAATATATTGTCATGTAGAGGTCACGCAGAGATTAAATATTTATTTATCGTACTTCAATCACAAGATTGACGCTGAAAGTTTCTTGCATTCTCTAAGTTATATAGTCATTCCAAACTTTACTAAAATGTAATGGTACACATTTTTGAAGTTACGAAATTTAAGTCCCGGAAATCAGTAAAATATTTAAGATCATTTATTTGTAATTTTATCCCATAAAACTGTATGGAGATCGATTCAATTATTAAAAGAATTTACAACTTTTTAAATTATAAGTAGAAAATGCAAACAAAATTTCAAAAATTGTTTAAAATGGATATTTTAAAAATTGAATTGTAATTGAAATTCCAGATAATTATTTTCGCCGTGGCTGTGACCTGTAGAGCTGGTTATCTCGGTGCACCGTCTTATGGGGATCCTCAGGTGCATCCTCAGCCTGCACCGCAGAGATTCGCACCCCCTGCACCGGTCGGTCAAGACGGAAATGTAATAGATACACCGGAAGTTGCTCAAGCTAAGGCTGCACATTTCGCGGAATTCGCGAAAGCAGCTGCCAGGGCCATCGAAGAGAGCAAGAACCAACCCCAAACGGCGGATTACAACCCTCAAGTACCAGCCCAACATTACAGCTACCCCTCTGTGCAACCAACTGCTCCGACTTACATCAGACAACCAAATTATCAGTCTCCTGCACCCGTATATCCATCTGCTCCAGGTATTTTGCAATTTTTCTTTAATAATTTCAACAATTAACTAAGAAAGCTGACTTCTTATGGGGAAAATTTCCACAATCATATTTTGTAATTACGGTCACAGAATTATTACATGTGTATCAAAATTCATATTAATTTATGAAATCAAAATTCACGAAATTACTTTAATCATATTCTCTAAATTTTTTTAATATATAATTCCACTTTCATAAATTTCTAATAACCTTTCCAACATCTTCAGTCTAAAATATCATATTTTCAAAAAATGCCCTCAAATTCCTACTCGCAGAAACAAATTGAAAAGTCTATATCAACAATTATTCTCCAACCATCGAACGATATTTCAAAAATACAAGAAACCCAAAATTCAATTCCAATTTCATACAATTCCACTTTAACCCATTCCAAACAACTTCTTCAACATCCTCAATCTCAAAAAGCATATTATCAAAAAATATCACGACGCAAATCATCCTCGAATCTCTACTTGCAGAAAAAAATTCAGAAAAATCTATACCAGCAATTATTCTCCAACCCCCGAACGATATTTCAAAAATTCAAGAAATCCAAAATTCAATTCCATTTTAACACATTCCAAATAACTTCTTCAACATCCTCAATCTCAAAAAGCATATTTCCAAAAAATATCACGACTCAAATCATCCTCAAATTTCTAGTCGCAGAAAAAAAATTGAAAAATTTACACCATCAATTATTTTCCGACCATCGAACAATATTTCCAAAATTCAAAAAATAATTATTTCTTCAGCTCCTCTGCCAAACCCAGCACCTCAGTACCCTCGCGTGAACGCGCCAGCATATCAGCCTCAATATGATGCAAGTGCAAATTTCGTGGGTCAACAAAATTATGGTCCTACCGCGAAACCAACCCCCTTCGTTCCTGCACCCCTCGCCGAGGACGGGACGGTTCTCGATACACCGGAAGTAGCTGCTCTTAAGGCCGCCAGGCTCGCGGAACTTGCCGAGGCCGAAGCCAGGGCGTATAAATTCGCACAGGAATACAAAGCGGAGGATCAAGGCCGAGGTACGTTCACGCCCGAGGGTATTCCTTGAAATGGAGCCGCTTCCGGATTTGTGAAAGTGTCGCGCGGCAAACTGGTTCGGCGGTCGTGGAAGTATAGGAGCTGTTACTTTTCAAAGTGGAGCAAGTTCATTTTTTAGAAGAGTGTGTTTAATGGAATATGTATGGAAGTTAACTGATTGGTCCTTACTTACATTACCTTTTATTTAGTTCAATGTGTGATGCTCGTGGCGCGGCAAATGTAATGGAAATTTTGAAGTTTCTTTAAAGAGTATTGAATTGAATGTATTAGTCGGTTGTGAGACGATCAAATTATTTTTTATTAAAAAACTGTTAATGTAAATGCACGATTATGAATGAGAAAGTAGAGAGAAATTTTGATTCCCTGAGTTAATTCTGAGTTCTTGTGCACGCACTTAAAATAGAAATTGGTGGAAAAGGGATTAACAAGCATTGTAGAAATTTATGGAGAAGCATAATTGGGACCTACTGTTTTAGGTGGGGCTATAGTGTATATATATATATATATACAGGGTGTCCCGTAACTGGTGGTACAACCGAGTAGGAGATGATTCTACATGAAAAACTGAGTTGAAAATATAGAATAAAATTTTTTGATACAAGGCTTTGTTTTTGAGAAAAATGGGTTTGAATTACCTCATGATATTCTGACAATGAGTTACCTACTCTGAGTTCTGAGATACCCTATTCTGAGTTACCTCAACCTTTGTTAGCGATAGAAGTGGTATCATTATACTGACAGTGTCTGTAAACATATCTAGAAGTACGAAGGCAATTTCCGAGATATCCAGACGCGAGGCAGTGGAATTCGTTGAGCCGCAAGTAAGCCGAGTGCACGCGCACTAGACAAATTTTCAAACTTATTTTTCTCGAAAACAAAGCCTTGTATAAAAAAATTTGATTCTATATTTTCGACTCAGTTTTTCATGTAGAATCTTCCCCTGCTCGGTTGTACCACCAGTTACGGGACACCCTGTATATATCATATGAGAAAATTTAAACTTCTCGGAGGTGACGGGTAATTTATCTCCTTGCTAACCATAGCCCCATAACTGCACTACCGAAATTTAATTTGGGACCTACTGTTTTAGGTGGGCTCCGAATCACCGCGGTGGTTTCCACCGGGACTATAGTATACATATCACATAGGAAATTTTTTAATTTCCCAGAGGTGTCGGACAGTTTATTTTCTTGTCCACCGTAGTCCCATAATTACAATTAAAATTTAATTTGGGACCTATTGCTTTCGGGCTCCGAACCACATCATATCACATGGGAAATTTTTTAATTTCCTACAGGTGACGGGCACTTTGTCTCTTTGCTCACCGTAGTCCCATAACTATACTCAACATTTAATTTGGGACCTACTGTTTTAGGTAGATTCCGAAATATCGGGACTATGATAGAAAATATTACATGGGAAAATTTTCAATTTCTCAGCAGTGACGGGCAATTTGTCTCTTTACGCCATAACAGCTTTGGAAATTTAATCTGGTGGTGGTCTCTTTGTTTTTTTTTGGGTGGTAGGGGTATGTGACATATTATTAGAAATTGGAAATATTTTGTGATGATAAAAGGATAAGGGAATTGAGAATTTGCAATTTTTCAAATTTTTAATAGAATGTATAAGCTTGGATGAGATTCGAAAAACTAATGCTATGGTGTATTAAGTAATAATTTGGGAAAAATCTTCAAGACGGCATTTGAATTCGAATCCACAAATTATATAATTTTAAGTTTTTAATTTCGATCTACTATAACATTCGGAGATGAAAACTGCGCAGTGTCTTTATTTATTTAGTTACGTATGAGATGCAAAGACAAGTAGAAATACGTAGACTTATAAAATAATTTATTAATTAAGGTGAACGCTAGAAAATTAATATGTGGTGCATATATCTGTGTCTGGACTGATTAGGCGTTACTTTATTATGAAGATTAAGTATTCGTTATGGTGTAAGAATGGGAACTTAAAATTGACGTTGTAAAATAGTTTAAAGAAGAGAGCATATTTTACAAGCGCAATATTCTTTTAATTATTAAATTGTACAGTATTCTCAATGATTGCCATTGAAATAAATTGTATAATTAAGGCAGTACAAATTGTATTTTGCAATGTAGTATTTATGAAGCTGTAAATTTAGCTTGAAGTCCCGTAGAATGATTGATGGGTGATGAAGCATTGCTTAAGTGAATTTTCTATTCTCTCGAAGCAACAATAACTACATAAATGTCTAGCAACTATTTAACTATCGTGAGAATTCGACCTTTAAGGATAAAACGGTGCACTTTAACTACATAATGATAAACTTCCCGTTAAAACAAGCCCTATAATCATTGCAAAATCGTCCAAGTCAACCATTCAATCTTATCTGCTATGGATTCTCTCAAATTCAAACAAAATCCCATCAAAGGTCCATTTCATTAGTACCAATTAACATTAAATAAAACTTCCCAGTCAGAATTTGCAAATTATCTCAGAGAAATAATAAAAAATATTTACAACCAATAGGACTCAATCACTTTATAATTCCAATAACCGTCAGAATTATTTAAATTTGCCATAATCCATTTATTACCTAATATCCTCCCAGAAATGAAATAAAATTTTCTAATGCCGTATTCAATAAAATATTGCAAAGATAGAAAGATTAAAAAGATGGAGATGCACAAATGAAAAAACTAATTAATAATTCTATTTCCTATATGTTAGATTACGGAAACGCTCCTGCTCAATACAATCCAGGACAATACAATGCACCCGCAAATCGACCATATCCATCCGCAGGACCTTCTTACTCAGGACATCAGTCGTATGCTCCTCAGCAGCCACCTTTTGGCAAGCCCTATCACCAGTCTTATCAGCCTCCCAATTACCAATCTCAGCAATTAGTTGGATCCTACTGACGAAACTGAAGGACTCAAGGAATTTTTGTATATAATTTCTAGCCGAAATAAATTGTTCCCTGCTCTTTTTTTTTACGAAGCTCATCTGTCGTCTTGCTGACGAACGAGGATATTTGTATTTTTTTAAGGCCGTTCATTGTGATATATAAGTATTAAAGTGACTGAGATAACATCATGGTTTATTAATGTCGTTTCCCTGCCCCAGTTCCTTTTTGGTGATATTTTATCGTTTGTAGTTTTGTTTGAAAAAATTCGAATGATTTTTTCTGGTGGAGGAAAGAGTAACATGGTTGAGTGTTAATTTTTGAAATTATTGGTCCATTTCTGTAGGGTAGGTTTTTTCTGATAATAATATATACATTTTATGTTAGAGAATTTGATATAATTGTGTCTTTACTTCTTGTGTTATCTTCTGACAAAATCTGTCCTCAACACAAGACAAATCTAAGCTTTTGTTCTTTAAAGTTAATTTTTTAACTTTCACACATATTACATTTTAGCTGTTAAAAATCATTAAACCAATGTTTCAAAGTCAAGTTAAATCTATTATTTATAATAGTACTTTTATCATTTAATGTGGCATCATACAACTGATCTTCAAATGCCACAGAAAATTCAGACTATAGGGGGTTAAAATCCATTAAAATATTTAACATGTATTTCAAAGAGATCAAGAATTACATAATTTTCATTTTTCATCTTAATGTTTTCTTATCTTTATTTCTTGAATGAATTTTGGGAAAAATTAATGCAATACATTGTAAAATATAATTTCAACTTTTATGGTATTGCTTGTTTAACTCTTACTACAGTATATTTATAACTCTCAATATTAAATAATCAATATCAAAGCAGAAGGAAATTAATTAATTCGAGTTGCTACATAATTTTATTACTTTTTAAAATTTCAAAAAAAAAAGTTATTAGCATTACGAACCGATAAACAATGGAATTTTATATTATTTAAAATTTTAAATAATATAAAATTAAAATAATATTAAAGCATATTTAAATAATACAATTTAAAATAATATAAAATAATTCTATAAAAGATAAAACGAGGGTCAAAAGTATCTTGCAAAAGATTTTAGCAAACTTCAGACCCATTTGCAAGACAAAAAAAGGTTCAATCGTGCGTGAAAATTCACGCAATTCCATGGCTCGTCGATTGCAGATGATCCGAAGGAAAACACCGAATAAATAATAACCGACTTCTCCACGGCGAAGACCGCAGATCGGCCTACATTCGATTTCGCATTGCGGCTAGCGTAATCCAAGAATTAGAAAGAAGTCCACGGCACGATCGAGAACACCTCATGGCCAGTGATGCTGGTGGGGTCCACTTTTTTTTATGGAATAATTACAGACACCAAAGTGGCGGAATCCTTCTTCTCATTTTATGACCGTGAATACGATAACGAGAATATAGCGGAGTTACTGAAGATTCGAATTGGGGGTTTAATTTAAAGTTTATTGAAATTTTTATTGTAAGAATTATGTAACTATTATTGTGTTTGGGTTTTGTTGCATTAAGTAGATTAGATAATTAAGTACAATGAGAAATTATGAATCTAATAATTAGAGATGTTTGAAGTTATGGAATTTTTAGTTGTTTCAACATTTTTAACAAGTTCTGTTAATAATTTGTTAACCGTGTCGTTAATTTATGATTGTTTAAATTATTAACGCTAGATTTACGATCGTAAGATGTGTTCCACTGCAATATATTAAATATTGTGTTTGAAAAAAGAGGGATGTAATGACACACATGGTAATTTGTTGACATTAACAAAAAAATGTATCATAAAATACACATGAAACATCTACTGTACTGTTTCTCTGTTTTTAAAAAAGGTCAACTTTACAGGTTTCGTGAATCTAATGTCAAATAATAACTATTCAATTAATAACAATTAAAAAATTAAACTAAATTAAATTATTAAATTAATTAAATAACATTTATGAATTTATACCGGGTGAATTCTTTGATAGGGAATTTCGGAAGTTGATTAGTTAATTTAAGTGGAGAAAGAGAAGGAGATGAATAATTTCCAGCATTATAATTTTAGAAGATGGCTGTTGGAAGTTGGGTAAAATTGATGAAATTAGAAAATTTGTTATTTCTACTAAATTTTTTGAGGAATTCATTTCGTAGTATTCGTTCAATCCCCGAGGCGTTTCTTCTAACGAATCGTGAAATCACAGAGGAGGATGGTGCAATTGTCCAACATAATCGAGAGAAAAATCAAACGACAGGAATCTCGGTGAGGGAATTTCGAAATTTCTGTGAAACTCTATCGTAACGATTATTCCCAGCAATTGCGGTCTTCGAGTGTGCAATTTGTACAATCAAGAAGTACAATATATCCTATAAAATGTGATTAACTTAATCTAAATACTATTACATACTCACTGAAACCATGGAATAAATTTCTGTGTAATTAAAAATCGGCAGTATTTCAAAATTAGGTTCTTTAAGAATTTTCAACAATATATCGTCCAACAGAAGTTTTGTTAACAGTTAATTAATCCTTATAAAAAAATTCTCAAGTTATGTCCCCTAAGTTTGCAAATATTGTGTAAAATTTGTCAGCAGAAGGCACTGGTTACACTGCAATTTATTGTACTTATTTAACAAATTATACTGCAATTTGCATAATTTAGTTAATTAGTGAAAAGTGTCTCAACTTTATTTCTAAGTAAAGAGCCCAGAGTTTGCAAAATTTGTGATGTGGCAGAAGGTCCTGGTTACAGAGAAATTTATTATATTTAGTTAATGAATAATATTATATATAATTTAGTTAATTGATCTTTATTAATATGAATGAATGTGGTAATAGATGAGAAACAAATGTGCAGCAAGAAGTGTGTATAGTTAGTGTGTTGTCTTAACAACGTTGACGTGATGATCATGTGTGATACGAGTAAAGTAATGAGAATTTTGTAAAATATATTATTTATTAAACCAACCATTCACAAAAAGTGTCTCAACTTTATCTCTAAGTCTCCACAGGCAATGTGCCCAGAGTTTGCCCAAGTGATACAATTATTGTCCTGGTTACCTTGAAATTTATTATATTTAAATAATAAATAATATTATATATATTTTAATTAATTAATGTAAACTATCTCAATTGTACTTCCAAGACCCTAAAGTTTATGAACCCCGAGTGCACAAAGAATTTGCAAAATTTGTGATACAGTAAAGGCATTCTTTAACATATTTAATTATTAAATCATATTCTGTCCATTGTCACCATTATTTCCATGCCTCAATAAGTTATGGGACCGCAATGCACAAACATTGTATAAAACTTCTGACCTGACAGAAGTCCCAAGGCTCTCAGTTCCAACTGAAGTAATCCTTTCCGACGAAACGAGAGGAAGGTTCGAATAAAATGCAATCTCGTCTGAAATATGATTCTCATCAACTTATGAATTTCAACGTGGATTACCATTTAGTTCAAAAGATAAGTTATACATCGTAAATATTGCAGCATAGGTCACCGCGAGCTTTTGTACGATCGGAGACGTGAGAAGAAACGAGCCGGAGAACGGAATACGAACATTCGTTCCTCCTGAACGAACTCGAGCATCGTGATCCGCAATTTTTATTTGCAACGGAAAGGTCGAGAATTGTAACTAGCTTTCGGTGAAGCTAAATATATTCGAAAATGCAAATCGAATATCTTATACTCAGTCTTCGAATATAAATATCTTTACTTTCATAATTTGTCTGGAATTTATTGATAATCATTAGCGAAAATTTTAATGTGTAATTTTTAATTCCATTTTAAGGGTTGCAAAGCTAATGTTAAAACTATCATGTTTTGTGGTCTTAAGATGGAATAACTTCTCATAAGTGTTTATAGGATTGAAGTACACGGTGTTCAGTAGGTTTTGTTGTAATATCGTAATTAGTACAATTTTCAATATCGTTTTTCACGGATTATGTGTTGCCAGACCGCGTTTGCGTGGAACTTTGCGTAATTCTTCCCAGATGCAGTCGAAGATCGACTATCATTTTACCTGATAAAGGAAATTTGAATCGCTGCTAATTAACTTGTAAGAAGAGCAAAAAAATAAGACGTCGTCCCTCAATGATGTCTTAAAGTCCTTCAATGGTATCAATGCTCACAGAATAAAATTTCTGTCATTATAAAAATCACAAATTACTTTCAATACAAATTACAACTACCATCAACACCCCTTTAAAATTTAAAACTTACAATACACCCCGCAACTAACCCAATTATCTAAAAAAATCAACCACCCTTATAATAAAACTAATCGTAAGCTCAAAAAATGCAAGAATATTGCCTTCTTTTAATTAAAACTAAACTGAAAACTGCAATCAATCTTTTTATTTCATATTAAATTAAACAATTTTATTAATATTTATTTCATATCCATTCCTAGTTTTAGTTAAGTTTTTTTTAATTAATTTTTATCTTATATTGAATGTGTGTTTATTTCTGTGGTATTATTATACATTCCATGTCCTCTAAATGCAACGCTTGTATCAAAGGGTTTTTATTTCCGTAAACTTGTCAATAAATAAATAAATCGGCAAATTACTATATTACCATACATCAATTGCAATTATGGCCTTGAATATATCAATCTCTCTTTTCAACCCCTAACAGAAACAAGATAAACATAAAGAGAGAGAAAAATGTATAAAATCATGTTCCCGGAAGCTTTCCAAAGTCCCTTCAATTTCGAGATTCAATCGGACAATGGTGGGCCTGAAACGGTTACACGTTTTATAACTGACTGACGAAGATTCATCATAGAAAGAGGGTCACCTTGAAAGGATCATTGGGAGATCTATGATCCAGTCTAGTTGTCCGTGAATCGGCCGTCTTTGCAACCGCAGAAAAAGTTCTCTCTAACGGCGCACTGTCCCTTTTGCGGTGGCCGTCCTGCGGGGGTGGGACAAACGAGCCGGGTAAACTTCTCGCGGATGATCGAGACGAGGCTTCAAGGACAGGCTGATATCCTCTTTTTACGATTAATTGATACCGTGGAATATTTACAATTTTTTAAAATATTCTGTAATGAATTTTGAATGATTTATTTCGAGGGTTTTTTTAATGCAGATATATCTAGCGGAATTCTACTTTTTGTTTTAAATGGATTTCTGCGAATGAAGTGTCAAAATTGCAAAATTAGATATTTAATATTTGTGAAAATTATTCTGTCTTTGCTTTCCGAGTACAAACTTATTTCGTAAATTTATGTTAATTTATATTAAATTTATATTAATTTAGATTAAATTTATACTAATTAGATATAAATTTATACTAATTAGATATAAATTGTCTACAAATTTTTATTTATTGTAAAACTGTCCGTTTTATATCAGTAATTCGTGGGCAGGGGAGGAATATTTGTCCCAAAATTATTCGGACCTATCCACCCCCTGCAACCCTTAAGCCGTATAAGGACAATACTTCTAATAATTTTTTTAGCAGTTATTTCATATCAATTAAAAAATTCCACCCTCATTTATACTAGCAAAACTGGAAGTACCTCAAAGCATAGAAGAAATATTTAACACCACTATTATTATTACAGGTTCAATAAGTTTCTCAAAATTGAAGAAATCATCTCTAAAATATTCCACTCATTACTCGCGTCTTCTGCGATTAATTAAACTGTGAGTTCTAATCGTCACACGTCGTCAGAAAGAGGATAGATTCGTGGGGTGGCGCAATTACACTATAAAAGCGACATGGACTGACCACCTTGGCGCACTCGTAACCCAGACGTACGTTTCGTTGTCGGTGGTGTCTCAGCATAATGAGATCACTCGTAAGTGAAAATTTAAAAGAACAAGGGAAGGGTTAGAAGAGGAAAAAGAAATTTTACGTATCGTCGATGGGGCAGAATTAGGTGGACGCGTTGATGGGGATGATACTGACGAACTACCCTCTCTGTACATTGTTCACCGAAGTTTAGAGGGTTAAATTAAAATAATCGGTTGAATCGTGACGTTTGTGCAGTGATGATAATTAAATACTTTTGACTATGCTACTATTAATATATTAGTTTTATTAATTTTTACAATTTAAAGTTACTTTGTTATGTATTATTTTTCGGACAGCTATTATATGTAGGAAATTTATTGCCCAACAGTTGTGAATAATTTTGACAGTAATATTTATTGAAGAAGAGTACTCTTCATCGGTTTAATATGAACTATTCATTTTTATTTACACAACTTTGCATAAAAGACACCATAATTAACCTCCGACTTCACTTGAAATTCCTAATAAAATTTAGAAACTATGAAATCTTTCTCATCCTAAATTCTTAAAATAGTTTATAATAGATTTAATTTATAATATTTTTCCTGTAATATATATTCCACAAAATTTTTCCAAAAAGTTTCCAATGAAATTGAACCGCAACAACACAAAAGGTGAAATCG
This sequence comes from Cerceris rybyensis, assembly GCA_910591515.1. Classification (NCBI taxonomy): domain Eukaryota; kingdom Metazoa; phylum Arthropoda; class Insecta; order Hymenoptera; family Crabronidae; genus Cerceris; species Cerceris rybyensis. The sequence continues at coordinate 9,119,091 of OU342802.1, read as the reverse complement.
TAGAAACATGAGGCCCAATTTTCAGATAGTCCTCTGGGCATTGTTTGCATCGGCGATTGCTGAATCTTACGAAAAGCAAAGCTACTATCAATACCGTGGTCCAGCAGCGCCTTTATCCAGCGATGGAATGGTCATCGACACACCGGAAGTGACCCACGCGAGGGAGGTCCATTTAGCAATGCATGCAGAAACAATGGAGAGATTGAGAAAGGCACGACAGGAAGCATATGACAATAGTGAGACGATGTATGTGCCATCGATGACTGAAGTGATGATGCCGAAACGTCAACGTGCGCGAACTCTCGCTCCTTTGGCAGAAGATGGACGTGTTGTCGATACACCGGAGGTAGGACCCCTTTTTTCCTTCATACTATTTAGCTTTAACTGCTACGGCGGTTTCGTTTGGGACCTACTGTGTTTGGTGGACTCCGAACCATCGTTTCTATCATGTGCATATGACATAAGAGAAATATTTCATTGGCGGCGGTAGAGACTTTGAATTTGGGCCCACTGATTGGAACCGGCCTTTACGTCCTGGCCTGCCATAACCCATAAACTTCTATTGTCAGGAAACTTTCCTCTTGAGGAAATTAATTTTTATTTTAATTTCCATGTGGTGCTTCTGAGTAGAAATTTCTATCGTGGAGAACTAATTTGCTTTTGGGACTTATTTAACACTAGATTTACCAGCGTGAAATCTATTAGGGGAGGGTGGGGCAAAGTGGGCCCCTTCAGCAAAAAATAGTCATATCTTTATTTTTTTGGGCTCCAAAATTTTAAGGGGCCCACTTTGCCCCCCCCCCCCCCCCTCTTCCCCTACATTTACATATGTTAAATATGTACCTTAAAGCAAGGAAAATTAAGGCGTGGAAAAGATGATAGATTCGGTAATTTATGTTTTATACGATGGACAAAGAATATTTATGCTACGGCTCTCTCATAAACACGTAGAATTTTTGGAAAAAATTGTGTACCAGTCATTTTGACTGGCTTGGTAAATCTAGTGTTAAAAATTCTATGGTTGAAAAGTTGTATAGTTTCGTATAACTTTAAAAAATCCTGTAAAAATTATTGGTCTACGTTTCGATAACGTTCTGCTGGGAGAGAATTTCATTTTGGGCCTTATTTGCAAATTGTTTCGTGGCAGATTTCTTATAGGTTTGTACTTCTGGCAGTGTGTATCATTTACACTTCGTTGATCCAATATAGTCACTTGCAATACAGAATTAGTTTGATTTTAGCCCATATACCAAAAGTATAAGTAGTTAACTTAAATTACAGCTGTATTTTTCAAACTATTTGATTTTATATACTACCTTGATCAATTAAGTTAAAATAATATCCTACAGAAAATGTTTCATTTTGGCCTTTGTATTTAACATCTCAATTGTGTTTTTTTATCGCAAGTACTATTTGTTCATTGATTGAACACCGTAATTACTACATGAAATGTCTCAATTCAAGGTTGCAGAGGCGAAAGCTGCTCATTTAGCAGCACATGCACGTGCAGCTTCAAAAGCATCGGATCTTTACGAATTCGATATCTTTGACGGGCGCAGAAATTTGCTTTATCTGGCTCCAGTACGGTTGGCATATAATCAGCTCAATCCATTAGCTTATACGGGCCCATTCGCCCCACTTGGCGCAGATGGACGAGTGGTCGATACAGACGAAGTGAAAAGGGCGCGTGAGGCTCATATGAAGGCGCATGTACGCGCAAGGGCACTTTCAATGCCCAAAGATGTTTATTACTAATGTATATTTATCAACGATTGAAGAAGTTTGCAGAATGCCTTGGAAAGAATAGTTTTGTTAAAGATAAATTTTTGGTGAACGGAGGAAGGCTTAGTTAATGGATCTCAAAATATTGCCGAAAATGTACTTGTAGTTGCAATGTTTCTAGAATTTTTGAAAGAATTTTCGAATGACTATTTTTTGTAGATTGGATGGTTTTGTATTGTTTTTTGACTTTGACTGCTATGGTCTAATATTTCATGTAACTTTCAAATGACTAAGATTCTATAATTGGATTTAATTTCTTAGCTAAGCCATCGAGAAGATTAAATTTTTCTGTCGGTTTTGAGACGGAATTAACCCTCTATAGTTCGAATTTTTGTGGCATCCAAAAATCACTTTCCTAATAGTACAATTAAAAAATGATAAAAATACTATTTTAAATAATGGATTACCCTGAATTGTAAATATTAAATTTTACAGAATTTCATGATTTTCAAGAGCTTAATTATAATATTTGCAAAGTTAAATATTTGACTTTGAAGAATAAAAGTTTAAATGTGTCTTGCGTCACCTCACATTCACAGGGTCCCATAGAGGGTTAACAAAAATTCGTCTGGTTCTTGTCAGGTTCACCTGAGACTTTGCATTCTCTTTTGAGTTTGCAGTTTCTTCTCAAACGACGACGATTTTAATGTAAAAATGACGAGTGAGATGCTTTCTCTATTCAGAGATTACGACTGACCCTTTTTCATTCTTTTAAAAATTAATTACAATGAAAACACTCATTGATTTAAACATTTTTTTAGGGAGATACAATTAATTGGTAATGTTTCAATTAAAAAAAAACAGATAGTTATTAAAATGACAAGGGGTTGATTGTAATGGCAGTGATTGAATGTACCTGATATTTTTTATATTATTTCGACACTTCGTTCAACCTCACAAGAATTTGGACGATGAAAATACGAACAAAACTTAGAGAGGAAGAAGAGTGAATTGCAAGTATTTGTAAATAGATCTACACAATGTTAATATCGACGTATATATATAGTTGTTAAATATAATATTACAATTATTGTAAGAGCGATATACTCGTGGACGACAAATTTTATAAAAATCGCTAATTTGCAAATGTCATTGTAAGTGAGAAAATTTACCAATAGAAATCAACAATTTTTGCCACCGTAGTGTCTTCTGTACGTTTCACGCCTAAATATATTCATAAATCGGACAACCCCTTTATCCTTCATCCCTGACCTAACAAACTTCTGTTTCTTATCACCAATAAATTTGTTTATAACTGTAGAATTATACAGTAACATAAAAAATAAATAATCTATAAAATTAGCCTCAACAATTTTCGAATGGAAATGCACTTGCTTGGTAGAAGTTGCAGATACGACATATATTTTTGTATTATAATTTATTACAAATTAACAATTGTATTTCTCATCTGTTTACCCTTATATTCTTCCTATGCCTACGAATTTTATTCTCAGTCTCATTAAACACTCAATTCTAAAAATTCTCAAAATTCTCAAAAGTATAAAAATTCAAATTTCAAAATTAAAGTCTTTCGAAACATCAGATTATATTAAAATATAATATTACTTACTTTCATATTGTTTGTGGAAGAATACATTTGAATTTTTAATAGACAAATGAGTTTTCCTATAATACTTGCAAATGATCCACTGACTTTAAGAACACTCTGCATTTAAAAATTTTATATCCTGATACCTGTAATGCCCGGACAACTGTACTTTGTAATTTAATTAATTAATAAATGTTACTTTATTTATTCTACAATGTAATCCTAATATTCCAAGTGACAAGTAAAGATAGCAATTCCATCAGAGCGGATATGAGAAGCCAGGAATTCCGTGTCATAAGATAAAATCCACGTGGGTTTACGTTGCACTCATTCCGTCATCCCACACTGCAATATTACGCCAGGTTACTCATGCTCAGACTTATTGTTAACCGGATAAATATAAGTGGGTTCGTTGGGCGTCGTCCAACTAGAAATCGAAAGGAAGAGCACTCCCAGATCGACCCTAGGCTCTTATAATGTCTTATGAAAATTCCCTGACATTAGACGGAATTCATGGCTCGCGATTGTAACGAAAGAGGGATCGGTACGTGCGAATTTGTTCGCATAATCGCGAAGTACTTTCGTTCCGGGCCACTCGTTGCACTTTCTTGCATGGTGGAAGAAATCGACAATCTAGATGGCAAAAATAGTAACCCGAGAACCATTCATTTTAAACAAAAATATTCCATGCAGATTTCCCATACTGAAAAGAATGCAACAGTCATTTAATTTTATATTTGTTATAATTTTTCAATGGTATTTAAAAGTCGACTTCATTTTTTATATGAAAGTCTCCTTTGCCTAATACTTATAAAGTTCTCATGCCTTCTTTTATAAATAAATTTTGCATTGAAAAATAAGAATGAGTTTTGTGTAATAATTAGTTACTTGGAAGTCGATACTAAATAAGGTATTATCTTTAGGTGCTGAACAATTATCTTTAACTCTATATTCACCATGAGTCCCAATTCAGATATTAAATGATATTATTGAAAAAATTCTCTTCAAATTTTCATGCCTTTTTTCAAGTTTCACAAACTATATTATAAATAAATTTTGCATTAAAAAATAAGAATAAGTTATATTTAAGAATCAATTAATTTAACTCTATATTCACCATGAGTCCCAATTTAGATGTTAAATGATGAAATTGTCCAAAAGGGATTTGAATTTGGTACCACTTATTCAAACTTCGAACCTTTAACTCCATAGCCCCCTCCATAATCTATGTCTGTTACCGATAAGGCCCCAGGTCGGAGCCTTGCACTTATCCACCGACGAGACATCGTCGATAAAACCGGTTTTCTCGGCGTGACTCGGACAACGTAGACGTAAGCGGTCCCAGCGTATATCCTAGAGTCCTAGACGGTAGCTCGTGTAGCTCGCAAGGACGTGGCTGCTCGTGCCTGACGAAGAATGCGACTGTGTTGGGCCTGATCCAAAGGTTTTGATTGTATCTGTGATCTTTCGCGGTGAATTATGTCGAGGATGTATCGTTTCGATTGCTATCCTTTGTTATCGTGACTGACGGTCGTGTTTAAACGTGGACGGGGTAGTTCTTTATGACCATACTACTTTTGGGCCTTATCTGGACTGTATTGGTTGTTTGTTTATTGCGGCGATTATATCGTAGAATGGAGAAAGCGGATGTCAAGATATGATGCGATTATGTTGTCACTGTTAGGGCCTTAATGCCCATGGTCCTTTGATCTGCGGGGTCCGTTTTTTATTCAATTTGTAATGTGATGATCAGGTATTTGATAAATAAACGCATACTTTAAATTGAGAGATTGTTTCTCGATGGAAGTTTTTAGGTCTTGCAGTGTCCGAAATATCTTATACTATGGTGTCACCTATTGGCAATTTCATAGAATTGCATACCTGTCCCAAAAGACGGTAGAGAGAGGTCAATTTTAAGATTTGCTATGACAAAGCAATTTACACATTATTAAAAGAAAACACCGAAATGAAGAAAAATCAATAATAATATATTTCAGAAGATTCATCAAAACTTCTAAAAAATCTCGGTCTTATTAAAATGCCTTATTAATTATCTCCATAATCTACCAAAATTCCATAAAACTTTACAAAAAATTCCCATAAAACTCGAAAACTCACTAAACTTCTTTAATTCTCATTTCCTACCTTTTGGGCCTTACTATTCCAGCAATACATCTTGTTTAACACATTTCTGCCTATTTAATAATATTCACGTCAACCAAGAAAATTCAGCGACCCCTAATAAATAAATAAATTTCATTGCTGACAATAAGACCCAATAAATTGGGCCTGTTACCTGCCAAAACTTATTCAAACTCACGTCCACATAATGTAATCGTGAATTCAAGCACAGAAATACGAGTGAACGATAGTTTTCTCGCCCACATGGCTGTTTGCATGCAACTGGATTTGCGTACACATCAGATTCGCGTGTACGAGTGCAACATCTTAGTTTTTCACTCTACCGATATGTGCCAGGGGCATGTTAACTTGCAGATTAACCGATTACAGATCGACAATCCTTGATCGACGCCCCACGTCCAACTAATATCAATCGCGAAGGATTTTGCGAGGCTGTTACCAATGGACACTTATGTAAAATATTTTTTGCAATATTCATAAATATTTGGATCTGTTCATAATGTAGTAGATAGTAGAGGACGTTAAAAATTCGTGTTAAAAAATTTGTTCGTTACTGTATATTAAAATATGAATATATTGAAATTTAATAGATTGTATTTATGAATGAATTTTAAAGACGAAATTCCATTGCACTTAACTGAGGAATGCGAGGACGATAAAGTGATTACCTTGGCATTCGACAATAGCAAGCAATATTTTTCTCAAACTGTCAACACTTATAACGGCAGAATTAACCGTTAGCGTAACCTGTTTTGCGATTAAAAAATACAACGAGTTCGCGGCTCTATTATTAAACATCACGTAACTTGATTAATTTTCCACAAGGATTCATTTATTTTCCAACCTGTCGAAGGGGAAATTACGAAGATTTAAAAAACTGGGATGAATCTTCCACTGAAGAGGGTTAAGGAACTGATATTTGGATTCCATAGCAAACTTGTATATTTTTCTTCATCTATTCAGCAACTTTCGTACATGTACATTTCTATGGTCGAAGAATCAATTTTAACAATTGATTTTCAAACACCATCGAAGTAATTTGCAATAACTATCACTCCATAAGATTGAAAGTATAAAACGTTCAATCTCCATCCGGAAAAAAACAACGTAAAAAAAGTCAATCCCTTCGATCCTGTCCGCTCGAATTTGACTCAAAATCCTTAAAATAAAAACATTCTAATTTTCTAAGGCCTTAAGTCCTCAAATTTTCACTCCAATTTCCACTTAGAATTTTATAATTATTTTTCATTCGTTTAATTAAATAAATCCTTGAAAACAATAACTCTAAGGTTTAATATTTAAAAATACATCTATTAATTTTTCCTCAAACAGGTAACTTTTTCAAAAACACCCATCGAACGAACTAGACCGTAAAGAATTACAGAGATCTGAATGGCAAGACGAAGTAAGGCCCCGAGGATCTTAACAGGAGGTAGTTAAACCGCGGCTAGAAAATTCACCGCGAATATAAAGAGGACAGGAATCTCAAAGGATAAGCAACCAAAGGAATATACATTGTGTAATAAAAAATCAGAGGTAAAGAAAAGAGGAAGATCTAATTAGTCTTCATACTTCGAGGTAGATCAGAGTTAATTCTCAAGGGTCCTTCCACGTCGAACGAGGCGGAAATTCTCGATCCGTCTTGACTTATGAGGAATTGGGCCTTTTAATAATAATTGTTCCCATGGTTCCAGGAAGGATTGTACGCTCCTGAGTTCCAAGATGGATTCCAGGCACCAGATGCAGCTGGATCAGCTGGTCCAGCTGGTACACGTTGGGCCTGTGCACTGTACAGAGAGAAATGGGCTGCCTTGGCTTGCTGAACCTCCGGGGTGTCCACCACTCGGCCGTCTGGGCCTAATGGAGCTGGAGGCCCACTGGAAATTTGTTGGTTTCTAAATAATTCAAGGGTAGTTTCAATTTTAGTGGAATTTCTAAGTTTTGGGGATGTGGTGAATTTGTTACATGAGCTGCGTTCGTAGAAATGTGCAGAAATTCCAGAATTAGGTGATGGTAATGGAAATAGGCACGTAGTTTTTGGATTTGTTTGTCTGAAAATTCCTGGTGCGTGGAGTCTGAAATATCGGCCTTTTGATGATTTGCTTGGATGAGCTGTTTAAGGTCCAGTCGTTTTTATGAATCTCTTAAGTTTAGATCTTATTGTCAGAATTTGGTTATTGTCTTTACGACTGTCTTTGGAGCCCATCAAGACTGACACTAATTTTACCGTGACACCTACTCTTTTTTATTTTTGAAATAGACTAAAAGCTCGGAAAATTAAAAATCTGAAGTTTTTCACGAATTTTTAATACTTGTATCAATTATGTAATTTAAGGTAGCCAATAAGCCAACGATAAAATAAAATGTAAAGTCTCTGTTACTGAATGTTCGAAGAAGCTTTATTTAAATGGAAAGTAATATGAATTACAAGAGAATGTTAAAAACCTGTATTGTCCAAGGTAATTTCCAGGCGCGTAGGAACCATCAGGCCCCGCGTAAGGCCCAGCAGCGCCTGGCCCCTTTGGAGCTCTCGCATTTGCATCCGCCAAAGCAGCAAGATGCGCAGCCTTCAGTTGCGCAACTTCTGGCGTGTCTACCACTCTTCCGTCTGGGCCCAATGGCGCTGGCGCTGCGTGACCCCCATAGCCGCCATGGGGTGCTCCGCCGTACCATTGTGGCGCGGCGAGGACGCTCGAAACAGCGGAAAGGAGAATCTGAAACAAACATATCTTGTTACTAGAGTTCTATTTTCTATATATATATCTATTTCCATTTTATTACATTTCACTTAATTTAAATTTCATATAATTTATACTAAAAAGAATATGAAAATAAGGTGTGAAATGATATATTTGAAAAACAAGTTGCAAATCTAAATGTTTAAAAATTTTCACCCTATATTTAAAATCTGAGTTACAATATTAAAAGTAAATAAATTACAAAATTAAATTTGTACGCTGTATTACAAAAAATAAGCTACAAATTTAAATGTCGAACAATTTGCATCCCATATACTAAAAATAAGTAAAGGTATAAAAAATTTGAAAATTCGCAAGGCATATTTAAAACACAAGTGAAAATATTAAATGTTCGTAGAAGATGAAGTGTAATTGACAAAGTATTGATTAAAAAAGTGATTTAAATTTAGGGAAAAATTCTTTGCTACTCACGAGGTACTGGAACATGGTGTCAGGGTACGTCGGTCCTGCGACTGTCGACAGAGGTTTAGATTCGCATTATGACTTCAACTAACGTGGATCGTTCAATTTATAGGGGTACAGACAAGACAGTCGCGACACAATGCCCCACCCCATGATTGGGTAGGCACACGCGACGGGGTTTAACCACACCCAAGAAAATGCTCTCCTTAAGGCTGCCTGCCCTGCCCCGTAACATTTACCTGCCGTCAACAATGACACCGTGTCCCGTAACCTCGTTGGGAATAAAATTCACCTCCCAACTAAACTATGCGACACGTCGACTACACTGCCGTGAACGCGTGTCTTTGCGGATGCAATTCGATGCACTCGGTATTTATCGAGTTGGACGGACTTCGGTGCAGAAAGTGGGCTAGTTATGATTGTTTTGGGTAAGTATTTTTTTCGAAGAGTGTTAGGAAGTTGAGGAGTGTTGTAAATTAATTTTGGATAATTCATGAGTTGGAATTGATAAAGTTAGATAAGAAAAATTGGACTAGCTAGGATCCTTCGGTTTTGAAGTTTTATCATTTTGAAGAGGTAGTTTTTCAGAGCGACATTAAAGTTCTTGATTTGTTAGAATTTGATTTGAATTTTTTCAAGTGTCAGAATTCACGGGGCTTGGCGAGAAGAATTGGGCCAGCTAGATTTCTTGGGGTTTGAATATGTACAAATTTGAAGGCGCAGTTTTTCAGGGGAATTTTGGAGTTCTTGAATTACTTGGAGTTGAATCGAATTTTGGAAGTGTAAGAATTGATGGGGTTTAGTGACAAAAATTGGGCCTGCTATGGCTTTGATTTGGGAAAGCAGCTTTCTCACAAGAAGAGTGCAAGGCCTTCGGGTCGCCTATTTTATTGAAGCTTTACATACTCTTAGACTAAGGCATCCTAATTAAGAATATACCCTATTATAGGGACAGACAGTCAATAGTTTTTAAGATATTTGGAATGAAAGTTTCATTGACATTCTTATAAAGAACTGTAAAACGCAACATTGAGAGCTGTCGCGGAACAGTGACGATGTATCGATCTATCGATTATATCGACCTATCGATTATGTCGATATATCGATCTTCTCTAATGGGCGTTCTACAGTTCTGTATAAGAAAGGCAATAGAAATTTAATTATAAATATCTTAAAAACTATTGACTGTCCGGCCCTACAATAGGGTATATTCTTAATCAGGATAATTTAATCTACGAATATGTGAAATTTCAATGAAATCGGTAATCCGAAGATCTTGTGTTCTCCTTGTCAGACGGAGTTAGGAAGACCTGTAATGTTTCGATTTAATTGTAGATACTTAATGATATGAAATTGATAAGCTTAAATACCAAAAATTGTGTCGACTATATTTCGTGTACATTGCAATTATAGAACTTACAGAAACATTCTGAAGTGAATAAAAAATTGAAAACTACTCCGTGAATTTATTTCAACTATCAAAATTCGAATTGTATCTCTCGATAATTTTTCCATATTTCATTCATCCTCTAATACTATGAATTTACCCCTAACTCAAGATCCAAACCCCATACATTAAAACCATTAAAATTTGTCAACCATAATTATAATAATCACCAAGAAATTCGTCATCGCTAAAACTTCCAAACAATCATCGACGTTCTCGATCCTCCTGCATTCTCGACGTCTAGAAAGTTTTCATTGAACATCGTTATGCGGAAAACCAGTTTATCAGATAATGCACAACGTGCATTTAGTTGACTCTCACTGCAAAAGATCATTAGTGACGGCTACTGCAGAAAATCCGGCGCGATCGGGTGCATAAATTTCGCTAATCGCTGATCGCCACGTTTCTTCGACCACGAACGAATTCTTCGATAAATGTGCACGTTTCAAAGGTGCTAAATAACTCGAATGTCACTTCAGGAAGTGCAATTGTCCGTTGACCTTGAAGAAACCAGGGAGATTATGCGAGTTTACACAGTGAACGATGACGTCTCTACGCAGAGCAAGTGACGAGGGTGAAATACCAGGAATGCAAGTGATTCAAGTAGTAGAAATTTTTTTGCTCTTATGAATAATTAATAGTGCAATTATTCCTTTGCACTGCTTCATGTGAAGGCTTTTCATCTATGTTAATTCCTTCTTGCCAATTAATCATCTTTTAATCACTCTCATAAATTCTAAGTCGAACGAATTTTAAGTCGTAAGAAAACTTTGCTTTACATTAACTTTCTTTTTTTTATTTCTTATAAGACACTAATTTTTTCATCTCTTTGAAGCTTTCTATGTGATTCTACATTGGTCTCCTTTTTTCAATTAATCGTCAATTTTTAATCAGTCTCATAAATCCTGAATTAACTAAATTCTAATTTGTGATAAAACTTTACAATAACTTTTCTATATTTTATTTCTTATAATGCACTGCTAATGCACTTGCATCTTTTTGGAGCTTTCTGTATGATTTCATATTAGTGCCTTTTTCGGAAAAGAAATTTTCAAAATGACTCCAAAGAGAAAGCACACGTTTAGTCACCTCTCGAAACACCTGCTCGCAAATCACATTGCTTTATCCGACGTGTAAAATTCTCCGTGTAACATTAAATCGTTAGGTTTGCATGATACTCGTTACCATTGACGTGGTGCATTCGATTTCTTTCAACTAACAAATGCTATTCACATTGCGACAGTTGTCCCGGTTCAAAGACCACATCGTGCATTGTTCGCATGGCGACCCGAACTGAAAGGCATGTCGCCAACGCAATGATAACGGAATCGAAGCCGTGGAAAACACAGAATCTTATCACATAATGGGAGGGTGCAAGATGTTAACCAGATATATACCTTCACGGTCCAATGACCGAAAGCTGTCCACTAGAATTAATTTAATTTTTTTCATATGGAATTTGCAACAAATATTTTTATAACATTGATTATGAACTCGAGGGTGCGGACTCCGCTTATTCTATTATAATCCTTTGCGGTTCAAATTATTTTATCAATTTTGTAGTGAGCTAAATGAAATTAATTTCCCAATATTTTCTATCGTTGGCTATTATTTTTTATAACGATAGCGACTACTATAGGTTTCGATGGATATTTATGTGGTACTACAATATCATTATGAAATTGGAAAGTCGATATTAAATCGTTTGAAAATGAAACCAATGAAAATCTGTGTCAAGCTACTCTCGACCTAGGACTGGAAAGAATTAATTGTATCCTTTCGGGTTTATTTGATATACCTATTTCGTCTGGAATCCATTATTTTAATTGTTACTTAATTCTACTGAATTTTTGTAAGATATTAAAATTCCATCGAACATAAAATCAAGTCGAAAAGTTTACTCTTAAAAATTAAAAGAAAGTGTCATTTTGTATAATAAGCTTAAGGACAAGGTAAAGAAAACAACATACGGTATGCATCTTAAAATTATATCTATTAACACAACCAATCCTCTCACAAGGCCCAAAATCCAGACTCAAGGCCCAATTCCACAATCGTAACTTTCTTTTATCTCAAATCAAACAGCGCCCTACAGAAAATTATTACAATCTAAAATTTTATTCGTTTCCATTTTTCCAATCTCCATAGACATATTTCGTTATCACCAATGTTGATAATGAGGATCAGCATAAGACAAATGAGAAATCTGCGACAATTGTTCAGCATGAGCAGCCAAATGTGCAGCCTTCGCATGTGCAACTTCTGGAGTGTCAATTACTCTTCCATCGTGAGCAAGGGGTGCAGAAGGTCCATGGTATACATTGTGGACGGGTACCACGTATTTTCCATAAACTGCATCCCCATAACCAGAGTATACCAGTGGTGAAGACTTGGCTGCCTCTTCAGCATGAGCAGCAAGGTGTGCAGCTTTTGCATGAGCCACTTCAGGGGTGTCTATCACTCTTCCATCATGGGCAAGGGGTGCTGGTGGTCCATGGTAAGCCGCGGCGTAGATGGGATATGGGGCATATCCGGCTGATGCCGAAATAACCAGGCAGGAAATAAGAATCTGAAATGGGATTTCGCGGACGTTTGAGTTTCGCCGTTAACAAATTGTGGTTTACGGGATTTATGGTGATTTAGAGTGGTGTTTGTAATTTTAGGTGATTTTAGGGCGAAGTGCTTGTTAAGTTTGAGTTGGGTTTGGCTAGGCAAGGCAATAATCGATTGTGGAATAATTTTGGAGTACGATCTGATGTTAATTAATGAAATATTAGTAGATATTGAAATATTTTGAAAGATATGAGAGGCAAAACTATATCTGACAGTGGATTTTAATGGATATGTTAATATTGTAAGAAATATCAATAACTTTTGTGTCAAGACTTCTTCATGAAATATTTTGAAATTGCCCTTATCGATTAAAATGAAATTAATTCCTGTACACTATTGCCTTAGTTAATAATTGTACTCTTACATTAATTAAACGCTCAATAGAAGTCAAAATTTAAACTGAAAACAAATTTGAAATGAACCTTTATCCCAGTTCCCCAAAATCAATCTTAACAAAGAATTATATTTTAGCAATTTTTTCTCCTACACACTAAAATTAATACTAGAACTACCAAGATGATCAAAATGACTCGTTCCTCGTTTTTTATAAAATTTTTTCAAGCTTATAGGAGAGCCATGGACTAGATATTGTACGTTTATATTATAAAACATGAATTATTGAATTAATCATCTTTTCCACTTTTCGATTCCTCCTTTTCTAAAGTATTTATTTAATTTATTGAAGAATAATAGATTTAATGTTGGTAGTTCTAGTGTCAAAATTCCAATGAAAAACAAATTCTACTATTCTAATAAAATATTAAGAAACAAAGTGCCTTTTGTCACAGTGCACTAAAATCTAAACTGACATTGGAAATAGTTGTTATAAAAACCTCCTATTCAAGTAATCCTACAACTTTCTTTTTAAAATTAATATAAAATTTCTATTGAATCAACCATTCCCAAAAACCATGGAGGTTGCCAAAAACACTTTGAAACCACAATCCACCTTCCAGATCAATTAGAAATCTTTCCAAGTTTCAATACTCACGATGAACCTCATTGTTACAAACGATCCAAGATCACAAGTGTCTCTGACCCTCCGGACGTTCGCGTACACCTTATATAGTCGTGGAACAATACAGGCGCCCACCCAACTGACAATAAACAACAAGTAAAATATCTCTTCACGCACACGCACGCATCTCGCTTGATTTTCACATAATAAGATCAAGGGTGGGAGGACATTTCTATTTGGCAATACATAGCTCATAGACAGAGAGAAACCCTGAATCGAAAAAGAGAATAGAGGCTAAGATTCGATGGTAAAGTGAGCGAGTAAAATGGCGGCAAAAGAAATGTGGAGACTGAAATTACTCGATGTTGCGTCAACCGTCGAAACGTGAGCAATGTACGTGTTATACAATTGTTCTGAGGATAGCAAAAACAATCGGCCGTTACGGGGAACCATTTCGGACGGACGATTCGATCTGGTTGGGATCGTGGGAGGTCCTCGATGGGGAAACTCAAGGTTAAACTTGTTTGATCTTGAGGAGGTATCAGGCTTTTTGAGGAAATTTTCGATTGTTAACGCTTTGTCGACGGACCTTCTTTTACAGAATTTTAAACACGATTTTTTGAGCATGTAGATAATTTTGTCAGGAATTTTTTATTGAACAAAAATTATTAATTAATATGATTGGCTTTCGTGTGTTCCAAAAATTCTTCATTTCTAGGACAGCCACATATTAGATTATTTTTTCTATGTAACTTTTAAAATAGAAATTACCAAGTCGTTCAGATTTTCCACATCTTCATTCATATTTTTCAACATACTTATTGAATATTGCAAAGTTTAATAAATTTCAAACTGGTAGTTGTAAAGTTAATAACACTTTCACGATAATCTCACGATTTTGGATTTTTTCGATCAACACCTATTACATATAGCAAAGTTTAATACAATAAAAACTAGTAGTTTTTGTATTAATAATACTTCATTAATAATTCTACGTTTCTGGAGTCTTTTGATCAACATAGACATTTGATTATCCTAGAAGTTTCTTAACCAGTTAACTGTGCTTGACGAGGAAACTAGACATGGAGAAACGGCAGTATTTTGTGTATTGACGAGTATACTCGTTATGCGTAAAAATTGGCGATCACTGGTTATTTAATTTGTAATTTTGACGAAAATCAAAATATATTTGTAAATTTCAAGATATTTGGAATATTTTGAGGCCATGCCGAAATGAAATGAGTAACTAAAAAGTATAAATAATTTGAGATAGATTTATGCTCACATCTCGATTTTCGTGATCCACGTTCATACGCACTCTGAAGAGAAGTCGCCACAGTTAACTGGTTAAGAAGATTAAATGCACTTAAAAAATAACATATTTCCAAAGTATGTCCCTTCATGAAAATCTCGCAATTTTTATTACCGTTTAATACTATTTCCACTACGGTGTGTGGTAGAACTAAATAATAAATTAATTAATTAAAGAAACCCCGATAAAGGAAATTTCAACTTCACATTTAACACTAGATTACCGGAGTGAGTCAATTTGACTCATTTACGATTTTATTGCTATATATATAGAAAAACTTAAATAATTTTTTAAAACAAGTGTTGGTTTTTAATAGAATAATGGAAAGTATAGAAATATTAATTTTATATCTAATAACAAATAAAGTTAATAAGATATCAATGCTCTATACTTTGATGGATATGTGCCCAACAATCTAGTGTTAACAAAAAGAAAATATTTGCAAAAACACGTATATATTTCCGCAAGAATCATTTCCATAATGTTCCATCCGCCTCCAAAGATTCCACGGTCCACACCCGAGTTCTTAATCAGCGTTCCAAGTAATTAGAATTTGCGAAACCACCGTGAACAATGACATCGACTAAACAATGACGTCTAACGAGCATCGGCACTTTAATTAGGACAAGTTCATTACGGCATAATAATTTCTGCCCGTAATTCGCCAGAGCTAATGATCGTCTAATCCCTCGAACGTCTATCACGGTGTTTCGTGTTTAATTAGAGACGATGTGCAACGACAAAACGTTTAGCACTTTTACGTGAGACAGCATGAAAGATGTGGTGCTCGTTTGCACGCGGGAGAAAAATAAAACAACGTGCACGTAGACGTTTAATGGTGACGATGGTGGGGATTTGATGATTGGGTAATTTTATATCGACATTCTATATAAACCCAACATTTCATTCTCGATCAACGCAAAACCAGAGAATTCGGGAAAGAACGAAGATGAAACTAATCGTGAGTTATGGCTTTACCGATTTATTCATTTGAAACTGTTGCAGTGGATCTGCTGACTAGCTAAAATGACTTATTAATGACTTATTTGTTAGATTGACGTTGACTTTTGATTGTGTATGTATTGTTAGAGTTTAATTAAATATTTTTTCTCATATCGGGAATTAATAATTGTACTCACTGCAAGTGTGATTATATTCACTCTCTGACCTATGAATTTTTCTTGCGGAGAAATATGAAGAAATTTAGTACTTCAACTGATTCTTCAGCAATCAATTAACATAAATCAATTAAAATAGAATTTTTTAAATTCCAATTAATTAAGTTAATTTTTTTATAGATAGAAGTTTCTTAACTGCCTTAAAAAATTATCCTAATTTAACACTAAAGTTACCGACGTTATACCAACTACAATTAATTGTGGTTATTATTTAATTTAGATATACTAAACAAATATTTTGGAAAAGAGTAACCAAGAGGTGGTTAATTAATTAATTTGATTTTTATAAGAGATAGGTGGAATATTTACTTTATGGCTCACATATGACATTGTGGAATTAAAAAAAATTAGGAACCGGTCATTCTGACCGGTAACTTTATTGTTAATAAAACACTAAATCATAATTCAAATATAAATCATCCTATAAAATTGTTACTTATCAGATCAAATACCACCATTTATTTTTAAAAGAATTATAGAATTCTCATTCTAAAAATGCCGAAAACAATTTTTAAATAATTTAAAATATAATAAAAAGGTATAATAAAATAATTGAAAGTAATTGTAGTGAAATTAAATCATTCATAAAGCAGAATAGAGAATAAACAATTTTCTTCTCCACAGAGTACTTTGATATTGACAGTGTCAAGCTGTTTGGCACTACCAACAGACAATGCCTTGCATTATGGTTACCATGGACCACCTGCGCCATTGGCTCACGACGGAAGGGTAGTCGACACGCCGGAAGTGGCTCGCGTAAAAGCAGCTCACCTTGCTGCTTTTGCGGAGGCAGCCTCCAAAGCTTCCTACGGTTCTCCCCATGAAGAAAATTATGTTTCCGAATACGATAACAGTGCTACTAATTACGGACCCATAAAACAGACCGGAGTTTACGGATTTTCGCAACCGGTACTTTACAGCGCAAGAATTCACCATGGTGGACATGGGTACCATGGGCCATCGGCGCCCTTGGATCACGAGGTAAACTTCCAACAATTTGAAACTTGCACTGTTTGGATTTGCAATTTTTTAATAGTGAAATTTAATAATCATAATAACATTATGAATTTTATTTTATTTTATTACGATAAAATAATGAATTTAACAGTGATATTATTAAAAAAAACAAAGTTTGTAAACTGTCTTTTCGAAATTTATATTGTTCATTGTGTTATGTGATGGAAGTTTCTCTGAAATTACATTTGGCACGAGATTTACGAGATTTTTTTTATAAGCATTTTTCAAATTTATAAATAACCAGTGAAGTAAATATTTGTCGTTTATTTCATAATATAAAAATTACCTAACGAATTCTCATCTTTGCCGCATGATTCCTCTTTTTTCAAAGTCTTGTTTAATTATCAAACATACAGCAGTGTTTATTACAGTATTAAAAACTAATATATTTCATTATTATTACATATTAATATATTAGTAGTATTTAATATATTTCAGTGTAACAGATTTCACGTCTGTAAATCTAGTGTCAAAATGTTTTTAAATGTAATAATAAATTTAAATGTTGAAATTATACATTATCATTTTCAACATTATTTTCAGGGTAGAGTGGTAGACACACCGGAAGTTGAGCATGCCAAAGCAGCACATTTTGCTGCCCATAAAGCTGCATCCAGCTTTGCATATGCACCAGTTGCATCCTACGAGGACTATTCTTATGGTGCCCCGATCCATGGCGCTTACCATGGCCCTGCTGCACCCTTGTCCCATGATGGAAGAGTGGTGGACACCCCTGAAGTCGCTCACGCTAAGGCTGCTCACTTTGCTGCCTATGCCAGCGCGGCTCATGGGAAACCATATACTTATGGATACTACTGATTGAAATTAAATTGCAATCTTGTAAAAACCGATTTAACTCTGGCTGTTCCGATATTGTTGTCTAGGTTTTAAGAAATACAACTTTAATGACAATGGACATCAGTGTGGTTATTACTTCCCTTGAAATTTTGTATTGAATTTTAAAATAGTTGAATAAACATGTTCATAGTTTATTATAAAAATAGATCATTCAAGCTTCAAATATTTTTTCGAACAATTATACTATATTTAATGCTTGGAAAAGGAAAAAGGAAGAGTAAAGTTTAATGGGGTTGTTCTAAGTACCCACCCCTTAAGGGGAACAACCCACGTGACAGCTATTTTTTTCCGCTTCCTTTAGGGATTTTTTTGTGATGAACCATTAAAATGTATAATTTTGGAATTTTTACCACACGTTTATTGATTCTTTTCTAGTCTATTGGAATTTTTGCAAGCAAAAATAACGATTTTAATTGACTTTACACCGTTCGAAAGACACTCATGTATTTCTGACAGTTGCCATGATTCCAGAAGTTTCGCTCAGCTGAAATAAAAAAAATCTAACGGCATTTTAATTTGTAAACCTAATACAAACCACTAAAATTTTGTTAAGGCCTCTATGTTACATGATTTGAAAGAGGTTCAATTTTATGAGAAAAATGTAAAAGGTAGGGGTCGAAGAGGTTGCTCAATCTTATGACGGTTTGATATTGCCAAAGACTAGATTTCCAAATGAAAATCTTTACTGCGGTTGAGATTTACTAACGATAAGACCACGAAAGGTGTAATCGTCCTCATTTCAATTTTATAATTCTTTTACAGTAAAAAGATTATTTAAACTATTTGCCCCTAAAATGGTTGAAAGAAATAGGCTATAATTTCAATACTTAATTATCATAATTATTTTTTCTAAAATGTACATTTTTAAGTATTCACGTAAGACTAAAATTGATATGTTAATCTTTTGCACTCTAATTACTTTTCAATTTTACCTGCACTCAATTCTGCTGCAATTTTTGTCTAATCTCAAAGTCAAGGCTTTAACTATGGTGCTCAATTAAATATTAGTAAAAAAACTATTTAATGCAACCGATCGTCTAATCATTGCCACCCTTATAATTTTTCTAGCACGTATGTAGAACATCCATTGTATCGAACGTCCTGAAAATGTCAATGGCGTTAAAAGAAGTCTGTCCGTTTTTTATGACATCCGCTACTGGGACATAACACCATAAATAAGCAGGTAAATGTCGATACACAGTACACACAATAGGCATTCCCTGTCAATAACCGCCACTGGCCTCGTCTGATACTTGTACCGGGTTACTGACACACCTAATCGCTTATTGACACCATAGGATTATCCTGAAAGCAGAATCATCGATCTTCCTTTCAATGAATGACTTAACAAATAATAAAACTTGATTCGAATTTCTATGTGGCTAAAATTGCAATACTTTTATACAGTGTTAATAATAGAATTAATTATTTAGACGACTTATATTTTTATTAAAATTGATCTACATTTAAATATTGAAATTATTGGTAATTGTTCTGAATGAGGTCAAATTGCTATTTGCAATTTTTTTGCTATCTGCGAGAAACAATGTGAAGGTCGAGTATGGAAATGAGTATGGATAGTTTTTATAATATTCAAAATGACATGGTCACACTAGCATAGAATTATTAAAGGAATGCATTTTAATTGGGGATTGATTGAAGTTTTAATTAAAATCGATTTATTAATCCTTGGCACTCTATTTTTGGACTCTACCTCAACTCAATTCTGACACAGCTTTTGACACCTTGCTTTACAATTTATTTCATGAGTGCCTTCACTGTAATTCAAAATTTCACTGCTAAAATAAGAATTGATCGAATTTAACATAATATTAATATTATGGAAATAATAATATCGCGTCGCGCCTCATTAATATTTTCAATTTAATACGTTTTGGAAAACTTGAGAATTTCCCATATACCCCATCGTTATTGTAGAGCAATGTCTACCGATGATTTTAGCCTTTAACGATTCACAAAATATACAATTAAATGAAATAGTGATAATTATTAAATTTTAGAATGGAACAAAGTTATGAATAGGCACAGCGCCTGAAAGAAAAATATAAAGAATTCGAAACATGATGTAACCGGAGAAATCGCTCGACAGAGATAATCACGAAATAATAAAGAATGTGACAAATAATAGAGAAAGTCCTCTCAGACACCTTCGCGAAAAATCTTCGACAAACAAAGTGTTTAAATAATTTCATATCTCACCTATAAATTCTTAATTAGTTCTTCACCAATTACAATTCTCTTCAACAGAAAACAATGTAATATTTTCAGATCAAAAAATTCACATTAATTCCTAGGTCATTCGTAGATTTCAAAATTCCAATTGATTCATAAAATTTTTTTTCTAAATAAAATAACAAATTTTTCGAAAGAATGCAAAATGTCTAAATCTTTCTTCGGGTATTAATTTCACTCTCGACACGAAAAGGAAGATGGAATGCAGAGCCAATTAATTAACAATATCGTTCGTCCTGATTCCAGAGGGTAACCGGAGAAAAGACAATGCTTGCACCGGGCGTGTCAAGATTATCTGGAATTCCATGGCTTTTGTTGGCCGATGTGCTATGGGAGTGAACTGTTATTAAGACGCCCACGTGGTAGTTCGAATAATTTCTATATACTTTGAAGATTTGTTTGTGCATGAAATTTATATTATAATTTTAGACAAAATTATGATGATTTAATATTTTATGAAAAAGACTTCATTTGATTGCACATTTGAACACGAAAAAATATTAATTTAATAAATCGGAGGCTTTTATCTTTAATTTGTGGCCTAGCAAAAATAGATTTCCAATAAATAGACAATTTTTATTTAATAACTCTGTAATAACAGAAAATATTAATTCAATGAAAAATTTGAATTAATTGTAAAGAAAAAAACTGGTTGAGTAAATAAAATCATTATATTATTCATAAACCTAGTGATAAAAAGGTATTAAGTCAATAAATGCAAGTTAAAATTAAGTAAGTTGTGACTTTTTTTAATTCAAATTTGAAAGAATAGTTTCTATTAATTTAGTATTTTTTTTTAACACAAAATGAAGAAGGGTAGCTTTTCACTGAAATAAATTTTTTCTTACTCTAAAGTTATTAAACAAAAATTGTCTATTTATTCAACCACTATTTTCAATAGGCCTCAAATAAAAATAAGTCTTCAGTTTTTTAAATTACTATGTTCCCGTAAATACTCATTCAATGCTTCATTTATTACAAATTTCCATTTCTCCTATTATCGAATAACTATCAAATTTATATTAAAAATGAGAAATATCAAATTTCAAACGGCACGATTCAATTTTGCTGGTTCTAAATGACCAACGCGATCGCTAAAAGAGAGAAACTCGAAATGAAAAGAAGAACGACCTCCAAAAATTCTATTATATCCATTCGAAATTTGCACAACCGCCCGCTCAACAAAGAACGACATTCCAAATGTCTAACATCTCGCAAACTGTCGCATTCTTGCGTTTCATAATAACCCAAGTTTCTAAAACGTGACAAGGAATCGTCGTAGATTTCTAAAATTAATTAAAAACTCAGCTAGACACGACAGGTGTCAGACAAAACGCAAAAAAAACATAGTAAAGAGATAAAAGAAGAGAAAAAACGTTGAAAAATGTGGGCAAACGAGCTGCATGCGTGGACGGAGGCGTACGTGCGTGACATACCTTCATTCTCCGATCTTTCGATCCACTTTGCAAAGTCGATTTGCAAGAACGAATTTTGCAACAGGATCGTACCGTTGGAGAATAACAAATAATTGTATATTATTCTTGCTTGACTCTTTTACATTTGTTTTCGTTTTTTTTTTTCTCGTAACATCTGCAAGTTTCAATAGTTTCTGTTTTCCGTTGTAGAAATCTCTAATTATCCCCTTAACCTACAACAACGTGTAACACTTGTGGTAAATCCCATAGAAAATTTCGAAATCTTCCCGAAATTAGTAAATTCAACATACCAATTGGTCACGTAACAGTCAAATCATTTCTATACTATTAACCCCTTGCTCTACGATTTATTTTCTGACTGAATGTATAATACCTCAGAATTATTTGCTGAAATAAAAAATGATCACTGACTTGTGATATAACATAGAACTTAATGCAATACTACTAGTATAGAAATAATTTGATGGTTTCGTGATTATCTAGTATTTCCAATTTAATATTTTTTGGAAAATTTCAAAATTTCCTATTTCCTCACCGCGTCTGCCACGCGTCAATGTAGGGCAAGGAGTTAATATTATACTATTAATTATTTCTATAATACTTATATTATTAACAGATATATTACTAATACTCCGTTCAGTTAGATGAAATATGAGAAATCAGTGACAAATTTTGATCTCAGAAATCAATTCTGAGTTATTGCGCGCGCAGTCACTGAAGAGATCGAAGGTCAAGAGGTTAAATACGTTAGAGTAAATTGGAGTAATTAAATACAATACATCTCTAATGACTAACAGTTTGAAAATACGTCGAGTTCTAATGATATTGCAAATTTAAATGGATCATTTTCTTAACTCTTTCGAATTTATAAAGTACGTAATGGAGAATGTAAAAAGGACAAGGGAAAGAAACCGAACTGATATTTTACGGGGCAATAATTTCTCAACGGATTTCCACTGCAACAAAGATTGCGAATATCGGCATGCCAAATGGAGAAAGATTCGTCTCGCTCAATCATGAACGATTGATTGGTTCCAAGGACGCACAACGACCTTCCTTTTCACCGACCTACGTTCTCCTACTTTTTTCACCTCGCCCATTCATTTTAATTGCGTTTTGTCCCTCTTCTTTCCCTCGATATGCAGTCTTCGCTCCGAATTCATCGAGGTCACAGTAAGAACTCTGCTAGAAATACTTCAAACGACTTCTTCCTGGGATCATCGTGAAAATTTAACTCTTTTTCATCTCGCTGGATTCTAATATTCAGTGGAATATGAACTTTTAAATTGCAAAACAAATTTGGTAGTTGCAACAGTTCTATTTTTATTTCAGCAATGTAAATCGAAATATGATGAAACTACTTTGCAGGAAAAGTAGAAATTTGAACAGTTCAATAAATTCGTTAACACGAAACCTACCGAACCGTTACTAGGTTTTTCCTAAAAATTATTTAACACGTTGAAAGCCATAGGTATTTCGTTAGTTTCATCATTTCTGCTGAAGTGAAACTTTTTCTATTAAATTCATATTTTTATAAAACTGAAACTTTAAAGAAACTGATATATAGATATCCTAAAGAGCTTTATCTTTTTAATGTTAATATTTCATTACTCAATATGTTACAAAATTCATAAGTATTACAATTTCAAAGTTACATGAAATTTCATTGAATTTAATAACGTCGATCACCGGTGACTTCCATGGAAGTCAACGTGTTAAATTAATAAAATATCCGTAAAGTAAATATTCCACTTCTATCTTATAAGACCTAAATTAATTAATTCGCCGTCTTTTTCTCCTCTTCAGTTCTCTTTCTCTAAAGTAGGCATTAAATATATTTAAATTTTTGTACATATAACGTAGTTGTAATGTTAATTAAATCATTATTTTTGAAAGCAGTATGAGTTCATTTTTTAGAAAAATTAAGTTAGTTTCCTCTGAACATAGGTGCTACATTTAATATTTTTAAAAATAAAATACGTAATAAGAAGTACTAAATTTATCAAGTAGATAAGTTTGAATTTCAAAAGTATAATTCTTTAAATTTTTTTCATATTCCTCTCAACAGTATCTCCAAACAAATTTCCTAAAATTTTTCATTCTTAAAACTGCCTTTGCAATTCCATTCTACAAAGAAAAAAATTACAAAAAGAGCCTTCAATTTCCACGATCAATTCTGCATCATCCACCAAACCTCCATACGTCACATTCAATAATTTCCAACCACTCGATGTTTCTCCTCTCACCATATCGATTTCAAACCACCATAAAAAAGTCTCATTTCCGGCTACCCAGGTGGTCATACCGATTCCCTTTCAAAGTCTTCTTTTTTTGCCCCATGAAAGAGAGAATCGTCGAGGAATTCCTGAGTATGGCGATGCACCTGACCTCGGTGAAAGAAAAGTCCTCCGCACGGGAATCCAAGACAGGAAATGGGACAGTGGCTGGGCCTTATTAACGTAATGTCAATGTCAGGACTTTAGGTGTAGCACTTGCTGCAGGGTGTGGTCCCCTCCTACGGGTCGTCGACTCCCTACCAGATTCACATATATAAAAGGAGAACCGTGCTCGGACAGGGTACGACATAACAGTCCATACCTTAGGGCGAGTACTGGTTTAATCATCCAGCAGCGCTTTTAGAGTAGAATTAATCATGAAAATTATTGTAAGTATTTTCATTTAGGCTGTAGAATTTGTGTCGATGAGGGATTCGGAATTTTATGGTGTATCGGACTGTTTGATTCGGTTTTCATGAGGATGAGGGTGATGTTTGAGAGTTGGGAAGTGTAAAGGGGTTGATTTGCTGTTGATGAAGGGTGATGTGATTAATGTTGATTTAATACGGTGGAGAAGTAGTGCAATGTGACTTAGATATTATTTTTAATTTGTTTTTGTATGTAAGTGGTGTAGATTTGATTTTGCACAATTGTTTATTTTAATTTATTAACCATTGCGAATTCTGAGGTTGTAGATGGTCAGGTAATTCGTTGAGGGTTGGAGTTTCTCTGATTTTACAGAATTATTTATTTTGCCTAGGGTTGATACATTTGTTATTAGAAGATATATAGATTTATTAATTTATTAGAGGAAGTCCAAGGTTTTAAGTTTTCAGACTTATTACTAATGGTGCGGTTTCAGTTTTATGGAGACACGTGAATCATGGGAATTTCAATTATTTAGAATGTAACACATCAGTGTGTTACATCACTGAATTCATCGGTATTTCGCTAATTTTCATTTTTATCAAAGTAAAAGTTTTTTTATTAAAATTACATCTTTACAAAGTAGAAGTCCTAATTATCAATTCAGTAATGTATGTTTTATAAGATGGACGTAGAATATTTACTGCATAACACCCCTATTTGTTTGCAAAAGTTAAAAAAAAAAATGAAAAACCAGTCATTCTAACTACCTTGGTAGATCTAGTGTTGATATCAATATTTAAATATTAGAAAATTCATAAATATCGCAATTTGAAAGTCAGAAGAAATTTCATTGAATACAATAAACACTACAATGGTGTTCAAACTGTTCTAAATATCATTCTTCATCCCCATGCACTTCAATCACACTAAAATATTCGATTTTGCACAAAATTTCAGATCGTCTTCACCGCTTTCTGCGGCATGGTCCTCGCCACCCCTGGATATATAGCACCATTGCCTTACGCATATAGGCTCGGTGTCCCTTTGGCTTATGATGGAAGGATCTTGGACACACCGGAAGTAGCACAAGCAAAGGCAGAACATTTGGCAACCCAAGCATACGAGGCTGCCAGGAACACCCTCGGTTATGCATATTTACCTGCACTGGCACAAGTTTACTCACCTGCAATTGGCTATGGCGCACCCATAGGCCCCGACGGCAGGGTCGTCGATACTCCTGAGGTCGCGCAAGCTAAAGCTGACCATCTTAATGCTCATGCTCAGGTAATATTTTGAGAATTTGTTTAACTAATTTTTCTAACTTGGTATAATTATTTATTTCATTAAACTTTGCGTATTCTAAGGCAGATTGTGCTTAGGGTATTATCTGACGTTTTGAATTTATCTGATTTTATGGAAATATTTATTAAAATTTGCGAATTCTGACGTTACTGATGCTCAGATGATTCTCTGGGGATTTGGGTTTTCTCTGATTTTGTATAATTGTTTATTTGATTAACATTTCCGAGTTCTAAGGGTGGTGATGATCGCTTAATTTTTTGAGTATTCGGGGTTCTCTCATTTGTTGGTATTAATTAGTTTATTAAAATTTGCAGATTTTGGGGCTGCTGATGCTTAGATGATTCTCTGGGTATATGTTTTTTTTTGGATTTTGCGTAATTATTTATTTTATTAATCATTGCAAATTACGAGGCTGCAGATAGTCAGGTCATTCTGGGGATGCCAGGTTTCTTAAAAATTACTTGCAAACCTACTTTTAAAAATTCCCACGTACTTCCTAAAATTCTACGCAGTGGCGGACTAAGGCTAAAGCGGGCCCTAGGCAACATTGTAAATCCGGGCCTATTTTTCAGTCATGACACATACTTTGCGTTTGGTAGTTTGGTTTAAAAAAAACGGGCCCTAGGCACGTGCCTAGGTTGCCTAGGCCTTAGTCCGCCCTTGATTCTACGCAATCAAAACAAATATATCAATGAACACTATAAAGAAATAAAATGAATAATCAGATGCACGCAGAAATCCGATTTTTTTTTTATTACAGGAAGCTGCGAGACAGCTTGGATTACTTCCTTATGGTGCACTAGCCTATCCATCGAGTACCGTGTACGCCTATGGTTTCGGTTATGGTGCTCCTCTTGCAGCTGATGGCAGAGTAGTAGACACACCGGAAGTTGCTCGAGCAAAAGCCGCGCATTTAGCCGCGCACGCCGAAGCAGCAACAAGAACCGAAAAACACTGATAATTTTCGACTGACATGATTTAAATTTAATCACCCTGAATGACTCCATAAACCTGGAGAGCTCTGTGCCATTTTTGTGAATTCACCATAAAGAAAATTCATAATAAACATTCTCGATTCTTGTTTAATTAATCCATTTACTGTATTCCTGATTTTTCTCATTGTCTTCGCAAATATTTTGCAACATGATTATCACGTTTTAATTGAAATATGTAAAATAATGAATTATTTCCTTCCCAATTATTTCTTCAGCGTTCAACAAACGTTTCATATTGTTTTAATAATTGTCGCGATAAGGAAGTATAAGAATGGTTATTATATTTTCTTTCAATTACAATTTCCTATTACATAGAAATTCGAAGTCTCATTAAACACATTCCTTACTTACATTCGCAAAAATAATTAAAAAAATTGTGATGCGACGCTTAGCTGATAATGAATAAATATCTGCCAGAGATATCTCTACATAAAAAATTCTAACTGAAGTTTAATAAAAGATAAATAATTACCTTTGACTATTGGAAAAATTTCTCCGCCCACAAAGGGGTAAAGGGATGTAAAATAAAATAATAAAGAATAAACCACCACGAATAATAATACAATCGATATCAAAACATTAAATATAAAAGACACATAGGTAAGTCACGTACACACAAATTACGTTTCATACACTTCGCTTTCTTTTATGAAAAGATTTCGAATGTGTTAATTGTTCAATTTATTATACAATACAATCATATAGATTTCCCTAATTTAAGTGATTTCCGCGCCATTTCAAGCGCACCCTCTCTAGTTTGATGGCCACCGGTAAACATAGCAGCATGGACAAATACAGCACCTTCAATTCCACAGACTTCAACAAGTTTCTCGTCTCGCAACCCTGCCCAAGGTTCTGGCAAAGGTATCCTATATATACAAAAAAAGGTGGAATCGCAAAGCAACAAGGTGAAGAACAGGTGCAGCTCGATTTTGCCGCATTAAGCATACCTGGGAACAAAACTAGAGTATGTTACTGGAACTGCTCGAATTCTATATACATCTCCTTGGAAAATGATATATTTTAAGGGAGGTTCTACGTTTAATTCTTTCTCCAATGTGTATAGATGATCAGACCATGGCACGAATTGAGAAAGCTCTATAATCTCTCCGCTGGGATCAACCTTGATAATTATTAAATTACATTTTTTTATAACAATGTAAGAAGTAGAAATTAAAGTAAAAAACTACATGAGCTGGAAATTGCAGGCATGCCTCGAACAATACGATTCAATTGGGTCTGGCTTATTTGATAGCAATGATTTATATGATTTTGGCGATAGATTTCTCTGAAATCGACGAATTTACACCAAGAAAAATTGACCATGAATTCATAGTTTATTAAAGTAATAGCAAAGTTACTAAATAAAAATAAAATAAATCTAGTATATGATTTGCCTAATTATATTATTTATTGTGACTATATCATTAAATAATCTCAGTCGAAGTCCGTGTATCTTTTCAGTGCAAAAAAACTCATGTAAAACTTAGAATCTAATTCTAAAATTGTACTTTGAAAAAATTCGATTTCATCAGGCTCAGTTACAATAGACTCTCGTCATTTGCATTTCAACGTGAAGTCGGGAAAAAAATTAGTGCTGTATAAATTGGCAGGAAACATATACCTATGATATATTTTTATGTAACTAACAATGGCTATGTGGTAACTCGATATGTGTTCCATTGAAACACTCTCTCATTATATTCAAATCTGTGCAATTATTATTCAGTAGAAGCGCACTGGTGCTCCAGCAACAATTTTACCATTATTAATTACAAATTTATTACGATAAATAAAACATAAGTATCTCTTCACCTCAAACCGTTTCTCAATACCATCCTGTACAATAGACCTAGCTGGTAGCCAAGTTTCCACTGTGTATTGTATAATACGCATAAATTCCTCCCCAACTAATTCCATAGCTTTTTTAAACTGCACTTCCTCATCTACATCTTTTTTATTCCAAGGTGCATTTAAATTTGCTACTCGAGAGGATAGATCTGTTACAATACGATACCTAAAAATGTAATATTCCCTACACATCTGCTGGAATGACCACTAACTAAGTAGTTACAAATGTCTTACAGTGGTTCTGCATCAAACATGGGAATTCCATTGTCTATACCATCAATTTCTACGATCATTGTGTTGTATATCTTCTTGAAGACTTTTTCAGTTTCATTGTCACTCAACTCTGGATATAATTGTTTAATAATCTCATGACCAAAATGACAGTAAATTAAACCTGCACTACTCAATTTTATGGTCGAATCGTAACCTGGTTTTTTTATGACTGTGCTTATTGATTCATTGAACGTTCTAGTATAACATTTATGAAAGGAAATGTAGAGATTGATAGATGATAATGAACTTAGGAGTGAAAAAATATAAAGTATACCTCATGTGATGGTCGTAACGATGCTTAGATGGATCATATATTTTACCAACGTCTACTACGATATCGCAAGTGTCCAAAATACTATCATCTCGCGATCTATGAACAAATATCGTGAACTGCACTAGAACTTATCCTAACAAATGCTACAGTGAAAGAATACGAATTCTAACCTGCCACAGATAAAATTACGAGTATTCTTCTCCAAATAACAAAAAACAAATCAAAACTATAGAGAACAAAGTGTATTTTGCATTAAAACAATAATAATTCTGAATAATGACGCAGGTATTGAAACAAAAGAATTAGAATTTTGTGAAATTATGAGTATTCTTCTTTAATTGTTGACATAGATATAAATAAAACTTAACCTTCCTGGTAACAAAGTGGTTATGAGATGTTCTTACCTTACGATGTCAGCATCTTTATAACGTGGTAACAATTTCAGCAAATAACAAGCTAAAGCTTCATCGCAGTGAAATACTCCGTCGTGAGTGCCAATTTTAATATTACTCATTGTTACAAAACTTCGAAATCTTGTTTGTGTATAGAGGTTAGAAAAAACGAAACGCGTACGTCTAAAAGAATAACAGATAATCTTCTCTATCACCATGTTCTCACGTGAAGGAAATAAAGCGATTGGATTCTTTGCAGAAATTCTCACCCACACGAATGTTAAATTAATTAAAAATAACAAATATCAGAGTACACCGGGTACACGAGAATACACTACTGAAAACAGTTCTATCTAGCGGTTCCTCTTTGAACTATTGGACGTTAATAATCCTGGAATTTTTGGAGACTTCCGGTGTGGCCATTGAATTCGAATTTGATCAATGTTATTCTTTTATTTAAAATTATTACGACGGAAAATTGTAATTCTAATAGGTAATAAATAGAATTAAAAATATTCTTGACAATGTGCAAGTAGAATTTGAAATTTTACTTG
The DNA here is from genome assembly GCA_910591515.1 of Cerceris rybyensis. NCBI lineage: Eukaryota > Metazoa > Arthropoda > Insecta > Hymenoptera > Crabronidae > Cerceris > Cerceris rybyensis. The sequence goes on along the minus strand of OU342802.1, from coordinate 9,089,099 downwards.
GGTAAATTTTCTCATGCTAATTCCTATATTCTACGGTAAGAGCTACTTGGAAAAACTTATTTGTAAGCCATTGAATGGCCTGGATGTCACTGACAATATTTATATTTATGAATTTTTGTGTTAAATTGAATATTTCTGTATTGATGTGAATAAAGTCGAATACTGTTTAACCGTTTGTGGTAAATGAAAATTATTTGCACGATGGTACATCAGAAAATGATACAAATACTTTAACCCATCACCAGCCGCAATTCAAAAATACAAAAAAACTTAAATGACGTATATAATAAGATTCATACTAATCAACTAGAATACAAAAATGAAAATGTATCACAAAGAGTTAAAGATGAAATCCAGGTGACATTCAACGTATTAAGCTATAATTAAAACGCGTTATTATCAAAATAAATAAAATGACTGGAGTCACCTTTAACACTAGAACTACCAGACCAGTCAAAATGACTGGTACACAATTTTTTCAAAAAATTCTCCAAGTTTATATAAGAGTCGTAGAATAAATATTCTACGTGTATATCAATAAACATAAATCACCCAATCGATTAAATTTTCCGCTGCTTGATTCCCCCTTTTTTAAAGTACTTATTTAATTTATTAAAATATGTTGGATTTGACGCCGGTAGTTCTAGTGTTAAAATGAACGGCTGAAAGTACAAAACGAAAGACAGAAAAAATGCATGTAGTATACAATTATTATTGACATAGTAGACTTCCTTACATTATTACGGCATAGATATACTTTCATACATCGTAAAAATACATGCGCGTAACATCGTGACGTAATACATATTTACAAAAATGATCGAAGTACACGCAGAATGATGGAGACCTAAAGTTCTCTTCTGAACGCATTGCCTATCTAAATCACTAAATGGAGCGGAAGAAGTTCAGATGTAAAAAATATACATACTTTTATATTTCTATTTCTATTTATATATTTATATATATATATACTTTCATTAATAGGAATTTCGACTTGAAGTACCACTTTTCCGCTAATCGTTAGAGAATAAACTAATTAAGGGTAGGAAAAAGAAAAAAAAAGAGAGAGTCATTGATAGTCGTATGAGACATTAAATCGTAGAAATTTAACTGATCGACCTGAAACATACTGTCGTTAACATGTCGAACAGTAAATTGAGTATTTTTCATTTAATTTCTCATCGACGTGTTATATCGCTCACGCCGCTGTCGTCTGACGTATATACTCGTCGCGTGGACGTATGTGCAGTTGCATCAATCTGAAAAGTGCACCGTCAGACTGGCAAAGAAGAGGCTATGTAATTGAATTTTCGAATTTTCAAGTAGCTGTCACAGGGAATTATGAATTCTTCCGTGTCCCAGTTTTTACCTGCAAAAGTCCTGAAAGATTCATTGAGAGAATGAAATTCATTTTGCTCGTGTCAGTGTAGAAACGAGGGAGAGAAAATTGTCGACGAAATATTCAGAGTACTCTCAACCATTGGAAATATTCTTTTGCTGGAAATTTCTTCGTAAAATTTGCGAGATTAATTCCATAATCTTTCTCTGCATGCTGCATTGGTATTTACACACTTGGAGCAGAAATTGGGAGTTGCTTTCAGGACTTCTTATTTCAATAATAATTCTAATGGCTTACAAAATTAACAATAGACATATAATCTCTTGTAATTTTTGCGTTTTTAAATAATTCTGCCGCTAATTATAAAAATGGTGTAATTAAAAAATTTCTAAAATTTCTAAAATGAAACATGAGTGAATTATTTTGTAGAAATAATGAAAAATTCAATCATTTAACAATTTTAGAGATGTCTGCTAAGATTTAATTAAGATATATATTAATAATTTTTATTTTTTTAATTATCGGCAATCATTCGAAAAAGCTAGTTGTAAATTTTACAGTATCAGACAACTTGAGGGAAATATGTCTGAAATTCTATTTTACCAGAAAACCACTAGAGTGATTATTCAAATAAAACTATCTCAATTTTCGCTGTATGGTGAAATCCTCGCCAAATTCTGCTTTGAGCAACGTAAAACTACCCTTGGAATGACTGATCTCTATTGAATCATTATCGATCAACACTACGATCAGCATTCAATAGAATTAATTCGATAAAGCATCGCTATTAAATGTACGTTTATAAATATGAAATCCTGGCAATTTCAATGAAGTCATCTCATCAAAATCTCCTGAAACACTCGACTTAGGAACCGACACAAATCATTCTCTGCATCAGAACTGTTTCCCTATGGGAATCTCCTCTATGTTTCATTATCTCCTGTCCTCTTATTCTCGAAATTCTCTCCATTTCGTGAATTTTGGGAGGGAAACGAGCAATAAGTGGAAGGAAAAGACGATAGCAAAGAGAGGTCAGGTGAGGACAGCTTTGCTCTGATCAGGGGTTCTTAATTTGAGTTCTTTTAACATTGCTCATTCGAAGAAGCCTTTTTTAACATTTAAGGAAATTGCATTTTGGTTAGTTAAAATTTTTTCTTATATCTAAATTTTGAATTTTTATAATGGGTCGAAGTTTGAAGTTAAAATCGGGTAGCTGATGAAACTGCTTTGGAAATGTCACCTTCATCGACTTAGTTACTGTCTTGGATATTTTAAAAATGGAATTTTAATAGTACAAATTGTATTTGTATTTCGAGTCATCAGCATTATTTGAAAGCTGCGAACTATTATAATTTAATTACTCAAATTTTCGATCTTTCTATAAACTGAAATGTTCACGAATCAAATTAATTCCACCATTTAAAATTCCATTTTTAATGTTTTCCAATATGTCATGATCTGACTAATCATTAAACACAAAAGAAATTTAGCTAGAATATTATCAAAAAGAATATTCCAAAGCTACTATCCAGACATTAAATTATTCGTAAAATTATACTTTCAACATTTGCCAATATTTCATCTAACTAATCATTAAACACAAAAAAAAAATGGCAAAATAATCTCAAAAAGAATATTCCAAAAATCAGATCTGAGAAATTCAGACATACTCCATTCTACAATAATCATTAAGAACCCCCGTTCCAAAAGCTAAACTGCAAACAGAGAAATCCCTCGATTCTCAAATACTCTCATCCCCTAAAAAAAAAATACATGCGAAATCTCATTCTACCCGACGCGTGGTTCCGTTCGTAGCCATAGACTAGGGTCGCATTAATTTTAATAAGTGTGAATCCACCACATGTACAGGGTTTATGGCAATGCTGAGGAAAGGAAGGGCCCTCTTCCATGGGGTCTTACCTATTAACATTATAAATATACACTAAAGGAGTCCTCGGATTCACGAATTACCAAAATCAAAACGTTCATTAAAACACAACGACGGTGTGAGACTTTCGCCGTAATTATCCCCATTTACCATTATTTATGGGGACATATTCTATTTCGCACATCGTGCTGACAACTTTGGCTCTCTTCGTCGAAAGCAGTGCCCTCTTCGCAGACGAACCGGAAGTCGAGGACCTGCCTCGATGTGAAGCCCGGTGAACAATAATGGAACAGCCTACAGTCCCTGGTATCACCATAGAACCGATACATCTCCTTTTCCAGACAATTGAAGCTTCCTTGCTTCTTCCAACTCGAGGACTTCCGGTTAAACGGCCGTTGGGTCGTTGACTCAGTAAATCTCTCAACTTCTGGCCTTTCCAGATTCAATCTAGACGTTGTTTCTAATATCGTAGTACTTTCCACAGGAATTACAGTCGTCTGTTCTGCCTCAATTGTCGAGGATTCTTCTTCTGTAATTTTATTCCCATGGGATTCACCAAAATGCGATTTAGTGGAGATATCATAAGCTGATGTCACTGTAGTACTGATAACATCCAAGTCCATGAAGGTGAACGATTTTCCAGTTGAACTTTCTGGTACTATTGTCGTTTCAGCTTTTTCCAAAGCTTTTTCTACGACAAGGGTGGTTAATTTGGTGATGGGGTAGGGAGTGAAATTCTGAAGGTCTTGCTTAGAATTTTCCTCCCTCCTTAGACTACTTGGAGACGTGTGTTCACTTGGACTTGGCAGCTGATCGTTTTTATTCTTATTTGAATTCTCAAGTGGACGTGTCGATTCTTCCTTCCTCTCCAATTTACCTTCTAGAATATTCTCTTCACTCCTTCCAACTTCCGTCGTTATTATCGTCGCTTCCGTTGTAGTTTCCATGGCTTCGGCATCCATGGTGGTCGTTGACATTGTTGTAGTTGTTTTACGTGACAAAAGTGGGAATTTTCTGATCACTGGTTTCGGTGCTAACTCGTTGTACGACTTTTGAGGCTTCGCGGGTTTTGGGTTCAGCAAGCTTAGTCTGGGTTTTATGATCACTGGGTTGGGACTTGTCGTTGGAGGAAGATAATTATAAACCTTTCTCACTCCAATTGGTTTAAATAATTTTGGAGGTGTTGGACGTATTGTCGTCGTTGTCGTTGATGTTGTTGTTGTCGTTGTGGACGTCGCGGAGGTTGTTGTTAACAATGAGTCTTCTTCTTTATCAGAGTCTTCATCAGAGTCTTTATCAGAGTCTTTATCAGAGTCTTCATCAGAGTCTTTATCAGAGTCTTTATCAGAGTCTTCATCAGAGTCTTTATTAGAATCTTTATCAGAGTCTTTAACCTCGTGTTCTTTCTCGACCTTGGTCTCCACTTTCTCTTCAACATTTTCAGCCTTCGTTTCCACTTTCTCTTCAACATTCTCAGCCTTCGTCTTCACTTTCTCTTCAACAATCTCAGCCTTTGTTTCTATTTTTTCTTCAACATTCTCAGCCTTTATCTCCACTTTTTCAACATTCTCAGGCACTGCTGTGACTGGAGTGCTATCAGCCAATTTTTTTTCTTTATCCAACGCTTCCTTCTGTTTTTCATCACTCAGGTTATTTGTATCAGTTGGTTCGCGTTCCTTGTAATTCTGCGGCTCGTAATTATCATCAACATAATCATGTGCGATGTTCTCAACAGACTCGGGAGATTTCTTCGTTTCTGTCGTTTCTTCGTGCCTTTCTTTCGGCAATTCATCGGTGAATTTTAAAACACCTTCGGTGCTGTCTTCAATGTCTTCTGATTCGTCTTCTGCTGTTCCTTCGAGTGTCTTTTCTCTGGAGTCTGAAGATTCTGCTGAATCGTTGGTTTCTATGGACATTGTTGTGTCTTCATGGCTGCCAGGATCTTCGTATTCATCCTCACCACTGATTTCTCGAGAATTTTCTAAGTATGTCTCAGTAGAATCATGATACTCTGAAGATATTTCTTCCGAAGCGATTTCTTCGATGCTTCTGATCGTTGAATCTTCCTTGGACTCTGTTTCTTCTTCGTTTCTGAACTTCAAGCTTTTATCTTCTCTATGAGATAGACTTTCTTTTGATGAATCCTCAAATTTCATGCTCTTACCTCGTCGAGAACTTTTTATTTTCAATTCTTTCTCCAAAGTTTCTTCAGATTCATCCTTATATTCCTCACTGGTTATGGTGGAGGTTTCTTCTTCGATGGTTTCTTCAATGGAAGCTTCTTCTTTGTAGTATTTCTTCTCTTCTAAAGAAACATTTTCTTCTATGATGTCCACAGAATGTTCATCTTCCTCCGTTGATTCTACCTTTTCCACAGACTTTTCATTTTCTTCAGCAGGTGTCTCAGGATTAGTATTTTCAGGGGAATTAATTTTCTCACTAGATTTGTCCTGCTTTTCTAAATTATTCGGATATCTCTGAGCAGGTCTGAAATCGTTTGTTTCACCTCTAAGAATATTTTTACCTGTATCTTCATCTTTTCCTTCCTTTAGACTTTTATAATTATTTTTTTCATCGACGGCTCTCGTGTCAACTTCTTTGGAGGTTTGGAATTCTGGCTCGTCGAAAATCTGCTCGTTGATTCGTTGAATATGAGAATCATTCGTTGATATCTTTTGTTCTTTCGTTTCTTCTTCCTCAACTTCAACATTCTCCTTTGGCTGCTTCTTCTTCGCAGAGATTCTTCCTTTCGGTAATCTGATCCTCGAACTCTTTCTTCTCGTAGTCTTCGGTTCATCTTTCTTCAGCATTTCTTCCTCAGTTGCGACCGTGCTGGATAAATTAATAGACTCGGTGTTTGCTTCAATATTTTTTAAAGTATCAACACCTTCTGATACTATATCCAAATCGTAATCCTCCAAGGCGACAGGTGTCTCTTCAGGCTTGCTCTCCTCGCTAGTAGAAATTATTGGTAACTCCGTAGAAGCATTTGCCTTATTCTCTTTCGAATCTTCATTTTGTCCAGTTGATTTTAATTTACGATACTCCTCAGTGTCTAAAATAACAATATCGAGGACCCTCTCATCTTCCGGATGCTCCTCATCCTTTCTCTCACCCTCATGTTTATCCTCCACATCTGAAACAGTTTCTAAATCTTCATTCTTCACCAAATCCTCCATCTTGTCCCCTGAATCTGCAACATCTATCTCTTCCTTTTCTTCAGCCTCTGCAACTTCATCACCTTCCTTTTCCTCATCTACAACTTCCTCGGCACTGTGTTCCTCCACATTTAATTCATGATCATTCAAATTCTCATCTTTCTCAGACTTCTCAACACTCTCAGACTCTTCTTCACTATCTTCATGTCTCGCATCCAAATGTTTCGAAGCCCTAGTTTCTAAATCTTCCCACGAACGATCATCGATTTTGTCCTGAATCTTTCCAAATTTCTTCATCATTCTATTCTCACTAGCTCGAAGAATATCTCTTATCGAATCATCATTAATCTCTCCACTGAACAAAATATCTCTAAACTTCAACAAACTCTGCTTTAGTGACTTCGCATCATTAACCTTTCTTTCTTCTCGTTTCTTCTTATCTTCCGTAATAGTTGAAGTCTCCCTTTTCTCAGAATCCACCCCATAAACGAATGCTTCAATGGGATTCTTCTTCTCCTCCAAAGATCGTTTGCTTCTCTGAGACTTCGTTCCATTTGCTTCTTTTGCGTTTCGACGATTATTTCGAATTTTTGGCACGTCTCGATAGAAAGGATCGAACGTTTCGTCTCCTTCTTTGTAATCGTCGTAACTCGCTGGTATTGTTGGCAATGGTAAAGTCACTAATTGTGTGGTGTTCAATGATCTTCCGGATTCATCGCTCACACTTGCTTTTGCTGTGACTATTACTCTTGATTGGGATGGTAGCAATGGTGGAGGATTCTGAACGATTCGTTGGATATCAGGAGGTGGAAGGTTTATGGTGATTTGTTGAGGTTTTAGCTGAGGAATTTGTACAGTGGGTAGAATGTGAATGTGTTGAGTGACTTGTTCGTTGGATTGAGAGGATTGGGTTGGTTTTGAAGTTCTTGGAGTGGGATAAAATGATCTTACTGTTGTTTCTACGGTTGGAGGAGTGGGTAGGAAGTTTCCGGATATCCTATGCTGCTGAGAACTCTGACTGGTCTTCGTTTGAACGATACGAGAGACTTCCGGTGGACTTGGCACGGGGGATATTGTCAGCTTTGAGACCTGCGGACAGAGGAGATTGTTGAATGTGTAGATTTTCGACTGGGTAGCATTTATTAGCGATTTTACGCATAAAATTTACATTCATGCACATTCAAGTCAGCCTTTTGCAAATCTAATTGACCTTTTTGCAATTCTAATTGGCCCTTTGGCAAATCCAACTGGTCCTTTTACAAATCTAATTTGCCCTTTTGCAAATTTAATTGGGTCTTTTGCAAATCAAGTACTTGTACTTGAATGTTGCATTTGAAAAAATAATTTGACTAATTGAACGAGCATTTTTGTATACTTCCATATGTCACTTTTCTACAAAAGAACAGTACGGATTTTCTCGAAGTTGTATTTTTAAGAATTATTGCAAATTGCCTGCACACAATTTTTATACATTCTACTAATTATGTAATTGTGAATTAAGCAATATGCACTGACTACAATAAATTACTAATCACTTCTAAACAGTAAATATCTGTACCATTTTGTAATAAAATTGTTGAGTTATTTAAGTAAAATGTCCAAGTGGATGTACTTGACTTTCAAAAGGGACAATTCAATTTGCAAACTCAAAAATTAAAATGTGCATTGTAAATAATATACTGTTTGCTTCTTTATATATTTAAAGAGACCGGAAAGTAATGTTGTTTTATTACATTACATTCAAACAAATAAATTTGCAACAAGCTTTCATTATTAATAAACGATATAATCATCCTTATGATCAACAAATTTTTTTCATCTAGTGTGCAAATTTTTAACAGCGAGTAGATAAAATTCAATTGTTCTTTGAGCAAAATATCTAAAGAAACGACGTTACTTTCTAATCCTCCTAATGAAAGAGAACCGCGTGAAACTTTGCAAAAAATAATTTTCTGTGGTCGAAGAAGTTTGAGGGGCACTATTTTCGTATATATTAATAACTATATATCATAACAAAGACGTTAGGACCATCAAATAGTAATATACAGACTGCGGATTTTTATGCATTTATGACAAATTAAATACGGCTAAAATATACAAAAAGGACATAATATAAAAATATATCTAAAATATCCAAAGTATGGTATTTGTTGTAATATTTATTGAGTGCAATAAATCCCTAGATAGGTTTTCCTATCTCACCTGCATTTGTGAAACTCGAAATTTGCATAAATATCCGCAGTCTAGTAATATATATATGTACAATACCAAAATTATTTTATGAGAAAATTCTATTAACATTTCATTCCAAAAATTCCAAAAATTCGTCATCAACTCGAAATTACCTTTCCCTTATTCGTCGACTGCACAGCCTCCAGTGGTCTGATGCCCAGTTCTCCATTATCACGATACTCAGAGGTCTCTCTAGGGTTACTGCTATGAATAGAAAATTGTTCCGTGGTGCTAGCAATTCCATGATTATGGAAAATCGGATTTATCAATGCAGGACTATTAGCATTGCTATTCAACAACGTCTGTATAGTAGAAGATGTCGCATGGAACAATGGAGACACTGTTGATGGCTCATTATGTATTATCTGCGGACTTGCCGTTGAACTGAACCTAATCTGATGGACCTGAGGTGCTTGAATCGTCGTAGAACTAACACCTTGATTACTGAACAATTGATAAGAAGTCGCCTGATTGTTATTTCTCTCTCCATTATGGAAAATGTACTGATGATGGTAGCCACCATTCTTATCGTCGAACAGGGACTTGGATTGACTTGTGTGGACTTGTGGGAATGGTGGTTGGGGTTGGTAATGTTGAGGATAACCGGTTGGATGGGAGAAAGAACTGCTTGATGTTGTCGCAAGTTTGCTCGGCTTTGATGTCGTTGTTGTCGTTGAAGTCGTTGTACTTGGTCGTGCAGATGTCGTACGTTGCTGATGGTCATCAAGGGACTCCAAGGGGATGTCCACGTGCTCACTTGTCTCGTGCAAACTGCAAGGAAACATCGATGTTTTCTTGCTGAATGTGTTTTAATTTAATTGCTAATTAATCTAGAATTTCAAGATTTCTCTTATTTCTTGAAGTAAAGAAATATGGCCCTTGACTTTCGCACATAATTGGTTGATGAAAATGTGTGCGAATGTTGAATGTTCCAAAGTAGAGGGATATAGGAAAAATATCAAAAATTGTATGTCAATGTGGTTTCTTTGTAAACTTGACATTCTCTAACATCTAGTGGGTAATATTAGAAACAATATTACAATATTAGAAAACCTCCAATAGGCAATGAGTGAGCGCGAGTTAGGGCGCTCATTGGCAGTGACAATCACAGCTCTTTAAAAAATTTAATTTTTAAAAACGTGCGAAATAGCGAATTGTGCGAAAGTCAAGGGCCACCTGTACTCCAATATGGTCGCTTTCGGATATTTTACCTTTTTAACTCCTTAGTCTACAAACGACGTGCGACACTCGTGGCGTGAAAAATGGAGTAGAAAATTTTTAAGTCTTTCGAAAACTATTAATACCACCAAGTTGATCAAAATTACTTGCTTTCAATTTTTTGAAAATGTTTCTGAAATTCCTAGCGCTGATTCTTCTTCACCCCTTTATTTATTTCATTCGCACTTATTTATTTGATAATTTTAAACATATGGAATTAATCGTCGATAGATCTAGTGTTAAATTGAAAATATCATACGGTCGCGAAACGGTCTCATTATTTCTAGACTATTAATATTACTTTGAGTTATACGAAATATCAGAAATCAGTGAGAACTTTCGATGATAGGAATTCATTTTGAGTCGTTACACGTTCAGTTAGAAAAGAAATCGTAGGCCAAAGGGTTAAATAGTACGCTGTAAAATACAGGTGGACTTCATTAACCCCTTGACTTACCGTTTCTTTTGCGACTACTTTGGCAATAATTCAAAATTAAATTAGCAAAATGAGAATTGATCAGTGATTCTTGATATATCGTGTAATTTAACGTAGTATTAATTAATGCTCCCTCAGAGGACATCACTCTCTTACATTAAGAATTGACCAGTGATTCTTGATATACCGTAGTATTAATTAACCCCTTGCTGTACCATTTCTTTCGTGACTGAATTCGCAACAAATCTGAATTAATTGCTAAAACAACAATCTATATCTAATTTCTGAAATGGCATATGGTTTAAACCAGTATTGAATAGCATAGAATTAATTTTACTTCATCATGACACGGATACTTTTTATTTACTAATTTTTGGAACACTTCAAAATTGATTTCCATTCCATTTATGCCGTCGTAAGTGCTACTTGTAATTATACGGTAATGAGTTAATGTTCTCCAAGAGGATACCATCCTCTAAAATAAGAATTGATCAGTGGTTCTTGATATATCGTATATTCTAACGTAATATTAATATTATAGAAATAATAGTATGATTTCTCATTAATATTTTCAATTTAATAGGTTTAGCAAAAATTGAAAATTTCCTATCCGATTTATCACTCATGAGTGTCACCCGTAATTGTAAGTGGGTAAAAATAACAATCTTAAAAGTCTGAAAGAAACTTAAATCGACGTTGCAGAATCTCGAGAAGAAACAACAAAAATGTCCAAACTTCTGCAAAACATCTCGTTTCGCATCGCGTTAAATGATCATAATGCGGCCGAACAGCCATGAAAACCGAGAAACCGCGTTTTCCCTCGTCATAATGAAGAAAAAAAGGAAAAAAGAGGAAGGGGAATAACTGCGCCAATTTATGTAATCGGTTGATCTCTCACGAACGCCACCGCAGACTCTTTTTCTTCTTCCTTTTTAATTGGAACGTATCATTTCAACGTTGTCCACGCCTTTCGATATTATACAAACTGGTATGTCGAACGAAAGGCATTCGGTGTGTCTTTGGTCCTTACGAAACCTCAGGTGAACGTCCCCCGATTAAACATCGGCACAGGATAAATCGGCCAATCGGTTGCGACAATTATTTCACCTGCGAATTCCCGTTTGCTGTGCCGATCCAAGCCGGAAAATAAAGGCGAACCTGTTTCGGCCATATCGAAATCGGGCATCGATACGATTTTTCATTTGAGTCCCGTCATCGACGATAGAAAGTTACGAAGACGGATGGTGTTTCGATTTTATTTTATTCAAATTAGATCTTGATAGATGGAGCGATTTTCTGCCATTTTTATTCCAACTTTGAGACTCGGTTTGGGTAGTTTGTCGAGCGAGAGAAAGTATTTTTCCTCCGTTCTTCCAATTCTATTAATATTTTTTGGAATGAGTGTGGAAAAAGTGGATTTTTTTCGAAGGAAATTAGAAATTTATTTGTTTTTTTTTAGACTTTGTTTGACTCGATTTGATTGATTTTTAATTGTAAGTTTGTGGGCTTGTAGAAAATTAACGATTTAAATTTTCATTTAAATTTCGATTGGAATTGCACCAATAAATATTGGTGTTTATGGGATGATAAGGGGAAATGGAATTTCTTGAAGTATAGGGATGGACTGTTTAAGTCAGAACGTCATTTATTTGAGTGTGTTTTATATTTCTCCGCGACACATTGGAATTTTTCAACTCGCTTTCCTTGGAATATTACTTGGAAGGCTGAAATTTATAATGGAAAAAGAAGGAATGAAGTGGAGTTATGGAGGTCGAGGACATAGAAATCTCAACGTTGGGAATTCCAGATCCAAACGCCATCAACAACCCCGGAATGTCCTCTAAAATCTTGCCAAATATCTCAATAAAATTTTTTCTCCCCTGAATCATCATCAAAATTACAAATTTATCCGCAATATAATTCCGACCCTCAGCAATCAATGTTATTTATCTCAAAATAAATCTACACACCGTTATAAAAAAATGCACAAACATCCAACTGATTTTTTCAAAACAAATAAATCAATTTTACATCTCTCCGATATAAAACTACAAAAAAATGATAATTATTCTCAATTACAAAGAGTCGAAAGGCTTCAATTGAAATTCCAAAAAAAAAAATTAGCTTCAACCTAAGCCAACTTTTAAATTATGTCCTTACAAGCAGAGTCAAAAAATTGTCTTCCATTTTCGACATAGCTGTAAAATGTTAACTAAAATATGCAACCGTCGCATTTAAAAATCTAAAGCACGTGTGATAAGTTACCAATAAAGAAATAAAGAAATTAAAAATAAAAAATCTAATTCCATTTACACATTAACACCGAGATCGTATACCTATAATAGTATTATCTAAAAAAAAAAAGAATTATTGAAACAGTACACTCTGGTATGCCATAAATTGAATGTGATTGCTAGATTTCAAACATGAAAAAAGTTAGTTTTCATGAGCATTTCAGCGACCACTGTGCGTAAAGTAGCCGAGGATTTTCGCAACGTAAAGTCAAACTGGGTTGCAAGTTGCTCCCAACGGGTTTCATTGCACCGAAGGCGAAGAATGTAGCAGATAATTGTTGAAACTTTATCTTACCTCAGGGTTACCGCATTGTTGCCATAGAGCTCGAGATTTAGATTGTAGAATCGTTCGCTCTTGCTGCAATCGACTTCGTCCACCCTCTCGCAGACCCTCGTCTCCTGGTCGAAGACGGTCCCGTTCAGACAGAGGAATTTTATGTCCATAATCTCGTCTGAAACCAAGTCTCACGGTGAAGAAGAGGGTCATTATTCGGGGATGCTCTTCTGGGTCTGGCCTCCGATACTCGCCATTGCAAAGTCAGATAACTCTGCATTTCGCGAGGCTCAATTTTTTCTAATTTCTTATTATCACATTGTTCTCATTTTTGAAATAATTATGTAGTTTAGATTTTACCTTTCATAATTCGTTCGATATTATTGGATGGGCAAATGGGTCCGATGATTTTTTTGGGTAGTCTTACAGCATTTTTTAAAAAGCACTTATATGGTATAATGAGATAAGGGAATGTTCATTATCTTTAGAAACTTTCTCATCATTTAGGTAAATGGCCAAATTTAAGATTACAAGCTGCTACGTCCTGCTAAGGACAGCATGAAGGATAATTGTAGGGGTAATTTGTTGATGCCATGATTCTATTGATTTTTTTGCAAATTTTCACGAATTCAGGGGTTTAAAAATATGGCTGGTAGAGACTGTGAACAATTTTCATATATCTTATGGGAAAATTTTTATACGGAGAAAGTTAAATCAATGTCAGAAATAATAATTGGATCCATTAACCCCTTGCCGTACAATAACGAGTGACACATTTCAAGTTTTGCAAAACCTATCAAATTACGTTAAATTATACGATATATTAAGAATCACTGAACAATTTTTATTTTACCAATCTATTTTTTAATTTTTACGGAAGCAGTCACAAAAGAAATCGTACGGCAAGGGGTCAAAGGTTAACAAATGATATTACCGAGACAAGGGTCAATTCTGGCCCCCGTAAGGGCAAATTCCATAATCTCTAATCAATAAAACAAAGCTACTTACAAACTTCAACTAATGATTATTTCTTAGTTAAACTTCAACTTTAGAAATTTAAACTTTATTAAACTTTTACATCATCGTTAAAAATTCTAATTTTATAAATAAAATTTGTTTTTGTATTTCATAAAAGTATTGAAAGTAAAGAGGAAAATTCAATTTGGAGAAATATTGTGGGACAATTAGGTTCTATAATTACACGTGCAAATCGCGATCGAGTCTCGACAAATCGATTCAAGGATCGAAAGGTTCGCCCGTAGACTCGGCTCGATCGAAGTTTTGTAATCGATCGAGAGATCGCTCGAGAGAGAATGTCACGGTCGTCGAGGAACGTTTACTGACCTAAGTCGAGAGTGACTTCGTCACGAGAATCGCCTTGTTATACTATCGCAATTTTCGTTCTTCGTCTACCCTTTAACGTAACATAATGCGCTTTGTGTTAACTCCATCTTCCTAGCTACTGTCAGACATCTTTTTCCATACAATTATATCTCACCTATTTTGCAGAAATTTAACCATATTATGTAAATTATTTTTTTTTAACTTCACTTATTTTTATTATTTATGGCAAATTTTTTAACGTGGTTTCTAAACACGGCAATAGAATTGTTGTAAGTTCTGTAGAAAGTTAAACCTAATTGACTGAGCAGCCATTATATTTTCTTGTATTTATTAGAAACACTTTCAAGAATAGTCTTCGAAAAATGGTCACTATCCAAATTCTTCAGACTTTCTTTGTTCATTTCTGGGCTAAAAATTTATTTATTCATTTTTAAAATAATAAAAACAATTACTTTTGTCACCTCCCACATGCCATACGATTGAAGTGATAAAGTACTATTGTCACGTCAGAAGTGACTTACGATCGATAAGAGTTAATATTAAATTTATTAAATAAATCAACTTCATACATTTTCTCATCACAGGCTGCCCTACATTCCTTAATTAATTACCTAAATTACGACTGGGGCTATTAACTATTGAAATTTCAATCTTATGATTTATTACAGATTAAAGATTAATATTTAACGACATTAGAATTTCCATAATTCACAGACACCCACGTATTTTATAAGTATCAACAAAAATCTGTATTTATGTTGTCAGTGTTGAAGTATTGGAAATTAATGATCTCATTAATGATAGAAAATGAGCGAGCATCGACTTGGTATGGGTCTCTGTCTTCATAAAATATACTGATCTACCTTTCTGACCGATGGTGCAAACGTGGAACATCTGACATCCAGCCTCGACGTCCGCGTAATATCCTCCGATCACCTTTCCCTGACACGAGAAGTTCGTCTCCGGCAGGTTGTCGAAGTCCAAATACTTAGAAAGTAAGAATTCCGAATGCTTATACAGTTACAATATTATTGCAGGCATTTTCTTATTTTGATAACGATTAATCACTTTGTGCAGAATGAATACATTACGTGAAACAATAACGTTAACTTCAGTATTAGCAAGAATATATAGTCTGTAAGAGAGTTGATGGCGCGTGGTAAATCGGTATGGGAAGAGAGTACTATTGGGTTGGCAAAAAAGTAATTTCTGTTTTGTAGTGTGAAATGGAACTTAATTTTTTTAACAAAGAATTTTTTCGATGACCTTTTGCCATCGTTTTGACAAATTCGTGATTCCGTTTTTATAGAAATACTGGCCCATATCAACAAAAAACTGAACCCAATGCAATTTTTGGCTATCATCGCCATTGAAAGTTTTACCATTCAAAAAGTTTTGCAAGCTGAAAAATAAATGGTAATCTAATGGTGCCAGATCAGGGCTACATGGAGGCTATGACATTACTTCCCAAACAAGCTTAGATTTTGCAAAAAATAAAAAAGTAAAACATATCAGAAATGTTCGTTTTTCACTCTATGTTAAAATTCTCCTAAACAAACAATTACAAACAAAATAAAGCGCAATTTGTTTCTAAGCCCAGTCAAAAGTGACAACTTTCGATTGTTAGAAGAAAAAAATCATAACATTGTCAGAAATCATTGAGAACAAACGTAACGCTGGCTCTCATCAAAAACCGAAATTACTTTCTTGCTGATCCAATATTTTTCCGTCATAGCGATCCTGGTAGCTTGAAGCTCGTCTAATAACTGAGAACAAAGCATTTCTTTCGTTGTTCACATAACGAATGTCCTTTTTTTCAGTCAGTAGCACGTTAGAATCGAAAATAATGTGCGAACGATGGATATCTCTATCTGTCTGACGCATCAAAACAAAACTATTGCCACGCGCCATGAGGTCGTTTGCGCCCAGAATTATAAGCATGGAAATTGAAGGTGAAGCAGTTATGATGACTGATAACAGACTTTTACAGTGAATAAGATAGAAATTTAATATTTCAGGATGGAAAATGAATGTTTGAGAATGTTTATAGAAAGGCAAATTAATAGACCATATTTGCGTTAAATATTTTATATTGCAAAGCAGAAAGCGTAGAGTAGTAATAGAAATTAATAGTATAACAGAAATTATTAATCCTTTTAAGTACAGTGATTAATGGCGCCAACAATTTTTTTTAAACAGTTTGGCGTAATGGTTATAGTTAATACTATTTTTCTAATATTATTATACCTATATTTTTATAATTGTCAAATGAATCGATTACTGTACATAGTTTTTTTATTCTCCAAACAATTTATTACTCTGTGCCTTAACACTAAATCTACGACAGTCAAATCGACAGGATCATACTTTTTAAAAATGTTTCTTCGAATTAACAAAGAAGCAGTGCAGTCAATATTTTACGTGTATCTTATAATGTATAAATTACTCAAATGACCCAATTTTGTATCGTTTGATCCAGCTTTTCTCAAAGTGTTTATAATATTTAAATGTGCTTAATATATTCAAATAAAATAACACGGTAAAAAGGTTCCTAGAAATTGCCGTGGCCCTCGGCTTCTGGAGGCCGCAGGAAAATAATCCTTAGCTCGTTTTAACCGGGAAAGAGTCTAGTGTAACGTGGTACAAATGAAAAGTTTCTATCTTCATTTGATTGAACGTGATAGGCTACTCTTCCTTCTCAAGAACCTCCAACAAAAACTAACCTTTGTAGGATGATTCTAGTGGCGCAGTTTGAAAGCCTGGAGCCTAAGGAAGAGGTGGATATAAGTTTCATCGCGATCAGCCAAAAAATGGGGAAGATATTTAATTTTGAAACCGGGGATGTCCGATTTTTGGACGGTAAAGGGGTAGTTGACGAAAAGTCGGTTCTGAGCAGGCATTGATTTGAAATTTTGTCCCTCAGTTTCTGGACGTCGTAGGGGGATGATATTTAGCTCGGTTTAATCGGGAAAGAGTGTACTTTAAAGACCTGATAAGCTTATAGTGTTAGAGTGAAGCAGTGTTATAGGACGCCGTGTTGTAGAAAGATTCACGCAATTTATGAATCATGTTATAGCGAAACCGTGTTATAGGATCTCGTGTTGTAAGAGGGGTACCTGTAAATACTATATATTAGGGGCACCGAAAAGTAATCAAAATTTTTTTTGCTGGCGAAAAATATTTATTTATTAAAGAGATTTTAAATAGTAATCACCAAAACAATTTCCATAATTTTCGAACACTTTTCGCCAGCGCAAAAGTAGTCGTTCGATTCCTTTTTTAAAAAAATCCTTGGTTTTTTTTATTGAAAAACCTTTCCAATTATGTTTTCAGTTCTCCAATTTTTATTATTTTTCGGTACACCTAATATTATATTTAAATATACCAGATTTAGCGACCGTAGATCTAGTGTTAAAGCTCATTAATTGTTTCTACCTCTGCTTAAAACAATTCAAATTGAAAACCCTTGTAAATTTTTAGCATTTTTTAAATATCGGAATAGATTAATATTTTTCAAAAATAATGAAGGTAAATGAAGTAGAATGTAAAGAATGGATAATTTTAGATGCAATACTCACGCCAGGTTCCCCCGCGCTGCATAACAAGGAGCCATGCTTTAAGTCGAGGATCGATACGAAAACTGCAATAAAGAAGAAAATCGTCATTTTCATGATCAAAGAAACTTGCTCTTTAAAAATAACTCGCACGAACGATTTCCGGCTAAAATGAAAGTGTCTCGTTTTAAAACATTTTACCAACCGGCGAAGAAAATGCAGTAGCGACTCGTGCGAGGTTAATTTACGAAACTAATGTATGCCTTTGCGCAATTATGCTCGACGTTCCTGTCACACCAGTTGCAGTTGCAATTATGCATAACTGTCGTCACGCATGGACGATGCGGTCGGTGCACCAGAAAGTTCGATGAAATTCGTTGGATACAGTATCAAATTGATTTTATCATGTAACGATTTCGTGGACGAAATTTCAAATGGAATGCGAAGTGTGAAGATTAAAAAACTGTTAATAGTAACATGTATGCAAAACACGAATATTGCGAAATTAATACAACAGGTTATTAATTCTTATCCAAAATTACAAATATTATCAAGTCTACATATGAAAAACTCCTAATGAAATTTCAAAATCAATAGAAATTCAATTAACACAGTCATCATTGTCAGTTACACCTTCAAATATGACTACAAATTATAAATATTACACCTATCAACGTCCACCATAAATTCTGAAATCTTAACCAGCACCATCACCTCTCAACATCCTCCATTTATCAAAATTAATCTGAAATCTCTTCAGTCTGAAAAACCTAGTAAAAATTCTCCTCAAAAATTCCAAAAAAACGTCGATTCAATCTATACCAATTACGATGATTTAATTGCAGCCTTAATGCATCGAAGGCAGCCTCAGGAGCCTTTTGCCCGAAGAATAATCTTTAGAAAGTGACAGAAATTATAGAATATTACTCAGCGATTAAAGTGATTTCGACTGAACCAACGGTTTTTCAATCTCCATACCTTTCGATATTAATAAAACAACGTTGAATTACTTTTCTAGATTTACTTTCAAGACCTCATGACCTTTCGTTCATTCGACTTTAAACGGTTATGTCACGTGGCTTCAGTTTCCATCAGTTTCACCGTCGCCACTGTCGTTAATAAACGCACAGCTTTCTCGAGGATATTCATTGATTTCCCTCGATTCGAGTATACGAGGAGCATTTCTTCGTGGAGCTGGTTTCTTTTCAATATTTGCCGAAGAATGCAGTCGAATGGAAAGACGCGGAGACAAAACGAGAATCGTTGACGAGGGGAAATTGTGATAATAAATATACACGTTTTATTGGCGGTGCTTTCTTGCCTGATAGCACGACTTGGCTTAAGTACGGTTGCAATTTTGCATGTATGGGGAATTAGAATTAAAATAGATGGGTGTATTTCATTGTTAAAACACTTGAAAAAGACTGAGATTTATTTAACTTACTACCTTCCACAATCTCCATTTGGAGATCTGTTATTGTTATTTTTGATATTATTTTAATACGTTATTATGTATTAAGTTATATTTATATCATTACATATTAAGATTTAATTTATTCTTATATTCTAAGTCCTTTATCATTTAATTTAGATATTTGACGTGCTTCTGCGATTAAAACAGTTTACTTCAGGTGTACTTTTAAGCAGACATTATTGTGAATTATTTTATTTTTACACTGTGGCCATACTTCTTCCAGAAATAGTCAAACCAAGAAACATTTGATAGAGAATCTTTCTGAAAGAATTTTAGAACTGTATTTTTGAAAATATTGTTTTGCTAAATGTAAATAGTTCTATCCCTCAATGATTTTTTTTTCCTTTCTTCCAAGATTTTTAATAATTATCTATAATTATGCTGCATTAATTTGTAGTAGAGCTAGTGTGAATGAGTACTCCAAAATGGCCGATATAAAAATAGTTACTTTAAATCATACTTTGATCATTTAAAAAGGCACGCAACATAGAAATTCGATATGGAAAAGGAGAAGAAAACGAAAGGCAGGATTCCAGGGTAGAAACCGAAATTTCATAAATAATTCCTCGGGAATACTGCGCTCGACGGGCTGTGACGAAGTTCCCTGAGACTTCAACTTCTCGAAATCCGCGATTAACCGGCCGTCCGTGAATATTTGCTTTCTTCTATCGAAAATTTAAAAGCTGGAGAAAAAAGGCCACGATTCTGCACAGCCCAGTGTCCCGTGACTTCGATTTATTCAAGGCCGACATACGATTCGATTTCTACTCTCGTCTCTTTGTCTTTGTTTCTGCACCACATTCCCATTAAGATTTCAATTCGACCGTGTAAACATGATCTTTTTTGTTGGCTGAATTTAATTAGATCTCTCAATACAATCAGTTTGTACTGATGTTTATTGGAGGAACGATCGAGGAATAAATTTCAAGACTGTCCATTCAATTATCTTTTTTTTTTTGCAAATAATACAAAATGTTTGAATTTCCCTTTGGGGGCTGAAATGCATTCGGACTTTCACATGTTACGAGAAAAGTTCTGAATTAGATTTGAAAATATTGCAAAAAAAATTATAATACTCAACATCCTTTGAAGATTACGAAAAATAGTTTAAGGGAAACTGAATCTGCGCTACAAAGAAAGAAAAATTGAATTAGAAGTAGTTGAAACATGTTGGGTTTGAACTCAATGAGATTTAAATAGCACATGAGGGTATCAAGGAGAAAACACTACTATGGCCCCCCTCAAAAGTCTGGGAAATGTTTCAAACTTATTTAACAAAATTTCACATTAATAAGAAATATAAAGTAGGTCACTGGCTAAGTCTAACGTTAGACTGCAACAAATTTTATTTGACCTTCGAGAAAGGGTACCAAGAACAGAAGCAATACTTACCACCCCCTCAAAATTCTGGAAAATGTTTCAAACTATTAAAAAAATTTTACATTAATCAGAAATGTAAAGTAGGTCACTGACTAAGACTAACGTTAGACTGCAACAGATTTTATTTGAACTTCGAGAAAGGCTACCAAGGAGAAAAGCAACACTTACCACCCCCTCAAAATTCTGAGAAATGGTTCAACCTAAAAAACGTTACATTAATCAGAAATGAAAAGTAGGTCCCTGGTTAAGTCTAACCTGAGACTGCAACAAGTTTTATTTGAACTTCCAGAAAGGGTACCAAGGGGAAAGGCAACACTTACAACCCCCTCAAAATTCTGGAAAATGTTTCAAACTATTCAAAAAACTTTACATTAATCAGAAATCTAAAGTAGGTCACTGGTTAAGTATAACGTGAGACTGCAACAAATTTTATTTGACCTTCGAGAAAGGGTACCAAGGCGAAAAGCAACACTTACCACCCCCTCAAAATTCTGGGAGATAGGTCAACCTAAAAAACGTGAC
The DNA here is from genome assembly GCA_910591515.1 of Cerceris rybyensis. Lineage (NCBI taxonomy): Eukaryota > Metazoa > Arthropoda > Insecta > Hymenoptera > Crabronidae > Cerceris > Cerceris rybyensis. The sequence continues at coordinate 9,067,986 of OU342802.1, read as the reverse complement.
ATTAATAAGTAAAAGAGCAATATCCTGCGTCCTTTCAAAATTGCGGAAGGTTGATCGGTAAAAGTTCCTTCCATTAAAAAGAAACCTAAGTTAGGTGTGCGGTTAGGTCTGCGGTTAGGTCTGAGCCATATCTCGCGCCAGTTCCTATATCCTGATTTCCGTATATTTTCAACCCGTTTGATTGACGTATGACTGACATGATAATTATGGAAATGAATTAACACCAGCGCAAAAAGTCCTCGATCGCGGATATTAGATTCGCGAATCCGATAGGACAATTCTGATTGGGCGATTCGCATTAATACCGGATGACCTCGGCCTACAACTAGCCATTCGATCACTGATCTATCCGTGCATGTATTGGAGACGAACGACATTCTATTTTATAAATAATTTTATTTCTGAAGAACCACTGAAATCAATGATCTTGTCAGATCCGGTGTCGGGTTAGGTACATAATTATTAAATACTCCTTTGTCGATCCATTGACGTTCATACTCTTGCCGGATATTGTCTCTACTTTTACCGAGTGATTTATGTTCGAAGATATGACGTATTTCTTACTCTCGAGGATGTGATAATTCTCTTTAGCACTAACAATAAGAAACCACTAAGATAATGAAATCGTGTTATCAATGAAATCGGTTATTTTCACGATCCAAAATGGAATGTCTAGAAAAATGTACAAATCAAAATTCAACTAAATTGTTTTCTAATAAAAACGGATAGTAGCTAGTGAAGAAACTTTCTGATTTTTCAAGTTGTTCTTTTCTTTGGGATCTATTTCAGTGACAGAATTGAGTTCAGTGGCAAAATTTTTGGAAATGACGGTTCTGAGCGAGAATTCAGGTGGAAATTAATTTTTGCTTTTAGAATTACTGATAATCTTTTGCTATGGTACGAATTTGGAATCTATTAAACTCAGTAGCATAGTTTTTCGAATTTTTGACTTTTAAATGGAACACTGTTGTGATTGTATTTTGTACTAGCAATAATTTAAGATTTGTTCCAGTGACAGAACTGGTTTAAGTGACAGAATTTTTGAAAGAAGGAAGACTTGTGTTTTATATTGGACTAAACAAATTACACTGTGTGGCAATGATCTATTTTTTACGCCCACGCTTTCCAAATTTCTACAAGTTCAACCCATTACGACACAAACTATAGCTTCTTCAATTTTTCAAAATATTAAGTAGACGAAGAGTAAATACTTCTCATGATATCCATTTCAAAAATCATGAAAGTTACAAAGAGAGTTATCCTATTAGGTATAATCATGCCATTATGTCTTACTAAAATGGAATGTCAAGAAAAATTTACAAATTAAAACTCTACTACGCTCTCTATAATAAAAAAGTCTACTAATAAGTAAAGAAACTTCCTGATTTTCCAAGTTATCTAATTAAAAATTATATAAAAGTAGATATAATAAATATAATCGTTTGGAAGATTAAGCAATCACAGCCTACAGCTACATTACTCCTCGAGAAACTTTAACAAACGACATTAGAGAGTCTTTTCTAAACTTCAATTAACTTATCAAACATTAGACAAATGAACAGCGCCCAAGAAGGCTGACAGATCGGATCTAAGAAATTCCATTCACCGTCCATTTCCAAGATGCACAGCCATCGACGATGAAACACACCGAAAACAGCCATGACAAATGATCCTCTCGATTACAAAGTCGTAACACCGTGTCCCTTTCACGAGTCGACGGAACATCATCGTGCTACGTTCACTACCGCGTAACACAGGGGTTCTTAGTTTATGGTATGAAGACCCCCGACAGATCTATGGGTTATTCCTCTGAATAGGCCAATCTTCGCTTGAAAATTGTACTACGTCATATTTCATTTTTTGAAAAAACAATATACCTGTGGAATTCTAAATAAACCCATTTCCCGATTTAATACACGATTTTATTTTCACACGATTATTGAAATAAAGGGGTCGAAAAAAAATTATTCTTTCATTTTACGTTGAAATAAATAACTGAATGGTGCATCCTTTATATAGTTTGGTTTCGACTTATACGGTTTTCTAAGGAACACAATCTTCCGTGCAAATTGAGAGTGAGTGTACAACATTAATTAACTAATATCGCCAACAACGATTAATAATTTTAAACTATTTAATACTGTAACATCTTATTATAATCATCAAGTCAACAATCTTCCAACAAACTTAACAAAATCTATGCAATCACTTTAAAAACCCTACATAAATGCAATTAACCCCTTACCCTAAAATAACGAGTGACACTCTTGCCGTTAGAAATGGAACAGAAAATTTTAAAGTTTTCCAAAAGCTACCAAACTGAAATTGAATGAGCACAATACCAAATTATCTCCATGATATTACCATTGCGTTAAATTACACGATAGATTAGCAACCACTGGTCAAGGGGTCAACAGGTTGACCGCCACAAAGGTCATCAGTCACTGGCGCTATTAAACTCAATGCAGTTATATATCACCTTTAAATTGCAATATTTACAAATTTCCTAATACATTAAATATTTAAATATTGGCCAAAAAAGTTGTCACTTTGATAGCAATTTCTTTCTTCAGTAGAAAATGATGAAACTAGCAAAATACCAGTGGCATTCAATGTCTTAATCAGCTTAGTGATAATTATCACAAGTATATCCATAAAAAACTCATTGGCATCCACGTTACAAAAGAAACAGGAGGCTCGTTAAAATTAGTCTCCTTCCTCAAGGGAAATCCAAGACAGGAATGAAAAAGCTAAGAACCCCTGACGTAACGTAACAGCCGCACAAAGTTCAGGCGCATAACACGCATGCCTTTTTTTCCTTTTCGGCGTAGCACTGCCAATTGCGTGAAGTCATGCACGAGACGAATGAACCTGGCGATGTGATATAACCCATTTGCGCGTACTATTACCTGTGTGAATCCCCTGACATTTAGATCTGCCTGCCTTATGCTCGTCTTCACTGAGATGGCTCTGTCTTGACAGTCCTGGCGACTTCACCGATAAATCTGCCCTCTCTTCGTGAACATAGCGTAATATACAACCATAAATAAGTGATTATATGCCTCGATTTCTGCCGGTTCGAACGATCTTGAATAGTGAAACGTTTCATGAGCGATGGTCGAGAGGAATGCCATCCTGGAAGATCCTCTTTGCGAGAGTAATTTCTTTGGTTGGATACTCGAGGGTGCAGGACATCAAGGTCAGGCTAATTTTATGGAGGAGTCATTGAAGATTTATTTTGAGTAAGTAGAATTTCTTTTGGGGGGAGGGGGTGAAATGGTGGTTGTATGTGCAGGGTTTGAGGCAGTTTTGATACTGGAGATTAACAATATTGATTTGGTTGGAAGTAATTGAATTGGAAATTGATAGAAGAAATTAGAGGTAAATTTGTAATTTTGAGAAGTTTTTAGGGGTAGTTGTATGCGGAGGGTGTGAGGCAGTTTCGATATTGATAATTAAGATAATTCATTTAGTTGGAGGTAATTGAATTGGAAATTGATAGAAGAAATTAGTGGAAAATTTGTAATTTTGAGAAGTTTTTAGGGGCAGTTGTCTGCAGAGTGTGTGAGGCAGTTTCGATATTGATAATTGACAAAATTCATTTAGTTGAAGGTAATTGAATTGGAAATTGATAGAATAAATTATTGGAAAATTTGTAATTTTGAGAAGTTTTTAGAGGTAGTTGTATGCGGAGGGTGTGAGGCAGTTTCGATATTGATAATTAACAAAATTCATTTAGTTGAAGGTAATTGAATTGGAAATTGATGGAAGAAATTATATGAAAATTATTAATTTTGAGTATTTTTTGGGAATAGTTGAGTATTTATTTTTTTTTAATAAGAGAATTTGTTAGGTATATTATGTATACAGTGGTAGGTGAAATAGTAGTTGTTTACGAAGGGTGTGAGACTTTTTAGATATCGAGGCTAAAGAATATTGAATTAGTGCAAAATTCAATACTTGTAATAATCTTCTTGTTTATTGATTACTGATCGAGGATTTTAGCAAGTCCTGCAATTAAAAATTATCAAAATTGAGTTGGTTGAATTTTAAGCATTTCTTTGGGAGTCAATTTTCTTTAAAGGTAAGAAAGGTAATTATAGATATTATTAAATGACGATGTCTATTATTAAAAATGGTACTTATAAAAAATATTGTTTTTAATGAAATATGTTCATCCAAGTGTCGAAAGTAAGCTTAGAATTTGCAGTTCAATTTTCGCTGCGGTTTGACCGAAAAACCGTCTCCCTGTGCAGAAATTGGCGAATTGCGTGTTTCTGTTACGCGAATTTCGTCGGTTATTTCAATCCTTTGCGCAATGTATTTTATACAATAGTGTATCGCGCATTGTAGAATGTTTTTTAATTGTAATTCCAAACAAAATTAACAGAAATTTCACACTCTAAATTCTCAACATCCGGAAAGTTGTCTCCAAAAATTTAGTTCTGATACAATTTTTAATATTTCACTTCAAAGTATCGCATTTTGTACTATTTCTGTCAACTTTCCAAATTGAGATTCAAACCAAAGGAAACTCGCCCTATTTTCCATAATTTATATTTATCTTTTCCTGAGATACGATACTTTGTCGCTAAAAATACTCCAACAATTGCAATTAAATATCAGATTTTTGAGGTGCAAGACTTTCCTTTTTTTTAGACTATCTGGAAGAAATATTCATATGTTTGAAGTTTGCAACCTTCGATATGTTCCAAGAATCGAAATCGCCAGGATCGATGGATCAGCAATCGATCGATTAAATCTTGAGAAACAATTCCGCAACTGGAGGACCGTTAAAACTTAAGCCAAGGAAAGGTCTCTGTGGAATTGCGTCCCGAGCAATTATGCAGCTTCGTTTTAGCGATTAATTAGCTTGTGAATTCACCGTAATCGATCTTCCATCTACGTGTTCGCGATTTGAGATTAAAGTTACTGTATCGTCGTAACGATTAATCTGACATTAACAAAATCTTATTGTAACTTTCAAAAATCACGATTAAAATCGAAGAAAACAATTGAATTATGAAATTTTAACTTTCTACAATTTTCATATTTGTATAAAAAATGAATCAACCAATCCAGACAAAACTCTCAACTATTTTGCAAAATTCCTAAAGATTCTAATACTCCAAATTCTCAATTATCCTATGTCTACTTTCTTAAATAAATAATTTTTCCCTTATTATTCTTTTCCCTTTTAGCAATTTTATTAATTATCTCTAAATATCCTATATCAATTATGGCTACCCTTAGTGTCAATTCTGGACAGAAATTTCTCGTTATTTATTAAAAATGTCTTCAATTAAAGTCCATCAAATTTTCTGCCCCCTCTTTAAAGGCAGATTAATAAACAATTTATCATTTATTCCAATAATAATTTACTTAATCTTTCCCCCTTTCTTTTTCTTAAATTTTTAAAAGGAAAGAATTTATTTATCTTTAGCCAAGCCATGGAAATATTTCGATCACAGATTAATTATTATTTAGTGGAGAAATTGATAGTAAGGAGAAAATGGCCGCATTCCTTCGAGAATTTTCCAACGTGCGGCAAAAAGGCACTGACAGCTGGAATAGAATAAACGAGCAGACCGAAGTGGAGGAGGAAAAACGCAAGAAGAAACCGAGGGCCGATTATCGCAACAGTTGCTCTGCCATTACCGCGATATTACCGTTACAGTAGCGTCACTATGGCATTACTACATCGAGCACGAAGGATTGCTTAATTCTCCGGGCTCATCTCGAGGAGAACTGCTCGTGATCCCGAGCAAAGCTGCGCTTCTTATCGGACTATAAATAAACTCTACTACGTGGCGATCGTTTAACCATGATGACCAAGTTTTGCGACTTTTTGCCATTTAATTGGAGCACAGTCATTCTTCTATTACATTCTAACAATAATTTTTAATTTGTTTCATTACCAGAATTTTTGGAAATGATAAAACTGAGAGTGAATTCAGGTGGAAATTTATTGTTGTTTCTAGAACTGCTGATAATCTTTTGCTGAGTTACCAATTTTTAAATCATTAAGTTCAATGGCACAGTTTTTCGAATTTTTGATTCTTAAATGGAGCATTGTTATGGTTGTCTTTTGTTCTAGCAATACTTTAGGATTTGTTTCAGTGACAGAACTAGTTTAAGTGACAGAATTTTCGGAAATGACAGAACAGAACTGACTTTCTAAAACTGTTAATATTCTTGTGCCAAGTTGCGAATTTTTAAGTCGTTAAGTTCAATGGCGCAGTTTTTCCGAATTTTTGATTTTTAAGTGGAGCATTGTTATGGTTGTCTTTTGTTCTAGCAGTACTTTAGGACTTGTTTCAGTGACAGAACTAGTTTAAGTGACAGAATTTTCAGAAATGACAGAATAGAACTGACTTTCTAGAACTGTTAATATTCTTTTGCCAAGTTGCGAATTTTTAGTTCATTAAGTTCAATGGCACAGTTTTTCGAATTTTTGATTCTTAAATGGAGCATTGTTATGGTTGTCTTTTGTTCTAGCAATACTTTAGGATTTGTTTCAGTGACAGAACTAGTTTAAGTGACAGAATTTTTGGAAATGACAGAACTGAGAGTCAATTCAGGTGGAAATTTATTCTTGTTTCTAGAACTACTGATAATTTTTTGCTAAGTTGTGAATTTTTAATTCGTTAAGTTCAATGGCGCAGTTTTTCGAATTTTTGATTTTTAAGTGGAGCATTGTTATGATTGTGTTTTGTTGTAGCAATACTTTAGGATTTGTTTCAATGACAGAACTAGTTTAAGTGACAGAATTTTTGGAAATGACAGAACACAACTGACTTTCTAAAACTGTTAATATTCTTGTGCCAAGTTGCGAATTTTCAATTCATTAATTTCAGTGGCACAGTTTTTTTTAAATTTTTCACTTTTAAATGGAACAGCGTTATGATTGTATTTTGTTCTAGCAATGCTTTTGAACTTGTTTCAGTGATAGAACTGGTTTAAGTAACAGAATTTTTGAAAATGACAGAATTGAGAGGGAATTCAGGTAGAAATTTATTGTTGTTTCTAGAATAGCTGATAATCTTTTGCCAAGTTGCGAATTTTTAATTCATTAAGTTCAGTGGCACAGTTCTCGAATTTTTGATTTTTAAATGGAGTATTGTTATGATTGTATTTTGTTCTAGCAATACTTTAGGATTTGTTTCAGTGACAGAACTGGTTTAAGTGACAGAATTTTTGGAAGAAGAAAGACTTGTTCTTTGTGGAAGACCTATGTTTTATATTGGCCTAAACAAATTACACTGCGTGCCAATTGTCTATTTTTAACGACCAAGATTTTGAATTTTCAGCAAATTTAATTTAAGACACAAATTCTATCTTTTTGTATTTTTAAAATATTGAATAGACTAACTAAGAGTGCATATTTGTTTAAATATCTATTTCAAAAGTCATAAAAGTTACAGAGAAAATAATTATCCTATCATATAATTATGCGATTATGCCTTACATATATTAATTGCTATCATTACTTTTACATTTATACTGTTGAAAGCGAGTAAAAAATGTCGGTTGTTAGAGACTGTCTTACAGATCACGTTTTACGATTGAACGTTAAATCGTTAAGTGTTAGAACGAAGAGGTTGCAAAGAAGCGGAGGAAGATTCGCCCCGTTTTATTAGACTCGAAAGGCCATACCAACACGCGGGTGTATTGTAAAATCACGTAAGAAGACCACCTTTCACCTTCTCCTGTACACGTAGACTGCTTTTACACCATGGAATATCCGCTATTACGAGCGAGTATCGATAATAATGCATCGCTGTCAGCGTAGGCGATATATCGGCTTAGGAAATACCTCAAACTTCCTGCTTTCTGCTGGAGAACATCTTCTTAATCGAAGTGAATTTTAGAGGTATGCTTTAAAATGTTATTTGTAATTTATTGAAAGGTGGAAGAATTTTTCTTTTGTAATTTTAAAATATTATTTTATATGGTTATTGATTTAGAAAAGGTTTTTTATAGTGGAAGATACTAGAGAATTTTTTGGATGTGTTTTAAACGAAGGAAGTTTCTAAGACCCGGAAATTATTAGAATGGAAATCAGTGCGGAGGCGTCCTAGACAAAGCCAATTACCCAATTAGAATGTTGATGAGCTTTGTGAAAGACTATTCTACGCAACTCCCTAATAACATCGAAATTAATAATAATATAGTTGAAAATTGGAAGATCTTTTTGAAAGAAAACTTTGCCTTATCGTTTTCGAATATTAAACGCTTTGAATCCTAAAATTTTCTCAACTTTTCATATTTCCTATTGAATTTGTTCTCAGTTTTTTGGGCGATACGAATTTTCTTAACTTCCTCAACTTTGCTTTGGATGCTCCAGCCTTCTCATTGAAAATTCAATTACCTGTAAGCTCAAATTTCCTAGAAATTTCCTCGACCTCGAAACTCCTCCAATTTTCCAAATCTTCCTTTTAACTTTCCCCGAATTTTTCCGATTTTCAATATTTCCCTAACGTTCTACATTTCCAATTTGAAATTTTCCTAAATTTCCACAGTTACTCAAAACAAACGTTATTCCATTTTCTACATCTTCCACGAGTTAAAAGCTTCCATAAACTTCCACATTTTTCACGATAGTCTACAATTTCCGTGTATTTTTCTCACGATAACGTAACAATACTTCCTATTGTTACCGCCACAGCCCACATGATTCGACAAATCCAGACATTTGCCGCATGATCGGGAAAAGACGAGTCATTCTTCGAAAGAAGAATGAAATCTACGAAGAGAACGAAAGTGAAGGTGAACCGTGCGCGGACGAACGAATCGTTGCAAAATCGAGCTGTGGTTGTAAAAGAACGAGAAGGTCGTAGTTCGGTTATACGTCAACGCTTTCTAACGGTTATGATAACGACATGGTACCATTAAGAAGAACATGCCAACAAAAAACACCTTTTTCTTTCCTCATTGTTTTCATCACGACAAACACCACAAAAGACAGTTAATATTTTGTTCCATACAAATCTTTGTAATTTGATTATTCGTTTGAATAAAAAGAAACAGTATTTCCCTAATAAAAGATTGTGAATTTTTTAAAGGTATGGAATTCCTTATAAAAGGATTTTGAAAAGTTTTAAACCTTCTGTGAAGGGTTTTAATAAGCTACTGTGTCATGGTGTGAAAGCATGGAGATTAATATTGCGGAAAATGTGGAAATATAAGGAAATTTTGACTTCGTGGAAAGAAAAAGATCCAGGAAAATTTCTGTTAAGAAGCTGAGAAAATGAGAAAATATTGAGTTTTTAGCAAGTGAGGAAAATGAACAAAATGCGAACGAAAAATGAGAAAAATTGGAGCGGAAAAAGAGAAAAATTCAGAAGGTTAAGAAGCTGGAAAAATGGAGGAAGTATTGAATTTTTAAGAAATGTGGAAAATGAGGAAAACTTGAACGAAAAATTCAAAACATTGGGAAAATCTTGAGCACTTGGAAAATTTTGAAAAAATTGAACATTTCTCATCCGGTAAGATATTATATGAAATTTAAAGTATATTATTAATTGTTAAGAAATTCTGTAACTCACTGTATCTTTGATTTGAGAAAGTATAGTAATTTAACTGTGGAAGTTGACAATTGCAATGCTCAAAGTACTTTGAAAACAGTTCTTAAATTAAATTCGACGCCTTCAATGTCATTTTTCATAACATAATTTATTTGAAACGTAAAAGAACATTCAAACTGCAGAGAATTCGATTTTATGATACTCAAAAATCAAACTTCGAGATGAAATATAACATTTTCTGACAGAGATAATAAACGAGAAAGTTATTCGAGCTGACGTTAATTTTCGAGAACACGAAGCAGACAGTAAAATATTCCAGCGAAGATTTGTTGTCCTGGCAGAACTGCAAAGGTATTGGAATGCACTTCCAGGCAGTCACATAAAACATATCGACACAGTAGACACTTTAAGAGCCACTGCACTTCCTTTTAGGGTTTCTTCACCCCGTGGCTCGATTTCTGCTTTGGTCGTCGACCAAGCAAAAGAACGAGGAAAGAAAAAGAACGACGGGGAAGGAATTTAAATTAAGTACAACTATTCTTGCCTCTGAAATTTTTCAAATCCTTGCCAAACTTTCGGTTCTGAACAACAACTGTGTCGTTTATCACTTGACAATGACCTTTCAAAGGAGATAATTCAAAAATTCAAAATATTACCTACTAATCTACTTTAAGTGTTTTCAAATAAGCCAACTTAGCAATAACATTCGCGCAATTTGAAACCATGCGGCAAATCCATAAACAAAAAATAGCTTACATAAAAATAAAAAGATTCAAGGTGTTTAATTTTCAAAAAATTCCTTAAACATTGCACTATCAAAATTCGCTAAGAATTAGAAAATAAATAATGCCAATTTATGAACCAATTGTTCAGAAGGAAACATCATTTTGAATTCGAATTCCCGCCAAATTAAGTATTGGTTTCCGTCCGAGGAATAAAATGGTGGCGATGCCTAATTGTAAGTTCCCATATCCTCAAGTTCTTCCACTTAGAAAGAAACAAGGTTGGGATAGTTGGAGAAAGAAAATCGGAGGTCACGGTGAACCATTCGACTTTTTAAATATTTATGAGGACATTCTCCGATGAGAGCACCACCCGAATTCTTGTCCTTTGTAAACTTTCACCCGGCCGCCCTCTACTCTCGCGCATTTTTCTCCTAGGCTACTCTCGTCGTTCCTATTTTACACGCTTCGAGAAACGGCGTAGTTAGAAAACGAAATCTTCGGGGCTCCTACGTATATCTCACTTTCTAGTAGCAAAAAAAAAAAGAGGAACAACGTATCTTCTTTCTAACGCGTATTCGTATCGTTAATTTCACTGGAATCTTTTGAAAGATGAGATCTTTTATCAAATTTTTGACACCGGCGAAAAAATATTAAAAGAAGTATCAACTTTCCTCTTTTTTGTGAAACATCAAAAGAAAAAGAAACCGTGGCAAGTTTTTTACAACGAAGGATGAATTTGCAAAAAAATTACACTTTTTGCAATGTTTCAAAAAGTTATAAAAATCTCAGTTTGAATTTTTTATTTGAGATAAAATGATCTGGTAGATTATTGAGATTTTTTTTTTTATTAATGACTGAAGAATTAATTGTATTTGTTTTCAATTGTAAGTCAGAAAATGAAGGTTTGATGATTTTTTTTCGTTTTTTTGAGTGAAAGAAGGGGAAAGAAGACAAGAAAAGAGAAGAAGCAAGCATCGTCTTCGGTATTCTTTCTTTCCGCGGTACGTCGTCTTCTATAAATAAGAGCTCATTAGCATAATTATGCGTCCGGACAATCAGGCTGGTATGCCTCTTTGACAAAGTAGACAGCCAATGTCAATTCGGGCCGAATGCCAAGGAATAATCAGAAAGTAGAAAGTGTTTCTGATAAATGCGAAAAGTATACTTATACTGCGAAAATTAATACAATCCTCTATCGATCAAATTAACAAAACAAAAAGAATACAAGAATTTGAAATTTTATAATTGTTAAACATACTTTGCCTATTTTCTTTCCATCATTTTTTCATTGTTCTTCAATTATTTCATCACACCTAAGAAAACCAAGTTTGCAATCAAAATAACCTGATTTTACAACGTCGCAATAATTTTTACCTAGACATTCCATTTTAAATATTGTACAACTTTTATAAAAATAACAGTAAATTATTCTTTGGAAAAATGTAATTAATGGAGAAGAAAATTGTAAAAAAATTGCAGCACCTGATGAAGTACATTATTCGCAAGGTATTTTCATAAAGTTACAAGGCGGAGCAGATCACTTTGCACAGCCTCTTTCGACTTTCGTCGACTTTCGAGATCGATTAACCTGTTTCCCTTCCTGGCCTCCGGCGACTGGCAATGCAATATCGCAAAACGGCAAGTACGCGTCCACTCGCCTGATAAAATGCACTCTTTCCCCCCATGCAATTTTGAATACATTTTCGTCACCAAGTTTTATCTTAAAACACGTCATCTCACAGAATAATTTCAATTTTCTTTTCTTTTTTCAAATAATTGCACTTTTAATAAATTGTTAAACAAAAAACTTTCAAATAGCTATTTAATTAACCATATTTCAACGGTTCTCTTTCAATTTTCCAACTAATTGTATTTTTAAGAAATTCCCCCAAAATTGTTAAACAAAAAACTGTCAAATAACTGTTTGCCTAATCAGATTTCAACGGCCCTCTTTCAATTTTTCAACTTATTGTATTTTTATAAAATTCTACCAATAATTCTTAAACAAAAAATCGTCAAATAACTATTTGCCTAATCATACTCCAACCGTGCTCTTTCTATTTTTCAGTAACTAATTGTATTTTTAATAAAAAATTGTTCTACAACTAATTTTCACAACTAATTGTATTTTTAATAATCTCCACTAAAATTATTAAAAACAAAACTTTCACAGTTTAACGAAAAAAATGTAACTATAATATTTATTTTTTATTAGTTACATTCCTTCGACATTATTTGCATATATTTGATATTATATTTAAATATATATATTTATTCTCCGTCAAAACCGAAAAATATTATCTTAGATAATGTTATCTTAAACTAAATAAAACTTTTATTGTTATTAAACATAAAAACGTTGTCTTTCACCTGAGGGATTCATTTCGAGCGACGTCAGTCGCACTATAAATGTCAAATTTCATAAAACAACAACAATACCACTTTCCTACTTCTACTCGCCAATCAAGTCGAAAATAAGGTAAGAATTCTCTCTAACACGGGACTTAATAAACATCCATGCGAGCTCGGTGAAACTATCAAGGCGATCAATTTATTTCGTCGCTTGGAACGTGCCGGTATCGGCGACTTGATTTACCTGCACCACGAAGTGCATACACCGTTCTCTCATGCACTTGGCGCGAAAGAGACAAGCCGTGTTTCGTTCTACGGAGACCCGTGTTCCGCGCGAATACGCGAAAATCGCACGAGCGGATAACAGAAGGCGAGTTTCGCAATGCGAGACTTCGTGCGAAACCCGGCACGAGCGAATGTCCGCGCGTGCCATTTTTAGGGCGCCTGACTATACCTTACGGCGTGGGCAACCGGGAAATTCGATATTGCGGCGATATCGACTAGAAAAATATCATTTTTGAATTGTTAGCGGTATTTGGACATTATTTTTATTGATATTTGACTGAATTGGAAATTAATAATCGTCTGAGCTGATACATTGACGGTTTTAGGTTGAATAGGTCGAAGCAGTGGTGCGATAGAAAATGTATTGATTTTCTTTCTTTGTGGTTTAATTTGTATAATTTTAAATTACAAAAGGATATTTCTTGATTTTATTTGTGTAATACTAAATTGCAAATATAGATTTATGATTTAATTTGTGTAATATTAAATTGAGAAAGTAAATTTGTTGATTTCATTTTCTAAACTTTGAATATGGTACTTATAGAACAGTGAGGATGTAATAAATAGTAGCATGACAGAAAAGAAATGGTTTCTTGGTCGTTAATATTTAAAAACTTGTTTCACTGAACATACGTCGATTCCACATTGGCAGTCACGCGGAAAAGAACATTTCCTGCTAAAACTTGGAATACTTTCATCGCAAATTAAGTTGTGAGTAGGTATGATAGTAATTTCAACACCATTTTCCATCGCACCAACATTTGCCATGTTGTAGAATTTTTATATTTGCATAATATAAATATACCCTGCATTTCGTTTTCCATTGAACGCATCAATTTCCACGACTTTCGCTACGGTCTTAAAAAAAAATCGCTTGGTTCGGTGAGCTCTGTGGAATTTGTTCACTCAATGGAAGATTGCATTGTAAAATTTCATTGCGTATAATTGTTAACCTCATATACAGCCATGAAAGAAAACTCATCGAAGATAAAACAACACAGAAATTGAAATTAATTAATTCTACACCATCTTTAAAACATATTAAAATTTATCAATCTGCAATCATAAAATAAAAAATCTATGTACTTTTACACAACTTCTAACATTACATATAAATATTTCAACAATTTTTCCTCTCAAAACTCACGCAAAATATTAAAACTTGCAGTTCCACGAAAATAAAATATAATTCTGTGTATTTAATTTATTTTTAATTTTGCACGAGCGGACTATTATTAAAATATCATGGGGAGCGTTGAATTTTCTGTTAGTTTCCTTAACACTGAATCTATAGCCGTTAATGCTGTCATAATTAACACTAGATCTACCGACAGTTACTTAATTGGCAATATTTAAAATTGACAAATAAAAATATTCAAATGAAATAATTGAAGGGGATAAAAAACTTGAAAGAGAAAATTGAACAAAAAGAGTGTTAGAAATTTCAGGAACATCTTATAAAAATTCTGGGCAAGTTATATTGACCACCTTGATAGATCTAGGGTTAAAATTACTGAAAGGGTCAACTTAAGGATTTGTCGTAAACCTGTTCTCTAGCAGCATTTGAATTACAGCCTCCAACATAGACGTAGAAAATTGACACAAAAACTGTTAGATATTTCAGGAAAATTTTAAAAAATTCTGGACAAGCCTTTGCAGATCTAGGGTTAAATTTATTGGAGGGTCCAACTTAACGATTTGTCGTTTACCTGTCCTCTACCTGCATCCGAATTACGTGCAACGAACTGTGCACGAGCGTTTAAGAAAGTACGAAAGGCGAGAACAAGTCATTACTATTCGAGGGCCGAGACGGGAAACGGAAGTCCTCGATTATCCTCGAGACACCAAGTATTCTCAGATCGTGGCACATTCCATGCCGAGTGATAGAAAACGTTGCCGTCAACAGATTCTTGCGACATTTCGTGGGACGAGTTCATCGGGGGCGAAAAAATCGGAGTATGAAAATGACAAGGTGCGAATTATTGTCTGTGGAAATTGGATTCGTGGGATTTATGAGTTTTATGGTGTTCTTTCGACCCTAACTCCGTTTAAGACGATAAACGACACCGTATTTCTCCAATTTCATCATTTCCAGCAGAACAAACCTTCTTTTTATTAACTTCTTGCAAAAACAAGTGGTACTCGTTTGTACAATATAAATGGAATAAGAAATTTTAATATTAAAAATACCAATGGAGTCGGTTAAATAAATATATCGATTTAATCGTCCATTCTTAATCACATTTTTACAAAATAAATTTCTGAGATAAAATTGAAACTGTCTTTTCCATCAGTTTGAATGAAACAATAAAAATTTTTCTATACAGCAGATGATAGTTAATTGAATATGATTTTTATCTATGATTTTTAAATTCTTGTGGGCATCAAATGGGCGAGATTCTAAGTGTAAATAATTTGCAATTTTTTAGCAAACGAAGTCAGGATTTCGCGAACGCACGAGACACGTGGTTACGTGTACTCGTGTGCGTAAGTGCGACGAAGATCGAAGGAGTTTCATTGAGGAGCGGAAAGATGAATGAGCCGAGGAAGCAGACGTCATTCACCGTAATGTCACTCGGTCTGGCAACATAAACGGGCAAGTTAATGAAAATTATGTGTGATAAATAAAACTACGGAGTGCGCTGCACGTGTCATCTTCGTTGGAGGGAAGTGAATTTTGTAATGTGGATAAAAATGACAGTGTTTGAATTCTTCTTAAATTACCATTTCTTCTGGGAGAAAAGCACTGAAAAGTGTACAGTGCAAGAAATTGATTGAGAGACGGAATATTTTCACGAAGTTTAATTTTATGTGAGGATCAATTTTTTGCTTTTTGTGACGAAAACTGAATTTCAGAATAGAGGCAAGAAAGTGTCGTGTTATTCATAAAATATAATTGTAAATACCTCGGAAAGGATTATATTGAGAAGTGTACAGTCGGAGAAATTGATTCAGAGGACAATCATTTTCAAAAAATAGAATTTTACGGCAAAATTAATTACTTTTGTTGGCATTGATGACGAAAACTGAATTTTCGAATGAAGAGAAGGAATTGCTGGAAGATTAATAATCATAATTGAAATTTTTTCCAGAAAACCTATACCAAAAAATGTATAGTGGTTAAAATTAGTTAAGTGGTGAAATATTTTCATGAAATTTAATTATCTGTGTTACCTTTGATGAAAACACTTGAATTTTGTAATCTTAATGAAATTGGCACGATTAAAAAATGAATGAATTTTGTAATCGTAATAAAATTGACACAATCAAAAAATTTGTAATTCGAACACACCGTGTACACTCCATGCCAGGGGCGAGTTGCAAATAGAAAATTGCACACGCGATTTTCTCGACTGATGAAAAAGAGAACTGTCACTGGTTCGATGGACAAGGCATGCAAAAATCGCGTGAAAGGTTTGCGAGAGGCACGTGGGCGTTGTAGACGTCGGCTTTTATTTTCACTTGGAGCTGGCACAGGTTATGCACAAGGTGTGACATAATACCTGGAACTTGAGACATGAATTCTTTAAGTAATAGAATATGATAAAATATTAGTATTAGCAGGAAAGAGGGAAAACATCCACAAAGCAAAATTACCAACGAATAATTGTAATTCTGCAATTTACAACTTTTTTCGGCTCAAATATTTAATTATAATGTAGAAAGAAAGCAATCTGTCATTGCTTTCCAACTGATCATAAAATTTAATAATAGTGTAATGAAATTTGATGAAATATTAATGTTAGTAGTGTAAATAAAATTAATGAACAATAAATAATTACAATTCCATGTTCTGCAGTGGTCTTTGCGCATATTGGACCGCGGAAAAATATTTTTAATAAATTGGACGAACATCTAGATAAATACAGGTCTCTATAAAAGGTGGAGGTTTTGAAAAACAAAGTACATACCTCAAAAAAGGGTGACAGAATATTCTCCAATTTTCAAAATTCTATTCCTCAATCATCCAAAGATTTTTCAAGATCATCTACTTCTTAAAAATTGACTGACAAAGTGAAAGAAAGACATGATTCTTACAAGAACATATTTTTATCCTCCCAGTTACAAATTCATCTAATAAAAGCCGACTGAAACCTTACTTCAAAGTTCGAAAATCGAAATTCCTTCCACAAACCATGGGTTAAATCCCTCCATGAGGTCCTATAGAATCTGACAATGAGAACATTCCCAACCACATGTCGATACAACTTTCCTCGAATTGTGGTTTCGCTTTTCAAGGAGTACAAAGAAGGTGAAACTCGACAGCGTAGAGGAAAGCACCACGTTAACGAAGTTCAGAATCTTCGGTGAAAGAGACCATTGTTCTATTACTGTCTGGATATTAATTAGAATTAAGTATAGGTACGAATATACTCGTTCGATGTTCGTATTTCCGTCCGTTGTGATCTAAAGAGACGAAAGTAAGGCGAACGGTGCATTCAGGTGCGTACAGGTGCATAATGGACGTAAATAGCCGGAGAGTTATGCCAAAAGACAGAAAAGTGACCCACATTCGAGGCAGAACGTGGAATTGTCCGGCGGAGGAAATTCCAGAGTAATTATTGAGAGAAAAAGGCGAGAAAAGTGAAGTGCAGTTGCATGGACATCTTTGTGTATGGTGGACGTCCATGGTGGGATTATGGGTATCGGTTTCGGATGTAATAAGTATGGAATTAACGGTGAATTTATTGTTCTGTTTGTGAGATATTTATGAAAGTGCTGGGTGTAAATTATGTTGATGGAATTGTATTCTGCTTTTTGTGAAAGTTCTAGGGTTGCTTGTGAAGGTTTTGTTGTTTTGTAATGTCACCGTTCTCCATACTTGAAGATGTAGGAATTTGAGACACTTCTGATTGAATTTGTGGCGGCAGAACGATTAAGTTTAATTTGAGTAATTTAAGATTTGTTGAAAAAATTTAAAAATTATTATATTTTTATTGCAAATTTAAAGAATTTTTCACTTCTTAAGATTTATACGATATAGACGAACTTATTTAATTTGTAATTGTAAATGAAATTAGTAATTTTTAATTTCTCTCAAATATTACAAATTGCAATGTCTATTTTTTATTATTTGTTGTTGTCAAATGTCTTCGTTCTCCATATTTCAAGTTTCCATGAAGATGTAGAAATTTGAGACACTTATGATTGGATTTAGTATGAATAATTGAAGATTTATTAGAAAAGTTTAAAATTTAATACATTTTTATTGTAAAACGTTCAAAGAACTTTACATTTTTTAAGGTTTATACAATATGGACAAAACTTATGAAATTTTCAAACGAAATTAGTGATTTCAAATTTCACCCAAATATTACGAACTGCTATATTTATATTTTACTATTTAATAAAATAAAATTTAATACACTTCCTAATAGATATTCTCACAAATAATTTTAGATGTATGTCAAATGTTAAGCATTGCAATATTTACACTTCACCATTCAATGTCATATGACGGCCATGCAAAATGATCTAATTGACCGACATAAAAAAGAAGAAATCTTCCAATCACTGATTCCATTGTAGGGAAACGATCAATGGGGTTCGATCCTTCGATTTACAGATATCCGAGTCAATGACACCACAGTGATTTATCACCGTAGGAAAAGTCACGCAACACGAGGACGAGTCTTCCGAGTCTCTGAAATCTCGTTAACCTTCCCAAGGCAGACTTCTTCGCGATCGTGTCTTATTAATTACACTCACACGGAGAACAATGAATTTTTCACGTCGATAGATTCAACTTTCAAGAGATTCTCTATCCTAGAAATTACTACGACTTTAAGATTCTAAACTGTATTCTACTCCCTTCTAATTATCCTTAATGAGGCTTACTTTTCTTTCATTCATACGATTATATATGAATTATTAATAAATTATAGAATAATGTAATAAATACAAATATAATATATTGTGATAAAAATGGTACAATTCGAACGTAATGGAATTTTAAAACTAATTTAATAAATATAAATATGGAATAAATTATAATATAAAATTACAATTATTTACAAAATTCCATAACCTTGAAATTGTATCATTTTTATCACAAAAAAAGCTTGCCGATGTAAATTTTTTAAAATAAAATTAAATATTTCAATATTTTCAAAGACCTAGTTGTTCCTCATGTTTTCTACACGGTAATTTACCATAAAGAAACAAGTAGGACGATTTTTTTAACGTTGAAACGAATATAAAAATAATAATGCGAACACGTAGTTTTGCAAATATCGTGATTTCCTTCAAATTGCAATAATACTTAATTACACACGTTGTTGTCTTTTTTTCGGGAATCCCTCAGCCATAAAAAAAGCCGTAGGAATTTTAACGAGCCGCTACCAGATCGTTCTCCATAATGGCCGAACGGCGTACCGTTAAAATGCCAGTGGTTTGTGCACGACTGGATTATTTTTTCCCCCGTGGGATAACTTTCGTTTTCCATTTTTTTTAGACATTCTACTACCACGTCTGGTATATTTTATTGGTTCGTGATGATAGAGAAAAAAGCGAGGCACTTCTCCGAGATAGCGAATTTATTAAACAACCTATGTAATGGAATTTAATTATACGCACGCTGCCCGGAAATAATTGCACTGCACGTAAAATCGCAGGATCTCGTATAGTTGGGAATTAATTTTCTCGTTTGCCTCGTTTCGCGGAGTCTGAGAGTCGGCTGTTTTGTTTGGGCAACTGCTACACCGGTTGCACTTTGTTTAGTGGCGATTTGGAGTGAGTTATTTGTGAGAATGGAATGAAAGTTTTTCAACTGGATGCTTTAAGATAACTTGGAGGGACTAATTACTAATTCTACCGGCCTGTAATTGTCACACAGAAATTTTAACAAGTTCAATCTTCCATTAGACGCTAAGAAAAAAATTATCAAGGTGGACGTTCGCAAGAACTGAAATTTATTCGTTCCCAATTACTTAAAAAAATCCTACCAACACATACAAGTTGCAAATCACAGAAAACAAAATCTGACTGGATCTACAAACCTCTAACTATCAAATAAGAATTTTTAACAAGTTCAATTTTCCATTAAGCACTACTTAATTGTAAGAAAAAAATTATGAAGGTGGAAATTCACAGGAGTTGAAATTCCTTCGTTCACAATTATTTTCAAAAAAAATCCTACCAAACCATACAAGTTGCAAATCACAGAAAACAAAATCTAACTGTTTCTACAAACCTCTAACTATCAAATAAAAATTTTTAACAAGTTCAATTTTCCATTAAGCACTAAGAAAAAAATTATCAAGGTGGAAGTTCACGAGAGTTGAAATTCCTTCGTTCCCAATTAGTTAAAAAAATTCTACCAACCTAAACAAGTTGCAAATCACAGAAAGAAAAATCTGGCTGTTTCTACGAACCTTTAACAATCAAATAAAAATTTTTAACAAGGTCAATCTTCCATTAAGAACAAAGAAAAAATGATCAAGGTCGAACCTTACAGGAGCTGAAATTTGTTCGTTCCCAATTACTTAAAAAAATCCTACCAACCCAAACAAGTTGCAAAGCACAGAAAGAAAAATCTGACTGTTTCTACAAACCTCTAACTATTGCGTAGAAATATTTGAACAATCTTCCAGAAATGTCTAGAAGGAAAAAGTTAAGGCTGAATTCCGCGACAAGATCGCAAGGTGCGTATTACACGCAATAATTACGAACGCAGAAGAGTGAAATTAAGATCGTGACTGACTAATGTGCGTCTTACGTGACACGGGCACCCAGAGAGACACGCTTCGAAAGGTCTAACCGCATCCTTGCGCCGGGATTATGTGATTACATAAGGAGAAAAGTCCCCCGGCAGTGCGAAAGAAAGAGCGAGAAGAAGGACGATCAACTTGATCGGATTATTTCGGTCTATTGACTCCATTTCACGAAACTCAAAGAGACGCCGACCTATTCGATGGAAATTAAAACAAACGAGCACTCTTATAGCGACACGTGTTTCCAAGATTGTTATCTTAACTTTTATTGAACGTTTTACAGATTTTCCGGGTTGACTTAGAAACATTCTTGTACGGTATAAATAATTAACAGTTTCTTGTTGTAGACTAATTTCGATTTTACGATTTGAAAACTATTTTCCATACTTAATAAAAATTTACTTAAATAATAGATAATTGTAACTTCATCTGCAATTGGAGAAAAATCACAGTTTATGTTATAATTTCAATTGTTCCAAAAATATTTTTTAGCAGAATTGGATATTTTAAAAATATTTGACGATATTGTTGTGATGTAATGGGGTAATTGAAGATGTTTATTAGACAATTGATGGCAATTATTTCGTATCGTGGATGGGTAATACTTAATGGGGGGAATTTTTATTGGTAAACAGTTATTTATAGAATGGCGACGTGACTGGCTAATTTCAAAACTTTCTAGACACTGCAATAGTTCAATGGAGGCCTGGATGATTGATCCACACTCTATAGATTTGTATTTTCACCGACCTCTCACTTAACATCTATGCAATTGCGCAAGAATCGTGGGTAATGTCAAAGAGAAGTGACGTAACTGAGAAGACACACTTTTTTTTAACAGTTCCTGCACTGTTTTTACTTCTTTCATGACCCTACAAATTTTTTATCACCGTAAACTTTGATTGAAATTTTTCTTTAGTGATCCATTTGAACAAATAAAAAATAATACTTTACTTAACAGAAAAATACAAATATTTTGTTTCATCTACTAAGAAATTTGCAATATAAAAATATTTTCAAATTTCTTTAAGACGTCAAACTGACGAAATAAAAAATGACGCAAATTTAACTCCTAGAAAATTGAAAATATTAACGAGTTGACAGAGTAAAAAAGTTTAGAAATTAAAATTGATCTATAATTAATTTAAATTGCGATTTTAGCAGGTGAAAAAAGTGTAAAAATTTGACAGAAAATCGAGACAAGCACGGCGATCTTGCGCCGTTCTTCCGCATACTTCACACTTGTGGTTCGCTCACGCAACTCCATGGAACAACTTTCTTCGGGTTGCTCAGGACGAACAACGAGTTAACTCTTTCCGTGTGCCGCGAAACGAGACGTACGCCCGCGCCTCGTAAAACGAGCTTATCGATGACTCCTTCGCCATACCTTTTATCCTCTAATTTATTTTCCCTTTGAAACACACTGAAACTCTGCTTTCGCGAATAAATTTCAACCGACATTCTCCGATTGCCATGAAAGGAAAACATCAAAGATCCATTTTAGTTGTAAAACTATTGTTAACTGGCATTTAAACCTTCTAAGAAAATCTTTCAAAATTAAATTTTTAAATATTTTGCAACTGAAATTCAATTCTTCTGAAAATTCAACTCCATGTTTTTCTAAAATTGATTTCCCAATATTTCAAAAATAAAATTCTTCTTTCTTTGACAATTAATCTCTAAATATTCTGAAAACCAAATATATTAATAAATCTTAGAAATTTAAATCTTTTAATAAACAAGATCTATGAATTCTCGATACCCAGAAAATTATAGATACACTTGTCATTAGCCCAAATATTAATTAAATCTCAATCCTTAATTTTCAGGCTGAAATTTTCTACAGAAACAATTCTTTTTCCAATTTCCATTTTACAAGTCTGAAATTTTTGTCGAACGAGAAGAATATCGATGAAATAGGATTTTAGTGATATTTTTAAATGTTTGCGTTAATGAAAGTTAATTGAAATTTCCGGAGAAATTGTTTTTTCTGAATGATTACAGTTTATTTGTGACAATGTGAAAGAGGATCGAGACGACGTGCGTCACAATGTGGTAAATGCGGTAATCAGGGATTCACTCTCGGTCGCATCGTTCTACGTGACTGTCACTCGTATTTTACCATTTCTTGACCACAATTTAACCTCGTCGAGCCACTTTCATCATGCTTAATTTATCGCTTAATTTTCCACTTTTCCATCCGTGCGACCCAAATGGAAATTCCGACCGCTTTCGATATTTCCTCGGCTAAATAAATTGCACACGTTGACTAATACATTGCGAGAAAATTACAGTGATTATTGATGCAAACTATCTCAAAATTCTGTGTGAAATTGATCGGAGAAAATTGGAAATTTCCTGGAATTTTCTTTCAACAGTTAACTCGTTGACCTTTGATCGACCTTTCGGTTTTGAGAAAGGAATTGATCGTCTTTAACCAATATTTTGATACAGAACTGAAGCAATTATTTTTCTAAATTCTCTAAATTTCAATCTCAAATTAAATTTGAGAGTAGAAATTTTCCAGAATTATCTTTGAATACATGTATAATCCAAATCCAGTTTGCTTCATGCGAACAAATCGTTCAATTGCAATTTAAAAAATTGATCTACCTATTCAAAAACATCATGCATTTTCACAAAGAGTTCAACCCAGTCGAAATTAAATTTTCTCCATTTTCCCACCATCTTTATAGCATTTTCAATTGCAACAAATAAAGTATCAAAAAATTGCACTAATGAGAATTAAAAGCCATTGGAAATTTTGTAATAATTTTTCAAGGAATATTTCCAGCACCAAGTTCAATCAGTGAAGGAATTGCAATTGGAAAATTGTGTTAATCAATATTCTTTCTGTGCTAAGTGGCTAAGATTTTCCTAGGACACCCACGAAGGCATTTTCCTCGGAAGATGAGCAAGAGACGCCCTCGCAAAGTCATAATATAATCGCAATGATTGGTGAGTCATTGTTCGTCTACGGGGGTCTCTTCTCTTGCCTTTTCTTGGCGAATACTCGACCTCTTTTAAGGCCGATCCAACGGTTTCTTTCATTGGTAACGTCATCGATGGCCTTTGTTGCGTTTATTGATTAAATTCTGTCACGTCTTATACTTTGTTTCAATTTTAGCACACTTTTATCGGTATCAAAAAAATTACAATACTATAAGTTTGCAGAAAACGTTCAATTTAACTAAATACTATTATTTTCTATTCTTAAATAATAAACTTTTGGATTTAGGTAAAATTCCGATTAATAATCTGGCCTGTTTCAAGTTTGATTAAAGGAAGGAGATCCTAATTTGGAAAATACATATATTTTGAAAATTTCAATAGTTATGCAAAGAATTTTTGAAATTTACAAATCTATTAATTTTCTTAAGAATTATGTACCAAGACTTTGATATTTCTTAATGATAAAACAATAACTTTTTGCTAATCTCCAATTAATTGTTCCTATAAATTGTAACACAAAATTATTTAACATTCGCTGCAACATATTAACAAGAGATTCACTGATTGTAAAAAATTTTTCACAACCTTAAATTTATTTGAACGACAATGGATCAGCCTCTGAGCAGCGTCATTGAATTCTATAAATTACTAACTGTAACTTCATTCCTTCGAAATAAATTCGCCAATCCTACCAATTATTTAACACCTTTGACATTTCTCAATTACTTAGCAATATATTTTTACCAATCACCAATATATCACTCCCCTAAATGATAGAAATTAAAAGTACCCAGAAAATTAAAAAAATGTTCCACATTTACAAAAACAAATTTTTCCCAATCTCCTTCGATTTCCTTTCAAGCAACGTAAATGTTAGCCTCGAACATTGCAATTTCCATTTTCCCACCTACGTATCGTCTTAATATCTCGTGATTTATACAGTGATATTAAGTCACTCTCTCGTAGGCTGGTAAAAGTACGGAAATGACGAATTAAAATGCATAATACGTACATGCTAATTAAGCCAGAAAGAGACGTCGAATAGATATACAAAAGTCATGGTAACATAATGCACCGAGTGCAACATTGCACCAGTGTTCGCTCGATTTTCTGCGGCTCTGCGGCATTAATGCAATCAAGCCGTAACGACGACCGCCGGGGAGAAAGTGGATGAAAAAAAACGAGTTCGGATATACTGCTATCCCGGAATTCATTCCGATTGCAGAGGCAAGCACAATAATTAACCCGAATGAATTATTCCGGCGACAGATTAAATAATGTACCATCAAGAGACTGTTGATTTTAAGACGAAGAAAATATTTCTCTAGCTCTTTAAACCCTTAGCCTACGTGTAACTCTCGGTGCGGAAAATGGAGTAGGAAATTTAAAATCTATAAAAAATTATTAAATCGAAAATATCAACTGATTGTGAAACGGTTCCATTATTTCTATGCTATCAACACTTCGACTGGTAACCTATAGGTAAGCTTTTCGGGCCTAATGTTTTTGGACTTTTAATTTATTAATTGGTTGTTGCGACAATTAATAAATTGTTATTTGTTATTGCGATTTACTGTGCCAAGGACTCAGTGACGAGAATTTGTAATTTTCGAAGAGATATCGGTATCAGGGAAGTATTTACGGTCAAGTGACCGGTCAGAAGTGGGTAGGATGTTGAGAAAACACCGGTTGGTAAAGTGTTAATATTACTTTCATGTACGAGATATCAATGATCAGTGAAAACTTTTGTTTCAGGAATTAAATTTGAATCATTACACGCTCAGTCAGAAATGAAATCGTAGGCCAAAGGATTAAGTCAAAATGACTAGTACAAATACTTTTTCAAAAATTCTCCAAGTGAATAAAAATTTGATGGAATAAATATTTTTCTTTCGTTTAAAAGAACAGAAATCAACGAATCTATCATCTGTTCCGTTTCTTAATTTTTTCTCTTTCAAAGTAAATACTTATTTAACCCTTTGCCCTATGATTGCCTCCGTTATAATTGAGAATTTAATTGATAAAATAAAAATTGATCAGTGATTCTCGATATTTCGTATTATTTATGTTATACTAATATTGCAGAAATAACATTTTCATTAACATTTTTGGCTGCTTTGAGAAGACATGACAACATGAGGAGTTTAAGGGAGCTTAAACAGGTTTGAATGACTTCTCTGAGCTGGAAGAAATATTCTGCAATTTTGGTCATTGCAAAATTATTTTTCCGAAGGTGAACATTTTAAAAAATCGAGAAAGAGTCATTGCAATTTCCATTTTCTTATAATCTAGTCAAAAATTTGCAAAGATGATATTCTAAATAAAATTGGTTATAAATGTTAAATTCCAATCATAATTAATTCCTAAACACTAATTTATTCTACCAGAAAATTAACTAATTTAAAGAAAACTCAGATGACAGACTTAAAAAATCAAAGAACCGCCCTACAATTAAGTAACTTTTTTCAGAAATCTTAGCACCATTCAATTTGGCAGCAAAATTTTCCCATTGCCCTACCATTCTTTTTCAAAAATCTTAGCACCATTCAATTTGGTAGCAAAATTCTCCCATTGCTCTACCTTTTTTTTTCAAAAATCCTAGCACCATTCAATTTGGCATCGAAATTCTCCCATTGCCCTACCTTTTTTTTCCAAAATCCTAGCACCATTCAATTTGGCAGCAAAATTCTCCCATTGCCCTACCTTTTTTTTAAAAAATCTCAGCACCATTCAATTTGCCAGCAAAATTCTCCCGTTGCTCTACCTTTTTTTTTCAAAAATCCTAGCACCATTCAATTTGGCATCGAAATTCTCCCATTGCCCTACCTTTTTTTTCAAAAATCCTAGCACCATTCAATTTGGCAGCAAAATTCTCCCATTGCCCTACCTTTTTTTAAAAAAATCCTAGCTCCATTCAATTTGGCAGCAAAATTCTCTCATTGCCCCAAAGTTTCCACTCTCTCACAAACAAATAAAATCGCAATCTCTCAAAGTCAAAGCTATCCCGTCCGTTCTTAAGCCCCATAAACTCAAAGTAACATTCCTTCAAGCTAGAAAAAAATCCACGTCGTAAAATCATTTCCCTGAATCGACTCGAGGCCATTGCAATTCCCATATCGATATCAGATCGAGAGAATGGTCACCGTGGACCACCAACAGCGAGATGCACAAGGTGAGAATATCTACCTTTGCACGTTCACCTCTCGCAGATATTTACGCGCACGTGGGAGCCGAATGCAAGCTGTTGCATCCTCGCAAAACTGGCCACTGGAATGCGGCCTCGTGGGATATCCGTCCGTGAAACTTATGCATCGCGGTCGATGCACGTGGGACGTTCCGTATATTCACTTGTCTGCAATTTTATTCCTCCTCATACCCGGATCATCCTGCTACGTGGCTCGTATTTTATCGCGAACGAGGATATCCTTAATCCTTATCGTTGGACGGTGCATCGAGATAGGAGCATGCACTTTTAGCGGTTAGAAGGATATTTCTTGAGGGATATGATCATATTTTGCGGGAGGATCAGATACGGGAGATGTATGGAAATGTGTGGTGTGGATGGATGTGGGGGTTGAGAGAGTTGATGGGGGTTCAATGTACGTGATTATGAATGTTAACCCTTTGCGCTCGAGGCCTTTTTCGCGCGGACGATCCGACAACTCCAGACGCTTCGTAGCGTCTTTGGGGAATTTCTTACCTCTAACTTAAAATGGATACATACACAAATTAATGTATAAAACTTATATATTTTAATTTTTTGTGCATCTTTACACCTTTATGAAGATATTTTCTTACATGTTAATGTTTGTAATTTTGTTTTTTATGATATTTATCGTTACAACTATTTAGATGCATGCCCGGTTTGTCGGGATAAGTATTACAACAATATGTTGTTTGATGCCTTTTGCCCGGTGTATTTCTTTCAGAGCGGACTTTACAATCCTTCCTAATTCCTGTGACAATGATATGTAGCTTTCCATTTAGACGGATCTCTTCGAAATTGAAGGTCAAAGTTGAGGCTCGGTCATGTCGTTATGATGCGCTCCTCCCTTGAAGTCGTGTATGAAATTTCTGATGTTCTATGGGGTGGAGCCTTTTAGAATAAACAACTATTGGTTATTAGACTACTTTTCTCCACCCCCTCGAGGACTTCAAGAGAGGGAAGGCAACGATATGCCCTCAACACCTCATGGAGGATTCAAAATTTTCTAGATTCCTCCGAGCAAGTCCAAAGTCCCGTTAGAGTTATCGGTGGGTACGCACAAACATTCTTTACATTAATTATGTATAAATAATGCACAAAGGTGAGCATCCTGAGCAAGCCCTAATCGTACATTTGGGTTTTATTTTCGAAGAGAGCTGTCGAGAAGATGTTTGCCGCTCTATCAGCTACTAAGTTTTAGGACTCCTTAACAGTAATAGTCCTTTTTCGAGGTATATATAAGGCCCAAAAGGCTTAGAAACTCACGTCAACGAAACAAAACATAAAACAAATCATTCTTGCGCATCGGGTCTCCGCATCAAACCAAGTGGTGAGCGAAAGTCACCTCTGGAATTGTGGTACCGAATCATGTGGTGCCTGAGAGGCACCACTCGAGTGGAAAGGGTTAGAACTACCGATGGTATATTTACTTACATTTAGAAACTGAGTAACTACCTTGGAAAAGAAGAAATCAAGGGGTGAAATAGATAATATTAATTACCTAATTTAAGTTTTATAGGGTGTGGAATTTTTAGTTCATGGTCTATCAATTTGAGTGATTTTTGGAAATTAATTTAGTACCGGTCATTTGACTATGGTAGGTTTAGTGTTAATACTAGAACTACCGAGGTAAAATCTATTATATTTTAACCCTTTGCGGTCGGAGCCACCCGATAAGCGAGTATCTAATTGTCTAATTATTTATATTTTATGTAAGCGTATTATTATATGGCGTAATATTTTTCAATGGTAACTCGATTTTTTAGTCTACTATACCCATGCGTATTTTATCGTTCAGAAAGTTAGTGGTTTGCGAGTCGCTTCATTATACGTCTCCGTCAGTTATAAAACAAATTGGGCGGCTATTTGCTGACATTCGTCCGCAAAGGGTTAATACATTAGAAAAATAGTTTAGAGAAACAGGAATCGAAAGGTGGAAAAGGTGATTAATTCAGTAATTTATATTTTATGAGGTTTGCTTTTAGAAATACTGAGGAATGAGTTATTTTGATTACCTTGGTAATTCTAGTATTAAAGTGGGCACACTATAAACGTAAAATTTAAATAATAATTAATTTATAAGTTTTAAAGTATTTTAATAGAAAATTAGCTACTGTGATGGAAACATCAGTCAAATATACCTAACCGTAAAATTGAAAATACGTTACTAAATAGGGATACTGTGAATATTAAATTTTCACAATAATTAGTTAGAAATTCTAAATTAATTTAATATCGATTTCGATAGAAATTTAAATCTACTGCACCTAATCGTAGAACTGCGAACGCAAAAGTTTCTTTTCAAGAAATTACATTTCTATTGAAATAATTTAAAAATTGGGAATTTTATATCTATAATATTTTCATTTAGTTAGTTTCTTAATTTCGTACCTAATTATAAAATTGCGATTTTAATTTTCAAAAGCAGTAAGCTCCTCTAATAAAAACAATTGCATTTACTGCGCCTCCAGTATAGTCGCCTAGTCGCATTTACACGAATATGCAATTCTTCCAAATGCATTTAAAAATGTCTTGCATCCATCGACAATTACCTGTTGTTAAGCAATTAAAATTCTTTTGGTTGGATTGCACGCACCGATCCATTCGCGATTCTGGAACCGTGCGAGCTCCTTTCTCACCCCCTCCACCCTTAATGCTCGATTCATTCGCAATTCTTGTCTCGTGCATGGTGTACCATCTCGTGTTTACATTCACGTAGGAAACACCTTGGCTCGACACAAAAACCCAGTTAAAAGTCGTGATTCTCTTTCAACTTCAAGGACGAACTGGTCCCATTCCATCCCCCAGGAAATATTAAATTAATTTTATTAAAACGGTGTGGTTCACTTGTCATTTTTTCTTTGACGGAGAAAAGATCTGTTTGTTACATTAGGAACTTTGGATTTTTTAAAAGCATGATTAACACTAGAATGACCGACGTTAAATTTGTTACATTTAAATATATTAAATAAGAACTTTGGAAGAAGATGAATCAAGGGGTGGAAAATATGGTCGGCTAAGAAGTAATTGTGTTTTATAAGATCAACTTAGAATTTCTACTCTAGGACTCTCCTGTAAACTTAGGGAATTTTTGGAAAAAAATGTGAACAAGTCATTTTGACTTGCTTGGTCGTTCTAGTGTTAAAGAGGTGGATTGTAAAGGGGCTACTCTGGGGGTTGCTTCTGCCCTTAACACCAAAGAGTAATTTTTTAACGTGTAAATTACAATTATTAGTATTTATTAAGAATTAAAAATTCTTGGAGGCTCCATTGCAAAGTTGCAAAAACTAAAGTCAAAAAGCAAGAAACAATTTGCAACATTTTTTTGAAAAGCCTTTCATTCGCCAGGGATTGCAGATGATACTTTACAAAAACATTGAATTAAGATTGAATTAAGATTGAATTAAAGATTTAATTGAAGATCAAATTGAAACAGCTAATTTGAATTTCTCTACATTACTAAAATTGGTTGATCTTGACGAATTATTTAATGAATTTCTAAAAAATTAAGAAAAGTAAAGAGACAAATACAGAGTGGCCCAGAATGAATATCGGAAATCTTATATTGGTGAAAATATTCCAAGAAAGCCTCCGAGAATAAGTGTCCTCTATCTCGAAAAGGGGTTACCACCCCTCGAGGAAGGGTGCCATTTGCAATTCGTTGCATTGTTCGTTCCCTCTCTGTCTCTCAAGATCCTCGTAGTATGCAATTGCGTTGGGTTAGGTCACCCTCGGATTCGAGGGAGCGAATTACTCGCCGGTGCATTGTTATCGGCGCACTGCATTTCTTTATTTCGTACGGAGGGTTGGAAATGTAAGTCGCGAGAGGGGTTGCGAATTTCCCTTTTTTCTCATTCAGCGAGTGATTTTTGTTGTTAAAAAATTGCAATTTTTAATACTCGCAATTTTCAAACTATATCGAATTGTGGAGAAAAAATCTGGAAATTGCTTATGGGATTTCCGCGAACTCACCCTGCAGCAAAAATCCATGCAGCGCGAGGTTCATGGCTACGAGATGATCGATTGTTTCAGCCTGAAACAAAGAGAAAATTTACTTTCAAACAATGTCTTAGATTTTGAATATCACTGATCTTCCTTTGGCTAAAAAAATCCACATATTACCTCGATGATTTACGAATTTGTCTATTCCTTCTGTTGCAGTGCAGGAAAAATTAAAATTTTGTACAATTAATCCATACACTGCTAACTAAAGCAATTTCAAAAAAACATTACTCTTACAATTAAGCTGCCAATGTTAAACTTTTGATTAATAACATTAACGAAATTTGCTACCACATTCAATATTCAAACATTAATAAAAAAAAGTCTTTACACAAAAATGTCATATAGAAACGACATATTCAACGTTAAAAAATGAATACAAAAAATACCACTAAATATTCTACTATTTTTCCCTTCAACCTATCAACCCCATAAAGATCAATCTTTTTTACATTTTCCTTAAGCTAAACAATTTCTTAACATAGCAAATTTGACACCCGAATTAAAATTAGAATTCAATTAAAAATCCATCTGTTCTCAAAACTGTTCCATCCAAATCCATCTGAACTCAAAAAAGGTCAAATTCTAAAAAACGTTACCAGCAACTTGGTATAAATGCATCACCATAGGTATACAAAAGGCGGAGTCTCTTCACAGAAATATCACATAGAAACTTTGCGTACAGAGTAAACAGCACGACAAAGTAACGATAGACGATGCTAATTGCCGTTGAATCGGAAGCGCGAAGAAATCGTCGAGACGAGTAAACTCGTCCTGACGTATAAATATTCCAGCGAGCTGTCAGTAGCATTGGAAGCGTGCGTGTCACACGCCTTTACTGTCAATATTTGACTTTCAGTCTCGAGCCAGCGAACGAGTCTGAGCCATTATACTCAACGTTGCAAAAGTATTTCTAGCGAAGGCGATTGTTTACTTACTTCGGAATATTGTCGACTGTCTGCCACTGTAGACTGGAAAAACCATTGAAATTCCCAAGGGGAAACATTAACGTTGATTTAATCACGAATCTAACTCGCTATTATACGGCAAGGGGTGAACTCAACACCTTTTTCACCCCTTCGTCGAAAGTACTTAACACTAGATTTACGGAGCCAATTTGACTCACTCAAAATGTGATTACTATATGTATAATAAATTGATTGGTTAATTTTTTGATAATAAATCTTACATTTAAATTGATTTGGAACTATTTTCTTTGCACAAGACTTCAATTTTCTTGTATGAGTTAAATTGGCTCACTTCAGAAAAATAGATGTATCAACACCCGTAAATCTAGTGTTAATTACCATATTACATTACAATAAATATAAAAACTGTTTTAGTTTTAATACTAAAACTATCAACGTTACATTTATGATATGTTAATTATAAATAAATTTATTGTATTTCAGTAGATTAAATAATTATTTAGTGAATTAAATAATATTTGGAGTAAAGAGAAATCGAAAGGCGGAAAAGGTCATTAATTTAACAATTTATATTTTATGAGATGGACTTATAATATCTGTTATATGGATCTCCTGTAAACTTGAAAAATTGTTAGAAAACCTGAGAAACAAGTTATTTTAATTATCTTGCTAGGTATAATTTTAAAGTGGGGAGACTTAATTGGAACGTAATGATATAAATGCGAAATTTGAATAATAATTGATTATTTAATTCTACGTTATTTTAATAGAATACTAGCTGGTGTCGGGGGAAATTAAATGAGCTGTTGGTTATTGTGAAAGTGGGGACACTTAATTGGGCAATAATAATATAAATATCAAATTTCAATAACAATCGATTTTTGGATTTCACGTTATTTTCACAGAATACTAGATGGAAGAAATTAAGTTACCTGTAGGTTATTTTGAAAGTGGAAACACTTAATTGGCCAATGATACTATAACTATAAAATTTGAATAATAATTAATTTCCAAATTTCAAAGTATTTTAATAGAAAATTAGCTACTGTAATGGAAAGAAGAGTCAAGCATACCTGACTTTGAATTGTGAACATCCAACTAAATAGGAATACTGTGAATATTAAATTTTCATGGTAATTAATAAGCTTTGAGCTAATTCTGGTGCTAGTAAAAGAAAATTTGAAACTTCAATATTAAATATAAAAAGTTCCACACATGATAGAATATTTGCATCAAAAAAATCCACCTTCAAAGTTACTGTAACCAGAGCAAACGCGAGGGAACGAGACTGCATCGGATGCACGTGCATCACAGAGGGAGAAATTTCGTTCCCGATGCGTTCATGCGTCTCTAA
The DNA here is from genome assembly GCA_910591515.1 of Cerceris rybyensis. Lineage (NCBI taxonomy): Eukaryota > Metazoa > Arthropoda > Insecta > Hymenoptera > Crabronidae > Cerceris > Cerceris rybyensis. The sequence goes on along the minus strand of OU342802.1, from coordinate 9,034,943 downwards.
TAGTTCCATTTTTTCCCCGACGAGCCACGATTCCGTACGTGCAATAAATGATCAATGAAACTCAAACATGTGCATACTGCTCGCTCGAAAGTGGCAGCACAATGGCGGCGTTGCAGCGGAATTAATTCAGGTCGAGCACCTAAGTGCGTACATGTGCGACATATAACGGTGCTCCATGAGAGCACAAAACGGCCGAACCATACACGAGTTTCATGGCCGGCTTTGTTTCCACCATGATGAATTTCTTCTAGGATTTGTGACAAAAATATTTTAATGTTTTTCCATATACTACGTTCAAACTGTCAGAGAAAACGGGGACATAGATCGTTGAAAATGGGGATGTCGATGTCTTAGAGAAGTGATGAGCAAACTTTTTAATGAGTAGGTCGGAAAGAAAGGAGAATATCGTCGAGATAATGCAATTAAAGGTAAATTTTGCGAAAAATGTTGAATATATGGAGGAAAAACAGTCATCTTAATACTAAACCTACCAAGCCGATTAAAATGACCGGTTCCAAATTTAAAAAAAAATTCCCTAAATTAATACGGAAGTCTTGAAGCAAATATACCACTTCTATTTTATAAAACCTAAATTATTCGGTATATCTAAATGTGAGTAGATATAAAGTTGGCAGTTTTAGTGTTAAATAGTGACAAAATTTAAATTATTGCAAATTGAAAGAAGCTTTGCAATATCCCATTTGGAATCGATAATGTGCAATTTTCTCAGCCATCACTTTAATTGACAATTGAACGGAGCAGAAAACGTAGCCTAATTGCAATTTTTTGGCTCCCAATTTTCCCTAAAAATTCTCTAAATTGATAGGAGAGCGATGAAGCAAAATTCCAATTTTATCTTATAAACGTAAAGTTAATTAATCATCGCAGTAGCCTCTTGATTCCACTTTTCCCAAAGCACTTGCTCGATATATCTATATATTAGTAGATATAACATTGGTAGTTTTAGTGTTAAATAATGACACAATTTAAATTATTGCACATTGAAAAAAAGCTTTTGCAATACTCAATTTTCAAATAGTAAAATCGGAAAAATTCATTCAATAAAAATTCACGGTTACCCCTTTAATTGGCAATCGAACGGAGCAGAAAGTGCAGCCCAATTATTTCAAGGCTTGTCGCTTCTTTTCGCTTTCTTTTTCGCACTGCATGGAAGGGATAAATGCAGAAACCGTATAGCCGCGAGCAATACGTCAAATTTTGCGAAAAGGGTACAGAAATTGGTTAAATCACTTGTCAGTAATATAATCGCTTAATTCACTCGGGAAAGTCGTTATTGAAATTTCAAATTTGTCCGAAGACTTTTGAAATTACTATATTTATGCAGTATCATCCCGAGTCGAAGAATTGATTTTCTGTTGGTTCTCTCGATTTTTTACACTTGAAGAAAATCAAAAGAGAATTATAATCTGTATGATCTGACCATTAAACTCTATATTATTTTGATTATCTGTTGGTACTCTGTGGATGCGGATATTTCCGTTTTCACACTTGAAGAGAATCAAAAGAGTATTATAAAAAGATTTTCTAGGTTCTCCTTTGATCCTCTTTCATTGTATTTTAGATGGAATTTTTCATTATTCATTAATTATTAATATTACTTAATTTTTTAAAAAGTAAATTGAGTGACAACTACGAAAAAATTAATTTCACGGAAACTTTATTGTTATAACATTTTAGTTACATTAGTAATATTTATGCGGTTTATAAATTGAAGTAAAATTTATTACTCCAGTTCACTATTTCCAAAGGCTCTTCTAAAATGTTTCCCTCGTACTCTTCAGGTTCTGATACTCCTGAAAAGTATAGATATTTGTATTGTAGAATAACTGCATCATTTTCACAATTTACACGTGATAGTCAAATTTTTTGACGTGTAACTAATAGAAAAATAATATTATACAATGTTTTATTAATTTCCACTGGAGCTTGTACTGGAGCATGTGATGCCATTGGTTCGATAATTTGTTTCGAAGAACTATCTGATGCTACCAAAAATTTAGCGTTTAATGTCTGAACTTCAAGAGTCAGATATGGTACTTGAAAGCAAAATTTATATACCTTTTGAATTTTTGCTACCACTTGTTCCCTCAAAACGTTGGATCATCTATAATATAATGTAATATTCGAATTGTGTAGTATATCGTATTATAAGTTATTCAATAGAAAGTGATTTTGACTTCATATAAATTGTTAACTTCAATGAAACAGCAGTAAAGTTTCATCAATAAAAAATAAACAAGAAGTATACTTACGACTGATAGCCATGACTTTTGCTTGAAATTTTTCTTTTTTTCCCGAAACATTATGCCATGACAAGGTAGTTATAGAATGAATTGTTCTATCTTTTAGTGGTATTGCACTTAATGATATAATATTCGAAGATTTACTCTGAATCCACCAAATAAGTGCCCACTTTTTTTGACGACCAGATGGATTTTTAGGTTTTGGCGGCATTTTTCACTTTATTCTAAAGCTATTGTTGACACTAAATAGTTTATTCTTTAGTAATTTCTACACTTGATAACAATCCAATATTATTGTCAATTGTCACTCTTAAATTTCATATAATTCACATCATTTACTGGACTGCCTGATTTTTCGCGAACGTCGTCATGTTACGACACGCCGCGACGCTCAGTACTTTTTTTCTCCTTTAAATCGCGAGGGCAATTGTTCGCCGTTGCTAGCGAATGTAGGATCGCTGCAATTGGCTGTTTTACGCTTACAGTTAAAAATTAAATTAATTTTTTATTCTAATAATAAATATATATTATATATTATATATTTATATATTATATATTTGAATTTATCAAAATAATAATACTAATTTAATATACTTAAATTTAAAAATTAAGATTGAAACAATGATAAATTAACGGAAATAATCAATTGGTAATAAAGAATTTTGGGTCTAATCGTATTAAATTAATATATTTTAATTCAGAATTGAAATTTGGAAAAAGCATAAATTAACAGAAATAATTATTTACAGAATTCATACCTTCCCTTTTTCACTAATTCTCTTCTAATCACAAGATCCAAAATGGGATCTATTGTTTCCATGATATTCTCAATTAAATATTAAATTAATTTCTACCTTTCCAAAGAATTTAATAATAATATTATCTATTATAATTATATATTATTATAATATATAGTTATAAATATTATAATTATTATAATTTAATAATAATATTATTATTTAGTCTATATGTTCACCTGTACCTACGAAAATTACTGGACTCTGTGTTGCTGCAACACTAAAAAAGTTACGTATCTTTGAAAAATACTGTAGGAAATAATTAAATTATTAAATTACAATTCGATGTCTAATTAATAAAAATTTGTATATTTATTTTCCGAAAGTAAAAGAGAATCAAGAGAGAATTACAACGACTAATAGAGAAGTAAGGAGAATAATAGAAATATGAAGAAAATGTAAGAGAATCATAAATGATGATTTCAGGGTCCGAGATAATCAACAGAAATTCATAACTTCGACTCGGGATATTTTGCGAACATAAAAGAGAATCAAAAGAGAATTATAACGGCTAATAGAGAACTAAGGAGAATAAAAGAAATATGAAGAAAATGTAAGAGAATCATAAATGATGATTTCAGGGTCCGAGAGAATCAACAGAAATTCAAAATTTCGACTCGGGATGTACTTATATAAATGTGATAAATTTAAACACTGTCGATGAAACATCGGCATGTATGAAATTGAAGGTTTTAAATTAATTTTTTTAAATGACGAAGAACCATGACAATTTTCACGCAAAATGTGAATCCAACTTTGAAACAATAACACTAAATCTATCAGCGTTAACTCGATTATATTTCAATATATCAAACAAGTACTTTGAAAGAAGAGGAATGAAGAAGTGGAAAAGACGATCGATTCGACAATCTGTGTTTTATAAGATCAACGGACAATATCTGCTCTTTGACTGTTCCATAAACTTGGAGAATTTTTTTGATGAAATTTGTAACCAGTCATTTTGAATTGCTTGGTAGTTCTAGTGTTAAATGAATTATTCAATTGACAGTGGAACAATGATTTTTAAAATTGACTCAAAACCCTAATAAAGCACTGTCTAAAATTACAAAACTGACGGTGCAATCTGAGATTTTTGGAATGGCACACAATTAATGCAATTTTTATGCAAATTACAAATCCCAAAGAAGAAAAATAAATATAACAAAAATTGAGAGTAACAACATGATTTTTAAAATCGATAAAGAGTACGTGCAATCCTACTTCAACGAAAGACTGTGGACAAATAAAAAAATTGGCGGTGTAATACTAATTTTTAAAATGGATGAAAGGTGTATAAAATTTATGTTAAAAAATCAGAGGATATCCGATCGTATTCCTGGCCATAGCACTCGGTGCAAATCCCCTCTTTGTGGATCGAAGGAACATCAGGCATGAATACGAAATCGAGAAACACGGTCGTCATTAACGTGCGTGCAATTCGTAATGAGCATTCGTCTCGTCGATGCAGCACCGTCTCGAAGAATTCGAGGTCTAACTTTGACAGGATCAAAGTGCCATCAACGTCAAAAATGAAATTCTATTCCTTCCTCTGTCATCTCCACAATTTCATTGAAATTTTACCACATTCCTACTATTATACACTGTAAAATGCACTTGCAAAAGATGTTCTAACGTCTAAGTTTCTATTCTTCAAAATCAAATTTTTAACTTTACTAAATATTATAATTTAGCTCTTGAAAACTATGAAATTCTTTACAGTTCAATGTTTCAAAATCAGGTTTAATCTATCATCGAAAATTGCATCTTTGTCATTTTCCAATTGTCTTAACTTGAAACTGATTTTCGGATACCACAGGAAATTCAGACTATAGAAGGCTAATTAAAGATCGTAAAAATTCCACATTCAAGTTTCTTTTTGCAGCATGCGGTTGCTTTTGTTCCTTCGGTCAAAAATGTGATTCTGAATGTTGGAAAAATTGCCTTTTTAACCCTTTCAGCGCTTTGAACGTATATATGCGTTCGACAAGGTTGTTCACCATCGGCTATGAACGCTTATGTGGGTTCTTAATCAACCATTCAATCATAAAAATCTAATTTACTATTTTTAATACTGTTTATGTTATTATTACTAAATAGAAAATGATTCGGCTAAGGTTTTTGTCATAAAAAGTAGACAGCCTACAGCAGACTCTTAATGTCGCACAACTCTGCGCTGCAAGGGTTAATAAGGAAATAAACTATTAATTTATTTAATAATTTAATAAATTATTAATCTAAAGCTTAATTCGCTTTAAATAAACTCTGTGATAAAAAAAATATGAAGCTTCATATCCTTTATTTCCACCGGAAGCTTTAGAAAACCGCATCAATATTTTCCTCAAGGAAACAGCTGATGTTCCACCGTTGCTCTCCTTTCGTTCTCCCTTTAAACGTACTCTTTCGCTCTTCAATGGCGATTTTCACCTTACGTAAAACCGACACATCGGCCGTGGCTCGTTTCCACGGCGAACGACTTTCCCCGATTCCGATATCGCGAACGATCTGCACGTCAAAGACGATCGGATGCCACGCCTTTTGCCACCTCAAATTATCCGGCCTCTCTCTCTCGTTTGTGTTAGGCCTCTGTTCGCTCTTTTCGAAAGTAGAAAATTCAAGGACGACATCCATTTGGTACCCGCACCGTCACGTATTTTTTCCATAAATTCGTTCGGACCTCCTTTCGACATTCCTTTAACACGTTGACCGTGAATTCTTGTCAAATGCGAATCGGAATTCTATCGGAAAAGTGAAGAGGGGAATCTGAATTTTTAGTCAAAGGTATCTTTGGTTTAGTCGAGTAATTCCTGAGATTTTTGAGGATTTAATTTGTTTGCTATTTTTCTTTTTTCATAGTATTCAATTGTATTTGTTATGGTTATTTCGAATGGGACCTACTGTTTTAGGTGGATTCTGTACCACTGAGGATATGAGATATTATATGATAATTTAGAACAATTTTACCATAGTGAGGGAGAAATTTGAACTTGGGTCCACTGATTAATCCATGATAGGTCTATGGTCATTTAAAATGGGACCTATTGTTTTATGTTGGCACCGTGCCACTGAGGCTATGAAATATTAATTGATAATTTAGAAAAATTTTACCATAGTGAGGGAGAAACTTGAACTTGGGTCCACTCATTGATCCATGATAGGTCTATGGTCATTTAAAATGGGACCTATTGTTTTATGTTGGCACCGTGCCACTGAAGCTATGAGATATTAATTGATAATTGAGAAAAATTTTACCAGAGTGAGGGGGAAATTTGAACTTGGGTCCACTGATTGATCCATGATAGGTCTATGGTCATTTAAAATGGGACCTATTGTTTTATGTTAGCACCGTGCCACTGAAGCTATGAGATATTAATTGATAATTTAGAAAAATTTTACCAGAGTGAGGGGGAAATTTGAACTTGGGTCCACTGATTGATCCACCATAGATCTATAGTTATTTATGTGGGCACCGTACCATGGTGACTGTGAAATATTAAAAAATAATTTAGAAACATTTTACCATAGCCAATGGGAAATTAGAACTTGGGTCCACCGGTTAATAATTCGAACCTTTAGCTAGTACTACACCATAAGTCTATGGTCATTTCAAATGGTATCATTTAAATGGGCCCTACTGCTTTAATTGGGTCCCGAATTACGAAGACTATGATATCTATTGAATGCAAGTCTCAGATTTTACCTTGCAATAATTTCTGTGTCTAATGTTTCAGGTGGGTTCCGAATCATCAAGTAATAAAATTTAGAAAAAATTTGCCATAGTTGAAATTGGATTTTTTGGAAATAGGGAATTTGAATTTGGGTCCACTGATTGATAGTTCGAATCTTTATGTACTGATCCACCATGGGTCTATACTATGGTGAAATCTACTGTTTTAGGTGGGCAACGAACTACCGAGATTATAAAAAATTAAATGATAATTTAGAAAAATTTTCCCATGATCAATGGACAATACGAATTTGATTCATTGCTTGATAGTTTAAATCTTAGCTACTGATCCACCATAACCCCCCTCCTAATTACCTTTTAGTCGCCTTTTACGACAAGCAGGAAATACTGTAGGTCAATTCTGACCCTGAACCTACAGGGGTATATTTATTAAAGAAATAATACCACAAAGCATGGGATATTATTTAACATACTTGGATCCACAAATTGATACTTCAAAATTTAGCTACTGAATCACCATAGCCCTATGGTCACCTTAAATGGGCTCTACTATTTTAATTGAGTTCTAAATTGCAAAGATCAACATCTACTAGATAATAATTTAGAAAAATTTCCCCATAGTTAATGGACAATTTGGAACATTGCAAAATCGTTGACGTCGCTCGTTATTTAATTTTCAAGAATTAAATTAATTTTGTATAATATAGTGCGAGAGGGAGAGAGAAAGAAATTTAATTTCTATTTAATAATTTTACAACCACCGCAAGACCTTTGACAACTATATCCACCATTGAAATGTCAGAGATCTGACTAATTTTAATCAATGCAGAAAGAGAAAGAAATGATTTTAGCCTCATAGCTTGAAATCGTTATTGGCATCATCATCCTCTGCTGCCCGGAGCGTTTTGTAATTCCGTAAGTGTTGCAAAATTTCCTAGCCGACGTATCATTGGCAAACGTGGCATCTTTCATTGACGATTTGCTCACTTTGACCGAAAGTACGATGAGTCTTGTGGCTGAAAATGACCCAAATAGTTCGGATACACTTACGGTTAAGGCTAAACGCATTCAGCATTCTCGAAATAAATGAAGCACACTCGGAGAAAGTGCGTAACTCCGTCGTTACGCGTCACGAATTACCATTTCTTTTTTATTTCCCCTGCAAAAACTATTTCTAACATCTATTCCTTCATGCATAACGTATTAAACAATATTTACAAAATATCTTTGCCAATTAATATTAATAAATTAAAATAATCTCCGACATATTCGCCGGATCCAATTTTATTTCTTTTTCTTAATACATTAAAACTTTGCAATAATTTTCATCCCATTTAATGTACCTTTTTCAATCTTAATTCATAAAGCCAGTACCTTCCTTTCGTTATATAAAAAATGACGGTTTTAAAAAATACTGAAGAATAAAAAATCCTAAAAAAAGGAGATCATTTATATAAGCTACTTTACTTTTAATTTACAGAGCCACTGTTTTTATTTGTATTGTACAAAAAATGAAGGTCTAAAAGGCTGCTGATCGATACAAAATTTAAAAAAAAGGATACTTAATTCAGAGCAGTAAAAATTTCCGAGCGCCGAGATTTGCAAAAAAGAGAGGTCCGTGGATGGAAAAAAATGTTACGGCTTCCTATAGGCTCATGTTGCAACGCGCACTTATAAATTATTATAATACACACGGCGTATTACAAGTGTAGAGACTTTCACTCCTAAGAACGTAACGTTAGCCGGTGAATTTATTACGATGAATTCGAGAAGCTTGAAAAAGCGTTCAAAATTCGACAACTCGGATTTATGAGGAAAAAGTATTGTTGTGTGTTGCACAATTCGCTTCGAAATTACGTCGAAATAGGATAGAAAGGAAATTTTGAATCTGACGAAATGTTGCAATTTTTCTCAGATAAATAAACATGATTTGTGATCATTGAATTATTATATTGTAATTTTATTTATTGTACATTGTTGCCTACCTGTTCTTGCCGAGTATTATATAAATTTTGTCTACTTTCACTTCAATCTACTTCAGTTTCTTTTCTGAAGTGCTGGATACTAATTTTGTTCACGCGGAACACAGGCTAAGATCTCTCGATGATCTTGATTTAGAATTCTCAATTATCTTTTCGCTTCTGCACTTTTTATCTCACGCATTACGTGGATTGACTTAACTAATTTTTTCTTCATTACTGTATGCTACTTTTCAAGAGTTTTTTTTTTAGGAAGTTGGGTTAAAGTTTTTAATTATTTGTTCAACTCTCTATATTTTCACTCGTAATTTTAAGGATGATTTATTCATATTTAATTATCATACTGCTCTCAAACACAGATACTAAAATGAATTTTCTAATTTTTCTGGAAAGTGAGATCCTTGAAGTTATATTCTAAATTATCACTTCACATCTCTCTGATTTCTTCTTGGTTGTTGAGTGAACTTCATACAAATGTTAGATAAATTTCATTTTCTAATTTTTCTCAAACATAGATTTTTGTGTTAATTTCTTAACTATCTCTTCATTTCTCTCACATATGTTAAATACACTAGTTTGCACGATCTCCTCTTTCATATTCACTGCTCTCTCGTACAAATATGTACAAGAAAAAATTATTATCCTAATTTTCCTCAAAATCTAAATTAAAACTTTGCATATTGAATTTTTCTCAAAATCTAAATTAAAATACCCCATACTAAATTATCAATTATATCATGCAATTTCTTTATTTCCCTCACACATACTAACTGTCCAAAATCCTATCTCTTCAATCCACTACACGTCTCTTTCACACAAGCACCAGATAAAATTATTATCCTAACTTTCCTCAATACCTATCTTAGAATCCTCCATATTAAATACTCAATTATCTCTACACACCTCGCTATTACCCTCACGCACATGAAGTACACTAATTTATTAAATCTCTTCAATCATATTCACTTCTCTCTTGCACCATGTAATATCCTAATTTTTCTTAAAATCTAGATTAAAATCCTCCATATTAAATACTCAATTACCTCTTCACACTTCTCTATTACCCTCACGCGTATTAAGTACATTAATTAATCCAATCTCTTCGATTCCCTCCACGTCTCCCGCACAAATACCAGATAACATTAATATTCCAATTTTTCTCAAAATCTAGATTAAAACTCTCCATATTAAATTCTCAATTACCTCTTCACACTTCTCTATTACCCTCACGCACATTAAGCAGACTAATTAATCCAATCTCTTCAATAGCCTCCACTTCTCTAATACACCCACGTATAATTAATTTCTTCACATCTCTCAGCGAGCACATCACGATCTACCGATTCCTGCATGAGATTCTCTTCCTTCTCTGCAACGAATAAAATCCAAAAACAAAAGAAAAAGGCAAAATCCAGCAATTCTATGGTAGTAGAGCGGAGAAACGAACAGAGATCTAGATCATCGAGGATCGACACGCGAGGCCGCCGGCAATATCCGGCCAATCGATCTGAAACCGGAAACGAGAGTCGTTCTCCAGGCGCAATTGAGGATCGACATAACGTAACGCGGGAAAATCGTTTTCTTCGAGGCGAAGAAGCGATCCCATCGGCTTCGTGACTTGCCAAGAAAGGGAATAAACTCGCACGATCGACTCGACGATCGAATACACCAATCTGATCGATTTAGAAAGTCGAGGATGCGCTTGGAATTATCCTCCTTTGAAATTTCAACTGGACAGTTTCTTCTGCAATTTTTGAAATAACTGAATTTCAAACTGGAATCGACATAGATGAACATCGATATAGATTTTTTTTCTATGTTTCTATATATTGCAAAATTTATAATACAGGAGAAGACTAATTTAGTCACTGTCTTCTGTCGTATTATAAGTTTTGCGATACGTAGACGCGTAGGAAGAAATGTAAGTGAAATAAATTTCACTAATTAGTTAAAACGCACAGTGCATCATTTATCACCCCTTTTAAGAGCGGAAGGATTTTTAAATATTTGGGGATGATTACTTATTTTGCCATTCAAGACCAGTTTTTTTATCAGAAAATCAGATTATTAATAAAACGATGTTATAAAATACTATTTGTATAATTACATTTTCACGATTATATTTCGATTTTTGAACTCTAACTGTATATACATACGGCAATAAACTATAATTGAATTATTTCTCAGACCATTTATATGCGTTCGTAGTCCTCAAAGGGTTAAATGAATGCAAGAAACATTAATTTAGTCACAAAGTTTATTGCATTCATTTAATAAATGATGTCCTGTGTGTTGTAATTTATTCACAAAGTTTATTGTATTCGTTTACTAAATTACGTCCTGCGCGTTTTAATTAATTAGTGAAAATTATATCAATTACATTTTGAAAACATAGAAAGTACACAATTATATAATACATTTATACCTTTCAATTTCTTAACAGAAAAATGCAAAACTACTGTTGGAATATTTTCTTCATTATGGACAATGCAACTGTTTAATTAGTTGTTAACACTAGATCTACGGCAACCATCAAATTGACGGGTTCCTGCCTTTTCAAAAAAATTTCCCAACTTGACCGTATCTTTTACCGCTTCATCCACCTTTTTTTAACGCACTTATTGAATATATTTAAATGTACCAGATTTAGCGGCTGTAGATCTAGTGTTAAAATTCATATAATTAAATTACCTTTTTGCCTACTGTTGCAATTTCACGAAGCTTCGTTCCAGAATAATAATCATAGAAAATTTCTCACGAAAATCATCGCTGTTTCTACAACCTGCAGCCTCACACGTTCTCATATCTATGCCGATCCATCGGACTTTCCTGCGATCTTATGTAATCAGCTAATTATCGACTGAACGATCGGTTCTTCGGTGGAGTAATAATAAACAGAGCTGTTACTTAATCAAGCATAAACGAGGGAGAATATCGTGCCAAAAATGCACTAACGGGATTTGCAACAATGTAACGGAACTGTGCGAATGTCCGAGGAAGCCTCGAAAGCATGGCAAAAACCGAGTTCCGGGCAAAAATTCGCAGACTTTCTTTTCCGCGTGAAACACCTGTTGCGCCTAATTCGTAGAGAGATCTGTCATCGATTCTTGACTCCGTCTCAATGAAATTATTTTTTAATTTTGTTACAATTATTAGTACATTTTTTTAAATTTAATTTAATACTTTTTAATTAAATTTAATATTTAATAACTAATCGAATTAATAATAATTATTAAATTAATAACAATTAATTTAGTATTCTTATGACAATTTATTTCAAACGGATGTAAGTATGACTTGTTCCTTTGAGTTTTAAATTAATAATGCTCTCTTTGATGCTGGAATTTTTTAATCTACGGGATAGAGCTCATATCTCTGTGCTAATTAACTTCAAAAGGGTGAATATTAATTTTCTTTGGTTCCTTTCATTAATTTCTTCAAAGTCTCAATTACTATTTGTGCTAGAAGTTAATTAAATATCATTCACAAAAATGTTTCTATGATAATTATTCCTTAAATAAAATTCCTTCGAATTAAGATCCTCCTGCTGAATTTATTTGACAACGGAAATCGCGAAATGCTATAAATAATTGACTGATTAAAATACTCCACTTTTCCCGCTGTATATTCGAGATTTTTTTATCAGTCAAGGAAATCTTCGACAGCTCTGTAAAATTATGGTAAACCGTGCACCGTGAATCCTTCCCCCATACATCGATAAATCACGGCGAAGAACGGCTCTCAATTTATGATGTCAGCTTTGCAATCGGCAGCGAGGCGAGCGGATCGATGCTGGATGATGGTCGATTCTATGGTGAATCTCTAATAACCATACCTACTGCTTGATTTCATAGTAATCGTAAATTCTTCCAATTTAAACTATTTCACCGTTTGATAAAATTTATTCGTCGCATTGCATCGATTTCTTCTAATTCACATGAAAAAGGAAAGTCGTAAAATGTATAGCGAATTGCAATTTGCAAAAAACTGAAACTTTTTCAGATTTAAGTCTCTATAGACCCCTGTGACTTTGAGGTAACGTAAGATACATGTGTGCTTCTATTCTTCAAAATCAAATTTTTAACTTTGCCAAATATAATAATTTAAAATTAGTTAAAATCGTGAAATTCTGTGCAGTTCAATATTTAAAATTCAGGTTTAATTAACTACTTAAAATAGTGCTTTTATCATTTTCTAATTATACTATGGTGAAACTGATCTTTAAATACCGCAAAAAAATTTGTAGAGGATTAATGTTCTTGAGTTGTAGAAAATTCACCCCTTCAAATTGAAAGTATTAGTTGATATCAAACCATCCGCAGAAAATTGCAACAAATTTCACCCCATAAAGAATAATTGATTTGGTGTGTTGAACTTTGAAAATCAAGGCTTAAATCAATTCCAGAAATTCCAACGGCACATTCAGAGGCATCGGCAAAGAGGATGCACACGATGCAGTTGCACCCAATGCATTCACCCTTCGCCATCTTGGAATACCATAAAGGATATCGAACTGCATGCTAAACCCGGTGCATCTCCGTTCTCTTTCCCATTTGCTTCTGCGTTTGCTTCCATTTTAAACATTATTCCAAGCTAAACAATATTTAAACGTCACCCACTGATCTTATTCATTGAATTTTCATCGATTTCAATTGGTATGATCATTTTGAATGAGACCTCCTGTTTTGGTTCAGTTTGAAATTATCAGAATTGCGATATATTAGATATTAAATTCCGAAAAATTTAACAATATCAATGCAAAATCATTTATCCTAATAATTAAAATTTCCTAGGAGAATGATTTGAATTCGGACCTATTGAATGTCGGTCCCAGATTTTAATTCACAGTAATATCTGTATCTATTGTGTATGGAGGGTTCCAAACCATTGAATAATAATTTAGAAAAATTTTTCCAAAGTTAATATAGGGTTTGGCCTTAGATCCATTTATTAATAGTTTGAATCTTTAGGTATCGATCAACCATAGCCTTATGGTCATTTTAAATGGGTCCTACTGTTTTAATTGGGCCCAAACTACGAAGTCTACGATATCTATTGAATTCGAGTTCGAGATTTTAAGTCGCAATGGTTTCTGTGTCTATTGCTTTAGGTGGGCCCCAAACCATCGAATAATAATTTAGAAAAATTTTTCCAAAATTAATACGGAGATTGTTGGATCCATTGATTAATAGTTTGAATCTTTATCTATCGATAAACCATAGCCTTATGGTCATTTTAAATGGGCCCTACTGTTTTAATTGAGTCCCAAATTACGAAGACTGTGATATGTATTGAATGCAAGTCTCATATCAGATTTTATCTTGCAATAATTTCTGAGTCTAATGTTTCAGGTGGGTTCCGAATCATCAAGTAATAACTTAGAAAAATTCTGCCGTAACTAAAATTGGATTTTTTTGAAATAGAAAATTTGAATTTGGCTCCACTAATTGATAGTTCGAATCTTTCTGTACTGATCTACCATGGGATTATACTATGGTGGAATCTACTGTTTTAAGTGGGTAACGTATCACTGAGGCTACGAAATATTAAACGATAATTTAGAAAAATTTTACCATAGTTAATGGGCAATTTGAATTTGGGTCCACTGATCCTTAATTTAAATCTTTCGCTACTGATCCACCATAGACACCCTCCTAATTTCCTTTTAGTCGCCTCTTACGACAAGCAGGAAATACTGTAGGTCAATTCTGACCCCGAACCTACAGGGGTACATTTATTAAAGAAATAATACAATAAAACACGTATTATTTAATATATTTATCGCTACCATGAAAGCAGTATTAATCGCCTCTTAAATTTCCTAATAACATCAATATTTTAACAAGCTTTGATATTATGTTCTACTAACCATTCCATGCAAACTAGTTGCTTAAACGTGTCCCAAGCAAGTTATATCTATCACTGAACTACAACTTTCTCTCCGACTCGTTTCCCCTTATCAGAATTTGGAAAAATAACAAATGAAAAAGAACAGTAGCCAGTATCTGAATATACCGTCGTTAAACTCACTCTACAATTTGCCCTATTGACATTAAGTTCACCAACTCTTATCAATAATGTGAAATTATTTTTACAAATATAGATAATAATTTAGGAGTTGAAAGTATATTGAAAATACGTGTCATTAGACTCAGAGTAGTTGAAAAAAAGAAGAGAATCAGTGAATTGTAGGCGGACTTCTAGATCTTTCTCTTTTCCTCCCCCTCTCTGTGTTTCTCGTCGCAGTTATAGACTGCCGATCGAGTTATGTAAATTGTTACATACGTAGAACGAACCGTGGCTAAACGCAAAACAAATCTCCGTTCGCCGTTTCGCTCAAATGGCCGATTTGTTCGATCGGTTGCCGATATCCTTTATCGTTCGTTCGCCCACCTTTTTACCCTCGTTCTAAATTTTTTTCAGCAGGCCAGAATTCCATATATTTCTTCCAATTTTTAAATTATTTTTATAACATGAATTTTAAAGTGTACTTGCAAATTTTCTTCAATTTACTAAACAGTTGGAAATTGATTTTTTAAGAGTGATAATTTCCCTTTTACTCTAAACTTAATTTAATAATATTAATTTAATTTAATTTAATTTAATATTATTTTACTTAATATTTATTTTAATTTCGAGTTAACTGTGGAATTTAGTTTTCTGATGAATGACGTGTATATACGTCGAGCACAGGCTAATGGCTTCTGTCATATATTTTACGATAAGAGGAAAGGAAAACGAGGAAGAATTATATTTTTAGTCGACAAGGAATTAACAATTCAGAACTAAAAATTTGTGTATACCTATTATGTATATTCGTCAAACGCAGTTAACAGGTTAAAGAAAGAATCTCTGTTAATATTTTGAGAGATTATTTTAATAGAGGGATTATTTTAACTTTTTCAGCCCTATGAACGCATATATGCGTTTGACAAAGTTGTTCGCCATCGGCTATGAACGCATATGCGTTCGGCAAAGTTGTTCACGGTGGAATAATGTACTTATGGTGAATAACATAATGTGGAATTGTAAGAAAATATAGAAGAAATTCAAATAGAGAAATCAGGGAATATCGCAATGCAGATTTAATGCAGTCCATTAAAGGAGGAGAAGTTACGAAATAATTAGAAAACCTTTGGCTTTCATTTGACTGCACAAAATATCAATTTTCTGCTCGCACCATGATAAATAAATTTATCCGCACTTTCGATCTTGCAAAATCGCGTTTCTCTTGCCAATATCTAAGTCTCTCTGCCATAAAAATGGAATATTAAATGGCTTGCAAAAACTCTGCAACAATCGAACCTTTAATTCCCAGACATAAAACTACTTTCAATTAATCACAAGTCTAAAGGTCACAACAAAATAAATTTCCCGCCATAACAATCTCCAACTTTTTCTTAACTTTCTTTCAATATTTTAACATGTTACTCTGTCAACATAAAATTACTTTCAATTAATCACAAATTTCAAATTTACACAAAACATATTTCCGTTACAACAAAATCTCATTGCTTATAAACTTTCTTACATTTTAATTTGCAAAAAATCTAATAAAAATGTAAAATTACATGCAATTAAATTAAATAAAAATTAACATGCAAAATTATGGGAAAAATGAATAAATGATTAAGAGCTCCTTTTAATAAAATTGTATAAGTGAAATTAAATGAATGGTAAGTTATGAAACTTTACGGTCAAGTAAATAATAATTCTACATCTTTATCGCTTTAGAAATCGATATTGCAACGATGTTAAAAGTCATGTTACATCGTCAGTTGTGATTCAAGATCCATAAAAAGCTCGTGGAGATCTTCATCGTATTTTATTTATTCGCATTATTGTCGAACAAATTGTGGTCATTTAAAAAAAAAACGCAACTACAGTGCCCCGTGTGAAACTATCAGAATCTTTCGCAATAATTCAGCAACAATGATGATCGATTGGCTGGTGAAAATTTGCATAATCTTTTGTCGTCGAAATCAACGGTGCGCTTAATCGATTCTAGATAATCTTTGTTCGAGAGTGATTTACACGAGGGGATAATGAATTAATGAATTTCGTGGCGATTTTTTTTCATCGATGACACACTACCATTTTCACTGTGCTTGTAAATTTATTAATGGATCTTCATTAGAATAAATATGATAATTTAAATTTACAGACAGCACTGTGTCATCGTATTAAATTTTTCAATTTTTCTTCTGATTCATTGAAGGTAAATTAATATAAGTAATTAATACATAAATGAATGCCAGTTATTAAAAATCGTAATATATCAAAGGGAGTAATTATCATCTCGAAAAAGGACAAAAGAAAAATTACAAATAGCAATATTTATAAATTCGCAACAAAAGGACGAAAATCTCAGGAAACATTCCTAAATATTGTAATACATCAAACAACTGCTAAAATATGCACTATGAGCATTGAACAAATCTATAATAAAATAATAAAAACTGCCATCATCTCAAATTTCATAAACAGCTGACATTATATTAGACGATCAAATTTTCAATGCAAAGAAAATTGCAACGACATTTTTAAAAACTTTGAAACAAGAAATGAAAATTCTACTAATCTCAAATGGCGAGCAACGAAAGGGGCAAGTTTTCACCCGTAAAAATTTACAACCTGACTTTTCCAAAATCGCAAAAAAAGGGAATAAATCTAATCATTGTAAGTTATCCAAATGGTGCGATTTATCAAGCGAAACAATTTCCACAGGGAAAAGGCGACAGTAGAAAAAAAAGGAAAGGAACTTACTCGCGCGAAGAAAGCGTTCTTTTAATGCTCGTGTCAGTTCTGTCAGTGTCTCGTTTATCGTTCTCGATCGGCACCAATCGATCAGGGTAATCGAGAAACCTTTCGAAACCAACGACAAGGAAAACGTATTCTTCGTGTAATGGCAAAGAATTGTGATACATCGAGAACTACCATAGTCAAGGCACACAAACAGACTTAGGAAGAAGGCGTGTTAATGCAGCTATCTTCGAATCACGACAGATCGATCCTCGCGAATCTATTAACGTCGAGAAGGATACAGATGTCCTCGTAAAGTAAACGTCAGCTGTGGAAATTCGATTACAAAGTAGAAATAGAGATTAGGGGGAAAAACTTGATGATTTATGGCTATGATGTGCCGATCCTGTTACTTGAGATTTTATGCTGAAATTTAAATTGATGTGCTTTACTTTTGAAGTTTTTGAAAAATTTTTAAAGATCTTTATTCTTCTTTACGTAAACTTGAGCCTGGTACTTGTAATGAAAATCTTGCGATAACTTTGTCAAACCTTATAATTCTAGATCTAAGAAAATTCTAATGCTCCACGCAAATCCTAAATTTATCCTAAATAAAAAATCGCAATTGCACCTCACCAAACTTTGCAATTCCAAACACAAAAATCTCAAAAGAAAATTTCAATTTTCCTCCACGCAATCCTGGAACCAGCTTTAATACGAAATCGCAATTGCAGCTCTCCAAACCTTGCAACTCCAAAACACAAAAATTCCTAAAATATTCCATTCCTCCTACATGCAAATCCTAAATTTATCCTGAATATAAAATCGCAAATTGACCTCACTAACCCCTGCAATTCCAAACGACAAAAGTCCTAAACAATTCCAGTCCTTCTCTATGTTAATCCTAAATCTAGCCTCAATACAAAATCGCAAGTACACCTCACTAAACTCTGCAATTCCAGACACAACAATTCCTAAGCAATTCCGAACCTTCTTCGCATAAATTCTAAATCTGTCCTTAAATACAAAATAGCAAATACACCTTACCAAACCTTGCAATTCCAGACACAACAATTCCTAAACAATTCCAATCCTCCTCCACACAAATCCCAAATCTATCCTTCATACAAAATCGCAAATACACCTCACCAAACTCTGCAATTCCAGTCACCAAAAAAATTCCAAAAAAACTCCAATCCTCCTCCAAGCTGTAATACAATTCTCTGCTCCAAATAGAACCGGTACTTTAGCAAACCCTACAAATAGATTCATCACCTTGAACGAACCTTGCACGACGAACATATTCCTCCAGAACTCCGATTACCTATGAAACTCGTCGGATAAACGTCCGTAGACTGAAATTCAATCTAGTGGCGAGAGAATCGCGAGGAAAAGAGGGCCTCGGAACGCGATGAAAAGTGAAGGTACGAGGGCAGAGCCGACGAGGTCGAAGAATCGAATCGACGTAGACGGTTGTATGGCTGATTAACCTAACGATCGTGTGTCTGTTCTGTTTGCCGCTACCTGTGCACCTTCCTACACGTTGGATTAAAAGATATCCTGCACTCGTGTTCGTGTACCGTTACGCCAAGGTGTACGTGCAACGAAGGACGTAACGATAAGACGAGGCCAGCGGCCGTAACACTCGTTAACACCGATCCGTTACTTTCGCTTACGACCTTTCCTTCTTTCTGTTCTATAGAAATTTTTGGCTGCTTTCTGGGTGTTAATTCCAACAGATTTTCTTTAAGGAAAATCAAAGGGCTGTAGCTGACATAGTGTACCTTTTTGTAGCTACCGCCCATTCTTGTATCTTTGTTGGTAGTAGAGTTTCCCTGCCACCATGAAGTCTGCAGTGTTTTAATTTACTGCAGTTGCAAAGTATTCGTAATACAAGCGCTTTGGAAAAATAGGGATCAACCGGCAAACAAGATGACCAGTTAACCCTTTGACTGCTATCGGCGCATGTATGCGCCCTGCAAAAGATATTGATGGAGACTATGGGCGCATATATACGCCCTGCAAAAGATATCGATAGAGACTATGGACGCATATATGCGCCCTGAAAAAGATGTCGATAGAGGCTATAGACGCATATATTCGCCCTACAAAAGATATCAATGAAGACTATGGACGCATCTATTTGACCTGCAAAAGGTACCGATGGCGACTATGGACGCTTATATGCGCCCTAAAAAAGATGTCGACAGAGACTATAGAGGCATATATGTAGGAGTGTGTATGTGTGTGTATGTGTGACTGAGATGCGTTGAGCGAGTGTCGATTAGTTTGGGACCGAGAGATGTGCGTAAGAGACAAAGAGTGTATGAAGTGTGACAGAGAGAGAGTGTTCAAGAGGGTTTTGGAAGAGTGGAGAGTTAGTCGGAAGATAGAGTCGGAAAAGAGAAGTCGAAAAAGAGAGTTGAGAAAGAGTGTGTGTTGCTGCGTAGTGTTATTTTTATATTGTATTTTAGTCATTTTATTATTATAATTATATTTTAACGTAGAATAGGATAGGTGTAACGTTCATTTTATACCTCTGCACCACCCATTCCTACATATATGCGCCCTGCCAAAGATATCGATGGAGGCTATGGGCGCATATAGGCGCCAGGCGAAGACTTTGGCTGTTTCTGTGGTATAATTTTGATTTTCGCAACTATAATGATGTACTTAGCTGTTAATTGACCAAAAGGAAGTAATCCGGTAAAAAAACAAACAGTTTTTTACTCTGTGACTTGTAAACGAAACTCATTTTGCATTCGAATGAGTGTTTTAAAACATACCACACATCAATCAATTATAATTAATAATATAAATATTGCAATTAAAATTGTCTTACTTTTGAAATGAATAATGATTGTTTTGAATGACTTTAATAGAATTATTTATACGTCATTGTGGCGTTTAAAGTCTGACACTTAAAAACTTACAAGTCAAAATATGACGAGAACAAGTTGGAGTTGCAAAAAAAGGAATCAGGAGGTGTAAAAGATGATCAATTCCGTAATTTCTATTTAATGAAATAGAAGCAAAATCTGTGAAATGGAAAATATAATTGGGATGGAAGACAATAAAATTATTATTACAATACTAAAATTCCATTAAGTTATTTTTATTTTGTCAATTTAATTCCAAATTATTCCGAAGACATTGATTTAAAAAACCGTAAAACCGTAAGGGGTTAATTGCGCAACTGATTTTCACATTACCCCATTAAAATCCCCAATATTCAAAGTCTAACAGGTGTGCGAGAATGCAAATCGAAGAAAGTATGATAAAAAGAGGAAAGAAACCATGTCACTGATTAAAAACAGCAAACGAGAGACCAACAGAACTGCCAGCGCCGTTGCACTTTTTCCATCTTGCGCATAATTAAAAACGAAGAAATAAAAGGGGGAAAAAAAACCATCGGCCATTTATATAATTCTCATTACATTCATCGAGAGAGTGGCGACTAAAACGAGTCGATCTGAAATATTTTATATAATTCGCAGGTTTAAGTCGTCAAGAAAATCGCGAGAACAAGACACCAAACGAATCGCGGTTTCGCGACGGAAGTAGAAAGGGAAAAAATGAATGAAAAGAAACGCAACAGTAGGTGGCCAGTGCTCTCTTTTCCGTAATACGACACATTCGCCAAACTCTCACAATGGATTTCGCACGTGGATCGCCTCGTAAAAGCAGCCTTGCGTAACAGGGTATCGATTATCGTTAGAGAGCTGTCGATCGTGCACCTCGATCGAGAACGAGATGGGAAAAAAGACCGATTTTTCCGTCCTGCCTAACGGAAGAGATCGTTGTGAAATTCATTGAGGAAAAAATGACCCGGCTTTCTACAAAATTGAGATGCTTTTTGCGACTTTTTTTGGAGAATTTTGTCTCGGTCTATAGTTCGAATTTTTGTAGTAATCAAAGATTAATTCAACGATAGTATAATTAGGAAATGATAAAAATACCATTTTAAGAAATCGATCAACCCTTTGTACTCTGAGTTATATTTTAATTCTGGTACGAAGAGATGTCAACGCTTTTAAATGCTTTTTGAGAATTTTGTCTCGGTGATGATGTATGACTTTTAATTAGTATGTTAATTATCTATAGGTAGTTCGAATTTTGTGTGGTAGCCAAAGATCAGTTGAAAAAGAGAAAAATGCTATTTTATGTAATCGATTAACCCTTTGCACTCCGAATTACATTTCAATTTTGATACTAGTAACTCCCAAAGCTTTTGAGAGTTTTGTTTGAAATTTACATGAATTAAAAAATAGGGCAAGTTAATCTTGAATTTTAATAATTCAATTGTAAAAAATTTCATAGTTTTTAAGAGATAAATTATAATATTTAGTCAAATTAAAAATTTGATTTTGAAGAATAGAAGCTTAGATGTGTCTTGCGTTACTTAAAAGTGACATGGGCCCGTAGAGAATTTATTATAGAAATCGGAGAGTGGAATTTTGCATGGAGAGGTTAAAAATTCTCGTTTTGTATTATCTTTTGATCCTACGTCACAATTAAGCAGCGAATTGTCCAAATAAAAATATGAAAATTAATTCCAGCTGTGAAATATTGGCTTTGCAAATATAACATTTCATGAAAAATATCATAAAAATGACACAGATGAGACAATGATGGAGATTGAAAAATCAATTTTTCATAACAAGTAGCAAATTGCATAATCATAAAAAATATTTCTCTTTTCAATACAACGATTGCAGTAACGTATTCATCTGTTTACTCAGAAGGAATGCACTTTTCTCTTGAAACTCGAGGTCCCCCATCGCGGGAATGTGAAATCGATACGCACCAATCGACATCTCGAAACGGTAATCAATACCTGCTCGATCATTTCCGGATCTCAGGTAATATCGAGAGTGTGACAAACCTCACAAGATATTTTCTATTATCTAATTGCAAAACGCGAAAGAGAAACACGGACGTTCATACGAAACTCATAGAAGAAATATCAATGTCGTATTACTTCGCCTAATTAAACATATACTTTTCATCTGACATAATAAATTATATTCACTACAAACACATTCTATTAATATCTTGCAATTAAAATCACAGACACTGACAAACATCGACCTAATGTGATTTTTAATCGTACTGCAGAAACTAAAACATATCATTCTCTCATCAAGAAAATCATTAATTTCTCAGGCTAATTAGTTTCCGCAAGCATAACATCTGCAATTTCGTTTCGATGATAAAGAAACTAAGAACGTGCCAAAAGTAATCCAAAACTTTAAATAATTACTTTCTAATTGTATATTTTCTGTCATAGTACAGGCGACCTTGGGGTTTAGCATTTTAGTAATTTTGTATTATTGTCTCTAGTTACCTACAAGAGGTTAAAGAATCTCTTTACAAAGAACCCATATTAAATGTTTCTTTGTAGCGTATTAAACAAATTAATTAAACAAATTAATAAAATATATTAATATAATCAAATTAATTAATTAAATTAAAAATTAATTTTTAATGTTCTCCATATATTCCTTTACTTTCGAACATTCAACATTTGCACACATTTTCAAGAACCAATTATATGCGAAAATCGAAGGCTGCAATAGTAAATCAAAGTCCTCTATTTTATTTGACCTCATTAGAGAGTTTGCTCCATCAGTAAATAAATAACTAATCCAATAACAAAGTCATACAAATCCTTAAGAAATTCGAATTACCCTAATCACAGTCGAAGAAAAAATTCCATCATAAGAAATAAAGATTCTTTTAATCAGTTAACTGTGGCGACTTCTTTTAAGAGTGTGCACCTACGTGACCCACGAAAATCGAGAGATGAGCACAAATCTATCACAAATTATTTATACATTTTACTTATTCCTTTTACTTCGGCCCAACTTCAAAATGTTCCAAACATCTTAAAATTTACGAACATATTTTAGTTTTCGTCAAAATTACAATTTAAATAACCAGTGGTCACTAACTTTTTACTCGTTAATACAGAAAGTTCTGCTCTTTCTCCATGACGAGTATGCTCGTCAATCACAGCTAACTGGTTAAGAAATTCAAATTACCCTACTCAGAGCCGAAGAAAAATTTCCACCATAAGAAATTAAGATTCCTTATCGAAATAGATAGTTTCCTTGTACAAATATCAAACTAAAAATGCAAACAGGAGGCACAACTTTCAAGAAGATCGATTGCATCTCATCGATTTCAATTCCTCGAAATTATCCAACTGCCGTTATATCCATGAGTTAGGCTTACAAATGTTGTCGGACAGTCGTGTAAATCCTCACGTTTCTCATATGCGTATAGTTCGATTACGTAAAACGGCGTGTTTATTAGAGTCAGTGAAAATTCAACTATTGGTCAGACAAGTAGATACGGTTGGCAGTGGCTGACCAGTGCACATTGGCAATAAGAAGACTAGAACATCCAGTAGCGATAGTTGCTGGACCAGCGAGTGGCTAGTTAGCTTTCATTTTCGATAACCACTCGTTCAAATGTCTGCATTCTTCGTAAAGGTCGGTAAAACGAACTTACGGCTCTTAATTTCTGAAGGAAACGGATAAGTAGAGCCGATCTTATCTACAACAATCAACGATATACATCTACTTTAAGATCTTGTTTCCGTTTTTTGGTCTACCATTTTTTCTATCTCATTTCTGTGGTCATTTCAACTAGGAACCTGATAGAAATTAGTGTTTCAGGTGGATTTCCAACCATTGAGACTATAATGTGTTTAATTATAATTAACATTGGATTTATGGGCGCTAAATCTGTTATAATTAGACTGCGGATGTTTATGCAAATTTCGAGTTTCACAAATGCAGGTGAGATAGGAAAACCTATCTAGGGATTTATTGCACTCAATAAATATTACAACAAATACCATACTTTCGATATTTTAGATATATTTTTATATTATGTCCTTTTTGTATATTTTAGCCATATTTAATTTGTCATAAATGCATAAAAATCCGCAGTCTGGTTATAATTAAGTATATCAAATAAGTACTTTAAAACAGAGGGATCAACCGAAAAATTAGATGATCAATTAAGTAATTTCTATGTTATCAAGTGCATATGAAATATCTACTGCACTGCGTCCCTATAAATCTGTTTCTAAAAAGGTAAGAATCCGTCAATTTTGTTTTTTTTTTTTTAATTTGAAAGGTGGCTTATTAAGATGTTGAACACGAAGGATATTTCACCCGTGTTATCATTTCTACTGAAGTGATGCTTTTCCTATTAAAATACCATCTTTGTATAGCAGAAACTTTAATGATACGTGTAAACATGTATTTAGCAGTATTTTATCTTTTGAATGCCACTATTTAAATACTGGATGTGTTAGAAAATTCGTAAATGTCACAACTGAAAAGTTGTATGAAATTTCATTGAATTCAATAGCGCCGGTCACCAGAGATTCACATGGCAGTCGAAGTGTTAATTGGAAATCTTTAACTACATATTTGTTGCAACTATTAGCACAGGATTTCTTTTTTCGGTGAGTATTAAACCACAGAGTGCATGACATATTAGATCATGACTTTTATTTTTACAAAAGTCGACAATTTATATTTTATATTATAAAAATTTTTTGCAATTACGACGGGGCAATTTAATTTAAACCCACTGATTGCGATTCGAAGTCTTTATCTCTTTTTAAACTTTTCTGGTTTTAATTGCTATTGTCTAGGATCTATTGTTTTAGGTGAGTTCAAATTCACTGATTGTGAGTATAATTTCCCTAATTCTTTTGTTTTTTTATAATTGCATATTAAAATCCCTGTATTTTGAGAATACTATAAATGATAGAATTGTTTAAAAATGTCAAGAAGGAAGCCAGACCAAACTAAAGTTGAGATACTGCTGTATTTATGGCACAATATAACTACTAATCCTTTCACAACTGCGGGGACATAAGTGTTGCAACAATTTTTCTTGTTTCCATGGTTTAACTTTATCTCAAAAAATCACATAAAATTGACATGTCCGTAATTTAATGCATAAATATACGATTACAATGTCTCTAAACCGGTTTTTAGAGA
This sequence comes from Cerceris rybyensis, assembly GCA_910591515.1. Classification (NCBI taxonomy): domain Eukaryota; kingdom Metazoa; phylum Arthropoda; class Insecta; order Hymenoptera; family Crabronidae; genus Cerceris; species Cerceris rybyensis. The sequence continues at coordinate 9,009,449 of OU342802.1, read as the reverse complement.
AAACATATACCGCAAAAAATGATTGAAACATATTCAACAATGAAGGGGTCAATAATGAAAAAAAGAAATTTAAAGGACCCTCGATAACTTCTCATGACAATTAATAACGAAAAAATTCAGCAAATACAAATATTTGTCAAATATAAACAAATAAAATAACAGCTCAAAAATCCAAAAATTAAACAACACCCACATTGAATCAGGCAAAAACTAAAATCTTTAATGCTACCAAAATCTAAACAAAATAAAATTTTACCTTTTTAACCCTTTGCGGTTCTATGTCGATCCATACTCGACATGGCTATTCACTTCATTTTATTTTCTAATGATTTAATATTGACTTTCCAATTTCATAATGATTTTATAACATGGCCTAAATATCGTTCAGTACCTATAGCTATTGCTATCATAAAAAAACGAATGAATAACCCACAATAGAAAATGTGAAACTAATTACATTTGGCTCACTACAAAATTAATACAATAATTCAGACCGCAAAGAGTTAAAATCTACAAACCGGGACAAAATGATAAGAAACTCTTGAATTTTCCGTATTTCTCAAGTTCAGTGGTACTTGTATGTTTCAATGTAAAAGTAATAATGACGCCGATCATCGGTGACCCCCATGACATTCAACGTGTTAAACCCGCATAGAATTAACAGACATTTAACAAATATTAAGAATCAAACATATGAGAAACCGTCGCATCTATATAATTTTTTACTTGCAAAGATAATTACCATACCATTATCTCAAAATCCTGGCAAAACGGGTCGAATCTGATCCAGCCGTAGTTTATCCATCAAATATCGTAGAGTCGCGAGAAAATCGAGAAGATCGAACTCGATTTACATTGCTGTAAAGTTATTCTCAGAATGGATCCAGCATTTCCTGGAGCCAGGTATCTCAGTCTCTCACTTTCATTCGCACACGTGCCACGCATTACGCCTACGGAAAATGGCCAGGCCAGTTTTCGATTCGCATTTGCACGACACGTAACGTCCAATGCAAAGAAAGTCCAACCCTTCCAGTTGCAACGGTGCACCGTGTGCAGCTGCATTGTGCGAGAGACAACGACCTGGCCGGTTCATTTCCTAGACGCAATCGGCACGGCTCTTAATTGCCGGAAACTCGCAACTCGCTACTGGGAATTGCGAGCAATGGAAAAATATCGGTTCTAAAGGGAATGGAGAATGGTATTTGAGATTTTCTGTGAGTTTCGAGTGGAAATTGTAACGTTCACGGGTAGATTGGTTGTTTGGGGTTGTTGAGAATTCTTCGCCACTTCTGATTGCACGAGTTTTAATGATGAGGATATTAATTAGTGGCTGGGTTGTGAACGTTAGCAAAGTTTCAAGACTTTTGAGGGGTTTTTGTTCGTTTGCAAATTTTTTGTGATGTTTGAACGTGGGAGGGTCAGTCAAGGAATCGTTGCTGCCTACCTAATTAAATCTAGTTTAATTAACAGTAGAATTACCGGCGTTAAATCTATCATATTGCAATATATAAACCAGTTAACTGCGGCAACTCTTTTTGAGAGTGCGTATCTACATGTGTGTGTCACGAAAATCGGGAGGTGTCGAGTGTGCTCGTCAAACACAGCTAACTAGCAAATGGTACCTAAATGTCCTACATGACGGATATAGTCGTCAAATACAGCTGACTTGGTTAAGTAGCAAATGGTAACTAAAATTCCCACATGACGGATATAGTCGTCAAACACAGCTGACTGATTAAGTAGCAAATGGTAACTAAAATTCCCACATGACGGATATACTCGTCAAACACAGCTGACTGGTTAAACAGCAAATGGTACCTAAATTTCCCATATGACGGATATAGTCGTCAAATACAGCTGACTGGTTAAGTAGCAAATGGTGCCTAAATTTCCTACATGACGGATATAGTCGTCAAATACAACTGACTGGTTAAGTAGCAAATGGTAACTAAAATTCCCACATGACGGATATAGTCGTCAAACACAGCTGACTGGTTAAACAGCAAATGGTACCTAAATTTCCCATTTGACGGATATAGTCGCCAAATACAGCTGACTAGTTAAATAGCAAATGGGAACTAAATTTCCCACATGACGGATATAGTCGTCAAATACAGCTGACTGGTTAAATAGCAAATGGTAACTAAAATTCCCACATGACGGATATACTCGTCAAATACAGCTGACTAGTTAAGTAGCAAATGGTACCTAAATTTCCCATTTGACGGATATAGTCGCCAAATACAGCTGACTAGTTAAATAGTAAATGGGAACTAAATTTCCCACATGACGGATAGAGTCATCAAACACAGCTGACTGGTTAAATAGCAAATGGCAACTAAATTTCCCACATTACGGATATAGTCGTCGAACACAGCTGACCGATTAAACAGCAAATGTTAACTAAATTTTTCACATGACGGATATACTCGTCATGACACGAAATACTGTCACTTTTCCATGACCGATATAGTCGTCAATCTCAGCTGATTGGTTAAATGAGTACTTTGGAAAAGCAGAGGTCAAGAGAAAAAAGTGGTCGAATCGGTGATTTATGTCTTTGAGATGGACTTAAAATATTTGTTTTGTAACTGTTCCATAAATTTCGAGAATTTTTTAAATGATTTTGTTCCGATCACTTTGACTGGTTTGGTAGTTCTAGTATTAATGTTTAGATGATCGTAATTGCTAAAATTGAGAAAGTTTCAATTTGGAAAAAATATTACTTACATTTATTTCTGATAGTGAAAACTTTGTTTTTTAATATTTCAATGTAGATCTAATTAACTAATTGAATTAGTTAGGTATATGATGTAATTAAATAGATTCAATCCATTAACATCTTTGTTTTAGAATTTTTAAGAAAAGTCTTTAATTTTTTTTGGGTATTACACTTTAATTTTACATTGATCTCGCCACTCTTTCTCTATTTTTATAAACAATTCCTTCGTTCACATATTTCTAAGAACATAAAAACACCAATGTTTTCAATATCAGAATTATGTTTTGCAAATATCAGAACTCTAAAACTTATATTTCATGTTATAACAATTCTTAATATAATAGTATTTAGTCACCACTTTTAAGAGAAAACTGCAAATTACCCTCTGCAAAATTCCTACAAAGTTGTTTCAATCTTTGGTGAGCAAATAAACGTATCTGATGAAAAATAATGGAAGGGTAATGAAATAAATATTGAAACAAGGAAGAGACAAAAAGAAATGAACCATGGAATACGTAATCTATTCAACCTTTGTGAAAAGAAACGAGGATGTAAATGTCATCGAGAATCGAGGGATGCGGAGCAGGATATAAGGGCGACATTAAAGACCAAAAAAGCTAGGGGAAAGCAGGTCATAGACAGGTTGATATGACATTAAACGCAATAGAAAAAATGTAATGTCCTTATCGGCACGAAGGTAAATTGAAACTGACGACAGATTCATAGATTACCCTTTAACTAATAAAACTTTCATTTTTCCCCATATAATTACGATCATTTCAATATTACATATACTTAAGAACTAGCCTGCAATTGCAATCAATTCATTGCATCAAGGAAATATTAATTTGCATTAAAATATTTAAGAAACTTGTTCACAAGAAATATTGCAAATTAGAAATAAATAGACAGCTTCGTAGTGAAATATATTTCCTCGTTAAATTGAAATAATTTTATAATGAGTACTATTTGATTTTTGATATTCCGGATATCTCGATTTTTATCGTTTAATTATCATTGTCTTAACAATAAGTACCTATATATTTGGGAAATACATTTGAATTATTTGCAATTAAAATAACTTGGTCCACTTTGCCCTAAATGAATATTAATTTTAGTTCGAACAATTTCAGAAATTTATTAAAAGTGAATGGAAATTTTCAAAATAATAATATAATTTTCAATGGAATATTGTTAAGTATCAAAAGGTAATTTTAGGATTTGAGAGTGCAATAATTAAATTCTTAAATTCTGGACATGACGATTTCGTTATCGTATTCCTTAATGAATTGCACGAATTAATTTCAATTCGCTTATTATCTTTGAGAGATTCTAGCATGAATGCAAAACCTTATTCCACCAAATGCTCATGATCACGGATCAATAATAATGAGAAGTACTTTTCACTAATCGAAATCGTCTTTATCGAGTTATTCGATAATTCCATAGTCGATTGAGCGTGCAAACCGGTTTTCACAAGTGTGGTGCATGGTAGAATGGGGTTCATTCATGGGGAAACAATAAATAATTGTATTCGACTCTGCGTATAAATTAGAAACATTTTCAATTCGTTTTATCCCTCGAATTATATTCTCTCCGATTTTCTAAGAAACATGTAGCAGAAAAATAACAAAGAACCCCATGATACTTTATAATTTAATTAATTACATTTGATCTACGAGGAAGACTTTTGCAAACAAATTAATAAATACAATACAATGAAATATTGGTGTACATTACGAGAAGAAAGTAAACTCAGCATTTTAAAACAAAACAAAAGGACGAATAAAATATAAAAAATATAGGCTAGGAAATAAAAAAATGTGGAGTAACTTCCACAACAATTTTTAAAAAATTGACAACACGTATACTATTAATTGTAATAAATTCAATATCTCAGTGAATAATTTCCACAAAAATCAGTGATAAGAGGACACTCTATGTGAAAAATTTTAAAGATTTTCATTGCTCCGAATCGAGTAATAAAGCAGTTACTAAAAACATTCGGAGGCAAATAATGGCATGCAAAAAACCTGCGCTTCTCCGAGCATATTCGCGATCTCGCTGGATGTCTGGCATTTCGATAGACATTTCACGTTTCCCCGGTTGAAAAATCGAAATACCAGGGATAAATCAGAGAATACACGATCCCTCGCGATAAATACGTTTGCCGGTTTCTAATTGGTAGAAAGCAACGAGGCGCGTTTCGTCCTTTTTCTCGTTTCGGTCGAGTGGACTCCAGCACCCAGAGCTGGCTGTCTTACCGGTGACAAAAAGAACGATCTCGGTGCTCGATGTTATTAAACCCTTGACAAATTGTTCACTGTTTCGCTCTACCTTTATTACAAAAAAATCTGGTGAATATAAAAAAATATCGTCTTCGAAATTATTGTAAGAATTACAATTTTCTTAGAATAATATATCGATTAATATCCGTTAATATTTGAAACGCATAAAATACTAATAATTGTTCAGAGATTTTGAAAGGAGAAATAGAAGAGTAAATAACAATTTTAATGTTTAGATAACTCGTTGAGGTATTAATTTAATTTTTTTATTTTAATTTGCGAGGGGAGTTAAAGAATATGAAACAATAGAAAACCGTGAAAAATTAATTTTTTGTACTTTCAATTCAATTTTTCCAAGTAAATTAAATATTACAATGCCAAAAATAGTAGAATAGCAAAATAATAGTACATTTTCAATCCCAAAGATCTCAAATTCCCATTTCCTACAAATCACTGAAAGAATCTGCAAAAAAATAATCGCCCAAAGCGTCAAAAATTCAGAAAAAAAATTACACCATCATTTAAACGAAACGTCATTGAATTTGAGTCACATTATTGCAACACTGTCATCCGCTCCATGAGACGTGTAATTCCAAAAGGCAAAGTAGAGACAAAAGTTCAAGGTCTGCAGTGTCCAGGTTGCAGACGAGACGATATTCTGATAAAATTCACCATAATGCCAGAGATCAATGTAAAATCAACGAAATTCCAAATTATTTGACTCGGAGGAACCTATCATTCCTACAATCATCATTGAAAATCTCCGACAAATAAATCAAAGTGAAAAATATACTCACCGATGAAACATCGTAAGAGAATTTCTAATAAATTGACAATGCGGATATAAAATTGATAAGATTCTCTAGATTTGTCATTTCTATTGAACAACAATTAATTCTTGCTATAAATTTATTACTCTGGATTCGCGATCGCATTTCTTGTGGGAGGGATAAATAAGAAAGCATTCCCGAGACGTTATCTAACGCCGAGAAATCTCAAAGAGTTTCGTTTCACTTTGTGCCAAGTCCGCATAAATCAAGTCGATATCTGCGTATTATTTCTACGATCGGTGCCGCATCGAAAGTATGCTCGTAATGTTGCCACAAATCCGCAAGACTATTACAAACCATGTAAGAATATATTCAACAATGATTAAACTAATTAATTTTTTTCCTAAATATGTACTGCTGGATTACAACATTCTTTATTGCTTATGTGCAATTGTGAATTTTTGTGAAATAGCAGATAATAATGATTACTTTCATAGTATTTTCAACACAAAAATGGGAGATTAATAGTTAGAATTTTTTATTGAAATTGAACATAGAAATTTCATTATATTTTGTTTCAAATTAGACTATGTTATTATCACTATCTTAGTTGTGAAGAGGCAGAACAAAAAATGAAATTAATCATAGGCAAAAAGTCTGTAACAAAGTTTTATAATTGTGCTATTGATAACAATAATTATCGGTATTTGTTAGCAATCATTAATAACTGCAAGAGAATTTTCGTAATGCTCTACAAAAAACTAGAAAATTAATTGTAACTATCAATTTCTACCTTTGAGTTTCATTTATTATTCAATTTCTAGCTGAGAATTATTTCATTAATTTACTATTTATTAATTTTCAGATTTAATTTGTGACAATTAATTTGTAAAAATTGAATCTGAAAATTAATAAACAGTAAATTAATGAAATAATTCAGAGCTAGACATTAAAATTGATAGTTAAAGAAGATTAAAATTTCTTCTTAAAAGAATAAACTTCTTTTGCACAATGACCGTATTATTGTATGCTAATTCGAAGAAAGTAGAAGTTTATCAGCTACGAAAGAAGTCTTCAAAATGTGGCTTTGAATTTGCAGCCTTTAATAAAGATATTGTGACTTATCCAGCTAAGAATTTGAAGATCAAGATCCAACGCCCAGAATTCCTCTTCTGCCATTTGCATGCGAATGAAATTCCGATTATTCCATCCGCCTCGATAAAGTCTCAATCACCGACTTTCTTCAACACTTTGTCCGAATGAACTATTACAAAATAAATTGTACTAACTCTCTCCTATAGAACCATAAATTCCCCCTGACTCATTGGAACCTATCAATTTTCAATATTAATACTAAACAAACCGCAATTCCTATCATTAACAAGAATACCTACAATCAATTCTCCCAGCACGAGTTAAGATTCGCTCAATGATATCTTATTTTAAATTTATCAATTCAAATTTTTCTTTATACTCTTATTCTTAACTACTTCATTCATAAAAGAAAATACCATAGATATCAATCAACAATTTGTAATGAAATTTGAAAATAATGCAGCTCTCATCAAAATATTTGGCACATATTTTTCCAAAATAGCAGTTAGGTCCACGTTAAGGGGGTGAAAAGCACCCCATTGGACTATTGTGTCATGGGAAACTGAAGGTTTCGACACATTAGCATCAATTAACGCCATAAAACCTCAAGTATAGAAATGTCAAAAAATAGTATATACTCTTTTCCAAATTCCCTTCAACATATAAATACAAATAAAGATACGCAGTAATAATCTTGAAATTAATTACATTGACTTCTGAAATCAATGATTTATTATTCGGCTAAACAAACTTACAACTTGTTAGCCATTTCACACTGTGACCGCCCCGGGGGTCACTGATGACCGGTACTATTTAATTTCGTGAAATTTCATGTAACTTTAAAATTGCAATATTTATGAATTTTTTAACATGTTTAATTGGCGTACGAAGATAAAGGCCTGCTGAATATCTATCTATCAGTGTTTTTAAAAATTCTGCTTTATAAAGATGTGATTTTAATCGAAAAAGTTTCACTTGAACAGAAATGATGAAAGTAGTGAAATACTGATGGTGTTCAACGTGTTAAGGAAATTCTCAAGTTCTCAACTTCATTGAGATATGAATTTTATAAAACTTAAAAAGTGAAATTAATAGATTTCTCTTGTGAAGGACCTATCTTATCTCATTATCAGAGAATTCACCATACAAAGTGAAAATTTATATTAAAATGACAATTCTCGTTGTACCGTGAAAGTTATTCCATTATTTTATTATTTCTTTATACTTATTTCAATTTACTTTATTATTTTATTAATTTATTACTTATTAATTTTCAGATTTAATTTTCACAAAAATAATCGTTCTCACGAATTGTTTCATTAATTTACTACTTATTTAATTTCAATTTAATCTGTGAAAATTAATAAGTAGTAAATTAATGAAATAATTCGTGAGCACGTTTATTTTTCAAAAACGAAAATTCTCATTTCCTGATTCGAATGTGTTAATTATTCAGCGAGGTTCCTGCATCACGAAAGAAGCGGATCTTTCTAGCAGTTAGATTGTCTTCGTGCAGTCATCAATCAGTGACACTGTCGAGGCACGACTACTTTCTTAATGCCATGCCGTCGTTGCACCTCGGTAAACAAAAATAAAGATTCCTTACTGCCAATCAGCGGCTTTCTTTCGCAACAGGTAGTTCGGCTAAAAGTGTCGAGCACTATGGTGTCTTGCTTACGGCGAGATACGAGAAAAAGTTGTTATGGCAAATTCAGTTGCGGATCAATCTGCAGTATCGCGCGGATTTCGATAATTATGGTGATAAATTATTGTACAGTGATTTCTGACAACGAGGGTATCGATATTTGTCTACCGATTGGCGGGACAAAAACGATACTCTCGATGGAATACGTCTCCCCTGGAAAATACTTATCTTCCATGGGTTGCCAACACTAGAATTATCGACGTTCTTTCTATTGTATTTCAACGAGAGTAAGTACTTTGGAAAAATTGGAATCAAACGTTAAATCTATTGTATTTAAATGTAGCAACGAAGATGATCGATTAAGTGGATCAGATTTTAAAAGGTGGAATTGGACAATTTATTATAGAGTCAGGAATTTTTAGAAATAATTTGTAAACCGGTAATTTTGACTGCCTTGATAGTTTTAGTACTAGTAATCATATTTTGCTATGTTACCTATTTTACACTACGTACTATTTTCTACTAAGTAAGTGGAAAATACTTATCTTCCATGGGTTCCTAACACTAGAATTATCGACGTTCTTTCTATTGTATTTCAACGAGAGTAAGTACTTTGGAGAAATTGGAATCAAACGTTAAATCTATTGTATTTAAATGTAGCAACGAAGATGATCGATTAAGTGGATCAGATTTTAAAAGGTGGAATTGGACAATTTATTATAGAGTCAGGAATTTTTAGAAATAATTTGTAAACCGGTAATTTTGACTGCCTTGGTAGTTTTAGTTCTAGTAATCATATTTTGCTATGTTACCTATTTTACACTACGTAATATTTTCTACTAAGTAAGTGGAAAATACTTATCTTCCATGGGTTCCTAACACTAGAATTATCGACGTTCTTTCTATTGTATTTCAACGAGAGTAAGTACTTTGGAAAAAGTGGAATCAAACGTTAAATCTGTTGTATTTAAATGTAGCAACGAAGATGATCGATTAAGTGGATCAGATTTTAAAAGGTGGAATTGGACAATTTATTATGGAGTCAGGAATTTTTAGAAATAATTTGTAAACCGGTAATTTTAACTGTCTTGGTAGTTTTAGTACTAGTAATCATATTTTGCTATGTTACCTATTTTACACTACGTAATATCTTCTACTAAGTAAGTGGAAAGTACTTATTTTCTATGGGTTGCTAACACTAGAATTATCGGCGTTATTATTATTATATTTCAATGAGAATAAGTACTTTGGAAAAATTGGAGTCAAGAGATGAAAAGAATGATCGATTGTCTGCATAGCTAGTGGTGTTTAATCTGTTGGATTTAAATGTAGCAATGATGATTATCGATTAAGTCATTCAGATTTTATAAGATAGAAGTAAAATATTTACTGTGAAGTTAGGAACTTTTAGAAAAATTTGTGAACCGGTTATTATGACCGCCTTAGTACATAGTATCAGTATTAATAATTATGTTCTGCTATGTTAGCTATTTTCTACTAAGTGATAGAGCCTAAACGTTAAAAATGCTTTCAGACTACGAAATATAAATTAAAATTCACAGTTGGCACCGTTGATAATTAATTATTCAATTAAAATTAAGCATACTCTCCATTCAATTATTTAAATATGTAGACGCAACCGCGGAACATATGTTACTAGTCTGTCGTTAAGCATCACTTCGTAACAAAAACCCATCCCCAAACACTCCTTAAAACTTTCAAATTCCTTCAAAATCCATCTGTAAATTCAACGAAAAAAATACTTAACTACCAAATCCATCAAACATTCCTCGATTAATCCACCAAAAACAACTTCCTCCATCTCCAACCCCAGAATCTCATAAAAATCTAAATATTTCCTACTTCCTAACAAAAACCCACCCTTAAACGCTCCCCAGAATTTTAAAATTCCTTCAAAATCCAAAGACAAATTAAAAAAAGAATACTTAACTCCCAAACCCTGAAACATCCCTCGATTAATCCACCTAGAACAACATTATCTCCATTCCTAAAATCTTAAAAAAAAAACTAAAAATAAAAATCATCAAAAACGAAAAGGAGAAAGAAATGATAAAAAAGCAACAAACCTGAGTTCCGTATCCAGCGCGCAAATTTCTCCTTTCTTCCCCGTGTATTCTTAAACCACGAACGTAAGATCTTCAGATATGTCCTTGAGCAAGGACGAGCTATCGGTCCCTAGCCCGCAGGAGGTCACGCATGTTAACCCATAAACTCTTCTCACAAACGGCACACCTCATTCCGCCCGTACACGTGGTCCGTTGATTCTCCCCGTTTCATATTTTCGCGGCACTTCGATCCACCTTCGATCAATTCCCTTAGATCGTTCCCGATGATCCGGCAGCTGAGAGAGTTACCGGTTAAAAACACTTTCTCTCTCGGCGGCACGAAAATAACCGTGATTGCACCTAGCACACGTCGACGATTTCGAGTCACGAATTCCTAGGCCTCTTCCGGAGATAGAAAACCGGCACGTGCCGCGATCTCTTGGGGCCCAATGGTCCCCGATCCTCACCGGTTTTGCATTCGTCCGCTTTCACGTAAGAACCGTATGAAACGTCTTGCTTTAAATCGTACTATTTTACCTCGTGAAATAAAACGTAATTTAATCCTTTTGGTTATCGTTGTTTCTTTATTTTAACACTGATAATGGATTTTGACGGTGGTGAAAATCAAATTGAAAAATCTCTTTAACACGGGGAAGGAGATTGTCGATTACCGGCTCGTGGTTTGTCAACCTCGCTCGATGGAAGCGATCGTCAGACTAAAGTCGTCGTTCCGCTGGTAACCGAGTACGTGCATGGGTTTCTTATCCCTCCTGTTAGCTCGAAATCCGTTCTTTTTCTCTCTCTCGCACGACGGGGCCTCTCGGTGCCTCTTGCTTTGGTACTCTCTTCTCCCTCTCGCTGTTTCTATCACCGGTCACCCATGGAAGGGATACTTCATCCAAGGATACGTGATGACGATTAAAAAATAATTCGATGGTTGAGGAAATTGGAGAATTCTGATTTTCAATGGGTTTATGGGAGATGAATTTTTTCTGGGGGATTTGAAGACTTGTTTTGGAGGTAGCGATGATCGGGGTGGAAGTTATGGGGTGGCTTGGAGGAGTTTAGAATATTTTGCTGGGAGATTGTGGAGGTATTTGTTTTGTAGTTATTTGTAAGATTATTTTCATTTGGGAGGATGACTTCAGTACAGTTTTGTCGGCTGATTTAAGGAAAAGGGTTCTTTTTTTTCTAAGTGAAAATTATAGTATTTTTCGTATAAATATTCGAAAATTTATTGAAGCCTCTGCGTTCCAATTTTGGTTGGATGATTTGAAGAATGAAAGTTTTACTGATTGAGGAAAGACAGAAGAATTCTATCAAGGATTTCATTTCAATTATTTTTATTTTAAGTCAAAATTATAGTAGCTTTTGCAGAAATATTTGTAAATTTTTCGCAGTCCTTGGGTTCCAATTCTGTTGGATGGTTTAAGGAAGTTTGAAGGCTTCGCTGATTGAGAACAAACGGGAAAATGCTATCAGGGATTGCATTTCAATTATTTTTATTCTACGTCAAGATTATTGTATCTTTTGCAGAAATATTGGTAAATTTTTTAGCAGCCTCTGGGTTCAAAATTTTATTGGGCAATTTAAAGAAACTTGAAGCTTTCACTGATTGAGGAAAGACAGAGAAATTCTATCAGGTAATTCATTAGAATTATTTTTATTCTATGTCAAAATTGTAGTATCTTTTGCAGAAATATTAGTGAAATTGTTCCTAACATTGGGCTGGATTTAATAGCAATTTTTCACCGGATGATTCTAAGAAATTTGCAGGAATATTTTAATGTTAAATGTTCGTACTTATCTGGAAACTTCTGCAAGAATCTTTTATGAAATCTGCAGAGTTATTACTGGACAAGAAACATTACCCGCGCATCGAGACTGTAATTGTACGAGATGCAAAATAAAAAGGGGAATAAAATGATAATAAAATTTCACAGATATCTCATTAGATAGCGAATGATTTATCTCCAGAAAGAAGTCATGGAAATTGCTACGAACTCTGTGCAACAAATAAAACTAGACTGACAATCGATAAGATTTAATGCCCACCTCATAAAATTGTAATTTTATTGCAATTTACATTATCCTTCTATAACATATTTTCTAAATAAAAACTTGCAATTTCATCAAAAAAATTTGCAACGAAAAATTGAAATCTTTTACTTTATTTCACAAGTATTAATGGAGTAAATTGCATTAAAAAATGGATATTTTTTATCTAAATTTAAGAATACCTTTAAATATTTTTTATGCAGAATATTTATGTCGATATTTATGGAACATTTCTTAAGACATAGGGCGAGATTTATTGCAAATTTCCATACCGTAATTAGCCAGGTAAAAGTACACCGGTCCAACAACCAAGTCAAAGTTCACCAAGGGGTCGTACAAAATGTCTGACATTAATGTTTCGGCGATGACTGACATTGTCCAAAATTGCACGTTTACTTTCCACGGGTTAATAAGTACTTTGCGATGTGCGCAAAAGAGATGAAGAAAGACGGAGGAGAAAATTGACGTATGTTAATGTGACGTGTAACAATTAAATTGTTGTCGATTGAGTTACTTTTTTAATCTGTTGATTGGAATTAATTTGGCAACGTTGAACTTCGACATTCACTCTTTTGTATGATGAAAATTTCGAACGTTATCTAAGAACAATTATTACAAAGTTGTCATTAAATAAAATCTAAATTAATATCTTAGAAAATTTCAATAAATCAATGAGTTATGTTAATATTGTTCCAACCTTCTTAAATTTTAATTATTCAACAATTACTATGTAACCTATATTTAATTAGGAAATTTGTAAAACCAAAAATTTGAAGTATGAGAATCAAATATATATGAATTTAATTTGAAACATTTCAATTCACTTCAATTTTGCAATAGTTCCACGTAGAAAATAAGATTTCACAAGAAAACCGACTTCCCTTATTAGGGGTGGCAAAACTTACTCTACGGCGCAACATTGATATATTATTTTATGTAATACCAAAGATGAAAGAAAGATACCAGAACAATAAAAGCGACAGTAATGAAGTAACAATAATTTTAAATATAATTCACCTTGGTAGATCGAAATCGATCGGGCCAGAGATTAATCAGAAACACTAACGAAGTCGTCAATTACAGCGTACGATTGTACGTGGGTGTGGTCTCTGCGTCAGCTCAAAGTGATCCTTCTATTCGTATCACTGCTCTTGTTTTTTTCACTTCATTAAAGAACAGAGAATTTACGACATGACTCGCAAGAAATTTATCAAACTAATTTTAATATCATTGTAATTTTCATTATTTTTTAAAACTTAAATGGAGCACTCTTTCAACCCTCTATAACTGAAATCTTTTTCCGTGCTTGCAATTTTTTCAAAAGATAGCATCTTGATTAATATCAAAAATAAAATATTTGATTTTATTACATTATCTTTTAATACAATAAATTAATTATAATATGAAAATTTTCACGCTAAATTTAACTTGATTTAGAAACCTTTAATTAGTAATTAAGAAGAATTTGTAATTCTCAATCACAACGCAGTAATAAATGGCAGAATTAAAAGTCATTCAAGCTGAATAGATATATAAGTAAAATAGGTTAAATATCCAAACTTAAAATTCCTTGCAACTTTTTTAATTTGACAAAAGTAAACCCAAAGCAAGACTCTCCAAGTACCATAATTAATTTTTCTCGAAGAAATGCTGACATTTGACTTCCACATTTCGCAAAATTCGTATCATTACCTGTTCGCCCTATTAGAATTCAATTTATAAGTGGAAATTAAAAGAATACTACTTAACTGTCGATATTTACGAGACGTTCATAAAATTCGGTTGAAATTGATCGATTTAAATTTAGCAATGGGTTGCAGTCGATTAAGAATTCTTTTATAACGGCACCGACATGGGGACAGGAATTCGCACTTTTCCCTCGAGTTGATATGCACAAGACCAAAATAGAACAGACAGGAAGGTGGAGAGAAAGAGAGTGCCGCGAACTGGCAAGAATCAGCTGAGAAAAGTGCGAGGGAAAAGTGAGCTGGATGGCCTTCGCGACAATTCACTCGTTACCTCTTGTTTCGCCGCTCGAATTCTGTTTCGCTATGAAACTACTCGAGTTTCCGTCAATTCCACCCGTCTCCCGGTGATTTCCGCCAATTTATCCCTCGAAAGCGAATTAAAATCTGAGATTCAGTATCATTATACTCAGATTTTCTTAGAATTCTTTTTTTTTCAATTGAGTTCATTAGAATTCTTCTTAACACTACATCTACCAAGGTGGTCAAAATGACTTGTTCTGAATTCTTTTTAAATATTCCACAAATTTGTAAAGTTATATGAGCCATTTACTGTACAAATCGATCAACTTCACTTTTTGAAATATATTTTTAAATATTAACACTAGATTTACGGAGCCAATTTGGCTCATTCAAAATTGGATTACTATATATAAAAAAATATTGGTTTGTTACTTTTTTAATAATAAATCTTTCATTTTAATTGAATTGGAACTGTTTTCTTTGCAAAAAATTTCAATTTTTTTGTATAATTCAAATTGGCTCACTTCAGAAAAATCGGTATATCAACGTCCGTAAATCTAGTGTTAAAGCACTTGGTTCAATCATAACTTTGTATATTTATGACAAATTTTCCCAACTAATAAACATTAAGACCAGTAAACGACTACATTTTTTTCCTTTTGAATATTTTATTTCGGAAGCCATTTTCATTCAGTCCGTACTCCAATGCAAATCGTGGCAATAATTCAACTCACATTCTGTTGTAATTATATATTTAAAAAATGGAAAAGAAAAAAGGAAAAACATGATGGATCTGCTAAAATTCATCTCTCCTGTTAAACATAGTTACTATAAAAATTGGAGTACAAATTGAAATGACAAGACCTCACATACAGCTGATGAAGAAGACATTATTTATATTAATTTTCATTTGTATGAAAAATCTCAAATGAAAATATATTGTAATTAACTTTTACTGCGATAAAAAACTTCAAAATTTGAACGCTTTATTTAACTTTATTATTTTTCTTACTTGCTAAATCGATTAACTCCCGCAGCCACATAAATATTGTAACATTACTGTAAATTACTTTTGGTTATTCCTTCTTATTAATTTTATATACCATTGCATGAAAGCTACAACTGTATCTATAATATTTATTTGAATTTATATCATAAAGGGTATTTTAAAAAACAATGTATATTATTTCATTGCATTTCTCCACTTTTTGTTTTATGGAGTTAATCGATTTGTGCAGTGAACCGCTCATATCTTGATTAATTTTCTACATCTATTTTGTGAAATGAAGGAGATTAAATTGACTAAGAGTCTAGCCTCTGTCTTTTCTTTAATTTTTAAATATTTTTCTAGTATCTTTAAATATATTGCATCAATCGCCAACACGATATTTATGTCTTCAAAGTTTCTGCTTTTCAAAGATGTAATTTTAATGGAAAGAGTTTCACTTCAGTAGAAATGATGAAACTGGCGAAATACCGCAGTCGTTCACCATGTTAAATAATCCTCAGTTCCCTAAATTATAATTAGCATAAAATAAAAAATTCTCAAGTACCTGGAAACAAAGTTGGATCACCAGAAACCCAAAAATTATTGATACACACCAGGAAATATCAGGTGCAGCATTCTAGAATTTTGAAAAACTGAAAAATCACAGTTATAGAAGAGTAGCCAAAATTAAAAAATTTCGAGTACCTAAAAACAAAGGTAGATCATCAGAAACCGAAAAATTATTGATTCCGAACCAGGAAATATCAATTGCAAGATTGTACAATTTTGAAAAACTGAAAAATCGAGTTATGGAACAGTAGCCAGAATTTAAAAATTTCGAGTACCTACAAACAAAGGTGGATCATCAGAAACCGAAAAATGATTGAGTCAAAACCAGGAAATATCAATTGAAACACTGTACAATTTTGAAAAACTAAAATTTGAAAATCTGAAAAATTACAGTTACAGAACAGTAGCCAAAATTACAAATTTTCGAGTATCTAAAAACAAAAATGGATCATCAGAAACCGCAAACATTATTGATTCAAAACCAGGAAATATCAATTGCAACATTGTAGAATTTTCAAAAACTAAAATTTGAAAAACAAAAAAATTATAATTATGGAACCGGTATGGACCTAACACAATTTCGGTTCTCGTTTCAGTTCGAATCGATGTGTAACTATTTCAAACAGTTATTTTCGAAACCATTTCAATTCCTGGTCGTGCAAAACACAGTAGCCAAAGGAGAACAGTCGTCAACGGATAAAAAGAATTCGATATTGCAGATACGGGGCAGAAATTGGTGTTTCTCGCATACACAGTGCTCGGTTTAAAGCCTGGACAGCGGCAGAGAAAGGCGGCCACCCACTGGATTGCACAACTCTTTGCTCCAGTTATTAGTATGTGACTCTTTCGCGAGTTGGCCGACCTGACGAACCGTGGAGCGACAGGATTGTCATTCATCTCGGGTTTGTTGCGAAAAATCCAGACACTCGAGAAATCGTTGGGATTTTTTCGCTTGTGAACTCTCGAGGAAACTTAATAAACGACTTTCTTTGGATTTTGACATTTTTTTTGCTTCCTAGTTCAACGATTCAATTCGTAAATATTGCTTTGAAGGTTTAACCCTTTTAGTGCCGACCGAAAAAATTGATTGAATTAATGACAAATGTAATTGCGAATAAAAAGAATTGTCATTTGGCAATAGTGTAGACAGAACACGCAATATACAGCATAAACAGTGCATTTACAATTATCTATGATAAAATTACTGATATCGTATTAGAAACTAAATATTAACCCTTCGATTCCCAGTGTTAGCACGTCTGCTAACGACGATATATCGTCGTCCGGCACTAAAAGGGTTAAGAAAGAGAAGAAACTAGGTATGTATTGGTAGATGAAATTGAAATGGTGAAATTATGATTAATTGGTGATAAGAATTGACTAAGAACTTAATGAATTTTTTTATTGAATTATGAAGAATTTGTGACGCTGGCTAAGAACATAATGAATTACGAAGAAATTTGTGACACTGACTAAGAACTTAATGAATTACACAGAAATTTGTGTCACTAGCTAAGAACTTAATTAATTTTTTTACTGAATTACGAAGGAATTAACGACACTGGCTAAAACTTAATGAATTGCGAAGAAATTTGTGACACTGGCTAAAATCTTAACGAATTACAAAGAAATTTGTAACACTAGCAAGAACTTAATGAATTACAAAGAAATTTGTGACACTAGCTAAGAACGCAATGATTTTTTTTAATTAATTGCGAACGAATTAACGACACTGGCTAAAACTTAATGAATTGCGAAGAAATTTGTGACACTGGCTAAAATCTTAACGAATTACAAAGAAATTTGTAACACTAGCAAGAACTTAATGAATTACAAAGAAATTTGTGACACTAGCTAAGAACTTAATGATTTTTTTTTACTTAATTGGGAACGAATTAACGACACTGGCTAAAACTTAATGAATTGCGAAGAAATTTGTGACACTGGCTAAAAACTTAATGAATTGCGAAGAAATTTGTGACATCAGCTAAGAACTTAATGATCGTTTTTATTTAATTACAAAGAAATTTGTAACACCGATTTAGAAATTAATGAATAAAAAGGGAATTTATGACACTGGCTAAGAACTTAATGAATTTTGTAAATTAATTACGGAGGAATTTGTGACACTAGTTAATAAAATTTTCATAAACATTCACAATATAAAAATAAATTCCTCAACTGATCATCTTGCCAAAATTCTCTTCTGTATCAATTAATTCCTCATTTTTCGAAACAGTTACTTCATATATTTAAATACAACAGATTTAACACCATAATTCTACTATTAACAGAAAAAGTTTCACTTTGATAGAAATAATAAGACTACTAAAAATACTGGTTTCATCTAACGTATTAAAGATTGGCAATTCTGCAAATGTGTTCTATAGAGGCTTTAATAAAATTCAAAAGAGATCAAAAAGAAGTTCGATCGAAGAGCAGTATCATCGATGGTCGATTAATGATCGCGATATGTCGTCGAGGAAAGTGTTATCGTTACACAATGCCGGGGCGTAACAGGGTGGTATTGTCGGTGCAAATATCTATGTGTTACAAGAACTGAGTGGCACAACAATACGAGATACTCATGGTCCCTGCATAACATTAACGCCGCTCTGTCGCAATTTTATTGCCGGCCAATGCTGACCGTGCCTCCAACTACAGCACTATGGACAAACGATCATAAATATTGCCATATTTGCAATTTCCTTTTAACCCTCCATTCCGGTAAGTGAAAAAAATATTCTGATCAATTCGTAGTATGTTTGAGAATGTCGCTGTTTGATTATGCATGTTTGAAAAATATTTATCAACGTTAAACATACTGAAACTGGACGTTTTAAATTTGCAAAATATTAAATGGAGGTATGATTGTGGACATTGAGAGAAATACCAAAATTGCAAACGAAAGTGTAATTTTTCTACTTTGGTAAATTTTATTATTTGTGTCTTTGAAGTTTAATTTATTTGAGATTCTTTCATGTTATCAAAATTTGATAAACTGAAGTTCCTTTATTTCTCTAAAATTCTATTATTCAAAATTCTCTCGATTAATTAAAACCCTATCATTAAAAATCTTTTTGTAACATCGGAGTCCTATCATTTAAAATTATTTGACTTAATTAAAGGCTCAGCATTAAAAGTCCTTTTATTAAATAAGAGTTCTACCACCTAAAATTCTCTTAATCGATTTAAACTCCATTTAAAATTCTGCTAATTAATGAAATCCCTCCTATTAAAAATCCTTTTATCAAGTAAAAGTTCCATCATCTAAAATTCTATTCTTTTAAAACTCACTTAAAATCTATCTATTTCATTGAAGCGATTAATTAAAATCCTATCATTAAAAGTCCTTTTGTTACATCAGAATCCTATCATTTAAACTTATTTTACTTAATTAAAGGCCCAGTATTAAAAGTCTGTTTATTAAATAAGAGTTCTATCGCCTCAAATTCTCTTAATCGATTTCAACTCCATTTCAAATTCTGATAATTAATTAAATCCCACCTATTAAAAATCTTTTTATCAAGTAAGAGTTCCATTATCTAAAATTCAATTTTTTTGAAATTCACTTAAAATCCATTTATTTCATTGAAGCGATTAATTAAAATCCTATCATTAAAAGTCCTTTTGTTACATCAGAATCCTATCATATAAAATTATTTTACTTCATTAAAGGTCCAGTAGTAATAGTTTATTTCTTGCCTTTCGGTCCAGTATTAAAAGTCTGTTTATTAAATAAGAGTTCTACCACCTAAAATTCTCTTAATCGATTTAAACTCCATTTAAAATTCTGATAATTAATTAAATCCCTCCTATTAAAAATCCCTTTTATCAAGTAAGAGTTCCATTATCTAAAATTCCATTCTTTTAAAACTCACTTAACATCTATTTATTTCATTGGAGTGCATTTCAATTAAGATTCTGTCATGTCCTCGATGTCATTCAATTCTAAAGATTTTGTTCGAATCACCATGGCGAATGACGGTGCATTAGTTGCAAAAATACATCTAAATGTCCCGCGTGTAACTTTATATCATTGTAACGGAAAATCGGCAAGTACAATACGGACTTTGCATAACATTTATACCATGTTCTTTCGCAATTACCTCGCGAACGTCAAACATTCACGTAACAAACGAAAGTGATCCAATAAACTGTTCTGTGTGTTGAATAAAAAAAAAATCTATCGTCCTTTTTGCCAGAATGAATTTCACAGTTGACGGAACAGAATAAAAAGGAAAGAAAAGAAGGAAAGTAACAGGAGGAAATCTTGGAACGCGTTAATTTCATTGAATTGGAATTATGCGCAGTTCATTTGTATGAAGAAAAGTGTAACAATTCCGCCACACAATTTGAAAGATCCTTGTCTCAAGGAATTTCGCAAATCTTTCTCGTCATTTTCTAATCGCTTTATTGTGCCTGAAATAACTTCGACTATTCAAAATGACTACGCCATTACGCGATAATTCAACACTGTTTATCCTTTCTTTAAACGAAATGATTAATGACGATCATTGCGCGAGAGGCTTTTATCCTGTGACCTCTCCTTGGTCAATTTAAATGGTATTAAAAATCTGGCAAAAAGTACACGATACCAGTTTTTAAGATGCTGTTCAAACCGACGAAGATAATTACACTCGGCGAGTTCCTTTATCGTCGTAAAGACGGAGAAAATATTGTACTTAATTATCGTTAAGTAATCTCGTTAAAACTCTATTATCCAATAATAGAATGCTATCAAAAAGTGCTACTAATAGAATTTCAACTAACTTTAAATATAATAATATAATTTTAAACAATAGGATTTATTTTAAAATGAATTTAAAAATTTTTAAATCCAATACTTGAATGAAAAAATTCCTAAAATTTGTATTCCTCCTTAAGGACGTTCCCAAAAAAAAATTTCTTACGATCATCTTTAAAATTTATTTCGAAATTCTTTACAGTATTCTGAACGCATACGAAAAATTTCCACCCATTTTGCGGTACTAAAATTGAAAATATTAGCATTTTTAATTTCTATTTGAACGCATGTTAATTTATACATTTCATACTAATTCATGTAGGTTTTAGTGTCTAACAATTTTAAGTTTCTTACAATTTTTTTTAAATTTCGAGAATTGGCAGATAATATTCACATAAATAATTTCCATACAAAATCGATACAAGAAGCGGCATTTATTTTGTTGTAAAAAATGTTTAAAGTAAATCATAGGCTTAAAAAATATAATAAATAATAAAATACACTTTTTATATTGATAATGAATTAAATATTTATTGACTGATAATAATAAAAATGAACAAAAAATTATATTAAATGATAAAAAATGTATAACTTTCGTAATGTTATCTCACCTCTCTATAACAATATTAACTAACTTATATAAATTTTCAAAGTTAAACATATTTTTTGGGAGGCGGGGCAAAAGAGCGTACTGCTGGTCAACTAATTCTTACAGTACAAATGGGTATCTTAGATAGGGAAAATGTATTCGTAGGTTGAGAACGACTGGTCTTTGGGAACGTCCTTAAAATTAATCTAAAAAAATGTTTATTTTTCCACATACTCCAGTATATTATAAGCAGCTCAAATGGGAAGAGGAGGAATAAATTAATTAATCGCAGAATGTAATCAAACGAATGTTACACCTGACATCCAAAGAGAATGAGGAGCTTCATAGTCAAGAATTAGCAATGAAACGACCGTAGCTATTTATGCATTAGAATATCCAAGTGCGAGTCGTGTTCTCGTCAGTGATTGTACAGATACTCCTGGTAGCAAAGGCCACTTCCTTTTATCGTTTCTACAGACAAATGCCGTACGTAGGAACGTAGGTAAGTGCCACGCGGATACATGAGACTGTCGCAAGCTCTCCCACTCGCCTGTCACTAGCCACAGGGGCAAACGAACTTGCGACTGTTTCTTTCGTTTACTAACAACATCTCGTTCCTGTTTCGTCATGCTGATAAAGAACGATTGATCTTTTAACTCAAATCAATTAATTTCTATGCTACATTAGAAAAAGATACGATCTGATTGAGTATCTGGAACGTTTAACTGCTTAGATACCATGGTACCTTAATTAATGTGGCCATTTGATGTAAAAGCTACTGCTTAGGTTTCGAATTACCCAGGCTATGGTGTATTAGTGAAAAGTTTAGAAAGATTTTCTCATAGGCAACGTGGAATTTGAATTCGTATCCACTGATTGGAATTCTGGAACCTTTGACCCCTTACAATTAGACAACATGGTGTCCCTTAAATAATGTGGCCATTTTCCGTAGGAACTGCAGCTTAGATGGGTTTTGAAAAACTTAGATTATGGTATATTAATGAAAAATTTGGAAATGATTTTCTAGAAGCGACAAAGAATTTGAACTCGTGTCCAGTGATTGAAATTCAGAAACCTTTGACACTTTAGGCACCATGGTGTCTTAATTAATATGGCCATTTGATGTAGGAGCTACTGCTTAGGATTCTAATTATCCAGACTATGGTGCATTAGTGAAAAATTTAGAAAAAATTTCCCAGAGATGACAAAGAATTTGAATTCGTATCCACTGATTGGAATTCAAGAACGATAGACCCCTTACAATTAGACACCATGGTGCCCCTTAAATAATGTGACCATTTTACGTAGGAACTGTTGCTTAGATGGGTTTTGAAAAACTTAGATTATGGAATATTAATGAAAAATTTGGAAATAATTTTCTAGAAGCGACAAAGAATTTGAACTCGTGTCCACTGATTGAAATTCAGGAACCTTTGACCCCTTAGGCACCGTGGTGTCTTAATTAATGTGGCCATTTAATGTAAGAGCTACTGCTTAGGTTTCGAATTACCCAGACTATGGTGTATTAGTAGAAAATTTAGAAAAAATTTCCCAGAGATGAGAAAGAATTTCAACTCGTGTCCAGTGATTGAAATTGACGAACCTTTGACTCCTTAGACACCATGGTGACCCTTAAATAATGTGACAATTTTATGCAGAAGCTACTGCTTACGAGATAGATTTAGATTATTGCTTATTAGATGGCTTTTGAAGCGCTCAGAGTATGGTATATTAGTGAAAAATTTAGAAAAATGTCCCTATAAACGACAGTAAATTTGAACTCGTACCCACGGATTGAAAGTCCGGAACTTTAAACTGCTCAGCCGCCATAACCCGTCACAACAGCAATTTTTCTTTCCAAAGCGCCAGAATTTTTATTTCAATTAATATTTCGCAACGAAAAAATTCTAATTCCTAGTCCAAACCCTGCGAATTCAATTTCTTCATTGCACAACTATACATTATATAGCACATAACAAATTACTAAATACACAGGAACACTTAAAAAAATTATTCCTATAAATTACAAATATCTTTCAACGGTATTAAGTTCTTAGCTCATCCGTTATGCAATTAAATTCACATCCCGTGTTTTTGCTCGAACGATAATTCACCGTTCGAAAAAAGCGCATTAGAAATTCTCGTGGCATTGACTCGCTCCGATTAAATTCTACAAAGAACGAGCACAATGATCAACGAACCTTTCACGACAAAAGGAAATTAAATCAAATCTGAATTACGAATCTTTTTTCCCATCATTTGTTCGATCCTTCGATACATCGATCGTGAAAGAACGTTACGTCAGGAATCGCACACTCTCGGTGCCGTTTTCGGCTCGATTTCGAAATTTCTCGACGATCGACTTTCGAAGGCCTCGAACAGGACCACCATGGTAAGCAATTCAGGATCCAACATGGTCCTCGAAGATAAGGATGTTATGATAAAAACAAATCCTTCAGAATTATACGGATTTAGCACGAAAAAATCGGTGAATCCTTGAAGGATCCATCCTTACGGGTGATCTATGGAAATTTTCTTAGAAAATTTCTTAGATAAAATTTCTAAAATTCCTTAAAAATGATTTCTATCATCCGCGAAGAATGATAAATTTGCATACTATGAAAATTTCTTAGATAATATTTCTAATATTGCTTAAAAATGATTTCTAACATCCGTGAAGGATGATAAATTTGCACACTGGGAAAATTTCGTACATAAAATTTCTAAAACTCTTTAAAAATAATTTCTATCATCCGCGAAGCATGCTAAATTTGCATACTATGAAAATTTCTTAGATAATATTTCTAATATTGCTTAAAAATG
This sequence comes from Cerceris rybyensis, assembly GCA_910591515.1. Lineage (NCBI taxonomy): Eukaryota > Metazoa > Arthropoda > Insecta > Hymenoptera > Crabronidae > Cerceris > Cerceris rybyensis. Next base: position 8,985,100 of record OU342802.1, on the reverse strand, counting down.
ATTTCTAACATCCGTGAAGGATGATAAATTTGCACACTGGGAAAATTTCGTACATAAAATTTCTAAAATACCTTAAAAATGATTTCAATCATCCTTCTGAAGGATCCTTCACGGATGATAGAAATCATTTTTCAGATATTTATAAAGTTTATCTAAGAAATTTGCCCAGGACTGTGTTATATAAATTTTAATTAATTACTGTGAAGTGTAATAAAGTTCAGTTTACTGCTAATAAATCATGTCTGAAAGAGGCACACAAAGGGGGGCAGTATAACCCCGTCGATTTAAGTTAATCAACTCTGACAAAAGTGCGGAACGTCCCCAAAGAAGCATGTCTCAAGTGTCCAATGCGAAAGTCCCAAGAAACGTGACTTTTTGCACTCGTCTCGTATTATGTAACCTGTCCTTTCGATCCACGGACCTTTATTTCTCTCCACCTCCGACATCTGGCAAGCACATCGCTCGTAACTTCTCTTCCTACCGGAGTTTAATTGAAAGATCGCGTATCTACGTAGGTACACGGTTAATGCGACCGAACATAGAACACAATTATGCAAGCGACACTTTTCACATTTATGGGGGAAGAATTGAAGAAAAACTGTGAGAAATAAAAGTATTTTCGCATTGCATTAGGAAAGGATGGATCTTGGAGGAATCCTACTGTGTTTGCTAACAGTCGAACTACCAACACGAAATTTGTTGTTTTTAAGCGCTGATTTATGCATTTAGATGGTTGTAAAATCAATTATTATTGTTATCACTGGTCTCAGCAAACAATATAGATTAAGATAAAATTATTAAAATTCAAATTCAAATTCCAGACTTGATTTTTTCCACCTAGATTAGCCATTTCGTTCCAGTGTGCAACGGTGTCGTTAATGACGACAGTAATTGAAAGAAAAAATTAAAGAACTAATTTGTCACGAGAAATTAAAATGTTCTAAAGATTTAAAGTTGATTTCAGTGATTGATAATTCGAACCCTTAATTTATTAGTCACCGCGGCCACCCTTAATTTCTACATCTATTTCACCTAGGACCCATTGTATGTGGACTGAAAAATCTCCGAAGCTATGGCGCATTAATTAAAAATTAAAACCAATTTTCCCATAGGTTACGAAAATTTGAAATTTAGTTTCACTGATAGACAACTGAAACCATTGACTTCTAGACGCCATGGTCTCTCTTAATTGCTATATCCACCTCACCTAGGACCCACCATATTAGGTGGATAGAAAAATCACCGAGGCTATAGTATATTAATTAACAATTAAGGACAAATTTCCCATAGGTTATAAAGGTTTGGAATTTAGTTTCACTGATAGGCAATTCGAATCATTAACTTATCAGATACTATGGCCTCCGTAACTGCTATGTCCATTTTACCTAGGACCAACTGGTTTACAAATCGGACCTTTAACCTATCAGTCACCATGGCCCCCCTTAATTGCTCCTGTCCATTCTGCTTAGCATCTATTTTCGGCGGCTCTCAAACTACCCAAATTATAATATACCAAATAATAATTAAAAAACAATATTCCAGAAATGACAGAGCCGAAATTGAACTCAAGTCCATCGATCGAGACCATTTTAATAACCCTGAATATAATTATTTCTAACAATAACAAGGCAGGGTGAAAATTAACAATTCAAATGAAAACGCACTAATCAGAAGTCTCAGTCTTTAATTCCATACCTACAGGCGCAAAAAAGATGTCTTTCAACCACCGATTCCACGATTCCGCAAAACCTATTAATCCCACTGCAATCCTACTCTTCTCGAATGACCAGTCAGCGGGCAAGATTTCGAGAGAAAGCAAATTTACATAAGACCCCATGACACGTTACCATACATACTGGACAGACTGAATTTTGAAATCTCGCTCACCACACCCACGATTACCCAGAAGGTGTTACCTTGAACCCGAGAGACCATATGATTAACGATACGAAGGCATTCTAATTGGCCTTCGTCTCGGCAGGATAAAGCGTTAAATAGAGCCTGGAATGCGCCAAGGAATTCCACGGTGAGACATAAATTTCCAATGTGCCAGCGAAACGCGCTTTTAAATCGCCATATAATAAAACTGCCTACCTGGAACAATGGGCCCGAGACTGTGTCTCGCAAAAAAAAAATGACAATCGCTTGGAAACATCGGTAATGGCGAATTCGCGACGTGGACTGTAGATAAACCTTTGCAAGTTCAATTTATTCGAGAATTTTATCATCCGACGATTGGAGACTCGATAAAGAGCTTGACGAGTGTTCCGTTTCACTCGGAGGTGTAAAAGTTGTAATTACCTGATGTTAGAGAATATTTATGGTAGTATGATAATATAGTGAATGTTACATTAGACAATTGGAAGAACTAATTCCTTGAAATTTGAATTACTTATCTAATTTTCCTGTTGATTGAGGAAATTATGTTTTGTCAAATGCCTATGATTCTTCATTTTCGGTGGTAATAATAATTATGGAAGGTGGAGAATAATTAGTCGAAGGGATGACATTGTTGCTAAATTCCAAGGTCGAAATTACGTTAGAAAATTAATTATAATGGAAAGCTAGGTATTGCTAAATTGAAATATGCTGAATAAGTAAAAAAGAGAAATTAAGAGGTGAAAACAGTAGTTAATTAACTAGTTTAGATTTTATAAGATAGAAGTAGAATATTTATTTCATGGCTTCCCTATGGCATTGAGGAATTTAATTTAAAAAAAAAAAGGTTAATGTCATCATCAACTGCTAATGCTACAATCGTCAGCGTTAAATCTATTACATATTAAATAAATACCTTGGAAAAAGAGAAATCAAGAGGTGAAAAAGATAGTTAATTAACTAATTTAGATTTTTATAAAATACAGCAAGATTATTTATTGCATGGCTTCCCTATGAAATTGAGGAATATTTTGAAAAATTTAGGAAAGTCATTTTGACCACCTTGGTAGGTTTAGTGTTAAAGCGATTATCAATTGCTAATACTAAAATCACCAACCTTAAATATTTAAATATATTAAGTAAGTACTTTTTCTATACTCTTTCAGTAATTTGAAGAATTTTTACAAAAGCCTCAAAACCGCTTATTTTGGCCACCCTGATGTTATTGTTAAAAACCCACTTTAGTGCAAGCAGCCAGGAATAAAATAAGGACAAAGTCAGAAAGATTTATGCACTCCACGTGACCGATCGAATAACTACAATAAACTGAGCAATTCAACGAGCACAATACACTATTCTCAATTCCTACCATTAATCATCCCCTTTAGGAAAAACATAAACCTTAAATTTGTTCCGAGAAATTCCAAACAAACTGCAACAATTTTAAAACAGCATTATAAAGAAGAATATTTCCATTTCAATCAGTGAGCTTAATAAAAGACGTCCGGGAGAAGGGCGAAACAATTTTGCAACTATTTCGCCCGGAGGATAACCAAGTTAGGTCATGATCAGGCTGCGCAATCTAGAGCACCCACGCCTCTCCGCGTTCTTGTATCATGAGTACCAGCTAATCGACACATTTGACGTTACTGTCAACGAGGGAACCCCCATGGAGTGCAAAACGATCATCCGGGACGATCGACCAGTCGATTCGATTTGTATCGAACAACCTTGTTGATCGTTGCCGTTTCAAATAGTACCTTTCTGAATTATCATGCGGTTACACTTGGTACCCGTTGCTATTTGAATGGGGAACGCGATAGAGGCTGGAGAACGTGACTGGATACACGTAGTAATGACACGAAATTTCAATTGAACCTGTAGGTCATAGATTCTCAAACTTATTTGACCTACTGTTCCCATTTAAAAAGAGAATCTTCATTTCCTTTTTGTTTTTTAGAAGAAAAAAAGAGAAAGATATTTGTAGATTGACTGAATTACTGTAAAATTTTAGACGATGATAAATTAGTCACAGGTTCTATCCAAGAGGAAAATTAATGAGTTAGAATTTTTGTAAATTGCTATGTTTTTCCAAAAATTTTCCAAGCTCATAGAACAGCCATCGAGCAGATATTTACATTAATGTTATAGAACACGGAATATCGAGTCAATCATCGTTATCATCTCTTGATTTCTTTTTTTCCAAAGTAGTTATTTAACGCTAGAACTACCGACGTTAAATCTATTAAATTTCAATATATTCAATAAGTACTTTGAAAACAGAGAAATCAAGAAACCGAAAAGAAAATGGATACGGTGATTTATGTTTTTCTTGATTGACGTAGAATAGTTGTTCCACGACTCTTCTGTGGACTTGAAGAATTTTTGAAAAAAACTGTGTACCAGTCATTTTGACCGGTTCGGTAGTTCCAGTGTTAAGTTATTTAAATATAATAGATTTAAGGCTGGTAGTTCTAGTGTTAAAATAATTAAATACTTATTACATCAAATACTTCTGTTCTTGAAATCAATAATTTAAATAATAGTTTTTCAGGTTTTTTGAATCATACACCATTTTGTGAAACAGCCAACATTTGGAAAAAATTGAGAACTGGTAATTTGAACGACCTTGTTAATTCTAGTGCCTGGTAATTGTAGGAGTAATTAATTAGGGCTTAGAAATTACCAATCGTCTTTCACGTCTATCTCGCGAAATTGATCGATTGATCAATCTCTATATGAAGTTTCCAGAATTTTTAAAATACCAAGTCCTAATTAATTACTCCTACAATTATCTGACACTAGAACTACCAAGTCCATCAAAACGACCAATTTTCAATTTCTTCTAAAAATTCACTGTTTCACAAATTGGTCTCTAATCTAAAAAAGTTGATATACTAATATTTAAATTATTAATTTCCAGAAATATCTGATTATTTCAAAACAAAGAAATTTACAAAAGTGCTAACTCATTAATCTTCCTGGTAGATAGAATCTGTGACTAATTTATCAACGTCGAATATTTTACAGAAATTCAGTCATCTCGTAACTAACAAATTTTTTAAATCCTCTGAACCTTGTGCAAGATACCTGATAAATTACACGATCAGAAACGTCACCTTGTGAAGTATTAATTTTGCAAATGCGATTCTGATCACTCCCTGCAAATTAAGTATGTTAAATTACAACGGTACGTGATCTGCTGTGTGTTAAAACGATCAAATGGACGATTTGATGGAAAAAAGTGTTCTCAGGGCTGGACTTTTACTCGAAGTCCGTTTCGTTTGTCGGTAGTTGGCAATAAAACGCTCCAGTTTCGATAAAAGGGCGTTGAGCAACCGATAATGACCGCGGCCGAGTTAATGTACCACTGGCTACCTGAGAACAATCGTGTGCGTGCAATTTTCTGTTTTCTCGATCTCACGTGGACACCTGGACACTTGTGAGAACAGATGGCTGGATCTTAGCAAGGGAACTGGTTGCCATCAAGAAAATTTCGCCCTTTCTTTCGTTTCTTTTATTTGCATTAACGTTAGAGCATCCGGGATAATGGAAATTAATAATCCCTGGGTCATTTAACACGTTCACGACGGGCTGAACCACCGGTGGTACATTTTTGTCTGTCCCATCGGGCGGGCTGAGCCACCGGTGGTACATTTCATGTTTGTCCCATTTAAAGAACAAATTACTATAAGTGGTAAATTCATTTAGATCTTTATATAATATAATATAATATTATATTGGAATGTATTTTCTTAAGCAGCTATAATAAGATGGCATTTGTTCAGACAAATCAACGCCTTTTTTTGGGTTACTATGCTACCGGATAGGAGAAAATACGAAAAACACAACCGCCCCATGGTGGGAACACTACATTCAGGCCCCGTCGTCAACGTGTTAATGAAACTGTTTAACCGAACCATTATGCAAGATGGATTTATTAAAAAACATTAAAGATATCATGAAGGTATGAATCGACAAAAATAAGGAGGGTGTGTGTGTGATAGTATTTTTGTACATTATTATATATGTATGTATTGGGTTGGCAAGAAAGTAATTTCGGTTTTGTAGTGTGAAATGGAACTTAATTTTTTTTAACAAAGAATTTTTTCGATGACCTTTTGCCATCGTTTCGGCAAATTCGTGATTCCGTTTTTATAGAAATACTGGCCCATATCAACAAAAAACTGAATCCAATGCAATTTTAGGCTATTATCGCCATTGAAAGTTTTACCATTCAAAAAGTTTTGCAAGCTGAAAAATAAATGGTAATCTAATGGTGTCAGATCAGGGCTACATGGAGGCTGTGACATCACTTCTCAACCAAGCTTGGATTTTGCAAAAAATAAAAAAGTAAAACATATCAGAAATGTTCGTTTTTCACTCTACGTTAAAATTCTCCTAAACAAACAATTACAAACAAAATACAGCGCAATTTTTTTCTAAGCCAAATCAAAAGTTTCACAACTTTCGATTGTTAGAAGAAAAAAATCATAACATTGCCAGAAATCATTGAGAACAAACGTAACGCTGGCTTTCATCAAAAACCGAAATTACTTTCTTGCTGACCCAATATTTGCCAGCATGGTTATTGAATGTTTGTCTAATTTAACAAGTGCGTGTGTGTGAATAAAGTCATTGATTATGAGATGTGGCGATCGTCACTTGACATAATCTTCATTATCGATTTAATATTGTGTATTTTACGTTTATGTTATATGGTTTAATAAATATATTCCTCCACAGAAACTGATAAATCACCTTGACCTGGTAGGCTTTTGAAAGAATGCAAATACAGTGGAACAGCACGGAGGGTTTGCAATTGTTAAAAAGCGAGACATAAATATTTTTATATTAATCCCTTATCGTTTGACTTCTTTCGTGAGTCTCTCTGTGATAATTGAGAATTAAATTGGTAAATTAATAGTAGTATTATCGGTGTTTAATCTATTATATTTCAATATGTTAAATAAGTACTTTGGAAAAGGAGCAATCAAGAGATGGAAAAGATGATAGTTTCGATAATCTGTGTTTTATAAGATCAACGTAGAATATCTGCTCCGTTAGCCTTCCATAAACTTTGAGAATTATTTGAAAAAATTGAAGATTACTAATTTGAAAATCGGTGATTCTTGATACATCGTGGAATTTAATGTAATATTAAAATTATAGAAATAATTTTATCGTGTCAAAAAACAATTCGAAGTGTTCAATATTTTTCATGTCCACTTTATAAAGTTGCGTAATTAAAATTACTTTTCATTTAAATAATTAATTTTATATAAAATTCATTTCTGATTACTGTACGTCGATTGTAAATTCTCCATAGCCCATATTTTTCCTCAATTTAAAAACCTATATTAATTAAAATTTCAATTCTTTCCAAAGTGTACGACGAAATAAATTCTTGTAAAGTTTAATTAATAATGTCCTTAAAGTGCACATTTTATTAAAGGAACTGGGAGTCTCTCGTCATCGATAATGGCGCCATAAAAAATATTTTATTACAAAGCTCGTATAAGATACATTAACATTCTTCTGTGTGACATTCGATGGTGTCCTCCATGCTGCCGAGTGTTCTAAATAGTGTAAGAGTTCCATCCATCGTAATATCTCTTCAGTAAGTATCGATAATACAACTCTCGATCATCAAACATTAGATCCTTATCTTTGAGATTGACTATTACCTAGAGATCACATAGCCTGTTAGGAAAATCAATGATCCTTACTTTTTCCCATCGTCCGTTTCAGCATCCCTGTTTTTTACGTCAACGATAACCTGCGAATTTGACCGTAGTTTGTACTTTTTTAAAGTCCTCCGCCATACATTAATAGTTTTTCTAAATGCCTCTCTTCAGAAAATAACCTCATTTATAAATTATACCATAACCATCTTTCCAAAAATGACTTATTTCCAAAATTTCTACGTACTTCTTCAGAGAAACGACTTCTTTTCGAGTATCAGGTGTACTGGTTTTCAAAAATGATTTATTACATAAATTCAAGAAGAATTTAAAAAATTACTCCGTCATTTTATGAAACTTTCGTCCAAAAATTACTTATTTTTAAAATTTAGACATACTTCTTGCAACAGATTTTTATTTCAGAAATTTCATTTTATTTTATTTTAAAAGATTTTTAGATTAGAAAATTGCTGATTTACTAAATTCAGGTACCTACTTTTTAAAAAAATAATAATTTTTTAAGTTAAAGTACACTTATTAATTAAATAATCCTAATTTTCTAAATTCAGGTGTACCTCCTCCCAAAAAAATTACTTTTTCCGAAAAGCCTTTTACGAGTAATCAGTAGACACTCATAAAAGTACATTATACCTTGCCTGTGCCGAGGATTTGATTAAACTTCACAATTTCCATAGCAAAGTAGAAAAATCCATTCGACACAGCCAAGATGCAACACAACTGTGCAAATAATTACGACAAAAATCTAAGTCATTTATTCTCCCTTTCGCAATTACATACAAAATGTAACTAATTAAAGCTATCAATTTCAATGAACCATTGAATCTTTTATCATTCCTATAATCCAACTCCATCAAATTAGAATGGACATTGAGAAAATAATTTACTACTTCTATCTCCTCAATTCTTTCCTTAGACCACTGTCATAATCACGAGCACAATCAAATCTCATGATTTCAATCAAAACCCAAAGCCAGTCAAAACCAGTCTATCAAAGCGGATCACTCACTTTTATCGCAGTCTTGCTTTCAAAAATGCATTTTATCGCGTCGTTCACCTTGTTCAGTCCAACAACCATCGAGCAATTCGGCTTGATAAGTCCTTCCTCAAAGAATTGTAAAACCTCATCTCCAGCCACACTATTAACGAGGGAAATAATTAAATTCTCCGTCACCGAACGAAACCTCTGAATATCAAATTGTCTCATAAATTTCTTCAATTAATTCCACTCCTCCTTCACATCAGAGGACTTTGGCAAAGCTACGAAAATGTCCTTCGTCACCGTAACTCATCGAGCTCCATTTCTTCTCAGAACATCGAGAAATTTATGAGACAATTTCGAGAGATTTAAGAACAATCTACCGATATACTTCGGGCTTCTTTTTCCTATATTCTCGAAGATTGAGACCGGTGACGGAAAAGGAGCCGTTTTGTACGTCAGAATGTTCATCAGGAGTCTTTGTTGAACCGGCAACTACCACTCGCCCTTCGTGACAGAGGCTACAAGTCAATGAACGTCCCTATTGCCGTAAAGTTACTTCTATAAATACTATGTACCTTCGCGAGAAAGATGATGTACCACCACGGCGAAAGTGTCGTCGCGTAAAAAGTCCTTAATTTTTTTAGTATCGTTGTAAATGTCGGTAAAGCTAAAAATATGATAATTGTTTGCGTCTGGTGGGCACTTTTTGGCTTGCGAACGGTTGGGTAGTGCTGGATGAAATGTGAAAAGGTTAAACTATTTCTCTTGGTCAATTTTGTGCCTCTGATTTGAAAATTTTTTAAGTTTTATTTTGAATCTTTTGAACAGTATTTTTGGCGGGAGAAGATTTGTTGAAGTAGAAGATTAATTGGGTTGAATAGATTTAACGAATAAGGGGGAAATGATATCTTAAGTTGAGGGTTCAAGGTTGATTTTGAACCCTTTGAACAATATTTTTAGTCGGAAAATATTTCTTTAGATGGGAGAGTAATTAGCGGATTAAATAGGTTCGATGAATGAGAGAAATATCTAAATATATGTTGGTGGTTTTAAGGTTGTTTTTGAACCATATTTTTTCGGGGAAAAAGTTTTTTAGTTAGAGTATTAATTAGGAGCACTAAAAAGGTTCGATGAACGAGAGGAATGTCTGAATATTTCGAAACAAATTTAAAGTTGATTTTGAACCTTTAAAAATGTTGTAAATAGCGGACTAATTAGGAGATTAAAATGGCTCGATGAATGAGAGGAGTATCTAAATATTTCGAGGCGAATTTAAGATTGATGTTGACCTTCAAAACTATGCGTTTGGTCTCAGAAAAATTCTTCAGTTAAAGGATTAATTAAAAAATAAATGAAATTTGAGGAATGAGGGGAATATCAAAATGCTGAATTGCGTTTTATTAAATAACTCTTGGAACAAATCCTTTCGCCTTAGGAAAATTATTAACTACATTATTAATCAGAAAATAAAATAAGCTCGATGAATTTCATTAATAAAAAAATAAAATAGCGGAACCTTTTCGTACATGAAAAAGTTCCTCAAAATTTCTTTCAAACTTAAAATTCTCTTAATTTCTAACAAAGGTAATGTTCAAAAAAATTGCGTATCTATCGTAAAACAAATCCGTATCACCGAATTATGGCACTTTATTACATGCAAATTAAAAAATGTAATTCGTACGGAAATATTTCGAAAGAATTATTTACCTAAAATACTTGAAAAAGCAAAAAAAGCCATGGCAACTTGGAACATTAAAAAAACTTTTAATTCTCTTTACACCCAGCTCTACCCAGGAGATTCTCAATTGGTTCAACTCACCAACTCAGAACTTTCTTAAAGTATTTCCCATCGGAATCATCAAAAATAGCTTTAATATTTTTTTCACCAGCTGCTGCTTCTATTTCTTTGATTAATTTCTTTTCTTTAAACTTTAACGACGCGTAGGCACCCTTTTCACGAACGAGTGTCGCTCCATCTTCGGTAGCGGAAATACCTATTACCTATTTTTCAAATAAGCAACCTAATTCTATGTTCTTTCCACAGTAACTTTGTAAATATTTACTAAACTATTATTTCAAATCCAACCTTAGCTCGGAAAACATTGGTCGCAAGATCCGCGGCTGCTAAACCGATAGAACTTAGGCCAACGTTAATAACAATCATATCATCCTCCTGAATCTCAACTTTTCTTTCTAATGCTACCAAAGCGCTAATATAATCATCCATAAGGCACACTGCATCTAATGATTTAACTTCTGACGGTATTCTCCAAATATCCTATAAGTTTTACTTATGGTGTAAACTGTATATAAATCAATTAAAACACCGAGATATTGAGAAATTGCTTACTCCAACTTCTGCTATACAACGTTCGGCTAAACCTCCATAACGTTCTTTATTAAGAGCAATGACCTTGTCGCCAACTTTATACCCGTTTTTCTGTGCTTCATCTCCAATTTCAACCAATTTTCCCATTAGTTCATAACCGAGAACCATCGGCAAAGTTGGTTGGAATGTGTACAGGTTTTTGGATAACAGTGCATCTGACGCATTGAGAGCACAATATTGCACATCGATAAGAACCTAACGATATCGAGTTATATTTATTTGAAAAAACATTGAAACTTCGTATTAAAATATTCGGAGGGCATGGTTTTAACACGTTGAACGCCACCAATATTTCGCTACTCTCGTCATTTCTACTAAAGTGGAACTTTTTCTATCAAACTCTCATTTATATAGAGCAGAAACTTTAAAGATACATATAGATAAATATTCAGCAGACCTTTATCTTTTTAGCACCAATATTTAAATATTCAGTATGTTTGAATATTGATAATTTCAAAGTTATAAGAAATTTCATTGAGCTCAATAGCGCCGGTCACCGGTGACCCCCATGGCAGTCAACTTGTTAATACTGAAGCTACCAAGCCGGTCAAAATGACCAGTATCCAATTTTTTTACAAATTCCTCACATTGATTTATATAAAATATCTGCTAAGCCATGAAGCAAATATTTTATTTCTGTCTTATAAAACATAAATTAACTAATTAATTATCGCTTTCACCTCTTGATTCCTCTTTACCAAAGCACTTACTCGGTATATCTAAATATGACTAAAGATAACATCGGTAGTTTTAGTACTAATATACTGTGATGCAAAAATTGGGTTTACTATGATTAGCAAACGTGAACGGAAAATTGATTAATAAATGAACGGAAAATATAACACAAAATTTATTAAAAACCAAATACGAGATAATTCCTAAGGACTTTGTTCTTAAAAACCACATTCTTGATGTCATTTGATGATTATAGTGTACTATAATTAGAGCTTTTAATAAAATATGATTCAATTAAATGGGCTACTTAGGCTAGTATCCTAAAAATGACCATGGCAATCACAGTGTTAAAACAGCTTTCATGTAGTAACAATATTGTATAACAGAAATCTTTCTAAATTTCTTGTAACACTGAAATTACTGGCGTTATATCTAATGGAATTCAGACATACTAAATAAGTATTTTGGAAAAAGAGAAAACAATTAATTAATTGATTCAGGTCTAATAAATGAAATGAGGAATATTTACTTCATGCCTCCGCTATCAATGTAGGTCATTTTTGGGAAAAATTGGGAGCCGGTTAATTTGACCAGCTTGGTAGGTTTATCGTATTGTAATGTAACAACAGTATTAAATCTTGTGTGAGGATTAGCTATAATTAACAGTAGAACTACCGGTGTTGAATCTACTGTGTATCTAACTTCCTTGATAGTTCTAGTGTTAAAGCTGAACTATATCCTTACTGTACAATGAAACAATTTGTCCTTTAGGCTAAAGGACAGTAGGTTAATCCAAACCATGGCCTGTTGCCGGTAATAGAAAATCTTACACTACAGTGGACTTATTGTGTTTAATTAAATAGAAGAAAGAGATCGCCAAAAGTGGTTTCACAAACTATTCCATAGTCTGTTAACCCTTTTAGTGGCAACCGAAAAAATTGATTGAGTTTATGGCAAATGTAATTGCGAATTAAAAGAATTAACATTTGGCGATAGTTTAAGTAGAACACGCAATATAGAGCATAAACTGTGTATTTACAATTATCTGTCATAAAATAACTGATATTGTATTGAAAACTAAATATTAACCCTTCTATGCCCAGGGTTAGGACTACTGCTAACGACGATATATCGTCGTCCGGCACTAAAAGGGTTAAATGCTAATGTAATGAACTGTATGATTACTTATTACTTATAGAAGAAATGCATAAAATAACAGCATTTAACATTTATGCTTTAGGATCATATTATTAGAAAATTGATAAGAAATACCCAGAAATAAGGATAGTCAAGTATTCAAGCTCATATCATGAAATTCCATTGTGAAACTGATTCTCTAATGCGGTGATTCAAAACTTACATACCGTCACATTATTTTACTCTGAGTTTAGTGTCAGTATTCATGATATAAATGATAAATTTGTGTGAAATAGCAAATATGTTATAAATAATACGACGATCAATAGCGTTTTAAAGTCGTAAGTTAATCGATATCAACTACGTGAACAGTTTATACAACGAATCCAAAAAAAACATACAGTTTACCTGGAACTTACTTCGTTTGGTTGCAATCTTTTAGGAAGTTCATAATTTTCTATTATTAGCGGTTCAGAAAAATCCTTTAATACTGCGGCAGAAATTTTATTCAATTCGGAAGCCTTAGTGTCAGTTTTTGCTGAGTTTTCTAAACTTGACAAATTATTTTCCAAAGCTGTCGAATTAAACCTGACGAAACTCCCTCGTATCGATAGTCTTTTAAACTGACTTCCGCAAAAATGCGTTAATATCTTTCGTCCTACCGCAAAGTACATTGTTTCCATTTTTAATACTTAATCGGAGAATAAAAATAACATAACCTCTCCAGTTTCTAACCTAACTCAAGTCAAAGTTAATCACTGGCTGGATTATAGTGGAAAAGACATCTTACGGAACTAAGACCCGAAACTGAATTATCGACAATAGGAAATCGTGGCAAATACTATGAGAAAACGGCAGAAACTACAAAGCAGACAGTAGTATAATCTACTAAAATTGGCAGGTACTTAATTATATTAAAAATAATAATTATATTGTAATTACCTTGTACGACGTATTGCGTGTTCAAATATCGACGTATCAAAGAGTAATGTAGCGCAATCTTGTGCAGTGTTATGCAACTTCGAGAAGGAAATTTGAATGAGAGTGCAATGATTAATGTAATTAAATAAAAGAATAATAAACAACAATTGAAAATCTAAAATATAATATCGTTTTGCGTTCGTCTACATAGAATAGAAAAATATGACCTTCTCTACGTTGATTCTAAGAGGCAATCTAACATTATAATGACTTCATAATAAACTATTTTTATACGAAATCTATTTGCATGCACGCATTTCCGATTATTAATGCAAATCGGATGTATTTATTAATATAATGAAATAATTAGGATCAGGTACATTGAATTATTAACTGCACTCTATCGATCGTAGATATTCATAGCTACGAATAATTAGGAATTAAAGAAATCTGAAATAATTTACAGCGGGGGAACTTTTTTAACAGAAAGGTCGAATTCATCGTTGTGTATCTACTACGAAACATAAAAACAATACCGACAAGTGAAACAAAATATGAAGTATGTAATAATAATTGAATCCCTGCACTATGCGGTTAAAGAAAGGAAATACGAATTAAATTATTTAAATGATACAAAAAAATTGTAAATCTGCGTAGATTATTTGTTTGTAAATTTAAAAAATATTTGACCAACTGTTCATTCTACCTTTGGAATTACGACGTAGATTGTTCTTCGATATATACACTGCCACTAACACGATAAAAGAGTATTGTTTAGATGGAGTATATTATTAAATTTTTCAAGGATTTAATTATTGAAACAAGCGCAGAGACGTGCTTCTTCGACGCTGGTCAAACAGTGAATGAACCGCGTGACCTCTTTTACCTTCTATTACCCCCACGGTTCTTCACGTGGCGCGCGATGTCTGATTTATCTTTCTGACTCTCCTACTCGGCTTTAAATAATGACACGTATTAAAAATGTAAGTTCTTTTATAATAATTCGTTAACGTATTCCATTTATTATTTGGAGATTTGCAGATGTAGTGAATTAATTTTGAAAGTATGGACAAATTAAATTTATATAGGATTCATTTCAATTTTGCAGAAAGTTAAAATGAGTATTTTTGTAATTCGATTTCAATCAAGGAACTTGATACAAAAGAGTTTGTTTTTATGTAAGAGAAAATCACGGAAAGATCCGATCAATATTACTCTTGTAGGAGGTATTATTACATATGCATAGGAATAAACATATTTGGAATTACAACTTCAGTACATTGTATGAGAGAATCATGAAAATTCATTAAGATTGCTCAATTAGAAGGTACCATTATACAAACATATGGATAAAAAAATTTTAATTGGAAGAATCTGCAAAATACTATTCATACCACGAGAGATTTCAACGTCACGCAAAGTACGGTCAGGACCGAGTTCCGTTGTTACGCGCACAGTCGACAACTATGTAATAACCAGACTGCGGATTTTTATGCATTTATGACAAATTAAATACGGCTAAAATATACAAAAAGGACATAATGTAAAAATATATCTGAAATATCCAAAGTATTGTATTTGTTGTAATATTTATTGAGTGCAATAAATCCCTAGATAGGTTTTCCTGTCTCACCAGCATTTGTGAAACTCGAAATTTGCATAAACATCCACAGTCTAGTAATAACGCTTGAAAATTCGGCGGTGGGGCCGATATTTCCTAAAGTTTGAGAATCCGATTCTCTGTACAAAGATAAAATTAGTTTCGTTTTAATCGTGAAAGTGTCTAATTTGAAGTGCTTCAATCGCAAAGATCCGATCATTACTCGTTTAATTGTGAGGTTCATATTTTCGTCTCGGGAGCTACACGTAAAAACTAATCGTTCCACAACGATTCTATATATACCAACCGAAAGCCAAGACTTCAAGGAATATACAGAAAAAAGTTTCATAACGATCGGTTAAAAAATGCCCGAGATATTTAACGTCAAAGTCGAAGAAGTCAAATTTTTGAGTTGCCACGATGCGACAGTCGTGCGGCCAGGGAAGCGGAATTAGTTAAAGTTTGAAAAATCGTAATTTCGCTCCTAGAGGTCGTAGAAGGATGAAATTTACGTCGTTTTAATCGTGAAAGTGTCTACTTTAACGAGCTTGAATTAGAAATAACCGATCATTATTCGTTTAAGTGTGAGGCTCATTTCTACGACGAATTGTCGCATCGTGCCAAGTGAAGATAACATTACAGATGGAGAGTGAACGGGATATATCTGAACACTTGCAGTATTTTAAGGATTCGCAGCCAATTAGCCCGTTATTGCTTTCAATGCGTGAAATATGAAGGGAAATAATTTTTTAATACATTGCGAGCAATAACGACCCGGGTCCCACCACGTGGAGGTTGCTGCGACTGAAGACCCAAAAAATGGCCATCCATCCTCCATCATATTTTGCCTTTCGCGTAACACATTTTTCCGTTATGTATAAAGGTTTGAAACGATAAAATGAACGAGAAGATGTGTCAGGCGAAATTCCTTGTTTTACTTTATTTACGTTATCCATCTTGGAATTGGAGAAACAGATTTCTGGCCATGATGCAACGAGCATCAGTGCTTAAATACTAACTTATAGCTTATTCCTTATATCCTAAAACTTAATAGTAGACTTAAGAGTTAGTTAACAACGAACTTAAATTAATCTTACGAATAAACTTAATCTAAATACATGACGAATAACTTAACAACTAAGCCATGACGATTACAATTTAACAATCCTATCGCAAGTTCAATCTGACCTTCGGTATGAGAACAGTTTTGTACACATTGCGAATTATTGTGTACGTGCAAATACTGTTCCTATAATTTTTTCGGTCTAATTAAAGTTAAAACTTATCTTATTAACTAATTACTTAAGTTTATTTTCGTTCTTCTTTCTTCAGGTAGTACTCTTCAAAATCTTCTTAATGTATACCCAAAAGGGAATACAAACACAGAGGGAGGGTACTTAAATAAATGAAAAAATGAGAAATGCAGACTGCATGATGTAGAAAAAGAGTAACATCGCATTGCTTCCAGAATAAAGGAAGTCAAACGACAATTGCCTCATGAATCACACTTCGAAGAAAATACAGACGATACTTTGATTCAGAAATCAAACGTATCGGAACCATTAACGATGAAACCATTAAAAATGGTAGCCAAATGATGGTAACGAGATATCAGATAGAAATATTTGGAAACCTAACAAACAATTTGCAACACAATATGCGAGAGAGAAATATCCGTCGATTGCCCTTCGATGTGGTTCGAATTATGCAATTCCTGCAACAAAAACTCATTTGTTAGCAAAATTTTATAACACTGTAGATACCTCCGACGACCCGAGATGCCTGTCCTTCTGAATTTCCATGTATGAGACCCACTTTGTTTCTGCTAAATATCCACGATTGTATTTTAAGTTCTGCAACAGAATCTCATTAATTTTGCCCTATACGCGAATTAAAACAGAAGGCCACTGACCTTTGAATATTTAAATAGACGAGTACCGAATGTTATGAAAATCAAGAGAAGCACGATTTTTCGAAAATGGTCTAATGTAAATTTTATGAAGTTTAAGATTAAAAAAATATTAAGAACGTTAGCAAGGCAAAGTTACAATTTGAAATTACATATCGAATCGACATCCGTGAATTGAATAACACGAAAAATTTTACAAATTGTGCAAATGCCACAATCATTCGCTCTCAAAGAAATTTCTTAAACAAAAAAGCTAATTTCGACGCAGTTACATTCGGAATTATTGGAAATCTTTTCATCATACGAGCATAAAAATAAATGCATCATTAATTATCGCGGTGCGATAAGTGTTAAATAAAGACCGACTTCCTTCTTTGCCACAATGTAACTATACTATTTATTTAAATGAAAATATTTAAAAGCGACGCGCTTAATCCCTACCTATATTTTCCTTCCGTTCATCAAACTGTGATTGCTTTTTATATTTTTCGAGCACAAGTTTTATAACTTTATTTAATTAAAGAAATATACAAAACACGTGATCCTTAATTTCTGTAAAGAATTCTCGAGAATTTATCGAATCCTCTACGTCGACGCGGATTTCGGACAAAAATGTCATCGCGATGAAAACAAAAACCCAGACAACTTTAAATTCATAACTTTAACAGTGACAACCGGCAGCATTCTTTCTATTTCGCAATTTTATTAAATTTACAGACACTCTCTTTACCTATGTCGTCGAATGTGCATACAATTCATTGCACTCTTATTTGCTAAGTGGTTTCAATCGCCATGATGAAAATTCATTCTCTAGTTGATCTCATTGAACAATAAATAATATAATTTGAGAAAAATTATGTAAAAATCCTCAAAATTTCTTTTATTAATGAAACATTTTCAGCAGTATTTCCTTCCGCAAGCACTTGATTAACATAATAAAAATCCCGATATGATCGAGCAGCCAAAAGGTGCTTAAAATCGCGAAATAATTAGCAGCCAAAAGGCGCTTTGAATAAAAATCGCGAGAAACCCGTGCCATTTTTGGCTCTTATTAATCGCAACGCTACTTCAAAACCCGCCTACTGCCATTTCTTGGCTCTCATTGTTCGCAACACTACTATAAAACCCGCCTATTGCCATTTCATGGCTATCATTCGTAAATATATTTAATAAGCAATCGCGTACTGCCATTTCGAGGCTTTCATTGTGCGCAACTCTACTTCAAAAATCCGCCTACTGCCATTCCGGGGGCTCTCATAATTCGCAACACTACCTATCCGGAAAAAAAATAACTATCGTTGGGAGTAAGCCTCCTTAGGCACTCCATGGGGAGTTGCAATTTTGCAACTCCAATGGCTGAGTCTCAACTCAGCAGATGCGCATCACTCAGCTGTTTTTGTACTTCGCAACTCTAATTTCGCGATTGATCAAAGAAAAACGCGTCTGATTCATATTTCGCAATGCTAATTTGAAATTTACAAAGAGCAAACTCCCGGGCACCTATTTCAGGTGCTAAATCGTGATGCTATACTCTACAAATTAGAAAATAGAAAACAAACTCCCGTGTTCCCTGTCTGAGAGGAAGGTCGCTACTCTACTTTAACAGTTACTCATTCAAAGTCAAACCGGGCACTCTTCGTGCTTCGTTTCGCAACGCTATTTTAAAGAATTAATATTTCAAGAAAAACCGGGCATTTTTCGTGCTACATTTCGCAACGCTACTTCTACAGAATGAATTGCAGCAAACTCCCGTTCGCCATCTTGGGCGATGTCTCTCGCAACTCTAATTTAATACAATATTCTAATAAAGAAAAAACCGAGTATATTCATATCGCAACACTAAAAACTACCAATTAATTCGAACAAATCCGTTGGTGCCACCCGAGGCTACCTTAATTTCGCAACACTAACGATCAAAGGAAACGCAACTCTAACCTCGCGATTAAAAACCGAGTACAGCCAAGATGCGCTCGTTGGACGGGAATGTTACATCCGTCAAAGGACAAACACAAAAAGCGAGCATAGTGAATAAACAAATACTAACAATGACTTTCCATGCTAAAACTCAAGAGAAATTCGAGCATGAAAAGCCATTCGATGTAGCCCTCTTCGTGACAGTTTGTCGGGCCTCTTCGGCACTTGTTAGCCTCTTCTTCTGCCGCTAGAGAATGCTCGAATACTTTGCACCAAGAAAATTCTTACTATTATCCAAATTCAACAGTGAAAACCACACCACGAGCGTGCAGAGCGTACCTATTCGCTGCTCGTGTAGCACAGTTTTCAAAAAAGGCAAAGTATTCGAGCCTCGCGCCGGGAGTTTCACCACGTGCGCAGAAATTTACAAACTAGAAACCACGATCAAAAAGAGGGGGACACTCAGTTTGATCGTAGTTTAATCCCAGGTCCAGGCATATCACGTGCAAACCTACGTACTAAATATGATATCCTGAATTCCTGGTTCTACCTGCTTAAATTTAACTCACATTCCAGAACGATATGTTACCTACCTACCTAATGCCTATATTTAAGAATGCAAATCGCGACACATATTCGCAAACACACGACACTCCACGGTTCTCAAACAGGAACCCGGGTGCAAAGGCCTATACTAGAGAGGAATCCCCGGGGACCCTCCGACACCCGAGTTCACAAGCAACTTGCACTCTCTAAAATGTACGTACCAATTTCCTGAAATCGACTGACAAGGGTGGTGATCATTGCGTTTTACATTATATGACTATCGCGATTTGAAACATTTAGAGAATTCTTAATATTTGTCATTGTACCGTTTGACATTGAGAACGATGTATATGGTATATGGTGCAAAGATAAACAGAATTTCATCATTGGGATACCATATACATCGATGGGGTGTTGTAAAAGGAGAAAAGAAAATAAGGCGAAGGATTCAAGTTTGTATAAATTATTTTATGTTACGAGAAAATTTTAAGCGACGCAAGATCCACAGCCTAACACACAACACACACATGTGGAAATTACGTCGTGCACGATACGCCACCGCAGTGTCAGTCGCTAATTTAAAAAAAAAAGGCCGAGCCCACCGCCCTTATCCATTTGAGCAGCACCTGGACACCCAAATGGGTTCAGGCTTAAAGTGAACACGGCAGGAATTTGTACTCACTGTGACTTTTGCTGAAAATCCTAGCTAAATAAATGATTAGCAGAATTCTAACGGTTTTAGTTACTGAAAAATGAAGCAAATGACTCGACTATTACATTAATTTAAGCAAATAACTCGACATTTATACTTATGTGAAACAAATGACTCGATTTTTATGTTTGTTCAAGCAAAGAGAATTTAAATTGAAAAATTAAACTTTATAGAAACAAAAGACTCTACTTTATGGATTTGAAAATATGCAAAATTTACTTTAAATTGAAATTGAATATTGAAAACCGATAGATCCCGTCGTCAGAGGAAGAATTTTAACAAGTAAATGTATCAATTGTCACTCTGACTTCAAGATCTACCGTCGCGGAATGCCTTCTTGTAGATAATACTATGATTGTTGATAAAACGACGCGAAACAAATTTGCAAAATTCCGAAACTACGTACAGCACCAGCACAAACCGACCGATTTATGTATATAACACATAATATGTATATAAAACATAAATCGTCTCGAAGAAATGTATTAACCGCGATCTTATAACGAATTGCGTTGTAAGAATATTTTTCAAATAAATACAGAGAACGCACAATATTCGTGAATTGCTCATTTGAATTGATAAAGTCGCAACACTAATTGTAAATTTCATAAATCCATTCTTACGAATAAGGCAAAAATCACGCTACAAGAAGGCCCTATCCTAAGTTAAGATAAATATGACAGTGTACATGGAAAATAAATGACAGTTTCTACTCACAAGTAATTTTTCAATTACTCGTGTTCACTATGCTCGCTTTATAGAACAATACAACCAGCCTCCAGTGCCGCTTCGGACCTTTCGTCCTACGGCATGGTTTGGAGACCGGAGGAACAGTTGAAATGTGTGACTTACCAGTGTACACACTCATGATAATACCTTAATTTTTGCCATGTTTGTGCTGTTACTGCCGCAGTCCTTACTGCCATCTTTGTCACTGCCGCAGATCTCTCTGCCAAAGTTGTCTCTGCCGTCGTATCGAAGTTGTTCTCTGGTAGTCTCAAGGAAGCTCCAAGGTCTAAACAGAACAAAGGATTTCGCGTCGTAGAAGGCAAAGTTCGTAGTACGTTGAAGTGCCTCTCTTTTTCGATTTTGCAAAGAGATCGACTTTATTTTTAAAAATTGAGGATACACAGAAAATCGTTACTATGTATCAAGAGACGTTAAAAGTAATTCGTACAAATCGATTAATTTATCTATGTTTTCGAGAATTGAAGATGCAAGGAAAAGTGTTGAACTATATATCGAAACTTTATGAAAAGTGCTTAGAAATAAAATTGACCTTGTCTCCGAGTCAAAATACCTCAGTGTTTACGTAACACTCACCGTCAAATCTCCAGGTGCGTCGTAGTTTCTTTGGAAATCCCTTCCACAGCTACTGTTGCACTGACTCTACTTCCGGTACGTTATAATTTAAAAGATAAGACAAATCGCGACCGAGTGTCATTTTCGGCGAACAATTTGACTCTACTTTCGCGTAAAGCTACAATGAATTGAAAGATTACTGAAATTTATATGTAATAAAGAAAAATAAGTAAAATTCAAATGTATAATATTAAATGCGAGGCAAACACTGACTCTACTTTCGCGTGCAATTACTAGAAATTTAATTTAATTATTAAAAATGTAAGCAAAGTACGAAACAAACACTCCAGCGATGCCTCACGAATTCGGAGAAAGTCTATAACAAAAATTAAACACAACATTTAAAATACCTGCTCACTGAAATCTTCTAAAATTTAGTTAAATCTTTAATTTGTAAAAATGTATTGCAAGTATTCTGGAGGAAATTCAAAAATGTATAGCTACTTTATTTTCGTTAATTAAATTGACAGAAAGAACTAAGAGAAGTTTGCTAGAGAATTGACAACTATTAAATGGAAATTTTGAAATTATAATGTATTGTATTCGGTGAAACTTCAATTTACCTTCACAGACTTTCCCCATCGCCAAGGAATGATTGTCGCTGCTCAACCATCCCCTCGTTTGAGTGTTCTGTAACAAACAATTAAACATTTTGATTAGTATATGTATATCTTTCTATTTTTTGTATTTTTCAATTAAAACATTTTATTTCGAGATTATGTGATACTTACTTTTGAAATTCGTGAAGCCTTGCCCGATGGAAGTCCTTTCCACAGCAGCTGCTCGATGCACTGACTCTAATTCCGATTCGATCAATTAAAAAAAATAATTAAGCTACAGCGACCGAGAATTATTTCCGGCGAACAAGTGTGACTCTACTTTCGCGGAGAAAAGAATAAATAATTTCAAGAATTATTAAGAAATTATTAATAATTGAAATAGCGGGTTGCAAACACTGACTCTACTTTCGCGTGAATTTATTACAAGTTGAAAAAAAAGATATATTAATATAAATAAGACACGAAACAAGCACTGACTCTAGACCGCATTGCGCGCGGCCACAAATTTTGCTGAAAATAGAAGGGTGGGGTAGGGAAACACAAGAAAATAACAAAACGCCATGTTTTTCTTTTTCATATCAAATCAAGTGCTTGCTTCAATAAATACTGCTTTTAAATTATCTTCCTCATTCAATCGTAACATTCTTCGTGTGATACAATATACTACTAATTAAATGTATAAACAATAAATACTGTGGGCTGCCGCCGTTAAAATTATATCATTTGTCATTTCCTATTAGATGCGAATACTGTAACCCTCTTCGATAAATTCACGAAAATCGTTATAAAAATTACGGCAGAATCTAATGTAGAATCTTTATATCCTACATCGGCAAATACGATTTTTAATTACTTCTATACTCGTGCCCTGAAACCTATGTAAAACCATTACAGCATCTCAAAATGGAAGGGCAAGTGGTAACATTTAAATACGAAGCAAAACGATTCGCGATGTGTTTGTAGCAGAGAATTGTAGCCGTCGAAATTTAACAGCAGAGTTTGTAAACACTGCCACAGCAGGGGTCAGATTTCTTGGAACTCGACCGTCGTATTGTAAACATTGACCAAGTACTCGTATATTGCAAATGATTTCAAAGAATACCGAAAGATTTCAAACGTTGCATACATTCGTAGAACCGTATTAACGCGTAGAAACGTAAATTCAATTCGTTAAATGTTCTACTCGATATCAATTAATAATAAAAAATTGTAAATTGAATTGAAATATCACGAAGAACCGTAGTAAACAAAGGTATTACAGGCGTCGTAATATCTTACTGTGTTGTTCCACCGTGCAAGTGTCCGATCCTGCCAAGCCGCAAGGTCACCCAAACAATACTTCGAGTCCTGCAAGCACACACGAGTAAACTATTAAATAACTGCATAAAAGTACAAAAATGCCTTATAACCTCGTTTCGGAGCAACAATAATCACGTTTTTTATTAATAAAGTTAAAATATGAAGCTACAGAACAATTATTAATGTTGGAGATGAGCAATGACGCGGAAATGTGGCGTAGGTTTGTGAACGCTTTCAATTGCGTCGTAATTATTTCCCGATTTGTGAAACATTTGTAACTAATTTTGTAAAATTACGACACGGAGTAGCTGGTGTAATAGTACTTAAATGATAAGGGAGAGCACTATTGTTTTACAATCGGTAAACGAGGAAAATCTAAAGACACGGTACTCACAGCGAATACGTCATGTCAGCTCCGAGGACGGCGAGAGAAAGAGGCAGGAGCTCCCCCTGGTAGGAGTGGGGATAGCACGCCGCGACTCGGCTGCCGCATGGTGGGGGAAAGCTGGACCAATCGGATGGCCGCTCCATGTCACGTGCTAGGAGGCCTATCTTCCAGTGCGCCGCAGCCAAGGATTTTGTAAATTTCAATTAAATAAATATAAAAGAATCTTGGATAAGAATAATCTATAATATATAATAAATATGAACATGAATATCATTAAAATGGATAGTAAAAAAAATCTGTATCAGTAATATATAGAAGACAATCTCTAAACCCGGGAAAAATAAATAATGGTTAATATTTTTAATTAATAGCTATTATTAATGGGTAATATAAAAAAGAGTGACGTAAAATTAGAACGAGCAATTCACTCTTTTTTAACATTCACAAATAAATTATCATACGACTTTATGGCTCCGTAAGGAATGTTAATCTTTGAATATATTGCCAACATTAAATGTGGTGTAGGAAAAGTAGATTTTCACCAGGGAGGCCAATCTTCCATAGAAGTAGCGAGTTATTTATCGACACTTTGAGATTTTAGAAACTTGTGTATTTGTTTAACAGCATTCAGTATCGGAATAATAATTGTTTAACGAAATATAAAAATGTCTACTCGATGGTAGGTTTAAATTTTTTTAATTACCTTGATGTGTGATGATAAGATTGTTATGAAATTGTGTATTACTTGATAATTTAAAGGTTACAAATTCTGTATGAAAACAAACTCATATAATGTTTCATAGGACTAATTTCGATTAATTACTCCATTTATAACACAGGTATCCGCTTTATCAAAAAGGCAACCCACAACTTCGTGTTTTCCTTCCCAATTTTTGGTTAAAACTCGTTAAACCAAGTAACACACAGCCTAGTAATATAGTCGAGTTTCATTGCTCTATGGAAATGACAAAGTACGATATACAGAATTATTTAGAAAAGATTTACAATGTATATCCCGTGGATGTTAGGACTAGGATTGCTCTTGGAAAAACAAGGCAAAGTAGAGCACTACAGTGTATTGTTAAAGATGAAGATGTGAAAATAGCTTATGTAATTTTGGTGAGTTCGCATAGAAAGGCAATTCTCTTTGCTATTTAAGTATTATCCATTATTATTCATGTCTTTTTTAAAGCAATTTTATATAACAACAAAATATCAACTTGTAAATATACATTTATTTTAACTTGTACAAGGTATACAAAAATTAATGGTCATGGCTTTTCAGAACGACATAGACTTCCAAGGCTGACTTGTGGAGCAAAATTTGAATCACGGAGGTCCAATTAAAAGTTAATTTGTGAGAGAACTATTTGTTTCTAACCCATGGTTCCTCTCAAATGCAAAGGTGTAGAACAACCCCTAAAAGCCATGACTATTAATTTTTTTATATCCTGCACATAATTATTTGACACAGTTTTAACGCATCTTAAATGCATTTGTAATAGTTTCATATTTATTGATGTGTACGTTTTATATTTACAGCCGAAAGATCAATCATTTACATTTCCTAACATTTTCCCGGAAGAGAAACTGAAAAATGCTGATAATAGACTTCAGGAAGCTAAAAAAGAGTACGCAAAGTTTACAAAACTCAGTACAATACCAGGAGCGTCTAGTTGGTTTAGAGTACATTAAGATCCTATTAATACTATTGTCATTAATAATTTATAAAATAAACCAGAAAGTTATATTAAATATATTTTAATACTGTGTTCTTTATGCTTACACATCGCTGACCTTTATTTATATCATAATATCTAATTTATTACTTTTTCAGTAGTAAATACACAAGAGTATTATTTTCTCTTATCTCATGTAACTTATAAATCATACTTCTGTTTAAAAAAAAAAAACAACAAATATTTCCTCTCAGGATACAAATAAACAATATATACTTGTCTTATTAATAACTTATCTTAATAAAAATGTAATCAAATTTTTATGTAATAAATCATAGAATACTGGGGAACTCTGATAACATAAAGTCATAAGACTTACACTGAGGACATTGAGTGAGGTCTAACAAAAATACTGTCTGTAAATAAAAGTAACATATTAAAAACATTGAAGATAATTCAAAGAAAATTATATTTAAAAATAAGACGTTAAAGAATTTCTTTCAACATTATAGCAACACAAAGAAAATATAATAGAATTTAAAATATTACAATGAATTTGTCACAGTGATAAGATTTATTCAATAGTACAATATAAGAATGATAAAATGATTTGTCTCATACCTGTGGATGAATCGGACAAAAATAACGCACCCTGCCTTTTGTCCAATAACCGCAAACATTACACAATACATAACAATGTGGTCTTTGACACAAACATTTATCAGGTGGCAGAGTATTTAAAGTTATTCCTCTTCCACGGCCTTTTTTCACTTCCAATTTTCCAATACTCCTTCTAGTAGACATTCTGATAATGCGTAGTACCCTAATTAAATAATTTTATTTTATTATTTCCAACATCTACATCTGTGAATGAAAGAAATCAGTGCTGAATAATTACAAAAATATAAAGAGATATTCTTTGTAAGAATAATTTATGACACTATCAATCTATTTCATTATGAGGAATTAGTGATATGAAAGAATAACGAATACAATCGTTAGAGATCGAAGCAAAATAAGAATTGTAAGAAAAACGGTACAGTTCACTTAACGCTTTCTATTCTATTAAGCATTCTTCAATGCGCACAATAACTGACGTATCGCCGACAAAGTATACATTTCGAATCATAAATTCACGGCATGAATTCTTACACATATATAGATATAATTTGCGATCGAAGAGATAGTATACAATGATAATAAGACTTTATTTCTGACTCGTTAAATACTATTTCTGTAATATTCGCACTATCTTACCACGACATATTTTTCGTTCTCTGTTAACCATTTTACAATCAATATTTCACATATTATTTACAATTTTTCGCAAAAGCTAGTTAAAATTATTATATAATATTCATAACACTTTTCAGAAATGCATCACACTTCGCAAATTTTCGTATACATTTTACTTTTTGTCTGTCTAATATAATATCACATTCTACGTTTTCTTCAATCGTCGAAATAACGAGTATAACATGATTCTTTCTTCGATATTAAAGTATGCTTTGATAAAATAACAGAACGTTGTTAAGTAATGTTAAAAAGTATTGAAAAACTTACAGAATATTTTTAGACAGAGGTATTTCCTTCGAATCTTGTGCGTCGTACCGGCTTTGTCAAGCGTTCTCAGGGTTCTTAGTTGTCACGTGTTCCGTCCTATTGCCTCTCAATGATACAATAACAAGCATGAAGTAAACAACGCGTTCGAATTTCTAGCGATAACCAAAATCCTGGAAGCGTGACAATACATATATGTTTTAGATAGAAGCATTTCTCTTTGATTTTATGAATATACATGAAATAATGCATTCACAATCACTGCTTTAAAAAATAATCTTTCCGGATCCTCTACAGTTGAGTAGAATTGCAATTTCAATTAAAATGACAAGGTAAAAAATCATTTCGATTTAGGCACATTACTATCGGACAAATTGCACATGTCACTTATGTAATTTTTCTTTTAATCTAATAATAATATTCCTAATTCACACGATGTTTGAATTACTGTAATTATTATATACCTTGCTATTTCCCTCGGTTAAATTGTTTTTGTCCAAGTTATTATTTACGAAAATTTTGAAAATAAATTTATGTAATTGAAAGGCTATCTTTATATCATAGAAATATATAGTATTATCTTTATATCATAACATAAAACCCTAATGTGGAGGCCTACTTTTACATTGTCAGACCAATAGATAAGTATTGCTTGTTAAGTATAATAAAAGTAGATCGTTAATACGTTTTTGTAACAATTTAACAATTATCAAATGTGATGATACATCACTATTCTGCAAGTTAAAAAAAATATGTGTCCTTTAATATTTATCTTCAAATACTGATCTTTGCAGTTCAGTAATTAATATCTAAATATAAATGTTATACTGAAAATGTCTTACCAAATATCCTCTTCCATGCAACGTTTTTATGTTGCTCTTAAGTTTCGAAAAATTCGGATTTCAAGAACCATCTGATATATTTACAATCAACACCAGAACCATCAGTGATTAAACATTTGCACACAGTAGATAAATATTTACAATTAGATAGAAAAGACACTTAATAGGAAATTGAATTAATATAATCACTTCTACTTTGTAGGATAAAATAAAAAATATCCAATAATTTCTAAAAAAGTTAGAAAAGTAATTAAAAGATAGCCACAATGACTGGCTTTTGATTTTTACTTTTGAAATGAAATATCTTTGATATTTTTAATTTCTAAATATTTATCTAGTATGCGTAAATGATTGGTTGCTATTTTTTTTCAATTTTTCGAATAAGGTTTTCGTTATTATTGGATGCTAATTTTTTTTAATGCTTACTGAAATTACTTCAATTTATTTGATTATAATGTTATATTATTTGATGAAATATTAATATGAATCTTTGATCGACAAATACTAACAGAATACAGGCGACCCTCGACTTTCGCACATTTTTAAAAATTCAATTTTTTAAAGATTTTTGTCGCTATTTCAAAAATTGCTTCTATGCAGTCAGTCCCTCGGAGTGAGGTCCCCAAATACAATATTAGAGGACCCTGAGGTTCTCTACTATTGTAATATTGTCTGTAGTATTATCTACTAGTTCTTGAAAAATCTCAAGGTTACAAAGAAACCATATTAACCCTTTGCGGTCGTATTAAATTTGGGCATGGGTATCGTACTGGTCGGAATTAATTTCCGTCGAAAGATCAGGGATACATAACATGCAAGATTACGAAGTATAAACAAGATTTAGTAGTTCTTTTGTGAACTTTAGATGTATGTTTATTCAATAAAGTGATCTAATGTCACGTTTTTGTATAAAAATTATATTTTATAGTTTTCCATCGTGTGGTATTTTTCGAAGCAATTTCCACCATGCAGGCCTGGTTTTCGATTGCATGTATCGCAACAATAATTGGTTTGGCGCCTTCCGCCCTTAATCTTTCTGTTTGAACATACTGCGCAATCTTTACTTTTTACGTCTTCACAATGCCACAATATGTGCAGTTTTCCATTCAGTCTTTCCTCCTTATCTGAGGTCGATGGTTTTCCTAGTTTTGATTGTGCTCCATCACGATAACCACCAACCAGTTGTCCCACCAATTTTTGGAAAAAACATAAAATATGTCATAGGCGTCCTGTTCTCTCTTTTAGCTGACGCCTTATCTGCAGAATCTGTATTGAAGAGGTCAAAATAAAACTCTTCATCGGTATTTTCAGTTTCACAGAACACTTCTTGCGGTAACTTTCTTTTTGCCATTTTGGAGAATTATTTTGAAATATTTTAACAGGCGAGAATGTCTTATTACTGTTAAACACAATTTATACAATATTCTTTGGAATTCTACAAGGTATCGCCGAACATTGTCGATTTCTTTACGATCAAAAGGCGACTGACTCGCCACAGCGCAGCATCTTGCATGGCGAGTGCGGGGTGACAGCTTTTGTTTAGATTGGATTTCGTTATCTCCGATTGATAGGAATACCGAATTGGTTCGTGAATAGGTTCCTTAGGCATTTAGGTTCGTTTAGAGAAAGTGTAAACTGATAAATGAATGAATACAGTATAGGATTTGCATGGTTTCTTACTGTGGTGGCTGAGAGAAGACATACGACTGCAAAGGGTTAACATACAACTTTTAATATTTTTCGTATATCCCTCTACATTCGAACATTCAACATTCGCACACATTTTCAGGAACCAATTGTAAGACACAACAACGATTTCTCTTTTTTTATAAAATAATATAATGATATATTATTGGCGTTTATAAATATCCTTTGATAAATACAGTATATAATATTTGTATATATAATTATTAGGTTTTGCGGCAAGTATATAAATATTAATAATGCGTCTTCGCGACGACACTCTTCTAAGTGTTCTCTCGATGTATACAAAACGTCGATCTCGTAACGACTCTATGACGACTCTATGTGTCGAGTCTACAACGACTGTCTATCGACTGCCACTTCTCCTCTACTATTGCTGGGTCCTTCGAGGACCTCCTTTTCCTCGAAAAGGCCCCGTAGGGGTAAGGGTCGTTTTCCTCCCTCGCTGGAGGAATTGTCCCCTTGACGAAAGCCAGGCGTGAGAACGCCTAGCTCGGCGCCTTGCTGTCGTGGGGTCTTACACAATTATGTGCGAAAGTCAAGGGCCGACTGTAAATTGAATTAGAAATGAAGTCTATCGTGAAATTTTATTTCCAATTTATTATTTAATGACAAATCATTATATCCAGACTCCTACCATAAACAAATAAAATATCCTTATACAAGCCTTTCCCAAAATACCTTTGGCGATCCTTTGATCTTCCGGTTCCAAGTTTCTTTAACCCTAGAACTACCAAAATAGGTGGAACAACTGGTTTCTACTTTTTTAGAAGAATTCTCCAATTTTATAGGAGATAGTGTGAATATTTCACGTCTATCTTATAAAATATAAAATACTGAATCAATCATTTTCTCCACTTCTTAATTCAACTTTTTAATAAATTTAACACCTGCAGTTCTAGTGTTAAATATTTTAATCTTTGCTTCACCCTTTGCGGTCCTGTGTCGGATAGTACTCGGTATAGCCCTTCACTTGATCTTATTTTCTCACAATTTAATACCAACTTTCTAATTTCATAATGATTTTGTAATATCACCTAAATATCTGTCAGTACTTATAGTTATTTATATTATTTAAAAAAAAATGAGTAACCAATGATAGAAAATGTTGCGAAATTACGTTTATTTAGCGCACTACGAAATTAACAAAATAATTCGGACCGCAAAGGGTTAAAGGACAATGCATGGTGATCAGTAGAGTTATGGGAACCAAGTCACTTTGGAAATTGTACTTTTTATGTTTTAATTTACTACGTAAAGTTCTTTGACCTTAACGCAGTGCATATCATTTATTGTATATTTAAAAAATGAGTATAGCTTTTGTAATGTTCCACATAATGTAAAAGAATACAAAATAAATGAAATAGGGAAGCACTGGTTGATATAACTCCGGGTATCCATGGCGAATCGATCTAACGTTGAAAAGTTAGGAATGGCAACTGGTACAGCTACCGAAACCAAGCGACCTGGAAATTTTAATTTATCTACTAATTATGGCAGGTAAATTGTGATTAAATTTCTGGCCCACATTAATGAATTAATTTTGACTGTTTTCATCGACACACTGTTTTATTATAACCGTAGCAGAATTGTATTTAATTCATAAGAAGTAAAGCATACTGCACAGTGTAGGTTTACTATTAAAGGAATTTTGAAATGAAGAAAGTACGTTTCCGAACAACCAGAGGTTGATTAAATGTCCGCTGAATAATTGATATACATATATCGTTACAATCATTAAAATATTAATGAACATATCGTCAGCGTATGCAGAAAATGTCGGAAGTCCCTAATTACCAAATTTTGCAGAGTACAGTAAAAATGTAATTGCAACTTCAATTTCCCATTTACTGCTAGTGTTGTATACATTTTACAGATAAATAAAAACTCTGTGCAGTATTGTTTTAAGAGCAAAATTTTCAAAAAGTTTTGTTTTCACCTTTTGAACGGAGTTACGACTTCATTTTAAAAAAATTGATGTACGACAATTTCTGGTAAATCTAACGCTATCAATATGTTTAAAGTTTTGGCAAACACTGTAGTAGTATTATACCTAATACTTTATGGTACATTTTCTGGAGTGCGTTTATAGGGTACCAACAGGTGGAGCAGATAAGACAAGAGTTACGTTTTGCACGGACGTAGATAAATCTGTGATCGTACATAATTTTGAGAAAAGGGGGTGGATTCAAGTAGGACCGGAAGATGATTGGAATTTCTATTGGTAATTATTTTCTTAGAAATATTTTATTGAACAATAGTTTGGAAGTACTATAACTTGCAACGTGACTTGAACTACGGAAACCCAAGACTACTCAATTAAAAATGGTAAAGATAGTCGTGAAAAGAACCTCGATAGAATTACAACCGTCCCTCAATCTGCACGGTTTCGCTTTTACACAATTTTTAAATGAAAAGATGAAAGATTTTTTAAAATTTATTCTGATTGTTTTGCATTATGCCATTTACAAATTAAAAGAGTATCATATTAGTGAATGAACTCGTTCAAGAATTCGATGAAAAGTTAATTATAAATATATATCTTTATTTTACTTGTATTTTTCGACTCTTATCCAAGTTACAACAGATAACGAAATATAACAAAACAACATATACTTAATATAATATAATATAAATGGACCTTTCTCTTTACCTATTTTATATATTTTTTACGGCGTAACAATATTTTACAACTCTTATTGTCTCATTCTTCATTCATACCTCTCACCTATTACATATTTCTAGTCATTCCGAGGAAACAGTCCTTATTTAGCCACCCTGTCAATTTCAGTCAAGCCCTCCTCTTCTTGAAAAACTTTTTCTACCTTTTCTACCTAATACCTTTAGGTATTTAGAGAGCTCTATATTCACTTCCCCTCTAAGGTTCTCCTCCAGCCACACTATTCTCTCCCCCACAGTATCAATGTCAGGTAGTTCGATCTCCTCCCTCGTCAACCTCCTCACTTGATGAAAAGATAATTAGGCAACCATTGAAAAAACTGAATTGAAAACGTGAAAGTCATATGTTTTGTGTTTTACTTTTAATATATTTAAAGACAGAAAGAAAACGTCTAATACAGAGGTGCAGAAATTTTGCACGCCAGAGCCGTCCTTGGAAAAATGTCGCCTATTCCACCTGTAAACACAACCGAGATGTGTGAATGAACATATCCTCAACTTTTCTTCATTCATCTTCAGATTAATTTACTCGATTTATACAGACTAATTGAACATTTCTATTTCGTACAAATTCTACGTTTCGTTTCACACTATTTCGTTTTGCACAATTGTTATTACACGTATCTATCGTTTAAATTGTTGTGTAAACCGAAGGATGAGTGTAGTAAAAAAACGTACAACGTTATTGTGAATTTGTAAAAGCGATCGATAGATTGTTAAATATTCAATACGACGATTAATTTATCAAGTGAAGATAATTAATTACGGCGATGGAGTGAAATATCATCTTTATAAAATGTTTACTTTTATTTCATTATTACAGGGCAGTTACACAATCGTGTAGAAATATTTTCAGTGTGGAAGCCGGATATAGAATGGATGACAAGCAGTAAGATATTTTTAAATATTTCGATAAATTTCCCTCCCAATAAATTATTAAAATAAATAAATAAGTACATAATTACTACAATTATTTCAATTTTGTGTTCGAAAAATTTCTCTTGCTTTAGTTAACGTTTGCTGTTATCGTAATTCAATCGCCGAGTTATTCTTTTACAAGTGATTTTTTTCGCAAATGACTGTTGTGTTTTCAGGATTATCAATCATTTCCCAAATCATTATGAACTTACACGAAAGGACCTCCTGGTGAAAAATATAAAGAGATATAGGAAGGACTTAGAACGCGAGGGAAATCCTCTTGCGGAAAGAGGAGACGGCCCGGGAAAATATCTTTATCTTGATTTTATACCTGTTACTTTCGTCTTACCTGCAGGTAAAGTATCTTTCGAATTGTTTAATATTTACTAATTTATGTGTTACTTAACACTAGAACGACCAACGTTAAATTTATTACATTTAAATATATTAAATAAGAACTTTGGAAGAAGAGGAATCAAGGGGTGGAAAATATGATCGGTTTGGTAATCTGTGTTTTATAAGATCAACTTAGAATTTCTAGTCTAGGACTCTCCTGTAAACTTAGGGAATTTTTGGAAAAAATGTGAACAAGTCGTTTTGACTTGCTTGGTCGTTCTAGTGTTAAAGTAAAAACGGAGTTTTCAAGCGATGGGATATTTATTCTGTAATTAAGTATATGAAGTTTCTCCATTTTTATTAGAGACGCAAAAAATTATTCAAGTTTTACAATAAAGAATATGTAATAATACTCATTTTTAAAATCATACTTAACGTCAGCTTTGATATTATTTAATCTTTATAGAAATTTAAAAAAATTGCAAAATAACTATAGCTATTAGTATTATTTTTGCATCGATGGCATTATAATAGTATAATTATCGAAAATCGAAATTTTAATGTTTAAAACTGCTGAAATTATTAATTTTTATTCAAATATTCCTCGAACAAAACTATTAATCAGATTTTCTGATCCAACATTTTGAGATATTATATATTTTAATATAAAATAGCTGGGACCACGTGCTCTCCTTAAAGACATAAAGAAATGAGTTAAGAAAAAGACAATTAAATTGATTGTACAAGCCTGAAGTCTGACAAGTCTCATGACTGCACGAAATAACAAAATAACATAATTACTACAAATGGATCAGAGAATGTTTATTATGACAACGTTAGAACATTTCCTCTAATGAAGTATATACTTAATTAAAAAATTAAGAGCTTTTAATTTCCCAAATATATTATTGTAATATTTCTGCTTGCAGAACATTCCAAATATGACTTTCCGTTGCATTCTTCTAATTTATATCCTAACTTAATTTGTGAATCTACAACAGTACAAGCATTGTTGTAATACTTAATGTACTTTTCAGAAACTTTGTTCTGTCTTCATGTAAAAAAATAAAAATACAAAGACCGTCTAATCCTATGTGTGTTTTTTCGGTTACATGCCATTTAACGATCCTTAACTGATGTAATTATTTTCTTTGTTATTATTACAGACTACAACATGTTTGTAGAAGAATACAGAAAGTCACCGCAAAGTACTTGGATCATGAAACCATGCGGAAAGTCGCAAGGTGCTGGGATATTTTTAATTAATAAATTAAGTAAACTGAAGAAATGGTCGCGCGAGGCAAAGAATCCATTTAATCCCAATTTAACAAAAGAATCATACGTAATATCTAGGTAAATCTGTTTTTTATAATATATTCATCCGATGTTTTCAGTTCATTGATGATAAGTGATTTAAATAAAAAATTCGAAAAAATTAAATTTACCATTTGCCTTTTGTTACATCGATTTTATATTTTATTGGTCCCTAATAAACTTAGAGAATTTTTATAAAAGATGAAAAACCAGTGATTTTTATTGCTTCCATAGTTCTAGCGTTAATAGAGTATCTTTTACTTTCACATATTTCTTTTTAATTCTTTACGCTCTGATTCTATAATATTATAAAATATTAATAAATAAATTAACCATTTGCACGTTTAGGTACATTGATAATCCACTTTTAATCGGTGGCAAAAAATTCGACCTTCGTTTGTACGTTCTCATTACGTCTTTTCGTCCACTGAAAGCTTATTTGTTTAAACTGGGCTTTTGTCGCTTTTGTACCGTCAAATACGATACCAGTATACAAGAACTGGACAATATGTACGTACATCTCACGAATGTGTCTGTACAAAAACACGGTGTAAGTGATAATTCTTCGTTTTTTACGAAAAACTTCTTTTTCAACCAAATAGAACAGTGGTCGCCAAAGTGGTGGTCCGCGAGAAAATTTAGCTGGTCCACAGAAAAATGTGGAATATGCTTACTCATCACGTTCAGTTATGTTTCAAGATGCATTGAAACATAATTCAATTCATAACAATACATTTTATGTGTTCTTAGATCACCATTTTTTTATAAATATATTTAACACTTAAAAAATCCTATTAATGATCCACACGATTTAAATTATGAATTTACTGGTCCGTGAAGTCAAAAAGTTTGGCGACCGCTGCAATAAAATATTATTCAATAGTACAGTAAAACCTGTTTTTGTGCGATAGATACAGACCGCATAAAAGAAACCGTACAAAAAAAGAAATATTCAGAAATTACATAAACACTTATAACAAATAATTTTTTACAACATATTAAAAAAAAATTGTTTTATGCATAAAAAAGGCGCACCTGGAAAATATGTCAAAGATTTATGAAACACTGAGAAAGTGCTTTCAAACAAAAGTAATAATTAAATTATACATGTAAACATTAAAAAAAAATTAATTTCTCATTTTACACATGGAGAAATTTTCAAAATGCGCATAAGTAATTTACTGCTGCTCGTCGTAGTCCAAACGTGCATCTTCTTGTGATGCGAATTCTGCTGATAACAAATGAAAATAGCGTCTGGAGCCGAACAGCGCTTTGTAGTGCACATGTGCACAATGATAGAAAACTTTGCAACAGTGTATAATGCCACAACGTTGGAATTCATGTACTGCACAAAAAAAATCACACAAAAATAAAATCGCATAAAAAAAGACCGCACAAAAACAGGTTTTACTGTATAGTATGTTTAAAGCCGAAAAAAATATAAAAATAATATACTTGGGCCCTACAATATCATAAAGCAGCTTGTTTATTTGCATGCTCTGTGCAGCACCATCTCCAGACTTACCATAAAATATCCAGAAAATAGTGTTTTTCTAAAGCATTTTTTCTATTTGTTCTCTCCATCTTTTATGGTTTTCCTTTTCAGTCGCTTTTTACGTTTGGTTGTGGGCACCTTGGGCTTATTCTTCCCCCGAAACCCGGACCAGTTCATTATTATTATTCGCAATATATTTAATCATTGTGCTTTTCCAATCATGTTGTTCTCTCTATCATAATTTTAATCTTTTACGACACAGAAACGCTCGAGAATTAATTGATATCATTTTTATCGCAGGAAGAATACAACAGCAAGCATGGTGGTAAACTAAGTGTACATAATTTGCGATTGTATTTAGAAAGTACACGTGGAAAGGCTGTAACAGAGAAATTATTCGCAAATATTACTTGGTGTATTGCGCACTCTTTAAAAGCTGTTGCCCCAGTAATGGCAAATGATCGACATTGCTTCGAATGTTACGGTTATGATATTATCATCGATAACGAATTAAAACCGTGGCTAATAGAGGTTCTTTGAATTTTAAACAATATGTATATGCATTTTCGAGTAGTTTTATAGATTTTTCAAATTATACGATACTAAAGTATTTAGGTACCGAAAGTTTTGTCATTTTTAGGTGAATGCTTCCCCATCTCTGACTTCGACAACAGTAAACGATCGAATTTTGAAGTATAAATTAATTGATAATATAATTTCCATCGTCGTACCCCCTGATGGTGTTCCAGAGTGAGTTAAATAACACATAAAGTATTATTATTAGAGGGACCAGAAAGTAACGTCATTTCTCTACAATATTTTACTCAAAAACCAATTGATTTTTATCAAACCGGTATTGAAAATTTGCAAAAAGGTTGTTGATAAGGAGCGTGATTACATCATTCCTTAAAAATAAAATCTTTGTACACATTTCTTATGTAAAATACGCTATTACTTTCCGGTTCCCTCAATATAACAAGTCTTCTATAATTCATCCGTTATTGCACAGAAATAAGTACCAGTTTTTTTTACTTCGAGCGGCCAATGATTTGAAAAATTTACAATTGATAGTCAGCGACGCGTTAAACTTGATTTCAATGACTGTAATTAATAAGAATATCTGACGTCTCTTACTTTTATGTACTAGCGTGAAGTGGAATAAATATCCATTGCCAGAAGCGCTGGGGAACTTTGAGCTACTTTTGGACGAAGAAATATTAGCTCAAGAAGAGAAAGAATACTCATCGAATAAATGTCGAAATTCTTCTAGCAAATGGAAATAAATTATATCGATGGTGCAAAATAACGTTTCACATATAAAATTTAAATCATTCGAAATAATAAATGTTTTTGTTGCCAATTCGCAGGGAGGGAGTTTAAGCACTTTGAACACTACGTGCATATAATAGAAAGACTTTAATTATATTATTGCGTGGTTTTACATTAGCGAAGCGTATACTAACAATAAATGTGAACAATTCCTCCAAAAGAGCGTTTCTTGGAGCAAGATTCCAATTGACTATTGTGTTCGGTTCATTTGTACCATGCGTCGGCGATGTTCAGAAATTATAAAAAGTAAAAGTGGTCCAACGAAATATTAATTGTTAAATAAAGTTATGTTGTGTAAATTAGTAAATGAAATCGTTTGAGTAATTAACAATGCGTTTTCCCTATTTAATTGCTCCCCGAGAATATTCTCATTTTATGTTTCACATTATTTTAATATGAGTTGAATAAATCTAATATTAAAAATTTTGTCATTTTAAAGATTATGAACCGTACGTCCGGTATGCGTATGAAGAATAACATAAATACCAACCGTACATCTAAAACAACAGTCTCATTATTTAAAAAATGATTTCCCTATTTGTATACTCGCCACTGTATATTGGCAGAATAAACAATTACAACTACATTATTCACTATTGCAATTTATTACAAATACTAAAAATACTAGAACTAACACAAAATTAGTGAATGACAAAATAATTCCAAAAACGATTCTATATATGTGCCTATAATTATGAAAGTGATCAAACAATAAGTCACATATTTCTTGTTTCGAGATATTTAATGAATTGCATTTGAATAAATTAGAAAATATTTTTATATTATGGAACATTTTAATTTAGAATTTTATTAGTCTTGATTAATAGAAATGTAATATGAATATGAAATTTTGCATACGGAAATGTTGTTTTTCAAGTTTGAATTGACTCAGACCATTTTCAAAATTAACTGAATGTCCTATAAATGACTTAAAGTGATAAAAAACTACGAGTTTTATTAGAAACAATAATTTTAATGAAATAATTCATGGACATATATTAATTATTTTTAAAAAGTAATCAGTTTTTATAATTTTAGGCTTTTATCATTATGAGTTTTTAAGATTCTTAAAATGTTCGTGGAAAACCGGAGGGATGTATGGTAGTAAACACATAATATCTTTGTGTTTTCCTTCCGTTACTGGTCTAATGCTGGTGTATAATGGAAGTAATTTAATATTTCCGTATATTTTTGGTCTCCCTCTTTTACGTGAAAGATCCAAAACGTGGAATTTAGAATCATCTAAAGAAATTTTATAGAACATCTTATAAGGTTCATTTTGCAAGAATCTCATCCATTGAATTTTCAACCAAGAGACAGATTCGCCCGCCGTATTTTTTACTCTTCTTATCGTTGGCTCTTCTAGTGGTTTCGTTGAAATAAAATCCGGCTTCGTCATTCGTTTTACCGAAAATGTATTTCTTCTTCTACACTTTTCTATCAATTCATAACAATGCTCAGGGTTGTATAAGTAATTAACTTTTCTTATTTCCATTTCTTTTCAACCCAAAATCACGGTCATTCGGTAGAAAGTAATGACCAGATACCAAAAATTTGTAAGTATGTTTATATAATTTTTTTAAATTTTTGACTTAGAGCACTTTGGTAATTAACACTAAATGAATTCCATATAATGTTGAAATTACAACCACTATCTAATGGTTCATTTTTGACAATATCATAAAAATTACATTCAATTGATTTAGTTTATAATAATGTGATGTGAAATAACTGACAAACTAATTTTTTTTAAATTTTGTCTTAGACCACTTTCATAATTATGGGCACATAAAACATCCAAAGAAAATATCAGTATGTTTGTAATCTTTACTTGGAAGATATAAGGTAAAGGTAGCAGTAGTAGACCAGTTAAGAGAAATTTTCGATAGAAACAATGGTAACTATTTACTCTGTCAATAACTGGCGAGAGTCGATGCTTGGAGACATTCTTTGAACATTCTAAATTATGTACCAAGACCAATTTTTAAAAAAACATAAGTTATAAAAATTTGAGAAATATATTTAAAAATTCGGCAAATGCTTCAGTAGTTGACTACTTTTGAGATCGATAAAACTAGTAATTGACCACCTTTTTTCGTTAGTAGTTGACCGCTTATATTCGAAGCAGGGTTACAGCATTAACGCTGAAAATCACTTTATTATCGTTTAATTTTAACAGTTACCAGTACAAATTATCATTAATAATTAAATAATAAAAGAAGAAGAAGAGCAGAGTGGACATTGGACACTGTTCGATAATTGACCGCGAATGCAGTTAATAGTTGACCGTGTCATCGACTAAAACTCAGTATACTACAATATATCGATTTACATTTTGTATTTCTAATAAAGTGAGATATAAAACGGATACATTATAAATCGTGAACAAATTTAAATGAGTAATGTCGGTAATTAACCATGCCTGTCAACTTCTGAAAATTGTAGAGTACCAATATCCAGAAGTTGACCATTAAAAAATTATTGCATTTTGTGGTTAAAATAATAAAAACGATGTATATATTACTTATAAAACGTAGCAAAGTCTTAAACAGTAAATAATTCATTTGCGAAATCTTCACAATCTGTGAATTTT
Source organism: Cerceris rybyensis (assembly GCA_910591515.1). Classification (NCBI taxonomy): domain Eukaryota; kingdom Metazoa; phylum Arthropoda; class Insecta; order Hymenoptera; family Crabronidae; genus Cerceris; species Cerceris rybyensis. The sequence goes on along the minus strand of OU342802.1, from coordinate 8,944,677 downwards.
TTACCTGAACCGTACAGCCATTCTTAACAGAAACGTTAAGGAAGTAGAGATATAACGGCATATTACTTACCTTATTGAATTCAAACGTTTAATAGGTATACTTCACTTTACATGTAATTGTTTCAAAATATAATCGACAGATGCTGTGGTATTTGAAATTCACTTTCATCGAAAGTGCACAACTTATGCAAACCTTATTTTTTTATGTTTTCTAAAATATGGTCAACTACTGATACATGGTCAACAACTAGTACTCTCACCTTACATAGTATTAGTAAATTGAATTTAATATATTCCATGTGAAAAATGTTAATATACACACAACGCCAACAATAAATGCAAATTCGATACAATTTGAGGGGTAGATTCGTGTACAGAATCCGAAGCATGCGTAGATGTAACGTGGGTGGTTTCGGTCCTTATGGCAGGGGAGCGCGTGCACGAAGAAATTCCAAATACGTCTCAAATAGTAATATCATCTATTGTGTACAAAATCCTCTCTTCTATTAATATTAAACTCACGACTTTGAATGTAATTAAGAAATATGAAAGAAAAAATATCCGCAAGCGAGTAATAATTAAAAGCAGGTAGTAAAAGTAATACGATGCCCCGAGTGTACCGAGTCAAACGGTATATAAGGGTGAATCTTCCTCGAGGATGGTTTAGATATGTTCCAACCGTCGATCCGACATGTGATCGTATGTTTCCACGAGGAATTCAATTACGTTGATTATTATAATAATTAGATTTCGTTGATCAAGCAAACGTAAATTGTTCGATATATCACGTAACTTGTTTTATCGAAAAGGAGAGTATGTCCATGCGAGTAAAAGTTTTGTACAAACGTGCATTATTCGCGTACACTAAGTTTCTAATAGTCGCAGTGATTTTGCAAATTTCGGTTCTCAGCGAAGTTTCACCAGGTAAGGATGTCGTTTCAGTATCATTGCGTATGGGTACCATATTTTTTTAGACTTTAAAATTCGGAAAAGGTATTTGGATTACCTCAACTTCCTCCATTGTCACTGTTATAAGTTTTAGTTTTTTTCAGTTACTTTTTCCGGTAATATGCGATATTATTATCACACTTGACAGTATTCCTAGAGATTGATATTTTCGCATAATGTTTTGACAGTGATATAATATGAACTCCTTGCACTAATTGTAAGATTTGTTTCGTGATCTCCTCCGCTATAATATAAGATGTTTTATTTCAGTAGAAATAATGAAAATAATATTTAGAAACAGAAGTATCGGCATACAATCACCTAAGTCAAAAGAAAGTACTTTGACCCCCTGTCCTATGATTCTTTTTTGTGACTGCCCCCGCAATAATTCAAAATTAAGTTGATAAAATAAAAATTCATTGGTGATTTTTGAAACATCGTAAAATTTAACGTAAAATGAATGTTATTGAAATAATTTTACTGTGTCGCGTTTCGATAACTTTTTCAATTTGGTAGGTTTTGCAAAGTTTGAAAATTTTCTATCCCATTTACCTCATCAGGAGTGTCACTTGTTATTGTATGATAAGAGGATTAATAATTTTGTATTTATTCGAATTTATTACTGTTTAATTCTCATGCAAGTGTCCTGGAATTTAATGTTAGAGGCGGATAAAAAAAAGATTGTGATTACTATTTTTTAAATTTCACAAAAATGTATGTGTTTTGAATTCACGTATTCGTCGTCGTATTACATTTTACATGAAATATTACAAATATGTCATATTCGTAGAAAGCACGGTATATTATTACAATCGTGCATCCCTTGTGCCTTCCCTTTTTTGGTGTTACGAGCAGTTGCGCGTATGAATGAAATAATCATACTTTCTGTGCGATTTGTTTCGACACGGCTGTGACACGACAATGACTTCTTCTACTCGTTTGAACCTCGATCCAGATTCTGTTATCCCAACAATGTCGGACATTTTGTGCCTTACTATTTTTGCATTTGGAATTCTGTACCTTCGAAACTAAACATTTTATAAGCGCTGGAAGAAGATTACTTCTAATTTCCAAAAAGAAATAATTTATATATCAACTTCTCCGTGCATAAGATAACTATGAAAATATTGTTAAAAAACTGTGCCATTCAAGTATTATCTTGAAACAAGGAGAATTTCGTTTTTCATTAATAAATTTCCGGACGTGATATCTTTTATATTTAAATATATGAAATCAATACATTGAACAAAGGAACATTAATTAGTAAAGTGAATGTTCAATTAATTAATTTTTGTATTAGAAGATATACGTGAAATATAAACTGTACTCTTTCTCCATAAATGTGAGAAGTTTTTCTAAAAAAGTAGAAACTCATCAATTTGACGATGTAAATTTAGTATTAACACTATTCCTACCAGGATTGTCTGTATACCTATTTCGACCAAAAGGTGTCTTTTGACACCTTTCGTTTGAATGCAAATAATTGCCAAAAGTCTTCAGATTTCAAATTATCAGTTAAATTTAGATGATTTGAGGAATATATTTATTGATACATTGCTGTGTATTTATTAGAAATTATTTGACCAGGTTGCAAATTCTAGCAGCGGTGTACAGCTAGTTGTAAAGTCACTGCAACGGTGTACGCTAAAATGTAACATGGCGGGAAATAAGCGAATACCAAAGTTATGCCGCAACTCTTGTATTTTCTGTTACAACTGAAATCGGGATTCTCTAATCTGATTATAATTGATATGGTTTTGATATTTATATGTAAAATGGTTTAAAATTTGGCACTGTCATGAAATCCTTAAAGTGTCAAAAGACACCTCATGGTAGAAATAACTATACCATATGCACATTTTTAGATCTAGGATGTGCCGGTGGAAAATGACATTGAAGAATTAATTTAACAAGTATGTACTTACTCTATGAAAAGCTAAAAAATTAATTGTGGAGAAATGATTCAACTTAGAGAATAATTTTAAGTTAAAATTTGGAAGGTGTCTTTTGCCACCTCTTGGTAGAAATAGTGTTAAAATCAATATGTTTCATGAATTTTTCACGAAGAGTACTGTGGGTATGGTATCAGTATAGTTTCGTTTGTACAGCGAATTATGAAAATTCTCCAAGGGTCTACAATGTCGGTGTTTTGATGGCTTCCCATCTAAACAGTCCTTTTGACCTTGAACGGTGTGGACCAGCGGTCGATCTAGCCTTGGCTGAAGTAAACGATTTTTTAAACGTCCACAATGTTCAACTACGCAAAGTTCAGGGGAGGTAAGAAAAAAGTCCTTTTACTTCACTCATTTCGTTTCTCTTTACAAATAGAATTTTTACGGCGTAGGTGAAGACAATTTCGAGATTATAGATTCAATCGTAAAGTACTAAGCTAATTTTTACGGAATTGTAAGTTTTTATAAGAATATTACATCTTAATTTATTTAATGGAAAAAAGTTGAATCATTTATGTCGTGGGTGTTACAAATTTGATTGAAGAAAATAGTGAAACTCAAAATTATACCCTGATGCTGTATCAACTGATAACCGATTGTGTGTATTTAAAAATTTCGAATAAATGCGGTAGAAAAAAAAGAAATCGTGCAGGTAAAAAACTTGAACCATTTAATTGCTTGCAATTTACAAGAGAGTCGTAGAAAATTGAAAGAGATTTTAGCACTAGAAATTTCAGGTAACTTTACGAAAAAACAAGGTATTTTGGTTTCTTAGATAAATTTGAAATTAACCCCTTGACGTGCCATTTACTTTTTGACTGCCTCCACAATAATTCAAAATTAAATTAGTAAAATAAAGATTGATCTGTGATTTTTGACATATCGTATAATTTAATATAATATTAATATTATAGAAATAATTTTATCGTGTTGTATCTCACTGATATTTTCAATTTAATAGGTTTTGTAAGACTTGAAAATTTCCTTTTCAGTTTATCGTATCACGAGTATCACTCGTCACAGTACGGCAAGGCGTTAATTAAGTACAAGCATAATCTTAGTAGTTGTGCTGATACAAAGAATATCTCTGCCTAAAATAATTGTCTAACTTTGATCATTATAGCGAGCCCATCAATTCGAAATAGTAGTGTTAATTATGTATCTTGTTGTTTGTAATGAAGTAATAAAAGGAAAAGACATTCTTAACACTAGATTTACTAATGTGATCAAAATTACTTGTCCTGAATTTTTTGAATAGGTTTCTGAAATTTTTAACGTTGTTACTTTTTCGATTAAATCGGTCAAATTTTCTACCCCTTTCAAGTAGTTGGTTCTTACAGATTTATTTCACAATTTTAAATGTATTGAATTAATCGTCGTTAGATCTTATGTTAATGAAACTTAGAATTAGGCTACTATATCTATACTTCACATGAAATATATCTATGTCCGTTCTTCGATGTCTATAGTCTCTCTTTTCGCAAAACGGGGGCTTGTTTTCTATATATTTTTGTATAAATACATGAAATATACTTATGGGGTTAGTCGATAGAAATCTGAGCGTTTTATTCACTTCTATAGCCTTCATGCTATTTATTTTTAAATGTTAACAATAGTTTTCATACTTCTAACAAGTTAACTGCGTTCGACGTATATACACGTCACTCCACAGTTCAATTGCGGTAGGCTGTTTAATACTGAATTGTCAATCTCTTATGGACTAAAAATATAATTTTTCCATATTTTGTTTTCTTCTTTTCGTAAAATTTATAACAGAAACCTTTGCCCTGTGTTTGACGGATATACACGTCGTTGTTCGATTGCAATTCCGTATCCCCAACCGTTTAATTTTACCTACCAACTTGACTTCTGAATAGACCACTGTCATTAATTCTTCTCCTACAATACACAGATTTGAATTACAGAAACATAAATTTCAGTTACTCCGTTTAATATTAATACCGTACTTAATACAGTTAAAAATGTTCATAGGATTCCCATTATAATTCTATTACAAATGTATAACAAATCAGGAAGTTTAATTCAACAAAAATGCAAATTAGGATAAATCCATACATTTCGATATGAACGAGTATTTTTTCATAAATTATTATAGAGAAAATTGACGTGTTAGAAAAGAGAGACTATTTTCACGGGAGACCTAAATTTTGGATACTTTCGTTGTCCCATATTTTCCAATACGGTTCGTTCTCTCGTGTTTGTGTTTCCCCTCGTAAGTTGATTCGTTCCTAACCACGCGTTTACACTCTTTCCATGCCATTACATTAATTCAATTGAACAGACGTTTGCATAAAAAAAACGAGCCTTTAACATCCGGCGAGATTCGTCGGCTAAACAATCGCAGTAAAATGAAAGTGACCCTATACCCGTTCAAAGTCCTCCCGTTATATTATTAAATCTCGATCGTTTTGAATCGATAGATTTCCCACTAAAAACATTTCAGCACACCAATGATTCTTCGATTTTTTTCATGTTACTAATCAAATCTATTATCAGAATAGATTGACAATCAAGCCAAATTTCTTCTTTTTTTAACAAACTTAACATCGACTATTGATTAATCCTTTAAGGCTCTTACATTCTGCCACGATCTTCTGCCAAAGTATAATAATATTAACTTTAGAACATATAAGTTATTTCATGTAATTAAAATAATTCTTCTATATTCGTACCAGCCGCTATTTTCGTACAAAACTAAACATCCAACAGGAAGAAATATTAACTGATTACCTTCCGTGATCCCCATTTGTAGATTTATCCATTTTCTAAATTTTTTAACCCTTTGCGGTCTGAATTATTTTGGTGAGCTAAATGAAATTAACTTTCCAATATTTTCTATCGTGGGTTATTAATTTTGGTTTAATGATAGTAATATCTATAGATTCTGACGGATATTTATGTGATATTACAAAATCATTATGAAATTGGAAAAATGATATTAAATCGTTTGAAAATAAAATCAAGTAAAAATCTATATAGGACATAGGACTGCAAAGCGTTAACAGTCCATTTCGATATTTGATGTGCTTCTGAGATTAACACTAGATTTACGGATGTTGATATACCTATTTTTTTTAAGGAAGCCAATTTTACTCAAACAAGGAAATGAAAGGTTTTTGCAAAGAAAATAGTTCCAATTTATTTTAAATGAAAGGTTTATTATTAAAAAATTAACCAACCAATATATTATATATATATAGTAATCAAATTATTAATGAGCCAAATTGACTCCGTAAATCTAGTGTTAAATGTATTTAAAATAGTCTGTTTTAATTGTCCTTTTAATTAGTATTAGACGTGAATTATTTTTACTTTTAAACTGTGACAATACATCTTCCAGAAACGATTAAAGCAAGAAAAATTTTGGAGGGAATGGGTAATAGAGTCATTTCAATTAACTTTCAAAGATTTCAAAAATATAATAACTCCACTATTAAAGCTTTTAAAGTAAAGAAATGTACAAAAGACGATGTCGATCAGTTTGGGTCATAATGGGTTCGTATGAGCGTAATGTTTCGGTCGCCGAAGGGCGAAGATACTCAAAGATGATAATTTCCTCTACACCGGTCACTTTCCAATCATTGGCTATTCATCGGTACGATTGATCTATCATTATCTCCAATTATTATTTCCACACATGTATCTGCGAATGGGTTGCATCGTTCCCCGTCATTATCGATTCCTCGACGTCCATTTTACGACTGTTCGCAGTTAATATGTGCGTGTCTTTTACTCTTACAGCAATCGCAGATCAGTGTGTTCGTAAAACGCACGATTTCTGATCGATTTCTTACCGGGACCTCGTAATTCTATTATATTATGTTTGTATCCTAGTACGTGATCCATCAAGCCGTTTACTCTCGGTTCCCTTCACCAAACGATATCGTTCGACAGTGATAAGAGGCGTTTCGGATCTTTCTCTTGTTCCTCTCTCAATAAGGAAATTCCCAATAAGGAAATCATTTTTCTGAAAGGAAATATAATTGGAAACACGTGTCTTATTTATAAGATTATTGTATTATATCATCTTTCATGTTTGTTCTCTTTCGTTTGGAAGGGAAACGATTTTTTAAATGAACACATACATCATGTACATAATGTTACGAAGCACCCAGTAGATTAAATGTTACTGGGTAACGAGACTTGGCAATTGTTTGTAATAAGTAAAGAGTTGAGATTCTACGGTCGGTGGTCTCATAAATAAATGTTTATCACTTTTTCTATAAATTGTGTTCTATTTAATTATGTTCAAAAGGATAATGCCTGCACGGTCGACTCATAACAATATATTTTTGGGGAACTATTAAGGGGTTCTTTCATTTCTCCTGGTCAGAAAAGTCAATACTTTAGCACTTTCTTATTTAAAAAAACTACAACCGTAATTTACTAGACATTTTACATGTTTTTTTATTGTATCTTCTTTTTGTTACGAAAATTGTTTCATTTTTTTATTCACTTCAAAGTAGTATTTGAATTGATAGTATACTTGAACGCTACGGGAGTAACGATTTTTATGATATCGACCCCCTAATTCATCGAAAATAAAAAAATTGTAGTGTCGTTCTATTCCATACGTACGTATATAATGATCCATATGCCTTTCCTAACACTAGAACGACCAAGCAAGTTAAAATGACTTGTTCACATTTTTTTCCAAAAATTATCTAAGTTTACAGGAGAGTCCTAGACTAGAAATTCTAAATTGATCTTATAAAATACGTATTACCAAACCGATCATATTTTTGACCCCTTGATTACTCTCCTTCCAAAGTTCTCATTTAATATATTTAAATGTAATAAATTTAACGTCGGTCGTTCTAGTGTTAATCAAGATAGAATGATAATTTTCTAAGAAATGGTAACAGTCTAAACCCAAACACTTGATTTTTCTACAAAAATGTTTAAAAAATATACAATCTATCGTCTTGCCTGTAGGCTGACTAATAAAGGGATCCTGATTTAACATAAAGTTAAAATTTCAAGGGGATCGGGCTAATACTTTCTTTTTAATCGTCTCGAAAGCTGTGAGAACAGTATTTCGAGAAAAACACGTTCAAAGTTTGCTCGGACAAGTACATAACTATGCTTTAAAAATCTATAACTTTGAACATTTTACGAATTTTAACTTAAAATTTTGTAAAGACATTTCTATAAAGTTAATCTACAAGACTCGTTAAAAATAAAAAGTTTGATTTTTTACCAAAAAATGGGAGTCCCTTCTTAAGTTATTGTCTCTTGTTTCGTTTCTCTCGATAGTAAATTTAATGACGATTAACCCCTTGCCATACAATAACGAGTACTATTCATGACGCGATAAATGGAATAGTCAATTTTGAAATGCTACAAAAAATTATTTGATTACAAATATCAGTGGGTCCTGATAAAATCAAATAAATTCTACGCTATTCAATATTACGTTAAGTCATTTACTATACCCGAAATTAGGGGCTAAATTGTTATTTTAGTAATCAATTCAAAGTCATTGCACATTTAATTACAAAAGAAATGGCACGGCAAGGGGTTAATTTGATATATTTAAAAATGTTAGATAATTAAGTTGGAAGAAAGGAAATAAATGTTTGATGATTTCAATTATCAATTCCTTAATAATCAATTATTTCACAATGACACTTCCGATAATCTAAATCAGCGGTCGCCAAACTTTTTGACCTCACGGACCAGTAAATTCATAATTTAAATCCCGCGGACTACTAATAGGATTCTTTAAGTGTTAAATAAATTTATAAAAAAAATTGTGATCTAAGAAAACATAAAATGTATTGTTATGAATTGAATTATGTTTCAATGCATCTTAAAACATAACTTAACGTGATGAGTAGACTGCGGATGTTTATGCAAATTTCGAGTTTCAAAAATGCAGGTGAGACAGGAAAACCTATCTAGGTATTTATTGCACTTAATAAATATTACAACAAATACCATACTTTGGATATTTTAGATATATTTTTATATTATGTTCTTTTTGTATATTTTAGCCGTATGTAATTTGTCATAAATGCATAAAAATCCGCAGTCTAGTGATGAGTAAGCATATTCCATATTTTTCTGGGGACCAGCGAAATTTTCTCGCGGATCACCACTTTGGCGACCACTGATCTAAATGATAAATTAAACCCTCTACACAATACAACCTTTTTTTCCTTAGAAATGATTAGTTCTATCTATTTTATACAGTTATCCATCGTGTAGCGGAGCGAAGGCGCCTGGTTTGGCTGCTGACATGCATTTTCAGGACAATGTCATCGCTTTCATTGGTCCTGCATGCGCTTTTGCTCTTGAACCTGTTGCAAGGCTTGCAGCGTATTGGAACACCCCCATTATAACGGGAATGGGTGACCAAGTACGTATACCTCTCTTTATATTTAACGAGACAATATCTCCTCTGTTTCCCCTTTCTCATTAACACGTTAAATGTGGAAGTTACCAGTCACCGGTGCTTCAAACTTTTTAGATCACTAAGAAACTTCAAATTTTTTAGAAATTTTGCATTGTAATATTAAAAAAATGTGCAGATACGTCCAATATTTAATTATTGACATTAAAAACGTAATGTATTGCTAATAATATAATTAATTATAACTTTAATGTTTCTATAAAGATGCGATTTGAATAGGGAAAGTTTTACTGCAGTAGGAATTATCAATCGTGACCTTTAACGTGTTAATAGTCCTCACTTTGTTACATTAATCCTTTACACACACAGGATTGTATTAAACCTTTGCGATGCAAATATATTTGTCAATTTTTTACCAGTAAATTGATACGAATAAATAATTGTCAGTGAAAGTACAGTACATTTGTGTCTCTAACAATGTGTGAAATACAATTGTTCATTTATATTAATCACATGCGTATATACAGTTACTCACAAAATTAAGTGTACACCTACGTTAGTAATAAGAAATTGTGAAAAAGGTAATGAAAACATAAATATTTTGGTGTAATTTTGTAGTTTTAGTTAAATACAAATATGTAAATTATTAATATTATAAGTTTTTTAAATTAATTGTTATATAAACTAAATGAAAAAATATATTATTATGTTATCACACCAAAATATCTATGTTTTCATTAAAATTGTCGCCATTTTTTATTACCAACGTAAGTGTACACTCAATTTTGTGAGTAACTGTACTTGTTACAGCATATTTTGTTCTATTAATGTCTATTTAATCGTTGAATTGAATTACATGTCAAAGTGATTTGGAATTCAGTGACAACTGAACTATTTACTGTGAGCACTGTTTGGACAGAGTGTATCAAAAGTTATTAGATCATTCTACAATATAACTTTTTTGCCATCAATTTCCTCAAATTAAGCAATTGGTAAAGTTATACACTCGTTCGTAATTAACTGAAAATTTTAATATTTGTTTAAAAACTAAGCCTCCCTCGGAAGGCGAGTTGTCCGTAACATCGGGCATTCTCGGACGAATTAATAAATGGAAAAACGAGACATCGGTAAGGAAGCACTAGTAATTTTCTGCATCGTCCAATTTGTGTAATTCCACCCTGTTTATGTTCATCACCGATGTAATTAATGATATTTTCAAAAGTGTCGCGTGCGCAATGCGTATACTTGCGAAAGAACATGAGATGATCACTTTAAATTTCCTCGGCATTTATGACTTCGTTAGTAGTTTAATTAGTCACGATCCAGTTACAATGTCCAGGGCGAAGTTTTATTTTTTCTAGCACAGTTCTTTCGACTTTTCTTCTTAATATCTCATTACATACGTCTTATTTTACGATCTTTTCTCTTTCGAAATTTTTTTTATCGTAATATGATTCATTTAATAACTTCCTTTGGACTATGCTAATTATCTTGTTTCATTAAATGGAATTGGGTTGTATAATAAGTCTTTGCGTTTCTTTACACTTGAATTTAATGTATGTACGTATATACACTACTATGTATGACTACGAAAGTAAAGAAGAACAAATTTTACCAAGTCTATAGTATTAGGGGTGTCGAAATGTAATAAAAATTGGAGATGTGAAAACGTAATTGGAAATGTTTTTCAACGAAAAATAGATGGACTTTTTTAACACGTTGACGGCCATGGGGGTCACCGTTGACCGGCGCTAATGAATTCAATGAAATTTTATGTAACATTCAAATTGCAATATTTATGAATTTTCTAATATATTAATTATTTAAATATTAGCTATAGAAAGATAAAGATCTGCCGAATATTTATCGATCAATACCTCTAAAGTTTCTGCTTCATAAAGATGTAATTTGAATAGAAAAAGTTTCAATTCAGTAGAAATGACGAAACTAGCGAAATATCGATGGCGTTCAACGTGTTAAAAAGGGAATCGAACAACAACGTTTGTGCTGGCAAAAAGTATTAGAAAATTATGGAAATTATTTTGTTAATTAGTATTTAAGACGTCTTTAATAAATGAATATTTTTCGCCAGCAAAAAAAATTGATTACTTTTCGGCACCCCTAATATAATGATCTGAAATTAATATGATACTATATAGATTGTCATTGCCAGTGAAATTATGGAAGCTGTTAAACCTTTCAGTGCGGAACTGCTTCTAAGAATACTATCATATATCAACTACTGATGTTTATGCAAATGCGAATTTTTATGACTGTAATTTAGAAAATAAAGCCTAAAAAATCAACGAGGTTTGATTTGCTCTACAGCTAGTACTGTATTTCTTGTCTTTTATAATACATTTTATAATAAGTGCATGTATTATATTTATAATGTTCATACTTATAATCAGTGATTACTGTATCAATAATGTCAGCAGTCCATGTAAAACAGAGTATGATAATTTTTAGCAATTTGTCATAGAAATTTAAGACATCTATCCATCCAGAGAAGGCTACTTATTATTAGAGTCTATACACTTGAGATTAATAAAAATTTTTATATCGAATAAAATTTACTAAATATATCTTACAAGGAGAACGCAAGGCCTTCGGGTCACCGATTTTATTGAAATTTTATATACTTGTAAAGTAAGTCGTTCTGATTAAGAATATACCCTATTATAGGGGCAGACGGTCAATAGTTTTTAAGATATTTATAATTAAAGTTTCATTTTTAGTATAAAAATATAATAGTTAATTAAAGTTTCAGATATAAACTAGATATTTAAAAAATGTAAAGTAAATATTTATAGAATATTCAGAGAATATTCAGGAGATATGAAATAAATATTTATAGAATATTCAGAGAATATTCAGGGGATATAAAATAAATATTCATAGAATATTCAGGGAATATTCAGGAGATATGAAATAAATATTTATAGAATATTCAGAGAATATTCAGGGGATATAAAATAAATATTCATAGAATATTCAGGAGATATAAAATAAATATTCATAGAATATTCAGGGGATATAAAATAAATATTCATAGAATATTCAGGGAATATTCAGGAGATATGAAATAAATATTTATAGAATATTCAGAGAATATTCAGGAGATATAAAATAAATATTCATAGAATATTCAGGGGATATAAAATAAATATTCATAGAATATTCAGGAGATATGAAATAAATATTTATAGAATATTCAGAGAATATTCAGGAGATATAAAATAAATATTCATAGAATATTCAGGGAATATTCAGGAGATATGAAATAAATATTCATAGAATATTCAGAGAATATTCAGGAGATGTTGTGCCACGGTAGATATTGGTACTGCATTCAACATTTTTTGATAAGAATGCCAATGAAACTTTAATTACAAATATCTTACAAACTATTGACCGTCTGCCGCTATAATAGGGTATATTCTTAATCAGAACGACTTGCTCTACAACTATATAAAATTTCAATAAAATCGGTGACCCGAAGGCCTTGCGTTCTCCTTGTTAGTTAATAGAAACGACTCAGTGTATGGATACAGTTTCGCCGTTAAATTATTGGAAGTAAAGATTGCAAGATCAAGAAACGAAAGGTCAAGTTCACGTTGCAAATTTTTCCATTGGAAACGCAAAGACTTTTATAATTGCCTGGTAAAATTTCTTTAAGAGTCTGTTATTTGATTAAAGGGTATATTTAAAGACAAAAGCAAATATCCCACCTTAACGAGGATGTCCTACTGTCAATGTCGACTTCGACTCGTGTTCTCCAGCGTGTTTAAAGAATTCGGCTGGTCCCACGTTGCGCTGATACTCGATAGATCAGATTTATTTTCACTGACGGTGGGCAAAAATTTGGAATACGGATTGCGCAAAGAGGGATTACTGAAATTTGTTAGAGAGCTCGATGGAAACTCTCAGGACGAGCCTTACAATTTTTATCTACGCGATGCTAGCATGTATGCAAGAGGTAAATTAAATTGGACACATTATCATGGAGTATTTGAGGAAAAACAAAGAATGAAAAATCAGTGATTGATTTACTTCGACAGTTCTGATCCTCAGTGTTCGTGGGACACTTGTTAGAAAATTTATGCTGGCTGCTCATAGTCTAGGAATGACTAGAGGAGATTGGGCTTTCCTCGATGTCGAGATATTTCAGGTTGGATATTGAAGATCTTCTGCTTGTTTTACTGATTTATATCTCGCGAAATAATTAAAAATGTCTTAGCCGTTAATTTTTCTTTTTGTTATATCCAATTAGAACCCGAGTCGAAATATTGAATCTCATTTGAACCTTTTACTACCTAACATTTAAGAATTAAAAATACAAAAATAGGTCTAAATTCAATGTACAATAAGATCCTATTTAGCGCCTAAAAGTGACACAAATTTTCCTTTATGCCACCTTAAGGCGCAAAATAGGACGTCAATTTCAACCTCCGTTGAGGATTTACATCCTATCCAGTCTCGAGTCGAAATATTGAACTTCATTTGAACCTTTTACTACCCAACATTTAGGAATTAAAAGTACAAAATGGGAGTATCATTTTACTGAGAAGGAACTACAGGTTTCAATTAGGAGTTTTAGTATTGAAAAGTATCATATTAGGTTCAAATAGGAGTAAATACCATGAAAATAGGTTCAATGTTTCGACTCGGGGGAGTTACAGGTTTAAATTAGTTTTAGTATTGAAAAGTATTATATTAGGTTCAAATAGGAGTAAATACCATGAAAATAGGTTCAATATTTCGACACGGGATGTTTTTCGGATGTGGCCAAGAAAGTAACTTTAAACGTGGCAAACGTCCCGAAGCCTAGATGGATGACGACTTTTGAAAGCTTGAAAATTTTTTTTTATTTTCAATTCGCTATACCGTCGAATTTCAATTCAGTAATTTGCCAGTCCTTGAAGGCATTTTCGAATTCGATTTTAAATGAGGGAAATAGAGTTGTTGGAGTTCATTTCACGCATTTCTTTTTTATTAGAATATTGTAAACTATTGAAAAAAAGAATTAACATTTTTAGAAAACGTCCATAATTAATTCTCTGATGTCTAAATATGCGTTTTGAACACAAAAATATGTAAAATTTTATCGAGTGAGTGTCATACTATTTTCGCATTCGAATTCATTACAAATGGTAGATTTTTTAAATTTGAGAACCTTTTAAGAATTGTCCATATTTAAGGACTCTAGTCGCCAAACTTAACAAACTTCCTAAATTTTTGTACGTTTACGTTACAGATCGTAAATGAATAAATCGACGAATTTATTTTCTACCTTTTTTTCTTTTTTTCAAAATTCTATACCTTTTTTTTCTAAATGTTTATACTTCTAGTATGTGAGACATTATATTCTATATATGAGATTTGCTTCAACCGGAGAATTAGAGATCGATTGAACATTGAAAATATCCTTTCAGGGTTCTTACTGGGGTGATCACGATTGGGAAGTTGGCGATGAGGATGATGCAGTGGCTAGGAAAGCTTACGAAGCTCTTTTAAGAGTCTCCTTGTTACAACCAACGAGTCCAAGATTTCAAGATTTCGCGGAGAATGTCAGACAACGAGCGCAAACCGATTACAATTATACATTTTCCGAAGGCGAGGAGGTACATTGACTTACTGACATTAATTCGATGTCTTTTGACTGTAAAAATGCAGAATCGCAAACAATTGCATATCATTAGAGACACGGAGATCCGGAAATCTTAAAACATTACGTTTTCTCTGTTACAACTGTAATTGTTAAATTTTTACCACTGTGTAGTGATAGTAGCTATCGCGTTTTAATTGAAAAGATCCATCTACTTCCATTGGCCAGATTTCATCGACATATTCATTTGCACTTATAAACGATTTTGATAATAGTGTATAACTCGTTTAACTGAAGAACTCTACATTTTATGCAATGAAATTTTCTCTAATAAAATTAGTGTACTGGAAAGGGTTAAAATCAATAATTAAAAAAGTAGATTTTCTGTAACGAATACATTAACCCCTTGCCGTACAATAATGAGTGCTACTCGTGACGTGATAAATGGAATAGTCAATTTTGAAGTGCTCCAAAACTTATTTTATGAAAAATACCAGTGTTAAAATAAAATTGATAAAATAAAATTATATCCTGATAAAATAAAATTAATTCTATGATATTCAATATTACGTTAAGTCATCTACTATATCCGAAATTAGGGGCTAGATTATTATTTTAGTAATTAATTCAGAGTTATTGCACATTTAATCACAAAAGAAATGGCACGGCAAGGAGTTAATCTGTATTAATATGGGTACACAATTACCATTTTCGCAATTCCTCTTCCTATCAATTTGGAAAAACTGACAACTAAAATGAACGGAAATCTTTGAACATGTTACTTTCCTTGCAAAAATTCCAATAAACTGCAAAAGTATCAATAAACGTGTAGTAAAAATTTCAAGATTGTACTTTTTAATAGTTCGTTAAAGAAAAAATCCCAAAGGAAGCGAATAAAATAGCTGTCACATGGGATGACCTTAATTAATCTTTGGAACCAAGTGTACAAATTTGTATGAATCTTGAATTTCGAATTGCACAATTTCGAATAACACGTAACCAGTTTATCGTATTATTGCCGATATTTAAAGCCGAACGAGACAAAAGAAAAGAAGACTAACTAAAATGAGATTTACAGTAATTTAGCTCGTAACATCTGCACAACCCTTTGCAGGTGAACTTCTTTATCGGTGCTTTCTACGATGGGGTATATTTACTAGGGATAGCATTAAATGAAACGCTATCTGAAGGCGGTGACATCAGAGATGGAATATCTATAACTAGGAGGATGTGGGATCGAGACTTCATTGGTATTACGGGGCACGTCCGAATAGACGACAATGGAGATCGTGATGCTGACTACAGCATTCTGGATTTAGATCCTATCACTGGAAGGTCAGCGACAATTAAGCTTGGCATTCTCGATTTGTTTACTGTGATAATCAGTGGCTATTCTCTGACTGAGAGGTGCGAAAGTAATTTATTCTGGGAAACACTGGTTTCGGTACGGTCACTAATTCAGTCAATCATTTCATACGATTAGCGCGTACACTTTTAAACTTAATAAGGTTCATTAATCGAATTAAGAAAGAGAGAAAAATTTCCCCGGCTCTATATTAATAATAAATATTTTAAATCGAATCT
Source organism: Cerceris rybyensis (assembly GCA_910591515.1). Classification (NCBI taxonomy): domain Eukaryota; kingdom Metazoa; phylum Arthropoda; class Insecta; order Hymenoptera; family Crabronidae; genus Cerceris; species Cerceris rybyensis. The sequence continues at coordinate 8,928,209 of OU342802.1, read as the reverse complement.
GTTTATATTAAATTATTCATTTAAGTTACCCTTACGTTACATAACGTTATTTTACGTAGAATTAAGCGCAACTAATTGAGAAATACCACTACTTCATCAAATTAAATCAAATTATTCACAAAGAGAAATTAAGACATCTTATGAGACACAAGTGAAATTAAAAATACCAAATAATTAAATACACCACACTTTTTCCAACATAACAATATTTTTCCATTAAAAAATTCTGTAAAGTCCACCTATCAAGTACCAGCCACCATTATTTTTAGGATATGGCTATTTTCACATGCTATATGTATGAAATTAAATCCAAAGCTCATCCAAACAGAAGGGCCAAGAAAAAAAAATTAAAATACAGAAAAAAAATGTATATGTATTTACTTTACTTTATTGGTACACCTACCAACCTAATTTAAATTCCATTGCCTATATCTCACTGATTTAAGGATTATTTATAATTGTGTAGTTACTATCAAAATATTAACTGTAATAATAGCGCGTACAGTCAGTATGTGTAAATAGATACTTTCTTATTTTAAAAGAACGCCGTAATTGTGAAACATTCATCATTACTACGATTTGTACAGGTTCGAAGTGGTTGCACACTATTTGGGACTGAATCGAGAATACAGCCAGGTTTCTGGAAAAAAGATACATTGGCCTGGAGGCAGAGAGGGCCCACCACCGGATGTTCCGGAATGTGGATTTTTAGGAAACGATCCAGCTTGCACGTCTAGAACGGAAGCTTACACGTTTGTCGCATACACGAGTTTGGCACTTGCTGTTTTCTTGCTCGCTGCTGTCGCGGCGGCTTGCGTTTTATATCGGTAATTTAATGATCTCTTAATAGTCGAATAGAATTAACAACAGTTTAACCGTTATTCCTACAGTCATTTAAGACTATCCGCGGATTTGAATAATATGTCGTGGAGAGTGAGACCTGAGGAATTACTTCTCGAAGTGGGCAAGCCATTTTCTTCGAAGATCAATTTGCATCAGGCTATATCGGAAGTAAACGTAAGTCAGGAATGATGATTAATGAAAACAAAAATTTTGTTACAAAATTGATAAATTCCTAATGATAGAATTTCGGATTGGAGCAACGTATTCGTCGTGGATCGCAGATAAGCTGCGAATCCTTGCAGCCAACTACTGTCTTCACTACAGTCGGCATTTACAAGGGCGAAAGGGTTGCCATTAAGAAGATTACAAAGAAAAAAGTTGTCGATATTACAAAAAAGTTGTTATGGGAGATTAAACAAGTCCGAGATGTTACTTCCGAGAATACTGTAAGGTATCTGCTCTTTCTTGTGTGTTTCTTCTAATATTTTTTTTTTATAAAAGTGTACATTAACCACTTAATCTGCGATTCCTTTTCTGATGGGGCGTGCAAAGATTCAAAATTAATTCCTGAAATCAAAAGGTTTCACTGATTTCTGATATTTCGTATAACTAAACGTGATATTAATAGTATAGAAATTTCGTGATTGTTTCACGTGATTGATCACGATCGTTTCGTGATTGGGTGATATTGTCGATTTAATAATATTTAAAAGATTTCAAAATTTCCTATACCATTTTTCGCGCTACGAGTCTCACACGTAGTTGTAGGCTAAGGGGTTAAAAAGATATCAAAGTTTAGAAACTTACAAAGAATTATTCGAAACTCGATGGTAATGTTCCTTCCAAAAATAAGTAACTTCCATCAAAAATGTTATTCTTAGAATACCGAAACTTTTCGCATATGTACCGAAACCAACTGCAACCTAGTGGCGAATCATGTAGAAATATTTAGCGACCGATAAGGGTTAATAGTGTAGAAATAATGAGGCCGTTCCGTAATCGGCTAATATTATCAATTTAATAGCTTTTGAAAGACTTCAAAATTTCCTATTCCATTTTCCGTCCTACGAGTTTCACACGTAGTTGTAGGCTAAGGGGTTAAATTATAAACTAAATCCAATGATTATATTGCTGCAGAAGGATTTAATTCCGGAAAAAATAATAATCAATATCGAAAATATTTTTGAAACTTCTTTTCTGTTAAGATTCATTGGAGCATGCCTCTGTTCACCATCGCCCACTGTATTAATCCTCACCGAATACTGTCCACGAGGGTCCCTGAAGGACGTCCTCGAGAACGAAGCTATTAAATTGGATTGGAATTTTCGAATGTCTTTGATCCACGACATCGTCAAGGTAGAGCAGGTGCAGAGGTTGCAATATTCATTCAACTTTATTTCTTTTAGCATCATAATTTCATTTTGCTATCATACTGTGACATACACGATGCGAAAGTTGTTATAGGTAATCCCCTTAAAATGAAGGAATTCATCAGATATTATATTGGGCTGTAATATAGATTCATTCGGTTAAATTAAATAGATTATTTTTTCATTCCTTCTGTCTATACTGCATTGAATTATTTGTTAGCAATTGTCATCATTACTGACACAAAAGAACCATTGTAAAGTCAATTAATTAATCTCTTTGCAGTACGCATTGTTTTTCAAGTTGTTCAACGTAAAATTAATTTCGTGAAATTTTCTACATGCAGTGACTCAGTATAAAGTAGTTAGCACTGACAGATATTTAGATGGAGATACAAGTGATTTATATAATTGCATCGCTGATTTGAAAATCTCCTAGAGCAGGAGGTTTTAGGTAAAATTACCGTAGCAGTCGAAGGCGAAAAAATATAAAACACATGAAATCAGTGTCAAATTGTACAGTTGAAATTAAATCGATAGAAAATTAACTACGAGAAAAATTAATAGGCCTACAAAGAATCGGTACAATTTAAGTAGAAAATATAATTCTTCTATGTGCAGAAAGTTTTTACGAAAATACTAATTCTTCGTCATTACGAAGTTTCTTTTTTTACTTTTACGAGTTATTTCTAAGTTGAATTCGTTGCATACTTTGGCCTTTAAAGCATTGAAATTCGAAGCAATTATTATTTGCATGCAAAATACAGCCACCAGTGGAAAGTACTATCATGCTAATTTGAGTTATTTGATAAGAAATCAGAACAAATAATTGTACCGTAATCATTTTAATAAATTGATTAATCCTGTCTTTCTTTGTAGGGAATGTCGTACCTCCATGCGAGTGAAGTTTCAGCACACGGTAAGCTTCGATCTTGCAATTGCCTGATCGACGGTCGTTTTGTACTCAAGATATCGGATTTTGGTCTTAAAACTCTCACCACACCCTCTGACTTGATAATGGACGACAATTATTATAACAGTAAGATCTAAGACGTATTACTTCTTGAAAAATAACGTTAGACAGTTCTTGACAAAGAAATTCTTTAGAACTAAATTGAATAACTTTGTAAAACTGTCTTATTCTATGTCAGATAATTATTTCACAATTAGACAAAGTTTGGAGGAAATGCATGTTGGCACATTTTGTCTCGAGTACCATTCGCAAACTGAGTTTTCTAATTTTATTACATTTTTTCTTAGAATATATAATTTTAACTTATCAATAATGTGTTCTTATAATTTTGTCAAATATTACTGAAATAAGCAACATGGAACTTCCAAAGATTTTCTATCATTATGTTGCAAAAGTAAATAGTAATATGCAGGCAGTCCTAGAATTATAAGTAACTTAAACTCAAAGATTTTCAAATTTAAAAATTTTCAGATTATGCCGAAAAACTTGCGGCATTTCTCAAGTAACGCATCATTTGAGCTACATACTTTTTAACTTATTATTTCCTATTTCAGAAAATTTGAAAATAACTTGATCCTAAGTAATATTCTTCTTTTTTGAAGGCAATAAGTATTTCCTTGCTTCTTAAATACGGAACACAATCCATTTGTTTTGCACTGACTCTAAATCTCGAATAAAACGAGTGAGTCTCAACCGGAACCAATTCACCGTGTAATTTGAACTTTACTTCTATTTCCAAGGACGTATAATATTCTGTACAAGTCTTAAAGTTATCTTAAGTTATTTTTTACTTGTCTGTAACAACCGTCTAAACATCTCTCTTAGATTTTTCGACGCAACTATTCTGCTTCAAGCCCAACTAAAAATTTTCCATATAAACATCACTGGATGTACCAAAATAGTCACACTTAATTTGTTAAAAAAAATCCGTAAAGTTTGTAACGATGTTATTAATATGCTCATCTATGTTTACCATGCAAAAACTCTATCAGCCAAATGCATCTATCACTTTCCCCATCTGTTCCATTTCTTCCGCCACATTCAATTCACTACTACATCTAATTTATTGTCAGCTAATTATTGCCAATTTAATTGCCAGTTAATAATATAAATAATAGTTCTAGCGTTGGCGAAAGCAACAACAAATTAACGATTCGTATAATTCATTATTTTCAGAATTACTTTGGGTCGCGCCAGAACTTCTACCGGTGACTGTGACGCCTGGTAGCGCTGCAACGCAGAAAGGCGATGTTTATAGTTTTGCTATTATCCTAGAAGAAATTGTCGTTCGTGGTGGCCCCTACGAGGTTGCCAAAGCATTCATGATATCCCAGGAGGTATGTATTATGCGCTTCTGGAAACATTTCCCGCGCGAGGAATTCAAAAGATATGCGAATGAGATAGGTCAAAGTAGAAAGAACATAACTCTTATAACAGTATGATGGGTGAAGATGTAAGCCTTACATGTCTTTACTGACAAATTAACACCAAGCTTAATTAAGTAATCAAAATAATGTTTACGAAATTTTCGGCAAAACGATCGCCGTGGCAATAATATATTCTTTAAAGCAAGGGCTGAAGTTCTGATGTCGCTGAATTTTTTAATTATTTGTGCTGGGAAGTAATTTATATCGCCTGAGACTTAAATTTTAAGACATATCTGAGAATACTTGCGATGTGGTGCGATCTTAAACTGTTCCTTGACAAATAACCTCAGTCAACGAAATTGACATTCCTTCATTTACCATCCTCGAACGCGTACTGAACTTACTGACAAACATTTCATAATTTCCTCGCTGAAGGTCACGTGAAGGTCAACGTATTGGACCTATTCGTTTTTTTATAAACTATAAGACTGTTGTAGTGAAAATATGCAGTCCCGTTTTAAAATAAATGGAAACGGCTTCGAAATTTCGAGAAAAAAATTTCTCCCTTTAATATTTTTTTGTATCATATAAAACAAGCGATATATTTAAGATGGTCAAGTTGGGTTAAAGACCGTGTATAAAAAGACTCAAATAACGTGTAGAGATTCCAATGTACATCATATATTCATATAACAAAAGTATAATAATTTTGAAGTCTGTGGTGTACAATAATGTTAACGTAATTAAAAACATATTTTTTAATACTGGAACTACCGGTATTATATCTATTATATAGTTAAATATCTTGAATAAATACTTCAGAAAAAGAGACAAATGGTGAAAATATGTTAACTTAAGTTTTCCAAAATGGAAGTGGAATATTTCTTGCACGGTCTGCTTAATAAATTATATAATTTCTCAAAAATATTAAAAACCGGCCGTTCGACCTACCTTTTTTGTGTAAAGGTGTTATTTCAATTTCATTTACATAATTTACGGAGTGAACCCTTTGAAGATTTTACTTTAAGTAAGAAATAAAGTACATAAAAAAAGGAAAAGGTATATGAAAATACACATAAATAAAAAAACGTTTAACTGTTAACTAATAAACACTAATAATATGACAAAAAAGAGATCAAAATGAGCTTTACTCACGAAAAAATTATGGAATTTTATTTCGAAGATCGTTAGCCGAGTTGCAGCATCGGAGAATCCACCTTTCAGACCGGAAGTCACCCCGAAGGATTGTCCGCCGGATATACTGTCGCTAATGGAAAAATGTTGGCACGAAGTGCCCGAAGAACGACCAACCTTCCACGCGATTCGTGGAACAATACGTGGAATTATGAAGTAAGACTCCGTGAAGCGGTACAATGAGCAAATTGGCAACTGTGGAACTCATGAAATTCTAGTTGAGAAATTCTTTTGAGGAATAAATAATCAATGAAATACTATTCGTAAAAAGAAACACTTTAAAGTTGTTACATTAAGTTTGATAATAAATTACAAGTGAAGGCGGCCAAAAATGAAAAGGATTTGAGAGCGAAAAATAGTAAATTCAAAATGGCGAAAAAATTAATCTTTTGTAAATCAGTTATAAAATTTGGAAAAGATCTGAATAGTGAAAAAAAAAGATTAATTGATAAAGTTGACAGTTCGATATGTAAAAGGTATCATGAAAGAAAATATATTTAGATGTGTTTTAGGGGTTACTGTGAGAATCTAATGGACGATTTATTAAGACGAATGGAACAATATGCGAACAATTTGGAGGCTCTGGTCGAAGAGAAAACGGAGCAATTAAGTTTAGAGAAACGGCGAAGCGAAGAGCTACTTTATCAAGTACTTCCGAGGTAACGATGCGTAAAGTTCGTTAATTTTCACTGAAACATAAATCAAATGAATTTTACAGACAAGTTGCGTGTCAATTAATGGCTGGAGAATTGGTACAACCGGAACAATTTGAATGCGTGACGATTTATTTCAGCGATATCGTGGGTTTTACGGCCCTTTGCGCGCAAAGTACGCCCATGGAAGTTGTCGATTTTCTTAATGATCTTTACAGTACCTTTGATCGAATCATTGAATTTTATGATGTTTACAAGGTATGCTTCGTTCTCTGATACTAATATATCCCATAAATGATGCCATGTAAATTTCAAATAAATTAATGTATGCGAATATATATAAAATAAATAACGATACATCAAATAAATAACAAAAAATTTACATGTCATTTTTAAACTCATATGGGAACTTTTTAAACATGTTATCATAACTATGACTTCAGCCCTTCTCTTATTGTAGATATATTTATACTTTTCCTTTTCATCTCGAAAACTGAACTGTTATATAGAAATTATTGCAAAAACATAGATTCAAGTTTGAAATATATCATCAAGTACATATAAAAGCCTGTAACAAAATAATTGAAACATCTTTAAACAATTGAATTGTCAAGCAGTTGTAATAAACTCAACTTATTAAATTTCAATTTCGGTCTATGTTTATTTTCACCCTTTATGGGCCCTAAAATTCTACTCATCAAAGTCAAATTTTTAACTTTGCCAAATATTGTAAGTTATCTTCTGTACAAGTCAATGTTTAAGAATCAGGTGTATTCTATTATTTAAAATTGTACTTTTAAACACAATTAATGTAAAATATTAATGTATTATAAAAGTGATATTTGGATACCACGAAAAATTCGGACTATAGAGGGTTAAGTAAAGATTCAATGGCGGATTACTGTAAGAGAAGGTGTAATAGTAAATTAAATTTCATTTTTCAGCATATCGAATCGCGTTACACGTATGAAATAATGGGAAAGTTACATTTTATATATTCTATATTAATATACAGGTCGAAACGATAGGAGATGCGTACATGGTGGTATCCGGTCTCCCAGAAAGAAATAGCGACGAACATGCAAGAGAAATCGGTTTAATGGCACTGGCAATTTTGGACGCTGTTCGTTCTTTCACTATAATGCACAAGCAAAATGCTCAGCTCAGTATTAGAATCGGAATACACAGTGGTCCTGTTTGTGCCGGTGTAGTAGGTCAAAAGATGCCCCACTATTGTCTGTTTGGTGACACTGTAAATACGGCGTCCAGAATGGAATCTTCAGGACTTCGTAAGCTGCTATTTATAATTTTTATTATATATATATATACGATAGAATACAACATTTAAATAAAAATTTGTATACAGCCCTTCGTATACACGTTTCTGAAGCAACAAAAAATATCCTGGATAAATTTGGCACTTTTGACCTCGAGCTGAGAGGCGAGGTAGAATTAAAAGGGAAAGGAAGGGTTACGTCTTATTGGTTGAAGGGGTGTTCAGAACCAGATCCGAGACCACCGACTCCGAAATACCGCAAACATAGCATAAGTATACCAGAAAATAATTTAAATCCTCTAATCTTTCCACTAAATAATACTAGCGGTCCGAAGCCTAGCAACAATACGTTTATTAATTTATCCGAGTTACAGTAGAAATTAATTTATTGGAGGCTTTTCAATTTCACATTTATGTTTGCGTCTAATTGTATATCATTGAGTTTTAGTCATTTAAGATAGGATAGATATAATTATAATAAATTTATTTAAATTTCTTCTATTACAATATGTCAATTTAGGATTTTACATCGATAACATTTAATTTATATAAATAGGAGAATCTGTAATAGGCTTTTGTCGGCAGGCATGTGCATTAAATTGATTTTCATTATTTCAAAATGTCATAATTTTGTGCCACCTACAATTCATTTACGAATGCAATTTAACACACTTGTCTAGCAACTGTCTACATAAAGCATTGTATTTTTGTTTTGTTTGCAATTAGCAAAATTTCCTAACAAAATTTAACTAAAATAATTTTCTGTGATATTTTGCATACAAGTTTTTCAATACGTTGTATTATTACGTTTTGCTTTAACACGATTTATCTTTTGCAACGTATATCTGGATATACTACAGCAGTATTAGCATCTTCAGTTTTATTATCATTATGATATTACTACGATAATTGGTTATAAATCTTTGCGATCTATATTTTATTAGCATTAAATCTAAAAGGTCGTGTCAATAATTTGTTTTTCATAAAATCTTGACAACAATAATTAATGTGTTAAGCTACTTGGATGCCAGGAACATTATTAGCCTAAAACGAACAAATATTTTGTAAATGCGCTACAATACATATTTTAATAAATTTTTTGACGTAAATTTATCTTTCTATTCGTTCAGAAGTGTTATATATCCTCACCTGAAACTTATAGCTTTCGCAGCAAGGAGTCTATTGCACTCTGCCGTGTCAGGTAATGGTAATGGTAAATACGGACTTTCATTATCTTGATCAGTAAATTCAAATCTATGAATTCTTGGTTGTACTTTCATATCACCGAAAGGTCCTTTCAAGATCAAATAATGAAGCGGTAGTGGGTAGGTAGTTTTAGTTTTTAAAATCAGCTATAAAAAGTATTAATAAACAATGACTCTTCCGTTCATATTTGTTAAATATTTGTATCAAGATTTATGAATGTATATTTCAATATATTATAACATACTTGATAAGTCATATCTCTCTCTGAACTTTGAGTAGGATCACGTTGACTATTGTTAATTCTTGCCTTTACTACCCACTGATTATTGAATGCCGTAAAACGAGATGTTTCGTAAAAGAGCTTATGAACGAACTCGTCTGTACGATACGGCTTCATCTGTAAATCTATAAATGATGAAATTCTACAGATAATTTATATTCTTTGTATCTGATACTATAAAATGTTTTCAAAATGCATGTAACAACTGATGATTTAATGTTCAAAATACTCCCAATATTAGAATCTAGATAAAAGGACATTTAGTAGTTAATTAAATTATCTGATGTAATGGTTCCTGCTGCTGCTAAATTAGAAAAAAGACAAAAGTATACATCTTTACAATTAAATGATAGAATTTTTGTCAATTATAATGCAACATGTTAGTAACATCGAAATAAAGTTTTAAATGCTTTAATATACAACGAAATTGCCATACGGACCGTTGAACGTGATTTTCTCGTAGGACAAAAGGTCAAAGACATTGTCATACAGTCTACGTTCTTCCAATGTACGAGCGTCGATATCACGAAGAGCTTCCATTACGTCTAGTCCTGTACGATGAGGATGGACGCAATGTGCTTCATGCTCTGGACGTTCGTGATTAGGGCCTCGCCAAGGACAGCCAATTCTACTGTACTTGCAACTTGATATCCTGCATAAGAGAGTACATGATGAAGTAAAGTTCAATTTTAACAATTAAAAGAACTATTGTTTTTAATAGTTTACTTTACCTTTCCTCACACATTGTTTCTTCATGGCGTTCCAAGGAGTTTCGTGGAAACTCCTTAGCACAATATTGACATTCGGCTGGTAGTTCAGACACAGCTTTTTCAACTGCCAAGTTTCGAGATGCAGATGTTTTGCTGATTTCAATTCTGCAGTTAGGACATGTTGCCAGCTCATCTCGCAGTCTGGCATCTGCGAGGACATGAGTGAAGCAACCAGCACACATCAAGTGTCCATTTGTGCACTGTGAACATTGTTGCGGTATGTATTACTAATATTCTCATCTCTAAAATATATAAAGTAGAGGAGATAATCCTAATTATTGAGAATTCCGTACATCTGACATAAGATTTATTATCAAGTATGCACAGCTACATGCAAGCAATGTTTAAATTCGTAGCATACTGAAATAATTCAAAGTTAAAAAATATTTTTTGTACTTTAAAAGAAGCAACTATTTTATATTGCATTAGCTGTCCATACTACATTTTTCCTTTTACGTATATACAATCCTCGCAACGAAATTAACTGAACTAGAGTAACAAAACTAGTGCCGTGTATATTACCATGATTTTGATGTTTTTAAACCTGAAACACAAAATCGCAGTAGTGCTATTAATAATTCAAGTAATTATTCGGGACTCTATAACATTTATAACAACATGAATATCACCAAAAGCAACCATCATTAATGCTGCCAATATTGATAATAGAAAGGAAGAGAAGAGGACAATGACGCACAGGATTAGTGAAAAGGGGTGTCATATGCGAAATAACTAACTAATAACCTTTGAGAATATTTATTTTGTTTAATACTTTTCAACTACACATATTGTACAAATTTATCGAAAATACACTTTCTCTCTCTCACTCTCACTCTCTCGCTATTAATTATAATTGATAAACATCGATTTCGCATGGGTCTACAATAACTTCTTCTAGTAGCTAGTTTTGGTGTATTTCCTTCGTCCTGATTACCTCTTATAGTAAATATTATACTTTGTAATAGCAAAATATTATTATGTTATATGTTAAAGGCTGTAGAGAACTGCTGGCTTAATTAATTTTCTAATTTCCTATTTGAATGTATTGTGATACTAAGGATGAAATTAAATTCCAAGTGATGTATGCTTACAAAAATTAAATAATTTATGTGTAGCAAAGGTGATTAACAGCATTGATGACTTCACAAATGCATGAATACAATGATCGGATCTTTCTATGGTAGTAGAGAAAAATAATTATATCACATATATAATTGCGTGTTGACTAATCTTATATGTACACGTTATTTCTGCTATGGTGAGGATAAACGCAATATTCTAGTTATTGTTGTACATAAAAGCACTGAATGTAGAATGCTTTATACATACTTCTGTTAATAGTATTTTGGAATAAAATAATTCTAAACAAAATATAACAATATAGATGGATATTGGGAAGCTATGAATAATTCAGTAATGAAGGAGAAGTTTTTGAAAATAAAAAGTGCCAAAAATTCAGGTTACTTCTCAGGCATGCGTACATACAATAATATTATTTGATACACCATTCTGTGTTTCTCACATAACTTCAGAATTTACATCAACGTTGGGTAAAGTCAGGATTACTTCACAAGCATGCATATTTATTTACTCAATAATTCTTTTTTTATTCAAATCATTCATTTTGAAGAAAATAAACTTTAGAAATCAAATATTGATGTATAATCGTGATACGAGAGCTCAGTTAAATCCCATATTGAAATAAAATGTATATAGTGATTATTCTTTCCCATTAAAAATTATATGCTTACAAGTTTATGGGAACATTAGAAAAACAAACGAATTTTTCTTAATTACCTATTATTTTATTGTATGTTTCACTTTAGAACGTTCAATGTCTTTTTTATTAAAACAAATATGCATCTACCTACCTGTATTCATCATTATTGTCTTAAAGGAGACATGGCCATCATTTTTACTTTAATGAAACAATAGTTAAAGTAACAAAAACTTATATTCTCTTAACAACAGAAAAAAAGAAACATTTTTTATAATTCGAAATATTATTAACCAAAACAGTCATGATGACTTTATTTGTCATTTTTGTTGTCATCCTTTATCTTGACAAGAATGAAACACTCCATTTTGAAAGATAAACTACAAGTTCATTACAATTATCGTAACTAAAAGAAAATAAGAAATATGGACAGAGTGAGAGAGAAAGAATTTAATATAGGAATAAAATAAATGTTAAATAAGTGTCCTTCAGATGACTAAAAATTACTGAAATGAATAATAATAAAATGGTTGAAATCAATGAGAAAGTACATTTTAACAGGAAAATTTCACCGATGGTAAATACCGTTACAGCATGCAATAAAGAATCATTAATGCCCATTCTTCTGTCAGGAATTTTTGTCAATGTCCTACAACTTTCTCAGTGGTTCTTTTAATGTAAAAAAAAACACCAATTTGGATAAAAACTGATAACAGGATCATACATAAGATATATAAGGGTGCAAGCAGCATTAATAATTCTTACTGCATATCACCGTATATAGAACCAACACTGGGAAACATTTTTCCATACACATTTCAACAGGAAAATATTAATGGTATCATATATATGCATAATTAAGAACAATGAAAAAATTTGGCTGACATGAATGTCGATATCTCTATCATGATACAGGATGTATAATAGAGTAAGGATAAAAGAAAAAATTATTGATCTATATTTTATATATATAGATGTGTATATATATATATATGTATATATATACCGTAACGGAGAACAAGAAGTTACTCATCGGTCCGGTGAAAATGTCGGGTGGAAACAAGCGATTTGCCATAATAGAGATCGATGTTGAAGAGAAGATACAGAACCGATCGAATACTCGTCAATTTCCAGGTTGACATCGTATATTGAAAGACTTCAGAAAAAATGTTAACACGTAGCATTAGAGACTTACCTGATAGACGGCTGCTCTGGGCAAATCAAGACAAACTGCGCAGCAGAGGATGCCACCCAGGCGATGCTCCAATTTCTGCTCAGTCTTCCCATCGCCTCGTAACACTTTACGGCGTTTTTTGTCAGGCTCGAGGAAGTCTTCGATTTTTTCGAGGTCGTCGCGAATTGGAGTAGCCGAAACGGCTTGCTCCGAAACGCTGCTCGACGAGGCAGGCTCGTTGCTCGGGTCCGCCATATTGATTGTTTTGATTTTTCCTCCGGACGACCGTGAGAAATGCGCAGATGTCAAACGCGACTACGTAACTCTCCTGGAGAACGACGACACCGACCGAATATGTTCTTTTATTCCTTCATCAGCTATTCGAGCTTTCCTTCTATATATCTATATGAAATTTTTTAATTTCATTCAGCTTGTATTTTAATCTATAATGATTACATATTTTTTATGCTCGATTATTTCGTCCTAATGAAACTATTCTAAAAATATTGTACCGATGACGCTTACTGCTCTAATAATGACTGCGGATACGATTAAACGTTTCTTATATGAAATACGATGGTTAACAATAAATAAAAGATTAGAAAAAGTACTATTATGTGGAAAAAAAATAATGTATTCATATTTTTATAAGAACACTTTGTAAGTCCTTTTATAAATCACGCTGATCGTACGTGTTAAAGGTCTTTAACTGCAACAAGTCATTGCGCACTTACAGAGTTATCTGAAATGCGAAGTTTCGTTTATGCGCAAAATAAATCTAAGAAAAATATAAACGTCCATTTAAATGATGATAAGTGAATAATTTTGCTGGTATCACATATTATTATGAAGGTCATCGTTCTATATGCATGTAATCGTTATGTTTACAAGGTCTTGTTTACAATTTTATTAACGCGTTAAAAATACGATGTATTTTTGTAAAAATACATGGATTATGTATACTCAAGCTATATTAATCGTATTAACAGTTTACACGCAAATTAGATGCGGCGTTAGAACAAATACTGGATAGTTTCTTATTAAAGAATTAAATATAAGAATATGCTAGTTGATAAGTGTTAATTAGTTATGCTGATTTATTTGCGAAAGATATATGCAAAAAATGTATATTTAATTATAATTGTAGAAGGTGTAATGACATACCTTTTCGGCCTTATAAATGATCACTGTTTCTCCTTGATACCTTTCCTATTCGTCGAACAAAAATGGTTAAACATCTTTAACGTCGTTTCATTTACTTGTCTGCCATCTATGGATGTTATAATTAACTATACAACGCAAGTTTAATAACAAATTAAATATGACCGCGATTTCGACAGGTTGAAGAAAAATAAAATTTGATGTAGCCAGCTGCATTCATGTGCTTAATCTGTAAACAGAAACTTCATAATGCGTCAAATTAATTATGTACTAGTTTCGTGCAAGGTGGAGTGTCCACTGCTGCACATAATTTTTGAACGAAATTTCGAAATTGCAACGATACAGATATTTATCGTTTTTCTTTGCCAATAGGATATTGAAAACATTTGTATAAATAATTATTAATGGGCACGGGAACTTTACTTATAAAATAGTACTTTCTAAAGAATGTTTTAAAGATATTAAATATCTTAGCTGGTTGTATTCAGTCTATATTTTTACAATGCCGAAGAATAGCCATAACTTATTAAGTTTTCAAGCAGCGAATTAATTGTTTAAGTATTGAATTATCTTTTATTTTCACTACCTTAACTTTTCAAGTTATACTGAAAATAACAAACTTCTAAATTAAAAGAATAGCCGCACTTTCAGCATATATAATTGTTAAGAAATACTCTTTTTACGATTTATTTTTGTTACTATGATATTTGATTAAACCGTCCGTGGATACTGTCACTGTAAAAACAAAGTTTTACTTCTAATAGAACTCCATAAAGAAATATTTCAAAATCCTCTTAAAACGATTCAAAGTGTATTTGTAAAACAGAAAAACACATTGATAAGTTTGAAGATCTTTTATTAGTTCGTCTCGTTCTTTACTCAAACGCATTTCTTTTTATAAATTCGCAAATTTAATGTATTCCTTATGTAACCCGTATCAATATCATTTTTGTTTATTTCTTTCAGTAAATACATATCTCACTTCTTGTTAGAATGGACGAACGCTTGTTTACATATTATAGTCGTAGTGGCTAGAATTTATTAATCTGTAACTACACGCAAACATTACAGTAATTTTCGATCACGTATTTTCGAACAACCTTACACACATATATACATTTTCCAACAGTACACGAATACATAAGTTGAACAGGACACATAAATCAAAATACATTTTTTCGTCGCTTGACTTACTTAACACATTATATAAATGTAATGAAGATACTGGGGTTTTTGTTCTGAAAGAAATCATACGTAGAATTATGACGAAAAAATAAAGACTTAAGTTATTAGATAGTAATACAGACCAAAAGCAATGTAATAAAATAAAATTGGGATACAATGTATTATGCAATAGAATTTGATATATTCCTGACAAAACTTCTGCGCTGCATTCTCTGAAATTGCTAAATTTTCAAAGGAATTTATTAGTTCAAGCTACTTATATCAACACAGAAAGTATATTTATCATAATTTTTTACGTCCTTTGTGTGCATGTGGTAACAAAGTTACGAATACTCGACATACTATATAAAGAATAGGTAAATGAAAAGAACTCCGAATCTGGATTTCTAGAATGTGCAAGAATTTATATAACTTTCGAGATCGACCGAATTCTTGAGAAGGTAGTAATGTCGCGCTATAAATAGTAGAAGAGTACAAAATTTTATTCTAATCACACGCATACATTGTCCTAAATGTTTCTGAAACTTCGACAACTCAAAGAAACGGGTAAACGTGTTGGGATTTTGTACTTTTAACGACGGTATATTTGAAATTCTCAGGTAATTGTATAGCCTTTACCACTTTCTAAAACTTGGCATATTCAGCTTCTTGAAATCTATTTAAAATACGTCGTATTTAATCTAATGTTAACGTAAGTTGACGTACAAATTATTGCTCATTATATAAATAGCTTCCCTAGGTCATGTTCGGTCACAGACTGTTTGTCAGAATAATCAAATCACAAATCCTTCAGGATTATTCTGTACATGAGAATGACATGAGCCAGGGCATAAATATTTACCTTTTTATATACATAGAATTACAACATAATTAATTTATTAATATTTACAAATACACAATTTTTCTTGCATCGTGTACAATGTTCCATTCCTTTAATGTACATCCGAACATCTTCGCAAAATATTTGCGAACTGTCACGCAAGATTTATTCACTCCGGATTTACACTCAAACGTTTTGGCTTAGACGCTGATGCTTTCTTCACAGGTGCTTCCTCCAGAACTGTAAAGTACGAAAAGATTCCACGTTCATTCCGACACATTTACTTTACCATCAGAAAGATGTTTTTTCTTTTAACCGTTTGTACTCTGAATTGTATTGTCATTTTGTTACCAGTAGCTCCGAACGTTTCTAAGTGTTTTGTTTGAAATTTACTTGAACTGAAAAATAGAGCAATTTAAATAAATAAAGAGAGAACTAAATTCAATTGAATACCTGTCTTATCTGCATTATTGCTGTATCTCGTAATTTGTAAGTGCACCATATCTCTTGAAAAAATTTCTAGGATGCAAACCTGATTTTCTTTCGCACGTTAACGTCTATTGATTTGGACTTGAAAAAATGTCAAGTGAGACTTGAGAAAGAAGTTCCTGAGATAGAAACTAATGTCAAGTTACACTCGACATGGGGGCGCAGAGGGTTAATCATTACTATATCTTTTTATCTACTGATATCTACTTTATCACAATGCATGTTACAGTATTGAATTCACTGAAATTTATCGTTTGATCTTCTTTTATCTCGTAAGTTTCGTATTTTCTGTTACAATCATTTAATCGAAGACTTACAGCGTTAGATGGTGCCAATTTATCAACTCATATATTGCGTGACGAAAGTGTTACAAATTTGATTATGAACAGAAAGTTTAATATGTAATATGTAACAAAACTAATAATGAAAAATAAATAATAAGAAAGTGAATCATATACCAGAAATCTCACGTTCCGTCGTTGCATCTCTATGTATCCCTTCCTCTATTCCTTTTCCTTTATTAAGTTCTTGACTCTGGATATCCGGCATAGCAGCGACCAGAAAGTCCGTAGAATTTTTTAAATTATTATACAGCTGTTCCAAATGTTTCACCTTCTCATCAAGTTCGACGTCAGTTGTGTGCATCTTGTTTATCTGCAAGATTCGTATAATCAATTAGGGAAAGCATTTTTCAATAATCTGAAGCTCCCATACGGTAAAGAAAATTAATTGTGGCATATATAGGTAGAAAAAGATAGAAGTTAAGCTTCTGCTATAAAAGAGAGTGGATCAAATAAAGAAATATGAAATAAAGAAGATAAAGAAAATAAATTGTAATATTTACGAATTTTCTAATTCATTAAATATTTCAATATTGATGTTAAAAAGGTAAAATTCTGCTTACTATGTGGCTACTTGTGTTTTTAAGATATCTGCTTTGTGAAAATGTGATTTTAATAGAAAAAACTTCACTTAAGTAAAAGTGATGGACCTTGTTAAAAATCGGTGGCGTACAATGTGTTAAATGATCTACCCACTGATTTTTATAAATTCATTTTTTATATTATAAAGAAGAGCAATTAAAGTACAGTCGACCCCCGGTAATCCGGCCCCTGTCTAATCCGTCACCCTTTGTAGTCCGACATGCCTATAACATGTAGGTACAGTCGAGTTGCGTTATGAACTCTGCCGCGAGGGGTGTGTGTGTGTGTGTGTGTGTGTGTGTGTGTGCGCGCGCGCGCGCGCGCGTGTGTGTGTGTAAGTTCAAGAGCATTAATTATGTTAATTTTATAAGAAACCCTAAGCTGTTTATTGTGTTGTTTAATTTACTCAATTTCACATTGTATGATTTAGGTATAGTACATATAAAATCTTATCACTTTGATATATTTGACGGATTACAAGGTACGCTTTTCCAAAAAGTTCCGGACTACAGGCGGCTGTAACAGTACTCTATAGTCCGACAAATTTGATAATCCGACACCGCCTTATAAAACGTTTGTCGGATTACCAAAGGTCGACTGTATTTCTCTCTAATATAATATCTAAATATCTAATTTATACTTCTCCCCTCCCTCTTTTCAAGTGACGCTACTGATTTAGTGACCCACGAGTTAGTATTAAAAAAAATAATAAACAAAATTTGACACACTTCTGAAAAAGATTCGCCATCACTGGTTTAGACTGTTGTCTTTTACGAAATATATGTAATGTAATACGCACCTGATCGTTTGACTTTTGAGCAGACGCTAATATTGTGGTTTGTTCGGATAATTTAGCGTACTCTCTTTGCAAGGATATTACTTCCATACTGACATTTTGCGATGTTTCTTGAAGCCGCACCAATAAATCCTACAAAAAAAGCGAGTTATAATATTCTTTGCAGTACAGTGAATAATAATATCATCATTATTATAACGTCTCAATAATACGTTATTTTTTCATACATACGTGATCTTTTTTCCAATCATCGTAGACCCACTTGATCTCCCTTGATAACGTTTCATTGATGTGTATTAAGCTATTGTTTAAACGTAATATTGCTGCATTAAGTTCGTCAGTCTTTATTTTTGTTTCATTAGTGATCAACATCTGTGGTCGTTGCGTGATGTTCGATATTTCTAACACAGCATGCTGTAAAAAAGGAAATAAATTACTTCCTCAAATTCTACCGTTTATCGCTTTCGCGTTTTTGCTACTTGTTTCATTATCAACCTCAATACTGCTAATATTTTGCAACATCGTCGCCTGGTCCTGTTGTACTCTTGCGTTCGTTTCCTTCAAGGTGTTCACTGTTGCACCTAAATCTTGTATTTTACTTCCAAATGATACGACGCTGTTCGATAGAGCATTTAATTTCTTCGGTAATTTGGCAAGCTCGGGAGTATCATGAACCCATTCCTGTACCTGATGCAGCCCGTGCTGAATTCCTGCTAGCTAGAAAATTACATCAAATTAAAAAAGCTCTTTGACTTTCATATCTTTTTATACACACAGGTGTCCTTTTTTCAAACTGATCGTTAAGGTAGTTCTAGCTGGATTCAGAACTAAAAGTTTCTTTTTTCATTGGAAATGATAAAAATTGCGTAAGAATTAATGCAGGGGCTAACTTCACAGAGGTCATTTCATTCACTTTTTAGACATTAAAAAACATCTTTCTCTATAACTATGAAGTAAAAAATTATGAAAAAATTCAATAATATTCCAAAAGCATCAAATAATACATTACTAATTTTTTATTAGAACCCATCGATTCGTTTTTCCACTAGAAAAATAAAAAAAGACTTTACGGACTCAGTAAAAATTTTTTTCCATAAGGCTCATGTTAAATATGTTGTTTTTAAACACGATTTATTCATAAACCGTGTGGACGAACTCGTTGAGATTCCGGTTATAATTATAAAATATCTAGAAGAATATATTTTCAAAATTTTAAGGAAATCTATCGAAAAATCATAAGTGCCTAGAACTACCTTGAGTCAGACGTTGATTGAATAAAAACAAAATTAATATTTTAACACATTAAGCGCCGGCTTCATTTGCTGGTCTCTGAATAATAAGTAGCTGACAAAAAATATTTGATACCTTATATATTTTCGCAACAATTTTTTTCCCTGACCCAATGACTCTAACACTTTCATAATTCTTTGTAACACGCGAAAGTCTCTAAGGGCGATCATCTTTTGATTTGCGAGGTGTAGAAATATGCACATAAAGAAAAAAAAATCCCGCACTATCGCGAGGCCGGCGCTCAAAGTGTTAAGTACATTATACGTGGATTGATGTATTGGAACAAATAACACTATTCAATAAAGAGTATAGCAGGATAAGTAGTCTCATTTGATAGATAATGCTCAGTGACAATTGTATACAAAATTTTAACCCTGTATCTTTACCAGAACGGTAGTTAAGGGGAAAATTCAAAGAACAGGTTTTTGCCCAATTTTCTCTATTTATTGAGGTGCAAAAAATTCGAAAAAATTCTGACATATTCTACACGCAACCATACATGTTTAAGATTTTTTTCAGATTTTTTCATTGAAGATCCTGAGTGTAAGAAGTGAACAATCTTCGGAGAAAAAATAAAGTTATCTTCGGAAAGAAAGAAACTCTACATTCCTCACAACTGGAAAAGATATTATAATAATAGTATGACCGTTTAGTATTTACCATATATCTTCAAATATCGTAGACCAGATTTATTAATTGTTACAGTGTTTAATAATTCCCGTATGACTAGAAAAAGTCGACTTCGTAAAAATGCAAAAATATAACGTTTCGCGCATTGGCACTTTTTTCAACTTTAACCGTCATTTACAACTATTTAAAACAAACATTTGTAATAATTATACACATTGAAATATTCAGCATGTTTTCCTTTATCTTTCAAGACCGATTTTAACTTTTTAGGGTTTATGGTTTTTGCATAATACCTCATTTTTTTACCAAGATCAGGGGTTTTTACTAAAACTCATTTTTTTTTTTAAACTGAGGGTGATTGAGCAATTCTGTCGGCTGATTCGTGTTTAGGGTGTGCAATTCCACGAGGATCACCCAGTGGATGTTGACGAAAGAAAATCGTGTTGAACAGTCTAATCAGATAAGCTACAAGAGCAACAATTTACAGTAATTATCATTAGCCTTCTGTACTTTTTTTGGTTAGTAAGATATTAATTGGCATAAACAAGCATCGATTTACCTATCTATCACGTTACATTAATATTAACTGTATAAACAATTAAGGTCAGCAACAGACACTCTTTTAATATCTACAACGTAACACTATGTGATCTTATGGTACAGTTTACAATATTAACCCCTTGTAGCCCGTTGTGACATTTCTGTAACAAACTAAAAAAAATCCTAGAAAAGCCATATGGACCATATTTATTCCCTTTGAACTCATTGTATCATTACTGCTACATACCATACTATCGAAATAATACACCACCTTACGCAGAAATGCCGCTAAATAGTATATTACTGCAAATTAGTTTTGATACTCCGGTTTTTATCTATTTTAGAATTTATGATCATGGGTTACAAGGGGTTAATTAATGCTGAAATTACTGGATAATTCATATTTGCAATTCTGATTCCTCTTTGCAATGTTATATTCAATATTTACCTGTAATGTGAAATTATTGATTTGCAGCCTCAGCTCCGATAAATGAGAGAATATGATAGTCTGATTATTCTGTAGATCTCTCGAAAGAGAGTGGCATTTCTGCAAAGCATCGGGAACACCTTCGTTACCGGCGATCACTGTAATACATAAAACATTAACAATCTGGAAAAAAATTACACTAGTTTTCCTTACGATAAATATACCATATCATAGTTTACATAAGATATCAAGCGTATTTGTATTTCGATAAGAATTAGATTCAGCAGAAAAGCTTTAACTTCGCTACAGAATATGTAGAAATTATTACACGTGGGCCGACGTTTATAAAAATGACCCAATTGTCAGACAGAAATTTTACTTATCATTTATTTTTTATTGCAGCAATGAATATTACAGTTTGGTGCAATTACTTCATGGAAATTCTAAACTGAGCCGTTAAACACTTTCAAGGTAGAATTTTTAGTTTGAAATTCTTTATTCTTATACTGAACGATAAGAATAACAAAACGCTATAGAAATAATCAAATCGTAAAAAGTAGTATATAGTCGATAACAAGGAGTCTGAAAGTGTTAACGGAGGTGATAGTCCGTTTGTCTAAAGTATTTTTTTTTAATGTCAACTGCTATGATAATTACACAATCTGAAGATCAATTATTGTAATAATTATCTGCTGTACATAGCAGTATAGTGTTATAAAAATCATACTGCGAAATTATGTTGTCAATTTACATGTCGTTAACACCATTTCTCGAATTAATGTCAACAGTCAACGTAATAATAATCGATACAATAAATCAAAAATGTTAGTAAGGCTTTCAATATGCATTTCTGTATTCTGGAACTAATTATGGGTTGTTGTTTCCGCGAAGTTTTATCAAAGATGTAAATGTAATATCGTTCGTACACTATTGCAATCAATAAAATTGCAATTAATGAAATGAAAACATATTACTATGCTGTTTTTTTCTTTCGTTTCCGTGAAAAAGGAGCGCATGTATACATCATTAACACGTTGAGTGCTACGTCAGTCCCTGGGGACTGACAGTGAACTTTCCGTTCAGGCGGCCTCAGTCTCTAGGGATTGACAGCGAATTTTTCATTTGGTCGACATCGGTGCGTGATACCGGCAATGTCAAGAGTTAAATTATTAATGACAATTAAAAATTTTATGTTAAAATTTAGTGCAGATTATTAAAATATTTTAAGCAAAGGTGCGGTTGAGATTTGCACATATTACACTAACATCTTGTAAGTAAAAACTTATTTTGTGGGTCTTCTGGTGAACTTACATCCGAATGTTTTTGTGTTTGTACTATAACATTTAGTATTTCCAAACTTTATGCCTATTTTTTTCTTTCTTTCGAAATTTGTGAATACCTTACGCGCTGCCGTCTAACAAGGAGAACGCAAGGCCTTCGGGTCACCGATTTTATTGAAATTTTACATACTCGTAGAGTAAGTCGTTCTGATTAAGAATATACCCTATTATAGGGTCAGACGGACAATAGTTTTTAAGATATTTGTAATGAAAGTTTCATTGGCATTCTTATCAAAAACTGTTGAATGCAGTACCAATATCTACCGTGGCACAATATCTCATGAATATTTACTTTACATTTTTTAAATATCTACTTTATATCTGAATCTTTAATTAACTATTATGTTTTTATACTAAAAATGGAACTTTAATTATAAATATCTTAAAAACTATTGACTGTCTGCCCCTATAACAGGGTATATTCATAATCAGAACGACTTACTCTACAAGTATATAAAATTTCAATAAAATCGGTGAACCGAAGGCCTTGCGTTCTCCTTGTAAGTGGAAACTATAGCAAGATCGTCGCCGCACTCAACGTGTTAATTAACACTATCGAGTTTTGTATTAAAATTAAAGAACGATAGGAATCATTCAGTTTTTAATCTTTTTTTTAACTATTCACACCATGTAAATAGTCCTGGAGTGGTTGGTAGCCCATAGTAAAAATTACTTGCAGGCTACAGTGTTAATGATAATAGATTTAACACTAGAACGACCGACGTTAAATCCATTACATTTAAATATATTAAATAAGAACTTTGGGAGAAGAGTTATCAAGGGGTGGAAAATATGATCGGCTTGGTAATCTGTGTTTTATAAGATCAATTTAGAATTTCTAGTCTCAGACTCTCCTGTAAACTTAGGGAATTTTTGGAAAAAGATGTGATCAACCCGGGTAAAAATAAAAAACTGAAAATAGACTGAAAATTCGAGTAATTTTTCTATATTAATATACAGTCGGAAACTTAACTTAAAGAGAACTGAAAATATCCAGAAACTAAACTAAAATCTACTCGTAAATTAAGCACTGTATTCAGAAGGAAAACAGGCTGAAATAAATATTGTATCACATATAATCAGTCTGCTTTCCGATCGAGCTGCATCAGCGTAAAATTTTCAGTCTGACTTCAGTCTCGGCTTCAATTGAAAAATTCTTCCGTCTTGTTTCAGTCTTAATTCCGTTTGAACTTTCTCAATAGCACATGTCTTCAGTACATTTTCAGTGGCAATTATTTGTTTCGTCTTATTTCCGTTCGAAATCCGTCTAAAATCCTATTTTAACTCTGATTTCAGTTTTTTTTTCCGTCTTTTATTTTTACTCGGCCATATCATTTTGACTTGTTCGGTCGTTCTAGTGTTATGTTTATAGATCTGTGTTAAAACAGAGAATAAGGACAAAATTACACGTTAAAACTCCAAAAATAAAAGATATCGCATCTGCCATATGATCAATTAACATAGCGACGTTCTATGTTAAAATAAATCTTCCTATTAATAAGCTAGACATTATTACACGTGTGTGTTTCAGCTATTCCCCATCGATAGAGAAAAAAGTTAAAGCGCACGCTATATATTCTCTCTTGGAGAGAAATAATCTCGGGTATCTCGATGAAATACCTTGGTCCAATTCGGTCCGAAGAGCAGTAAGTTGCTGACGTACGTCGATGAAAAGCCAAATTAAACTAGTTGTTGCTAATACAGAGGCACAAGCCAGAAAGGCACTACAAGCTTTAAGAAATCCGGGACAAGCTCGGCTCCTTCTGCCTCTGCATTTCCGACCACTTCTGGCTGAAATATTCCAATATTCCGATCGCTCGTCGCTACTATCTGTTAGCAGCTCCTAGAAAGTATGTAGTGTGCGATCAATCTTCGATTTATTTTCCTTCGCCTTGAATTTTCGAGTTATATTGCACCACTATTAACCCTTTCGATACGAGTATCGAAGCCTAGATGTATTCGAGTGATGTTTATAATTATTATAAACAGTTATAATAAAAGACTGATATAATAATTTTAACACGGTATTGTGTGTTATATATTAGGGTTATCGAAAAGTAATAAAAAATGGAGAAGTGAAAACGTAATTGAAAACGTTTTTCAACAAAAAAATCGAAGGACTTTTTGAAAAAGAGAATCAAACAACTACTTTTGCGCTGGCAAAAAATGTTAGCAAATTGTGGGAATTATTTTGTTAATTAGTATTTAAGATTTCTTTAATAAATACATTTTTTTCGCCCACAAAAACAAATTTTGATTACTTTTCGGTACCCCTAATAATTCTCTGTAAAAGTGTTTTTGAGCGGATACGTGATTCAGAAAAAGCAGTTGCACTCATTCCTTTTGCAGTTGACGATAACTGATAAGATTTACTATTTCCTGAATAATAGTTTGTCGAAGAATGTCTTGGTAATAATAACAAATATGTTAATTATATTTGATTTGAGAAAGTTACGAAGGATCCAAAAAATTTGAAAAGATCATAGCGTAAGAAATGAAACTAAAAGTTTGTAAAACACTGCTTTAGAAAATGAAAAATATGCAAATGCACACAAAGTTACACGTGTAAAATCCAATAATGGATTTTGCAGGATTTGTCAGGATGTAATGGTGAAATTAACTTGCGATTTTTAACACATTGCAAGCCGGTCCCGTGATAAAGCGGGATTTCAAATAAATGATCTTAGATTTTACTGATTAATATTAGTCATATTATTGTGTCTTCAGAAAGACACTAAAGTGAACCAAAAAGGAGGTGTTATTTCCTTCAAATTGTGTATTCTTTAATGCACTTAAATTTGATATTGAATTAAATTTCAACATTATCAAATATATTGAAATTGATAGCCAATATTTAGCTGGCGTGCAATGTGTTAAGAATGTAATTACAGCAGTGTGCAAAGTTGAAGAAAAAATATTTCGAAAAATGGAAATATAGATGTATGTTGTGTTAGTTAAAAGTCACAAGGACTTATGAAACGATGAATTATCTGCCTGTCTACGTCTAATCTATCGCTTTAGGCACATTTCTTTCAGCAGGATAGTTGTAGTCACTCGGAGAAAAGTGTTTTCTTTTTCTGCCACTGACATTTCACTCGTTTTATCATTTCTGCCAAAGTGACACGTTTCTTACTAAAATCTCATCGTTTAAAGGAGAACTTTAAAGACACAAATAGATATATATTCAGCAAGATTTGAACTTTTGAACGTCAGTATTTAAATATTAACACTAGATTTGCCGATGTTGAAATACCTATTTTTCTGAAGTGAGCCAATTTGAATCAAACAAGAAGATCGAAGTTTTTTGCAAAGAAAATAGTTCCAAGTCAATTTAAATGAAAGATTTGTTATTAAAAAATTAACACATTGTATGCGGGCCACGTAAAAGTACGTTTTTCGGAAATTGTGCATAGACAGTTTAACACTAGAACTACCGACGTTAAATCTATCATATTTCAATATGATATAAAAGTACTTTGAAAAAGTAGGAATTAAGCAGCAGGAAACTTTATCGATTGGGTGATTTATGTTTATTGATATAGACGTAGAATATTTATTCTATGACTCTTATATAAATTTGGAGAATTTTTTGAAAAAATTGTTTAACAGTCATTTTGACTGGTTTGGTAGTTCTAGTGTTAAAAAAGGCGATTCATGGCAGTAAGTACTTAAACTTGAAAAGTTAAGTATATTTTCGAATTTAGAGAGAAAGCAGTTTTCACTTTATGCCAACTTTTTGTAAAAATAAAATTCGTGCAAATTTTTCAACAAGTTCTCTTGAGTCTTAATGAAGCGTTACAAAACAGCCGCATATAATCTGTTAACCAACCAATATATTATATATACGTATATAGTAATCAAATTTTGAATGAGCCAAATTGGCTCCGTAAATCTAGTGTTAAATATGTAAGAAAATTCTAAGTATTACAATTGAAAAGGGATATGAATATAATAATCGACTTCTATATACATAAATGTAGCCGCAGTACTCAGTTCATCCAGAAATAATTTGAAAATTTTTAAAAAGTACCTTTGTATCGCTCAGCGCGTAGGTTCAAATTCGAATGGATTATTTAAAAACCAACTTTCTTATATTGGAAGCCCTGTTCATACCTCGATATTCAGTCTTTTATTTCTATTGTACTGAAGATACTTCAACTATGATAAAAGTTCCATCGTAACTCGATGTCCTTGTACAGGGTAGTGCTTGTTGGCCGATACCTCTTGTACCGAAAGGGTTAAAGTTTCTTTATCCGAACAAAAGAGCAAGGTCAAGCGTATAGGAAATAATCCATTGTCTTCGTGCAATGGTGTCATTTTATGTCGATTTAAGATTATGCACAGGAATATCAAAATGTATGAAAAACATGAATCGATAGGACTATTCACGAAACTAGGACGAATTATATTCTTTTGTTTAAGTAAAAGTGGAAGGAAGTGGTGAGGAATAGAGGCGAATGGTGCAAAAACGTTTATTTCACTGCAGCCCTACATTTTTTATAAGTAAAACGATGCACCAGAAAAGTGAAGGAGTACTTTTTTTTAAAAAGTGACGGCATTTAATTTTAATTTCTATTTTTTTCGGCACTTCTTTGTAGAGAGTTACTGCATTGAGACATTTGGAATTTTGATTTTTCAGTACACTTGCAATTTTTTAATTGAGCATTTGATGATATTCGATGGACTATTTAGTTCAGAATATTTGTAATCGTTTACTTTATTTAACCCCTTGCCGTGCCATTTACTTTGTGACTGTCTCCACAATATTTCAGAATTAAATTAGTAAAATAAACATTGATCAGTGAGTTCTTGAGTAATATTAATATTATAGAAATAATTTTATCGTGTCGTATCTCACTGATATTTTCAATTCAATAGGTTTTGTAAGATTTGAAAATTTCCTTTCCAATTTATCGCATCACGAGTATCATTCGTTATAGTACGGCAAGGGGTTAAAGCGTACAATACATTTTTACATGGAATAAAATTTCATGGATCAGAGAATATTTAATTGTTAAGCTTTTTTTTATAAAGTTTCTTTAATTATTTTGTATTATATTTATAAATGAAACCACAAACGAACCGTCGCGATGCGTCATTACTAAACGATTTTCATGTATGTAATTAATTTCATTATTAACCAGTTAACTGCGTTTGACGTGTATATACGTCAATCCTAAAGTGTTTTGCGGTTCCCTTGTATTACTGAATAATCAACTTTGTATGGACTAAAAATGTAATTTTTCCACATTTTGTTTTCCTCTTTTTGTAAAATTTGTAACAGAACCATTTTCCCTGTGTTGAACGAATATACACGTCATTGCTCGATTTTAATTCTGTATCCCGCGAGGGATTAATAAAACTAAATTCCGCAGTTAACTGGTTAAATACCCAATTAATAAAAACTATTATAGACAGTTTCATTTTAACAATTTGATGTGCAATTATGTATGCGTCAGTGAAGAAGAAATCGGAAGACAAGGAGTTAATTACAAGAATACACCGACAAATGAAGAAAAAAACTTTTATACCACGACTTCTGAATAATAACGATTCTTTATACATAATAGTACGTAATAGTCTTGAATAGTATGAGAAATGCTAATTAAAGTACAGTGTCTTATTAGAAATTACGCGAATGACTTGTGTTTGTTGCATTTGAACTGTAATTACGTATCATGATCGTTCTTTATTATTACAAGGCAAGGGGCTTGTTTACTAAAAGAAGAGAATATCGCAATCTTGAATTCCTCGGTTTTGATAAAATTCTACAACACTGTAGAATGATTTTTGAGAAGCAATCTATTGGGTCGTTCGGAAAGTTCGTAGCGTTACTAGGGTAATATTCAAACTCGATATATTTTTGGAAAATAAATACTTTATTCAACAATATGTGGACAATTTCTATCGATTACTTTTTGCTATCTATCAGGTAGTTTCAAAAAACTTTTGATTTTCCTCAGTAAAGAACCGCTCTAAATGATTTTTGCAAGACTCCAAAGTATTCAATTTTTGGCCATTAAAAAAATTTTGCGTAGATCTAATTAAATAATAATCAGACTAGGTATGGGAAGTAGAGTTAATGGGGTAAAATTTCCTAACCGAAATCAGCGTTTTTACCTTTATTATAATAATAAAACATGAAATGTCGGAAATATGTTTTTTTGTTTTCTATATTCCTACCACTGTTATACGCACAAAATGTTATTAAATTTGATTGCCTTTTGTTCTGAATAATGTCTCAAACTCTGATTTTTAATGTTATGCTGTTACAAAATGACATGAACAACAAATGACAATGATAAAAAGCTTTAATTGGGCCATCTTTCGAAAACGCTACGAACTTTACGAACAACCCAATATATTATTTGTCAATGCTTTTTAAAGTGTTTGAAAGTGTTCAAGTTGAAAGTAGTAAAGTTAACCCTTTATGAGCCGGATTTTCTGTGATATCTGAAGATTAGTTGCACGATAGTACATTAGAAAATAATAAAAGTACTATTATAAACAATACATTTTACTTCATTTCGAAACGTTGGTTTGTAAAGAATGTCATGATTTTGAAGAGCTAACTTGTAATATTTGAGAATGCTAAAAAATTGATTTTGACAAATAAATGCTTAGACTTGTTTTGTGTTACTTCAAAGTTACAGGAGCCCATAGAGGGTCAAATTCCACATTTTCTAAAGAATTTCATATTCTATATGCAAGCAAATATTTTAAAAAATCTACGTAAACCTGTTTTTTTTTAATATTTTTATATAAAGAGGATTTTTTTTAGATGATAAGAACTACTTTCATAGTATCTTAATCATTGTAATGCTTCCCATGCAGATTTATCCATTTAAATATTATGCAAAATTGAAATATTAAAAATCGTTATCGTTTCTTCAAATATACTTCTTCGTATTTTCCATGCAAGTTTCAATTACTTCAGCACATATTTCTTTCGCTAGATTTTTAACCCTTTGCGGTCCGAATTATTTCGCTAATTTTGGTAGTGAGCTAAATAAAACTAATTCTGCAATATTTTCTATCATCAATTATTCATTTTTAAAAATGATATCAATAACTATAGGTATTGACGGACACTTAGGTGATATGTCAAATTCATTGTGAAATTGGGAAGTCGATATTAAATTGTCAGAAAATAAATTATTACCTTCAACGTTTCACTTTTTAGCGTATTTCCTAAACCACCATAAATATAATTTCGAATGTCTCACGAAAGATGTAAAAAGAAACAAAAGTATTGTATTAAATCAAATTTACTAAGAGTTTATACTTGTTAAAAATCTCAATGGAAACGTGAGAGTCTATAAAACAGGTTTAACAAACGCAGAACCAAATGCATCATTTTAAACTATTTAAAATCTACTTTGGAAAAAATTTTACACTTTGGACGGTTTTTAAGTGAAAAGAAAACAAATTTAAAAAATTTTATTTTCATTGTTTTGCATTATGCCATTTATAAATTAAAAGAGTATCATATTAATGAATGCACCCTTTCATAAATTCGATGAAAAGTTACCTAAGCAACCATTGCAAAAACTGAATTGAAAACATGGAAGTCATATGTTTTGTGTTTCACTTTTAATATATTTAAGGAAAAAAAGAAGCAGCACGCCAGAGTAACATTAACATTCATGTTTTCTATTTTTAAAAATAAATTAAAATAGTTTAAGCATTAAATTGTCTCTAAAATTGAATGCACCAAGTCCTATTTTTTTCTTTAACCTCATCCTCATTTTACACGGTTATTTATTTTTTTTTAGGTCAATTTACACGGTTTACAGATTAATTCAACATATCATTCTATCTCGTATGAATTCCGTGTTTCGTTTTGTATGATTTTTTTAGGAACGTATCTACCATGTAAAACAAAATTTTTGCGAAGCACAAAAATGTGAAAATGCAAAATCAGAAACGAGACACACCTTTCCTTCTATCGTACACTATTCGTTTCTCTCACGAACTTCTGTCAGAATAACTGAAAATTTTATCAGAAAAAATTAATCTCATTATCACGAAGTACCAATTCGATTGAAACACATCGATAAGACACTTCCTTGGAAACTCTTAAAAAAATATCAACACGTGTATAAACTCAGAAGTAACACAAATATCAGAAAAAAGATTCTGCTCGACCTTCCGTATTCATGTCTTCCTGTCTCGTGTTTTTTTCCTTACAATTTGTTTACACAATCCGACATCGCGACGTGTTCGATTAAATGTAAAATCGAAGCATAACAATAGCAACAATATTGACTGATCATATTGCTCAATTCTACATCTCTCACAATGTGCAAGATATAGACAAACACCGCGTACACTCGTCCTTACGTATGTACAGTCCGGCAACTAAAAGATGGCTAATGAATGGTTCAGCCTCTTGTTTTTAACACTAGATTTACGGAACCAATTTGGCTCATTCAAAATTTGATTACTATATATATATATATGTAAAGAAAGTGTACTTTCTTCATTTGAATAGGCCGCGCTTCTTATGCGAGTAATCTAGTTGGCACCTTGTTACGAAGAAAGTGAAAGTTACGTAAGAAACACGTGCGATAGTTATTACACAAAAGCATTAGAATTAAAAGATAGATAGAGGGAAAAAAAACTTTAATTGTCGTTTCTCTTATTACAGGTAAGGTTGTAAATATTGTACATATGATTGTAATTTAAGAAAATAAAAATTAAATCCTCTTATTACAGAGCAACAAAATTTTGGTTTCTCTTTAAAAAGAAAAAAAGAGGGAGAAAATCCTTAATATTAATTAATAAAAAAAGAAAATAAGACCATTGTCTTATATATATATATAGTAACTCTTTTCATTATTTAGGGTGAATAAACAAAACTGTGTTTCACTGTGATTAGGGAAACGATATTTAATGCCTATTCTGCCCTCTCTTTATTTTTACTCCTCCGTCGCGTGACACAATACAAAAAGAGGGATTATAAAGTAGCATCTATACTACTTTATACATATATATATAGATCAATTTAAATGAAAAATTTTTTTAATAATAAATTTTTCATTTAAATTGATTTGAAACTATTTTTTTTGCAAAAACTTCAATTTTCTTGTATGTGTCAAATTCTCTCACTTCAGAAAAATAGGTAGGTACATTAAAATTCGTAAGTCTAGTGTTAACCGCCTATTCTCACAATGTGGTTTTTGGAATTCTCAAAACTAACCTTCTAAAGTAAACTTCTAAGGTTAAAAAATTTAATTTAAGAGACTGGGTTTGAGAATTCCAGAAACAAAATGGCAAGAATGGGCGTTTGAAAACGAAAAGTTCCACCACTCCCTAGCCATCTTTTAATTGTCGCACAGTATTTCTGAGAGTTGTAACTGATACACCCCGTTAATTCTGCCATATCGCAAAAAATAGGTATAGGGAGAGGAAACAGAGTGAGTGGATGAATGAATGAATGAATAAATGAGTAAATAAGTTAGCAAAAGAAAGAAAGGAAACATGTAGCGTTATCATTATCGAAGTCTGCTCGAATACGTACTTGCGAGCTACGTTTCCCGGAGCTCCGCCGTGAAACAGCGTGCGGAGGAGCCAGGGCATCGAGTTCCTTTCGTTTCTTCATCTTCTTCGTCGGTTGACGAAGTGGTACCGTCACCGCAACCGAGTCCATTTCAAGTAACACCGACCCGCCTATTTTAACGAGCACTTTCTTCCTTAGATCGAAAAAACCAGAGGCTTCCCTTTGAACCTCAAAAACTGCACACCTTGCACTTTCACCACCTTCGCTTTCCGATAATCCCCCTCGTTCTTCGGTAGTTCATTTCCACGACCAGAAGACACTGGTCGTTTGATCGATGCATTTACGGAAATATAGAATTAGAAATGGATAGACTTAAAGATGGGAAATTAGAGAAACGACAAATTCCAAGAGACAATGTCTATTGTCTGATTCAACCATTTCGTTCACATGTTCATCGTAACTTTGAACTCTTCGTCTTCACGATGGTTAACACTTCACGTTTACACTGAATTTGCGACAATGATACGTTTTATACGATCAGGTATTGTCACTTTTTCCGAAAGTGGAGGTTTCTCTTATGAGGACGATTCTGTTGGGAATATAATTTGGAATTTATTTTTTAAGCCTCGTATGAACATCCTTTGAGGTTCGAGAAGTCGAGAAGAATTCATAATCGTTGTTAAAGTAAGCTTTCTTTGAGACTGTGAACGTTCAGATTTGAGAATTGATTTTTAACACTAGAACTACCGGCCTCAAATCTATCATATTTTAATAAATGAAATAAGTACTTTGAAAAAGGGGGAATAAAGCGGCGGAAAATTTGATCGATTGGCTGATTTGTGTTTATTGATATAGACGCAGAATATTTATTCTATTACTCTTATGTAAACTTGGAGAATTTTTTGAAAAAATTGTGTACCAGTCATTTTGACTGGTTTGGTAGTTCTAGTGTTAAATTTGAAAATGATCCTTTTTCTTTGAGTTTCAGTCCTGGGAATTTATTGTTTTAATGAAAATCGAAAATGAAACTATATTAATCGAGATATTAATTAAGCGATTTATTTAAACGATATTGCGGAAATCCTTCTTTCTTTTTTGTTGAAATTGTTTAAGGTCGTATTAATTGCTTGCATAGATTATTAGCGATTCGAGGTTGAGGTTTACAGACTGGTATGTTTTAGATAATAAAGCAGACTTTGAGTCGACACGTTGGCCTTCAAATTTTTGCTCAGGGTAAACAGCATGGTAAATTATTATCTTTTGCATTTGTAAACAATCGATTCTTCTCCATCTAAATAGATAATAGTGAATCGTACTAATCTTTCGCCATATGTTCTTTTTGATTTACGTGTGTCTTGAATATCACAAAGGATCTCTGGAAAGGAGCAGACCATAGGAAACCATTGTACACAAATTTTTAATCTGATACTTTCACCGAAAGAATAGTTATGGAGCGAACTCAAAAAATCAGTTTTTGCCTCATCTTCCCCACTTAATGGGACGTACAAATCTCGTAAAACATTCTGACACATCTTAAACATAAATGCACACGTTAAGAATTTTTTCCGATTTCTTTCGTTAAAAGTTCTACGCATAAGAAATGGAAAACCAAAAAAAAAAAGTTTAAATATTGATTTCATATTGGAATCTTCCAAGTACAACTTTTTCATTATTAGAGCAGCGGTTTAATGTTATCATTGTTACTCTCTAATTTTTTCAGATTTTCTGAGTACAGTGCATCACTGTCGGAAAAATCAAAAATTGATTTCCGTGAATCATTTCAAAAATATGTGCCATTCTTGCATTATTTGTGACTCTCAATGTTTCTGCACACGAAAATGTACGAGTTAAAGAAAAGAATGGAGATAATGAAATAAAATGTTAATTGTATGATCCTCCATAGCAGCGGTCGCCGAACTTTTGACCTCACGGACCAGTAAATTCATAATTTAAATACCGCGGACCACTTATAGGATTTTTTAAGTGTTAAAAAGTGATGAGTATGTAAGTATATTCCACATTTTTCTGGGGGCCAGCGAAATTTTCTCGCGGACCACCACTTTGACGACCACTGCTCCATAGAATCAACAAAAACTGATTTTTTAATTTACCCCATAACTACTTTCCCGCTGAAGTTATCAGATTAAAAATTGGTGTACAGTGGTTCCTTATGGTCACCTATCGAATGACCCATCGTCGAATAAAATCGGTGAAAGGGTACTTTCGACCTCCTTATCATTTTAGGCATAAAAATCACGGCATGCTTTTAATCCAATGTCTCCCCATTTTATTAAATTTTCCGTAATGATAATTTATACAATTGTGATTTAGCTTTGTAATATCATCTACAAAACATGTGCGACTCGATAATGTAAGGCAAAAGGTTAATCCCGACTCGTTTCCGATCTCTGTGCGCGAAAGAAGTGCATAAGACTCGAATGCAATCGGAAGTTATGATAATTCTTGTTTGTGGGAGACATTGCGCATTAAGAAAAACATGTGATACCAGGATTACAGACATCCGTCTCGTCGTAATCATTCATTTCAGAATGGGAACCCCGAGTGACATGTTTCTCGATGAGACGAACAATCGCAGCACAATTATTTTCTTTTCCACGATACCACGCAATTTCGCGAAAAGCTCACGCGTATCTTGCTGACGGTAAAAATTTAATTTCGTAACAATAGGAAAGACCTGTGTTACGTCAATAAAGTTGAGAGCAGTAATGAAAAGATTTATTTTTTATTATTGGTTATTTATAATAGTAAACCTAAATCATCATTGCAATCGGAAGAGTTTATATTCTCGTCTTTTAACACTAAATTAACACTAACTATACTGATATTGTTATTCTGACCTTAGCTTATTAATGGACCAGTTATAAAATAACGATTATATTTTTCAAAATAAATACAGAAAACTGCCTATTTAGTGTAGAAAACAAAGCAAAAATAGCCTTTAGAGGCCAATATAAAAAATTACATATTTTCATTTAGTCAGTGTTAAATAATGATAAACTTGTCAATAAAGCATTATTCAATTGTTATTATGGTATATTATTGACATTTTCAGATCGTTTTCAGTTTTTTTCTCGCTTACGATTTTCCAACTTTTGTTCACTACCTCAGTTTTCTTTAAGTTAAGTTTCCGACTTGATATAGAAAAATTACTCGAATTTGGAGTTTTTTATTTTCACCCGGGTTTCGTACAAAATCTTTTTCCTTTTGTACGCTTTTTCTAAGAACGTATCTACCGTGTAAACCGAGGGATGGATGCACATCTGTATATTTATATATCTATGTATCTGTATATCTAGAACAATCATCAAAACCATCTAGAACAATTTATCTTAAGTGAAATGACCACAGCAGTTAAAGCCAAATAGAAAGAAAAACTGAATAGGTGTAACAATAAAATATTTTCTACAGTTTGACACTAGAACTACCGGCATTAAGTCTATCATATTTCAATATAGTAGATAAGTACTTTGAAAAAGAAGGAATCGAGTAGCAGAAAAGATGATCGATTCAGTGATTTATGTCTTTTCTGATGGACGATGAATTGTTGTTCTATGGCTGTTCTATGAACTTGGAAAATTTTTGAAAAAAATTGTGTACCAGTCATTTTTACTGGTTTGGTAGTTCTAGTGTTAATAAATTATATTTGAAACATACATGAAACAGTACATTTTCTCGGTGAATTGACCATAAAATATATGGGAAGCGGAAATGACTTATGTCTTTTGTAATGAACGTAAAATTTTCGTTCTCTTGCTCGTCTATGAACTTGGAGAATTTTTAGAAAAAATTGTGTACCAGTCATTTTTACTGGCGCGGTAGTTCTAGTGTTAAGTAAAAGACGCGATCAAGAAACGAGTTACGATAAAGTAACTTGGAAAACCACGAACCACGACACCACGGGAAAATGGGAACGAGCGATGATAACACACGCCAACATGGGAGCAAATTAAGTCTATCAGTCAGACTTCTTCAAGGTAATCGCCTGCTGGAGATAAGAGGCGCCAAATAAAGCATGTACACGAGTGATCTACATCATGATTCATCAACAGTCCTAAAAGTACTACAAAATTTCATCAGTCTCGAGAGACGAAGTTTACTTTAGAATCAACAAACTGTCGGAAGAAGCAAATTCAATGGATAAAATATGGAATTTGGAAAGAATTGTGTAAATATCAGCTCAAATTGTACAAATGGTTTAGTATGTCCTTGAAGTTACCTTGAAAAATTAAAGAAAGCAACGGCTATATATTATTTAATACGAATGAAGATATTGTTTAACCGTTTGAACGTTGACAATTGTTGGTGTGCTTGTGTAGAATGTCGGGTGGCGAAATTGAAATGAATCATTTTATGTCATTTGTCAACGACTCGTCAATTCCTTATGGTAAGTTTGAGTAATGCTTCAACAGAGCAGAAGGTATAAAACGGTTAAATCCTTCCAGAGTCGAAATATTGAACCTCGTTTGAACCTTTTACTACCCAACATTTAGGAATTAAAAATACAAAAATAGGTCTAAATTCAATGTAAAATAAGATATAAATAAGATATCTTATTTTACATTGAATTTAGGCCTATTTTTATACTTTTAATTCCTAAATGTTGGGTAGTAAAGGGTTCAAATGAGGTTCAATATTTCGAGTCGGTACTGGATAGGATGTAAATCCTCAACGGAGGTTAAAGTTGACGTCCTATTTTCCGCCTTAAGATGGCATAAAGGAAAATTTGTGCCACTTTTAAGCGCTAAATAGTATCTTATTTTACAATGAATTTAGACCGATTTTTGTACTTTTAATTCCTAAATGTTGGGTAGTAAAAGGTTCAAATGAGGTTCAATATTTCGACTCGGGTTAAGACGTTCGAGATCAAATTCAATCCTAGATTCGATAATAACTGAATATTATTTTTCTCGATTATCAATGTTGATTATAAATAATCTGCTAATAATTTCGAGTATAAAGGCGTCCATTTGAAATTATCGCCTCCATTAACGCCAAAGTTATTTCCTAATTTCGAACAATTACACTTTGGGATAATCGTAGTTTGTCCTTGAACGACATTCGTCTAACAATAAGCCGAACCTAACGATATCTTAAGACTTTCAAGCTTAAATTCTGCACTTTGCATTGCAACTTTCAATGAGAAATGCATTATCTCAGGGTCCTGCTACCAATTGAGAAATCATAGCTCAATTACAGTGAAATTCAACCTTTTGTGTCTGAGATTTCTGAGCCAGGAACTCTGATTTCAACCAAACTTAACGTGATTCATAATGAATGGTTAAAAACACTGAGAACGACAGAAAATATTTTTTTCAATACGAGTATCCTCATAATGGAACCAAAAAAAATATCCAAAAAAACAAAGGTTAGCGTGATATATTATAAAACTTTCATTATATTACTTAAACATAGTGAGTTTTATAAAAAAAATGTCTCCAATCTCTCGATAAACCAATTACATTGAAACTCTTAAAAATGTAATAAATTATACCCAGTGCCTTCCACAGCTTACAATAAATTGCACAGAGCAAAATGGTTTTTCATTCCAGCACATTCTACACTCGCACAAGTTTCTTCAAAATCTGACTTTCCCATATCGCCGGCTTTCAAGAACAACGACACATTTGGTTTTGTGCCGTTATCGAGTTAATTACATAGGAAGAATCGACGTAAGCTTTGTTCCATTGTAAATAAAACTCATAATATGAGTATATAATACATAGTATAATACATATTTTATATGTTTATAAATATCAAAAGATGAAAAAAATAAAAAACTAAAAAGGGCCTACTGTAAAACTGTCATTTTCGAATTGTGTCGTTATTCTAGAAAACCGGCGATATGAGAATGACGTCATTCACAAACCCTCAACCAAAAGAAACTTTAGAAAGCAAATTCGCTCTATTTCCCCGAATTTAATCATCGACGACTGTCTGTCTGATAACGCACCACGCATATTTACCGTCGTCTAGATACCCTGTGACAAAGATCTTTGTTAAAAACTGAATCCTCACTTAACAATAATCAAATTCGTTCGGCTCTACTCGTCGAACATGGCAAAACAGTAATCAAACCCGCGTAAAATGACGTTGCATCAAATTACCAAATCTAAAGGGTGATCACGCTCGTTACACTTGCGGATCATCGATAACAAACGATATAATATCGACGTACAAACGTTGAAATGCAATCTGAACCACGCGACGAAACGGCTCGCACTGAGACGTCTTATCGTACGACGCGATACCTTAAACCGACGCAGGTGAAATATATAGGTGAGATATACAAGTGAGACACACAGTTGACGCGTGAATACACTGTTTGATCGTATACACGCACTTAGCGACTTCGAAGAGTAGATGTATAGTCCGACAACTTAAAGATGGCTAGGCAAAACAATGCTGGTCTGATTCGCGAAAAAGATATCCATGTCACATTTATTGAAATAAATAAGTAAAAATACAGGAATGCTGCGACTATACAGTGTTTATTTTATCAGACTGGGTTTGAAGTAGGGGTGTGCGAATCGAATATTCGAATTTTCGAATAGTTCGGATACTTCGAATGATTATCGAATAACTCGAATAATCGTCGAATAATTCTGAATTTTTATCGAATAAGTTGATTTTTCATCAAATAGATTGATTTTTTAAATAAAAAATCGATTAATATTCTGCATTTCCTATTATAATCAATAAAACTGAAAAAAAAAACTTAATAATTCCAAACAATATAATTATTTTTTATTTAACATATAAAACAGGTTTCTTATAAACAAAATAATATTTTGATTAGAAGCTAAATAAGAATTTTTATTAATTCTAACTTTTTTATCACTAATTTAAATGATAGTTATAAAAATCAAACTGTTCTACCGAACTTAGCAAATAATATAGATGTTTTCAAAACATTTTATAATAAAACTAATAAATATTTTCGGCAAAGCTTACAATCAGAGTGTTATTTTAATAGTAAGAAACAACTTATATCTTAAGCAGTAGTTCTTTATCCCAAAACTAATCTTTTTTTTTATATCTTACTGATAATAACGAACAATAAAAATGTATTAATAGATTTTTTATTGGAAAATTCGACTTATTCAATGAAAATTCGACTTATTCCATAATAGTTCGGAATTATTCGATTATTCTTCGAATTATTCGATGATTATTCGAATTATTCGAAAATTCGAATATTCGATTCGAACATTACTATTCGATTCGAACCGAATTTTTCGAACATTCCGAATATTCGCACACCCCTAGTTTGAAGATTTCAATAACGAAATGATGAAAATACAGTAGAACCACTCTAACGTTGACAACTCGGGCCAGGATCATTCGCTAATGTTGACACTTCCCTCTATCCCCACTTTTCGTGACTTATTTTCCCCGATGCGCATAAGCATGCGCAGAATTGAAAATTGAGTGAAGGATTCATGTAAACATCCATAATCTACATAACGCGCCACGAAATTAAAATTCTATTGGACAATAAAACATCCAAGTGGGGGAAAATACAAGTAAGAGTAACGGGAGTATCCTGTCAACATTAGCGAGAGAGCAACATTAGAGGGATTCTAATGCAGGCGATTAAAAATGAAAGATTCTATCGCTCCCTGGCCATCTTTCGGTTGTCGGACTATACATAGATAAGTAGTATACGATCAGAATGTAGGTATTAACTCACGTGACTGAGCGGACCGAGATGTATAGATATAGAATTCTTTACACGTACATACACCTTGAGATGCGCGAGAGTAGGAGGAAATGCTTGAGATCTATGATTGAATTCTATATAGATCTTCCACACTTTATTCTGGGTGCGATTCAAGATTAACGGTGGAACTACAGACTATTAATATCAATGTGTTGAATGCTACTGTGTCTCACTAGTTTCGTCATTTTTGGTGAAGTGGAATTTTTCTAATTAACACTAGATTTACGGAGTCAATTTGACTCATTCGAAATTTGATTACTACATATATAATATATTGGTTGGTTAATTTTTTAATAATAAATCTTTCATTTCAATTGATTTGGAACTATTTTCTATGGGAAAAATTTCAATTTTCTTCTATGATTCAAATTGGCTCGCTTCAGAAAAATAGGTAAATCAATATCCGTAAATCTAGTGTTAAAATCGCATCTGTGTAAAGTAGAAATGCTAAAGGTAAGTCATGAAGTAAGTAGTGTACTTTTTTAAAACCAATATTGAAATATTGGTATATTTTGTTTTGTTATATTTTCAATGTTATTCATATTGAATGTAATATGAAATTCATAACTATTACTGTTTGAAAGTAGCAAAATTTCATTAACTCTCTATAGTCCGAACTTTTTGTAGAAATTTTATGATGTATTTATAATATACGATGAAAATACTTGAAACATTAAAACAATTTGGCATAAAATATTAATGGAGTCTATGTTTCCTATAGTTAAAAATAAAATTGTCGAGATAACGTGTTAATTTCAGAACGTTGTATATTTGAACATAAAACTTATTACATATATCAAAATCGGAGGTTTTGTTTTTAAGATAATTTTTCCTCTATAATTATTTCTAACTTAGCCTTTAATCATTAATAGTTATATTTGAATGTTTGACAAACCTATTGGTTTAAAACATGTTTTCTACTTTGTATCTCTCATCTGTAGTCATTGCAATAGATATTATTATTGTTGTTACATCAAAATGGTCCATCCAACGGTATAGAATTGTTTTGTTTAATAATTTTTGTAATGCAGATATTTTAAAAATTATTCCACTTCACAAAACACGAATCGAGATGTGAGAGAAACCGATCAATCAAATAATTTCATATTTTTTCAATTATAGACATATAATTTCGATTATAGAAATTTAAATTTCTATTGTATAGCTCTCCTTTATTTTGAGGAAATCAAAAAAAAAATAGAAAATTATAGCTCTAATGTTAAACGGAGTCTGAGCCACCAAACTATGGTATTGTTCGACTTTATTATTTTTGATTGCAATAACGATCATGATAAACCTAACACATCAAATTTCTTTACTGTTTACCAACATATCAAGTATTGAGATAATTTAAAAAAAAAATAGTAGCAGCAATAAGTAGTAGTACAATTTACGAAAATTAATAGCGTTGAAGAAATAAAAGACTTTGTAGAGCGATACGGCGATTTTGGTTATTGTAAATACATACAAAAAGGAGAATTTTGTTTGAAGGAGAACAAGCTTGATATTACTACTAATACAGACCTGAGCTTGATAAGATATCGCAGCAAAAACACTGCGGAATTCACAACTCCTAAGGCAGATAACGCGTTTGATTCTCCACGGAAATTCGTATTCCGGACGTTGAATTAAAGGTACTGTATTACCAGAAATTTCCACTACTTCAGAACAATTAGCACATTCCCTGCCAAGCAGTTTTTGCTCAATTTGTTGTACAGGTCATTTGATATTTTGACTAAAGATTGGTATATTGTCACACAACATTTAATTACATCATCAGTCGATAAGTATTTAGCTTGTTTGGAGTGGTTATCACATCGTGTACCATTTATGGTACACGCGGCGCTGCGATCAATTCGACAGTAAAAGTCAGCCAGTTCTCAAATTTTCGGTTAATAAAAATGGCAGTATGTAATGGCGCTTTACGTAAAACTTTTAAATGGTATAAATAAGTAGCATTTGAGCTTCTCCCAAATATTAGGTATACCGAAAAATAATTAAAAGTGGAGAAGTAAAAACGTAATTAGAAACGTTTTTCAACAAAAAATCGAAGGATTTTTTTAAAAAGGGAATCGAACAACTACCTTTACGTTGGCAAAAAGTGTTAGAAAATTATGGAAATTATTTTGTTGATTAGTATTTAAGAATTCTTTAATAAACAAATGTTTTTCGGCAGCAAAAAAAAATTTTGATTACTTTTCGGTACCCCTAATACATCTATATATATAAAGCTCAAATACCAC
The DNA here is from genome assembly GCA_910591515.1 of Cerceris rybyensis. Classification (NCBI taxonomy): domain Eukaryota; kingdom Metazoa; phylum Arthropoda; class Insecta; order Hymenoptera; family Crabronidae; genus Cerceris; species Cerceris rybyensis. The sequence continues at coordinate 8,886,302 of OU342802.1, read as the reverse complement.
TGACTGACTGACTCATTCATCCACTCATCACGAAATCTTAAAAACCACAGAACGGATTGCAATGAAATTTGGAACATACCTTCCCCTTGGATCTTAGGTGCTCACTAAGAAAGGGTTTTGAAAAATTCAAAATTTTAGGGGGGGTTTTGGTGGGTTAAAGTATGGGCCAAACTAATCAACGCAGAGCCGAAACTACTTGACCTAGAAACTTGAAATTTTACATGAGCATTCCTTCTAGGGTATAAGCACCCACTAAGAAAGGATTTTTCAAAATTCGAAATTTCAAGGTTTTTTTTAGTTTCGATTAAACCGTAGCGAAGCACGGGAATTTTCAGCTAGTATCTCTATATAGGAAATCTAAGTATAACAATATTTCAACAAGTGATATTACACGTTAATCAACGAATGTTGTATAAATAACTTAGGCTGCTCGTATATACCGCTATACACTCACAATGCGAATGCATAAATGCGTTTCGATGATATTGAATAGAAAAGGTGCGCGTATATATGCGCTCGTTATGCAAATGAGTTAAATAAAAATGTAACAAAAAGAAGGAAAACTATACGAATAATACACTGTACATAAATATCGATGACTCTGGAATAAGTGGATAGATTGTGCACTGTAATATGAGTTATAATAAAATGTAGATTTTATCGTTAATACGTAATCAACGTTGGAAAATACATCAGGATTGTCGTCTTGATGATAGTTAATATGTAGCTGTTACGATGACGACGCTCTTCCCCCGATTTTAATTGCATACTACCTGATTGTATATATTAACATCTAATCTGTTTGCATTGTCATATCTTCTTTCTTTTTCTTGTTTTCGACAGTTACTGGACATTTTGAGAAATACCAGGCGCCACACAACGAGATAACATATTAACACTAGAATTATCGGCCATCAATCTGTTATACTTAGATATATCAAATAAGTACTTTGATATAACAGGAATTAACACTAGAAATACCCTCGAGTTGAAATATTGAACCTCATTCAAACCTTTTACTACCCAACATTTAGCAATGAGAAGTACAAATATAAGTCTAAATGCATTGTAAAATAAGATCCTATTTAACGCCTAAAAGTGGCACAAATTTCCCTTTATGCCATCTTAAGGGGAAAAATAGGACGTCAATTTCAACCTTCGTTGAGGATTTATATTCTATCCAGTTATTAATGTTATAGGATATGTAACTGTATCCATCAACACTATTCTATTATACAAGAATTTAATTGTGATCATGTTTTTGTTGTGAATGGTAATCATCACTCATTTAAATGTTGCATCTTCGACGTAAAATGAAGTAATTATTCACCGTATTAATGACTACCCGAGTCGAAAAGTCCAGCCTTAAAAAAAACTTCAAATCCTAGATTCTTTTGATTTCTCATTTGCCGCTTAATTATGTATACCATTTTGAACCTCAAAATCCTCAACTAGTGTGTCTATGCGCTTCAAAGTCCTGTAAATATGATTTTTAGGAGTTATATGGACTGATCAGGTAAAATTTTTATTCCAATTTAATCTGACATCCCCTAAAAATATTTGAGAAGTTCCAAGTCTGTCGACTCATATTCTAAAAATAGGGCTTTCAGGAGCAAGTAGGAATTAAATTATCATTTTATTCCATATAAATTCTAGATCTCCTAAAATCACTCCAATTCCAATCCAATTCTAAAACTCCTTATTATAGAATGTATGGCTTAATATTGAGCTTAGATTAATTTTCTAAATAAGAATGCTGAAGATCATTTTGGGCTGTATGAAGCCGAAATTGATCCTAAACTAGGCAAAACTGGCAAATATTAACAAGTTTAGGGCGATTATGGAATTAAAATTTGCATTCTTTTATATGTAATATATTTTTCCATATTCAGCCTAAATATCCTAAGTTATTTGGTAATTTAGTAGGATTTTGGGCTGAAATTTTCGACTCGGGTACTTCACCATACTTTCACAAAAAATATCTCTACGTATCCTCTCCCTAAATTGTTTTATACGTCGTAAAATCTTTACAGAGCAATGGAAAGAAGATTATGCCAAATGTTATTATATTTAATTATTGTACCTCGACTTTTTCGAACGAGACTAAATTACTTTTCGATAGATTACTGTAACTTAACATATTTGTAACACCATACACCCTTACATAGTGGATGAAAATTCATTTCTGCTCTCTAAATGGTTACTAATTTCAATTAATTGACCTACTCTACCCAGAAATAATACTAAGCAATTCCTACTTTCTTACAAAATTCTCTCAAACTGATAGAGAAACAGTGCAGTAAATACTTCACGTGTATAGTGCGACAACTAAAAGATGACTAGGGAGCGGCGGAACTTCCCGTTTTCAAACACCTATTCCTGCCATTTTGTTTCTGGAAATCTCAAACTTAGTCTCTTAAATTAAACACTCCGCATAATTGTTTACTTTAGAAGGCTAGTTTTGGGAATTCCAACAACCAAATTGTGGGAATAGGCGACTGAAAACGAGAGGTTGAGCCAATCACTAGCCAGCTTGCAGTTATCGGACTGTACCTTATAATATAGAAATTATTTAACTGATCGTATTTTTTGCCGCTTGATCCATCTTTTTTCAAAGTAGTTAATTAATTTATTTAACCCCTTACTGTATAACAACGAGTGACACACGTGATGCGGTGAATTAGATAGGAAATTTTCAAATTTAGCAACAACATCTGAGACACGATAAAATTGTTTCTATAACATCATTATTATTAAATTGTGCGATATATCAGGAATCATCATACAACCTTTATTTTATTATATTAATTCTGAATGATTGCGGAGGCAACCACAAAAGAAATTCTACGGCAAGGGGTTAAATGGACCGTTTATTTTGAAAGTGGTGCAAGTCCATTTTTTGTTGTTTCAAGAAAATTAAAGGTTAGCATATCCGTCAATTAAAAAATATTGGTTGATTATAACGTGTCTGACAATGTTTCTATCAATTTATCAATATGTAATTTGATTATAGAAATTTCTTTTAGGCGAATTTAACTAAAATAATGTGTATTTACTGACCGCAAATGGACTTACATCACTTTCATAATTAATCAATTGTAAGAATCATTTAATTTTCTATTCTGAAAATCCAATATCAATTAAAATATATTTTATATTAATACAATATTGTTTATAGATAATAATGAGAAATAAAATAGCAGTAGTACTTTTTATTTTGCGCGTTAATTATATTTATATATTGTTCAATTCAATATAAGAGGTATTGGTATTATTTATTTTTGATCTTCTTGTGACAGTGTTTTGAAATTCTCAGTAACAATATCCTCGACTGACGAAGATTCTACCTCTATAATTCTTTTTCCCTTTTTGCGTTTCATTCATTTGTTTTTCATAGTGGAATTATATTCATCCTCCGACTCTCAGATTACTCTTTTGTTTGTACTCATGAGTTTTACTTCTTCGTGTATTCATTCAAAATTAAACAGAAATGAATATTTTTAATTATCATAAAATAATATTACTATAACATGATATTGATTTACCACTTCTTCTTATCTGTATCATTACTTGATGTTAATATGAAATTATTCATTTTAGGAGAAAAATTAAGTAAGTAACCTTAAAGCAACTTTCAAAATTGTTAAATAAAACGAACTGACCCCGCAACCTGTCTATGGAAATTGAACTTACCCCACTTTTATAATCAATGGCTATGCAATTTCTTTTAACGGTCAAATTTAAACTGAACAAAACAATAGCATTTTTTAAGACATTAAATATCATCTTGTTATGAATAAAAAGTTTGCACTAAATTAAGAATAAATTGCGTGATACTTAATTTTTTTTTAAGTGGACTTACACCACTTTCAAAACAAACTGTCCGAATATACCAGATTACGGCCGTAGATCTAGTTTTACATAATATTACCTGCATAGTTTTACATCTTTATAATAAACAAAATGAAGAACACGTTTTTGCATCGTTTCATACCTAATCATTCAAAACAGCTCCTATTTATCATACTCCATCCAGTACCATATTCCCCCAACCGGGAATCATAATTATTAACAATCTCTCACAACCCTCATTCATCAGAGAGCATTCATGACTTAAAAAAAAACAATTTAAAAAACACTACGTATAACAGTAAAGTATAACAAATTAAGAATAAATTGCGTGATACTTAATTTTTTTTTAAATGGACTTACACCACTTTCAAAATAAACGGTCCGAATATACCAGATTACGGCCGTAGATCTAGTTTTAAACAATATTACCTACATAATTTTACATCTTTATAATAAATAAAATGAAGAACACGTTTTTGCATCGTTTCCTACCTAATTATTCAAAACAGCTCCTATTTATCATACTTCATCCAGGACCATGTTCCCCCCACCGGGAATCATAATTATTAACAATCTCTCACAACCCTCATTCATCAGAGAGCATTCCTGACTTTAAAAAAACAATTTAAAAACACTACGTATAACAGTAAACGTACCTTGTCTTTTATATCGTACTTAACAATTTTATCTCAACCCCTCGAACAAACATGAGTCACTGCCTCGTATGCTATTCTATCCAGAAACATTTCTATGTGTTCTTTCCTTAACCAGGAAACGTCGATGCGATTGGAGAATCGATAAAACCAACGACAATTCACTGTACACCCATTTCAACCGATGCCTCTTATACCGAGCACGACTTTGTGCATGCGGAACTTGACCTACGCCGGGGATGAATTATAGAGCGATTCTAATCGATTCGCCGCGAGGGAGACACGGACGAGGACACGAAAGAACACATCGTCTCCTCGTTCGATACACCGAATCTTGTTCTTTTCTTCTCTCTTTTTTTCTTCTTTCACATTATTCCGTGATATGGAAACGGTGCTGAGAGATGTATAAAACGTGGAAGCCGCGGAACGAGACACCGCCTCTGCGAAGCCTCGATGCGTGACACTCGCGACGTGCGCCCGATATCGACTGACCGAGGGTTGGTAGGCGACCGAAGATGACCGAGATCTCCTAGGGGTTCGTGCGATAAGAATTCACCAAATATAGGGAATTTTTTCACTTTGATAACAGTAACGTGCATAGCGTTATCAATTGTAATGGATTACTCATAAGATGCGTTTAATTACTTGCGTGAGATGTGAATTTAAACATTGGATTATTTTGACTTTATGCTACCATTTTCTTCTATTTTTATTTTAATATTAAAACTATTAAAAACTATTAAATTGACAATATTAGCCGAGCACGAAACGGTCTCATTATTTCTATACTATTGATATTACATTCAGTTACACGAAATATCAGAAATCAGTGAAAACTTTCTATTTCTGGAATTAATTTTGAGTCTTTGCGCGCCCCGTCAGAAACGAAATTGTAGGTCAAGTGGCTGATGTGATAAAGTATAGAGATATTTGATAAATATTTTGGAAAGAGCGATGAAGGAAAGAATGTTAGTCTGGTTAATTGTTTAAATGTTATAATATCGCTGGAGAATCTTCGAAAGTTTAGTGTCGCAAAGAATACCTTCTTTTCGATGGTAAATAAAATTTCATTGAGTTTTAACACATTGTATGAGGGTGTTTTTTACCGTCTTATGAAGTCAGAAGCGGGAAACTTGTTGAAAAATTTGGAAGAATATTATTTTTACAATAAAGTAGTATAAATTGGAATCTGTTTACTTTTCAATATTGGAAAGTATAATTAACTTTTCAAATCTAAGTGATTAATGAGACTAATCGCCATTTTTTAACGGACGATGCACAGTTTTCGGAAAAGGTTGTTTTACGTGAGCCGCATACAATGTGTTAAACGAAATTTTCGACTTATTAATTTTACTAACTCTAACGAAGATTAATTGTACATAAGCATAATGACGAACTTTTTGTAGCTCATGTTAAGTAGACGCAATAAAATTAAGTTTGGCTGTACCATTCAGCAATCCTGTCCTGCGGTTAACACTAGAACTACCGACGTTAAATCTATTGTATTTCAATATATTAAATATGTACTTTGGAAAAAGAAAAATCAAGAAGTGGAAAAGATGATCGGTAATTCTGTATTTTATAAGATCAACGTAGAATATTTACTCTATGATTGACTTACAAACTTGAAAAATTTTTGGAAAAAATTCGGAACGAGTCATTCTGTCTTGCTTGGTAGTTCTAGTGTTAAGTGAAAAAGTAAAACGTTATGTTACTGTGGAAAAATAAATAATAATGTTTTTACCAATAGTAAAGGGTTATTTATGAGTAAACAACTTAAAATAATATTATTTGTGACATTATACAATACATCCAGGTGAAATTTCGTAAATACAATCTTATTTTGGCACAATGGCTATAAAAAGCAGTAGGTAATACCAGCGAATTACTCCAAAACTGTCCATGAATTTTAGATTGACCCAATTTCGAACAGAATATTAGAATCTGCAGTTTTATAAATAGAAGAATATATAATGTTACCAATTTCGCAGCTGATGAATTACGTAAATCGCGTATTTAAAACACTACGCGGAATTGAATAACTTAAATTTAAAGTAGGCTACCGTAAAAATTGTCATTTTGAAAAGGGAATAAAATACAAAAAGCTTGTTTAAAAATGTCATAATGGTGATCACAAAAATAGATCTTTCTTTTTTAAAGATTTTCAGAAGATATTTACTTAACACTAGATCTATGGAAGCCGTCAAATTGATGAATTGAAATGAGTTAATGAAAATCTCCTTTCTCAGTTGATCCCTCTTTTGGCAAAGTAATTAATTAAGTAATTACGTCCGCAAATCTAGTGTTAGAAAAGAAATTGATACTGCTATTCTTTAGAGAATACTGAAGAAACGAAAATCATCGTCGTAATTTTAAAAAAAAGTATATGGTACTTAAGAATATCATTGTGATTCTTATGCCACTCGATATTACGTCAATGTCTGCAAATTAATTTTTACGCTGAAACAATACAAAGTGAATTTTCCGATAATTGCTGCTTAAAATATAATTTCAAATTTCCACGACCTTGTTAATCTAAAAGGAATCATTGCTTACAATATCAATTCTTAGAAGGTTTAGTTCCGATCATTATCGAGAACCGATTTCTGTAATCTCATAAATCGTACACATTTCATATTTGATCTTCGATTAATTGTACAGATTGGCGAATCTGCAATCTAAGATAATATTGCACAGACTTTTAATATGAAATTCATTTCTTAACACTAGAACTACCTGCGTCAAATCTATCATACTTCAATACATTAAATAAATACTTTAGCAAACGAGAAATCGAAAGGTGGAAAGGATGATTAATTCGGTAATTTATGTTTTGTAACATGGACGTACAATATTTACCCTATGGCTCTCCTATAAATTTAAACAGTTTTTAGAAAAAATGAGGAACTAGTCACCTTGACCACCTCGATAGTTCTAGTGTTAAGGAATCTAGGGAGAGTAAGTGTAAAATTAGAATTCTCATTAATACATTTCACTTAAGGTCGTTATCTTTATTTAGATCTAGAGATATCTATGTTTCAATGTACACGTAGAAATGTTTGTAAACTCATGCAGTACCAAAATTTCAAAATATCTTACAATTAAGCACCCAGTAACAAAAAAATGCAGAAATATTGAACAGGTTGAAGACAAGATATTTCAACCTGCGTCTGAGAAGGTGGTACTTATTTATTCAACTGGCGGGAATGTTGATAAATATAAAATGGAATAGTCATGTTTAGAGATACAATATCTTCTGCTTTGAATTGATGCTTTATCGGCGTAATAATCAGCGAAATTGATAAAGGCTTTGCGAAAATAAAAACGTTAATGTAATTCTATTTTTTTCAGTATATTCCACTCAGCAGCAAGTATAAAGATAATAGATATACCGCATTTTTATACGGAAATCTCGATAAATAGTTCAAATTTCGCTCCTACTGTTGCAATCATCCATAAGTTGAGAGTTTCATAAAGAATAAAAAATTGGATATTAGCTAGCGTGAAAAATAGTAAGAAATTATTTTCTTTAAGTATGATAAAGTGTTCCAGTTATAATCCTATTTTATGGCAAATATCTTATAATCGACTTATAATTATTAAGTATATCGATTTATTTTTTATATGTTGTTCTTTTTAAACCCATCATTAGTTCCAGAATACAGCAGTTTTGTAGTTGTTAAATGCTATAATATCTTATGTAATATGGTTAATTCATTTCAGCAAAGTTACACTGTAAAAACCTACACTTATCAGTACATTGTTGCATACAATGTAACATGTTTTTAAAATTGATATCATTAACTGTTTTCCTAAATTCAAATGACAATACATATGAATAAGATGAGAATACAGACCAATTATAACTTGCAATATGTTGTTTTGAAAGTAATACTTTTGAACACAAAATATTATTGTACTTATTTTACATGAAATTTCAAACATATCAAAACTATTTATAAGTGTTATTATAAAGTATAAATTAACAGAGCTTAGTATATAAATAAAAGAAATTTACCTGTTTTTATAGACACGTCCATTCTTTTAATTTCTCCGTATAGTATCGTTGCTAACCAAGAAAGCGCAATCAACCAAAATGTAACTAAAACAGCTGCCAGCCACAAAGAAATTATACGCATATCAGATTTGCTGCATCCGCAACAGTTACTGTGTTTCATTCTGACTGTGCTTCCTGGCCTGTGTTTACTGTAACATAAATATATTTCTGGATTGTAACGTTCAATGTATGTATTCTTGACAAAATCTGGCTTACAATTAGAACTAAATAATGTTATTTATGAACAACAGTATTCTTACTTACCGTTTCATTTTCTTCTTCTTAGGCATAAGTACTAGGTCTGATATGTCAGATTCGGTATCTGACAATAAATCCAAGAGATTTATCGTTTCTTTAGTATTGGAATTTTCCATTTTCACTCAGATTTTCTCACGCGGGCCATTAATTTAACATATGGACGAAAAAATGAATTAACAAAGAGTACAATAACATAACCTCATTGGTTGACTTGTCAGTCACAAACGAAATTATTTCGTAATGAATTTCTGAAATTAACTCTAATCACTTTAACTACATATTGCACGCACAGACTTAACATTCTGCGCTATTTGCACGTATTATTGCTCTGATACGGATACAATTGAATAAACATCCAATTTACATCTTCCATAACATAACCTATAGAGGTACATTCTTGCGCGCACCACACTTTCTCTATGACATTCCGACATCTGACGGATCCACTGAAAAAGACCGTCATATAAGTGATTCATGATATAATTACGAACATTCGAATTATACTACGATTAATTAACTTTTCATAATAATTAGTTTATGTCTGTAGAGACATTAAAAGCCTTATAGCATTTATTTGATAAATGTCTTGAATATTAACTTTGCAGATCTGTATTTTTCTATCTTTAGATCTGTGCCTTTGAAGATTTGTATTTAGAAACTTTGGCGCCAATGTTGATGATAATTATTTATAATAATATTAATGATGATAATAATTTATAATAATAATAATAAGTGTAATAATTTTTAATAAGTAATGCACGTGCCAACGCAATATTAAAGAGTTATTTTTTTAATGTGATTTACATTTCATCTAAAACAAGTAAAAATTTAATTAAATTATATAGATAATTTAACGATACAATACAGCGTAATAATAATAAACAATTAATCGTAATAACATCGCAAACGAGCGTATCATCATTATTTTGATCATAACTCTGACCCTGAGCTGGTTATTTAAAGATCACAATCAACGAACCGGTTTTCTCATACAAATGAAACAACAAACTACTGAAACTCCATATCTTAAAAATCAGCGACAATGACAATACGTTCGAGTACAGTATTTATTGTAATCATGTAAACAATTAAATTATCAACGGAATGTTTTCTTCGCATTAATGAATGTCAAGTTACTAGTTACGTTGCTCATTAATAGTAAAATATTTTTAATTGACATGTATGTCAATTCTATCTTAATAATTAATTCGTTGGAATGGAATTAACTACAGTGGACATAAAATTACAAGTTTGATGAAGTATTTATGGTTGAAATATTTTTTGCCCATAGAAATTTCAATTCGACTAGTCCAAGGAACCATTGATGGAATATAAATCACGGAATAAACATTTATAACGACCGGTCCAAAAATGACCGACATATTAATTTCAAAGTCGAAGAAGTCAAATTTTTGAGTTACCACGATGCGGGGGTCGTGCGGCCGGAGGAGCGGAATTAGTTAAAGTTTGAAAAATCGTAATCTCACTCCTGGAGGTCGTAGAAGGATGAACTTTACGTCGTTTTAATCGTTAAAGTGTCTAGTTTGGCGAGCTTGAATTGGAAATAACCAATCTTTATTCGTTTAAGAATGCGGCTCATTTTTGCGTCTCGGGAGCCTCGCGCAAGAACTCATCTTTAGAAAATTATTTTATTGGCGTCGATCGAAAGCCAAGACTTCAAGGAATACGCAGAAAAATGTTTCATAACAATCGGTCCAAAAATGGCCGAGATTTTTAACTTCAAAATCGAAGAAGCCAAATTTTTGAGTTGCCACGATGCAGGGGTCGTGCGGCCGGAGGAGCGGAATTAGTTAAAGTTTGAAAATTCATAATTTCGCTTCTGGGTGTCGTAGGGGGACGAACATTTTTTGGTTTTAATCGTGGAAGTGTCTACTTTGACGTGCTTCCAACGAAAAGATCCGATTTTTATTCGATTAAGAATGCGGCTCATTTTTCCGACTCGGAAGCCACACGCAAAAACTCATTTTTAGAAAATGATTTTATTGGCGTCGATCGAAAGCCAAGACTTCAAGGAATACGCAGAAAAAAGTTCCATAACGAATATAAATCACGGAATAAACAAGTCGAAATTGACGCTCCAGTATATACATTTTATGTAACTTGGTGTTCTCTTATTATCAATGATTTCTCACGACAAAACTTGTTCAATCTGTAAGGATAATCAGTATATATCTACCTCCGATTCTGGTTTGACCATTCCGGAAATCTTTGCCTAATTAATCGTAATACGGAATTTCTTAAAAATACTTCTGAAGCTTGTATATTCTTTTCGACTTGTGTAGTTCTAATTAATTATTAACATGCGCTTCATTAGTTACTCTCTATTCTCCGTATGTTTCGCTGTTCTTTTTCGAGGTATGTAATTCTTGCCATTGAGAATTTATTAGGAAAAATATTTCGCCGGCAATAATTACAATTCATATGTGGGTGATAAAAATAATTAAGAAGAAGATCAAAGAATATTTTCGTGCAAAGTGTTGTGCTCTGATGCATCATTTAATATTTCACCGGCAGTGATTACAATTCGTCCATGCGTAATAGAAATAATTCAGAAAAAAATTAAAATTCAGTTTTTCGTGACAGGAATTTCGATTTTAGAATTGTGAAAGCTCAGATTCTATGGATTTAATTATTTATTGATAGATTCTGATAAGAAATACTCGCATTTACCTTTCTTATCAGACTCTGTGTCTTGGAACTCAGTGACAGTAATACGATAAATTAGTTGATATAATCCTGCGTGTCTAAAGAAATAAATGAAAATCTATGTTAAAATAGCAATTTTGTTTAATTGTAAGTTTCGAGAAACGTACTCACTTCATAAATTCATAAACACGACATGAAATTTAATATGTCGCTAATATTATATATACATGTAAATTAACAACGTATAACTCTATGTAATAGGATTACATATCACGTTACTTTCAAAAAGATAATTTCTCAAATTTAAAAGTAATTTTGTACAAAGTAAAAAAAAAAATATTATACTTGGAATTAAATCAAATTGAGAGTTTAAAAGTTCAAAGTTATTAAATCATTTTCGATGAAAACAAATTTTCTGGCAAATGAATAGAATCTTTTTCTTTACCTGCCTATAATCAAGGTTGGGAATAAATTCATATAAACTTAAAATTAACATTATACAATGAAACAAGCGAAACTTGATAATTGCCAGTACCTCCTCAGTGGTGATAATATGAAGGAAGAAAATACAATAATATGTACTTACATACTTTATTCGATCATCCGGTGACTAAACTTAGAACAAATAAAATTCAATAAGGGCACAAAACATCGACTAAAAATTTCGAACTGTATGGAAATGCCAAATGATTTGTAGTTTGCAGCGGCGACATTAAGATTCTCTACACGTTTGGTTACTCGTACAGTCAATACTTCCCGCTAAAGGAAAATTTGGCGCCTGATGGGTTTTTACGGTTTTCCGTAAGAGCTCCGAGAGATGCTCACATACTTTTAGCACCGACTCACGACGTAAGCATATTCACTCAATTTATTATATTAATTAACTCTCTATGGGCCCTTGTAACTTTGTAGTAACACAAAACAAATCTAAGCTTTTGATTTTCATAATCGATTTTTTAACTTTCCCAAATATTACAAGTTAGCTCTTCAAAACCATGGAATTCTTTACAATCCAACGTTTCAAAACCAAGTAAAATTTATTATTTACAATGATACTTTTATTATTTTCTAATGTGCTATCGTGCAACTAGATTTCAAATATCACAGAAAATTCGGCCCATAGAGAGTTAATTATTATTACTAATAATTATTATTATAGATTCCAATTTTTAATCCAATAATTTTCGAAATATGATACATAAGTAGAAAATATACCCGATATAAACGCCACCCGATTTTAGTATTTTTTTTTTATTTTTGAATAATAGGCAGACGAGCCAGTGTACGAAATAGTTCTTGGTGCGCGAAACAATTCGGTAAATCATATAAGAGGAAGATGCCCATGCCAGCAGGAACCTAGCGCAACTATAAGAACTGTCGATCTACTTAATTCGACGAAATTTCGTAATTTTTGGGTGAGAGTTAAATCAGAAAACTCCAAGACATTTGTACAAGTCGGTCTTGGAGACAGTAATACAGCATTTCATGAATGGAGAGACCCACGGCCTCTTAATCCACAATACTTGAGTTTTCGTTCGGCTACGAAAGCAGAATGGCATTACGGTTTCAAAGACTCTACTTACAACAATGGTATTTAATTGTTTTTTTTTATAGCATTCCTATGTAAAATTTTTATAGATTGTGGAAAGTTTTTCTCGCGAAAATGAAATCGCGAGATAACAAGTGTTTCTTCGAAGATTTTGTTGCGACTATTTTACAAGACATATTAAGTTATTGAATTGAATTAAAGGAATTATTTATTTGATTTTATTTAAAGTAAATGTAAAATAATTATTGCAGCAGTCCATGGTACTTATTTTTCTTTTTGTGATTAAAATTTCTTATCAAGTTGCGAGTTGCGTACTGTGTTAACTTCGTTTAACGATTCAATTTATTTGTAATTATTTATAATTTAATAAGAAAGAGTTAAATTTAGCTACTCCCACAATTATCACATATTAACACATTATATGTGGGTGTTTTGTAACGCTTTATTAAGACTCAAGAGGAAAACTTGTTATAAAATTTGCACGAATTTGATTTTTACAAAAAATTAGTATAAGCTGGAAACTGCTTTCTCTCTAAATTCGAAAATGTACTTAACTTTTTAAGTCTAAGTAATTACTGCCACGATTCGCCTTTTTTAAACTGTCTATGCACAGTCCAAAAAACGTATTTTTACGTGGCCCGCATAAAATATGTTAATTACATTCGAACGAGTGAATTATTACAAACATTTGAGACTGACCTAACATTATAAAATAATCAGTCTATGTAATAATCTTACTACTTTGTTTTGTTTTTTTAATTCCCTTTATCAGGAGTTTCAAGAGATAGAAGGCAGGTCGTGGTAACTTCAACAGGTTTTGGACAATATCACTCGTTAGCGGATGTTGTTCATCATTCTGAAGACGGTGTAACGTTGTACTTCACAGTTCGCACCAAAACGGAACTGCAGGTTATTTTTTTGATTTTAGAAATAATAAAATTCACGTGTCTTCTAAATGTGTAACACATTGTAAAGTAACTACAGTAAAACCCCTCTTTTACACTTTTCAAGGAACCACAAAGAAATGGTGTAAATCGCGGGAAAGTGTAAACGGAGAATTGGAAAATTTACAATCCACTTTTATTAAATATTTAAATATTAAATAATACATATTACATAAAAATACAAAAATTCTACTATTTTTAAAAAAGTCTAATATGTGGACGACTGTTTTGCCTTCTTCCGGTGAATTCTTTCAACTTGCTTTTCGAGTTCATACACATGATCAAAACTATTAACATCGCCATCTCCTGCAGAAATATATTTTTCTATAGTGTTTATTGCAGAAACTACTTCTGCACAAGTAGGCACATTACTATCACCATCATTGTCATCATCATCAAAATCACTATCACTGTCACTTTCTTCCTGAATTGAATAGATCAAATTTTCTACTGACACTTTTCGCACAGTTGCAAGTTCATCGTCAAAATGGAGGAAGCCTTTAACTTCATAATCTATTTTCAATTTCTTCTATGCAGAAATAAGATCACTATCTTCTTCTTCTTCTTCGCTTACTTCTTCCTCATGGTTTTGGAAGAAGCCAGCTTTTTTGAAGCTGTTGCTTATGGTGGATTGACTCACGTCCTTCCATGCCTTTGCAATATAATGCAGTGCATTCAGGATGATGACGAGATAAATCTCATTGCAAGAGAGAACATTGCGAGAGAAATCAAAAATATCATGAAAAAAATGTCGTTCACAGACTCGTGACGGCTTCAAAAAGTGTAAACGGCGGGAAAAATTTAATTTCGAAAGTGTAAAAGTGGGGATAATTTAACATTATGAACATAGGAAAATTGAAGGGAGCGGAAAAAATCGGTGTAAACTGCGAGAAAATGTAAAAGCTGGGTTGTACTGTATTTCGTGAACGCATAAGATATGACAGACACCATACGACAGACGCCATATAATTATAATACAAACATCATACTTAAAATTACTTTTTGTATAATTTGAAAGAATTTCTTTACTCTCTTCAAACAATCTTTTCACGCCTAGAGGATAACTTATTTACTGATTTTAACAATAAACTCACAAACTGTCTGGATGCAATTATCGACTATACTTGAATTGTAGCGCTTTATGATCTATATATTAATAAAAGATGAAATATATGCATCAACTTCCAGGTACTTTTAACTCCGGAAGTGAGTTCGCTAGGTGACGTATATTTTGTGTGTATATACAATGATGGAGCACACTTGAAAAAGCGTGTACAAGGTGAGATAAAAGCAGCCTTTCAGCAATCCAAATTTTTCAATGAAACGGAAAAGTTACGATTCTGGATGAAATTAAGTACAGGTAAATACGATTTTAACGTACCACGATTAAGAATCTGCATATAAGACTCGAATATCCCAAATATAGTAAGTATATTGATGAAAGTTTTGTTGTGTACCGACCTAATTCTTTAAAATAATACATCCAAGTATGTATTACTAAACATAATTCAGAGTCCAAGCAGGAACTGTTACTCATCTTCAATTCCGTCATTGCTTCTCCTTCAAAATATGTTTTGAAGACTTAATATTAACGAAAGTCACCGGAATAACGATCGCCATTTTGGAACCTTACTGACGAGAAGTTGAGGTCATTCGAATCTCCCACTACACTGTCTAAAAACCTTTAAAGGGTCAGCCTTGTTTCTAAATTAAAAAGAATTGTGTTTGAGAACAGGTACATACAAGTAGAACAAGTATCGATGTACTTATCGAGAGTTTTGCGATCATTTCTTTACTCCTTCTTCAATTAATTCGTCAAACGCAGAGTGTCTATCTGAAACAAATAAATGTTGGTTAATATGATTAAATATTATATAATCAATTATTATACAATTAAATGACCCTGATACTCTGCTCATTTTAGCATTTCATACGATTATATGTTACTTTTTAAATCATCATATTAACATTAGATTTACGAACTGAGTCAATTTGACTCAATGCAAATTTGATTACTATATACAGGGTGTCCCGTAACTGGTGGTACAACCGAGCGTGGGGTGATTCTACGTGAAAAACTGAATCAAAAATATAGAATAAAATTTTTTCATATGACGCTTCGTTTTTGAGAAAAATAAGTTTGAAAATTTATCGAGTATTATATATACTCACAGTATTTCGGAAACTAAAGGTCCTTGCTCGATCAGTATAAGGAGATCGTAGAACTGATACAAGAGGTATCATCATCCTGACAATGTTTGTAAACACTGCACGAAATACAGAAATGCTCTTCTACTCGTAAAAGTAAGATAGCGAAATCCGTCGAGCTGAAACGTGGATCCAGTGCCCGTGTACTCGATAAATTTTCAAACTTATTTTTCTCAAAAACGAAGCGTCATATGAAAAAATTTTATTCTATATTTTTGATTCAGTTTTTCACGTAGAATCACCCCACGCTCGGTTGTACCACAAGTTACGGGACACCCTGTATATGAAAAAGTTAAATATTATTTTTGCAAAACATATGTTGGTTTTTAGTCATATAATGAAACATATGTAAATGTTGATTCCTCTCCCTCGCAGACCCCTTCATTTCGCATTATCGAATGGGGTATACCTATTTTTACGGTTGTGAGCCAATTTAACTCATAAAATGATTTAACATTCATTAAAATGACAAAAATTTTCTATTAGACCAGAGTATTTTGCAGCTTTCAAGCCACAGGTGATTTGTTTCCCCTCTAATTTTTCTCTCTTTGCATACAATGTTTATTTGTATGAGATCCATCTTTTTGTTTTCGTGACTCCGCTACATTATCTTTCTTACCCACCTATTCCTGTCATCATTTCGATTTGTACATCGCACGTGCACAGAGCATTTTTAGTGAGAATGTATATCAAAAACAGAATTTCTATGTAAAAAAGGTTTTCAATGAATTATTTAATAGTAAATCTTTCATTTAAATTGATTAGGAACTATTTTCTTTGCAAAAAACTTCAATCTTTTTCTGTGAGTCAAATTGGCTCACTTCAGTAAAAATAGGTAAGTATATAATCAACAACCGTAAATCTAGTGTTAAAATGAATTAACTCTTTCCTCACCCTGTTACAATAATAAAAGGCTATATATCTTTACGGTACCTTTATTACGGTGTTCCAATTAATTTCTTGCAGATGGTGTTATTATGTTAGGAAAAGACAGTTCATTGAACTCTCTGCTTCAGTGGCGAGATCCGAATCCTTTGTCGCCACAGTATCTCAGCTTTACATTGAATCGAAATACTGATGAAGACTATGATCCGACAGTATCTGCAGATGTACAGTACGGTCTTGGTCCAGACTACACCTTATCATCGCAAGATTGTACTCGTAAGTCTTTGAATCAAAATCGTCTGACGCATAGTCTGCTGGATGTATCGTGTACAATTCTTTCATTAAAAAACGTAACAAACTGTCCATCTATAACATTTTATGAGATATAACTATTCATTATAACATTATCAATTGTTTGTATAAGAAGGTAAAAGCTTATTTCCCCAGGGAATATCGTGAAGCTTTAGAAATCCGTGAAAACTCGAACATCAATCGTGACAAAGTACTATTTGTCAATCCAATCTGGAATAGCCTCCTCCTAGTTTTATAATTCTAATAAGTTTTTTCCAAATAAGGATATCAGAGCTTTAATGATTTTAAAAGTCATTTAAAACCATAGCTTCGAGATCAGGCCTGGCTAACGCGCTACCCGCCTCATTAAATTGTACAGCTCCCTGGCGATTTTATATTTTTATTGAAACTTTTGTTTCTTGTTATATGCATGAAAAGAAATTAAATATGTGAAAATTTGCATGCGTCATTGTTGTAATATTAAAGTACGACCCGTTGTAACGTTTCGCGTTATCAAAGTGGTCCCTGCAATCATTTAGTTTGGCTAGGTCTGTTCTAGACGATGTGACTGTAGCAGCTAAAGCAGAAAAAATACAAAAAGACAAGAGAAACCTATAGTACGCATGGTGTACAAAAAATGGAATGTGTTAAATGAGAATCACAAAGATACGATGACATTTTCAGCGCGTTGGAAATTGTCAACGAATCAATTGCCAACGGGTGCGGTACGAGGAGGTAGATATAATGAGGACGAACTCTTCGTATGCAGAGCAAAACACGAAAGCGACACCATGCCCGGAAATTACATAGTCGATGTGGACAAAAGGGGAGGATGTTATATCTCGCACAATTTTTCCGTCCATCAGAAATTGGAATTCGAGGTACGAGATATTTGGATTTTTTGTATGTACGAAAATATTGATATATTAACCCATTTTCATCATTTGACAAAATGAAAAATATATTTTTACCATCAAATTTCTTTGTTAAGTCTAAGTATAATAGAATTTCAAAACGTGATATTGCACTTTAATCGACGAATGTTGTATAAATACTTTAGACTTCGTATAGACGGGTATTGACTCACAGTGAGAATGGATAAATGCCCGAGTCGAAAAGTCCAGCCTAAAAAGAAACTTCAAATCCTAGATTCTTTTGATTTCTCATTTGCCGCTCAATTATGTATACCATTTTAAACTTCGAAATCCTCAGCTAGCGGGTCTACGCGCCTCAAAGTCCTGTAAATATGATTTTTAGGAGTTATATGGACTGATCAGATAAAATTTTTATTCCAATTTAATCTGACATCCCCTAAAAATATTTCAGAAGTTCCAAGTCTGTCGACTCATATTCTAAAAATAGGGCTTTCAGGAGCAAGTAGGAATTAAATTATCATTTTATTCCATATAAATTCTAAATCTCCTAAAATCAAATTAATTTTTAGTATATTGAGCATTTTTTGGACCTAGATCATTCCACTCCAATTCCAATCCAATTCTAAAACTCCTCATTATAGAATGCTGAGGATTATTTTGGGCTGTATCAAGCCTAAATTGATCCTAAACTAGGCAAAACTGGCAAAAACTAACAAGTTTAGGCCGATTGTGGAATTAAAACTTGCATTCTTTTATATGTAACATATTTTTCCATATTCAGCCTAAATATCCTAAGTTATTTGGTAATTTAGGAGGATCTTGGGCTTAAAATTTTCGACTCGGGTGGGTTTTGATGATAGTCATCTGAAAAAGTACGCTTCTGTTGCAAATGGGTTAACTGTGCTTAAATTATGTAATATTATATTCATTGTTAATGTTATCGAAAAACAAGAGGGCGAAAAAATATTCTTGTTTTACTAATAAATAAATAAATTTAAGAGAATGATTGCAGAATTAGGAAGTTGCATGAGGAATTGTCTGATAAGAATCGATTTATGGAACTTTACTCTGAAAGTTGTTGTAATTCTATGAAAATTATTGAGTACTTTAAACTAATAACTATAGAATACCTTATATTTAATGCAAAATTGCAAGTAGTTAATTAATGAAAATTTGTGGTATATTCTTCAGTTCCTGTAACTAAATAGTACTTTAAAAGACGACAAACGTGTTAAGAGACGTCAGAGTTAATGAGTCAAACGACTTGTTTCAATAAATCGATTAATGTTCTGAACATATGATATTATCCATTGAATCGATATTTCAACTTGAATTGATATTTCCATCGAAGATGGCATTACATCCGGTAGAAACTTTAAAAAAGCACATCAAGTCCAGATCAACTTATACCGCATACAACTTCTTCTGAAGTGTAAAAAACGTGTGAAAAGTGTACCAATTAATCTTTACGAATTTTATCAAATATTTATCGTGACATTACGTTCTGTAAACACTATCACCTCAATTACAAAATATAAAAAAATACAATTGCACTAGGTAGTATTAAGGAGAGCTGTAAAAACCCTTATAAGGGTATACGGTGTAATATAAATAAATAATAAGTAATACAAAAAAAATACAATTACAAATACAAGGTATACTTAAAAAAATAATAACAAAATATACTTTTATATGTAATAGAGCTTATAATAATTATAGAACGTGTTATCAAGATAAATATTTGATGAAATTCGTGAGGATTAATTGTTACATTTTACTATACCTATTTACATAAAAATCAATTTCCACCACATTTCATCCTCTCTGCAAATTTAATTGTTTTCTGTTCTATTGTCCAGGTTCTCACCGGCTGTAACTTAAAATGGGTCTCGGCTTCTTTAGGACACGTTCCAGAAGGTTCCATCGTTGGTGGATACCGCAAGGGAAGACCAAAGTATTATATCATTCGAGTGAAACACGAAGGTGTTTTAATAATCGGCAAGGTATTTATACTCTTCTCATCGATTTGTATCTCGCAACCACGTTTTCTGAATGCCATTGAGACACACAACTAAAAGTTCTGTACTTCTCGTTAAAGTTAAAGCCGGAGGATCGTATTGCTTATGTCCCCTACAACGGTCAGGAATTACCATTCACTAATTATGAAGCATTGGTGCAAAGTATAAAAGTGGACACTACTAGCGTTATAGCCGGTAGCAGAGCCTCTTCCCCATTTTTCGAGAGAACCGCCAAAAATGTATCGTTAGACATCGAGGAATTGTAAGACCTTATTAACACATTAATTACCCCGTCAGCTAAATTAAGGAATTGTTTAACGCGCAATGATCGCAAACGAACTATAATATCGAAGTTTCATCTCTGAATTATGTGATATTTTCTATATTTTAAACAAAAAATTAATTTTCCGAACGACATCGAGGAATTGTAAGAACTTATTACCACATTAATTAACCCCGTCAGCTAAATTAAGGAATTGTTCAACGTGCAATGATCACTAATGAACTGTAATATCAACGGTTTATCTCTAAATTCTATGAAATTTTCTATGTTCTATATAAAAAATTAATTTTCCAAACGACATCGAGGAATTATAAGAACTTATTAACGCATTAATTACCCCCTCACCTAAATTAAGGAATTATTTAACACGCAATGATCACGAACGAACTGTAATATCGAAGTTTCTTCTCTGAATTATGTGAAATTTTCTATATTCCAAACAAAAAATTAATTTGTCAAATGATAGAAGAGATTGTAAAATACAAATAAAAAATACTTCTCTTTGGATAATCTGAAATCTGAATTTTTGTTTGTTAAATACTCTCAGGAAATACTAGAACACAGTAATATCTTTAGTTAATCACAGCTTAATGTTAAATTAACATTAATGACCTATCTGGTAGTGAACGTATTGAATATTTCATATAAAGTCACTTATTGTAAGATTTATACTTTGAATTATCTTTTCTAAGTCGCACATTTTAGTTTCTAATATTCACCTTCTACGTCTAACAGTACAATTTTATCGCTCAATGTGTGCATACATTATAATATGAATGTTAAATATATATTTTTACTGAAACAAGAAACAAGCAGTATTGTTCCCAGCGTGCCTACAATAATACGTTAAATTCTTCTTGTTAACACTAGAACTACCGGCGTAAAATCTGTTATATCTAAATATATTAAACAAGCTTTTTATTAAAAAAGGAATCAAAACGAAGAAACGATGATTAACTTGGTAATATATGTTTTATAGAATAAAAGTAGAATATTTACTCTATGATTCCCCTACTGAAAATTTGTATAGTAAATAACTAATACATCATTTTTACTGTCTTGGTAGTTCTAATGTTAAGACCCACATTGAGGTAATATAGCGATTAACCTGTTAGCTGCGTTCGACGTGTATACACGTCAATCCAAAGTTCTATTGCGGTAGCTTTTTAACACTAAAGTGTCAATTCCTTATCGACTAAAAATGTAAAAATTCCACATTTCGCTTCCCTCTTTTCGTAAAATTTGTGATAGAAACATTTGCTTTGTCTTTAACGTATATATACGTCATTGCTCTATTTTAATTACGTACCCTCCGAAGGAGTTTCAAATTTAAATTCCGCAGTGCACTGGTTAAAACCTCAGACTTCCAACTAGCAGTTCTCAGCTAAAATCTCTGTTACCTTCGGTAAAGTACAGTAACATCTACTGTGATGATTTCTGTGCTTTAAAGATTCCCTAAAGTCTCAGGACCTACTTAGGTACAATGGCCACTGCAATTAATAGTGGCAAAGTCCAAAAAATGAAACGAGCAACGTTGATACCTGAGCATTCGGCTGGCTGGATGTGACACAGCCGAATTTTCAAAAACATCAGCTATGCCGACATCTTGCCTTCTAGACGCTCAGTTAATTTTAAACGATTTTTTATCTAGCTTCAAGTAACATATGATTATCATATATCTTTATACTATCGGTCTTAGAAACTGATAACATAATGGGATAATATGATAACTAAATTGGATAAGTACCTAATTGCAACAGCAAGACGCACTAAGTTAATCTTCTAATTTGTTGTCACATAGTTGAAATTCATTTAAGAAAATTATCTATTGTTACTGTTACATAATAGTACTGGTTGCATATGTTTATGCAAATGTTAATTTTGATAATTAACAGCTAATGGAGCAGAGTACTTTATTATAAATATTTAATGATTTGTTTTAGCCATTGAATTACAACGAGCGCCGCATTCTAGATCCTTTTACACATTTTTTTATATCATACGCAATTCTCTGCGTTTTTGTAGGTTTAAATTTTGTTTTGACGTTGTTTTTGATGAAAAAATCCGTAATCTAGTAATGACTCAGTAGTATAGGATATTTCACTTAGCACTAGAACTATTAAGGCAATCTAAGTGACTGGTTTCTCATTTCTATAAAAATTCTCTGTTATTATGGGAACCATTGTGTAGATATTTTACGACTATCTTACAAAACATAAATTACTTAATTAATCATCCTTTCCAGCTTTTGATTCATTAACTCTTAAAGTACTTATTTAATATATTTAAATATAATAGATTTAACAAAAATAATTCTATTAAATGTACAACACAATGAAACGGAGCTAAACCGACATGGAATGGATACTAATAGACATATTAAGATATTAAATAATGGACACATTGCTTTCAATATAACTTTGCAAGCCCTTTGCAAGAATACTTGCGTGTTACTGCAATTTTGTGGAATTAGGAAAAGTTTAACAATAGATTGCGGCCGCCAAATCTGGTGTATTTAAATATGTTAAATAAGTACTTCGACGAAAGATGGATTAAGCGGCAAAAAATGCGATCAGTTAAGGTAGTTCTAGTTGGATTCAGAACTAAAAGTTTATTTTATCATTAGGAATGAAAAAAAAATGCGTAACAATTAATACAGGTGCTAACTTCACAAAGGTCATTTCATTCACTTTTTAGACATTAAAAAACATCTTTCTCTATAACTATGAAGTAAAAAATAATGAAAAAATTCAATAATATTCCAAAAGCATAAAATAATACATTGCTAATTTTTTATTAGAATCCATCGACTCGTTTTTCCATTAGAAAAATAAAAAAAGATTTTACGGACTCAGCAAAAATTTTTTTCCATAAGGCCCATGTTAAATATGTTATTTTTAAACACGATTTATTCATAAACCGTGTGGACGAACTCGTTGAGATTCCGGTTATAATTCTAAAATATCATGAAGAATATATTTTCAAAATTTTAAGGAAATCTATCAAAAAATGATAAGTGCCTAGAACTACCTTAAGTAATTTGTTTATTATAAGACACGCGTGAAATATCTGCTGTATTCCTTCTCTATAATTTCGAGAAATATTTTTAAAAAAGTGGGAACCCGTTAATTTAACGGCTGCCGTAGTGTTAATTATATTTGCCCTTTTAGAAACCAGCGAGTTTAGTGCAGAAATAATTGAATTTCTAGTTAGTATCTGTCATGTTTGTTTTAATAATGATATTTAAATTCTTTAAATAACGAGTAGTTCAATTATTCATGTACGGATTTTTAATCGTGCTAATCACAGTGTACAATCAAAGTGACAAGATCCACTGAAAGGATCAGAATGACCATGATGATGCGCGCACCGTTGTAATTTAATTAAACGAAGTAATGACGATGTACTAAATAATATTTTCTTCTATATAGTGAGTGTGAGCGAATGTTTTTAGCAATGTTATTAAAATTTGTAACATATTATAGTTATTCAAAGTATAAATAATTTCTAATAATAATAAACAATAACTTTAGCTATTATCAATTCATCTACTAGCGTCTAAAATAACGTTGAACATTATTTATTTGCAACTGTAATCTTGCCGTCGTTTTCAAAAACCATAAAACCGTTTGATCGATGTTAAAAGAATTCAAAAGGTTGTCAATGATTTTCAATATCTTTTAAATTATTTTTACGATTTCTTTAGACTTTTACCTGATATAATTATCACTAACCATATGAAAAATGAAGGCAAGGTAAAAAAAACACCTGGAAGCTAATAAAAGCATTGCAAAACACGGCCGAAATTACGAAATACATTTCTGCAAGAATCACACTTTAATCAGGACGTTGAATAGCAACTGAGTAAATGAAATTATCGTAAGTGCCGCGGTTTCGGCAGACTTTCTCGAATCTCTCGTACATCTTCAACAAATCGCGTAGGAGGTGTAAAGAAAAAAAAAAAAAAGAAATGTTCCATTCGTAGAACCCGATGTAGTACCGTACTACACGAACAATTAATATTTATAAACTTGCAATGCCATAAATAATTGATTAGACCGTCAGGAAAACACGAACGATCCCAGCGCTCGTTTACAAGTGAACTACTTTGAATGCGAATCCGGAAAATAACTCTGTACACAAATTACCAGTGCTCCGTCTTGCAAATAATATTTTACGTAGACCAACCATTCAAGAATATTCGACGTGGCTTACTCTCCGATTGGCCTTCCATTTAGAATACTTCACACGATCATGCTGGAATCTCTCGAGTTCTCCGGTTCTCCAAGCGTTACCAGAAGTCGTTGCGGGAGACTCGAACGGCTTTTTACGAAGAAAAAAAATAAAATAAAAGTAACCATTCACGGTTTTACGTAAGACGTTAAATCTATGTCGAAAAGAATACATCGATGGGTTACGCGACGATTTGAGCTTCGACGATTGGCAAACTGCGCCGATTGTTTTCACAGGCGGAAGAAGAAAGGAGAAGCAGCTACGGTTTCGAAAAGCCATAGCTCGTCACTTCATTCTAAAGACACCTGTACGAGGCTGGAGCCTCGCCAAACAACTGATAGCGTGGGCGTCGCACGTTCGAGGACGTAAAGCGACGACGGATCTAGACAAGTGCACGTTACTCGAGAGGGGATGAAACTCCCTTGCTTTCTTGTTCCATTGGTCGAAACAGATTCATTCGAGTCTGCCTCTTCTTGTCGACTTAATTCACGCTTTATGTTCTTCTCTAGCGTCGTAATGCCGCGTTTAACCCCTTGTCTCATGATTTCATTCGACATTTACACGTACAATGGTTCAAAATCATATTCTTCGTGTATTGCAGTGACTACCCGAGTCGAAAAGTCCATCCTAAAAAGAAACTTCAAATCCTAGATTCTTTTGGTCTCTCATTTGCCGCTTAATTGTGTATACCATTTTGAACCTCAAAATCCTCAACTAGTGTGTCTACGCGCCTCAAAGTCCTGTAAATATGATTTTTAGGAGTTATCTGGACTGATCAGGTAAAATTTTTATTTCAATTTAATCTGACATCCCCTAAAAATATTTCAGAAGTTCCGAGTCTGTCGACTCATATTCTAAAAATAGGGCTTTCAGGAGCAAGTTGGAATTAAATTATCATTTTATTCCATATAAATTCTAAATCTCCTAAACCAAATTAATTTTTAGTATATCAAGAATTTTTTTGGACCTCGATCATTCCACTCCAATTCCAATCCAATTCTAAAGCTCCTCATTATAGAATGCTGAGGATTATTTTGGGCTGTATGAAGCCTAAATTGCTCCTAAACTAGGTAAAAGTGGCAAAAAGTAACAAGTGTAGGGCGATTTTGGAATTAAAATTTACATTCTTTTATATGTAACATATTTTTCCATATTCAGCCTAAATATCCTAAGTTATTTGGTAATTTAGAAGGATTTTGGGCTGAAATTTTCGACTCGGGTAAGGATATATTTGTTGTTTCTTGGATTTAGGAGCTTTTTTTATTTTTGCTTTTATCGTGATTCGCCCCATTTTTTTCACCGTGAATTCCGAATTATTTTTTTGTTACACTTGAAAACTATGAATAATTTATGATTAAAATTGTCATTTACAAGATGTTCGCATTATGATAATAATAAAATAAAATTTCTTGCCTTTTAAATTTTATATGTAAATGTTATCTTAAATCACACATTACATAGCCAGATATGGCTAAAAAAAGTCCGAGCAGCTGCAAGTTTTAGGCGAGAAAATGTCCGAGTGCAAAGGATTAAATGCTCATTTCGGAAAATAGATCACTGGTAACACACATGAAATATAAAAACGAGTTTGTTATAATTCACTACACACCGAGAAAAATATTACTTAACACTTTACCGACCGGTATTTTTTAACATCCTGCCCACTTCTGATTGGTCACTTGCACGCAAGTATTTCCCTGATACTGATATCTCTTCGAAAATTGCAAAGTTTCTTCACTGAGTCCTTGGCACAGTTAACCACAATGAAAAATAATAATTTATTAATTACCATAGCAACCAATTAGTAAGTTAAAAGTCCAAAAGTGTTGAGCCCGAAAAGCCGATTAATCGGCTACCGGTCGGTGAAGTGTTAAAACGGGGGTAACAAAGTTTCCGAAAAATATTAATTTTACCAAAATAGGAAATCGTTTCAGATTCTTGTAGAGTTAACTCTTTTCTCTGTATCTGACATTATGAAAATGCAAAATAATCTGTATTTTCCATCCCCTTGATTACCCAAGAGTAACCAATGGAATCAATCAACCAGCACTAATAAACAGAGTTAAGAATTTTTACCCTTTCGTCAACCGAATATCTTTCGAACAAATTCAATTCAATTGGTCTCTAAATCACTTGACGTAACATTCTGCTCTCTATTTTACACTAATCACGAAACCATTCAATGTCACTTCGATTATTCTCATATTTCACCACATGTGGATCGCTAGCTAATCTAATTTCTCGTTATTCTTCTTAACTCTAGATTTACGGGTGTTGATACACCTATTTTTCTGAAGTGAGCCAATTTGACTAAAAAAAATTGAAGCCTTTTGTAAAGAAAATAGTTCCAAATCAATTTAAATATAAGATTTATTATTAAAAAATTAACCAATCAATGTATTATACATATTTTAATCAAATTTTGAGTAAGCTAAATTGACTCCGTAAATCTAGTGTTAACTCATTGTTATTCTCTTTTTCTCCAGTTTTCTTTAAATGTCTATAACAAACTATTTCTACAGTTTCACTTTGTTTCGTTTAACAAAGTGTTCTGTTCAAAACACATTTAACACTAGAACTACCAAGGTCGTTAAAATGACTCGTCCCTCATTTTTTCTAAAATCTTTTCAAGTTTATAAGAGAACCATAGAACAGACATTGTACGTCCATCTTATAAATTGTAGATTACTGAATTAATTGTCTTCTCCACCATTTGATTTCTCGCTTTCTAAAGTATTCATTTAATGTATCGTAATACAATAGATTTAACTTCGTTGGTTCTAGTATTAATAGATACAATTTTTTAAGCCCCTTTAACCAGTCAACTGTGGCAAAAATTCTTTTGAATTTTGGGTCACGAAAATCGAGAGATGAGGATAAATCTATTTCAAATTATTATAACCTTTAGTTAAAATCGTTTTATTTCGGCATAGCCTCAAAATATTCCAAACATCTTGAAATTTACGAATATATTTTAGTTTTCGTCAAAATTACAATTTATTTAACCAGTAGTAGCTTTTACGCATGACGAGTATACTCGTCAAACACAGCTAACAGGTTAAACGATAGTTTTTTTCTACACACATCAACAAATCTTCAACGTCACAATCGTTACCACGTATGCTTGACAAACGTCGGCATTCACACAAAAGCATACTTATCGCACTTTATTAAATTATAATTCCGCGTTACTTACCGGAAGCGCGTCCGAAAAGTGTTTTAAGTATCCCGAGGTGGAGGAAAATGCACTCACACAAAGTTAAAACGGAGTGTCGCATAAGAGCGGTGAGTACGCGCGAAGAATCCTCCGGGTCTTCGTGACTTCCGGTAGCAGACGCACTTCTTCGACTGCGACGCAAGAGCATATGTGTGGCCGATGGTGACCGGATATGGCGAAGAACCGACTGACCAAATCGTTCGCCGGAGAGGCACCGCTTCGTATTACGAGCTTTTTCATGCGAATCACGCATTCTCCTGTACCAAATACCGAGCTCAGACCGGTGACATCATACTCATTGTACGTATATCTGGTACGTACACAGATATATGTGTCCACGTATTTGCTGATACGCTTGTCGTTTTCTTCCCTTTTCTTTTTTCTATGCGAGGGACTCCGTGACCGTCTTCAAGTTCATACGGTGATCTACTTAAATCTGGAGATTTCGTAAGTTCCTGTCTGTTTATTGATGATGTGAGAGTTTTTAAGGATTGGCTGCTTGTGTGGTAAGAGTATAAACATAGATTGACAATAGGAGTATGGATAAATTGTTGGGAATATTGAGATGCTTTTAACATGTAAGAACAGAACAATTAGAGAGGGAAAATAAAGTGATCGATGTAATTCGGTTGTATTAGGGGGACCGGAACGTAACGTCTTTTCTTCAGACATTTTGCTCAAAAAATAATTGACCTTTATCGATCCGACACTGAAAACTTGCACACTAAATGGACAAGGATTGTTACATCATTCATTGAGAATGAAAACTTCTTACAAGTTTATTTGTTCGAATTTAAGGTAGTTCTAGGCACTTATCATTTTTCGATAGATTTCCTTAAAATTTTGAAAATATATTCTGCATGATATTTTATAATTATAACCGGAATCTCAACGAGTTCGTCCACACGGTTTATGAATAAATCGTGTTTAAAAATAACATATTTAACATTGGCCTTATGGAAAAAATTTTTGCTTACTTAGTCCGTAAAATCTTTTTTTATTTTTCTAATGGAAAAACGTGTCGATGGATTCTAATAAAAAATTAGCAATGTATTATTTTATGCTTTTGGAATATTATTGAATTTTTTCATAATTTTTTTACTTCATAGTTATAGAGAAAGATGTTTTTTAATGTCTAAAAAGTGAATGAAATGACCTCTGTGAAGTTAGCCCCTGCATTAATTCTTATGGAATTTTTTTCATTTCTAATGAAAAAAGAAACTTTTCGTTCTGAATCCAGCTAGAACTACCTTAATGTAGAAAAACGACATCACTTTCCGGTTTCCCTAATATTTTGTTCTGTGGATATAAAACATCTGAAGGAAATTAGCATTAATGTGTTGTGACGCTTTATGAAAGTGTTAGGAATCAAATACGTTGACTGTCTTGATAGATTCAGTGGTAAGATCTGGAAATACTAGTGGTATATGTAAATACGAATTTTTGTACTTTGAGATGGTAGGCTAAAGTCTGCTTTGATAATTTGGATTGAATAAAAGATTGACAATTAAGCAGTTTCATGGGTACAAGAGACATTAACACCTTGTTGATCGGCAATTTTTTCAGAATTCAGTATAACAATGAAAGAATTCAAATAAACTTCAATATATTTTATTTGTAGTAATAATTAGTACTTTAGTAATCATTTTTCTCTGGTATACGATATGGAAATCATTTACGTGCAATGGTACGCAATATCTTTCATTTAAAACGCACACTACACATTTTAATTTGATTTTTTTATACCAGTATTTTTTCTAAAACTTAATCTTTTAATTGCCCTCAAAGACTAAAAGGTGAATCAATGTAAAGAGCTCTTTTACTTACAATTGTGCGATTTTTGTCGGTCCCACGTATCGCGAAATTTGAGGTATTACTGGATAGGAAGCTAAATATCAAGAAAAGTCACTTTTCAATAATAAACTGAACACGATTGAACACAACGTACACAAATTTTACAATATTCCGTATTATCCTGAGTTTAAAAAATTGAAATAGCTAATACAAGGGCAAATACGAGTTAACTCGTGATCGGTCATCAACGTTTGATAATGAAAATACGAGTTAACTCGTGGCGGATCACCAAAGTGTTAAAATACTGTTCCATCAAGTTGTGTCATTAACACTAGAACGACCAAGCAAGTCAAAATGACTTCTTCACAATTTTTTCCAATAATTTCCTAAGTTTATAGGAGAGTCCTAGACTAGAAATTCTAAGCTGATCTTATAAAACACAGATTTTCGAACCGATCATATTTTCCACCTTTTGATTTCCCTTTTTTCAAAGTATTTATTTAATATATTTAAATGTTATAGATTTAATGGAGGTCGTTCTAGTGTTAAACGTTTAAATTCTGGAGTTTTTAAAGACACTCGAAAGCAATTTAGAATGCAGAAAGCAACAAACATATGTTTGTGTGTATATTTTCTGTGATGTTCTTGTATTTTACAAAATGTGCATGTGACTCATATGTTCTATTTGCAGTAGAGCAACAATTTAGCAGACGACTGACAATTAACTTATGACTAATTAGCAAATAGTCTTTATTAGAAGCGTAACGATAAACTACATTGTTCGAAGGAAACTTTATTATTTAGCTACTCTTTATTATCTTACTAGATGAACACTAATTTACTAACGTTTGATAATTGAATGTTACAAAACTAATGCTCATAAAAGAATATAAGAAAGACACTCTGCAGTTCCTACTTTTAATTTTTTTATTTTAAAATTCAAACTGAAGCAATAGTAAAGTACAGTTTCAGAAATAAAATTATTTAATATGCTGGCTGTGTTTTTCGTTCAAACATGTTAGGTGTTAAAAATATTTGATGGTATTGAACGACTGCATACTTCCTGTATTTTGTATCGTGTTTTAAAGTTTGATGACTTCAGTGATAGGATTCAGTGATCCATGACATTGCTCCAAACATACATATTAACGTTGGTCACTTCTTATCTCATTTTCTTAATCATACGATGTCGAAATTTGTCGAACTTTGAAAATTGTGAGTTTACAAGCATAACGACTCGTTCTAAACAGCGAATGCGTACAGTGGAAAACTGTAAGTAGGAAAAACGACTCACAATATAGAATTTCACTTTAACAACATTTACAATAAACGTATGAAGCAAAAAGAAATCTGTTAAGAAAAATCTCTGAAAAAGAAAAACCTTTCTATAAATCCCATGTAAAAGGAAATAATTAAACAATAATAACTCCATCCAACAAATCCATAATTTCTAAATTAACAAATCAAAATTCTAATCGTTAGATCTTCAGCTACTACAGAATATCACCTTTCAATTCTATCTCTGCAAAAAAAGCGATCTCTGTCGTTTCCACTTCCATCAGCTAAAGTTACGTGAAAAATTTGAAAAGATGGAAATTTCCATCTAAACATTCAATAATTTTGACATCAAACTAACCGATTTAAATGGAATAATTTGAAATCTTATCAAACGTAACGAATCATGAAGAAAAATAGTCTCGCAAGATGATAAAGTTTCCTCACAAGTAAGAGGAGAATTTAAGATTCATCCTCCGAAGGATTTAAAAAAAAAGTAGACGATTAGTAAGCATATCGAGGAACGACAGTGTTCCGTTGCAGAGAAAGTCCCCGCACACGGTTTAGCGAGTCGTAACAATGACGAGCTACCGTCTTCGTTCTCTTCCTCAGTGCTGTATTCACGCGGCACAGCCTGCCCAGAGGAGAAGGGAGAAAAAAGCCATGGAAGAATAATTAATCGGTACGCGAAACACGTACGCGAGGATGCATATATAAGACCATAGAACGCTGTACTTATACCAACAAACGAATGGAACGCAGCTATGCGTGAGCCTACCTTCCATCCGGTTCTGGATATTCGGCTGCCTAATTTCTTCCTCCCCAAGGATCGTCCGTTCACGATCCCAAAATTATTTTTACCTACTTTAACACTAGATTTACGGATGTTGATACACCTATTTTTCTAAAGTGTGCCAATTTGCCTTATACAAGAAAACTGAAGTTTTCTGCAAAAAAAATAGTACCAAATCAATTTAAATGAAAGATTTATTATTAAAAAATTACCCAACCAATATATTATATAAAGCTCAAATACCACTGACTGACTCACTCACTCACTCACTCATCACGAAATCAAAAACCACAGAACGGATTGCAATGAAATTTGGAACATACCTTCTCCTTGGATCTTAGGTGCTCACTAAGAAAGTGTTTTGAAAAATTCGAAATTTTAGGGAGGGTTTTGGGGGGTTAAAGTATGGGCCAAACTCATCAACGCAGAGCCGAAACTACTTTACAGAGAAACTTGAAATTTTCATGAGCGTTCCTTCTAGGGAATAAGCACTCACTAAGAAAGGATTTTTCAAAATTCGAAATTTTGAGGTTTTTTGTTTAGTTTCGATTAAACCGTAGCGAAGCACGGAAACTTTCAGCTAGTATATTAGATATTTATAGTAATCAAATTTTTAATGAGCCAAATTGGCTCCATAAATTTAGTGTTAAGTGTACAACGTTGAATTATGCATAAAAAAGTACAGTACCGTTGCGGGGGATGGCTTGGACTGACAGAGAGTAAAATATTCGTGGAGAATAAATATTGTTATAATTATTTCTTCCGACATAGAGAGCAAAAAAAAAGAATGGATAGAAAATAAATTAAAAGGAGAATTAAACAAAACTATTTGTATATATATACTGCCGCTAAAAAGTATGTGGATACTTACCACTTCTATGAAATTTCTGATAGATAAGGTATATTTTTGTTATTAATCAATTTTTGTTGCTAAATTCTGCTACGAATATGTATGTAATGTATTCCAATAGTACTAAATTACAAATATTGTTATTCAATTATTTAAAAAAAAAAATCAATCCGGTGGGAGGGAAGCTGCATTATATTGCACTGCATGCGTAGAGTTTTTGAGGTTTTTCTCTAGCTGTAGTGGGTACGGAATTAACCCTTTTGGTACCGTAGAGACATATATGACTCATTGTCAGAGAAAGTTTAATGGCCAACTGTTACGTAGCTAAGAAACGGAATAATATTTTTTTTCTTAATTTACGTTACGTTTAGAAATAAGAAAAGTGTTTTTCAAAGGAGAAATAGAAGTCGCTAAGAAGAACGTTTTAATTAAAGCCGGTTTTGGATTTTCAACAAAAGCGTCCCGAAATGTTAAAATATCCAATCATAATTTCTGATAGATAAGAACTGTGGATACTTCTGCTATTACGTTGAAACTTTCGAATTCCTATTTTCTTAGAAACCTTTCCAGAGATGTGATCAAAGTTCGTGCTTATAAACATATTAGGGGTACCGAAAAAGAATATTGCCTTTTTTTCGAACACATGACGATGTGAAAAAAGGATTCATTGAATATTTTCAATCAAAACCTAGTGCATTTTACGAGCGAGATATTAACTCTGAGTAATGGTTCCATCTAAAACCAATTTACTTTTATTAATTTAATTTAATTTATTTTAACACCTTGGATACATTTGACGACTAAGTTTCGTTACGCACTTGCTTTGCTCATATTGCTTCTTTTATCTATTTAGATTCGATTTCCAATACTAATTACTAATCTATGCACATCATATCGATCAAATAAATGAATTCTCACACAAAGTCTACTGCCTTTGCATACTGCTGCACACATCAGCAAATTAACCCTCATGGGCCCTTGTAACTTTGAGGTAACACAAAACAAATCTAAGCTTTTATTTTTCTAAATAGATTTTTTAACTTTCCCAAATATTACAAGTTAACTCTTCAAAACCATGGAATTCTTTACAATCCAACGTTTCAAATTCAAGTAAAATTTATTATTTCTAATAGTACTGTTATTATTTATATAATGTACTATTGTGCAACTAATCTTCTGATATCACAGAAAATTCGGTCCATAGAGGGCTAAATCCGTTTCAAACGCAAGAATTTTTCAAATAAATTGGCACCGAAGGGGTTAATTGTAAACGAGTTCAATCATTTTATAATTTCCTACTTTCCCTAATCATCCTCATAAGTTACAATTAGATCATAATACAGGTATCCATGAATCATATATATTATTATTACATATTTTGTCAAACTTAAGCCGGTATGTATATATTTTAAACATCGTAAAATGAAGAAATTGATGGTACAAACAATACAAATATGAATAAGAGTATTAAGAAGAAATGGACAATAGAAGAAAATAAAAGAGAAACGAACAGAACCCTTCGTGGCGAAAGGAAACGAAAAAAGAGGCAAAGGAAAGGTATAACGAAGCAGGAATCTCGGTAGAAGTAGGCCGTGCAAATGAGGTAGTCCGTCGAGCACCTCTGAAACTAAAAAAGCCAGTCAGATGCTAATTGAAGAACAAACAAGTACAGTGCGGCATGGTACGTGAATTAGTTTGAAAAAGCATTACGTCAACGGAATTCGTCGTTAAGCAAAATTCTAAGCGAGAATGAAAGGGGAAAGTAAAGGTAAATAATATTATAAAGAAAAGGAAATCGTTCCGTCGATATTACATTTTACCCTTATCGTGTTTAAACCGTCTCGTAAAATTCGTGCTAAAAATCATTCTACATTTACTGATATTTTATCTATCGATATATTTTCTTGGATCGATGATAATATCTTTTGGCAGAATTTAAAAAAGAACGAATAATTTCTAATCTTTAAATGTAACTCTCGTTAACAATGTTTACCGCCATTTAACGTTAATAGGTAGACGATTAAAGAATAATGATTAACTCTACTTGGGAAGAAGGTGATAACGAGTTACACCTGGAGCATTCTTGGTCAACAAAGTATTTTACAGTCAACTCATAATTGCACACTATCTTAATTAACAGTCGCTCGATACAATCGAGTAACAGTTTCATTGTTAAGTTTGTTTCAATTGTTCCAACTGCCGAAGAATTTTTCTGTTTAATATTTTGTGAAATATAATATTGCACGGATTTTAATGACTTTTAACACCAGATTTACGTTTATAACAATTTAATAAAAAATTTTTTAATAATAAATCTTTCATTTAAATTGAGCTGGAACTATTTTCTTTGTGAAAAATATAAATTTTCTTATATGAGTCAAATTGGATTACTTAAAAAAATAGATACATCAACATCCGTAAATCTAGTGTTAATTAAACAATTCAGAATTAAATTACTGGAGTAAAAATGTGTCAGTCATTCCTGATATATCTTATATTTCATAGAATAATTAATAGCAAGGAAATAATTTTATCATGTCGTCTTCCACGTATATTTTCTACTTGACGAGTTTTGAGAAATTTCAAAGTTATGTACAAATCTCACTCGTTATTTTAAGGCGGGAGTTTATAATTGTCAGGGTTGTTTTTTCATTTCGACAATAATAGAGAAACTATATTAGTATTAAATTATTTAGGGTATATGGAAGACATTTTTATTGACACATATAAATAAACAGAACTTAAATAAAAATTGATTTTTTTAACCCCTTAAACTACGATTTCTTTTCTGATGGGGCGTGCAAAGACACAAAATTAATTCCTGAAATCAAAAAGTTTCACTGATTTTTTATATTTCGTATAACTAAACGTGATATTAATAGTACAGAAATGATGAGATCGTTTCGTGATCGGGTGATATTGTCAATTTAATTATTTTTGGAAGATTTCGAAATTTCCTATTCTATTTTCCGCGCTACGATTCTCAGGTTATAGGCTAAGGGTAGTTACAGGCTAAGGGGTTAATTATAACCATGTATGCTATAAGTTGTATATTTTATATACTATTTCTTTCTCTTACATGAATTCTATGTACATATATTGCAGTTTTTAACTTCTCACAAATATAAAAATCCGCATTTTACACATGACAATTGAAATATATTTTCTAATTCAAAAACTTGGTGAAAATTGTTGATTTATCTTTGTAAAAATTTGACACATGGAACCATATTTTTTTACAGAATTTTGTACAAGTGGTGGAAATCCCGAAGAACTGAACAATGATGTTGTTGAAACTGAAACTTGATATAAACTTGAAATAATGTATTAATTAAATATAATTCAATGTTGAGGATACAGCCCTGTAATCCGAAATATTCAAATGTTAACATTGTGCATTGTTTTTTGTTATAACTATGGAAATGTTGTAATATGGCAAACGTCATTCATTATATTTAATTATATTATAATTAATTAATAAATTATTCCAAGTTTATATCAAGTTTGAGTTTCAACAGATGTTTTATGTAGGATTGCAAAGCATCAAATATCATTGTCACATACCTATTGAAATTTTCTTCAGTATAACACAAACAATACCACATCTTTCACTTTTCAATTTAAAAAAAAAACACTGGCACTAACAGTAGTATTCCTAATAATTGAATCCTTAGTCGAATGATTATTAATTACAATTTTCAATACCAATCAGACGTTAAATGATAAAAGTATAATTAAACTTCATTTGATTTAGTAAAAACGTGAGAATGTATATATCATATGAATCTTCTCCGTAAATGATGTTTTTTTCTGTCACTTATTTTAATAATTGTTGTAATAAATTCCCGCAATCACTGACATTCATGTATAAATGAAAGAAAGACGCAAAATTCGGTAGTGGAAAGAATTCTTGTTTCAGTTTTATCAGCGGCTGAAAGAAGAGGCATTCCTTATCCAAATATATCAGCGTATTAAACTCTCTTATCGCAATCGATACACGCATACTCCTGACTGATAAGTTTTTACCGGTCTCTACGTTTTTTTCCTTTACAGTTTAATGAATATGCTTACTTTGGGTCTTCAATTTAACTTAATGTTAATTAATTTAAACTCTGTAATTAATTTTTTTTAATTCTATAATATTCTTGTGTAAAATTGGCAAATCGTGAATACTTTTAAGATCATCTTAATATCGACTTTTCGTGCCATTTAACTTGAACAACATTATATCGGTAGCTTTAAGTGTAAGTTAAAATTCTCTGAACCCCTTTCCCTACAATAACGAACGAGACTCATAATGCGATAAATCCGATAGGAAATTTTCAAGGTTTGTAAAATCTATGAAATCAAAATATTACTGTGACCCAACATGATAAAATTATTTCTATAATATTAATATTACGTTAAATTGTACGATATATTAAAAATCATCGATCAATTTTAATTGCAGCTATTCTTGTAATTCTTCTGAATTATTGCAGACACAGTAACAAAATAAATCATAGGGTAAGGGATTAAAATAATGATTACGATCAACTATCATTATCAAGAACAAGAACTTAATTTCATTTACTCTTTAATATCGAATCTTTAATTATAATTTAACTTTGGAAGACCTCCATGCACTAGTAATTACTGGTATAGCTAACACGTGTAATGTGAAACACGAAGCTTCGCGAAGACTCCAAAGACGAGAACTTGTTCAGAGATATAATTTAATTGTGATAATA
This sequence comes from Cerceris rybyensis, assembly GCA_910591515.1. Taxonomy (NCBI): domain Eukaryota; kingdom Metazoa; phylum Arthropoda; class Insecta; order Hymenoptera; family Crabronidae; genus Cerceris; species Cerceris rybyensis. The sequence continues at coordinate 8,848,870 of OU342802.1, read as the reverse complement.
GCTCAGATTCAGAAACAAACATTGATGAGCGACTGAATAATAAATAATGAGCATTGGCGGAGAGGAACACAAGGTTTTTAAGGGCCGTCGGAAAAACTGTTTGGAATCTTAACACTAGATTTACGGAGTCAATTTGGCTCATTAAAAATTTCATTACTACTTATATAATATATTGGTTGATTAATTTTTTAATAATAAATCTTTTATTTCAATTGATTTTAAACTATTTTCTTTACAAAAAATTTCAGTTTTCTTGTATTATTCAAATTGGCTCAATTCAGAAAAATAGGTGTATCAACATCCGTAAATCTAGTGTTAAAGATCAAAATAGGAAGGTAAGAATTTTGAGCTTGTGGCGGCCATTCGGAGATGATGGTTGGCAGTGAATTAAGGAGTGGCAACTATTCGAGTCACGCTGTTAATGTATAAAATATTTGTAAGGATATTACTGATCCTAATCGAAAGGTGAGTACATCACACACATTAATTAGTTTAGATTAATTAGTACACTGGAAATTTCATATTTCCCACTTTCTTGATCAACGAACCACTTCCTCCGCGCAGGAAAATTTGAAACACACACACTAATTCAACGTTTAATTAGTTGATTAAGATCACAAATGTCAATCCTTGACTCTCCACGGTGTGTATTTAATTTTGCAATGTTTTATCGTTAGTTGCTCAATAACACAAACAATAATTACTACCCAATACTGAACCCTTTGCGCTCGGAGCCATCTTCGACGTTATCTATTAGTAATTTGGCGATACTTTACTATTTCCTACCTTGCGTCATTTCAACGGAAAAGTTCAGGTAAAAATATATTTCTTAAAATATTGCGGTGCAATAAGTTTATCGTCTGTAATCACTAATAAATTCGAAGATCCCCTTAGAGGGGGCAACCGAGTGATATCCAACACTTGCGATGTCCCCTGGGTGGGACATCGAAGTACAATGGTTGAAAATACAAAAATTCCCTTAAATTCCAAAGTCAAAATAATCTCGATAATGAAAAATATATCCAGCATAATTAAAAATAGGACTGCAAAGTGCCGTGATGCCAAGATTGTTAAAAAAAGACGCAGCAATAAGAAAAAAAAACTCTGTAATTCTTCAAAGTCGCACATTTCCACAAATCGCGCACCTGTTTCTCGTACCGATGAATTACACACGATATCGGCACAATCGATGATGAAATAATCAACGACACGTTGGACAAACTTGTGACTTAGAAATGCAATCGATCGGAATGTCTTCCACTTGGTAGAAATTATTTCTCGTCTATCGCGAACAACCACCCGTTTGCAGATCACTGTCACGACACGAAAGCCGCGGCTCGTTTTAACCAGGAAATCGTTCTCGTCTTACAGGATGCCGGTGCGTCAATATTGACACGTTTCTTACGAAACGGAGAAAGAGGGAGAAAGAAGTAAACGAGCATTCGGCGATTCGTCGATCTTTTGAAAACATAAAGTCAACTGGATGCTGAAAGTAACTGGAAACTGTTGATGTCCTTTGTTCTATGATGTTTCTTGATAATCGAGTATAATTTAGATCTTTAAGAGGATTCTAACGTTTAAGAGATGTATTTGTTCTTCGTGCCCCCACCAATTTCTTTTCGAAGTACTTAACGATAAGGGAGAGTAAAATTAGAAGCGTAAACGATTACTGAACGATATCGTTGAATAAGCATTTCGTAAGTGTTATTACCAGACTGCGGATTTTTATGCATTTATGACAAATTAAACACGACTAAAATATACAAAAAGGACATAATATAAAAATATATCTAAAATATCCAAAGTATGGTATTTGTTGTAATATTTATTGAGTGCAATAAATCCCTAGAGAGGTTTTCCTGTCTCACCTCCATTTGTGAAACTCAAATTTTGCATAAACATCCGCAGTCTAGTTATTACAGTTAACTGGTTTTGTATTGTCTTATATTTTTCTTAGATATAATTTTCATATCTTTCAGATTTTAGATTTATGAAGATAAATTTCAATATTCAATTTCCTGGGTCTTTGAATTCCAATCGAAATTAACGTTTTTGTTTCATGTCAATTTTTCAAGTATTCAAAATGATACAAGACAAATTAATTACTAATTTCTTATCATGAAAATGTAGTGCTTTGAGTACTACAAACGTATATATGCATGTAGAGAAACAATCTAATCATAGCTTAGCGGTATTTTAATATAATCGGTAAAATTTAACGACTTAAGTAACATATTGTTTTCGTACTTTAACCCTCTGAATTTCAGTTAAAAAGACGGTTCTCGATTGATAAATAAATGCATAATTATTTCGCAATAACTGCGTTCGACGTGTATATACGTCAATCCAAAGTTCTATTACGGTAGCCTTTTAAATATTGAATTATAAATTTCCTTTGGATTAAAAATGTCATTTTTCCCCATTTTGCTTTCCTCTTTTCGTAAAATTTATAACGGAAACAGTTCCCCTGTGTTCGAAGAATATACACGTCAATGCTCTATTTTAATTCCGCATTCTGCAAGAGATTTATAAAACTAAATTCCGCAGTTAACTGGTTAAAAGAGTCTCCGTTCGCAAAGGGTTAATATTAGGGGGGCCAGAAAGTAACGTCGTTTCTCCAGACATATTCTAACGAGAACCAATTGATTTTTATCGAACCACAATTGAAAATTTGTCAACTAGATGAAAAATGGTTGCTGATGACGAGGGTAATTAGATCATTCATTAAAAATAAAGTCTACGTACAAATTTCTTTGTTTGAATCTACTATTCTACTATCTACTATTACTTTCTGACCCACCTAATATTTAGTTATGATATATAAAAAACCGTATAAACTCAAATGGCAAAGGATTAATTTCAGAACAATTAGCTTATTTACAGAATAAACTACTGATCGATATGTAACGTTGAAGTAACGTTGAGTAACGAAAAAGTATACTTATTGTATATATATTTATTTAAAAAAAATCATTTCCATGATCTGCGCCTTTTATAAATTAACGATGCAATTTCAAATTCAAAATTGTGGGAATGGAAACTTAACAACAAAGGAGAGCTGTATTGAATACAACATAAAATACAATTGCAAAGGACTAAATAATGACATAAATTATATAATTATATAAATTATAATACTTAATTATTTTACAATTCACTTTCATTCTTAGCGAGGAACAATGTTAAAACTATGTGTACGAATATCATTAGAGCTTCCATTCAAGAACTGTAATTTCAATATTGCATTAATTAACTACATTTAAACAATGTATAGGAATTTAACGAACTTCAGAGGAAGAGGTTTTCCAGCTTTGAATTTCTTCCACTTAAAATGTTAACTTGTTCGACTGTGCGCTGATAAGGGAACAGAAAATGTGAAAGGAAGGAATATAATTCTCAACCGTTTATTTTTCATTCATATTATCTTCCATGTATTTAACAACAATCACTAAATAACAATAACGTGTATATAATATTGTAAATGTGACCTTTAAAAAGGAGCAGGAACGTGTAACACATAAATTATAGGTAACAGAAGAATACACAATTCCATTACTGGAATTTTCAAAATTAGGTCAATAAAGTAGCATATTTTATCATATATGTAAATAATTCACCGGTAAAATATTTTAATTAACAATGAACACGTATATCTCAGGAAATACTTTTGCCTCGTGTTTCATAGTAACGTGAGAAATCAGTGGACAGAATTTGCATACTTAATAAGAAATTGTGTAAAGTAAAAATATCGAAGTAATGCCTTGCGTAATTTTTACTCGTACCCCATTTTAATCTGACAACATTGCCGTTTAACCCTTTGTTCTTTTTACAATTATTTGGTAAATCGTGTATATTGAATATTTTTAGCTGTAAATATTAATCCTACCGTAATAAAAAACAATGTGCAAAAATGGACGAAGTGTGTTTTTTTTTAATTGTTTCAATTTTTTTTTCATATACTAATAAAATGTGCCGCATGCTTTATAGATATTTTTACGTTTAGAACGTAATAGAGTAGTTCATTATATACTTATTTTATTGAAGTCAAAATTTGTCTAATACTGAACATTATGTCAATGAATTGAAGGGAAAATTGTAAGATATATTCAATGAAATCCTATGCAGTTGTATCTATGGTTCTGCAGTATTAGATTATTTTGTAAAAAGTATATTTGAATTATTTTGCAGTATTAATTCACCTAAATGTTTAAGGAAAAAATAAAGACGAAAGTAGGCTATACGAATTATAAAGGTTACGGCGATAAATGGTAGCTTTCTATTTTCGTGATTCTAATAATTCAACAAGTACTTGCAATAAAACTCTGTAACATAATAATGATCGGCATTTTACTCGTGATATGTCTTCGATCATTATCTGTTTTGCAATCGTTTGCTTATTCTTTACTTAATTATTAGATTAGTTTGACTATTTCAAACAGAAAGAAATTAGAAATATTTACTTAGATATATATTTTGCAGAACCCAAAGAGTTAAACTTGCTTTTATTGCTGTAAAAGAGTAAATTTGGCAAGGTTACTTCGATGTGAAATCTAAAAACCGGGAAAAACGAATTAGATCTGGCCATATATAATATGATCTGCCTTACCAGATCTGGCCAGATTTTTAAATTGTCTCTATCTGACGAGATCTGATCAATTATAATCAGATCTGACCAGATATAACCCAAAGAAAATACATTATATGGAAATATTGTATGTAAAGTCACTTGAAAATTCAAGATGCACGTAACAGTAACATGGAAATGAATCGAAAAAAAAAAAATTTAATTTTCCATGGCAGGACACGAACCCCAGTTTTTTCTGCGCAAACCCTGCACGTGGTCACTGTGCCACAACAGCTCTTAAAGTTCTTTATAAGAAAGCCAATGATGTCTTTTGGTTATTGATAATAACTTGTATTTTTTGTACAGTATTATCGCGTTGTGCATGTAAAAATATTTTTTAATCACAATTGTATAGAGAAAGTAAATCATATAATACCAGTTGAGTTACGAAACGAATTCTGTTTGATTAAATTAAAAGATATTAAATCGATGAGTACTCTTATAAAAGTTGAAAATTATTTATGTCAAGCTCCAAATAACTTCAACAAAATTTTTTGAGGGATAATAAATAATAGCCAAAAAATCATATTGACAAAAACTACAATTTACGGAAAAAATATCCAGTGAATAATATTTCCTTTTTACACTTTATGTATCTTTCGTGATTAATTATTAAAAAAAAATTTTGTCAATCAAAAGCTTGTTGAAAATACCTATACATCAATGAAACTTTAAAAAATATTTAATAAATAAATTTCTCAATAAATAAATTATAAGAATTTAAGTACTATTGTTATTTGTGCTTTTTCATAGCTATGCATGACTCTATAGAGTATACATAATCAGATCTGATCGGATCTGATGGTGTTGACAGCCCAGATATATCTGGCCCGATATAACTAGATCTGATTATATCTGGTAAAGTTTTCAGCCCAGATTTTGTTATATCTGATCAGATCTGGCCAGATATAACTAGATCTGATCACATCTAAAGTGTCATATCAGACCAGATATAAATAGATCTGACTAGATATAATCAGATCTGAGCAGATATAATTATATCTGTTCAGATCTAATTCGTTTTTCCCGGATACAGATTTGTTTAAAGATGCATACACAAATAACTTTCTATCTTCATTTCTCGACAAAGTAGAATATTGCTTCATAGAGCTAAATAATGTGCGGATCTAATAATTTGAACAATAAAAATCTTAAGAGTGTTCACATATTCTTACAGGTTAAAAAAATTAAAATATGACGACAATATATCGTGAACATGAGTTCATAAAACGTAGTACATAGATATCACGGTGTAACACATAATTTGTATATGAATTTCAACATTGTGCAGCATTATTAATAAACATTAAGTAAAATCATTATAATTTGTGCATCGGTAATACTACGATCACCAAGTCTCACGATTTTAAAGAAATTTAGTTAACGAAGCATACTAACTCATTGTGAATAATAAAAAAATAACGAAGAGATACATATTGTCGATCAACGAGACAAAGTTATTAACTTTACTAACGGAACGTAAAATTTTAATATAAAGTGAACATAGTCTTAGACATTAAAATTCCAGCATTTACATAAAACGTAACAACAAAATTACATATAACAGACGTTCCCCCGCCAATTATAGTACGAGATACAACTACTTTTCCATTCTAAACTATATTATAACGCACTTCGTTAGATCAGTGTAAAACTATCATATATGATAATTTTTTTCATATGTATGAAAACGAATTGTCCTATCCGTTACTAACATTTTAGGCTTACTTCTGAATATATAGTTGGCAACCAATGCTGGCAAAGTCTTGTTACATAATTACGTATAATTAGATTTCAACCAGTATTATTTAAACGCCTATATTCTAGTACAAAATGTATGGACGAGTGGACACTAGCATCAACGCAATTACATTAAATATTTTCGTATTGTATAACTTTTCAATACTTAATATTATTGCAAAATACGCCTATTTCAAGATTATGGCCATCTATGAAATATTTAATTTGCAATAAGCTTTATCACATTTTTCTACATATTATATGATGATCAATAAAGACGTGATTATTTATCACATAAATTAGTAGAAGTCGAGTGTTACGTAAACTGACTATAAATTATGACAGTCATTGCATACGTTCATTAAAATTATGTAAAGGTGTATTTAAACTAAAATAAGTCAATATTCTTTCAGTCTTATTGTAATATTCATATCAATGTGATGTGTCTCCATTGTCGTCTTGCATATCTACATATACTTTACTCATGTAAGCAATTTCTTCTCTTCCAAAATTATAATTTCTTTAATAAACACAAACTCAGTGAAAACATTGTAATTTATAATTATTTGCTTTGTTGCACTTAACCCAGAATCGTATGACTGTAATTACTTTTCATTGAAAAAAAATAACGGCGATACTTGCAATAAAAAAATAACGCCTTTAAAGAAGAAAGTAGGAATACAAATGATGCCAATATAAATAAGTATTATGCATATGCAATAACTGTATAATTTCTTTGATGGAAACTCTAAAACTGTAAAATACTACACTGAATATTAACGTTATCCTTCCACAGCTTGATCCGTTAATATCGTACTATTTGAACTGTAACAAATTCTTTTTACATCTTTCGATATTTAATCATTTTTTAATTATTGACTGATCAACACAATTATAATTTAATAGAAATAAATGTACGTTATAAAGATTAGGTTTGTGCTTTTAAGCTTTCTATATCACGTTTTGGGTGAATCTGTAAAATGCATATATATATACTCCTTAAATTACCTATTATACAATACAAGTTGAAAGTACTCTGTTATTCCATTAATGATAAGATGATTATATAAAATCACTATATATGAAAATCTATTAAAAAAGATTTGATTATTAAATGATGGTGGTAGTTTATTGCGTTGTTTACAAGTGTCTATTAGCGATCAATTAGTCTGTATCAATTGCTAACATTGCTAACATTTCTAGCACTCAGAACTAAAGCACAGCTGGGGCTTTTCTAAGGCATAAATTTGATATGCTTGCTTCTGGGATCGCAAGGTGTTACTGTTTTTCTAACATTTGCAAATAAAATACAGCTGTGACTATTCTAAAACATAAGTTTGATATGTTATATTATTGCTTAATTTCGACAATAGATAAATACGTTTCGTGATATTCCAAACTTGCTATTTCAATATTCCTTTGAGAAACGTCTGATCTATGTCTTGTGCTAATTTCAAAAACGATTTGACAATACACTAGTAGAAAATTTATACAAATACAGAATGCGAACTCTGCTAGATGTCACTTCTTCGATTTTCTTTCTCATTAAATGTTAAATTGTAATAATACAATTTTATGTAATTGGTATATGAAATGATTCTATATATTAAAGCTAATAAACGTATCATTCCAATGTATCGAAAACTATGTAAAGATAGTGCCGTTTTTAGTAGGCTTACTTACTACTTTTTCTGTTGTAACCTTGTCTTAATGTCTTAAAGACTGTTTTTCTATTAAAATTCCCAAGAAGTGTATGTTGCTGTCCATGGTGTAATAACAGACCAAGGCGGAAATTGTGCCAAAAATCTTTTGAATCTTAAAGATCTTTGATTTTCACCATGCAGGAAATGTCCAGCTAGTGCTATTGACAAACACGGAGTTTTTCGTGCTGCCGTAACCTATTATGAAAAAATGTATGTATTTTGTGAACAGTTCATAACAATATTTCATGTCTCTCAACAAGAATAATTGTAAAATAAAGACTGCAATGATAAGTACTTGTAATATATTATGTTTCGACTTACATTTAATTCTAGGGAAAACGTATAAGGAACACAATCGGCTGCACATGAATAATAAATAAAATAGGTTTCCCTGCCATTCCATTTAGGCCCTTCTAATCTTTTTCCTTCTAGAATAGACCATTTTTCTAAACGAACACCTTCATGTGGCGATAAAATTATGCTTATATGATCTGGACCTAGAGACAACATTTTTAACCATTAAGAAATAAGTTTCAGGTCATTTTCTTCGTTTTTAACTCCATCAGTTACCTGTAACGTTGAAAGTGAAGCTAATAATATTTTGCCTTACAGCTTTCGAAACAAGAGTGAGATCTGTAGGAATACTGATAAGTGGCGAAGGTCCTGGAATCCAACTTGTCTTCCTATGAAAAATCATCAATAAACATTTAAATCAAATTATATTAACTTCTAATAGTCTTAGGTTATCAACAAGACCTTATTTAGAATCAAAGTTGTTTAATATACTTTTATTTCCTTATTACTATAAATTTTGCGATCTATTCACGCATCATACGGAATATCTTATTGCCATTTATGCAGAATATTAAAGAAATTATACACCCGATAATGGTTCGGATCTGAAGAGCTTTCTAAATAATAATTTATAATAACAAAGAAATAATCATAGTATAACGAAACTTGGATAAGTTCCATTTATCATATCTATTATTTGTGATAACTAATTAATCTCACAACAATTCGACGATAGCTGATTAATTTAGAATCTTACCACAGAAAAGTTGTAACAGGCATTAGATATGGCAAACCACAATACAATTCTTTTTCGCAATCTCTGACTGTTGGCGTTGCAGCACCTATTTCAGGTACCATTGCTTCTACACTGTGGGGACTATTCATATCTAAATCTACTATCCAATATCCGGTTCCAGAATAACGTAGATTACCGTTAATATCATAGTATTGTCTTTGTGAATGCTAAAAATGTTAAACTCATGTTATGTTATCTGTACAAAGAATATAAAAATTCTCTGGACGTAAACGGATATGTTTAAAAAGTGATAAATGTACGAATAAACAGTTTTGAGCATTACCGCAATCATAAAACGTTCTGGTGCCAGAGACGAAGGATCGCCACTGTAAGGAAAACCAAGTGGTGTTAAAATCAGTATACCGATAGCTATTAAGAACATTCCAATCAGTACGCTTATAATTCGTTCCACATTTTTAATCAACAGTACGATTGGCAACTGGAAAAGTAATTTGTAAATATTTGATAAAACTTCGATCTTTTGAATTTCTTAAATTTAAATATCTAATATTGTTCTTAGAAATAAATTCCATTATTTACCATGAAGCTAAGTAAGAAGCAAAACAGAATGGATAACATATTGGCCATGACAACTTCAGAATTTATACTGCCTCCCGATCGTCCCATTATTGGTATAAAAAGTTGTAAAGCTCCAATCACTAAATAAAATGATTGTACATATGGGAAAATCAACGCAGCCAAATGACAGAAAAGCCATTTCCATCCTGTAAAGCGGAAATATATTTTTAAATACAATTTAAATATCAATAAGACGGAGTTAAAAGTGTCTATAGTTAATTATAAATCTACCTCTCCACTTATTAAAAAAATTATATCGCATTAAATTTCCTAATGCGACAAACAAAACCCAATGGAGTGGTATAAAACCAGATCGTATCTCAAATAGAACGCAACAGAAAAGAATCAACATCCATATTATCAAATATGCATCGCAGTATATTTGATGTAAGACCCATACTGAATTAATTTCCTGCAAATATCGAATAAAAATAATTGTATTAAATTAATGTAATAATAAAACCTTTGTAAACTTGATGTACCATTGTATTTTAAATGGCTTAGTCAAATTATTAGTATATAACATGTTAGAAGCATTTATTTAATTACTTTTTTTTGACGTTAGTTAGTATATATGAGAACCCAAAGTACTTGTATGACTTGCCTTGTTTTGTCGTGATCCAATGTGCAAGAAGAATATCATTGACACAAATACAGTTGGACATATGTACAAAAAAAATAACCACGCTGGTCTTGCATACCAACTCATAACTTTTCCAAGCTTAGTAAGAATAAGCGCGATTAGTGTACATGAAAACATACATACGAGCCACAAAACAATTATTGCTCCCGTACACAGCAGCAAATGTTTTAAGTATGTTGACCTTTTTACATCTAAGTTAGAGTATATAAATAATTTAAAATATGTCAAATTCGCATTCCACTATTCGAACATAAAAAAGGTAAAGAGTTTTCTTTAAAGAAACATTTATTATTTGTATACGAACCTCGCCGTGTATTTTGCATATTTAGATATATTGAAAATATCCCAGCAATTATACTAGCCATGTTTATTGTGCTGGCTACATACTGTGGCCATCTGATAACAAATGCGCCTAAGAAATCAAAGAATACAAGATTTCCCACGCTATTCTCTATTGACGCTTCAGATAAATAATTATCCGACACTATTCCTTGCGATAAAGCAAGTATATTATCGCCAGTTCTTTGTAAAGATCCTAACGGTATTTGGTAAATATTATCGTATTTCGTGTGATATACATAGCCATTGGTTGCCCAAGCAAAGTCAAGACCTAAAATTTCATTATATTCTAATATACATATTCCTCAAATAGGGAGGTAAGTGTATTAAAGTTCTTAAGGACACAAATAGTACCTGAAACCTTTCCAAAATCTCGAAATATTCGAAAATCTGTGTCTCCAGGTACAATCCCACTTTCAAATATTTCCTGTGCTAATGATGAGGCATATGGGTAGGGCACAGTTTTAGAATATACCTAAAGCAAATTTAATATGAAATTGTTTGTAATATTATGAATGAATAAGAATATAATAGTTTATAATTACTTCAAGAATCCAAGAGCTGTCAGGTCCAGCCTGAAACAACAATTCACGACCACCTGCACCACAGGCCTCTAAGTTTATAAAAGTTTGTACTTCCTTAGCCCAAGGATGTCCAGTTATAAAACCATGGGAAGCCTATGAAATATAATTATGAATTTCAATCACATTATACTTTTATATAAAGTAGAAAACTTCCATTCTGCTCTTCAGCTTGTTAAATTAGGATACCTGCAGTAAATTTTCTTCAGCACCATTAAATAGAAATATAATACTATGTTTTAATGCTTTTGGACTGTGAGCAATTACGCGTAAAATTTCTAACATCACAGCACAACCAGCCCCATCATCAGATCCACCTAAAATGCAAATACTATATTAACCCCTAGCTCTGTCAAATCAATGTCAAGTTGTACCTATAATTATTAAATTAAAAATTTGCATTATATACTCCTTTTCACTGGTAAATAAAAATAGGATGCTGAAGATAATAAGATAACAATCTTGTTTTTTTCTATGGTTAATTACCAAAAGATATTTAAAACAGGATGTATTTAAAATGTAGCAATATTTATAAAATGTAATAATAACATTTTATTTTACTATGTTTTTAAATTACTATATATCTGAAAACAAATGTAACATTAAATATTATTATATTTTTAATTCTTACCAGGACTCTCCGGAAAAGTATCAAAATGGCAATTTAGCAGTAAACTACTCTTTGTAGGCCTGTGTGGACCAATTTTAACAATAACATTTTGAACATTTCTGTAAACATTTGTCATTCCATCAAGAAATTTTAATGGAAAGGCGCCGCTGTGTTTAGTGACATTGACTAGAATCTTATGGTTTTCATTAGATCCCTTGACTATATCATTAATAGCAGTACTTAAAAATTTAATAGCTAGCACTTCATTCTCATAACTTCCAACAACCCTTGGTCCAATCGATGTAAGATTTAATAGATGATTATGTGCCCTTTCTGCGATAAATCTTCCTGGATGTAATCCTTCATTTTTAATCATTAAAGGTTCAGGTAAATTCTTTTCAAATATGATTATGAAAACAGAGACAAAAAGGAAAAATGTTAAGACAAAAAGCAAATGATGCACTTGATTGGGCAATGAAGCTCTATCCTTCGATGGAATTTTAGATTCATACAATATATCACCAGGTGATTGTTTCACTACATGCTGACGCTGTCGTATCCCGTCTCTCTGAAACTTTTATGAATGTGTGAGGAATGCAATACAATAATAAAAGAAAAATATTAAATAAAACCTACCATTATTTACGTGTTTGTAGAAAATCGTAAGGACGAAAGGCACTTTGAAAGATATAAGAATGATCGAATAACAATTAAGCCACAGCCAAAATCACGTTGTTTCGTTTCACTCTTCAAATTGAAATCACAAAGTGCAACACATCGAATATAAATCTGTGGTTTTTCGCTCTTCACATGAAAGAAAAAAACAATATAATCTCGCACCAATCATTTCTTTATTTATCATTAAGTCAAAGGTGATTTTTGACCTCTTCAAAAGATGTTAGATAACAGAAAAAATTATCGTTTATAGATTGGACAAACAGAAGAATTAAGTAGTGACATAATTCGATACATATAAAGAATTTTAACGGTGCTATTCACCTACCTTTCGTTGTCTTTATTTATATTATTTTATTGTGTAATCACAATCAGTCATCAGTTATTACATATTTGTTAAACACATTTATACGAGTACTGTGGATCATTATGACCAGTTACCGTAACGACTTAAGTTGCAAGTCATTTAGAAATTTACGATAATGTATATTCATAAATTGCCTTGGTCAGATAGGTGTGTTAAACTTTTTGCATAAAGATTTATATGTTTGATTGCCGTGAAAACAGAGCACGACCTTAGTATTTGAATCAACTTAAATACACATGAATATAGTTTTAAGAACGTAGTTAGCGAAAACGAAATAGTTCTTGCGAAGACTGCAAGAATAAAGTACAAGGTATCACTGACAAAAAAGTGTTTAAGAATGTTGGAGTAGCTTAGATTCATGAATGGAAATTAGTCAACTTTGATAAGGTCAACCACGGCAACTACATCTTTTTAACCTTTGTAACACCATTGCAAAGTTTAGAACAGTGTGATATAAATTTGACCATAGATGAAGTATAGAGATAGGCTTAGCATCGAACGATATTTTGTGGCCCAAGGTGAAAAGGATGAGAGATTTAACTTGTCTCTAATCAGAAAATCCTAGCTTAAATCGTAGCAGGGGTAGTAGGGTTATCAGTGTTTCGATAAATGTTTCATCTCAGTATTTGTAGAATGCGGCACTGTCGACAAATTTACTTTCTGCAGGAGGCAGTAGAAAGCGACATTATCATAGAATTTTTGGCGTATTAAGGTAGACACCTCGTTTACCGATTACGCCAATCTGATTCTCCACTCAGGCGAGTAGAGTTTTACAGATACTACAGTTCTAATTGGTTCTAATCGTTCTAATCTCTAATCTGGTTAGAGAGGATGGCTTGGACCGCTTGGACCGCTTGGACTTGTCATCTCAATGTTAATCACTTTTAATTGTTTTTAATCTTAGCTTGGTTTCTTTGGACCTCAGTGAATACTGTGAATACTTTTACATCGTCGTGTAACCGATTTGTTTTGTTTGATCGTTTGTTGAAAAAGTTCTTGAATATTAAAAATATTAAAAAAAGATCCATTTCAGATGATTCTAATAATGAAGTAGTAACACTATTTAATAAATACATTATTCAAGTTCTTATAAACCTATCCTGGTAATTAAAAATGATAGGATCAAAAAGAAAAGTATTTGTCACTGTCGGTACTACTAAATTTGATGAATTAATCCAGACAGTGTTATGTTCTGAAATTTTAGAGGTAACTTGTAATGTAAAAATTATATGATTCTGTTATGATTTTTGTGACAACATTGATTTTAATACAGTGTATGCATTTTATCTTTTTGCAAATATTTTAGACATTATCAGCGAAAGGATACAATGAGATGGTCCTACAAATTGGAAAAAGCTCTGTTGTACCAGATTGTACACCACGCTGTGGCTTTCTGAATATCGAATATTTTAAACTTCATTCGGATATTAGTGAATATGTTCATGCTGCGGATCTTATAATAAGTCATGCAGGAGCTGGTAGTATTCTTGATGCTTTAGATGCTAGAAAGCAATTGATTGTAGTAGCAAATCAAAACTTGATGGATAATCATCAGTTAGAATTGGCTGAACAGTTGTATATTGATAAACATCTATATTTCTGTACGCCTAACACTTTATTAACCACAATTGAAACAATGGATTTTACGAAATTAAAACCTTTTTTAAATGAAAAAAGCAAAAATATTGCTGAAATGATAGACAAAATAATGGGCTTTAATTGATAGGAACAGTACCATTTATAGATAGGTTTAATTTCTATGTAAAAGGTCTTTTACACTAAATAAAGGAGACAAAGATAACTGTAATTGTTAGATATATTATAATTTTTAATGCTTTACAATAAGAGTATATGTAACAGTTTTATTTATTTTAATCGATATATCCTTGATATAATTTACAATCATAGTACACATTGTACTTAAACAACTGTTCCTTAAAATTATGATGTAATGGCATAGAAAAATTTATAATGCGAAGTTAGGACAATCTGTAAAAGACCAACGGCAGTTGTTTCTTTAGGTACACTAAATTATTTCCAAATACCAGCCACCAACAACATAAGCACTGTACAGTTTCAAAATAAATTTTGCTCTTTAAAAAATATTGCTGATTTTTCTTGTATTAGTTCCGTCTTTAAGGATAAAGTGGACAGATATATAGCGTTGTATCTCAATGAGCTTAAATTGTATTAATGTATCATTAAAGGTTTTAAAGAATTTTTATGTCTCAATGTACCATATTTGTATGTTTTGCGGATCGTCACAGTGATACTTTCAATTTACTTTGTGAAGATACACCAACATGAAGAAAACTACATGCATTCATAGTAGCAGGTATTTTAATTGCAGACTAAACCAAGACGTGTCATCTCTTTAAGAAGTTCATTTCCCATTTGCGCTGGACTCTTTGTTACTATCACACCAGCCTGAAAATATTATTATTTTTTTATTATTTTCAATTCAAAAAGTTGATGACATTTAATCTTAACGAAATATCCGTCATTTTCTTTTAGTTTTTGTTACCTTTTCGAGTGCATTGATTTTATCTTGCGCGCCACCTTTTCCTCCTGAAATGATTGCACCTGCATGACCCATTCTTCGTCCTGGTGGAGCAGTAAGACCAGCGATAAATGATACCACTGGCTTAGCTTTACTTCCCTGAAATTATTTACTATATTAATTATGTGCTGTATATTTACTGTACGTCTGAAAGCATATAGAGAGTAGCAATAACTTCTACAGGTATAATTAATGTAATATCTGATTATAGCTATTAGTACAGGAATACTGGAAAGGAATTTGGTCAATTAGGATGGGACAGGATTTGGGTACCAATAATTCAGAACAGCAACCAACAGTATTCTTTTCAATAAGATATTCTGCAGCTAGTTCTTCTGCACTTCCACCAATTTCTCCAATCATTATAATTCCATCACAATCTGGATCTGTCAGGAACACGTTCAGACAATCAATGAAATCAGTTCCATTGAAGGGATCACCACCAATACCAACACAAAGTGTTTGCCCAAGTCCAGCCTTAAAATAAAATTTATCTATTTACAAATGTTAATATGACATATCATACAATTATTTTGTGAATCCAGCATACAAATTTTACTTTACTTAAACAGTTATAATACACTTACAAGGGTTGTTTGATTCACAGCCTCATAAGTTAAAGTTCCTGATCTGGAGACAATACCTATCTTTCCTTTCTGATGTATGTGACCCGGCATAATACCTATTTTACACTGGAATAATATATATATTGTAACAATATTTAATTATCAATAGCAGAATATATAAAAATTTCATAACATGTAATGTTATAAAATGTATGTAAATTCTACTGTGACACATTTGTACCTGTTCTGGAGCTATTATTCCAGGACAATTGGGTCCAACAAGGCGAGATTTGTTTTGCTCTAGAAGTCGTCTTTTAACTTTTACCATATCGTGTTGAGGAATACCCTCTGTGATACATACAATTAATGGCATTTCAGCATCCATAGCCTCCATAATCGCTGATGCAGCAGATGGTGGAGGCACATAAATAACTGTAGCAGTGGCACCAGTGGCTTCTTTGGCCTGCAACAACATATTTTTTATAGATACTATTGAATAATAATAATTAAAGTTAGATAATAATGAAAATTCACTGAACAATCAACTAACCTCCTTTACAGTCTTAAAAACTGGTTTTCCAAGATGCTCTGTACCTGCTTTCTTGGGGCTAACACCACCTACTATTTTAGTCCCATAGTCGATCGCTTGCTGACAATGAAAAGTTCCTTGTTTACCGGTGAAACCTTGGCATATGACTTTGGTATTAGAATCAATTTTTAGATTTTTTCTAGTTTCTGTATAATTGAATCTTATTTGGGAACGCAATAGACTTCCACAGTTTCTAACTGAAAAGTAACAAATTTGGAATTAAAATTACTATAATATATCATTAATTTGACTGATATTGAGGGTCCATTGTAGGTTTAAAAAAATTAGATTGATAATAATTTTTAAAACAATTTATTTTGGGATTTTATTCAGTCAGTAAATCTGAATGAGTAAAAGGAGGAAATAAAGCAAGTTATAATATTCTACACAGTGAAGATAAGAGTTTATTCAGCATTGTTTTTAATTTGATGTTATTTTTAGTCATACTATCAAATTTCAAGATTTTTAGGTCAAGGTTCATTGACTGAACATTGTCCAATGAATCCAATCAATTGGCATTATGTATTGTGACAGTAGGCAACAATAATTCAAATAATTTAGCAATAGAAATAATGATCCTTTCCACAAATAATTTTCGAAAATATTATTAAGAGATTCATACAAGTAATATTCAATCTCAGTGTAGTTTAAAGCAAACTTAATTAGAAAGAAAATTCTTTCAAATTGCATCGCAGTGGGAATTTTAAACGTAATTATACTATGCTCTATCGATAGTATAATCTAAATAAGACTAATAAAAGGCTCAATTAATTAAAAGCACATTTCCCTATAAAGATTTAGTTGCCAATGATTATATATGCCCTTATATAATGGAGTGCTAACGTTAATGCGGTATGTCAGAAATATTTTTAGTTCTTAAAATAACACCCTTGTCTTGTGAGAAGTTAAAAGAAACAGATTACAAAGTTATGATGAGTTTTTCGAAGATCCATTAGGTCCACCCCATTGTACGATTTTTTTTAATCCAGAAAATATACGTATCTGTCAAAATAATCTCACCTGTGAATTTTGAAAATGTCCTAGCAGCCACAGCCATTTTTTTTAACTGATGTTTCTGACAGAGGAACGAATGACAGAAATTGAATTATTCAGGGATCACCATTAAAAGGACTAACTACTGTGTGCTAGTAAGAAGGCGAAGTCCAGAAAGAAATACGCGGAGAGAAGGTAGTTGTCGCACGAGCAAAATTCTGTTGATACGTCTGAGTTTGATAATTGACAGGAAAACTGAATATCGAACTGATTGGTTGCATACTTCACTGGATTCTCTATTAGGGATAATTTACAATATACTTTATACATTTTAATTGTACAGTGAATACATGGATGTTATGATTTTAACAAGTCAAGTAAAATTTATCAAACGTTTCATCGTGAGAAATAAAAGGAAACGCGTTTTATTAAATGCATTTTGCAGTTTTCTTTTAATCCCTAAACAAAATTATATAACCGTATGTAATCTGATGCATTACAAAATAGTTTATATTACTTTTATGTGTATAATCATTGATACATAAGGAAGTTAAATTAATATTTCATATTTTGTACTAATTTAAGAGTAGAATTGTAGGAAGACTTAAACAGAGTATGATTCCACTATATTTTTCCTTTTTCTGTTGGTAAGGAAATAGTTGTTTTTCTTTTTATAGATAAATAGGGAATTTGAATTTATCCCTGCATCACAGACATTATATATGCCCTAGAATCGTTTCAGAAATCTATATCTTTTAAATAAAAATGTACAACGTGAATATTAATGTAATGCGGTAAGGAGAGAAAGAATACATCTCTTAAAATTTCGCTAACGTATTTAGGGATACTAGAATTTGTATTGGAATGTGTAGAATGAATGTAGATGTAATTAAACGCTACGGAAAAGTAGCATACTGCATAATCAACGGAGACACTAAAAATGAGCGTAGTTAATGAAAGTTACGATTGATGGTACCGTAGTTGCCAAATGTAGATTACGAAAAAGACGGTCTACGTAAACTCCTGTCGATTTTATTGTTGTTACTGACATAAGAATTTAATTATATCCAAATTTTTATACGAATTAAGAATTTTAGAAATTTCAAGTGATCCGTTCACAAGGTTAATGTTGACACGCGCAGATAGCATGATATAAATGACAGTGATGTATAGAAAATAAATATCTTGATAAAAATGACGTGGTGAAGAGAGTCTTACCATTTTACAAAACCAACGACGGAATTGCAAGGTATATATATATTTTTTTGGAACTGCAGTATTTCTTGTTTAGTTATATTTAAGGTAATTTCAGAGTCGGTGGATAATTGCAAACGGAATACTCAATATTTCGGATATAGTTCCGGAAAAAAAAAATTCTTTTTTACATCTCGGAGCTTTCCAGATATAGCAGATAAATTTGATACAGTAATGATACGCGTAGTATTGTTTTTCTATAGGTGAAAAATTATTTTTGCACTATATTGTTACAGTTTTTTATTCTGTTGAGAATGCATTTATAATATTAGTATTGATACTTTCGATTTTGCAAGTATATTTGTGCACAGAAATCGAAAAAATTATTTCAGTAAAAAGAAGAGGAAAATGCTTCTTTTATTTCTTAATAAACATTGTAACGAATGACATTTATAATGCTGAGATTCCTTAATGTTAATATCTCATGATTGAAACTCAATTTCTTTCTGCAATTGTACCTTTTTACATCATTTAGTAAATTGTGAAATAATATGTATATTTTAGTTGTTACTTAAAGTGCTACTCCAATAATATAGTAATACCATTCTTTTTCTAATCTTTGTGTATAGACTTTACTCTGATAAAAATTCCATTCTGCAACGGTGGTATAGGCTAATAATCTATTAAGATTTATTATACATGATGGAAGAGAGTACAAGCTCTGAAAGTGTTTGGTGTAAAAGCAAAGCAGAAGAACCAAGTAGTCTTTATCATGGAGAATCTGCTACACAAACTGTAGAAGCTAATTCGACTTCTTTAGCAGATATATTTGATACAGCATTTACATCTACAGTAGATCCTTCTCCTCAATCTAGATTTGCTTCAGGTATGATTGTCACAATAAAATATAACCCAGATATAGCATATGTGAAATGCTTGTGTTAATGTATTTGTGGTATAAAATATTTTTATGTGCTACAAATAATTCTTTGGCAACATGGTTTGCCTAAAATTAAAAAAAAAAAAACAGTGATTAACATTATAATTATGTTCGTACATTATATCATTTTGATTATTTTAGGTAATGAAATGGAATATGAGCATCTTTTTGCAGAAAGTGATATTGAAGAGTCAGATGTTGCACCTATCAGTCCTTATATAAATCCATCACATCACTCTAACACTGATGGCAATTTTGTTTTTGGAAGTTATTTAACAGGGCCTGAAACAACAGGAGTATCCCATGAATATTGGCAGGCAGAACGACTAAATTGTAATATGTGCCAAAATAAGCAAGAGAGAAATACAAAGAGAGAACCTCACACTAGGCAGTTAGGTTTTGTGTGCGAGGAAAGAGCATGTGAAAATTATCGTCGTAAAAGAATTTTGCATGAACGTGATATGCCAGTAAAGCATAAAACTAAAAAAAATGATGAACAAAAATTGCTAAGTGGTCAACAGCCGGACAGCTTAAGTATAGCTGGGCCATCAAGATTGTCAGATACCGTTACTAATAGGTATACGTATGAAAGTATTTAGTTTTTAATTTTATTTTTATATTTATATTGTTTTTTTTTTATTTTAGCATGCCTGGATCAGCAAATACTATTGATGGAGTTTTAAATGGAGTTGTGCAGAATGTTGAAAATAATAGTGCCAATGGATCAAATACTTTGTATCATTCAGCATTGCCAAATACGATTAATTCTCAACAAGTTCATTCAGCACATGCAACTAGTATGTTTAATATTTTTTAAACTGTAATACAAATATAACAGTTTTTATAATAAATACTTTTGTATGTTATTTAATAGTAAACAAATTATTTCATATTGATATTTTGCACAGGAACTGATGATACACCGTCAGCACCAGATTTGCAGTTAGATTGGTCTTCTAGCAGCGATAGTGACGATGAAGATGGTTCTGTTGAAGTTCTTGGAACTGTGAATCATAACAATAAAGTAATATACGATTTTTACATGATATTTTCGCCTATTGTCCGTATATCTTAGATAGATATGCAGTAACTCTTGTTTTGTAGAATTCTGTTCAAGAAAATGATGAAACTAATCGTACAGTAACTGTGGTTGATTTGACTGTGGAATCTGATGAAGAACATACTCCTCCTACGCCAAATAACACAGTTTTACCGCCATGGACGACAGATTATGTGCATAGGTATATTACAGAGAAAATCAAGTATTTTGAAATACATTTTACCGGTGGAATAATTTTTTACATATTGCAGTTGATTCTTGTGCAATTTCTTTAATTAAGTAATTGTTTAGTAGGAATAACTCTTATAGAACGCCTATGTATCATACACGATACATGTACCATAATCGCAGAATTCCAATCGCTCCACCCGGATATGGACAAGTACCAGGTAATATATTTTGTATATTACAAAGTGTATGTGTTAAATCGGCTGTAGTGATATTTTTTAAATACCAACAAATATGTAGAAAAAAATGAAGCCAACTTTTATAAATATATTTAGGTATGACAAGAACGCGAATGCATCCTGCACAAGAGAGACTTTGGATGAGTCAGCAGCGCATGCAAGAAATGCATAGAAGACGACTTTATCCAAGATCAATGACGCATCATACGTTAGTCTCCTAATTGTGATAAATATATTTTTTTCCTATAGAACTAAATTGGAAAGATTTCATATGATTGTAAAATTTTTCATGATTAGTAGCACTGCATCGTGTAGTGCGCACATGCATCAAACAACTCAACATAGTTGTAACAATGGGAACGCTAGCCCCTCCAATGCCCGTTGTACTGGAACAGATAACGTAACATTTGTGGAAAATGATCTTCCACCGCCGATCCTACCACCTCCACAGCAACCAACCGTTTCTAGTCATCCAGAAGCCAGAGGTCCACCAAGTTTTGGTCCTCCTTGTCCTGTGCAGCCTGTGATGGTGAGGCAATACATTTAACGAATAAAATGACTTGATGAGATTGTTATTAAACTTCATTTATATAAAATGAATGTTTTCTTAATTATAGGTAAATTCTTTAAGTGGTGTAGTAGAAATGGAACAAACTCCACCGGTAATGTTGCCTTCAATGCCAGTTCATCAACATGTCCATCATCATATGTATCATTATGATCCTCATCAGAGATCGCCCATGCCACAGCGTATGCATCATGTGCATATCAGTTTTCACCCACATTTGGTATGTTTATCGTATATGTTAAGTGTAATTTTTTACATGACATGTATCTTTTTCTACACATACAGCAAGGTTCAGGTACACATAATATCATGCCATTTCCGCCTTTGGGTATATCGGATTTGGTATTCCATCAAGCGAGTCATATATCTGCACGATTCGAAAATTATATGCGACTCGTTGATTTGAGACGAATGGCTCACATAAGTTGTGGGGCAACCCAGGAATCGATCGAAAGTCATACATTCCCTCACAAGTACAAACGGGTAAGAAAGTATTTTTAAATTTTGTTCCATTGCTTTCTACATGGTTGTTGTTCGATTGCACTTTTTCATCTACGTTTGTGCAGGTTAAAAAAGTTGAAAATGGTGAAGATGCAATTGAAAAGTGTACTATATGTTTGTCTGAATTTGAAGATTGCGAGAGTGTCAGGTACGTCATTTTTCTTAGAATTATTATGCATATTGAATAATTTAAGAATATATTATTTAGGCACAATTTTTTATCGCAGATTATATGGGGAAATTGTTTATTGTTTAATTTTTCTTTGTAGGAGGCTTCCATGTATGCATTTATTTCACATAGACTGTGTCGATCAGTGGTTGTGTACTAATAAACGCTGTCCTATATGTCGAGTGGATATCGAAACCTTCCTGCATAAGGAGCTTGCTAGTACTGCATAGTTTAAGGTCTATTATATTAAAGCTGTTTCCTCTTTCAAACACAATCAGGTAATATTTCTATATTTACAAATATATTGAGATATCTCGTCTACTACTAAATTTGTTCTTCTAATGCTGCTATGGATGTTGGTATAAAAAAAATCATACTGTGAATAATCAAAATATCAATAACAGAGCAGAGACTAAGTTCCTGAAGTTACGAAGAATATTTGTTTTGATTTAATTTGATTACTGTATCTATTTCATGGGTATTAATAATATTGTAAATAATAAAGATTAAGTTTATACGTTATTTAACACGTTAATATTAGCATGTTTAAGATATTTGTACGTTTCAAGATGGTTTGTTGAGCATGTACAGTGTTTACGAAAGAAACAAAAAAAGGTGTTTAAGTGTTTTTAGAAATATTCTTTTTATCATATTGTATTTTCTATTATTCGTATAATGTAGATAGGAGAAAATGAGAAATTATAGTCATCAAAACTTGAGTATTTAGTACACTAAAGTGGATAAAAGTAAAAAACCTCATAGCTCCGAAGTAAATATAAATCGATAAGAATTATTAAAAAAACAATTATTCCTATATTGCGATAATTCTGCTGGGTGCTAATTTCATGTAAAGTCCACACAATTATATACTTTGTAATAAGTTTTGAAATATTTAAAAATTGTATCAATGATTTACAAATACATTCTTTTACGAGTATGTAAATTTACGTGAATTCTTTTAAGGAATTACAAACAAGATAAAAGTTATAGAATTGTTGATATAGAACTAATGGAGATGTAATTATCATTTCAGAGATTTTTAGTTTAATTTATTAATTTTATTAGTAGAAAATTAAATTTCACTTGAGTTAAATCCCAGAGTTTTAACTACAATTACTGAGAAAAAACACCAAAATTTATAATTAAATCACAAATTAAGAAGGTAGCTAATGCTGAAATTTTTATGTAGGAAGGTCTTAAAAAGCAAAAAAAAATTGTACATTTAACGCAAAGAATGTGTAACGTTATGTAATGCTACTGTATACTAATACTATATATACATTATACTAGCATAGGAATATTAATACGTATGCTACTATACAGTAGTATTACATAGAATACTTTTAAGTATACTGTTTGAGCTATAAACAGTGAGCAACTAAAATATTTTAGAAGTTTAAATCAATATTCGATTCAATTCATTCAATAGAGATACGTGTATCGGTAATACTTCGTAAGTATTTTTGATCATCGATTGCAAAAGGAAAGAACTATTTTCACCTGTTTTATATAAAAACAAGCATAGATGCTTTTTTTTAGAGCAAATTGATATACGATGAATATTTCTGATTTCTGTACCAAAAGCTAAATTGGTATTCTAGTTGAGAGGAATAGTGAAATTCCTCTCTTAAATAATTAGAAATAAGTGTCACTGACATAGAAGATATATCAAAAGTAATTAGAAGGTCATTCACTTGCGACCTTGGAAATTTTCTCAGCCTAATTAGCGATGCTACGCCAAAGACCTTGAATAATCAGTTTTCGCTAATGACTATGAATGTATGAATACATACACATGTACACAGAGGTTCCATAAACAGTACGTTAGATTTACTTTTCATTTGAGATTCCTATGCCCAATGATTCCATCATTGAAAAATGAAATACAATTTAATTTACAACGTATCGAGTCAAATTTCAGGCAGTTCTTACTGCACACAAAGAAGTTCTAGAAGCTATGTACTGCACTATGTGGGCCTTATGTAATATTAGAAAATGTGTAAATAGAAATTAGTATAAAGCGTAATCAAAATGACATTACACTACAAGAAAGCAGCGATAAAGTTGGTTTACAGTAACTCTTCCATTCATTTTACTATGAATGTTAAATTGACCGGATATTAATAAGTACGATTATAGCTGCGTGTTTTTATATCATAGGTAAGAAAAAAATGTATAATGCTGCCGGTATCAAGTCATTTTTAACAGACATCTATAATTCAGCGCAACCTATTTAACGAGGAAATCAAATTGTTTTAAGCTTGTACCATTAATGCACATCAGTAATGGCTGCCATTATACGGGTTAAATTGTAAGAATTAAGAGAAATACAGTTCCAGTAAGAAAGTTTTAATATCCTGACAAGTGTTTAAGATGTAAATGCTGTGTGAGCTAATTATCTAGTTAATTTTGTTCTACGGATTCTGAATATTTTTCCAATAACGCGATTACGTGTAAGAAGCTCTTGCTGTACTGCCATTGTAGACAATGATGCAAACTGCAGATAGGAACTCCTTGCAACTGTTTTTTCTTCTTTATGACTTAAGTGAACGTGACCCTCAAGAAACAGCAAATGGAGACGAAAATTCCTATTTAAGATTATACGAATTAATTGAAATTATATAAAGATTGCACATATGTTTTGATGGATAACAGTATGTTATTATACGAGAACGATTGTGTGGAAATTGATTGATCGTGTACAAGTATGTCGTAGGGTAAAATTTGAGTTTTATATGGGAAACTCACATATAATCTGCGCTAAAGTTTATAAAATTAGACGGAAACTTCTAAAATATCTACTCAGCACGAACGAGTGGACATGTACCTTTTTACTATTATTGAATATGTATATTGAAAAACAATAATTTTATATACTTTCGTAAATTATACGAATACGAATTGTATATAGATAAGCTAGAAATGTAATGCCACGTTAAATGTATTGATTTATTGTTAAAGTATCGGAGCGAAAGTTATTCGAAATAAATGACATAAAAGAAAGATGAGTAGAAATATGAGTGTTCCTTTCGTTCATCGTGGTCGTAATTATTATGATTGAGCAACTAAAATTCTTATTAAATGCACATGCTTTTACATGTACCTTTTAACCCTTTGAGGACGACGGGCGCATATATTCGCCCTGAGAAAAAAATTGGTTATAGTTTGTCGGTGCACATATAAACGGTTAGAGTTGAAAAATTAAAATATAATCGTTGAAATATTATTTTACAAAGAGTAAATTTCAACTTGTAAACATTGACAGACTGTCCTCCCGATGAAAAAGTGTTTTTTCATCGCTAAATAATTGATTGTTTCTCGATATTCAAAAATGCCTTCGTCCGCAAAGGGTTAAATGTGTATATAATTTGAGTAAAATTACATTTATACCTGAAGAATATTAGATAAACGAAATCCAGTCCGATATATTAACCATTTTTATGTATTATATTCACCAATAATTAATACTTATAAATTATTCGAAAATAATTTCCCATTTTATATAACGTAATATCTATTATCACGTTAAACAAGTGGATTTTGCATGTTTTATATTTTAAATCTAAACAAAACTTAAATCTTTTTTTAATTCCATTGTTATACAGTAAAAATAGTGAAGTTAGAAATAATAGCATAGTGAATAGTACTTTAATGATATCGCACTACCATTTTAATACCGAATACATTAAATTATTGGTAAATATTGTTGTTTAACATTAGTAAAAAATTGCATTGGACTTACAATCAGTAATTGGTCACCACTGATTTCATGGCATTTAATGTGTTACATATATTTATACGATATGAAATACAAGATAGAATATAATAATAAATATAATATAGAAAAGATAAAAAAATAATAATAGATATTGTTGTGTATTACATATGGATATATATCCCAATTGTCACCGTTCCATCCATTATCCTACATTATTTACCTGTAATTAATGGTTTATGAACAAATCACAATTTCAACACCAATTTAGATCTATTAAAATGATTTTAATTTGCGGTTCTCAATTGATAATACCTCGCAGTCGTTCGTATTATAATTTGAACAGAAACATTAACTCTTTCATTGTTAACTACGAGAGGTTTCGTAGTTTGGGTTACAAATTAGAGTTAATGAGTTAGCAATAACTGTCCACAGTAGACAGTAATGTTAGAAATGAAATATTCTTCATATCATCACAAACGCCAAGCTTAAGTTTGTAGTTAAGTAAGGTATAAACTTTGGCATCAAACGATTTAATACGAAAAATAGTTGTACATTGAACATTTACTTTTTTAATACCAATATTTGAATATTTAGTACAGTAGGAAATTTGTGAATATTAGCATTCAAAAATCCCGAGAAACTTCATTTGATTGAATAGCGTTGGTCATCGGTGACCTCTATGACATTCGACGTGTTAATTGTGCATCCCGTTTAATACTAGAATAACAATTTCTTTTTCATTTTTTTCGTAATTAAATTGCTGAAATAGATACATATCAGTACACCGCAACATAATATTAATAGCGAAAAATTAACGTTATCATGCCTTGCCCCAGTAATATATTCAATGTGGTAGCTTTTACAAAACTTCAAAATTTAGTATTCCATATTTTGCGTGAATAGTTTCTACTTATTTTATAATATGTGCGATACAAAAGGTCTACGTGTCTAATTTAAATTGAGAAACGGTCTTTTAACACTAGATCTAACAACAAATTATCATGTATATTTAAAATTGATGAATTGAAAGAAATAACGCAGTTTGAAAGCTTGATCGATTGAATCGTTTACAATCCACAAGATAACAGTGTTGGAAAATTCACAAAAAATTCAAAGCAAGCCATTTTGATCAACTTAATAGATCTAGTGTCAAAATTAACTATTATAGCTCAATAGCTTTCCCAGAAATTCTTCACACACTAATACTTTGGATTTTCCTTTATCAAAGTTTAGACCTAAATATTACGCTCCCATTCTGTTTGTTTGCGTTTTGAGTGACCAAATATCACGGGTCACTTGTTGAAAGTCATTCTTTCCGAGGATATCCGAACAAGAATAATAACTGACAGAGTTTCCCGAATGATTCACGAAGGGAAATCACAAATCGGACATACCAAAACACCGTGCTGTTTAAACGTCATTATTGCTCTTTTCTGATGAACCTTTTATTTATTATCTTTACTTTCGCCTTTCATATTATTGCATGGAAGTTATTGAAAGACAGAATCGTCCTTTAAATCAGTAGAGTAACAAGTGCTAAAATACAGACAATTATTTTAATAAAAGTAAAAATAATGTTTCTTTAATATAATTAAATTCCTTTATGCAGCGATATGTACAAATTATATTATGCAACCAGAGTTGGAGGAATGAAAAGTGCTAAAACACAGAGAATTACTTTAACAGAAGCACAGTGTTTGTTTAATACGATCAATTTTTTGCACAATGCATTTTAACTTGTAATTCTGATGTTTCTCTTGTTTCGCGAATTATACCAATTTAAAACTACAAATTCTTTTGTATCAATTTGTAACGCTTTCTAAACATTTCTCTGGATGTTCTGAACGACCACGATATAATTATTATATAAAGTTACAAATTAAAAATGAGGGAAGCCATACGATAATATTTGCAAAAACACTAGATTCACGGATGTTGATATTCCTATTTTTCTGAAGTGAGCCAATTTGACTGAAGCAAGAAAATTGAAGGTTTTTGCAAAGAAAATAATTCCAAATCAATTTAAATGAAAGATTTATTATATAAAAATTAACCAACAAATATATATTATATAATATATAGTAATAAAATTTTGAACGAGCCAAATTGGCTCCGTAAATCTATTGTTAAAGGAATTAAAGAAGGTTGACATTTTAAACCAATTTTCAATTGCGTGCTTAGAGCCTTATTAATAACATTCACTCTCAAATTATATCAAACAGATATAAGTTTGATATTATACTGTTTAGAAGTAAGAAAAATTGATTCTAGGAACAATTACTTTATACACAACCAACTTTAATAACAAATGATTCTTATATATAAAGTGTAACATTTCATGTCAAAAGATCATACTATAGGTCAGTTGTTGCATAATATTAAAGTCTTCTGAACTCTTCCTTAAGAGATTATTTCAACGGATGAATAACGCTGTTTTCCGCAAAAAGATCTTCACTTTCGTACGTCTTCGTGGAAGTAAAAGAAGATCGCTTCTGATTTGTCGTACTTTCAACATTTGAAAAAATAATGCGACCATTCCGAGAACGTGATATTGCTTTCACGTCGTATCGATTAAGGCCATGTCATTTCTGTAGTTTCTTAAGAATGCAAGTCGTATTCGGAGAAAAATCGAACGAAGGCGGAAAAATTGAAGGAGATGAAAGAACAAGAAGAATGATAAGACTTCTTGTGCAAGGATGTAGAAAATAAAAGTATCTCATGGTACTTTTTTACTATTTGAAAGAATCACATAGAAATTTTGAAACATGTTTAGCTTATATTAAGTAAACCTTCAATTTTTTACTGTGAAGTACCTAGATTTTTCAAAATGTTAGCAGAAAGATCCAAAAATTGAAGGGAAGAAAAGAAAGAACCGCGCGTGCTTATTGGTACTTTTGATTCTTCGTAATTCAGACACTACAACTACTAAAACAGTCAAAATGCCCGGTTCTAATTTTTTTTTATAAAAATTCTGAAATCTTTGTTGAGTATAGTAAATATTCCACGTGTTTTTCGAAGGTGTTTAACACATTTTTTTCCGTAAATTTTACATAGAAGTTAACTCATGTCGCCGGCTATTTTTTTCATAATTGAGTATGGAATTGAAAGAATCTAAAAACACTTCAATACACTTTATTTGTACCTAATAAATTTAGATGAATCTTTGTACATATCTGCTATATATTATAATTTATTATATCTTTTAGTAATTTTTTGGTATTGTAAAATTGAAATAGGTAATACAATTGCACACACGAGGTGTCTCGTGACCTGTCAACAATATGTTAAGTAACGTATTTAACTACAATAGATTTGATACCTGTAGTTCTAATGTTAAAGGGAAACACGTAGATATATTCCAATTATTATATATTATTAAATAATTTCCGATTGTTTTTAAAAATGGATTAATTCTTTTTGCCAATGGTCAAATACAATTGGCAGAAACACTGGCGTTGTTGCTAATAATTAGTTTTATATCAGCCTACAGCGCTGATCACCCTTGACCATCATGACAGTCAATGTCATTGTATCTGATAAAAGTTACAACATTTTTCTTATTATTATCAACTAAAAAGAGATTTAATAATAAAGCTTTATTTTACTTGTCTGACCTTACGGCCATTATCCAAGATGTTTACATTAACATTTCAATCTTACCAATTGTTGTCACTCATACTTTCAATCACTCAACCTAATCAAGTACACAAATACAAATTCTTTTTTTCCTTTTTGTATTAGATTTAACAGTGTCTCAAAATTACAAATTCTGTTTTTAAATAACTATACCTACTTCACTCTACTAAAAACAGATTTAATATCTTGAAAATTCTACGTGGCTTCGAAGAAGAACGACGTTGGTCTGGAAAACCGAGGAGGATTACAGAAAGGAAGAGCAAGGTGCTGTTCTTGCAAGGACACTTAACGCGTGCGTGGAAACTATAGTCGAAATCTCACTTGACAGTCGATGCTTCTCTATCGGATATAAAGAGAATGTAAGCGAGAAATCATTCAGTTCTCTCGTGGCATCGGTCATTGAGGCTGCGGTGTTTTTAGAATCACTTACAGACTTCTTCGTCAACGAGATCATTAGATTTAGGCAAAACTTGAAGCTGTATCTTCGTTTAAGTTTTGCAACGATAAGCCATATTAAATTGGACTCTTGTGTCGATTTAGGAAACACTTGGATTTGGATTCCACGTCGGTATGCTCTTATAGGAACGAATATAGAGGTAATCATTATTTGAGAATAAATATACAGATAATGCTCTTTCAGTGATAATGAAAAATAGAATTTTCAGTATACCTACTTTTTAATTTTGTGGAATATTATTTTTGATTAAACAATTGTAAATGTTCATTGCTATCGAATGGGATGAATGTCTGCGAGAAAGTTAATGAAATTGTTACTTATTTTACTTGAAAATTGTACACATTTCTTCAATTATTGTTACTAAGGCTAATTACAAGTTTCAGTGAAAAAGAATCTAACTCTATGATTATAGTATTAATAATTTAATACCTACTAGGTTTTCTTCCGATTAATTTTCATTTTGTTATAGTAAATATAGAATTACCAGAGAATTTTTTATAAATTAAATTTAATGAATAATTAACATTGAAGTAATTTCACTGCACCTAAATGCCTTCAGATGTTGACAATCGTTGACGAATTTCGCCTATCGTGGCATTCAAATCTCTGCTCTCGTTACGCTTTTTGACTCATCGTAATAGCAGAAACAATAGTATCATGCTCTTCCTCCATCTCTCTACAACGACTGTTTTGTTTGAGGGCACGAGTCGTGGAATTACCCTAACAGAAATTAACAATCGCACGTTTTTCCGTCGTCACGATCATTATGATATGACATCTTCGATAGAACGATAAAGCGTAGTGCTACTGACAGACGACTTATTCTACTGTTACTTGTGTAACTTTTATCTGCATATTTGTGATCATCTGCGTCACAAATACCAATTAAAGATTCCGTGTCATTTGTCATTTAAGTGCTTGCAATATAGAAATTTGCTAATAGTACTAATAGCTAGAACATTATATTACAGTTGTTTACTGCTTTAGTAAACTTTACTACAGTTGTTTTCGATTGAAAGAAATCTATGTTGCATCAGCGTTGTAAAATCTACTTTAAATTTTCTTTTCTTCCGTATTTTAGGAAGTTACAGTAGAACAATTTTCTAATAATTACTGATACTAGAATATTTTATAATACCTGTTTATTATTTTCTTTTTAATCTGAACTTGAATCCAATTTAAAATTCAAATCTGAAATTCATCTTTCTGAGAAAAATCATAAATTTAAGAGTTCTTACTATAAACATTATTCTTCGTTTAATATGCATAAGTGTTTACGCTTGAAATTGTTACTTTCATAGTTTCTATATTTACTCATAATTTTGGCAATCAACAATTTAAAAAATCAGGTCAATTTCAGTTACACGCTATTTCAAAGAGACAGCTTCATAGAAATATTTCTGTCATAAGCAAATTTTGATAATGTACGTTAATGTAAAAAGTGGCTTGTTGAGTGTAATAATCAGTTTTAGGTGTTAGAAATTAGCTGTTAAAGTTTTTAGTGATAGCAACATGTTGTTTCAACATCCTATCTCAATTTCAGTTAGCACTAATTTCGTCAATTACACAGATATGGAATTATATACAATATTTGGTTGATCCCGTAAAGTAAATATCATTAAATTACAATTGACATGTAAATGGCGTATAAGAATCAAGCGTAATAACGTAGAATAAAGCAAAAGAAAGATTTTGTGATATAGTAATAACAGCTGAATGTTTGACGAATGAGAACTCTGAAAATTAAATAAATAAGCAATTTAAATTAATTTTAAGACGGAAAAGGATATTTGCAAATATTCTTTATTCCATGCTATAACATTTTCTTGTACTATTGGATTTCTGTTTAAAAGATCATTTTAATTGCGCTCTTTAACAAAACCTGGCGCGATTACTCTTCTGTAACAAAATTCGTAAAGTACCACTTATAAAACATTTCTTCCCTTTAACACTACAACAACCAAGCAAGTCAAAATGACTTATTCACAATTTTTTCCAATAATTCCTTAAGTTTATAGGAGAGTCCTAGACTTGAAATTCTAAGCTGATCTTATAAAACACAGATTTCCGAATCGGCCATATTTTCCACCTCTTGATTCCCCTTTTTTCAAAGTACTTATTTAATATATTTATATGTCATCGATTTCACGCCGGTCGCTCTAGTGTTAAAGGCGTATAGATATAAATGAAATATGGAATTGTTTGTGTTTTACATCGTTTTACAATTGTCTGAAACTTCAACACAGTAGAAGTATTTAAATTGATATAATTCTCTCTCTTTTGTTAGTAGTGTTGTGCAGCGAGCCTAAACGGAGATAATTCATGGTCAAACCCGAGTTGAATGTTTACAAATGTGCGCAAAAAAAGTTGTTAACGATGAATTCAACAGTCTGTCTGATTTTTATCCGCTGCTGCGTGTTTTATGTTAAATTCGACGTTAATCGCGTTGCCAGGAAGTAACTTTAAAATGAAATACAACATTCGTTGTGTATATGCGAATGACATAATTCGCTTGTAGCTCATCGCGTTGCGTAATTAATAGTTAGCATAAAACACTATGTTTTGCACACATAGCATTATAAGCATCATAATTTCATAATTTTTCGAGAAAATCTGTGATACTGGAAGACATAAATTCTTCTATACCGAAAAGATATGCGGAAACGAAAAAAATATGTGGCAAAAAAACTTCATTTATTCCATCGATTATAGTTTGAAAAATAGGCGTAAAAAATCCAAGAAATTCAGCAAATTTACAAAGTAAATTTTTTTGTAGAAATTCTGATACCTGTCATTTTAACTGCTTGAGTAATTCCAGTGGTAACTTTTCGACTTCTAATGCCAAAATACAGTAGCGACGAAGAGTATATAATGAGAAAAGTTGCAATTTTTAGAGAATTCATCTCAGTTCGTCACAATTCATCTCATTTAGTCACCTGCAGGCATCTGCATGCTGTCAATTTCGTTTCTATGTCTACCCGATATGATAGTAACCACTTGATATTAGGGGGATCGGAAAGTAATGTCGTCTCTTTATATTAAATTCAAACAAATAAATCTGCCCCAAGTTTTAATTTTCAATGAATAACATAACCGTCCTTATCTACAACAACCTTTTTCCATCTAATGAGCCAATTTTCCAATTCCGGATTGATAAAAATCAATTGGTTTTTGAGCACAATATCTAGAGAAACGACGTTACTTTTCGGTACCGCTAATACATTTTTATTTCAATAATTTCTTGTTCTCTTCATTATTTGAAATTAGTTAATAAATAGGATGTCGCGATTCGACTGAAATTTTTACATTCCTTTTAACACAAATTATTATTCCTTGTCGCAGAGACCGAAGCGAGATTGGAGAAACGTCGATTGAAAAAAGGGAGAATAATACGGTGATTTCCGGCGTACGTAAAATTACAAGCGCAAAATATTTTAATAGACTCGACTAATGTCGTGGCTAGCCAGCCGGAACTATATAATTATAAAAACATTAAGTCTTCTATAACTTCGAATCATTTCTTTTTTTTTCACACGTCTGTAAATACATGTTGCTTCATAGAAAAATTGTTGGTGTATTAATCTTGAAAACTTGGAAGACGCGGATGGAAGAAGATTCTGAATTAAAGTTATCTATATTTAATTGAAAGAATTATTTAATCCTTTCGCATAATTGATGACTTTGCTCAGTGATCTTTCAGTATTTCGTCTGCTCGAGAGTTGATACATTGTGATAGAAAATCTTTCATTGTGATTTTTAACACTGGATTAACAAATGTGAAATCAATTACATTACAAGGATTTTAAAAAGCGGCAAACATGATAATTTGTTAAATTATTTTTATATTATCAAATACACGACAAATATCTATTTCTCTGTTTCTCTGTTTTGAAAAATGCTTACTAGAAAAATAAGAGGTCGTCAATTTGATGATTTCTGTAAATCGTCTGTTAATGTCCTATTTCCAAATATGATTGATGATGCTGCTATTCTTATATGTGATAAAAGTTATATAAAACAAGTGCTCGTAAATTGCATAATTAACATGTGTGCATGAATGGCATTCCATTTCATACATGGACTTTCCGTGGAACTGGTACTTCATTACCATTGAGTTTATACCATTAATTTGTGAATTTCCAGTGAATTTATCGCCATATGTGAATTGCACGTTTAAACTCACATTTTTTCATTACTGGCTGAACAGTGAATATAACCATACAGGTGCAGAACAGATCAATGGTTCTTTTATACGAGCATGCTTCATTTTTCATGCGATACAATAATGACAACCCGGTAATAGTGTCTTAACGAGCAGCGCGATAAGCCAATTATTCAATTTGTCGGCAATACGGATACAAGAAAGATCCCCTTATTAATTGTTCTAGGAAGAAGAAATACACAAAGGAAATCGCGTGTTCGTTGCAATATATGTAATGGTAAATGTTATTCGAGCAATATTGAGAAAGATATCATCGATCTTGATGCATAGTTAATAACATTTATTGTACACACCCGAAGTCGATCCTTAATAACACTATTAAAGCGTATGTGTTTTGCAGTCGAGCAACGAACACGTTGCAGAAAAGGTTTCGCGTTTATCAAATTTCTCCATTTCATTATTTTTCATATTTATAAGATCACTAAAGATCCTTTGAGATTCCTTCCTTTGAAGAATATCTTTCGAAAATACTATATATTTCATTTTACTTTCCGCGGTTGGAGATACAATAATACGTTTAAATTAATTACATATCATTAATTAAATTAATACGTTTAAATTAATTTCTTAATTACATTAAGAATCAATTCTTATTTGTGCATTAAGAATTAATTTTTAACAAAGAATTCTGTTAAAATTAACGCATTCAATATAAATGTTAAATTGTTACAAGATTTTTGAAATGTTAGAAAAAACGATAAAGCAAAAATTCTTTTGCAATCAGGAAACAGGAAATTGACGATAAAATTAGAGCCGATGTGATATTTAAACATTTAAAACTTTTTTTTTTTAATTAAATTTGTTTTATCTTTTATCCGTATCTTCGTTTATCTGAATAAATTGATAACTTTAGGATTATTTATTTTAACGTTGTTTTCTTGTGCGTTTTAGGAGACAGAGACATGGCAATAATGTGGTCAACGATTCTAATACTAGTTGGGCTGTCACATCCGTTGGTATACTTGGCATCAGCTCAAGGTTTGCACTTTTCATTAACGTTTCATGTTTTTCATGCACTTTGAATACCATTATGATCTCATAATGTGGACTCCGTGTTTGCACTTTCAAAATAGAAAATTCATTCGTTGAATGACTAACGAAATGTCTCTTTTTCTAGTAAGAAGATACATTTTGCATATTAATTATGTTTCTTGATTCTGCAACATGAGTAAATCAATAGATGACTGAAAGATGACGTGACACTATTCGCAATCTTTAAAAAAATCACGGTAAAATCAAGTGTGATGATTCTTTGATTAAAATTAAATCAGAGTTTTTAGATACAATTTATTTTCCAACGGTTATAGTACTTAACTTTCTGCATTGAAAAAAAACAACTTTCTCAATTTTGTATTACCTGAAAGGCCAAAGCTTGAAAATTCTGGAAGTAAGAAGAAATCTACGGTTTACTTGAAAGTATGAAAAGATTTATATTTACTTACATTTAATTATATTAAATATAATATATAAATTATAATATTATATGAAATATTATATTAAATTTAACATAATATAATTAAATATATATCATTATATGATATATCTTTTTTCATACTTTATATTGTCGTAGAGTAAAGTTTTCAATGAAATTTGTTAGCCGTTGTCACACTTACAATTATTTATCATCTTAAACGAAGTTATTCCATTATTAGCGTCACGTAAAATATGTTTCCATATAGTTTAAATATTGCAATTGTTTAATTGCTGAATTCCGTTGAAAATGAAATTAATTTCGTGAAATTCTCAATCGTCATTCATTCCTTTTAATCAAACTACAACGACCACTGCAAATATCGAAGTAGTAATACCAAAATTATTTATCAAATTCCATAAAAAAGTAATTACAACGGAAAGCTATGTCACGAATAGCTCGATATAGGAATGTAAAAAATTAAACCAAGAAATAGATGTGATAGGAAAAAGATAATGACACGACGAATGTGCCGAAGTAAAAAACGCAATGAAGTAGTAAAATATGAAAAAATAGACTAACGTAAGTTGACAGCTACTGTCAGTTAAAATCGCTTACTGGCACTGCTGATGTAATGAAGTTTCTTGTGACTTTTAAACGATAATATTTACCAATTACTGCTGACAGTAATTTATTTTTAATTAAAGCTCAATGTTGAACGTTTCAATTTTGCTATTATTGCAATTTTCTATTAAACGATATTTGAAATTATTTTATAGTTTCTTTCTTATTCTATGTCGGTATTTAGTGAATCAATTAAATTTAATTTTTCATTGCATGATATTTTAAATCGTTCTGTAACTTACTTCTTATTCTATAATTTCGAGTTAATTTTGTGAAAGGTGCTTCTTGTATGACAATAAAATAAAGAATAAGGAGATTTATTATTGATAAAATGTGAAGTAATTTTTTCTGTTTTACAGCTTGTAGCACGTTCATCGTTACAATCAAAGTAGATTTCAATTCTATTAAAAGAACTAGTCATGAAGATTATTAGGGATGTGAAGAAACCTGAAAAAAAAAACTTTTGACTTAATACGATATTGCATAACACAGAAAATAAATCACTGAGTGACTCCTATGGTATAATCGCCAGGTAAAAAACAGCGTCGTTAAGACAGGAAAGGTCGTTTTGATCAAAATCGAGTTATATTTTATGGAATTATCTTATTTAAATTTTTTGTGCATTACATAGTACAAAAACTATAGAATTTTTAGGCAGATGTGTTTCAATGGCACATTTTGGAACTCCATATGAGTTGTGGAAATGAGAATTGAGAATTTTGGACTCCATATGAGTACTCAAAACTTTTTAAAGTACTTTTAATCGAATTCTCGACTTACCTGAAAGAATAATCTAAGAAGAATATGTGATATTTTACTTTGTTTCTTAGTTGGAACTATTGACGAAACATAATACTAACTTAAAATTAGTATCCTAACACTTTATACAGTCGGAATTAGATTTGAAGTACTCCTGAAGACTAATTCAATTATATTCCATAAAACAAGGAGAAAAATGTCCCTATCACTAGATTTTTCCTTATTAAATTGAAGTACAAATATTTAATTTCAAATATTTTCTTAAAAAATACAAATTTCACTTTGGTCTATCTTACAAATATTCTCTTCATTCTTTTTAAAGATTGACCATCAAAATCAGAAAACTTGCGCATATGTAAATATACATTAATGACGCAAATGGATTTAAATAATCTTAACAAAACGTGTTGCAAAGTTCAAAATGTCAAGTTACGAAAATTCCATACTGCTACTCCAAATTAGTAAAAAAACATGAAAAAAAATGATTTGTTTAAAGTACCATGCTAAAATTTGTGGAAGTAATCGTCATAATTTTCTATATGACTCTTCAGTTCCCTGAATTGTTAACGAGGTCGAGAAAAAAAAATCAGAATTCCTTCTGTAGGCGATCACTTTTTACCGAGAAATTTAAGCGATCTGTGACGTGCAAATGTCCGAACACGGCCAAGGTCTGAACCTTCGTTTCGAGAGAACGAG
This sequence comes from Cerceris rybyensis, assembly GCA_910591515.1. NCBI lineage: Eukaryota > Metazoa > Arthropoda > Insecta > Hymenoptera > Crabronidae > Cerceris > Cerceris rybyensis. The sequence continues at coordinate 8,810,849 of OU342802.1, read as the reverse complement.
TCCCGTATAAAATGACCACCTATGGAGGCCAAATAGAATTAACGTTAACGTGTCGTAATAGCACATGCATCTCTCTTTAACTAGATAATTTTCATGAATTAAACATGTTTGTATTATGTGTGCAAAATATTATCTATAACCATGCGATTACGAAATAATTATCTATCACGAACAAACAGATCTTCTGTAGAAATTAAACAAGACGGTTGCACAATTTTATTTCAACTTTGAGTAGGAATTTTAGTAATGCTCAAACTAAATGCGTATATTACATCTGTTATATTAAAATACGTCAAATTAGTACTTTGAAAAAAAGGGCTGGTTATAGTAATTTATATGTTATACTATTACCTTTTTATTTCTGCAGAAATCTTTGCAATTCTGCAAGAACAGTTAGCAAATTGTTGCATTAGACTTTGGAATATTAAGATACTTAAATATGTTACTAGTATAATAGATCTATGTTGGAATATATAAGTGGAATATTGAATCTATTGCTTCTTTATGAAATTATGAAATCTTTAGAAAAAATTACGTATCCTGCGACTCCGGGCACGTTACTAGTAGAATATGTAGGATATGTTACTAGTAGAATAGATCTATGTTGCAATATATAAGTGGAATATTTAATCTATTGCTTCTTTATGAAATTATGAAATCTTTAGAAAAAATTACCTTCGACTCCGGACATGTTGACGGTTTATACCTTTTTAGTTAATTACCGCAAATCTCAGTATATTCTTTTAAAATTTGTGTTATTCAACTAAGTTAACATGATCGAAATACAAATATACATTTTCAAAGGAATTTAGTTAAGGGTTTTAACACTAGAACGACCAAGCAAGTCAAAATTACTTATTCGCAATTTTTTTCAATAATTTCCTAAGCTTATAGGAGAGTCCTAGTCTAGAAATTGTAAGCTGATCTTATAAAACACAGATTTTCGAACCGATCATATTTTCCACCTCTTGATTCTCCTTTTTTCAAAGTACTTATTTAATATATTTGAATAAGATTTAACGCCGGTCGTTCTAGTGTTAAAGCATTTTCAGTTAAGTTCAGTTATCTTTAACACAAAGTTAATGTGCCACATATATCATATTTGTGCTTTATTTTTAAGTAGAAATTGATTATTGGATTTAATTTATCGGAGATCTGAGTCGGTGATTTTGTTTGAAGATATTTTGCTTGATATCACCGAATACGATAAATCAGAAGCTGACTGTAATGGACTATAGCGGCTAATGACTATTTACTTCAGTTTGGCCTTACTCTTGCACTTCCTATTACGCTTCCTTGCACTTGCTACTTGATCAAATCATAACAGCAAGGTCTTCAAATGCTTGGGAAAATGTATTTTATTTTTATCAGAAAATGTCTCTATTAGCATTTTCGTTTCGCACGTGTAATTCCTGAGCAGAATCATTAATTAAATTGCATGTTGTGTTTCCTGAAATTTTAAGTTTCATTAACATGTCACGTACTTATTTCTAATTTTGAAGAAAAATCAGTAGATGATATTATAGTGCTTTAATGGAATGTCGATTCAAGAGGTTTGTATTGTTCTTTATTGAATGTTCCGAGAAACTAAGTAATCGGAATGATTAAAAATACCGAATGAAGAAATAGCGAATGAAAAAAAAAACAGTGATAATTGTTGAGTCTGTTGATTCAATAATGCGAATTGCAGTTTCTATTACGTCACAGATTTTTCTTCAATTGAATTATTTGAACATAACGAAGTTCGCGGCACATGACTCAAAAGTTTGTTGACTTGAGATTCCTAATTATAGAATTTAAGTATGGTTATAAAATGTAATTCTACAGGGTATAGTTATATTTTTGTGAAACGAAATTTAATTCAATCAGAACTGTTATTCCGACAATCAACAAATTGATTACATAGACAGATTATTTAAAAGAAATTTTCTCATAGCTGAGAAATTGCCTTCAAGCTACAATTCCTTACCACATTTTTTAAATATATTTAATTAATTCCTCCCCTCCTTCATTCTTCTCCATTGTTTTCCTTTCAATGTCAAATCTATCTATATCTATATTCTTCGCTATATTCCAATAACTAATATGTTCATTTACAGATTTATTTTCCAAAATCAATTTATTTTAATGTAAAAAAACACACTTTAGAACATTGTCTTGACAAAAAAAATACAAAATTAATCAAAATTTTTATTTTAATTTTAAATACAACGCCGCTGGAATTATCTCGAGTGTGCACAGTTTGGCCTGTTTAGCGCGCTCGAATTAACTCGAGCGCACAAGTTAAGGGGTTAAATATCATATGCTACATTATTAACTTTGTCCAAAATAATATTGTACTATACGATTGCACCAACTTATATCAATATTTCGTGGCATTACATCCACTCTCGCATCTATTACTCATCACTTTCAACATTATTCTTCATACTTCACCCCTTCTCAATTTTCAAAACGACACTGTCACTCAACAATTTAATTAAAACGTCATCCAACAGTCTTTCCCTTGTTTTCTCTTATTTAAATAACGATCATAGCTATGTTACGATTGTTCTTTTATCAGATACACCCTGCATCACACCAAATGGTCAGCGTGGGTCCTGCCTCAACATTAGGACATGCCAACCCTTATTGCAACTCCTGCAGACCCAGGGTTTCTTAGCCGGCGATTATCTACGAAGATCCCTTTGCGGTTATCAAAATGCCGATCCAATAGTTTGTTGTCCTTCGAATGGTGAAAATACCGTGGACAACACCAGGGACAGTAAGGAATCTGAGAATACTTATGGGCCTTTGCTTCCGCCGCAGTGTGGTTTCAGTAACAGCAGCCATGGAAGAATAGTTGGTGGTACACCAGCTCAGTTAGGTACGTTTCCATCCCTTCACGTTTGCACCCCAATGGATACTCGTTTTTGAGTGATGCGATTTAACGTGGAACGCGAACTTCGCATCAGACTGGGAAACCGCGGGTAGAGGAACTGCTTTCAAGATCAATTTAATTAGATAACGATGTTTCGGTTAGCTTTAGGAATAGGGATTTGATAGTTGATTTGAGTGAACCTATTTTAGACGATGTATAGATTGGTTGTTGAGTATTATTTTCCATTTGTATTGATGTCGAAGAGGGATTTTTATTCGTGATTTGTATTTATTAACCAGTTAACTGTGAAATTTAGTTTTAAGAATCTCTCGTGGGGTACGGAATTAAAATGGTGCAATGACGTATATATACGTCGAAAACAAAGCAAATGCTTCTGTTATAAATTTTACAAAAAGAGAATAGCGAAACGTGGAAGAATTACATTTTTAGTCGACAAGGAATTGAGAATTTAGTATTAAAAAGACTAGCGCAATAAAACTTTGGATTGACGTGTATACACGTCGAATGCAGCTAACAGGTTAATGAAAATTTAGAAGTGAGGAACAAGTAGAAGTGTAGCTGTTGGGTTTCGAGTCCTGAAAATCTAACGGAAATTCAAACTAAAAAGGGAACATCCTGAAGTGTAAATCGTAACAATATTTAAGACGTATTTTTTTATCGGCAATCGTCCACTTTAAAGGGGTGAAAAGTACCCTCAAACTTAGAGTAACGAAAGCTATTTTATTGAATATCTCAGAAACTGTTGGAGATATGCAAATTTTGTACAGAGTGAAAATTAACGCCTTGATGATGTAAACATTTTTTATGAAAATCCATTTGGTTAAATTTCAATCAATTTTCTTGAATGTTTGTTTGTAAATATTATATATCGAAACACAAAATGTGGATAAATTAGAAATTTGATATTTGTGTTACAAAAAAAGTTGCTAGTTTGAAAATACAACAACTTGTTGTTTTTTTCACGAAGACTATTAAACTAAAATTTAATCATAATCGATGATTTACACTTTGAGACATTCCCTTATGAGAGAATTCTGAAAAGGTTTGCGTTACATGCATGGTATTTTTAACACTGGAACTACCGGCATTAAGTTTAGCATATTTCAATATATTTAATAAGTACTTTGGAAAAAGAGAAATCAAGAGGTGGAAAGGATAATCGATTCGGTAGTTTGTATTTTATAAGATTAACGCAGAATATCTGCTCTATGGCCATCCTATAAACTAGGAGAACTTTTGGAAAAAATTGAGGAACAGTCATTTTGACTTGCTTGGTAGTTCTAGTATTAAAGGAGAACATTTTAATCGAGAGATGTAATTGTATACATCATAAACGTTTGAATCATTCCGTATAAATATCGATCGTATGCATCATTGCCTGAATTGCTAGTAAAAATTAAGTATTGATATTCTCAATACGAATAGTTTCTTCTATCATTTATTGTTCGGTGATTATATCAAACAATACTTATCACGAGACATCTGATATAGTGAATTCGTAATTTTAACCCTTTGAGGACCAGCAACGCATATATGTTGCTCGAGAAAAAATTTAATTATAATTTATCCTCGCATGTATACACAGTTAAAGTTGAAAAATGGAACTACAGCCGGTGAAATATGATTAAATAAATAGCAATTTATAATTTATATGCATTAACAGTCTAACTTTCTGAAAAAAAGTTGTTTTGGACCGCCAAATAAATAAGAATCATATAAAGACTGCCATACAATGAGATTATCTCTTAATATTAAAAAATGCCTCCGTCCACAAAGGGTTGAAAGCTTTATATCAGTTAATTAGAAAACAACCATACTCTTGTTCAAACAATACAAGAAGTACACAGTCTTTCATTAATTATTACATTTTTCCAAATTCCATCAGAATTACTAAAGATACGTTAATCGAATAATCACTTACGTTTTCTTTATCCGATTCTACAACCGACAGAATCGTCACGTAGATAAGCAGCGTACCTATATCCAAAATAATTTTATAAAATCTTTAACACATTAAGCGCCGGCTTCATTTGCTTGTCTCCGAACAATAAGTAGCAAAGAAAAATATTTGATACCTTATACATTTTTGCAGCAATTTTTTCCCTGATCCAATGATTCGAATACCTTCATAATTCTTAATGTCACGCGAAAATCTCTAAAGACGATCATCTTTTGATCTGCGAGGCATAGAAATCTATATAAGCTCAAATACCACTGACTGACCTACTCACTCACTCATCACGAAATCTCAAAAACCACAGAACGGATTGCAATGAAATTTGGAACATATCTTCCCCTTGGGTCTTAGGTGCTCCCTAAGAAAGGGTTTTGAAAATTCGAAATTTTAGGGGGGGTTTTGGGGGGTTATAGTATGGGCCAAACTCATCAACGCAGAGCCGAAACTACTTGACCGGGAAACTTGAAATTTTCATGAGCGTTCCTTCTAGGGTATAAGCACCCACTAAGAAAGGATTTTTCAAAATTCGAAAATTTAAGGTTTTTTTTTAGTTTCGATTAGACCGTAGCGAAGCACGGGGACTTTCAGCTAGTATGTAGGTATATAAAGAAACAAAAGATCCCGCATTATCGCGTGGCCGGCGCTCAATGTGTTAATATCACGAAGTATTTGAACAGTAGGAAAATATTGCCAAATAATACACGTTTAGGAATTTTCAATGACATTGATACGAAGATATATTTCAGGTGCATGGCCTTGGATAACTGCCCTAGGGTATCGTAGTATGAAAGACCCAACGAAGCCAAGATTTTTATGCGGTGGTACACTGATATCCGACAGACACATTCTTACGGCAGCACATTGTGTTTTTAAAAGGAACGATTTGTATATGGTGCGCGTAGGTGATTTAGATTTACAAAGAAACGACGACGGGGCATATCCCGTTGAATCTTTCATCGACAGAAGGGCTGTACATCCGGATTATCAACCAACGAACTTCGTGAATGATATAGCTGTTCTTACTTTATCGAGAACGATACCAAGATCAAGTAATGTGTATTTTCTTTTTTCCTTCTTTTTTATTCATCGTTTTTAAATGTTAGAATTACTTTGCAGATAACACTGTTTAACACTATTTCTGAATTCCAAAATATATCGGGTGATAGTTGCAGCATTCCTTCTCCACCCCAAACATAGATCCATAAGTTTCTATATCACCCTTGTATTTTTGTAAATGGTTGATTTCGGAGAAGAGATTGATATTACTTGAAAAGTGGATAGGATAGATTGTTTAAATATACGTTATAAAATGGAGGAGAGCTTTTTGAGTGCATAAGTGTTAGTAGCTATAATATAATCCGTAAATTTGAGTCGTAGCAAGTAACTATCAAAGTTGAAAAAAAGCAGAAGTGTGTAGTTTCTATGTATTAAATCTGTATCTTTACGAAAATTTCTTTTACTGACAATGAGTATTATTAGATGACAGAGATATCTCTGAATAAAACGTACACTCGAAAAGTACTATAACGGTTTTCGTCTTGAAGTAATTCAGGAAAGTATTTGTTAGCAGCATGTGCGGAGCGTTTCCCGCTCTGCGGCCATTTTTTACAAGTTATGATATACTGTGTGATGTTTTAATTACTTTTTTTTTATTTACTACTAGAACAAAATACGATATTTTAGGTAGAATCAAAGAAAATCAAAATTTATGATCTTCTAATACACAGAATTAGTATTTTCTATATAATTTTCTACTGCAATAGATACGATAGTCTTTTCTGTTTTCAGATCACGTGTATCCCATTTGCTTACCGGTTCAAGATCCCATGCGAAGCAAGGTTTTGGACCGTAAATATCCTTTCGTTGCTGGATGGGGATCCGTTGAGTACAGTAAGTACATAACAAGACTTACAAAGGAAAAATGTTGAAATCTAGAAGAAATAAAAGTCGAAGAAAGAAGAAGTAGGGTAGAAAAGGAGAAGCATGTTGTACATTTATAACGTTTATTTATCTTACAATTAGTAATAAGGTTTACATGAATTAATTATATATTCTATGATAGGCTTGTTCCAACCGTAGGATTTGCAATGTCTACGGAGTTATAATATATGTTAACTTCAGGAAATTTTTACAGAGGGACCAGCTAGTTCAAAATTGTTAGAAGTACAACTTCCTGTAGTACCTAATCAGTCTTGTAAGGAGTCTTATTCACAAGTATACAAAAATGTGGTCATAGACAAGCGTGTTATATGCGCTGGATTTGAGCAGGGTGGAAAGGACTCGTGTCAGGTACTTGTTCTTTATAAATTGTTGATAGATACAATAAAATATGTGTAGAAAAGTATTAGCCGCAATGATGGTGTAAAAACATGGTCCAAGTGCAAGAAATTCAATAAGAATTTTGAAATTGCAAAAGAAATTATTAAACAAATAAGAGAGTTAGTTGAGACATTTGGAAGAGGGACTATGGAATAAGAAGTTCTTGCTAAAACATATTCTTATTTAACATGTTTATGTCAGCACTGCAATGTTTTTTTCCTTGCTTGGCTAATCTAAGGGCACTGCCTGAAGGTCAGTCAAGCACGAACTACCAACGGTACATGCAGACTTGAAATTGGTCATGAAAACTGGCATATTGCATTAATTTTGTAGATATTTATATAGAAAGTATCGTGGTTATCAATTTGTTTAATAATTCATGATTAATGATAAGATCAGAGACAATGATATATGATAATCTTAACTGAAAACAAATTATTTGCAGGGTGACAGTGGTGGACCATTGATGTTACCCCAAGGAACAACTTTCTACCTCATAGGTGTTGTATCATATGGTTTTCAGTGTGCCACACCTGGCTTTCCTGGTGTTTACACGCGAGTCACAGAGTTCCTTGATTTTATCCTATCGGAGATGAAATGATATTGTAACGAAGAAAGCAAAAGGTTTTCACGTTGATCGTGAAAAAAATCTGGCATAATATCTCAAATTTATTGAAATACCTCTGTATTATATATATATTTTGTGTGTCATAAAGTATAGTGGAATGTGCAAAAATCAAGCATTAGGTATTATCCACAGAAACCTTCTGTTTAATAGTAATTGATTAGAATGATTGGCAATTAAGAACAATCTCATATAATTTTTACAGGGTGTATATCCATATTCTACATAAAATAATAGAATATTTATTTTCATTCTCTACTTGATGTAAAGATGTTTATCCATAGCTAATAAATTACAAAGTACAATTTGTATACAAAGATGCAAATAAGAGTGAACAAAACTAAAGTTGTCCAACCTCATAAATTATTACCTTACATGTTTACAACGATATTACAGACCCTATACACCTATTCGTTCAACTTATTGTTTGCAACAAAGACAAAGTGCAATACATTACAATTGAATGTCTTTAAGTATGTCTAAACGAGGAAATGCTCAAGTATTCCATTAATGTTATTTTCCACATTATTAAAACGTCAAAATGTACGTAGCGTACCAAAGTTCAAATTAACAACTATGAAATTCAAAAAAGTAATCATTGTCGTAAGTAACGATAAGGTGTAATATTTTATTAACTATTCGGTGGTATTCAAGCTAATTCCGTCAGTTCGCATTGGTTCGCATACGAAACAACAGATGACGGGATGTCGCTGATAGCGCAGCACGTGTTACGTTGCCACGGTTTAAATAAGTTGGGTATTCCTTTGAAGCTAGCAACGGCCGGCAGTTCGATCAGATCTCAGGTGCGTTTAGCATTCAAGAAATTCGCAAGAAATATGTCTTATACAACGGTCGAACGTGGTGCATTGAATAGTACGGATTTTAGAATATATTTTAGTAAGTATTCGTAACCTTAACCTTAAAAGTAATCATGCTTAATACTATAGAGCGAACGAATTCCCGCAGTTCATTTAACATGCAGCTATATGCGCCGTATTAGCATTGTAAATGATTTATCGCTTGTTCAAGCTCCATTTTTATGCAAGCAATAAAGATTTGATTACTCATTAGACTTATAATTACTCGAATGTTCGTTCTGATTAACTATTGATTTATTTATTTCCTCCATTTGTACTTTCTCTATTTTTATTACTCTACGTTAAAATATTGTAATTACGGGTGTTTTCGTGGTTAGCGCATTTTTTTACTGTCATTGCTGTTTTGCATGGAACGAACTTTATGTAATGTCACCTTCTGACATTTGATTTTAGTGAAAGTATTTGAATGCCTTGAACAAGGGAAAAAAAACAGGCTGCTAGATCTATTCCAGACATATGCTCCTATATAATTTCCTCATTCATAAATGGATTTTAAAATTAGGCATACTTTAAGATATGGAATTATATTTAATTAAAATATATTGTTAATATAAGTGGAAAAAGTATGTGATTTTTAATGCAGTCAATAAGGTTTTTTCTAATAGATATTTTTCAATGTCTTAAACACTTATTTATTTTAATATTATTTATTTAATGAAATGTCTAATCCTGTAAATACATTTTTATAACATAAGTTTTTGCAATTATTATTGTATCATTTTTTAGAAAATGATAAAGGTCCAATTTCACCTATGCATGACATTCCACTTTATCTCGATGAGACTAATAAAATATTGAATATGGTGGTTGAAATACCAAGATGGACAAATGCAAAAATGGAGATCAGCCTAAAGGAAACTTTGAATCCCATTAAACAAGATGTTAAGAAAGGCAAACCAAGATATGTTGCAAATTGTTTTCCACATCATGGATATATATGGAACTATGGTGCATTACCACAGGTATTTAATGTTTAACAACTCTTAATTATAAATACTCACTGTTGAGTATCTTAAGTGGATATTCTTACTTACATTAGACATTGCATAAATTTTATAAAGGTATTATTATTATCACTGAATGTATCGCTATGCTTTAAATTTTTATGTTTAAATTGAGAAAGCCCTTATTTTATCAGTTACTCATAAATGACATCATCGATTTCTTTGATTAAATTTATTTAAGAAGGTGACCAATTGCATAAAGAATGTACATGTGTATGTTGTACTGTAATGTCTTATCACATTTCATGTAATTTATGTTTGTTGTTCAAGGGTAGCACATTATCTCTGTAGTCATAGCAATTACAAGAATATTTATTATTGTGAATTGTTTTTCCTCCTAAGATATTCTTTTAACGAAAAATAAAAAATGTGAAATTTTTTGAATTCCTGATTGTATTTCTATCAATGTTATCATGTATTCATACTTGCAAGTGAAGCTATAATTTTATATGTTAGATAAAATATTTCCTTCAAAAAGTTGAATATTTTATTTACAGACCTGGGAAAATCCTGAGGTGCTAGATGAAGCAACTGGATGCAAAGGGGACAATGATCCAATTGACGTTATTGAAATAGGCTACAGAGTAAACAATTACTACGTATTATGAAATCATAAAATAGTTGTATTCATAATTTTTTAATTAAAATATGTAAATTTAGATTGCTAAAAGAGGCGAAGTACTGAAGGTGAAAGTTCTCGGTACTGTTGCACTCATTGATGAAGGTATGTTATTCTATAGTTTGAAAATATCTAATGATAATATGATTTTGCTCATTTATGGTGTATTTCAGGAGAGACTGATTGGAAAATTATTGTCATTGATATAAATGATCCTTTAGCTGATCAAATGAATGGTAAGATCCAGGTATTTTTGTTACAATACCATTTATAAAACAGTATATCAGTAAGGTCACTGCACAAAGGAATATGAACTTTTACTGGGGTAATCTAATCTTTACTTTTATGATGAAATCAGATAGTAAGAATACAATGTGAAAATTCTGACTCATATATTACGGGTTAATATACATGTGTCTATTGTGATTATTGCCAGTTAAATATTCCACAAAGAAGTATTACATAATCTCTTATGTAAGTCTATAAAACCCGGCGTTTGTTGTGTCATTTAACGTTGTCTACGCGAGAGAAAATTTTGCGTCATGCAAACTAATTTTTGTATAGTCAGACTATTACGTCATTTTTATCAACGATAATTTAAAGCTTTATTGGCAGTATTGATATCAATGTTGTAAAAAAATTATAAATTATCGTAGACGTAGCCGACATTGAAAAACACTATCCCGGATTAATGAAAGCTACTATCGAATGGTTCAAAATTTACAAAATACCAGATGGGAAACCAGAAAACCAATTTGCATTTAACGGTGAAGCAAAACCAAAAGATTTTGCGTTGCATATAGTAGACGAGGTGCATCAACATTGGCAGAATCTCATTAAACGGGAAGCACCTGCAGGAGGAATTGCATGGTATGCGAAATGTTTATTCCCGTCGATGTACAATGATTAATGTTTGCGTATATTTTTTTTAACAAACGAACTTATTTACAGTGCTAATGTAAGCATTGACGGCAGTCCATTTAAAATTAATGTCGAAGATGCAGAAGAAGTAATCGAGAAAGCTCCAGAACCTGTAGAAGCTCAACCAGTGGAACCAAGCGGTAAGTTAGTGTAATTTATATTTATAATATAACGTTTACTTCGTTCTATTTATACATTTTCTTTTTCAAAATTAATATAAATGCTTTTCGTTTATGCCTGTGAATTCACGTCTTAACAGTATAATTTACTTTCAGTTGAGAAGTATCATTTTGTTTCCCTTATGACATTACGACAGAAATTGTAACATCACTTACGTTCGAAGAATTGTTTATCGACAAGTTACTTTTCTTTGTTGCACCTGTTGATATTTGTGAGATTAATATATATGTACTATTTCGTTATTAAATTATTATGCAATTATTCTTGACGTATGATTTCAGTTGATAAATGGCATTATATTCATCTTAAGTGAAGATAACTGGGTATCGATATCTTTTCAACAGTTTTGAAGTCTGCACATATCTGCTTGTCTCATAGCGATACTACATCCTACGTATCAGCCTAATACATTGCTTTGTCATGAGTTTAGACACATTCAAATAATTGTAGATAGAATATAATTGTCACACTATGTGCTTACAATACCGAGAAAAGTGATACATATAATGTAATACTCTCAACATTATAGGTATGATATTATTTATTATAATATAGTAACGTGGGAAAATTAGAATTTTTGGGACATAGACTCTCCCACATAAATTATCTTGTTATTGCAATGTAGGTACGTATAAATCACAGGTATTAAAAGGATTTGTACAATGTATTTAAGGTTGTGACAGCTTTCGGTAAATAATGAATAAAAGAGCTCCTATCGTTGAAAACAGAAGAACTTTTTCATTATTTGTTACGAGAACTGAATCATGTAATAAATAAATGACCGAAATTTATACATTTTACGTCGGTTCTGTAGATAAAATCTTCCCAAGCCTCATCCCATTTAGCAAAATGCCATAAAGTGCAATAATATAGCAACTTAGAAAACTTGATGAGCAAACACCACAAAATCATTCCAACAGTATCATATCACTGTTCAATTAACCATCCTGACAATTCTAAGCATACATATTAAAACAGTCAATTTTGCATTCAAATGATTCCTACACCCTAAATTGTTTTCTTTCCCATGGCATTTTTTAGGAAGAAAACCCCGTTAATCTCTTGCCGTGCAAGTTTGAAATGATCCAAAAATGATTAAATAAAAATATTAGTGGATCAGGATAAAAGAAAATTAATTCTATGTTATTCAATATTACTTCAATTTATATACTATATGCAAAATTTAGGGATACATCGTTGTTTAAATACTTAATTTAGACTTATTGCGCATTCAGTTACAAAAGAAATGGTACGGGAAGGGTTAATTGCAAAAGGGAGATCGTATATATTCCTGGATCTTGTCGAAGATGCGTGCTTAGCTACCAAATTCCACAGGAAGTGGTCTCCGAGGAGACATTCGTGTCTTCGCGATGCGCGCAAATGTACGATCTGCTAAATACATACGTTGTTTCATAGGACCTCGTTCAACTTGGTCAAAGAAAATTGGTCCTTCGGCGCAATAAATTTTCACGCTAGATCTTACAACAAAGTATACATTGCTGCGCGTATTAAAACGACGATGAACTCTAATATCGTTCGGTAAACTTTTCAATTATCTTATCGCAATATTACGTAGCCATTTTTTAATCTTCCATAATTGGATTTTAATTGTATAATATTACAGGTAGTTTGAGGTAAAGCAAACTTAACTTAAATGTTCCTTCTTTTTCCTGGAAATACTGTAGTGTGAATCTACTACAACATGAAACACAAACAAATATTCTATTCTATTATAAATTTGTTTCTTCTGTTACTGCTATAAAACGAAATAAAGAGGGGAATTTAAATTGAAAATTTAAATTATAAAATTATAAATAACGCGAGACATTTTTTCATGTCTTTCCGGAAGAATAGAAAATCCAATTTTCATAAAGGATGCGGGTCTCGATTCGTAACTCCCTCTACTTTATCAATTCGCGGTTAACCAATAATGCCATGATGCAGCTAGAAAGCTCAAGAGGTAATATTTAACAAATATGAAGCAACCACTGCTCCGTTGGCTTGGTAACGTCCTCCTTTGTCTTCCCTGTGACACGATCTATTTTGCACAGGAAATGTCTGCACGACGCGGTCTTCCTGGTGTTTCTACTCCCTCGGGAAGTATCCGTATACCGGTGTCGAGGAAAATAGCTGAGAGCTAAGATACAGTACAGTTGCATGTAAGAAAATAGAAGGACAAATTGCTACGAGAACTTTCTACTCAAAAGACAGGCCCGCCTTTATGTTTCTAACTATCCTTAAAAGAAGGGACGAAATTTAAAGGACGACAGAGATAACTGGTACTTATACTACTGAAATCATGGCAGCAGCTCTAATACGAAATCGTTTTATGGCTGCCGCTGTAACTGTATTTTTCGATAATAATGACACGAAGAATGATCAAATTTCTTAGTTTTATAAATTAGTTCATCTAATAAATAAATAGCATTAACTTCTATAGGGTAGTATTAGTTTCATTCATATTTTTAAGACAGTACATACATTTGTACTCGAATACGCGAATGAACCGTGAAAATTTCATACACTTAATCCCGCTATAATAACTCCATCTATTTTCTTTTACATTTCCACTATGAATACAAATGAAACAGTTGAAATTCATAATCGTCATGCATGATTTCATTCTCAATCTCAATACCGTATAAATTACTTCATTACATGTATATCCTAGTAGTTGAAACTGAAATTCTATTGTTATTTTAAAAATTTTATCATTATAGAATTTCTACAAAACGAGATACAATTAACCCCATGCCGTACAATAACGAGTGACACTCATAACGCGATAAAACGAATAATCAATTTTCAATTGCTCCAAAATTTATAAAATTAAAAACATCACTGGTTCACGATAAAATAAAATAAATTCTACGCTATTCAATATTGCATTAACTCATATACTATGTCCAAAAGTAGAAATAGATTGCTATTTCAGCAATTAATTAATTGCGCATCCAGTCACAAAAGAAATGGTACAGTAAGGGGTTAAACTACCCCGCAAAGTGACACGTCAACGTGATTTGTCAAAAAGTCACTGATTCTTCGCGCAACTGAAAACAAAACAGTAAGCATCTGAGCAGAAGTCTGTTTCAAGAGAGGAGTGTCCGATGCTAGACTGGATTCCTTCTGGCTGCTCTCCTGCCGAATTCCCCGCGCCCTTTTTTCTCTCGTCTCGCTGGTAACACCACTCGGGTAGGTGAACCGAGCAGGTGGAGGTATTGACTGGCGCAGTGTACCACGCGCTCGCGCGAATCTCGCTGGTGGAGAGTCACATCGAGATAGAGGAGTTCGGCCATGGCAGAGGAATAAACAGAGAAGGTAAATCGAGTTTATATACCTGACCGCCCGCAGCCCCCCTGCGTCCCGCCTCCTCATTCGCCGGAATCCAGCCAATGGGCGAGCGCGCGCTCCTGGTAGTGCAGCGTCGCCTCGACTCGGTTCGCGCACTCACAACTCGTTCGACCATCGAGCTGAGCGTTTCCGTTTTTTTTTCGAGATATACGAACGCGCTGAGTTTACGTGCGGGATTTTAACGTCATCAACCCTTTGGATTTGTTCCATTGTCGTCGTGTTAGTTCGTGGTGACACGTGTTCGCGACAATCGTACGCGTCGTTTGTTCTTTTCGCGGTGAGAACGGTGCCTTTCTCGCGGGAAGAGGAACCATGCGATTTACGTGGGTGTTCGTGGCCACGGTGCTCCTCTTTTTGGCTACCGGGGCGAAGTGTAAGAGAAAATTCGACGGGGATTTCGAATTTGCTGAAGAGGTGAGTAACCTTATTGTTTCTATTGTATTTTTAAGCTTTCACGTAAATCGTAGAAGAAAGTTGACGATACGTCATGTCGAGTTTCTGCGCTGCATGAAATTCTGACAGGCGCATTAATTCGCCGGGATGAAATCATGTTCACGCATTGCACCGAATGTAGGTAGATTTCGAAACGATGAATGAGATAACCTTGAGTGTATATACCTCATTTCGGTACTTTCGTTTGTATTACTGTGTTTTACATATTGACAGTCGTTTCGGGAGGGATTTCAACTGAAACGAGTTTCTGACGCGACAGGCCCATAGTTTGTTTTCAACGTATTCTTAGATTAACGGTTGTTCAAAGGAACGTCGTACTACTTCAAAAATTTAGTACGTCATAGAGCAAAGAAATGAAATCTGTTATATTCGATTTTGGGTCATTATCCTGTATTAACGTTTCTTTTAAGAACCCAAATTCTGTTTTTATGACTTATCGCACTCGTTTTGACATTTGTATGGTTCTGTCAACTTACCCAGACAGAATGGAATATTGCAGCAATATTGCAGCAATATTGCCGTGCAACATTAAACGTTGCAGGGAATATTGCCGCAACATTGCCGCAACATTGCTGCAATATTCCTATGTCCGCCTCTTTGTAGCTTGCAGGAATATTGCAGCAATATTGCCGGGAATATTGCAGCAACATTGCAGCAACATTGCCAATGTTGCAGCAATATTGCGAACGTTGCAGGAATATTGCGAACGTTGCGGGAATATTGCAGGAATATTGCGAACGTTGCAGGAATATTGCGAACGTTGCGGGAATATTGCAGGAATATTGCGAACATTGCAGGAATATTGCGAACGTTGCGGGAATATTGCGAACGTTGTAGCAATATTGCTGGAATATTGGTTGGATGAACAAACATTTATTTGTGATAATTGCATTTATTCAATAGAAAAAAAAAACATTTTGAATTTAAAAAAAAACGAAGTAATATTGATTTGTTACTGGAGTTTACGCTTGATGTTAATAATTATATTATCTTGTTTATTTGTTCCGGAATTGCCATCGGTGTCATCCGGATAACTGGACGTTCTTGAATTCTCGAACGATTTATTCTAGTTTTGGACTGGGAAAAGCCACTTTGCAATGGGATTTTTTTTTCTTACCTTACTCCTACTTTTTTACTCACGATGGGATTCGAACCCTAGTCTTTTCCGTGCGAACCCAGAACGTTGCCGCTACGCTACGGCAGCTCTTGATGTTACGTTCTACAGTTCCACTTAAATATGGCAATGAAACTTTAATTGCAAATATCTTAAAAACCATTGAGTGTTTGCCCCTATAATGGGGTATATTCATCAATGTTGAGCATACATTTCAATGTTGCCATTGCAATGTTCCCGCGGCAATATTGCCACTGCAATGTTGCAGCAACATTGCAGCAACATTGCGGCAATGTTGCGGCAATGTTGCGGCAATATTGCGGCAATGTTGCAGCAATGTTGCAGCAATGTTGCGGCAATGTTGCGGCAATATTGCAGCAATGTTGCGGCAATGTTGCGCTGCAATATTGCCACTGCAATGTTGCAGCAATGTTGCGGCAATGTTCCGCTGCAATATTGCCACTGCAATGTTGCAGCAACATTGCTGCAATGTTGCCAATATTGTGCAAGATTCGCAATATTGCTGCAATATTGCTGCAATATTCCAGTCTGTCTGGGTTACTGCTGTCTTCAGAAGCTTGTTTTTGTTATTGTCGATTTTTTTACGGATAAGTTTCTATCTAATAATATTGTATATTTAAAGAGAGACATTTTCTTTTGCGTAATAAAACGAATGTTTCTGATCCTGATGCATTGGGTAGTAGAGAGTATACACGCAGTGCAGGCACTCTTACTTTCACATAACTGGATCGCTGCTCTAATGCAGGTTATCGATGCAATTGTTTATTTTCTTTTACGATGCTCGCGTGCCCGGTTAGTCGTCGATTGTACGTACCTTTTAATTATAACTTTATCACGTATATTATTATAAAAAATGGCAAATGCAAAGACTAGTAATCATACAGATCATAAATACACATGACATTATACAAATTTATACGATTTAGCTAGAAATTAAGTTAAAAATGCGAAATAAGACAATATAGTGAAAATTGCTGAAATTAAAATCAGGGAAGAAAGTAATAAAATAAATTTTAATCTTAGATAATGACAAGTAGTTGGAGTGCAATTTAAAATGTGATGGCCGGGAAACTAAAAATATCATAAGCCCTATGTAAAAAAGTGGGCAAAAATTTTATAGAATAGTATAATTAAAACGTAATATACCTATATATGTGTTTTCGGTTGCATCATCGAGATAAAATTTCTGCAAATCTCGTCGACAGGATGGATAGAGTTAGTTACATTAATTCTTAGATGCGCGGATAAAAATCTTCATTTTAATACGTGAACTTAATGCCTGCACTCTAAATTTATGAAGCGGTGCTTTCCCTTAACAACCTGGCTGCCCCAATTTTGCGATTGCTGTAACGTTATAACGCTATACCTACACTGCAATGGTATATGCAGAAGACTCTTGACCCTCTTACCTTTTCCTTTTTTAAATCCGCATTGCCATTTTTCAACCGGTGAGTTTGAACGAGCAGAATGAAAAAGATGCATCATCGGGATGCATCCTTTCGACATAGAGGCCGTAAAACTCGTAAGTACTTATTAATAACGCTCCGTTCGCTTTCACGGTAATTGTATTTTGCGTTATTCCTTATCGATAATCGCGATCTTTAACGATTTATCGTGTGGCCATTATGGTTACGATTTAACATTAAAATGACGGATGTCAACCTCCATCGCTCCAAGAATAATTGAATTAGAACCTAAAGATGATGGAATCTTTGTTACTGCACGTTAACGTGATATTAACAGTATTTGAAAATTTGTATTTAACAGAGAAATTTAGCAATCAATTAACACTAGAATGACCGACGTTAAATTTATTACATTTAAATATATTAAATAAGAACTTTGGAAGAAGAGTAATCAAGGGGTGGAAAATATGAACGGTTTGGTAATCTATGTTTTATAAGATCAATTTAGAATTTTTAGTCTAGGACTCTCCTGTAAACTCAGGGAATTTTTGGAAAAAAATGTGAACAAGTCACTTTGACTTGCTTGGTCGTTCTAGTGTTAATAATGATACATGGTAGAGCCTATTAATTTTTAAAGCGTGTTCACATAATTTTAAAATCGTGAAAAAGAAAGAATAAGCGCGGTAACCCATCCAAGCAGCGTACTGGGCCTAAGTAGCTTAATGTCGAGATCTCCTGTGCCGGCTTGAAATCACTGCGCCAGTGACGTCAGATGACACTTCTTTCTCATATCTTCTGTTCATAAGTTCTTATGGCAGGATACCCACCCTACGTTATTTTAACACATTAACCTCTTCATGGACGATTTATTACTTCACTTTTTTTTATGTCTTTAACTATACATCAAAAGTAGCATTATCAGTGCAGCCAAAGCGTATAATTTTTACTTCACTTGCTGACGAATTCTGTAGTGAATAAATTATTATAAAATTTGTATGTCTTTGTTGATAATGATTATAATTAGAAAAAACTAAACGTCCACATATGTGGCCAAGAGCGTGAAGAGGTTAAGCGCCACACCGGTCCCTAGGGACCGGTCGCTGATTTCTCCTTCATGTTCATACTGATCAATGACAATAAACGATTAGTTTTTTACTTAGGCCCCTGATCGAGCCATAATTAATGATTTTAAGTAAGAAATAGAACATTTGATCAAAAATGAATGTAGTTTATTAACACTATTCCTACCACGATTTTGTGTATACCTATTTCAACCAAAAGGTGTCTTTTGACACCTTTTCGTACGAATGCTAATAATTGCCAAAACTGTTGAGACTTCAAATTATCAGTTAAATGTAGATAATTTGAGGAATATATATATATTTTTTTATTTATTTATTTAGAGTCGCATCAACCACTTTTGAGGGTTATTAGCGACTATACTGTAGGTTCTATAGTTTGTTGTACAGATTGGTAATTTTTAAAAAGTGTAACAGTTTTTGGGTCGTAATAGAGTCTTTTAGGTTTTCTTTTAGAGTGGTATTTGATGCTGAGTTGCTGTCTTTTGGTGCTGTATTTCCTACACTCGATGATGATGTTGGAATATATTTATTGACACATTGATATGTATATATTAGAGATTTTAATCAGCTTGGAAATTCTAACAGCAGTGTACAATTAGTTGTAAAGTCGCTGCTGCGGTGTACGCTAAAACGTAACTTGGCGGGAAATAAGCGAGTGTCAAAGTTATGCTGCAACTCCTGTATTTTCTGTTACAACTGAAATCGGGATTCTCTAATCTGATTCTAATTGATATGATGCTGCAAAATGGTGTTGATATTTATATGTAAAATGGTTTAAGATTAAGTACTGTCATGAAATCCTTAACACTAGAACTACCAAGCAAGTCCAAATGACTGGTTCTCATTTAAAAAAATTCTCAAAGTTTATAGGACTGTTATAGAGCAGAAATTCTATGTTCATCTTATAAAACACAGACTACCGACTCGATCATTTTTCCCAACTATTGATTCCCCTTTTTCCAAAGTACTTATTTAATACATTGAAGTATAACAGATTTAACGTCGGTAGTTCTAGTATTAAAGTGTCAAAAGACACCTAATGGTAGAAATAAGTATACCATATGCACATTTTTAGATCTAGGATGTGCTGGTGGACAATGATATCGCTGAATTAATTTAACAACTATTGTATGAAAAATCAAAAAATTAATTACGGAGAAATGATTCAACTTTAGAGAATAATTTTAAGTCAAAATTTGAAAGGTGTCTTTTGACACCTCTTGGTAGAAATAGTTAAAACAAAGATACCTTTCTTAAAAAAGGGCCTGAAAGTGTAGTTTCGGTCTCTTGGAGTGGACGCTTTAACGTGTTAAAACAGTTTCATCACGTTGTAGTATAAGAATAGTCCAACAACCGAAAGATGGCTCTCGTTTTCGACTCTCTATTCCCGCCATTTCATTTTTGAAATTCCCAGATTCTACCTCCTAAAGTCAATGACCATGAGGATTGCCGATTTTGGGAAACTAGGTTTGGAAAATCGAAAAACGAAATGGTGGGAATAGGCGTTTGAAAATGAGAGATTCTGCCTCTCCCTGGCCATCTTTAAGTTGCCGGACTATACATTGGTTCAACACTACATAAGTGATAAGTTTAGATTGTTAAATTTTCTATTTGAAACTCGTTTACTTTAATAATCATAGGCACAGTATCGATAATTGTTAATAATAAGTAGACTGCGGATTTTTATGCATTTATGACATATTAAATACGACTAAAATATACAAAAAGAACATAATATAAAAATATATCTAAAATATCCAAAGTATGGTATTTGTTGTAATATTTATTAAGTGCAATAAATCCCTAGATAGGTTTTTCTGTCTCACCTGTATTTGTGAAACTCGAAATTTGCATAATCATCCGCAGTCTAATAATAAGATATATCAATACCTTCGAATATCTTTCAATTAACCATAAATAGATCATAGCTGCCAACCATATAGTTCATTTTCATTTGCAATTCAGATTAATAGAATTTTTATACGCAGTTAACAACATTGTTTTTAAAAATTCCGGATTGATGGAAAATTTGAAGGAATTTTTTAACGTGACGCATTAACTTGTAAAAATACAAGAAATTTGGGATATTTATTAATGTAATTGTAAAACGCAGTTGATAATATTGAATCGCTTATAAAAGAGCTCTCGGCCGGCGTGTTTTGTAAGCTTTTCATTTAATATCGCACGGAAGGAAGAAAGGGTGGCATAACGTTGCATAATCGTCGCCGGAATCGATCGCCCCTTCCTCGTCATATAATTCCTAGGATGAGAACTTCAAATGTTCGTACGTAAAGCGACTTTGTGATATAAATATCGAACAAGTTCAAGCTTCCTCGTTTGTAGGACTCGAACAGATCGATAGAATTACATTTACCTATTTCTATGAAAGGTTAATGTTGGAATTACCGAAGCGGTTAAAAATTACGGAATTTTACTTTTCCTTTAACACTAGAACTACCGGCGTTAAATCTATCATATTTTAATATAGTGAATAAGTATTTTGAAAAAGAAGGAATCGAGTAGCAGAAAGGATGATCAATTCAGTGATTTATGTCTTTTGTGATGGACGCAGAATTTTTGTTCTATGAATCTTTTATGAACTTGGAAAATTTTTGGAAAAAATTGTGTACCAGTCATTTTGACTCGTTTCGTAGTTCTAGTGTTAAATTACATAGGTCTATAAAGAATCATGTTTACGATTTAATAAAGTAAAATCCAAAGTATTCGTGCGCGAAGAATATTTAGGAAATATTATCGACCAGTAGTATCTCATTTTTACCACTAGAATTATCGGCGTTAAATCTATCATATTTTAATCAATTAAACAAGTGCATTGAAAAAAGAGGAATTAAGTTGCAAAAAAGACCATCGAGTCAGACGATGTTTGTTTTTTTGAGATGGACGTAGAATATCTAATGACTCTTCTATAAACTTAGAGAATTTTTGCAAAAAATTGTGTACAAGTCATTTTAACTGGTTTGGTAGTTCTAGTGTCAAGGAGCGTTTATCAACTTAAGTTAGACACTTGGAATTTTTTATATCGCAGATCTTATGCGAAGACTTTTAATTTGTTTAACACTAAATTACGGAGTCTGCTAAAATTACGTGTTCTTAATTATTTTCATAAAAATTATATGAATTTACAAAGAAGCAGTGCAACTAAGCTTTGATAAAAGAAGATTCAAGGTATTTGTGGCTACAATTTTTGTTATGTAAATTGTACAATTGCATTCTCCATTATTAGTGTGCTAACACGAACATTTTTCTCGTGGGATTCTTCTACCTTTTGGAAAATGGGTCTACTTATTTAAGACTAGATGGGTGTAATAAAAAATAATCTCAAAACACGGAAAATAAATAATCAAGTTTATCCGCAGTCATAGTCTCATATCAATTGAATATAATCGTTGTATATACTATAATTATAATACTTTTGCATTTTGTAGATAACTTTGCTCTAAAAAAAACACGCAGAATCGTAGCAGATTTCTTATTTATACGCAGAAAAGATTTTTTTATCGCAGATAGCTTTTTGCAGATAGTGTGAATTTTGGTTATTAATTACTCAGTACAATAATAAAAGAGTTAACATATAATGTTTAATAAATCTTCGTCGTTAAGCAAAATCAACAAACAATTTCAACACACACATTCTTTGCTTTTATAATTTGTCACCTCTTTCATTTCTGTTGATAAAAACAATCATCCTCACAGATAGGACCGCAGTAAAATTTACAATCAATGGTTATATGTCGCAGAGTGTTTTCTATCACGCGGACGGATTGAAAATATCTGTTTCCGAATATTCTGGATTCTGTCATTGTCTTGAATAATTTAACCCTTTCGCTACAATGGGTGACTATAGTCTCCCGCTCCAAAAATGGAACCAAAAGTTAAGACAAGTGCTATATAAAAATACGTTCATGAATTATGAATACATTGTTACGAACACAAATCATTTTGCTTCTAAATACAATGTCACAACATCGTTTTTGAGACAAAAGATTTAGCCCCGAATGCTGAAGACTGCGCGCGCTTAATGTTTGCACTTTCGGCGCGGCGCGCCATAGCGAAAGGGTTAATATTCGAGGCTATTGTTTTGGGATGAACGTGTTACAAAGTCTTATCTCGCACCATCCTCTACAACGTCGCCCTAGTCGCTTTTTGGCGGCAAAAACTCAACTCACCAACCGCCAAAATCTCTATGATTCACGATTGATGAATGAGTACTTTGTAATAAATAAATGGCGCCAAAACGCAAGCTGGTTGTATATAATTCAAAAGGTTAGATACTTTTATTATTACAAATAGAAAAATAACTCATCTAACCCCTTGTAACCCAGATCATAAATTCTAAAATAAATAAAAACCGAACTATCGAAACACATTTGCAGTAATATATTATTTAGCGGCATCTCTGCATAAGGTGGTGTATTATTTCGATAGTATGGTATGTAGCAGTGATGATACAATGAGTTAAAAGGGAATAAATATGGTCCGTATGGCTTTTGTAAGATCTTTTTTAGTTTGTTACAGAAATGTCACAAGGGGCTACAAGGGGTTAACTCCTTGACGCACAGATTTAAAAAAAAGGCCAAAAATATCAATTTTTTTAAATGTAAAAAAACACTGGAATATTGTCGTGGCAAAAAAAAAGAATACAAAATTAATCAAAATTTTAATTTTAAATACAGCGCCGCTCGAATTATCTCGAGTGTGCACAGTCTGGCCTGTTTAGCGCGTTCGAATTATTAATATTAATATTTAATATCTATCTAATATAATCTAATATTTAATATATATCTAATAATAGTTAATATCTCGAAAATATGAAAAGAAATGTGTCAGAACGTTCTCACGAAACCTCAGATTAATACTAGGGCTACCGGAAAGTAACAAAAAATTTTCTTTTGCTGGCGAAAAACATTTATTTATTAAATAAATCTTAAGTACCTGTTTACGGGTTTGAGCGTGGTATTGTACATTGATGACAATTTCGCTCTTCCGTGGATTTAGCAATGACTTTCTTGTTTAAGTGGACTGTATTTTATTATAGAATTGAACAAACTTAACTTGTATAACAAAACTGTGATTAACAAAACTGAGATTAATGTGAGATTCGGCTTAGTTGCAAAGTCCGGACGAGGCGCTACTCGTGCCGGAGGTGTGCGTGAGTCTAGACGAGACGCTACTCGTAGACCTTGTGATCCGGGCGAGACGCTACTCGCGCCGGGAGTTATGAGTTACCGGTAGATCCGGACGAGACGCTACTCGTGCCGGCGGTTTTTAGACTGCTTGAAAAATGTAATGAGAAATGTCGCGAGGCCTTTACCCGCGCTTCCCCTTCCGAGGGCACCTTGCTAACAAGAATGTGATTTTTACGCCCTCGGAAGTTGTGCGGAGGAAATCGGTTTCCCAAAAGTAACTAGCGCGTGGTAAATTTGGCGCGAGCGCTGGTTTTGGCGCGCACCCCCCTTCTGGGACCGATGGAGGGGTAAAGGCCTGCGGGAGGAGAAGAAGGCCCGCTCGAGGGCCGCTCGACGGCCGAAGAATACGCTCCGGCGCACTGAGTTTATTGCACGGCAATAACCAGTGAGTCTTTGCTGAAAATGTGGAAATAATCAAACTCGCAGGCGAGGATTTCTTGGAAAAGAGGGTCCGCAGAAGTTCCACATCTGGCACTTCTGCGTCCCGTTAAACTAACTGTTTTCCTCAAAAATAGTTGCCTCTTAGTCCATGCAATAAACCTTATACATTAAGGGCTTGGGCCTTAACATACCGCCCACCTTGAACGCACCGCGTTCGAAACCCAATAATGCAGTAAACGTATGTGTGTTAATGTACAAGTCTAAACGAAAATTGCGTGTGTGTACACATGTCAATGATATGTATAAGAGTGAGTATATACGATGTGAATAATACGAACTAGAGGAATATACAATCGATAAGTTGAACGAAATAGATGATATAATCATTAAGCATATGGAGATTATATGCTGTAGGCACGTGTTATTGCCTCTCTGCTTCTGGATCCTCTGCAGCAGGCAGCAAGTGTAATTCGTTCAGGACTCGTTTGATGACGCCGTCCGAAGTGTGCACGGTCGCGACGCGTGCTGTGTGGTCGCGTCCTAGGTGGAGCTCCGCTATCCGTCGAAGCCGCCATTGTAGCGATCGAAGAGTATCGTCCTCGATACAGGTATTCTGCTCGCCAACGAAACCAGAAATGCTGCAACATATGCTGAATATGCTCGTGTCGGGTTAAGCTGGAGATCCTGACATCTCGGAAGTCTCGTTGAGGGAACGAAGTCAGAACATCGCCGATAAGGAAGTGAGCAGGTGTTTCGGAGGATCGGTATGATGGATCCGTTGACACGGAGGAGAGGGGTCGGGAGTTCATGCAGGCCTCTACCTGTGCTAGCAACGTGTATAGCTCGTTGTATGTTAGACGCGTTTCGCCTATGACCCGCCTTAAGTCGTATTTTACCTGACCCTTTATGCGAGAAGGTAAGCAGCTGACTATACCCGCTGCTCTAAGTGATCGGTTGGGCGACACTTGCTTCGTTTGAAGCAAGCCCCTTGACGGTTGAAACTGCGAGGTTTTCGCGTGGTCGTAAATTTTGCGTTTGTTTGTTACGCTTTGTAATTTACCTTCGCGGTCGTGGTCGATGACCTGAGATACCGATCTCGCGGATCGAGATCTAGCGGATGGTAGTTTCCGCGAGTTTAGGAGCGAATCGGACGGTGTGCCGATAGCAACGGCGAGCGATGTGGAGGTTCCGCGGTATTGGACAGGTTTCTCGACCCATCGAGGTTTTGGAACGCTCCTGCCCTTCGGATGGGCCAGGAGTTGCTGATGCATCCTCGCGATGTCAGCGATTGGTTCGCGCGCGGGTCTGTGGACTTGCGGAGTCCGCGATGTTATGCCGTTCGGCCTAACAGGTTCGATTCTAGCTGCGAAATTCGTCGGCGAGCAAGCTATGGTTTTGGTCGACGCGTAAAACAATGCACGAGGCGTCGAAGCGTGGTTCGACCCCTTTGTTTCCGCGCGGTCGGGCAGGTAGCCCACCTGGCCCCTTTTCGCGGTGACCGTCTTCGGCACGCGACCGAGAGTCAAAACCTTCTGTTTTGACTCCGAGTAATTCTTCTCGAGCTTCTTGCCTTGCGCTAAAGGCTTCTCGAGCGAGCGATATCGTTTTGGAGCCGCGATGCAAGATTTTTCCTCAGCTTTCACGTTATTCTTGAACGGGCGCTTTAGCGTTTTTCGACCGGTGTCAGCGACGCGATAGGTGGCTTTCTTGCGGTGAGAACCGCAGGTTCTGACCTCTTTCGAGCGCGGCGGGTGGTATATTGTTTCGGCGGTTACCGAAACCTTGAGCGAACGATAGCGCATCGCGGATTTAAAACAGGCAGCGGAGGCCTTAGAGATTTCGAACACCTCGCTGGCTGCGCAGCCGAGGGCTGTTCCCCGAGGTGACGCGCGGTCACTGTCGAGCGAGATTTCAGCGGTGCGAAGAGATTTATGGCTCGTAGCCATTTTGAGCCTTGCGTCACTCGGTACCGATTTATGAAATTGGTCGCCTACTAGGCGGGCACCGTGCCGGGGCGCGATTGTTCTTTGATCGACGGAATGAGTTGATAGAGGCTTTGACGAATGCGGCGGTAAGCGCCTCGATTTTGCGGATGCGTTAGCGGTGGATTTCACGCGGCTGGCCGTCCGATGAATGACCTTTAGCGATGCCTTGACTTTATCGCGGCGCGACTCCGTTAATGCTTCGGTTGTGGAAATGATCTCCGCGCCGCGATTTAAAGAATTCTGTGACGGGTGCTTGCGACCGCGATCGCCCGTCCAGTCTACGGGAGCGAGAGCTCGTAGCATACTTTGGTGCGAATGAACTGTAAGATTCGCGGGATTCGTTCGCGTTTGGGCATCTTTTACCTCTACGCGATGCGACGGATGGCGGTTCTCGAAGCGCGATGCGTAGCTAATTCCGCCTTTGCAATTAACTACGGCGGGGCCTTGATCCAAGTCGTTGAGAACAGATTCGGCCTGTCTCACTAGGATCTCGTGATCCTTTAGAATGGCGTGAGCCGTTTGCTCGTAAGCGCCTGTGGCATTGTCACGCTTACGCGCGCGATTTGTGAAAATACGCGGCGCGGAATGCTCGATTTGTGGCGCGGGATGCGCGAGTTCCGATGCGGAATTCGTTTCTTCCGAAACGGATGTCGGATGTTCCGATGCGAGCTGCGTTTCTCGCGCGGGATGTGAAGGTTGCGACGCGGAATGCGGTTGTTCTGACGCGGTGTCAGCGGCTTTCGACATAGAACTCGGATGTTCTTGTGCCGAGTGCGGAGATTTCGGCGCGGTTTGCGCTTGTTCCAACGCGGAATTCGTGGGTTCCGAGACCGACTTCGGAGGCTCAGCGGGATGCTGGACCATTCGCGCGGAACGCGGTGATTCTTGCGCGAGATGCGGAGGTTGTTGCGCGGGATGCAATCGTTCCGACACCATGCTCGTAGATTCCGCTACGGGATTCAAATGTTCTCGCGTGGAATACGATGGCTGCGTTTCCCACGCGAGATGAGACTGTTTCGGCGCTGAGGGCGACCGTTTTGTCGCGGTGTCCGCGGAATGTACTTGAAAACTCGAACTATTGCTTTGAGCAGCGGGTATAGACTGAGCGCGTAACCGTTTCACGCGTGATCTAGTGATACATATTAGCGCCGTATATGCTTTATCAAAATGATCGCGCTCAGCTATTTGTTGTTTTTCTTGCTCCGTGTTAGCAACGCAATATTCTATTTGATCCTGTATGCTTTCGAATTCGTCAATCAATGGTGTAGCTCTTTCTAAACCGAATTCTAATTGCGCGAGCTCGTGCTCTCCCGTCGTGTTGGAGAGGCTTGACTTAAAGTGGGTCAACGCCGATTTTACTAAATCGCGTTCGAAAATGAGCGGTTCTAGCTTTGCCTCCATTTTTTCTGCACGATGCTAGCGCGGTAAAAAACTTGTATGAGGACTTACGGATTGAAGAAGGGATGGCGTGCAGACGATTGAGCCTCGTGTGACTCCTGGATGTCCGTCAGCTTCCAATCTCTGCAGCTGAGCCGGTGGCGGCGAGCGAAGTTATCCCTTCGTTGATAGGGCTGCGTGCGTGGCAGCAGGCGTCGTCGATGCGGCGGTAGGCGTCGTAGGCGCGGCAGCAAGCGTCGTCGGCGCGGCAGCAGGCACCTCGATGAATCTGATGCTCGGTGATGGTCCAGGAAGATGGGCCGGAAATGCGTCGATCGTGAGCAGGTCCGACAGCGATCACGTTGTCGCTCAGGAAAATCCTCTGGTCACCGAACACCTCGTACTTGTCACAGTTTTTTGAATTGTTGTTTGTTCACGAACTCCGGTGTTATACAGCTCGAAGAATCAATGTTTCGAGCCGCTGTTAAAGTTGAGTATATCCGGCTCGAAGGACCAATGTTTACGGGTTTGAGCGTGGTATTGTACATTGATGACAATTTCGCTCTTCCGTGGATTTAGCAATGACTTTCTTGTTTAAGTGGACTGTATTTTATTATAGAATTGAACAAACTTAACTTGTATAACAAAACTGTGATTAACAAAACTGAGATTAATGTGAGATTCGGCTTAGTTGCAAAGTCCGGACGAGGCGCTACTCGTGCCGGAGGTGTGCGTGAGTCTAGACGAGACGCTACTCGTAGACCTTGTGATCCGGGCGAGACGCTACTCGCGCCGGGAGTTATGAGTTACCGGTAGATCCGGACGAGACGCTACTCGTGCCGGCGGTTTTTAGACTGCTTGAAAAATGTAATGAGAAATGTCGCGAGGCCTTTACCCGCGCTTCCCCTTCCGAGGGCACCTTGCTAACAAGAATGTGATTTTTACGCCCTCGGAAGTTGTGCGGAGGAAATCGGTTTCCCAAAAGTAACTAGCGCGTGGTAAATTTGGCGCGAGCGCTGGTTTTGGCGCGCACCCCCCTTCTGGGACCGATGGAGGGGTAAAGGCCTGCGGGAGGAGAAGAAGGCCCGCTCGAGGGCCGCTCGACGGCCGAAGAATACGCTCCGGCGCACTGAGTTTATTGCACGGCAATAACCAGTGAGTCTTTGCTGAAAATGTGGAAATAATCAAACTCGCAGGCGAGGATTTCTTGGAAAAGAGGGTCCGCAGAAGTTCCACATCTGGCACTTCTGCGTCCCGTTAAACTAACTGTTTTCCTCAAAAATAGTTGCCTCTTAGTCCATGCAATAAACCTTATACATTAAGGGCTTGGGCCTTAACAGTACCAATCAACAAATTAATTTCCATAATTTCCTAACACTTTTTGCCAGCGTAAAGGTAATTGTTCGATTCCCTCTTTAAAAGAGTCCTTCGATATTTTGTTCAAAAACATTCCATTTACATTTTCACTTCCCCAATTTTGATTACTTTTCGGCATCCCTAATATCACAATTATGTCGTTTTTCACTGAAATGCTTCCACGACCGAGAATTCAAACGCAGGCGAAAACGTTTTCGAATCTTCCTATTTCACAAAATCACAATGTTGCATTTCCCATGCTTTTCACACGATTGTGAAAATTTACGCGTAAAATAGCATACATAAAGAATAGTAGAAGCTTCTGTGTAATTTTATCGGGTAGCAAAATTCCACGTAGGAAATAGAAATTGCGCAATCGCAACATCGCGTAAAGGTGTTCCATTATAGTAAAGACAGGTGATGAAAATCGGCTTTCATCGGGGGTGGGAGGAGCGGTATGACGTTCATTACTGCGACTTTATTGTCGATCGTGATATTCCATTTTGTAATTTAAGCGATGGTGCAGCCGCCGTAGATCGTTGGAAACGAGGTAGAACTCGCGGGATTGAAAGTGGTCTTTCTCGACGAGAAATCGATTATCCACGCCTAATGGAAAAGAATTCTCTATCGATCGTCAGCTAATATTCTGACCTAGTCGTGCTCGAAGGATAAACGAATATGGTATTATTGCACGGCCTTTATACGACCCATTGTTCTTTATGCATTATCTTCGCACGTCTAGGCTGTCAGGATCGTAAAGTGTTCCTTTTGTTGCGATTCTTCTTCTTCTCGCGTTAACACGTTTCACCGTGAGTTATGTCGACGATTGAGTGTGGACTTACACTATGCATCCGAGGTTGCTTCTCTTCATCGTCAACTTTAAAGAATATCGCTTACATTTTCTGTACAATGCGATTCAAATTTCGATAATACAATGTAAAACGTATGACGTATGATATTATAAATACATTAAACCTTTGCGGACGGAGGCATTTTTGAATATCGAGAAACAATCAATAATTTAGCGATGAAAAAACACTTTTTCATCGGAAAGACAGTCTGTTAATGTATACAAGTTGAAATTTACTCTTTGTAAAATAATATTTCAACGATTATATTTTAATTTTTCACCTCTAACCGTTTATATATGTACGGACAAACTATAACCAATTTTTTTCTCAGGGCGGATATATTCACCCGTCGTCCTCAAAGGGTTAAACCTTTGCGGTCCTATGTCGAGCATTACTCGACATAGATTTTCACTTGATTTTATTTTCTGACAATTTAACACTTTACTGGCCGGTAGCTGATTAACACTAGATTTACCAGCGTGAAATCTACTATATTTAAATATGTTAAATATGTACCTCAAAGCAAGGAAAATTAAGATGCGGAAGAGATGATAGATTCGGTAATTTATGTTTTATACGATGGACGAAGGATATTTATTCTACGGCTCTCTCATATACCCGTAAAATTTTTGGAAAAAATTGTGCACCAGTCATATTGACTGGTTTGGTAAATCTAGTGTTAATCGGCTTTTCGGGTCCAACATTTTTGGACTTTTAACTTATTAATTGATTGCTATGACAATTAATAAATTATT
Source organism: Cerceris rybyensis (assembly GCA_910591515.1). NCBI lineage: Eukaryota > Metazoa > Arthropoda > Insecta > Hymenoptera > Crabronidae > Cerceris > Cerceris rybyensis. The sequence continues at coordinate 8,780,126 of OU342802.1, read as the reverse complement.
ATTTTTCATTGCGGTTAACTGTGCCAAGGACTCAGTGAAGAAACTTTGCAATTTTCGAAGAGATATCAGTAGACTGCGGATGTTTATGCAAATTTCGAGTTTCACAAATGCAGGTGAGACAGGAAAACCTATCTAGGGATTTATTGCACTTAATAAATATTACAACAAATACCATACTTTGGATATTTTAGATATATTTTTATATTATGTTCTTTTTGTATATTTTAGCCGTATTTAATTTGTCATAAATGCATAAAAATCCGCAGTCTAGATATCAGTATCAGGGAAATATTTGCGTGCAAGTGATCGATCAGAAGTGGGCAGGATGTTAAAAAATACCGGTCGGTAAAGTGTTAACACTAGATTTACGGATGTTGATGCGCCTATTTTTCTAAAGTGAGCCAATTTGATTCAAGCAAGGAAATTGAAGTTTTTTCCGAAGAAAATAGTTCCAAATCAATTTAAACGAAAAATTTATTATTAAACAATGAACCAACCAATATATTATCTATATAGTAATGAAATTTTGAACGAGCCAAATTGGCACCGTAAATCTAGTGTTAATTTCGACTTTCCAATTTCACAATGATTTTGTAACATCACCTAAATGTCCGTCAAAACCTATAGTTATTGATGTCATCGAAAAAAATGAATAATCAATGATAGAAAGTATTGCGAAATTAATTTGATTTCGCTCACTATCAAAATTAACGAAATAATTCGGACCGCAAAGGGTTAACCCTATGGGATCTGAGAATTTGCAGAATTTTGTTTACGTCAAACTACACAAAGTCAGTTTAAACACATTGGGGCACATGTTTGTCATCACTAGACTCCGGATTTTTATGCATTTATGACAAAATGGATACGGCTAAAATATACAAAAAGAACATAATATAAAAACATATCTAAAATATCCAAAGTATGGTATTCGCTGTAATATTTAACGAGTGCAACAAATCCCTAAATAGGTTTTCCTAACTTAGGTGCATTTGTTAAAATTGAAATTTGCATAAACATCCGGAGTCTAGTCATCACTAATCATGATATTTGACCACGATTGCTTAGTTATTTTTATTTTGTGACGTATTTTTTTCAGTCACTAGGCGAAATACCGAAAATGATAGCGTTATAGGAATCATGGAAATTGATAAGCCCTTCATTGAAATGGAGGTGATAATTTTTTAAGTACTTTCTTCGCAATTTGTTTAATTATGATTTATTCTTTCACTCGGTCTCCAACCTTGACTTTCTGAGTTCAAAGGGTCAGAGTAGGATAGACAAAAAGGGTGGGTAGAGGGTTAAATAGTTCTTGGAGATATTTCCTAAATATTTCGCTCTCTCCATTCTTTTGTATCGTCGTGTAGGATGAGAATTTCAAAGTGTTGGCGCAGTGGTCCAGGAACTTTTATTTATTTGTTGCAATAGATAAAGTATTTTCGGTCAACGTGAGATAAAGAGAATTCGCACAATAAAGAGAATCACCGGATATGCGTAACGGACGGAGCCATATATCTACAATTCCCATGGAATAGCGAGGATTGTCGCGAAAACATTTTCATTTTTTATACAATTTGCAAGTGATAATTATCATACGTAATATAATATAATTACTGAAGCCTCATGTGATAGCACGTAGAAGCAATCATATTCCAGAAGGCGAGTTCTCGACCGTAACTTACGAAACAAAAATATCCATTATGACGGTGAAACTGCAAATTCTGTTTTATCCGCATTCTTGGGCTTGGTCTATAGTCTTTTCTTGCAATATATGAAAAAAATAACTTAACGTTTTACTATAAAAAAATACAAAAAAATCTGAATTTTGAATATATTTTTTAAACAAATAAATTTGAAGCAGTCTTACTTTTTCCATTAAATCCGCCATTGAAAAACGAACAATTTGCATTTTTAATTTTTCATCTACACAAAGTAGTTTCTGAAATATTTAAAAAAATAGCTTTTTGATCCTCAACTTTGGGGGCTGTTTGCACCCTCTAGATATGAACGGTGGCCGATAAAAAAAAATACGTGTTAAATATTTCATCGAATTGTACATACCCTTTCATTACAATCGGAAATTAACACTTGGAAAACCTGCCTTGTAAGTAATAACGTACCTCTGTAGAGTTTTTGAACTTTTTGTTCATGCAAACTGAGTTTATTTTGCCGATTGTAATTTACATGTAGTGGTTAGTGCTTACTGTGTAATTTATTATCTAGTAGTACCATTTGGATAATGAAAATAGCGAAGAAGAATATGTCAGAGGTGGCGGAATATAACAGAACATACCGTGGGCCTCTTCTTGTCCTTGTGCCATTCTACTAGACTTCTTCTCATTTCTGCATTTTACGTACTTACAATTAGGTTTTTAACGAAATGTCCGTGGTACCTACAGCAGAGATATACAGGAAACAAGCATGAAAGTACGTATCATAGTCCCATCGTCGGAGCGTCTAATTGTGCCAAATTGGAATCTCCAATTTTAGTCGTTACTACTAGCAGTTAAAATAACAGCTCGGTGTTGTAACAATAAGCAGACTAAAAAGTAACGTCTGTTACTTCAACGTTACGATACTTTTATTGTATCTGAACACTCTATAACACATACTTTTAGATTTAATCGGAAATTGATCAGATAACGGAATATTTATAAATTCTAACAATAGAATTTTTTTTGCAATGAAATTTTTTTACTGTATTTTGAAGCTTAAAATTTCTATGGTCATTTTGTGTCGGAGCTACGGAGTTAGATAGATTTTGGAATCTTTTAGGCTCCAAAATACACATGTCACATAGTGAAGATGTTCCAAAAACGTCGAGGATTTCAGCTGGGGCTTTTTAATTATGAATCTGGTCTCTAATTTTATTCCAACCCAATTTCAAAGATCTACAACGTTCAGAAATATATTTTTAAAACTTGACACAGCTATTTAAAAGTCTTCTTTAAAATAGGTAATAAAAAATAAAAATAAGTAATCAAAATAAGAAAATAGAAACTCGGATGTAAGTAATTATTTACATCAGGGTGGTCAACAACTCGATCATAGGGGAACTGCTGTAAGCCAAAATTTTCTACTTGACATCATTTAATAGAAGTAGTAGACAAAACCTCTTGCAATTTGGATAGACGACACAAGTAAAAAATAAGTACAGATGAATTAAAATTAGGAGCCAAAATGTTTAACATTTTTAACTCTTTAAAAGAAAAGCAATAAATCCCATCTTCCACGGAATTAAATAAAATTACGGAGTTGAATAAAAAACGATATAATCGTAACATTCAACTTGATTGTACATATCTTTCTATTTCGTACAAATTTTGAGTTTCATTTTGCATGATTTTTTTAGAAATCTATCTACCGTGTAAAAAAATCTAACAAAACCATTTAACTTTTTGACGCACGGTGGGGTTTAAAGTGTCCCATGGTGGGGCACACATTTTTTGTCCCACCTCGAAAATTTATATTATTATATAACTTTGTGAATAAATATAAACCAACTTTATTTAATTAAAATTTTTTAAAAATGTCTGCAACATTGGTCATTTTATTTTTTGAATTCCCGTACCTCAAAGAGTTGATGCAATGAATTCTAGGAAAACTGACTATAATAATACTGTAAACATTAATTCCAAATGTCACGAACAGTTGCCACGTAAATTTGTATTTTAAAAACTGAATAATCAATCAAAAACTTTGCCGCTCAATTATTCCATGTAATTTGCCAGTAAATTTGCAGCAGTAATTAAACAAAATTCCGCGGCATCGTAAAGTACTGGTTCGTACTTTCAAAAAGTTCACAATAGAGAGGAGAATTTAATTCCGCGAGAGTCTTTTCAGAGGTTGAAATTGAAAGCGCTCTTTTTTTTTGTCGCCCGTCGATAGAGAAATTCAGCTGTTTGTTGGGCGCCCTTTTTTCATACAATCGAAACCGACGATCCTCGAAACGTTTAGGCGTTTCACGAAACGATACCACGTGTAACCGTGAGACTTTATTGCCGGTTTTCAATCAGTTTTTCATCCACGTCGCCAGTGCTTTATTTCGAAAGTCCTTTTCGATTCGGCGTAAGCGCGCCTTTGCCCCACGCGTTCCCCATTTTCTCTTTTATTCCTAGCGTTTCGCCGATTCTTTGCAAACATCGCGACGATGCTGGTCGATTATTCCTACAAATATTTGCACTTTTCCTTTTTCCGTTGCGCTTTCTTCAATTTCGTTTACGTTTCGTTCGAAGCTGGACGTGTTTGGTAATCTCGTTCAGTTGCTCAATAATATTATTCTCAATTTTTTGTGTACTCCATATATATGGTAATATACATGAAATGACAACTCTTTTATTTGTTTTACGGTTGTCGGTTCGATGTCTAGATTTTTTTGTGCTTTTTGATAATTTGGCTTTATAATTTAGAAAAAGCAGTGGTAAAAATTTCTTTCGTACAGGATGAAACTTTTTCTTCAGTTTTATGCTGTAAACATGTGTACAAATTTTAAGTGCTGTTGACATGGTTTAGTTTGAGCAGTTTTCCTGTTTATATGGGAAATAACTGAGGCTTGGAAATTATTTGGCATAGTACTTTAAGTCTGAAATTCTGTCTTTCTCATTTTTTGGATCGAAAACTTTGACAATAGACAATTTTTAGATTTAGAAATAAATACATATGTATTTTTGTCCCTATTAGTTTAGCAAGATATTGTTTAAATTAATTCTTCTTCTTCTCTTTCCTGTAAAATCCTATTAACACTAGATTTACGGAGCCAATTTGGCTCATTCAAAATTTGATTGCTATTTATACAGTATATTGGTTGGTTAAATTTTTTAATAATAAATCATTCATTTAAATTTGTTTTGGAATTATTTTCTTTGCAAAAAACTTCAATTTTCTTGTATGAGTCAAATTGGCCCACTTTAGAAAAATAGGTATGATCGACATCCGTAAATCTAGTGTTAAAAATACATCGCTTCTCAAGCATCGACAATCACTTTTCAACCCTTCATTTCGTAGTCAGGACGGAAACAAACTTTTTTTGAAAAAACGACAAAAATTTTGTAAGAATTGAATTTTTACAAACGTGCGAAATAGCGAATTGTGCGAAAGTAGAATGTGTGAAAGTCGAGGGCTGCCTGTAATTGAACACTTTAGCAACCGGTAGTCTATTAATAAGCGTTTCGGGCTCAACGTTTTTGGACTTTTAACACTAGAACTACCAAACCAGTCAAAATGACTGGTACACAATTTTTTCAAATAATTCTCCAAATTTATATAAGAGTCATAGAATAAATATTCTACGTCTATATCAATAAACCTAAATCATCCAATCGATCAAATTTTCCGCCGCTTGATCCCCTCTTTTTCAAAGTACTTATTTAATTTACTAAAATATGTTGGATTTGACGCCGGTAGTTCTAGTGTTAACATATTAATCGGTTGCCACGGCAATTAATAAATTGTTATTTATCAATGCGATTTACTGTACCGAGGACTCAGTGATGAGAATTTATAATTTTCGTAGAGATATCGGTATCAGAGAAGTATTTACGACTAAGTGACTGGTCAGAAGTGGGTAGGATGTTAAAAAATATCGGTCGGTAAAATGTTAAAAATATACTGTGCGCTGCACAGTGGTCGATTTCGCCGAAATCCTGGCCAAAACCCCAAGCAGTTTTTCAATTTAGCTGAAAATTGGTATATTAGTATTATTTCGGTCGCTGATTAAGAATCCGAGCTCAGAATATCCAAAACCAAAATGGTGGCTTCAATATGGCGGGTGCGAGTATCGAAAAATTGTCGAAACGGCACGAAAATTAGTATTCTTGTGTTTTTCCGGTCGCTAATTAAGAATCCGAACTCAAAGTATTTAAAAATAAAATGGCGGATTCAATATGGCGGACATCCGTATAAAAAAATGTTTGGTTGCGCGCCAAAATTAGTATTCTAGTGTTTCTTGAGCCACTACTTACGAATCTGAAACTAAAATTTCCTAAAATATACTGATGGACATAAAATAACAATAAATAAAACACGAGGTCCTGGCCTGAGGTCATACATGCACTGTTTCACGGATGGCGGTCAGCGGAAGAGTCATCCGCTGCTACCTATTGCTGTCTCAAAATAAAACGATCAGACTATCAGTCTATTTAACCCGATTAGAATTTTCAACCCGACGAAATAAATATATTATTTTGTAAATTACCAGAGTGCCTGTAGAGTAAGAGTAACAGTATTCATTAAGTAAGGCACGATAGCCCGACAATACGTCATAAATGCACTTCTTCGAGCATGGCGCGAGCGACAAACAAATAAGAATAACTCGTAGAGTCACAAAATGTCGCAAGAAAACTCAACGGGGCCTTCTGCGAGAAGTTTCAAACTTTAATTTAAAAAAAAAATTATATTTCTCCCCTTCTTTCCAAAGTTCTAATGATATTTATTGCATCAGTCACTATATCTTAATACCAGCATATCACTGCTGTTCCATCTCCGATTCCCTTTTGTTTAATAAAAATTTCTGCCGAAGGAGAAAGGTGGAATATTGTAAGGAATAAATATTACCCTCATATCTTCAACTAGTCAGATTTTCATTCATTTCAATCGTCAAAGATCTTTCGGTTTATAACGGTAATCGGTCGAGGTATCCGCAGCTATCTATTGTTGCCACGAAACAAAAGGCCACCAGTTTGCGTAAACTCATTTCGATTTTTAACCCGATGAAATAAACATATTATTTCATTAATTACCAGGGTGACCTTAGAGAAGAATTAGCAGTATTCATTAACTAAGGCACGATAGCCCAGCCCTATGTCATAAATGCACTTCCTCGAGCATGACGCGCACGACAAACAAATAAGAATAACTCGTAGAGTCGCAAAAAGTCGCAAGAAAACTCAAGGGGCCTTCAACGGGAAGCTTCAAAGTTTAATTAAAAAAAAAATTACAGTGGCATTTTACAGCGATCACAACTATTTCATTAGCAAAAGGAAAACAATGTATAGGTTTTACATACTGTACCACCACAGTTGTAAAATATTAAATAAAAATTGAAACCAAGAGATCTATAAATTAAAAATATGATAAATAGCTACCAATACTGAAAAAGTGGATCGTACTTTAATTACACATTGAAAACGTATTCTCAATTTCGACATGAAAACGTTACATTATTCAAGTGCCAACTTTGACATTGCATAACTCTAAGATTATTGTTCAATAAAAATTTTCATTAATAGAAAACGATGCTCTGATATGTTACAAATCAAACGCAATTGCTAAATTTTTGAAAATCGTGAGGAAAATTTGTTGGTTTTTGGTCAGGATTTCAGAAATCGGCGTCGTCCACCAGTGACAATTCCTGACGTCTCAAAGATGTCAAAGTCGACAATCGCACATAAAATGAATGACGCCATTGTATGTTAAAGAGTTAGTGATTTTTTTTATAATGCAAGGAAAATTTCTACTAAGGTAAAGGCACCAGTAGTTGACCAGTTCAGAGAAATTTTCGATAGAAACAATGGTAACTATTTACTCCGTCAATAACTGGCGAGAGTCGATGCTTGGAGACGTTCTTTGAACATTCTAGATTATGTACCCAGACCAATTTTGAAAAAAACATAAGTTATAAAAATTTGAGAAATATATTTAAAAATTCGGCAAATGCTTCAGTAGTTGACCATTTTTGAGATCGATAAAACTAGTAATTGACCACCTTTTTTCGTTAGTAGTTGACCGCTTATATTCGAAGCAGAGTTGCAGCATTAATGCTGAAAATCACTTTATTATCGTTTAATTTTAACAGTTACCTGTACAAATTATCATTAATAATTAAATAATAAAAGAAGAAGAAGAACAGAGTAGACATTGGACACTGATCAATAATTGACCGCGAATGCAGTTTAGTTGACCGTGTCATCGACTAAAACTCAGTATACTACAATATATCGATTTACATTTTACATTTCTAATAAAGTGAGATATAAAACGGATACATTATAAATCGTAAACAAATTTAACAGGTTGAATGCCACCGATGTTTCTCTTATTTCGTCATTTCTACTGAAGTGAAACTTTTTTTTATGAAAATCACATATTCATAAAACAGAAATTTTAATGACACTGATTGATCGGTGTTTAGCAGATTTTCATCTTTTTAACGCTAAAATTTAAATATTCAATATGTTAGAAAATTCATAAATATTGCAATTTAAACGTAACATAAAATTTCATTCAATTCAATAGCGCCGGTCACCGGTGACCCCCATGGCACTCAACCTGTTAAATGAGTAATGTCGGTAATTAACCACGCCTGTCAACTTCTGAAAATTGTAGAGTACCAATATCCAGAAGTTGACCATTAAAAAATTATTGCATTTTGCGGTTAAAATAATAAAAACGATGTATATATTACTCATAAAACGTTGCAAGGTCTTAAACAGTAAATAATTAATTTTCGAAATCTCCACAATCTATGAATTTTTTACCTGAACCGTACAGCCATTCTTAACAGAAACGTGAAGGAAATAGAGATATAACGGCATATTACTTACCTTATTGAATTCAAACGTTCGCTGTTAATAGGTATACTTCACTTTACATGTAATTGTTTCAAAATATAATCGACAGATGCTGTGGTATTTGAAATTCACTTTCATCGAAAGTGCACAACTTATGCAAACCTTATTTTTTTATGTTTTCTAAAAAATGGTCAACTACTGGCACATGGTCAACTACTCCTGCTTTCACCTTACAATCTAATATAATCAAATATCTCCAATGTCGTGAATCAGCTTGAAAACCGAGTTTTCTAAACTGTCCAATTGGAAGGGTCGTAAATGTCCGTTCGCGGAGGATCGCTGATTATGGAATACCGTAATTGCATTCTGGTGCAACGCAGCAAAGACAGGTGGAGCAAATCGCCTCGGACTCGCGGCAGGTGGTAGGAATTCGAGGAATGTCGACCGACACCTCTGGCAACATTTGCCAACTCTCCTCGCATCGCTCCGCATCCATTCACCTTACGATCGTGTACGCCGACGATACTTCTCCGTGCTTATTGTTTATGGCCTCGTGAGACTGCGAAAAGCCACCTTGAATGCGATCCTCCTTAAGTTTCATTTCGCGCCTCTTTCTGTATTACTCTGTTCTTCTCTTTGCTCTATCTCGCTGTTTCTTACACGCACATACACTCAATCACTCACTCCATTACTATCTCACTCTCGTTCGTTTACAGCACTCTGCCTTTATTTGTTTCTTAGCTTAATTGCGATAGTTTAATTAATTCGTTATCTGGGAAAACGTTGGAGCTTTAGTTTACATTTTAGGACTGCTTTATTTTCGGCGAACAGTGGCGCGATTTTGACTCGTTTAATTAAACTATGTAGAAATCTGTATCTTGGTTGATGTATACGTTCGTTTTATTGCACGATATTTTACGTTTTAGAGTGAATTCATTTCGAATTTATTTCACCACTTTTGTTTTCATAAGTACTTAGATTTCTTTCAAATTTTCGTTCCGCGTTTTTGCATTCTTCATGTTCCAATAACTTCGTTTATCTCTTTGTATTATTTTTCTCCCAATCTTTTTAGAATATTTCTTTGTTTTTCTTCCTGTTCTTTCACCGTCTCCTTTTTATATTTCCTTGCTATTATTATTCTCTCTCTACTTTCCGCGAGTTAAATCCCAGCTTCTTTAATGCATTTTATCATTTATTAAATGCAGTTTTCTACTTCTTCTGCTTTATACCACTTGGCCGTATTTCTCTTCGAAGTACCAGCAATCAATATTCATAAATTGACACCTACATCTACTTGAAAAGTGCGCGGATCTGTCTGCATATAAATATTCTAGACATAAGCACTCCTCTAATTGCATTCGCAATGGTTACGTTCGTAGATGATACTTTTACAGAGACTATACGATTTCTGCTATACGTATGAGACAAGTATAATAAGTATGGATTATTTAAAAATAATGGCCAGGAGGATAATGAATGATGTAGGAGAAATAAATTGTCGTTGATTTAAATTTTTCGAGATCAACTGCTATGATCATTTTGCCTAAAACTCACAATTTTAACTCTCTATGCTGCCTTGTAACTTTGAAGTAACACAAGACTTTAAGTTTTATTCTTTAAAGTCAATTTTGTAACTTTCTCACGTATTATAATTTAGCTCTTAAAAATCACGAAAGTCTTTACAATGTAATGTTTCAAAATCAAGTTACATCTATTTGCAATACTATTTTTATCATTTTCTAATGAGCTATCGTGCAACAGATCTTCAGATGCCACAGAAAATTCGGTCTATAGAGGGTTAAATGGGTTTCAACCTATCGAATCTAAAATATGCTCATTATTGCGAACGAGCGCTTTTTCAAGTGCGCTTTTCTCTGAGTCGAACAAATTTTGTTGAAGAAAGTGAAATATCAAAGTGTCAACTTCAAATCGGCGTAACATTATGAATCCTCTCCCCCTACTGTAGGGGTATTTACAGGGTGAAAAGTATTTTACAGTTTCTCTCCGATTTCTACTCTTTGGCTTTAATTACTGCAGAATTACATCATCAATAGTTTCTAATTATCAAGTCTATTTTAACCCTCTATAGTCCGAATTTTTCGTAGTATCTGAAGGTCAATTTCACGATAGCACAATTAGAAAATGATAAAAATAATATTTTAAGTGATGGATTAAATTTGAATTTTACACATTGAATTGTAAAGAATTTTATGGTTTTCACTTAATAAATTATAACATTTGCTAAAGTTAAAAATTTGATTTTGAAGAATAGAAGGTAAGCTATGTCTTGCGTTACCTCAAAGTCACAGAGGCCCATAGAGGATTAACCCCTTCGTACCCGTGCACATTGTAATCTACATAATACTTTTCGTGCCGTATTTTATTACGTATAGGTTTAAACTTAGTTTCAACACCTAATGAATTTTATTTTTTTATACAAATACTTCTCAGGATCTCCTTAACCGTTTGCGTACCACGAGCCACTTTCGCGCTCTTCAGTTTTGTGTCGAAAAACCCCAGGACATTTTTTCAATGTTGACAATTGAAGGAAGACTTTGTTAAGATATTTTGTTAAGAATACATCAGGTTTCTCTTTTATAATATAAAGTAACTCCAAATTAGGATACAAGCACGAGAAGATTGTTCTTGTTGTGCACTACATAAAATAAAACACCAACATTAGCTTATTTTGAAATAAAATCTCAAGAGCGCGAAAGCGGCTTTTGGCTTTTTTCGAAGTAATTTTTTAAAACCCTCCCGGTATTCAAACGGTTAATGTTACAAATTTTACGTAAGGACCATGAAAATGTACATTTACAAATTATAAATAAATAAATATGTTGGTAAAAAGTATATTGTTGCTTTCATTCACATGAATTACGTTAATTTTAGTATAAAAATATTTTCTTCTTAAACGAAAAAAAATTCGGGGCTGAAGGAGTTAACCCTCCATGGGCCGAATTTTCTGTGATATCTGAAGATTAGTTGCCCCATACCACACTAGAAAATAATAAAAGTTTTGAAGATCAAACTTGTAATATTTGAGAAATTTAAAAAATCTATTTTGAAGAATAAAATCTTAGATTTGTTTTGTGTTACTTCAAAGTTCCAAGGGCCCATAGAGGGTTAAATTTCTTACCTTGAAATTTCACTTCTAACACTCCTAGAGTAACGTCGACAATGGTAGCTAATTTTATACGTTCTTCAATTGTTCATCTTTCCACTGAATGTTACAAGAAGAAAAACATTGGATTTTCCGTGCAAATGTATTATTCTCAGTCGTTTGTTTGTTCCCTCGTGCGCCACCAATTACGAGATAGCCTGTACAGGGTGAAGTTAATTTTCCAGGCACTTGCACTTGCAGAGTTTAATATCTTCTACGTATCCTCATTATTTCCGAACGTGGATGCCATTAAGGTTGAACGCGAGCCTAGTATTTATCCTAGAGATCCCAGTAATCCTGTCGGTAATCCCTCCTCGCAAGTTTGCTTTTAACAGCCATTAGAGTCCCGGCAAATGTCGTAAGCCGTGCGATTCGTTCTCACGCGGTTCCCTAGCGTGGGTCTCATTTGACGTACTCGTCATCCTCTAATAAGTTATTCTTACTCGTTGATCCATCCACGCGTTTTTAATCATTGATCGTTGCAAGGTTTTTTTCTCCCTTTCTCACTTTCAGTCTTCCTCTCTTTTTCCTTTCTCTTCATTCTTTCTCTCTTTCTCCTCCATCCCTCCTCCATTTACATTTCAAGAGCGTATTATTCGTAATTTCGTCATTAGCTGACGCATTTCTTTAACCCCTTGTCATACCATTTCTTTTCTAATTCCTCTGCAATAATTCAAAATTAAATTGGTAAAATAAAAATCGGTCAGTGATTCTTGATATATCCTATAATTCAACGTAAAAATATTGTAGAAGTAATTTTATCGTTTCACGTTTCACTCATATTTTCAATTTTATAAGTTTCACAGAATTTGAATAGTTTCTGTCCAATTTACCTCGTCACGAGTGTAACACGTTATAGTACGGCAAGGTGTTAATCCTCTCTAGTCAAAATTTTTGGTGGCATTTGAAGATCAGTTTTACGATGGCGCAATTAGAAAGTGATAAGAATAATATTTTACATGATGGATTAAATCTGAATTTCATACAAACCAACATATGTTTCTCAAAAATAATATTTAATTTTTTCATATATTAGGAGTACCGAAAAGTAATCAAAATTGGAGAAATGAAAACATAATTGGAAACATTTTTCAACAAAAAATCGAAGGACTTTTTTAAAAAGAGAATCATACAACTACCTTTACGCTGGCAAAAGTGTTAGGAAATGATGGAAATTATTTTGTTGATTAATATATAAGATTTCTTTAACCCATTCGAGACCGTGCATTTTTTTGGAGACTATTCAGAAAGACCAATAACTTTTGGCTTTATATGCACCACTTCTTGTATTTCTAATGATCGTGGCTTTGGGTCACCTACTTTAGGGTCGAAATCGAACCAAATACCAAATGTAATGTTTACACATTTGTACGATACCTTTTATTTTAAGCTAGTCTTATTTCGAGGGCTGTTTTTTCTATAATGACTAATAATTGCAATTCAAGATCATTGCACACACGGTGTGCAGTCGGTCTTTTTGGCTCGGAAATGCATTGCACACATGGTGTGCAATTGGTCTCGAATGGGTTAATAAATAAATATTTTTAGCCAGCAAAAAAAATTTTGTTTACTTTTCCCTAATATATAGTAATTAAATTTCCAATGAGTCAAATTGGCTCAGTTCGTAAATCTAGTGTTAACTACAAAGCATCGAAGCCAAATGTTTAAACAATTGAATTACCCACATCTTCAACGAATGCGTCGTCTAATGACAAAATTAGGAACGACGCGCTCTTGTTGAACTGACTGTATGTCTAACCGGTGCGTTTAAGTTATGCATTTAATTATAAACAATTTCTACGTTTAAGAAAATATGACCGACACGCTGTCATGGAACAAAGAGTATCTGTTTCTCCTCGACCTCTTCCTCAACTATCTCCTTTTTTTAACCTCTTTCTCACTTCTTCTCTACCCTCTCTTTCGCACTTTTGTTTTTTGAGTCTGTTTCCTTCTCTCTGTACTATTCGCGTGTTTGTAACAAGCCTATACCTCGCTACATATCTGCGAGCATGCGTGGATGTTTTTGGAGTGGCATTTCTATTAAGGCTCGCGGAGTTTCCTTTGATTTTCTAAGTATGCTTTTGTGCTACGTTCTGAAGAGTTGTCGGATGTTGAAAGGGTTATTTATGTGGCGGTCGATTTTCCCAGAATGCTCAGATGCCAAGCGCATTTGTTTGCTTAAACTAGCTTTCTCATAGATGTACAGTATATGGTGGCTAGGAAATTAGCAAAGTAGATGAACGGCAAGTGGAATCGGAGGAGGCCTCGAAAACTCAAGGATGAGAGAATTAGGAAGTGAAATAGGAATATGAAAGGGATACTCTAGGGTGGGTACGGATTTAAGGGCTCGGACTTTCAATTAGTGAACCAAGCTCAAATTCTCATTATTTCTGGGAGATATTCTCTAAATTGCCATTTGTTATCTCATAGCCTTGATGGTTTGGAACCCACCTAAAATTGTACGTCCTAAGAGGAATGATCATTGTTTATTGGTGATTATCACTAGATTACCAAGCCAGTCAAAATGACTGGTACAGAATTTTTTCCAAAAATTCTATGGGTTTATGAGAGAGCCGTAGAATAAATATTCTTCGTCCATCGTATAAACCATAAATTACCGAATCTATCATCATTTCCACGTCTTACTTTTCCTTGCTCTAACCCTTTGAGGACGACGGGCGCATATATGCGGTCTAAGAAAACAAATTGATTATAGTTTGTCAGTGCATATATAAACGGTTAGAGTTGAAAAATTAAAATATAACCGTTGAAATATTATTTTAGAAAAGGTAAATTTCAACTTCTATATATTGACACAGTGTCTTTCCTATAAAAAACTGTTTTTTCATCGCCAAATAAATGATTCTTTCTCAATATTCAAAAATGTCTCCGTCCGCAAAAGGTTAAGGTACATATTTAACATATTTAGATATACCTAATAGATTTCACGTTGGTAAATCTAGCGTTATGTAAAATTAAAGATAGCAAATTAGATTATTGCTGGAAAATGTAAAAGACGAAAGAAAATATGGAAAAGCAGGAGGAAGGATGGAGAAATAGGGGCGGATGGGACTTTGGTTTTGAATACCGAGAGAGAAAAAAGGGAAATGGAAAAGCTGATGAGAGAATTTGCAAGAAATAGATATATAGAGTCCAATGTATAATATATAGAAGTAGAAAGTCAAAAAGGGCTGCTAGAGGAGGTAAGAAAACAGGTTTGTGGAGAGGGTGAAAAGTTACTGTGAAATAGAAAGGATAAATATGAAATTAAGATTTGAACACGTGCATTTACTCCAAATAATATTTTCATTCAACGAATAATGCGTACTTGCCATTGACGATGTCGATGAACGTTTTTTACTGTAAAATCGTGAAAGAAACAGCATTCGCTTTCGATACATTCATTTCTGATAATCCTTTGATCCTTCATTCCTCGTTCTTGAATCGTATCGCGTCGCATTCATAATTTTTGTCCAAAACAAAGCGGTCCTATTCCATTGGGTCTTTTTATCGGAAAAAGATTCCTCCTTTTCGACGGTGGATTACTGAAGCACAGACAGAGAGAGAGAGAGAGAGAGAGAGAGAGGGAGAGAGAGAGAGAGATTTGGAGAAAGAAGAAAGGTTTGAGGGAGAGAGTTGCTTTTATCCGACACCAGTGGCACGGCGATACAGAAACGTTAATCGCGTAAAAGTAATACTGCAACAACTACTTCCAATGCATCGAGTTTCTACTTTGCTGCAATTAGGATCGCCTTCTAAGTGATTCTCGATTCACTTCGATTCTTGCCGAATTATCTGTACGACTAACAATTGGAAAAAGTCGCGTGTTCTTCCTCGATAATTGCTGTTTAGAACTATTTTCGAGTAGCCGAACTCTGTCCTAAGTAACAGTATAATTGTATAGTGAGCCTTTCTTGTCTTATCAGATAAAATGCATAACATTAGCACTTTGCACTTTAAACTCTTTATTTTATTGTTCAACAACTACTTACTGTTTTAAGCATTTCATTTGAAATGAATTACTTTAGACAGTTGATCAATAAAAATTAATTTGAACAAATTCTTTTTCTCAGTAATATCAAAAGTGATATTGATATATCGACGTGTACCACAAGTGGAAAAAGATATTGTCAATTATAACACTCATTTACATTAAGAATTTAAAAAATTCATACTTTACAGTATCCGAGACGAAATATTTAACCTCATTTGAAGCTTTTGCTACTCAACATTTAGGAATTAGAAGTACAAAAATAGGTCAAAATTCAATGTAAAATAAGATCCTAATTAGCGCCTAAAAGTGGCACAAAGGCTATAGGAGGATAAGTATGACCCAGCGCCCTTAGCTCCGATCATGCTCGCTTTTTTTTGTTAAATTAGTTTCTATGTGAGTAATTATCACAGCAATTTTCAACCCTTAAAAATTCATTCCCAGGGAGTAATTGTTAATTAAAAAACTTTTTCAAAAATTCATAATTTAGGAACGACTAAGTATATTGATTTTATTGAAATTTAGTCAGGACGTAGATATAACTAAGGTCTCTGATTAAAACAATTTTAATTTTTTTCTAAGGTTACGTCAATTCATCAAGCCTGGAATTTTTTTAAATCAGAGACCTTAGTTATATCTACGTCCTGACTCAATTTCAATAAAATCAATATATTCGTTTTCAAGTTATGAATTTTTGAAAATTTTTTTTAAATTAACGATTACTCCCTGGGGATGAATTTTTAAGGGTTGAAAATTGCTGTGATAATTAGTCTCATAGAAACTAATTTAACAAAGAAAAGCGAGCATGATCGGAGCTAAGGTCGCTGGGTCATACTTATCCTCCTACAGCCTTTCCCTTTATGCCATCTTAAGGCGCAAAATAGGACGTCAATATATATAAATAATAATAATAAGAAGAATAATAACATTAATAACTGGATAGAATGTAAATCCTCAACGGAGGTTGAAATTGACGTCCTATTTTGCGCCTTAAGATAGTTTTTAAGCCACATAGTTCGGCACATGTTCAGCCAAATAGTTTTCAAAATAGATTAGTCAAAATCACTAAAAAATAATGGATTTTTACTCGTTTGCAATTATAAGTGTACCACTATTCGAATTAATGTAATAACTATAATTACAAACAAATAAAAATTCACTCATTTCATACTTTTAAATTTTTGATTAATTGTCATGAAACTAACCATTTTAAGGTTATTCCTGTAGACGTCATCATTATGAATAGTATATATATAAATTTTGACTGTCAAATGTATGTTTCATTATCTATTAATAAAAAAGAGCTAGAATAAATAAAAATTGACTGTTTTTGAAGTATTTATCCACTAGTTACATTTATGTATGAATACATTCCTTATTGATTAATTATTAAAAAAATTAAAGTTCTTTATGCGACATTAACAGTAGAACTACCGCCGTTAAATCTATCATATTTCAATATATTAATTAAGTACCCTGAAAAAGAAGGAATCAAGTGGCGGAAAGGATGATCAATTCGGTGATTTATGTCTTTTGTGATGGATGTAGAATTTTTGTTCAATGGCTCTTCTATGAACTTGGAAAATTTTTGGAAAATACTATGTAACCGTCATTTTGACTGGTTTGGTAGTTCTAGTGTTAAATATATATTGAATAGAAAAATTATTATTTAACCTAGGAGGAGTAACAGGTCCAATTCAGGAGATAAAGGTTTTGGTGATAGCTAAATATCAGTATCATTTTACTGAGAAGGAGTTACGGGTTTAAGTAGGAGTTTTAGTATTGAAAAAATAGGAGTAATTTCAAATAGGAAGAAAGTAGTAGTAGTAATGGTAATTTCAAATAGGATAGAAAGTAAGTTCAAATAGGAGTAAATACCATGAAAATAGGTTCAATATTTCGACTCGTTTACATACATCGGCAATGTCGCAAGCTTTCAAATTTCAACGCCCTCGCCTTCAACCAAGTAACAGTAACGAAGGGGAGGTCGGGATATCCTGGGTCCAAGCATCTCTCTAGCCTAAGTGTCGAGGTCCGTTCGAAACAATCACATTAGGGTCACCTTGTCGATGACTCCGGGCTTATTATAAGGCAATCACTATTGAAATTCATGAACAAACAAACAAATTCACTCAAGCTCGCTAGCGAGTTCTGTTCTCGAATTAGGCCAACTTAAGGCAGCTTTCAGTGCGCCCCAAAATTAATTAATACTCCAAAAATAGTGGATTCTCGGCTGGACAATAAACCTCGGCTTATCGAGGGTGTAAGCCTCAACAGGTGGGAACGGTGATAAAGAATCGGATTCGCGATCAATAGGACTGAATTCAAATCCGCGTTCGCCCTCTTTAGAAAATTTCTTTTAAAGTATTATTTAATATATCATAGCCAAGGTAATTTCGGATCCACCTGAAAAAGTGGGTTCTAAGCGATATGCTCATATCAATTGAAGTCGGAAATATGGAAAGGAAAAAAAAGAAGTTCGAAGTGTTACTATAGTGTTATGCTATAGAACAATTAGTAAATTGATAGTACTGTGAAATATATCTTGAAAATTTTACAGGCGTATCAACTATCCACTTCTTTTCCAA
The DNA here is from genome assembly GCA_910591515.1 of Cerceris rybyensis. Classification (NCBI taxonomy): domain Eukaryota; kingdom Metazoa; phylum Arthropoda; class Insecta; order Hymenoptera; family Crabronidae; genus Cerceris; species Cerceris rybyensis. The sequence goes on along the minus strand of OU342802.1, from coordinate 8,761,877 downwards.
ATTCTTCTTGCTTAACCTTTAATACTAGAACTACCAGACCAGTCAAAATGACAGGTACACAATTTTTTCCAAAAATTTTTCAAGTTCATAGAAGAGCCATAGAATGAAAATTCTGCGTCCATCGAAAAAGACATAAATCGCTGAATGGATCATATTTTCTACTACTCGATTCCTTCTTTTTCAAAGTATTTATTTAATAAATTGAAATATGATAGATTTAACGCCGGTAGTTCTAATGTTAAAAACAACGTATTTCAACAGCACAAAAATGTGCTAAACAAATGTTTAATTGAAAAGAAGACATTGTCAGGGGCATTAACAATTTTGTGAGACTTTCCGTGTCGAAAATTTCAGCCCAAAATCCTCCTAAATTACCAAATAACTTAGGATATTTAGGGTGAATATGGAAAAATATGTTACATATAAAAGAATGCAAATTTTGATTCCACCATCGCCCTAAACTTGTTAATTTTTGCCAGTATTGCCTAGTTTAGGATCAATTTAGGCTTCATACAGCCCAAAATAATCCTCAGCATTCTTATTTAGAAAATTAATCTAAGCCCAATATTAAGCCATACATTCTATAATGAGGAGTTTTAGAATTGGATTGGAATTCGAGTGATTTTAGGAGATTTAGAATTTATATGGAATAAAATGATAATTTAATTCCTACTTGCTCCTGAAAGCCCTATTTTTAGAATATGAGTCGACAGACTTGGAAATATTTTTAGGGGATGTCAGATTAAATTGGAATACAAATTTTACCTGATCAGTCCATATAACTCCTAAAAATCATATTTACAGGACTTTGAGGCGCGTAGACACACTAGTTGAGGATTTTGAGGTTCAAAATGGTTTACATAATTAAGCGGCAAATGAGAAATCGAAAGAATTTAGGATTTGAAGTTTCTTTTTAGTCTGGACTTTTCGACTCGGGTTTTCATCTTTACAGTGGTTGCAACGATTTAATACAATTATTATTATACGCAAGCTTTTAGGAAAATCCTTTGACATTTTGCTCCGTAAATCGCAAGATTTCAAAAATAATTCGTGGATCGATTCCTTGCATCTTCGCAAGGTTTGTCGGTGACGTTCCGTGTGTCTGATCGTCGAAATTTCGAAAGTGTCGGTTGCACTTTCGGCTTTATTTGCTGCGGTCCTTTAGCGGACTGACAAGCCTTAAATTGCCAGAGGCATCACCGCGGCTAAAGTTTCCCTTGGTCTTTTGTCTTCGTTTCGCCTCGCTCCGTCGAACAACCGATAGTTTTCCAATTTTCCAAGGCGCCGGCTGTCTCTGTTTTCGATTTGAAGCGAGAATGAAGACATCGATAGTCGCTGATGTCGATCAGCCAGATAAAATCCGAATAAGCGCCATGGTGGTGGCTGTTATGGGGATACGCAAACCGACTTTTTCACTAACGAAATCCAAATCGCTGAATTTTTTTATGGTTGTGCAAGATCAGGTTATGCAATTTTGGAATATGGTGAACGCATATAGAAATGTGCAATTTTTTGCGGCACAATTTGCATTGAGATATTGTAAATGTTGGCTATTAATTAATCAATGCAATGATATAAGAATTAACATATGATGTTTAATAAATTTTCGTTGCAAATTACACGTATCACCAAATCATCACGTTCGTTAAGCAAAATCAGCAAACCTCAAGTCACACACATTTTTTGGTTTCAATAAAACAATCATATTCACAGATATTATTTGATTGTAAATACCAAACACACAGAACAGATAAAAAAATGTCCCAGTGTTGATGCCGATCCGAATTCCCCTTCACTTTATTGTTCAACCCTCTATAGTCGGAATTTTTTGTGTTGTCTGAAGATCAGTTTCACAATAGCGCAATGAGAAAATGATAAAAATACTATTTTAAATAATAAATTAAATCTGAATTTGAAATATTGGATTAAAAAGAATTTCATGATTTTCACGACCTTAATTATAATATTTGGCAAAGTTAAACATTTGACTTTGGAGAATAAAAGTTTCGATGTTTCTAGCGTTACCTCAAAGTCACAGGGACCCATAGAGGGTTAAGCCATCAGTTTGAAGGTGATATAAGACTACTTTTGAAAAAAATTAGTGGAAATTAATTGAGGCGAAATGTATATATTGTTACGAATCGACCACGCACGCATTATCCTTTCGGACATAATTAATACTAGAACTACCGACTATTAATTGATTATAATTTGAGATACTAGATATCTCCTTGAGAAGAAAAAGAATTTAATTCGGAAGGAACTAAATTAATTTAATCTTTCATTACTTACAAGGTAGATATAGAAGATTAAACGGGATACAATCTCGTAAGATTTCAGCAACTTTCTTAACCCTTTGCGGACGGAGACATTTATGATTATTAAGAGATAACCATTTAGTCGGCGATCTAAAGCTCCTTTTTTAACAGAAAGTTGTTCTATCAATGTATATATATATATATATATTATTTATTACTACTCGTGTAATCATATTCAAACAATTGTATTTTAAGTTTTCGACTCTAACTGTATACAAATGCGGCAAGAAACTATAATTAAATTTTTTCTCAGGCCACATATATGCGTCGCTAGTTCTCAAAGGGTTAAAAAATTCAGTACAAGTCATTTTAACCCCCATGGTAGATCTAGTGTTAAATAGAACACAATTTTATAGAAAAACTGAGAACGTTGATTTAAAGAAACACGTCCGTCAACGAAGCACCGACCGTAGAATCTCATCCCTTTATTAATAACAAATAATTGCCAAGTCTCGTTACTCAGTAACATTTAATCAACTAGGTGCTTCGTAACAATATCTTATTTTCATATTTTAAGTACAAGATCGCCATGTACTTGTCAGAAGAAGTTCCATTGTTAAATGTAACCACATAAAATTTCTTTTTACAAAATACAAAGTATCTCATCATAAGAACAAATACACTTACACCAATTTCAAGTAAAATGTTTTATTTATTACATAGAACTTAAGCAGGAACCTTCGAGTAGATAATGTCATTTACTCCGATTATTTGTCAAGCTTTCACAAATGCAAGATAATATCTCACTGATAATAAACCCTCTATGTAATTTGAACTTGCACGAGATGAAAAGCCAACGTAGTATTACGTCGCCCTTTAAAATTAGACACCGAGCTCTTTCGACCTCACGCAGAATAATTCCAAGGGTCGTTCGCGTGACGAACCGGTGCGTAAAAGGGGCATTAAAAGGACTGCCTTTGCTCGTTGGAGAATCTAATCCACGATAAACCCGACCATTGCTAGTCGATGAAAGTAGCCAAAGTTGGAACGCAGTATAGCGCACTTCACATCGTCTAAAAATTAATGCCTTTTTTGTTTTTTTGTTATTGCTCCTTGCCATGTATTTGAGCTTTACATACAGTCAGTTCAACAAGAGCGTGTCGTTCCTAGTTTCGTCATTAGATGACTCATTTTTTTAAGATGTGGGTAATTTAATTGTTTGAATTTGGCTTCATGGAACATTTGGATGTTTTGTGATTAAATTAGTAGTAGGACTATGATCTGCCTTGAGATTGAAAAAATTAACAGTGAAGAACAAGAAGATAATGGCCTGAAAAATCTAAGCTGTTCGTGCACGGAGTGAAAACGTGAAAATGGGATCAGGATACTTGATTGATTTTCTCAGTTGTCTGACACTAATCCTATGGAAAATGTGTGGGCAAAAATGAAGATTAATGTCAAGGGAAATCGAGTGTTCAATGTCAAACGTCACATCCGCTAAATATGACGATCTCTACCTGAAACAATGGTGGAACATTTTTCCACAAGCATGCCCAAACAATGACAGGCTATAATTGTCACTTATAGCGATTAACCCTTTCGCTTTGAGCGGCTGATATATCCGGCATCCGCGCGACGACTTGTGCGCACGAGTGCCGGATATATCCGGCATCTATATCATGTGTATATAAGTACAATCTGTAGTAATGATGAATGTATGAATCTTTTCATTTTAAAAATGTAAAGAATACGTGCTATATTAGAGTAATAATTGCTTTATTAACCCTTTGAGGACTACCGACGCATATATGCGTTTTGAGAAAAAATTTCATTATATTCTATCGCTACATGTATGCCCGAATGAAGTACAACCGTTGAAATATAATTACACAAATAATAATTTATAATTTCTATGCATTCATATAGTAACTTTCCAATTGAAAAGCGGTTTTGATGTGTCAAATAAATGATTTTCTCTCAATATTGAAAAATATCTCCGTCCGCAAAGGGTTAAGCATAGTAATTATTTAAAACTTATTGTTAGAAGAGCCTATATACAAAAACCACGAGCACTGTGCACAGTGCGCATGCTTCCGTTCGGTGATGGCACTTCGGTGGACTGGACTGTCAAAGCGAAAGGATTAAACAATGTTTTAAGTAAATGCATTATAGTAGATGTTTATATTTCCATCTTATGCGTTTCATTAGAAACACTTCTCTTTTTTAAAGAAAATATTATCGACACGCTCCTGTGGAACAAAGTGTACTACCGACATTTTTTTTATGATTAGCAGTTTGAAGACATTTTAGTGTAATGTACCAACCCTTCGATCTAGCTTCCTTTTATATTTTATTCTTGTGACTCTGTTCTTCACTATTTTATGATTCATAACATCGCACATTAGACGTAATGACATTAACTTTAATGCCACGCACCTGACCACGCAACTCGTTGCACACCTTTAAATATCTCTGACACCTACGTCACACTAAGAATCCTCGAACCGCTCGTCCTTGGCTCATCCTTGTACGGTAAGAGCCTCTCGGTGCACCACGACACAGTCGCCATCGCGCCTCCGAGTGTAGTGCATAATCCTTCAGGAATTTAATTTTTATAGAGGCGATGAGGAAACACAGTACAATGGGCTTTCAAAATTTCAATGCTATCGAATGCTTCTTATAGTAAATTTTACTTTCTGATCAATCTTCAATTCTTTGCACGCTTATTTATATTCGAGAAGGCTACCAATGAACTTTTCTCCTATTCGATCAAAATGAAATCATCTTCATGGGACGGTATTAACGTAAAGGTACCAGTAGTTGACCAGTTTCGAGAAAGTTTCGATAGAAACAATGGTAACTGTTTACTCTGTCAATAACTGGCGAGAGTCAATGCCTGGAGACGTTCTTTAAACATTCTAGATTATGTACTAAAACCAATTTTTAAAAAAACATAAGTTATACAAATTTGAGAAATATATTTCAAAATTCGGCAAATGCTTCAGTAGTTGACCACCTTTGAAATCGATAAAACTAGTAATTGACCACCTTTTTTCGTTAATAGTTGACCGCTTATACTCGAAGCAGGGTTACAGCATTAATGCTGAAAATCACTTTATTATGGTTTAATTTTAACAATTACCAGTACAAATTATCATTAACAAGTATATAATAAAAGAAGAAGTAGAACAGAGTAGACATTAAACACTGATCAATTATTGACCACGAATGCAGTTAATAATTGACCGTGTTATCGACTAAAACTCAGTATACTACAATATATCGATTTACATTTTGTATTTCTAATAAAGTGCGATGTAAAACGGATACATTATAAATCGTAAACAAATTTAAATGAGTAATGTCGGTAATTAACCATGCCTGTCAACTTCTGAAAATTGTAGAGTACCAATATCCAGAAGTTGACCATTAAAAAATTATTGTATTTTGTGGTTAAAATTATAAAAACGATGTATATATTACTTATAAAACGTTGTGAGGTCTTAAACAGTAAATAATTCATTTGCGAAATCTTCACAATCTATGAATTTTTTACCTGAACCGTACAGCCATTCTTAACAGAAATGTTAAGGAATTAGAGATATAACGGCATATAACTTACCTTATTGAATTCAGACATTCGCTGTTAATAAGTATACTTCACTTTACATGTAATTGTTCCAAAATATAATCGACAGATGCTGTGGCATCTGAAATTCACTTTCATCGAAAGTGCATAACTTATGCAAACCTTATTTTTTTATGTTTTCTAAAAAATGGTCAACTACTGGTACTTTTACCTTACAACTTGACTTGACGGTTTAGTGGAAGATTTAGAAAAATCTGCATCTCTTGAACGGTAAAGAATTTTGATTTTCCATAAGTTTTTAAAGATAATCATAAAAAAAGTGTTCTTTTTGTGATAAATAAATAATTCCGGGAATCAATTAGTCAAGCAAAATAGAAAAATAGCTTTTATTTATTTATCTTATATACGTACACATTTAAGTTTTTGGAATGAATTGCTAATGTAAATATATGTATAATAATAAATTGTAAGATGGCGACATACGAGTGCCACGGTAAAACGTATAATGTAGCTTGTATGTATGAGGGCATACCAGTGGAAGGGATTAATTAGACATCAAAAGTTTTTAGAATATTGGGAAATAATTATTTATTTGTCGATCGGGAGGTACCTTCTTATCAGAAAGTCCAGCTGGTGAAAGTGTAAAAAGCTACATGTAAGCGATCATAGTTGAACAATTATGTTTTAATACTCCCATTCCACTGTTTATACATGCATCGATAAGCATAAATGAGAAACTTTAAGAAATGGAGGACGTATAATATAAAGAATGAGGCTATTACAAGAGAAATTTAATGATGATTGTTGTAAAATAAAATTCATTAGGATTATATTAACGTCTGAAAAGTTTTATTACTCCGAGCTAAATAAAATCATTTTGTATCCTATCGTACTCCGAGTATAGACCTCGTAATCGTAAAAGCTTTATCTCATAGCGTTTCTGGGAAGTTTGCACGAAAAGTCAAGGGTGATTGTATAAGTACACGGAATAAGAGTAAAAAGTATATGATACTCACTCGATAAATTGTATGGTGTACAAAATGAAAGTATTCCTGAATTGGGTGGCAGCCGTTCATAAATGAGATAGAATAATACATGATCTCCTATGAACTAATCTTTTTATTGTTAAAAGAGGCTCTTTGTTTATTGTATACGATCTGGAAATAATGGATTATCGGCATGTATTTTTCTACACGCCTCCAAATATAGTTCTACGTGCTTTTATTTTTTATATCGCGTCAGTCATTTTGGATTCGCAGAATTGCATCGTATTGGTATGATTTGTGTTACTGGAAATGTTCTGTGAATGTTATGAATATATTGAATTTCTGAAATGGTCTTAAAATAAAATATTACGAAGGCTTCTATTTGATATCTATCAAATACCATATTTTTAGCTTGAAGCCCACGAAGATTTTACTGAAACTTAAAAATGCAATACAATAGTAATGATATCAAACCTTGTGGTCGAGCAGCACTTGACATAGCTTTTTATTTGATTTTATTTTCTGACAATTCAACATCGACTTTCCAATTTCCTAATAATTTTGTAATATCACTTAAATGTCCGTCAGTATCTATAGATATCGATATCATTTAAAAAACATGAATAACCAATGATAGAAATTGTTGTGAAATAAATTTTATTCAGCTAGCTACAAAATTAACAAAATAATTCGGCCCACAAAAGATTAAGAGCAAATTATTTCTCTTTCTGGATAAATTTGAATTCAATTATTTCAAAATCATTATTTATTCAATTCCTTATTTAATTAGGATATTTACATATTTAGAAATATTCCCTGCGTTAGAATAGTTCTCATACTCAAATCACAGAAATTTCTTCATCAATGCCGACCGGTTGCATTTTCTTTTCACAAAATGCGCTTTCCCGCACGAAAAGTTCACCCTCCTCCCCCATATATCTTAAGTAACACACGCTTAATATTCCTCCCACCATTAAAAAACAAAACAGCTCGACAAAGCCTCCATTGCCTTTCAAAGTCTAAAAGACAGACTCCCACATTTCGTTGAATTTCAAAAACCTCAAATCCTAGAATTCTCCAGAAGGGGTGGTCAAAAAGCAACCGCGAAACTTTCGATCAATAGAACCCCCGTAGGATTCCAAATAATCGGGTGGTTTTTCATCATTTTCCATGGAAGAAACGAAAAGATCTGGAGCATTTTGATCGAGCGTGTTCGAGCAACCCCTCCGGCGCGTTTGTATCTTCTTTCACTCTTCTCCCACCCCTCCATGGTCCTTGGAGTTTTCGTAGCTGCTCATTCGCGTTTCTCTTCCTCTTTCATCGGTCGGCGAGAGAGAAATAGAGACAAAGAGAGAGAGAAAGTTGTAGAAGCAACGGATAATACCGACGCAAGGAGGGTGAAACGGGGATTGGGGGTTGGGTGTTGGATAGTAAAATATTGGCCAGACTGGCGGGCGCCACCAACGACTTTTTCATCGGGCGAGTTTACTTCGACGACTACAACCACGACCCACGACTACCGGAACGACGAGGGAGGAAAGAGAGGGATGCTCGGTCTTTTCTCTTTTTCCGGCTTCTTCCCTTTCACGTTCACCCTTTTCCTGCTCCACCCTTGCACCCTCTGCGTCTCTTTCCGTCCTTCTTTTTTTTTTCTCTCTCTGACTCGTTCCCTCGTCCACTATCCTCGTATAGCAACGGTACGCGCTTCCGAAACTTTGAGATCTTCCTTGCTTTTCTTGCCTCCCCATCGTACTTTCCGCTCGGCTCCCTTTTCTCCTGCGCGATTGAAAAACGTCCGGACAAACGGGGTGTCTGCGAAAGACGCAGCGAAAATGTAAATGCGAATGCAGTGATCCTATGGAGTCTTTGTTTTTACTCAGACCTCTCTTTCTAGTCGTTTGTTTGGAGTTTGTCGGACGCGAAGATTGATTTTGTATTTTTACGCACTTCCGTTGCTCATGCTCGTTTTAAGGGTGCGCTAAAAGATAGGTGGTAAATTGTAAATACGTATGTTTCGCGAAATGAGGATGAGGTTTAGTAATTGTAGGAACATACACTGCCGCTGAAAAGTACGTGGACACTTCCTTAACCCTTTCAATACTGCGGGGATATATAAGTCCCAGAGAATGTTCAAAAATTACTGGCGCGAAAAGTATTCGCATTTAAAGCGCTGGGATAGGACTAAACAGTAGTTTGTGGTCAGTACTTCACAACACGTGCTTCGGTTAGCATAACCTAACTAATTCATACTTGTGACAAGTTGTGTATTTTTCTCTTCGTAATGAAGGACGGCTATTTGTCGACCGGAGTTTAAATAACAAACTTCTTGTTTAAATTTTTCGATACGTTTCGGTAACTGTGTGTTACCCTCTTCAGTCGTAAAAATGTCTCCTTCCAACATCTGAGACAAAGGGCACCTAGGCCCACCTCAAACAGAGAAAGATATCCTAGGTCTTCTTTTAATACATTTTTACGACTGAAGAGGGTAACACACAGTTACCGAAACGTATCGAAAAATTTAAACAAGAAGTTTTTTATTTAAACTCCGGTCGACAAATAGCCGTCCTTCATTACGAAGAGAAAAATACACAACTTGTCACATTTGACGTCACCGACCGAACAAAAACAACCTTCATCTTACAATAATTCATACTTGGTATACGTTCATAACTGTAAGCGTCCCAAAGCATTTTTTCAAAAACCATATTTTCTAAAAATCTGAAATTATGTAAACATGTTCCTTTACTTATTTACAGCACATTTAGTTTAATTATGCAGAAATATCTTCACTGGCCAAAAGTCGTATTGAAAGGGTTAACTCTCATAACTACCTAAAAAAAGTGTCGATGTCTTTGGCAAAATTGATTATGTTGTAGGCATTTCTGTTTGTGTAGTATTGGAGAACATGTTTTAATAATAATTTATTAAATATCTCACCGATAATGATAATAGATAATTATATCTTCTTGTCGTCTACAGATCCACCGCGTGATTTTATGACCGCGTTTACTGATCCTGGCATCCTGGCTATTAATCGTTTAATTGTTTCGCTGCCAATCATGTTTAGAGATGTTTATGTTAGTCTAGAGAAGGCAAGAGATCTCACTTTAGTAATACAGTCCCTGGAAACTGCTAGAGAAAAACCTCAAAAATCTACGGATGGGGTGCAATATAATGCAGCTTTCCCGAGTCGAAAAGTCCAGCCTAAAAAGAAACTTCAAATCCTAGATTCTTTTGATTTCTCATTTGCCGCTTAATTATGTATACCATTTTGAACCTCAAGATCCTCAACTAGTGTGTCTACGCGCCTCAAAGTCCTGTAAATATGATTGTTAGGAGTTATATGGACTGATCAGGTAAAATTTTTATTCCAATTTAATCTGACATCCCCTAAAAATATTTCAGAAGTTCCAAGTCTGTCGACTCATATTCTAAAAATTGGGCTTTCAGGAGCAAGTAGGAATTAAATTATCATTTTATTCCATATAAATTCTAAATCTCCTAAAATTCTAAAACTCCTCATTATAGAATGTATGGCTTAATATTGGGCTTAGATTAATTTTCTAAATAAGAATGCTGAGGATTATTTTGGGCTGTATGAAGCCTAAATTGATCCTAAACTAGGCAAAACTGGCAAAAATGAACAAGTTTAGGGCGATTGTGGAATTAAAATTTGCATTCTTTTATGTGTAACATATTTTTCCATATTCAGCCTAAATATCCTAAGTTATTTGGTAATTTAAGATGATTTTGGGCTGAAATTTTCGACTCGGGTTCCTCCCACCGAATCGATTTTTTTATTTAAAAGAATTTAATAACAATGTTTATAATTTAGTACTATTGGAATACATTACATACATATTCGTAACAGAATTTAGCAACAAAAATTGATTAACAACAAAAATATACCTTATCTATCAGAAATTTCATAAGAGTGGTAAGTGCCACATACTTTTGAGCGGCAGTGTACGTTGCAACTTGGTGGTAGGAATTTTGGTAAATGTATCATATTCATTTTTTGTTGTTGTTAGCGTTTGTTAAATATTGTTACAAGTTTGAAAGAGGAGTTCAACAATTGCAAGTACGTAGGTTTTAAACCTGTCGACGCATAAATTTCAATATTTTTCGGATGCCTTTGAAATGGAATTTCCCAACTGTGCTGAACGCTCTGGCAATTTGAAATTTAATTCCGTGGAGTACTGCATTTCTAGATTTTGTAATGAATTTCTCGCGTCGATCGGAAATTTACGTTTCGTTCGAGTTTTCCCGCGTTGACGTTCCCGACTTTACGGTGGTAGCAATCGAGAAATGGTAAAAGAAGAAAAAGACAGCATGATCTTTCCTATGCTCTTAAATTACGATATCGAGATAAAAATTTCTCTCCGTCGAGGTTCTTTCGTCCCTTGCCATAAAATCCAGCGCGATGCAGAGAATTGCACTTTTCTTGCGCACAAAGGAACTGCCGCTTCGTTATTCCGCGCTTCAGCGGAAGCGTTTCTTCGATCTTTTTCACATTGGTCCGTCACAGTGAATGGGACATTCAAGCATCCCAAGTTTCTGTATTTAAGGCTCATTCTTCATCGTTTTGTTGGGCATGATACCGAGATTTTTAATGTTTTCGGTGAAACAGCTTGTGTCAGACTCGTGCAACTCGGTGCAAGAATGCGCTTAGAATCCTTTTTATCCGGGCGTTGATACTGGGAGCGTTTTAATGTATAAAGAAGAGTACACTGCAAATCCAAGTGTGTTATTTTAAAACACATAAACGTATTATTTCCTTGTAGTCACTTTTTAGACGTTTCCCGGTGTGTTATTATTTAACACAGTACATGTGTGTTATTTTTCAGCATGTAGGTGCGTTATTTTTAAAATACATAAATGGGTTATTTTACAATATAAATATATATGTGAGAAGAATATTTTATTAGAACAAAACGATTAAACGATTAGAACAATAAATACAATACAAATCAGATCAACTCGGACACAAAATCGACTTCGTCACACCACTGCTCAATCACGACTCTATTTACAAATGTTACCGTCGCTTGTTCAAATATTCCAATCCTACATATATATATGTAAGGAGATTGCTTTTCTGATGGTGCCCACAACAGTCTTCTTGCTATTAACTAACATTTATTAAAAAGATACATAAAACCAACAATAACTATAACATACACTTAGAAACTAATAAAAATAAGCAGTAGGTAACTGTTATGGCGTCTTTTCGCTTTCACGTTTCGTTCTTCACTGCTGTTTTGCAACTGTTTTGTTTCTTCTGCCCTGTCTTTTGTTTCTCACGTCATCATCTCATTCTCTCTGTCATTCATTCACGTTCTCTCTCACTCATTTCATCTGCCTTCTTACATATTTGTAGTTAAATCAATTACATATTCACAGAATTGAATAAAATTATAATAAATATTATTATGATTGTTCAATATTTTAAAGGAGTGCAGGAACTCCGGTATTAATATGCAACCTACCACATTCAAGAATATTTCGATATATTATAGATGAGAATGATTGGTTAACGTGTCAAATGATGCGAACCAATAATGCAAAAATTGCAGTTATTGTTTTTCTACTCTTTTAAGTGGTAATAATAACTGATAAATATCTGGTCAGTAAATACATCAAAAACAAACGGCTAACACGTAAAAACGTATAATTCTAACGAAATGTGTAATTTTAATACACTTTTGTGCATAAAAGTGAAGTGTGTTTAAATTTAACATACCAAAAAAATGCATTATTTATTTACTCGGATAAAACGTGTAAAATAACGCATTAGATGTGTTAAAACTTCACGTTAATTTTTTCAAGTGTTTTATTTTAGTGCACATAGGTACAGTTACTCACAAAATTGAGTGTACACTTACGTTGGTAATAAAAAGTATCGAAAATTGTAATGAAAACATAGATATTTTGGTGTGATAACATAATAATATATTTTTTCATTTAGTTTATATAACAATTAATTTAAAAAACTTATAATATTAATTATTTACATATTTGTATTTAACTAAAACTACAAAATTACACCAAAATATTTATGTTTTCATTATCTTTATCACAATTTCTTATTACTAACGTAGGTGTACACTTAATTTTGTGAGTAACTGTAAATGCATTTACACGTTTAGACATGTTAATGAAGTGTGCTTACACATTTTGGTGCATTTAAATAAGCCACTTTTAACACACTTGGATTTGCAGTGTAGTATATTTAAAATTAAAATAGAAAGAACAATAAAATATAATGGAATGCAATGAAATACAGTTCAATACAATTCGGAAACTTAGGTTTTCAGTAAAAAAAGGCTGCAATGGGAACGCTACAAACGATGTCGCTCTTACGAGACCCAACCGGGGTTGTTTATATTAACCCTTTGCACTCTGAACTATTCTGGAAGTTATCTACCAGCTACTCGGCGCCACTTTTTCGCAAAAACGGGTATTTACGAGCTCAAATATTATACAGGGTGTCCCAGCCGATTTGACATCTTGATAATTTCGGTATTGTGGTATATAGCGAAAAATGTTTCATAGGAAATTTAAGGGGGGATTCCCATTTCAAGTGTTGAAAAATCGTGTTTTCTTAGGAATTTTTATTAAGGAAACCGTTAGATAAATCTTTGTCATAATTCACACGTATATTTATTATGTATTCAGTGAACTACAGTTCAATCTTTAATTGATTATCTTGAAAATTTTGGCTTTGACGTCGTTTGAGGTGGGACGCGTCCTGAAAATTCCCGGTCGCTGGCCGACACGATAATTGATCTTCAAGTTGTTTGAAACAAACAATTCAAATGGCAATTTACTTCTTATGAATGTAGTTCTGGTATGAACTACGGACAATTTTTTTTTCAAAAACTAAAGAAACTGCGACGATTGGAAAAAAAATTGTTTTTTTCGCAAAAAATTCCGTCAGACGTTTGTTTATAAAAGAAAAAGTTGTGCATGTATATGTTTTTTCGGAGTTCATGCTGAAGACAGGTGTTTTTTCGAGAATTGTGCCAAATTTGAAGGCGATTGATTGAATAGTTTCGGAGATATCATGTCGGCCGTACAGAAAAAACCTGTTTCGAGAAAAACGCGTTTGAAGTTTTACGTAGTTTTCATATGTAAAAAAAATGTACATAACTAGTACTTACAGCATATTCTTAATAATCAGCTATGTCAGGTCCATACAGTACACCTTCTTCCTCTTCAAAATATTCATTTCGTAACATTTGTTGATTTCATTTCAAAATTCGCGCCGCTTTTCGTTGCGCTATACGTGCGCGCCGAGTTCGTCATTGACTCATAACTTTGTCAATTCAACGAATTTCGGATTGAAATTTTGCACATTGTTTCTCAAGAGTATGAACTACAATAATATTAAAAACAAAAAAATTATTTTTGAAGCCGTGAAATGGGAATCCCCCCTTAAATGGTATCGAGTGGGGAATAATCTGGTGTCATTAGTTTTTCCGTAGTTGGACGCGTCAAGGACATATGAAGGTCAACTTTGTTTTTTAAATAAAATGACGTACTTTTTTATATATCAAGCAATACAGCTGTGGCATAATATTTGAAATCAATGCCCTTAGAATGACTTCTCCCCTTAAATGTGTGACCTAGAGAGAAGTGGGGGAGATCATCCTAAGAGGTTACGTCTCAGGTTACGGAAGACACAGTTGACTTTTAAGAAGGGTCCACAATAGAACATTAAACATAAGACTTTAGGAATAAGGAGTTAAACTTTAGTTCCGTCTTATGGAACGCCATGGTTCTGTTCACAATAAAGTAATAGAACATTACGATGAAACATGGAAGAAACCTTAATGTTTTATGTGACGCATTTATGTTTAGACAGTCAGATCGTTGTGTGTTGTTTGCAAAAAATGGCTGAAAGTGAAGCAATATTAGCTGCTAAGACAGGTGATGAATTGTTAATTTCTTTAGTAGAAGGTTATCCTCATTTATGGGATAAAAAGCATCGGGATTATAAAAATCATGAGATGAAGGAAACATCCTGGGTAGAAATAGCTTCTGGTACCAACAGTACAGATTAGTTTTTTTTTGCATTTGCTCGTAATGATTTTATCATTTATTTCAATACAAATAATACAAGAGCAGAAAATATTAATATTATCAATTTTGTTCACAATTAGTCTTATACGCTCTATATATCACAACACAGAAAATACGAAAAAACACCTTCATAACCTTACTGCACAAGATAGTGTTTAATGTTTAATTGTGAACGGATGCAGTGTTCTATGTTTATTTTTTAAGTTCAATTCCTAATTCTTACGTTTAATGTTTAGTGTGCTTATTATGGCTTTTCCTTTAGAGGAACAGTGAGACGTATTACTTTAGAAACCCTTAGATAAAAACATTAGATCATTAGTTATTTAGTATTTTGTTGTTTTTCTGGTATTCTCTATTTTTCCATATACTCAATATATATCCTATTTATTCATATTATATTCTTAGTGTGTTCTATATATTCATTAGTCCTGACATTTAGTTTCTTCCTTCTTTGTTCTTATTTTATCCACGCTACACCTTAGTGCTATTTCACCGAATCCTACTACACAGCTAGACATTCTTTATAAAAAAGTACTGACCTATGTGTAAAATATATAAAAATATGAAAACCCTAATGAAAAATTCGCGATAAAATCGAACGTGAAAGTGACGGTACTCGATAAACATTCTCGAGCGAAAAGTCGAGATCTCGCGGCGTTGCATCGTCGAGAAATAAATGTCGGTAAATTGCACGGCTAACAATTCCACGGAGAGCTTTTTTCCTCTCCTTTTTCGCATTCTGATTTTAATCCAGGCGGCCTGTATTACAACGGATGCAACGAGCGGTCTATTACAGACAGGCAAGTGCATTAGAGGGGACGATACCGGCGCGTGTACTGCCTTCAACTACAATTTGGAATTGTTGTGGCCATTAACTACTCGGCTGAGGCTGAAACACGGCGAACTGCAATGGCACGGTGCAAGTCGCGTTGCATCAGAATGCACAAAGGTCGGTGCACGGAGGGTACATTCATTTGAAGACAGCTTTCTCTGTTTCTCGATGAGACAACAAACACGACGACGGAAATATAATAATGTTTTACCGTTGTAGAACGGTAAATGTGGAAAGAGTAACGATCGCGAGTCGACGATACTGCGGATCGTGTTATGTTTTTGCAGTTGCTTCTCTTTTCTTGCGAGTGTCTGCTTGATGGAATTGCAAGGATTCTTCGCTGAAGTATCATATATGGAACTGATGGGAAGAATTGCTTTTAGATTTTAACTGAGATTTCATTCTTCGATTCGGATCGATTTAGGTGGTCTTTAACACTAGAACTACTGGCGTTAAATCTATTAAATTTCAATATATTAACACTAAACCTACCAAGGCGGTCAAAAGACCGATACCAAAATATTTTCTAAAACTGATCTCAATTAATAGAGTAGCCATGAAGTAAATATTCCACTTCTATCTTACAAAAGCAAAATGAGTCAATTAATTATCTTCTTTATCTCTCCACTTCTCTTTGTGTAAGGTCGTTATTGAGTATATTTAGATTTTAGTAGATATAACGTCGGTAGGTTTAGCGTTAAATAAGTACTTTGGAAACAGAGCAATCAAGAGACCGAAAAGAAAATGAATACGGTGATTTATGTTTTTCTAGATTGTCATTTTTGGCTTTAACTCTTTGCGACCCTATGTCGAGCAATACTCGACATAGATTTTCACTTCATTTTATTTTCTGACAATTTAATATCGACCTAAATATCCTACAGTTATTGTTGTAATTTTAAAAAATGAATAACCAATGATAGAGAACATTGTAAAATTAAATTTAGTTAGCTGACTACCAATATCAACTAAAAAATTCGGTCCGCAAAGGGTTAAGATCCTGCAAGAAGTGCTTGCGCTTATACGTTCCATTTTAACACTTTGAATTCAGTGAAATTTCGTATAACTTGTAAATTATAATATTTATGAATTCTCGGGCATACTAGATATTTAAATATCGACGTTAAAAAGATAAAGGTCTGCTGAATATCTAACTATGTGTACTTTTAACACTAGAACGACGGACGTTAAATTTATTACATTTAAATATATTAAATAAGAACTTTGGAAGAAAAGGAATCAAGGGGTGGAAAATATGATCGGTTTGGTAATCTATGTTTTATAAGATCAGCTTAGAATTTCTACTTTAGGACTTTTCTATAAACTTAGGGAATTTTTAGGAAAAAATATGAATAAGTCATTTTAACTTGCTTGGTCGTTCCAGTGTTAAAGTTTCTGCTTCATAAAGATGTGAATTTAATAGAAAAAGTTTCACTTCAGTAGAAATAATGAAACTAGCGAAATATCGGTGGTATTCACGGTGTTAACCCCTCGATATACAAATAAAATGGAATTTGACGCGTCCGGAAAATACTATTTAATTTGAACCAACTGAACAGCTATGTGCAAGCTTAAAAACAATATTTTATTCTGAAATTTGTATTGCTTTATACATGTAAGTAGATTGAATGGTCAATAGTTAAGTAACATTGTAAAATAATAAATTAATAGTAGGTACTGTTGACGCGCAAGTGAAAAAATTGAATAATCGAAAAATATAGGATACAGCAGTTTTTGATGTCTCGGAGGGGTTGAAGTCTATAATGGCACATGGAATGAGTGACGTCCCTCTGACGTCATTGTATGTTAACACTTTAATGGCCGCACCTCTATGCAGTTAAATGTTGCCAGGGGTCGGCAATATTTTTAAAGAATTAATTAAAAAAAACTGTAGGAATCGTTTTTCACGGCGCTTTAAGAAATCATGTACATGTGTGTTTATACTGAATGAATAAGTGTGTGAATAAGGTATCGAGATGCTGAGGGGAGAAGACGTTAAAACGCGATGGATAGAAGACGAGTTTTTAAGACGAGAGTTATAAGACGTATATTTGAGTTGCTCAGAAGCCAATGCGATTAAGTCCAGAAAACAAGAATTGAGAAAATTAATGTGTTTTGATACATTAATTTTTTAAATTCTTGGTTTATTAATTTGATCAGAAAAGTATATGAAGTTTTTTTTCTAAGTGTAAACTCTGCAAAAAAAAACAAGATATGTACTTTGATGGCCGCCGAGATCACTGGCGCAACCAGTGAGTGTCATTGGTGAACAAGTGAGTTTCCACTGACGAACCAGTGAAATTCCACTGGTTCGATCTAAGAGAGTAGCGATGAAATTCAAAGCCAATAGCAATATCCACACTTGTTTACATTCATAATTCATCACACAGAGATTGTGCTACCGCCCAATAACTCTCGATGGTAGCATCACACACATGTTGTGTGAGTGGCCACTAATGTGTTAAGGGGTTAAGATACACTTATTCGCTCCATTGACAATACACACGGCTCATTTGTAGAACTTTTGTTGGACCTCGAAAGCAACCACTTTATTTCGCACATCCTCCGCGTTTACGGCTCCGGTAACGCGCATCCTCGAGTAGGTACGAATCGTAATTCCTGGGAGGCTTCGTGAACTTTAAGCGCATCGTCGAGTATCAGCTCGAACATCAGCGGTTCCTGAGTGCAAGTACTATATTTCATACCGGTCTTCCGTATATAATTAATGGCACTTTCTTCCGCTTCCTCGGCCAATTTCGCGTCGCTCCAATACCGTCGACGTCGTCCCTTTTCCGTGGAAGCGCGCGAAGAAATATCAACGGTGGAACATACATATATTTATGCAGATTCCGGGTTTCAAAATTTATGCAGATTTTTACCTACGACAATTTATCACTATTCATACGAGTATGGTAAGAACTTTGCTAATAGGGGTAGAGATATGAAACGTGATAGTGGCTACTTTTTAAAACATTATGGTCGATGTAATTTAACACTTGTCGAGTTAGGAGTTAATGAGCTAAGTTAAAAGTGACGGTGTGTTTCGTGCAACTCATCCTTTGACTTTGTCATACTGGATTAATGAATGAAACTACCTGCTACTTTCGTTGTCACCTGCACGATTGTGGTGTAATGATTCCGCGTGTTTAATGAACATTAACTTTTTGCATAATATATTAAGGTGATAGAAAGATGCAATCAAGTATCGCGGATTAAGAATTGTATTTAAGCTAATTGAACGTGAGCATTTTCGCTTTTTAGTTACATTGTTACAGAAACTCGTTATCTTGTTGACAATGAAAGGCGTATGCAACGATGTCAGTGCTTTAAATGCGATTGTAAATAGAGGTTTTCCTTAAACAATCTTTTGTTGCTCTTTCTTTTGTCTTAATAAATAGAATTTTCTTATCAATTGAATTTTAAGTTGTGCCCTTTCGTTCTATATTGTTTCTTGGAAATGACAATGTCTTTTCCTTCCTTGTAATTACACGGATTGTATACTTCCGCAGTATTTCATTTTTCATTTTAATCACTGCCAAGCAGAAGGTAATCGTGATTGTTATACCGTAAATTAAAATTTTAAATTTTGTTTGCAGTTGCACTTTTACATTGTAATTTTTTCACCCCATCCCTATGGCACCAGTGATAATACCCTTTCTGCTAGGTTTATAAATGTTTTCTTTTATCCCTGAAATCTTTTCCGTCCTTTTTCTCCTTTCTTTGTTCATTTTCGTTTTGTATCAAGCGGTTAATTAAGGTCGTTGCTCCGAAACTCAAATACTCAAACAACTTTAATTGCATTTTCTTATCGAATTCTTTCAGTCTTCGCCAACATCATACATTTTCGTGAAATTACTGCTGCGATTCTATTATATTCAAGTTATTAGATTCTTTCGTCTTTCTCATCGAACCGTATTAAAAAACATTAAAAAGTAATGGACATCGTTGCCCTGCAAGTTAAATTTGTAAAATATGATTTAATACGAAACCTACTGACTGAAAATATCAGGGAATGAAATCAAATTGAAATTTAAGTTTTTATGAATGAAAAATGTCGAATCAAGACGTTAGAAGATAAGAAATAACGGAGACAAAAGCTTGAGTGATTTAATTGTTTAAATTTCATGACATAGACGTAGAAAATAAAAAATTACTGTTGCGATTCTATTATATTCAAGTTATTAGATTCTTTCGTCTTTCTCATCGAACCGTATTAAAAAACATTAGAAAGTAATGGACATCGTTGCCCTGCAAGTTAAATTTGTAAAATATGATTTAATACGAAACCTACTGACTGAAAATATCAGGGAATGAAATCAAATTGAAATTTAAGTTTTTATGAATGAAAAATGTCGAATCAAGACGTTAAAAGATAAGAAATAAAGGAGTCAAAAGCTTCAGTGATTTAATTGCTTAAATTTCATGACATAGACGTAGAAAATAAAAAAAATCGTTAAAAAAATCCAGGAGTAATAACAAAAAATTCAGAGCAAGTGATTTTGACCACTTTGGTAGATTTAATCTTAACTGTTCATTTTCATTTCGTTTAAAAATCTGTACCAATAACATTTATTTTTTCTTTACTTACAAATATAAATCTATTCTCCTTTATCATAACTGCACGAAAAAAGTTGCTACTCAGCGACTTAACCCTCTATGGGCCCCTGTAACTTTCAAGTAATACAAGACACATCTAAACTTCGATTCTTCAAAGTCAGACTTTGAACTTTGTCAAATATTATAATTTATCTCGTGCAAATCATGAGATTCTTTATAATTCAATGTTTAAGAACCAGGTTTAATTCATCATTTAAAATTATATTTTTACAATTTTCTAATTATGCTACTGTAAAACTGATCTTCAGATACCACAAGAAATTCGGGCTATAGAGGGTTAAATTATCAATTTTATTCAATAGTCTTACAATTAAAGGACTCAAAATGATAACAAACACATTCGTCCAATTATTTTAAATTTTTCTTTTCCTCGACAAATTTAAAACTAAAAATATTGAAAATTTCTTTTATTTATTCATTCACTACATAAAATAGTGCCGATAAGAAATTAAAAATATAACAATGTGAAACTAAATAGGTAAACGAAGAAAGAATTTTATAATTATTCAATGATAAGAAATTCATCATTGCTTTTACTTTGTTTCTCCGTGTATTTGCTAACATGAAAACGAGCCTCGACAGGGTCGATGTAATTTTACTCATTGGTCGATGCAACAAGCAACAGTAATTCTAGGGGGATAATGCATCTCGACTACGTAGGCATGGTTTTACACCGATATTCGTTGGCTCAATCCCGTTAAGTTATCGATATAACACGGATATCAGTTTCCATTAATCGGTTCTTCGGTTACGTGCCGCGAAATTCTGGTAATTGCTCGTAATTGGCACTACTATTGCTAAAAGTGACCTTCGATGCGATGAACAACGTGAAATTATCCCTCCCTTCAACGACCGCCCAAATTTAATAGTTTCTACATCGAGTTATCGTTTATCATCAAAATTTTAAAAAGGGCAAAACACAATTTGTGATCATTTTCTTTTTTATTATCCTGCGAATTTTCAAGAAGAGTAAATAATCCGTGAAAGGTAGAAAAAGAAAGGTAAAACGATCGAGTTAGAATGTTGGGTAGAAAAGTTGCCAACGAGAGAAACAATTAAGTGCATCGAATTTCTGGGATCCAATTTCGCCGAAGTCGTTGGAAATCGTCAAGGATTTGCGTGACGCAAAAACACTTGCAGAAGACTCCGGAATGATGGAAGGAGTTTTCGACTTCCAATTGGATAGTATTTTCTGTAGATTCGTTGTGAGAGGAAAATTGTATTATTCGCGAGGGAAGAATCGTAATTAAGAGAGGGGAGGAAATTTCTTTTTATTTTTACAGTCAAGTTCGTTGGAAAGTTGAAACTATAAAAAATAGAGAAACAGTAAAAGGGATTAAGAAAGTGTATGCTTAAATTGTTCGTGGAATTGTGATTTTTTTACAATATCGATGTCTGGATTTGGTTAATTATTCAGTATGCTTAACGACTAATTATGATATGTGGTATTTCGCTGAGATGTATTATCATGTTTTCAGCTCATGAGTTTTTTCGTGGGGCTTCCGAGACGGCAAAATGAGCCGCATTTTTAAACGAATGAAGATCGGTTATTTCCAATTCAAGCTCGTCAAAGTAGACACTTTAACGATTAAAACGACGTAAAGTTCATTTTTCTACGACCTCCAGGATGGAAATTACGATTTTTCAAACTTTAATTAATTCCGCTCCCCTGGCCGCGCGAACCCCCTCATCGTGGAAATTCAAAAATTTGACTTCTTCGATTTTGAAGTTAAATATCTCGGCCATTTTTCGGCCGATCGTTATGAAACATTTTTCTACGTATTCTTTGAAGTCTGAGCTTTCGATCGACGTCAATAAAATCATTTTCTAAAGATGAGTTTTTGCGTGAGGCTTCCGAGACGGAAAAATGAGCCGCATTCTTAAACGAATAAAGATTGGATTTTTTCGTTGGAAGTACGTCAAAGTTGACACTTCCACGATTAAAATAAAAAAAATTTCATCTCTCTACGACCCCAAGAAGCGAAATTATGAATTTTCAAACTTTAACTAATTCCACTTCCTTGGCTGCACAACTCCCTCATCGTGGCAACTCAAAAATTTGACTTCTTCGACTTTGACGTTAAATATCTGTAGGATCGTGAAAAAGAAAGAGCAGCGTGCGGCAACCCATCCAAGGCAACAATTCGGCCTGAGTAGCTTAACGTCCTAGATCGCCTGGGTCGGCGCGAAATCACTGGGTCCTTTTCTTCCAAAGTTCTTTTTATAAGGGATCCTCCGCCCCGATCCCACACTATCAAAAATGTCATTTCTAGATATTTTGCTTTCAAACCGGTAGACTTTTATCGATCTGAAATTGAAAATTTATTTTTACACTAGATGGCAAAAGATAATTAATACAAGGGCGACTTCATCATTGATTAAAAATAAAAACTTGTTAAAAATGTATTTGTTTGAATTTAATGTATAAAAACCATAATTCAAACCACTCATAACCATGATCATCATCATCATAACTACATTCCAAAGCACATGTGAGTAATCCTCGACTTCACCACCATCACGTTTCAACCCCCCTAACAGCATACCGATCACCTATCTAACTTTATAACATTCTGTGGCATTTAATGTGATAAAAAATAATATATTTAAAATAAAAATAGAGAGAAAAAGAACAATTCAATACAATGAGATACAATGAGGTTGCAATGAATACAATTTAACTCTGGCAGCTCCTTACTAAAAGAAGGCTGCAATCCAACTGCTTCTCGCCACGACGCGTCAGCGTCGTATAATAAAAGAATCGTAATAATAAAAGCATTACTTTTATTACTTAATTGCTCTTATTGTTAGGTTGAGAGTAAAGAGATAATCGGAAAGGTAATCCTATTCTCCGCGGTGCAGGGTTCACTTAAAAATTGAATAACTTAAAAGTATCGAAAGGTACTCGGCTAAAACTTTCCACATATATTCCTTAGACTATATAGAAGTTATTTCTACAAATATTTCGTGCGTTTACCTGCGCCCTCCATTGTTATACCTGCCGAAAGTTTACGAGACAGTCTGGCGGCAGCCCGTTGCCGAGGTGCGCGCGACTCTTTAAACAATAAAAATGCATTGAGGCCGAATCCGGCCGGATTAGATTTTTGCAGGATCGTTTAAGGGAAGGATTACAGAAAACAATTGTGGCAATTAGAGCCTGGGACTCGTTGGGACTTGGAAGATCTTGACTGCAAAAGATAAAAAACTTTGACGATTTTCTTTCATTCATTTAACATTAGTTTTTCAATAAATTACAAACAATAATTTTATATTCCGCGCGTGAATTTTTATCGTCGAAGAATGCTTTTCAAGTAGAAACAATCATTATTAAAAAAAATTGCATACTTTCGCCAGAATGTCACGAAGAAGACAACGTGTTTTTTCGATAGAAAGTAGTCTGCAGAAAAAGTATCAACTTTAAGCGTTTGTTGTAACTATAATTTTTGTCCAATTTCATTAATTTTTCATATCTGAGGTCGATGGACATTTAAGAATCGATATCACAAGAAAAAAAATCGTAATTCCAAAATTGACTTTTTGCATTTTGCGCGGCTAATCGCACATTTTGGACCACCGTGCGACGTCGTTCTTACAATTAACCGTTTGAGTGCCATGGGGGTCACCGGTGTCCGGCGCTATTGAATTCAATGAAATTTTATGTCACTTTAAAGTTGCAATATTTATGAATTTTCAAACATACTGTATATTTAAATATCGGCGTTTAAAAAATAAAGGTCTGCCGAATACCTATCTATCTGTATCGTTAAAGTTTCTGTTTTATAAAGATGTGAATCTAATAGAAAAAATTTCGCCTCAATAGAAACAGTGAAACTAGCGAAATACAGTTGGCGTTCAACGTGTTAACCGTTTGAGAGCCAGAGCTCTTTGCAAAAATCCAGTCGAAAAGTGCCAAGCAGCGAAATCGCGCTTCTTTCGTTTTCTATCGAGGAATGCAACAAAGTAAAATTTCAATGTTTTTCTGCTAACAAATGGTAAATATTCTTGTTCTATTTGTTAGTTAAAAATATTGTCTATGTTGTAGCTGTACTGTCCTAATCAGTATAGAGGAGAAGGTACGAATATGAGATAGGGTAGAAATATGAGACACCATGGTTTTTACCTATGCACATTAATTAGAGGTTTTAAAATCGTTGCATTATTATGTATTATGGCGCCTAAAACGATTTCTATAGCAACGGATGTTGATAGGCGCCGTTGTTTTGTTTAACCCTTTGCGGACTAGCGACGCATATATGCGGTCTGAGAAAAAATGTAGTTATAGTCTATCGCCGCATGTATACACGATTCAAATTGAAAAATTGAAATAAAACCGGTCAGATATGATTAAAAGTGGAGTAATTTATAATTCATATACACTAACAGCCCAAATTTCTGATAAAAAGGTGGTTTTGGAACGCCGAATAAATGATTATCTGTCAATATTCAAAAATGTCCCCGTCCGCAAAGGGTTAATGGAGGTTATACGCTTCGGCCGTACGGAAAGGTTCTTGCGCGTGCTTCTTAAAATAAACGTACATCAATTAAAATTTAGTTTTTTTTTAAAGAATCGCAAGGTAAGTTATATTATATTAAGTGCAGTTTTAGTATATTAATTGATTTTTAAAGGATTTCTTTCTTTTGCGTATAATATAATAAGAAAAAGTGAAACAGTAAAATGGTAGTAATATGAGACGATCAATTGGTAGTAATATGAGACTGTCTCATATTAGTATTCTTCGACCAGCTGAACAAGTCTCCTAGGAGGTAACCTTGTTTCGGTAGGATCTGATTGTGATGGAAAATTTGCCGAAGATCACAAAGGAGAATTATGGCTTCAATGCTTGTCCTGCAATTTGTGGACCCATTCCGAATGTGCCGGTCAAGAAGGACTAAACTACATATGCGATTATTGTAAAGCCAATTAATTATAATTATTCTATTTGTGTTTATGTTTTTTTCAATAATAAAAGTGTCTATTACCGTTCTAATACAGTTTTATAATATATATTCGCGCAGGAGTAAGAGTGTCTCATATTACTACCCGAATTTTTGACGATCCAAATTCGCCCGTATTTAGAAAAAGTAAAAAAGTCATAGGTTCCAGGAGGACCACAAGATTTATCTTTACGTAGCACGTTCCATATAAAATTGCCTACATTTTGACGTTTGATTTTTTCATTTCTGACTATTCTAAGATTTTCCACATCAATAAATAAAAAGGTATCTCATATTCGTACCTTCTCCTCTATACTACTGAACTATATTTATTATTTATGCTAAAAGTGTCATTCATTCTATCGGTCGGTAACCTTGGTACTTTTCAGTACTGAACGGAAGAAGCGCAAAATCGCTCCTTGGCACTCAAACGGTTAAGAGGCCCACCCTGCGTTATTTACGTTGAAACGACGCAAGGGCCCCTGATGACAGAGAAAGAACAGATGTCGCATCGCTATTCTACCTACAATTCGAAAACACAAGATCTATGAAATATCATAAAAATAGAAGAGAAACCTTTCGAATGTACCATTCGAATTACCGATTCGGAGTTACTCCATCGGATGTCGATTCTCGTCGAACGTACTCGATCGCATCCCTGCTTCCGGTCGGCGGTATCTGCATAAACACGATGTCGTCGCCGTTTCCATGGTTCGGCCAGAAATTCCAACTCGGTTATTTTGCCAGGGAGTGGCATGAACGTATCGATTTTCCGTGCACACCTCGCGAAGAGCCGAGCCGCCGTAAACGGAAAATACTGCCGGCTTCGTCGAGAAATTAAAGCTCTCTGTTCGATGTTCTATAAGCACCACTGCCTTTTCCCTCGACGATAGTTATTCTCCGGTTGACTTATGTTTAACGAGACGTGCGTATTGAACTTTTAACACGAGAATCTCAGATATATGGTTGTTTATAGAGTTCTCAGCCGAGAAATCGTTGCTGTGCATTTACGTTGAATTATAATTTCCTTGTGGACTAGTGCTCATTGTTTTTCATTTTGGATATGATACCGAAATAAATTCAACAGTGCTCTGGGAAGATTAACCCTTTTAATGCCGATCGAAAAAATTGATTGAATTAATGACAAATGTAGTTGGGAATAAAAAGAATTATCAGTTGGCAATAGTATCGTATAGAACTCGTAATGTGGAGCATAAACGGTGTATTTAAAATTATCTGTCATAAAATTACTGATATCGTATTAACCCTTTTAGTGACGAACAATGATGTATCGTCCTTAGCAATAGTCCTGTCATCGGGCATCATGGTATTGTTATTTATTTTTCTGCCATAATATTAGTAATTTTATAACAGATAATTGAAAATACATAATTAATGCTTTATATTATGTTTTTTTTTTTCTAATTGATTCTCATTTTTCTGAGCGGCACTAGAAGGGTTAAAAACTGAATATTAACCCTGCGATGCCTAGTGTTAGCTCAATTGTTAATAAAGATATATCGTCGTCCGTCACTGAAATGGTTAAACAAGCGATTTGATTTGTCGGAGTACTTTTTTCAGTGCGTTTGTTATTTCGGTATCTTGATCATCCTGGAATACTCGTACTATTGGAATTTTAATGGGGGTTACCAATGAGTGACGTAGAAAACGATGGTTATATATTTCCTTATCGATTTTTCATTGCTAGGCAAAATGGTAACACGATGAATCGTATTTTCAAAATTGCGAGATTGAAGGCGGAATTAGATATTCGTAAAGGTGAAAATCACGAATGTATTTGGTTGTTCGGAAGGTAATTTTATTTTTTTCGGTGAAAATGAAAGACGATTTTTTTGCTACACGTAAATATTTTATTGAATTATATATTCTCCATTTTGAGTCAATACCTTTTGACATATTTCTGGTAGCAGTATAATTCCACGCTCATAAAAGTTTTGATCTTTCCTGGCAAGAAACTGATCCAAGCCATTTTTGACGTTCTCATTCGAAGTAAAGGTTTTGCTGTTTTAAAAATTTTGCAAACCAGTTTTGTCACTGGCGTTCTGTCAATGCGTCTTCTCCATACACATCGAATAATTCGTTTCTTGCTTGAACACCATTTTTACCTTTTCGATAGTGAAAAAGTACAATATGCTGAAAATTCGAATTAAGTGTGAAATTGGCTGTGAAAAAATATAGTTACGTCCTCCGCTGGGAAAAAACGAAATTACTTTCCGAACAACTTAATAAATTGGTTTTTGTAGATACATAAAGATTACGTCATCAATCTTCAATATCAGTTTACGTTTACGTTATTTTCCATATCAGTGCTACCACGGAAAAAATGTTTTGCCAAAAAGAATTTTAATAAAGAGTATAACGTATGAAATATAGCATAGATATAATGTCATAATACATTTACATCATGGGTGAAATTGCGTTAAATATCTATATATATATATCTATTATATAAAGCTCAAATACCACTAACTGACTGACTCACTCACTCATCACGAAATCTCAAAAATCACAGAACAGATTGCAATGAAATTTGGAACATACCTTCCCCTTGGGTCTTAGGTGCTCACTAAGAAAGGGTTTTAAAAAATTCGAAATTTTAGGGGGGGTTTTGGGCGGTTAAAGTATGGACCAAACTCATCAACGCAGAGCCGAAACTACTGACCTAGAAACTTGAAATTTTGCATGAGCGTTCCTTCTAGGGTATAAGCACCTACTAAGAAAGGATTTTTCAAAATTCGAAATTTTAAGGTTTTTTTTAGTTTCGATTAAACCGTAGCGAAGCACGGTAACTTTCAGCTAGTTTTCTTATAACTGCATATCAGTAGTTATAGCATTAATACTAACTGCTTATGGTAACAAACAAAGATGTAAGATACATTAATAAATATGGAATTTTTAAGGAAACAATTTTATTTCACTCCGATTACTCTGCGTTTGATGATACGGTCATTTTTCGCAATACATTCGGCTGCGTGATGCAAATAAATTAAAACGTGCACGTAGTGGGATAAATAATATTGCAGATTAAAAGCCGATGTGTTAATAGCAATTTGAAAGTGTAAAAAAACTGATAGAATTCATGAGATAGAATACAAAGTTAATCACTTTCAAGTACTCCTCTCGAGACGATATTTCCTATCGATGTAATTCATATTTCGTAATAATACCAAAGATCGTTATTGATGAATTATAATTATAACAAGACGTTAAAGAAACATGGTAGGTAATATTTAATTGTTATTTACTTAACACAGTAAATATTAATAACATTTTTCTTATTCATTTTTCGATTAAAACGACTGATCGGCATAGCTCGAGTATCGATAGGTACTGATTCCAGAGATTTCGAAACTATCTCCGATGTTTCTCTTAATTTGAAATGGATTTCAGGCCATCCGATTGGATTGTGAATGTGTCGGTAAATCTAGATTTGCCTGGTTCAAACGCATTTAAACCGGTCAAACGTAACAGAACAGATTCCCCCGATCCAAAACTAAACGCGTATGTATGGTTTTAAGGGAATTACATTTTCAGAAAGTGATGTAACAAATTGAAATTCCGAATTAACAGATAGGAAAGAGAAATAATTTCCCCGTTACATTTCGATTGCGTTTAAATGGCTTAAGTATTCGAAATACTACATTTGCGTAAAAGTAAATTTGCATAACGGTTAATCGAGAGAAGCAACCGATTTAAACGAGATAATCGACAGGCAATAGTTGTTAATTGATTGGATGTGTCATATGTTCGTTAATTTGATAGATGTCTGTTATCCTTAGTAAAATAAGAATTAGATTAAAGTGAACAGAGTTCATCAATATAATTCAATTCTATTCATAAATCAATTTATCAATTTAATACATCGATCTATTCTCTATTCATAAATAATCTATTCAAATCGTAGTTGTTTAAGACTCCATTTGAAACTGCAGGTAGCAAGACTTACTACAGCAGTTTAAACTGAAATACGGAACGACTATACTTTCCGTAGGTTTCATCAGTGGCATGTCTGACTATTGTCGAACTATGCTACTTAACTCTAGTTTCATGTTTTCACCGCAGCACCCAAAACTTAACCGCCGTTTTTGTTTATTGTTTTACATTTTTTTCGTCTTCAACTGTTAACGTCATTTCACTTAACACTTTATTGACATTTATTAACACTTTGCCGTCCGGCGACACCACATTGGAAAGACTAATTCTACGAGCAACGAGAGTAATTATTTCCACTTCACTGGCCACGAAGTACGTTGACCGCTGCGTTTCGTCAAAACATACTCGACGAAACTCGACGATTGTAACCTTCAGGTATGATTTCCGCGAATCTTAACAATGAGGCATTTCGATGCTCACCTTGCCTCACCGTCAGTTCCCCCGCGATCGTCGATGAGTAAGCAGTGCTTCGCGATCGGGTTTAACTATTTTCACCTATTAATGCGTGTATAATACTTTCGAAGATGAGATCCTGGGTCACCAAATACCTCTCTTTTTACGGCTACATTGTAATTCATCCTCGTAGTGGTATCAACCCTTAGTTGGCGGCCATACGTCTGCTCTCAGCTACCAAAGCAGAGAATCAACACGTTTTGGAGGTATTCATAATTTTTAATAAGATTTTAGTTGGTTTGTTGCAAGTGCGATGTACACATGTTGTCTTTAATGAAATACAAATGGAAAGATGTAATTCTCTATGGGCCCCTGTAACTTTGAAGTAACAAAACAAATCTAAGCTCTTATTTTTCAAAAATTGGTTTTTAACTTTCTCAAATATTAATAAGCTAGCTGTCAAAACCAAGGAATTCTTTACAATCCAACATTTCAAAATCAAGTGAAATTTATTGTTTATAATAGTACTTTTAGTATTTTCTAATGTGGTATGGTGCATCTAATCTTCAGATATCACAGAAAATTCGGCCTATAGAGGATTAAGTATGCTAATGCATTAGTAAGAAAGACTCCTAGTAAGAAGGGTAAAGCGAGGCGCCTAATTCTTCGGTACCCGCGCGCATATGGCTGCCAAACGTTGGTTTAACAGTTTTAAAAAGTGTAATACCTATGGCGTTTTTTCCCCAAATGTCCATCCATCCAAGGATATAGAAGAACTCCTCAAAGTCGTGACAACTACTTTTGTAACATCCTGTACGTTACATAGTTTCGAATAAAATCCTTGGCACAACTAAGTTTTAACGACATTCTATCATGAACAATTTGTTAGCTTGGCAGATTTTCAAATTCCAAGTACTTTTGTTTCGTTTCTTATACAGTACCCCG
The DNA here is from genome assembly GCA_910591515.1 of Cerceris rybyensis. Classification (NCBI taxonomy): domain Eukaryota; kingdom Metazoa; phylum Arthropoda; class Insecta; order Hymenoptera; family Crabronidae; genus Cerceris; species Cerceris rybyensis. The sequence goes on along the minus strand of OU342802.1, from coordinate 8,731,283 downwards.
TTAAAAAAATATATTGGAGAGATAACGTAGTTACGAGACTGGAGAGACTTGTTTTTTGCGAGGCGACGAACCAAAATTCGTAGTGTTTTTACATTCTGCAATTTTGACCGTCTTAATGACATTGATTTTCTCTCGATCATTATCATTCTCATGATTACATTTATCGTTATTATTATCATTGTTGCTGCCACCAAATATATTCCTTGTGTTACTTGTGCGCTTCATTTATTAACACGTTGACTGCCATGGGGGTCTCCGATGACCGGCGCTGTTGAATTCAATGAAATTTCAAGTCACGTTTAAATTGCAATATTTATTAATTATCTAATATATTGAGTATTTTAATATTGGCGTTAAGAAGATAAAGATGTGCTGAATATCGATCTATCAGTGTGTTTAAACTTTCTACTTTATAAATATGTGATTTTAATAGAAAAATGTTTACTTTAACACCTTGCCGTACTATAACGAGTGATACTCGTGATACTGTAATTTGGAAGGGAAGTTTTCAAGTTTTACAAAACCTATTAAATTGAAAATATCAGTGAGATGCGACATGATAAATTATTTCTATAATATTAATATTACGTTAAATTATACTAAGGCGACACGTTAAAATTATTCGTATAATATTAATATTACGTTAAATTATACTAAGGTAAAGGTACCAGTAGTTGACCAGTTAAGAGAAATTTTCGATAGAAACAGTGGTAACTGTTTACTCCGTCAATAACTGGCGAGAGTCGATGCCTGGAGACTTCATTAAACATTCTGGATTATGTACCAAGACCAATTTTTAAAAAAACATAAGTTATAAAAATTTGAGAAATATATTTAAAAATTCGGCAAATGCTTTAGTAGTTGACCACTTTTGAGATCGATAAAACTAGTAATTGACTACCTTTTTTCGTTAGTATTTGACCGCTTATACTCGAAGCAGGGTTACAGCATTAATGCTGAAAATCACTTTATTATCGTTCAATTTTAACAATTACCAGTACAAATTATCATTAATAATTAAATAATAAAAGAAGAAGAAGAACAGAGTAGACATTGAACACTGATCAATAAATGACCGCGAATGCAGTTAATAGTTGACTGTTTCATCGACTAAAACTCAGTATACTACAATATATCGATTCACATTTTGTATTTCTAATAAAGTGAGATGTAAAACGGATACATTATAAATCGTAAACAAATTTAAATGAGTAATGTCGGTAATTAACCATGCCTGTCAACTTCTGAAAATTGTAGAGCACCAATATCCAGAAGTTGACCATTAAAAAATTATTGCTTTTGAGATTAAAATAATAAAAACGATGTATATATTACTTATAACACGTTGTGAGGTCTTAAACAGTAAATAATTAAGTAATTTGCGAAATCTTCACACTCCATGAATTTTTTACCTGAACCGTACAGCCATTCTTAACAAAAATGTTAAGGAAATAGAGATATAACTGCATATTAATTACCTTATTGAATTCAGACGTTCGCTGTTAATAGGCATACTTCACTTCACATGTAATTGTTTCAAAGTATAATCGGCAGATGCTGTGGCATCTGAAATTCGCTTTCATCGAAAGTACACAACTTATGCAAAACTTATTTTTCCATATTTTCTAAAAAATGGTCAACTACTGGTACTTTTACGTTATATGTCAATAATCACCGATCAATGTTTACTTTACTAATTTCATTCTGAATTATTGTGGAGGCAGAGACAAAGTAAATGGCACAGCAAAGGGTTAATAGAAATGGCGAAACAAAGGAAATATCGGTGGCGTCCAACGTGTTAATTACCTTGCATTGTGATCTGAGCCTCAATATTACAAGGCAAACGATTAAACCGCAAAATGTTCACTATTTTTCCCTACCTGCAAAATAGAATGTTTCTCCTATGATAAAACCAATCGTATCATACAAATACAATTCTCAGGTTGTTAGAGCTCTTAATAATCTACATTAATAAAGTATGATCCGTTTGTAATCAAACGATCTCAACACTCGTCGAATAATTACCTAATTGATCGGATAACGTGCATTCTCTCCACGAATTCCTCCGGCTGTAAACATCCCAAACAGCTCGTAATACTAAAACGAATCAGAGTTGGAAATCTCTCCTTCGCTCCTCCTTTAATTCGCTCTCTACCTCCAACATCGTTTGTTCTTCCACGGTGATCCGCAATGTCGGAATCGACTTTCGTGCGAAAACATTTGCCAATCGCGTCTGTCCGACTTGTCTGGAAACGAGCTCGAAACTTACGCTCAGAGAAATTCGAGTTTCACGTTGAAAATGTAACTTTCGTATCTTGAAGCGTACGACGAACGTAACGAGAAACGTGCTTGCGTGTGTACAAGACCGTAACAAGCGGTCTTAAGCTGCTGTAAGTCGATGCACCCGGTTAGCAGAATCTCTGAGGAAATTCAAGGCTTTAATTGCTACGAAAAATCTGTCTATTCAACGACGAAAGCTCGGCAAAGACGAACGAGACATTTCGTTCACGAAAATGTCTCTTTCTTCGTAATCGTTACCTCGGTATCAATTAAGGCCATCCGAATGCAAATAAATTTTGCGACACTGGCTAAAGTTTAGGGCAGCAAGAAGAAATTGGTCCGAAAAAGCTTGCTTAATGTACGCCAAAGTTTTTGCATACATTTAGCAAACCGCGCTAGTTTCTTTTACAAGAAATGAGACTCGCCAGCGTAACGAGCATCCTTCAAGTTTTACCCGATTTTTGGTCAATTATTCACGCGGGAAAACTAGTTTTGCGATATTATAGGTTGCATGTGAGTACGGCTCTCCTTGTCTGGCTCATTAATTCCTCGGGTCTCGTTAAGTTCTCCTTCATTAGCCGAGGAACGTTAATTCTTACTCGCCGAGAATCGATCGGTCTTTAGAATTCACTCACTCGGAGGTAACGATAGACGACCTGTTCCAATCTCTTGTTGCTTTGTTAAAAGATTTGCGAATAATTAATTGTTAAGTAAGAAGGTAAATAACACAACGATAGTGAAGAATGATAGCGATTTTGGCATTTTGATATTTTCAAATAAAGAGTTCAAGTCGGTGATTTTTTAGACAAAACTTTTGATTTCGAGATGACTTCTTGTATCGTTTATCGCCAATGTTTATCACGATAAAAATTAACCCTTTGTATTTCGAGTTACAATAGTAAAAGTATTAGATAATATATTTGGCCTAATGGACTAACAAACCAAAAAGCAATATTTACCACCTAGAAGTAGAAAATCATCGAAATCACCGTTTTTTTCATCAAAGCGATGCGAAAGAAGCGCGTTTGCGCTGCTGGATACTTTTTATTTGAGCGAGGTTTCCAATTAGCCGAATTCAACCTTTGACTTCTTTTTAGATTACTTCAGATTTGAAGTAAAATTTCGTTTATCCTTAACAAATCTCAACAAGATTAATTTACAATCTGTGAAATGGTCCGTAAAAATTTTACGAAAGAAACTTCTGCGCTCTTCATCTTAACACAAGTAAGTACTAGGCATTCAAGAGTAGCAACATTTTTCAACCTGATTTTTGTAATGAAAATTTATTTAGCTGATAGATTTAAAATTATACCTTACTTTGCACTTATCAGTTCAATGTTTTAATATGAAAGTTCAATTATTCCGTAAAACCATCTGTATAATTGCATAAAAGCTAGCAGTTAATCGTCTGAAAGTTCATGATATCCTCTATCCAATCATGACTTCTATACAAAGTTTGTGGATTAATTTAGGCGCTCATTGTCAATTCATGCACGGGCATTTCAATTTTGCGAACAAAAAAGTTTGGAACAAAAAACACCCTACCATTTTTAGATAAACGTAGAAAGCAGACGCGTACGTCTGTTTTTAACCTTTTGACTGCTGAAGGCGTATATATACGCTTTCACAAGTCTATCAATATACACGAAAGGCGTAAATTTACACTTGGATTTTTTTTACTACATTACCGTTTACTGTTTCACCAATTACATGGAATTTATTACTCTAAAATAGTGATCAAGTTCTATAAAATAGTAATCAAGTATCGGCAATTGTTTCATTTAAAGTTATTTGCAATTATTATTTTTTTTAAAACCGAAGAATTAATAACAATGCGCCGTCCGTATTGATGGATTCCTCCGAGTGCGTGCCGCAGTCAAAGGGTTAACTACCCTTCGTGCACGGTGTATTGTTCGCTCGAATTCGTCCGTATTTATTTAACTAATGCGACGAATATATCATACTTATAGTGCAAAGTATCTATTGGGTTGGCAAGAAAGTAATTTCGGTTTTGTAGTGTGAAATGGAACTTAATTTTTTTTAACAAAGAATTTTTTCGATGACCTTTTGCCATCGTTTTGACAAATTCGTGATTCCGTTGTTATAGAATACTGGCCCATATCAACAAAAAACTGAATCCAATGCAATTTTAGGCTATCATCGCCATTAAAAATTTTAGCATTCAAAAAGTTTTGCAAGCTGAAAAGTAAATGGTAATCTAATGGTGTCAGATCAGGGCTACATGGATGCTGCGACATCACTTCCCAAACAAGCTTGGATTTTGCAAAAAATAAAAAAGGAAAACATATCAGAAATGTTCGTTTTTCACTCTATGTTAAAATTCTCCTAAACAAACAATTACAAACAAAATAAAGCGCAATTTGTTTCTAAGTCAAGTCAAAAGTTTCACAACTTTCGATTGCTAGAAGAAAAAAATCATAACATTGTCAGAAATCATTGAGAACAAACGTAACGCTGGCTCTCATCAAAAACCGAAATTACTTTCTTGCTGATCCAATAACACAAAATGTTTGCGATAACGCTACTATCTTACGGATATTGAGAGAAAAAAAACGACAGATGGAGAAAACAAGAGGAAAAGTCGATGATGAGGATCTGAAAGACGAAATAAGAGAGAAAGGTGGAAAGAAAGAGTGATAGGGGAAGGGAGAAGAGATAATATGATGCACATAGGGTGAGAAAGAGCGACAAGAAGCAAAGAAAATGAAATAAAAAGGAACGAGAGAGGGCAAAAAAAGATTTAAAGACAGAACAGCGCAGAACTAAGGGAAAAACTGGGAGCCTACAAAGAGAGAAAAGGAGAACATGAGTGAAGTTAGAAAAAGAGAGAGATCGAGAAAGGGAGTATCTCGCGGAATTAAATTTCAGTGAAAAGTTGCTCCCGCGTGAATCTTCCTCTCTGTGCTGACCTCGGGCTACGTGGACACGCAAGCAGCTGCAAGTGGCATTAAAGTCATTGAAGTACAGACTATATCGTATATCCCTACCTCACTATCCTTTCATGTAACTCCTGTAACTCCAAAAAGATTGTTTTCACAAGTGATAGCGATGCTTTATATAACGTAAATTTATTAAGGTCGTATATGTGGAATATTTATTACAAATACACATTCATGAAATAAATACAAATGGAAACACTAAATGAAGGTAAAATGCAAGGAGACGTATACCGTGCGGCTCCACGGCCGTGTCACCTAGGAGGTAAGCCTGTTTTGGCAGAGCCTGATTCGCCAGGCATCAAGCGTCATGCCTCTTGTCACACGTACGCGAAGGCACTTGACGTTCTACCTCGCGATTCGTTAAAAGAGCTACACATACAAATCGAACTGAAAGACAAAGAGAGAGAACGCTGCAGATCGGAGCAAGGGAGATAACGCGATTTGGGTAGCGACAGTGAGGACATCGGCGTAGCCACCAGATTTCTAACATCTCTATAGTGAAAACAGAATAAACTCCGGCAGAATTACCCCCACCACATGGGGAGATTCGCCTTGATGAAACGAAGCGCGCGACGAGACAACAATGTAATACAATGTCTCGCTCCTCCAGACAAACTAATAAGAATATTTGAATGCTACGACTTTGTCGGGTGCTTCCTTTAAGAGGCTGAGCGAGTGGACTCCAAGAAACAAAATGGTACGAATAGGCGGTTGAAAACGAGAAGCTCCGCCGCCCAGGTGACACGGCCGTGGAGCCGCACGGTACTTACGTATACGTTCCAATAAGTTCCAGCGCTAAACGAAACAGCGTTGAACAAAGTCATCTTAACACGTAAATAATAGGGATAAGTGAAATAGAACAAAGAATAAGAAAATTTATCAATTCTTCTTTTGTTTTGTTTCGTAACATTTTAACGATTACTTATTAGTCATGTTTAATTGTCCGTTCGACTACTCGTCTATTTTTCTAGTCATCTGTATGTACATCTATTCGCCTGTTTTTCATGTCTATACATTTATTCGACTATTTGTCTATTCTTTTCCACGTCTGTCTATTCGTCTACTTATTAGTTTCGTCTAATTGTCCGTTCGTCTACTCGCCTATTCGTCTAGTTATCTATACATCTATTCGACTATTCGTCTATTCGTCTAATAATCTAAACGTATATACATCTATGCGTTTATTGATCTAGTCATTTATCCGTCTATTCTTCTATACGTCTATTCGTCTACTTATTAGTCTCGTCTAATTGTCCGTTCGTCTATTCGCCTATTCTTCTAGTTGTCTATACATCTATTCTGTGGCTTCTCCTTTTTCGAAAATACCCACCGATTCAAAGGTCTAGAGTAACGGCTGGTAATTCGTGACAAACCATATTGAAACAAACTATACTTAAATTAATTCATGCTATTGCAGACATGTAATTACACGAGAAATAATGGTTCTTAGATTAGGAGATACCGATAATTTTCTTGTTTGTCTTTTTTCGGCTGCAACTGGCTTGGTCGTTTCGCCTAGGACCAACTTTTATAGGTAGCTTCTAAATCAGCGGAAATAATTCGTTAAGAATATTTATACTATGTAATTGTGTCTTTGCTTAAAATTGATAAAACGGATTATTTAAATTAAAATTCGAGATCCCACATGTACAAAGTATTTATAACAAATGACATAATTACTAAATTCACTACCAGTATGCAACTCTGTTCAAATTAGGGCATGTAAAGTTGTTTCATCAGACTAACAATATATTCATTGTTAATGCAATAAATTGTACGAGTTAACTTAATTACACAATAATGACTCTTGAGTGTATCTTCTTTCAAAGCACATATTTACTACCTCCTTTGCTTACCTTATCCTCCGGTGTAGACATGCAAAGTTTGGTTGAATTTTAGCAAAGTCTAATTGAAAAGATGCAATCATTGCACAAAGATCAAAGTGTAATTTCCTCCTTGCTAGAAGGATATTTGAGAAAATGAATTTCTTAACGAAGGTATTAAAGCCGAGAGATTCCTTATTCATCGCTAGTTCTACCTTTTCAAGGCGTGAACTGTACTCCTATCCTAGAACTCCTACACTTGCATCGAGATTGTGTCGGATAATGAAAATATTATGTGACTGTAACTGTACGGTTAATTGCGATATTACAAATTTACATTTTAATCCATGGTAACGTAATATTGCGAGAACACGAGTCAACCGATGCGAGACGGAATGAATATTAACACTGCAACTCCGTCGAGTATAGCAAAATTAACTGTCTTCGTTTCCCCACTGTAAAACGAAATCCCTTGAAAGATCTCAACATGGTTTGATCAATTATTTTTTAGTTTAATCCTTTTGATACTGCACATTGTTATGGTGTATTTACACTGTGCGATATTTTGGAACGAAAAGCATGTTTAGAGTGGTTTTCATTGAGTGATCAGTTAAACGGCAACGGCTTTTCTTTGTACCTTTGATCGAGATTCATTGGGTATTTCGATGTTAACACATTGCACGCCGGTCCCGCGATAATGCGGGATTTCAAATTTATGATTTTAGATTTTACCGATAAATATCAGTCATATTATTTTATCTTGAGTAAAACGGTAAAGTGGACGAAGACGGCAATATTATTTCCTTTAAATTGTGCATTACTTAATACATTCGCGACCGCTGACGTGAATTCACGTCATGTTAAATCCTATACTTGGTTGCCGCTGACGTGAATCCACGTCCTGCAATTTTTGTTTCTGAATTGGGCAACATTACGCGTTTGGATAACCGCTAACTCAATGATCATTGACTCACCTTGATCGTCCTTACAGACTTTCAGGTGACATGACAACACAACAGTTGGAAAGAATCGCACAATCGGGGAAATTAACACTAAACCTACCGACGTTATATCTACTAAAATCTAAATACACTCAATAACGACCTTACACAAAGGGAAGTGGCGAGATAAAGAAGATAATTAATTAACTCATTTTGCTTTTGTAAGATAGAAGTGGAATATTTACTTCACGGCTACTCTATGAATTTAGATAATTTTTAGCAAATATTTTGGAATCGGTCTTTTGACCGCCTTGGTAGGTTTAGTGTTAAAATATCCACAAAAACGTTGCAGAGTTTGAAAAACTCACGAAAAACGTCGTGACACTTCTTATACATGCAAATTATGTAGAGTTTCTTTATGCAAACGTTTCTTTACTCTGCTTTTCCAAAATGCATGTATTGTAATACAATGCTAAATAAACCAAGCATAGTAATAAAAAATGCTCTATTATCTACCTATAAAGTCACTGTACAAATTATCAAATCTTTTTATTTTAAAGAACACATAATTACAACATTGATATTTCAAAACAAATATTATAATTTTTATCTTTGTTTTAATGATACAAGTTTGCGGCAACCAGTTTTACAATTTCATTATTTTCGCCGGTACTCAGCATTAGAAACGGAAAAAAATTGCCGGTCGCAAATGTGTTAATGTATTTAAATTTGATATTTATTTAAGTAGCAACATTATCAAATATAATAAATTTAGTAGCCGATATTTAGCCGGCGTACAATGTGTTTACAAGTAGTTGTTACTTTTTTTGATATAATATTTCATCTTATCAGAAAATACAGACACACTTATAATAGATTATATTGTGTGAGAAGTTGTAAATGTTGATACTTGGTTAATTGGTGCCGTCAATAAAATAGTACGACTCAAGTCGTGAAGAGTCAAGAAGATGCATACAACATCGCGCGATTAGTCTGTCTTGTAAGGTCGAAGAATAGCACCGTTGTCAAATTACTCCCTAGCTACTACTTAAGTTTCCATGCGCCATTTTCTCAGCTCCCTACAGTACTATTCAGATCCGTGTAGAAGGTACATGGTACGTTGGACGATTAATCTAGTTCATTAAGTTAGAAAATATTAAAAAGTGTTATCTTCAGTTGTCGTTTAATCCTTTGGGTCTTAAACTATTTTTTACGTTTTTCGGTAATTGGATGAAATTTATTTCTGTGAAGTACTTATAATGTCAAGATGCTCATCATTTTAGAAACGACAAGGTATATTTGTATATTATTTGTATTGTAAAACATAATTTTAATATGTATATGCTTCTTTTTTAATGGTAAAGCAAGATTTTCAATTTTCCATGGATGTGCATTTGCAGCGTGTAAATAGTATTGATGTAATTGGTAGCTCATAGTAAAAATTATTCGAAGTGCAAAGGATTAAATATATTAGATTAATCGCCGGTAAATTAACCTGTTAACCGGGGAATTAATTTTTGTTCAACTTGTTTCAAATTGGAATATTTTTTTTACAGTGAGAAGTAATATCATTACATCTAAAGTACTACGTCAGGATTAAACGGATACGAACGACATAAAATGTAATGCGTTCAACATATTATGTTTAAAAATTTTAAGGAAGAAAAAATCGACAAGCTTACTGGAGTTTTCTTTCAGATATGACGGAATTATACGTCACGCCAGGTCAACAGGTTAAGTGTTAAATGTGAAGATTTTCTTAAGTAAATTGTGACACATTTTTAAGGAAAAAAGTCAATTAACCCCTTGCCGTGCCATTTCTTTTATGATTAAATGTTTAATAATTTTGAATTAATTACTAAAATAACAATCTAGCCTCCAATTTCGGATATAGTATATGAATTAATGTAATATTGAATAGCATAGAATTAATTTTATTTTGCCAGAACTCACTGATATTATTAATTTCATAATTTTAGGAATACTTCAAAATTGACTATTCCATTTATCGGGTCACAAGTAGCACACGTTATTGTACAGCAAGGGGTTAAGATTTCTACTCTGCAGACAGAAGAGGGGCCATTACTGCCTTGTAATATGATATTAGGGGGACCGGAAAGTAATGTCGTTTTTCTACATTAAATTCAAACAAATAAACTTGTAAGAAGTTTTTATTTTCAATGAATGAAGTAACAATCCTTGTTATCAATAATCCTTTTCCATTTAGTGTGCTATTTTCAGTGCCGGATCGATAAAATTCTATTCATTTTGAGCAAAATATCTGGAGAAATGACGTTCCTTTCCGGTCCTTTTAATATATTAGTACAACTTTGCTCATAGTGCAGCCAGGGCGAAAGATCTTACAACGTCGAACGGTACAATTTCAAGTTTAATAACTTTTTTTCTGGTGAAAAAATCAAAATTCTGATTTATCCGTATTTTTGTCAAGGACATATAGTTTCTATAAACAAAAACTCAAGAAAATTCATTGGCATTAAAGGGAAAATACTAACAAAAAAATTCGAATTTTTCATATATTGTTTAAACAAATTGAGATTTTGCAATATAATTTTTACCATTGTATTGATTTGTCAATAGACGCAAATTTCGTCAATTTAGGCAAATGCTCTATCTCTCATAGTTTCCGAGATAATCGACGAAATATACTTTAGGGTCCTAACTTTGGGGGTGGTTTTCACCCCTTAAACGGCGACGATTGCCGATAAAAAAAATACGTGTCAAATATTTTAACGAGGACTACATCATACTCAATTTTCATCAAAATCGGTGATTAACAGTTCGATATGTTCCCTTGTTAGAATAAAACGAGACCTTAAAGCAGGGGTGGTCAACCCCTGGCCCGCTTTGAACATTTTTCCGTACCGCAAGATTATCATCAGTATCATTAAGGTACAGTCGCCAAATATTGCGCCCTTTTTTTAAAAAAATTATAGAAAAAAAAGTATTAAGAAAAAAGTAATAAATGAAACGTCAAAGATTAAGGAGAACACGTCTTTATTATTTAGAATAATTAACAACTCGTTATCTTTGTTACTATTTCAACAAGAATAGATTTTACAATAAAGTGGAAATTCTAGGAATATATTTTTGGGCACCTAATTATGTCCCGGGGACTATATTGAGATCACAATAATCACTTGAACTTGAATTACATTTTTAACAATTTAACAATGATGTAATCATTATAATTATTGTATCTAATCAGTCATTAATCATTGGTATAGTTTAAAAAATTTCAATTCTCCCAGCAAATTGCACAAATAACGTCGTCCCCTGGACGATATTAGGCACACATGGGGACGATATTACGAATTTGCTACTTTTATGAATAACAGCCATTCAACAAGAAACACATGTCACAACCTAAATGTTTTCGTTCCGATTTGAATCTATGCAATAACAATTTACTTTGTCCAAAAAATCATTTCAGTAAGTCAAGCCTAGCAATAATTAAACCATTCCGACAATATATTAATCAAAAACTCACCTAGAACAATTTTTTCTTTTTTTAAATATCTTGTCACTGAAGTGACACTTCACCGCGAATTGTTTACAATTGCTAACTTGAGATTCTGGCTGTGAAAACTAAATGGCGCTAATTAGAAAAGAAGAAACAGACGGGGACGAAATTTGGCGACTGTACCTTATTGTTATACTATCTATGTTTACATGTAAGAATAATAGTAAATACAATAATAATAACTCATTATATTGCAAATTTTCATTCTGAAAAAATGCCTATAGTGGGTTTAAATCTAATATGGGAATATATAATTTTATATACGGCCCGCGGAGTTGTGATGCATTTCCAAAGTGGGCCACCCCTGTTATATGGACTGTTTATTTTGAAAGTGGTGGAAGTCCATTTTTAAAAAAAAATGAAGTATCACGACAATTTATGCTTAATTTAGTGTAAACTTTTTATTAATTACAAGTTAATATTTAATATCTTAAAAAATGCTATTGTTTTGTTCAATTTAAAATTGACTGTTAAAAGAAATTGCATAGACATTGGTTATGAAATTGGTGTAAGTCCAATTTCCGCCTTACAGTTTACAGTGAGCTTTTGTTCACAAAATTGATCAGCTTAATCATATCTGCTGTGTAGAATTTCCTGTTACTCAACACTGATGTTTTACGAATGACACTGTTCGTGATGATAAAAAATAGCTGAATTATATTCGGAAAAAGCCGGCAGTCTACGTAGAATCGAAAAGCGTCAATGTCCAACCCCGGCTTTAGAATATCTGCACAAAACGTCGCCCGTATAAATCCTCCAAATACGAAGCGCTCTGTAAAGTGTGCTGTACGTGCATAAAGTGTACAGGGTGCACCGTGTTGCAATTCCTGTGTGATTTCGACCGTCTTTTATCACAATTGCACAATTTTCCAGCAATTTATATCGTTCGAAAATTGAGGTCATTTAATGTAATGCAACAGTCGATTGGCAAAGTTTTATTGGAATATTGAAATTTTATTAAAATGTACCTATTAATGAGTGCTTTGAAACATTTGCAGAGAGATAGAGTGTTTCGAAGAGGATGAAACGAGTAGGAAAAGAATGGCTGAATAACCTTTTGTCTGATTTTGAGATTTGGCTGTCAGCACTATTGCTTTGAGAGCTGCAATTAAATAAAATTAGACTTCTCCAACGTGGATTAACCCCTTGCCTTACAATGACGTGTGGCACACGTGACGCGGTAAATGAAGTAGAAAATTTTTGAGCTTTCCAAAATTGTTAAATTAAAAATGTCAGTACGTCGAGAGACGTTCAAATTAGTTCTATGCTATTAATATTGCGTTAACTTGTACCGGTATATCGGAAATCAGTGATAGATTATTATGCCAACAATTAATTCTGAGTTATTGCGCATTCGGCGACAAAAGAAATCGTAAGGCAACGGGTCAACGTTGGTAAATTATTAAGGTAAAATCCAATTATGAGAAAATCAAGAGATCCTCCCAAAAAATTGGAAAAAATACCTTTGCGGATCCGTCAGTTATTTTATAATTGTGTCAATATAAATTTTATCAAGTCAACTTCAAACCTTCTCCAAAAAGTAACATAGAATATACAGTTACTCATAAAATTAAGTGTACATCTACATTAGTAATAAGAAATTGTGAAAAAGATCATGAAAACATTAATATTTTGGTGTCATTTTATAGTTTTAGTTAAATACACATATGCAAATAATTAATATTATAAGCTTTTTTAAATTAATTGTTATATAAACTAAATGAAAAAATATATTATTATGTTATCACACCAAAATATCTATGTTTTCATTACAATTTTCGCCATTTTTCATTACCAACGTAAGTGTACATTCAATTTTGTGATTAACTGTACGTTTATCAACAGCTTATTATTAAACTTCTTGAACTTTCTAGTCTAAATCATTTTTTTTTTGTTTTAACATATTTAGCCTCTTGTTTTAGCTTTCCCGGCAAATTCTAACTCCTAAGAAAACTATAAAATTCATTAAAACCTTTCGATTCTTGTCACTTCCATAAATTAATTTCGTAATACTTACCACTAGATTTACGGATGTTGACATACCTATTTTTCTGAAGTGAATCAATTTGACTCATACAAAAAAATTTAAGTTTATTACAAAAGAAAATAGTTCCAAGTCAATTTAAATGAAAGATTTATTCTAAAAAAATTAACCAATCAATAGTAATCAAATTTTGAATGAGCCAAATTGGCTCCGTAAATCTAGTGTTAACACTAAACGTACCAAGCGGGGCCAAATTACCCTTTTCAAACTTTACTTTAAAATCATACTTTCATTGTTATTTCTTTCGCTCATTTGACTTTTTGTAAAGTCTTATATCATCTGACTATTCAATTTCTCGCTTTCCGTTTTTCTCGTAGCTTATTTTTTACCGACAAAAATTTTCTTCCTAGCATACGTACCGCGAGGGGTCATTTGACCCCATACGAAGTTTACGTATTTTTCGGCATTTTTTTTCAACTGGAATCTTAGTTCTAAACTCACAAGGGAACATACCGAGGTGTCCCCCTCCGATTTTGATGAAATTTGGCACAGTTGTTCAGTACGCGAGAATAATCGTTACGTATTTTTTTATATCTGCTAAGTCGCACGTTTAGGGGGTGAAACCACCCTTCAAAGTTTCGGATTTTTTTCTTTTTTTGCTTATAACTTTGAAACGGTTAATGATAGACATTTTTGATAAATGTACGAAATATTTGTTTTTTCGTCTACTAAAGGCCTGCGGAACTTAAAATTTGATTTAACGATTTTTTGTTAATTTTTTATTAAAAAATGACGTGTTTTTCGTTATATCTTTAAAGTTTACGATCCGATTTTAACCAAACTTTTTTTAAATGGTAGAGAAATCAAAAATAAAAGTTACGTGTTTTTGCGTTTTTCCGTAATCTACTCTGGAGTCGTGAAATTAACCCTTTTCTTTTTTAGGGTTTTGGCACTTTACGTTACTATATCTGATCAACGAATGATGATGGGAAAAATGTATTATGCAAAAAATACTTCTTTTCTCATCTACTATATTATTGTTTTTGTAAAAAATCAAAATTTGAAAATTTTTTGTTTTGCTTTATAATATTTAGGCTGCGCACATCCGCCAAGACGCGTCAATCACAAACTATCGTAGATATCATAAAATTTCATAAGGGAAAGTTTCATGGATTTTTACATATAAAATAATATATTTATAATTTATTTAAATCACAATTTATTTATAACAAAAAAAATAATTTAATTTATGAATTTAATATACATATACTATTACAGCTTCTATGAAACATATAGTTCGCAAAAATGATATTCTTCTCTGCGATTCTTTATTAATTCTTGTTATCTCTATTATCTTTATTTGATATTAATCTTACCTAAATGAACCCTAACTAAACTAAATTAATCATGTGTGCTGTTTTGTATATAACGTAAATGGTTAACGACAAAAAGTAAATTTATGGAACACAACCTGCCATTATAACATGTGCGTGGTGTAAAAAATCACTTTGTTTTGAACATTTCTTCGTGTAGTACCATTTTTGTGAACTATATGTTCCATAGAAACCATGATAGTTTATGTATATTAAATTAATAAATTAAATTATTTTTTTGTTATAAATAAATTGTGATTTAAATAAATTATAAATATATTCTTTTTATATGTAAAAATCCATGAAACTTTCCCTTATGAAATTTTATGATATCTACGATAGTTTGTGATTGACGCGTCTTGGCGGATGTGCGCAGCCTAAATATTATAAAGCAAAACAAAAAATTTTCAAATTTTGATTTTTTACAAAAACAATAATATAGTAGATGAGAAAGGAAGTATTTGTTGCATAATACATTTTTCCCATCATCATTCGTTGATCAGATATAGTAACGTAAAGTGCCAAAACCCTAAAAAAGAAAAGGGTTAATTTCACGACTCCAGAGTAGATTATGGAAAAACGCAAAAACACGTAACTTTTATTTTTGATTTCTCTACCATTTAAAAAAAGTTTGGTTAAAATCGGATCGTAAACTTTAAAGATATAACGAAAAACACGTTATTTTTTAATAAAAAATTAACAAAAAATCGTTAAATCAAATTTTAAGTTCCGTAGGCCTTTAGTAGACGAAAAAACAAATATTTCGTACATTTATCAAAAATGTCTATCATTAACCGTTTCAAAGTTATAAGCAAAAAAAGAAAAAAATCCGAAACTTTGAAGGGTGGTTTCACCCCCTAAACGTGCGACTTAGCAGATATAAAAAAATACGTATCGATTATTCTCGCGTACTGAACAACTGTGCCAAATTTCATCAAAATCGGAGGGGGACACCTCGGTATGTTCCCTTGTCAGATATGCTTCTGAAGTGAAGGTTTCATTTATTTGAACCTGATATGTGTGTTTGTTTTCGGCGTGAATACTTGGACGACTCGATCGGATCCATACGACGCGTTATTCAAGTCCCAAGTTTGAGATTACACATCTCTGAGAATGTTATGCAATAAAAATTTTTATTAATGGAAAAGGATGCTCGGATGTGTTGCAAATCAAACACTATTGCTAGATTTGGAAGACCGCGAAAAAAATTTTTGGGGTTTTGGCCAGGATTTCAGCGAAATCGAACACTGTGCAAAATAACGCATAAACAGAAAAGACTGTTTTCGGAGATGCACAATAAACACTTCCTTGACTTAGTTCTCTATAGCTAAACGAAATAGAAATGCAGTTTTATATTGAGAGTCAGAGAGTAAAGATCAGAGCCTACAAGAAATCAAGTTCGACTTGATTTGACATTGAATTGGCATTCAATTGGCCTTGTGTAATTAATTGATTATTTCGTTAAATAAAAAATTTTCCTTTCCCTTAATAAATTGGGTATTTCTTTCTAAAAATCAACATTTATTTCATATGGGGTCAAATGGCCCCGCATTGTAAGATTAGGTAGGTGCAAAATGCCGGTACGTTTAGTGTTAATCCATATTGTAGCGATACGATGTAACTGACACGATCAACTTTTCAAATTCCGGCTTCTTCAACCATTTGTATTGGGAGTACAAATAAATTTCCGCCGTTTTTTTATTAAAAATTAAGAAATTTTGTTTTTGAATCATCCCTAACGATTTCAAACGATGTGGAACAGCTTGCTGATTCACTTCTAACGTAAGTGCAAGTTCTGTTTGCGTTTGAGACGAATCTTCCTCCAATAATGCTTCCACTTCCGTGTCTTCGTACTTTCTCGGCCTTCCACTGCGATCTTTGTCTTCTACGCCAAAATCACCGTTTTTAAACTTTTGAGACCACTCACGACAACTTCTCTCATTCAAAGCAGCTTCATCATATGCTTCTACAAGCAACCGATGCGCCTCAGCTGCAGATTTTTTCAAATTAAAGAAATAAATTAAAAGTTCCCGCAAATGATGCTCATTTGGCACTTTAGACATTTTTGGACGAAAAAATATATATGATGCTGATATAAAGTCAAAAATAATTTAAGCTTATGTTGTTACTAAATGACCAAACTTACTTTATGCCAATTTTCATCAGGCAATTTTAACCTACGCCTTGTGCAGCACCATTTTTCTTAAAACGGCGGAAACTTATTTGTACACCTAATGTAATTACCGCTACAACTTCCAACGGTCAATAATTGGAAAATAGGGAAAGCACACTATGCTTGAATCACCCTGTACGTTCGCACTTGTACATAGGGTAGACAGCTAGAAATCCGCGTATGTACAAACGTGTGTGCACATAGCATCTATGTTGAACGCATAGGTGCGATGCACTTTTGCGGACGTGCAGCATCTCCATTGTTGTACCGTGAGCATGGACAGGGATTCAGTCCATTTTACGGAAAAGGTAAAAAAAAAAAACGACAGACAGACGTGCCCCAGATTTCCGCATATGCGGGAGGATTTTACATATCACACGACTCCGAGGAATCCCCTTTTCTGTCGTCGGTGGTTTCTCGCGATGCCACCGAATCCTTGGATATGTTCGTTTGCAAGTAATATGGGATTTGATTCAGGACAAGAAAGTTTCGATGACTTCCGACATTTGTTCCTCTTCGATGTTTCGTTTTAAGGAGGAAAATATGCGAATCTTCGTATTTCTGAAGGGAGCCACGAAGTTTAAAAAGTTCCTTACCCGGTTTTACTGTGGATTATTCAGAATGTTTTGTAGCTGTTTGTTGAAACTTTGCTAGGATGTTGTATAGATAATAATAAAAATGTTGTGCAGCGAGAAGACCGTAGGTACTTCGTTAAGAAGTTGTAACAGATATATGAGCTGTGAAGATGTATGCATTATTAGGACTTTAAAAGTTGGAAGTTGGGATATTACAAAATGTAAGGGTAAATTCAGTTCGCCTGATCTGTACACTATGTATACACAGTATGTCGGAAAAATAACGGAACTTTTTAAATAGAAAAAAAAAAACAATCAGATATTTTGCCAAAATTATTTTTTTTTATTCGAAGTACATCCCTTCCGCATCGATACGCCGCTGGGCACATTCAACCAATGCTAACATCAAATTTTTTATGTCATTTTTTGAAATCGCCTCAATGACCCTTGTCACGGCTTCTTGGACATGTATAACATTATCATAAAACGTTTTTTGTGAGAATCGTATTTGAAGCACCATGCCTCGTCACCAGTTACAATTGATTCCAGGAAAGTGGAGTTCTGTCTGGCTGTTTTAACCCTTTGCGGACTAGCGACGCATATATGCGGTCTGAGAAAAAAATTTAATTATAGTTTATTGCCGTATGTATACACGGTTAAAATCGCAAATTCAAATACAACCGGTGAGATATGATTAAAAGTGGAGTAATTTACAATTGATATAAATTAGCAACCCAAATTTCCGATGAAAAGGTGGTTTGGGACCACCAAATAAATGATTATGTGTCAATATTCGAAATTGTCTCCGTCCGCAAAGGGTTAATAAGGTCCTTGCAATGTTCAACGCGAGCAACTTGTTGGTCCTCGTTTAACGCGTGAGGAACGAATCGAGTACAGACCATCCGTTTATTGAAATCTTTCGTCAAAATTTCGTGAATCATATTCTTAGTCGTATTTAATTCTTCCGCTATCTATCTCACAGTCGAATTCGAATCATAGGCGATTATTTCTCTCATTTTTTCCACCAATTCATCGTGATTTTTGTTCTTCTGCCGGCCTGTCTTTGGGTCGTCTTCCAAAGTGTTACGACCATCCTGGAATCGCTTATACCATTCGAATACACGTGTATGTGATAAACAATCGTCATCATAAATTTTCTTCATTAATTCAAATGTCTCTGTAAAAGTTTCACCGAGCTTGAAACAAAATTTAATATTAGCTCTTTACTCCATCGTGTCTTTGTGACGAGATGACAAAAGGTTATGTCACTATAAGAGCTACAACTTAACAATACGTTGATTAAAACTAATGAGGGTGGTCTCGTTTTGCAGAGGAGATTTACTGCTTTCAAATGATATATTGTTTTAATAGATGGCGTTGGTAGTTTTTTGTAAATTTAAAAAGTTCCGTTACTTCTCCGACATACTGTGTATATGCCGTCGGCACAAATAGAAATGTTCACTGACATATCCTTTGTTCTGATTCGCCTGGTGGATGGAGATATTCCTCGTTCGCACGTCATTTTCGATTCTAACGTGAAACTGGTCGAAAAACACGCGCATTCGTTATGTCATCATGTGAACGATGAAAGGAGTGTTTCTTTTTTTTTATTATTGGCCGAGTTTCATGCTTTCAGGAACGATATGATGAGGATAGGCGTTGAAAGCGACAATCTTCCCTTACATATTTACCCCTATCTCATACTGCGCATAATCAGTATTTTTGCCCATGATAATACAGGTAAATAGATCCAATTGTTCAATGAATAAGATTAATGAAATTGTCTTTATGTGTTTACAATTACATGACATTATTTTTGAAAATATCAGTACATTAAACTCAATAAACTATGCCAATTTAATACGTTGAACGCGAGCGATATTTCCCTAGTTTCCTCATCTCTACCGAAGTGAAACTTTTTTTTATCAAATTTTCATCTTTATAAAGCAGAAACTTTAACACTAGATTTGCGGAGCCAATTTGGCTCATGCAAAATTTGATTACTATATATATAATATATTGGTTGGTTAATTTTTGAAATAATAAATCTTTCATTTAAATTGATTTGAAATTATTTTCTTTGCAAAATACTTCGATTTTCTTGTATGAGTCAAATTGGCTCACTTCAGAAAAATAGGTATATCAACATCCGTAAATCTAGTGTTAAAAATACAGATAGATAGATATTCGGCAGACTCTTACCTTTTTAACGCCAATATTTCAATATTCAATACGATCGAAAATTCATAAATATTGCAATTTAAAAGTTACATGAAATTTTATTGAATCCGATAGGGTCACCGGTGACCCCAATGGCAGTTAACGTGTTAAAAGCAAATCCGCGAATTCGTGTATTATTATTTTACAGTATACGATAATAGCGATTCGTATTTGATTGTTCTATCCTCGTACCTTTCATCTGACCTAATTGAAATTCGCTTTTGCTGCAGTCGAATAAGTCGACACCAATAATAATGAGTACGGTGGTCCGGATAGCACCATAGGCATAGAGCGAACAAATTGCCCGATTGAAAAGAACACGCTGTTGTTACTAGCGATTGTCTCTGTGCAATCGTTTATTTTTCTATTCAGACCAATGCTGCATCGATATCCATCAGTCTAGGTGAACACAAAGTTACCCTATACGTGTCATTTGCTGACTATGTCTGAAAAGCGAATCCTTATCGTAGGCTCGAACAGTAAATCGTGAATGGAATATCTCCTCGTGCCCGCTTCTACACTTTCATTGCTTTTTTACTTGGGTACTGACACGTAAATGGTTTGGAAAGAGTATCTCTGTCGTAATTATGAAAGCTGGATGTACAATGCGTCAGTCAGAGCGATTCTTAGCCGTTTTAGTGGTCAGCACCCCCTTGAATTTGAAAATATGCTCTTGCACCCCTTGAAAAAATGTGGGTATATTTTTTATTTAAGAAAAAATATTTATTGCATAAATGAATGCCGTGTTTATTCACAATATATATTACTGTATAATGTAAAAAGTGTAATTTACTGATCTACCCATTTATTATTAGTACCTATATAAGATAACTTTAGTAAATATCTTGTAAACACAAATGGTACATACCGCAGCCATCATTCAACACCATCCTCAATCACTGTTTCAAGTACAAAAATGCTTACTTTTCTACTGTGACCTTTGAACTCCCATATGCCGTTGTTCGACTCTAACTTCTTTTTTGAAAGCCTTTAAAAACCCTGTGTCCCTTTACGCCAAATGTTCATTCTCATATTAGATTCGTTCTTATTGTAGGCTCAATCGCTAAATAATTGCAAGTTCACAAGTTCATCGAGTTCATAAAGTCATTGCTAGTTCAGTTGCTAATTCAAATTTGTACAAGTTTAACCCTCTATAGTCCGAATTTTTTGTAGCATCTGAAGATCAGTTTCACGATAGCACAATTAGAAAATGATAAAAATACAATTTTAAATGATGGATTAGACCTGGTTTTTAAACATTGAATTGTAAAGAATTCATGATTTTCACGAGCTAAATTATAATATTTGGCAAAGTTACAAATTTGACTTTGAAGAATAGAAGCTTAGATATGTCTTGTGTTACTTCAAAGTTACAGAGGCTCATAAAGGGTTAATATTCATTTCAACGTCCAGCAATCATTATTCTCTTACTCTCAGGATTATTTTCATTAACATCACTGTATCGATGTTCGAAGGAGAGACGTTTAAATTTATCACGCCACTTCAAAACAGAAAGTTCTCTTGTTCCAGTGGATCCAGAAGCACGAATAGCCTTATTTTCCATTACAAAAGCAATATTTAAATTTTAATGGGTAGATTGTTGTTAGTTATTCATAATAATTTTATTGAAACAAAACTCGTTTTTTTAAAGAGTCACGCCTAATTCATCAGACACATTTTTTAACACTAGAACGACGAAGCAAGTCAAAATGACTTATTCATAATTTTTTCCAATAATTCCCTAAGTTTATAGGAGAGTCCTAGACTAGAAATTCTAAGCTGATCTTACAAAACACAGATTTCCGAACCGATCATATTTTCCATCTCTTGATTTCCCTTTTTTCAAAGTTCTTATTTAATACATTTAAATGTCACGGATTTAACGTCAGTCTTTCTAGTGTTAAATTTCTATCGCACTCCTAGAAATGCTCTTTCGCACTCTCAGGGGCGTACGCACCCCAGTGTATGTATTTACATATATGTATATATCTATACATTGATATGTATATACAGTGGGTTGCCAAATTATTAGGGACAGCCACATTTTTTCAGATTCTTACTTTAGGCGCACTTGACTGCAGTTTTAAGTGGTTCAAACTGTGCAGAATTGTGTTATTTGAGATTGCCATATGTCTGTTACTTTATTTTTCAAGTGGATATTCAAAGTTAAGTGATATATTTCTTTTCATACATTTTCCAGCAGCATGAGAGTCGCAGTATACTTTAGACGCTAATAGGTGAAGGACGAGTTTTAATATTTTAAACAAAGTAATTTTTATTTTTGTGTTTTAAAATTCAGTTAAAATGTAAGTATTACTATTATATTATCATACAATTTAATTATTTACCAAAATATAGTAATAAAAATATATTAATTTTATCCCTCTGGTTTCATCACCAAATATTGAACTGCCCTAACGTCGCCTAATTTTTTACTTATTTTTTATTTGTCTCTTTTTTTTGGACATTTTTTTTGTGTTTATTTTATGTCATAAATAACTATTCTACATAATTAAAGCTTTTATTATTGGAAAACGGTGTAAATCTAATAAATTTAAGACTAATACTTTACGAATACCATTTTTTCGTGACTGTCCCTAATAATTTGGCAACCCACTTATACATATCAATGTATCAATTAATATATTCCTCAAATTATCCACATTTAACTGATAACTTGAAATCTCAACAGTTTTGGCAGTTATTTGCATTCAAACGAAAAGGTGTCAAAAGACACGTTTTCTTCGAAGTTGGTATACAGAAAATCGTGGTAGAAATAGTGTTAAAAGAATGAGTGGAAGAAATTTATAATTGGTCAAACTGAAAAGAATGTGTCTTTCCTCACAGACCTTTCGATTCTTACCTCTTATTTGCGAAAATGGTTGCATGTGCATAGTTATTGATTAGATAGCGAGAAGAGTGACAGTGATGGAGCTTTAAAAATTCTGCAGCGAACATTTCGTGAGGAGCGTTATCATGCAAGTCTTTTTTCGGTTATCAATCAGATCGTATCCCTGTACTTACCCATCTTTGCTTAATTATACAGCGAATGAATGTAACTCTAGAATTAGTTTGCAATTAACACTAGATTTACGGACGTGAAATCTGTTTCACTGCAACACTTTTTTTGCATGTAAATCAGGCTTCTGATATTGCTCCTTCCGATTATCATTTGTTTCGTTCCTTGCAAAGTTTTCTTCTTGAAAAACATTTAAATAATGAAGAGTGCCTAAAAAATGCCATGACTGAATTTTTTCAATCAAAATCACAAGAATTTTATAACAGAGGGATTAAAATGCTACTTGAGCAGTTGAAAACAACGTCAACTATATCGTCGTTTAATTCTTCTGTTTTGTTTAAATAAATCAGTTTTAAAAAGGTATTAGAAAACGACGTTAATTATTACTAAACCTGATATTATGTAAATAAGATCTTTAAAAAAAGAGGGATTAACGAATAATACGTTAAGTAATTTTTGTATTATAAAATACACGTGAAATATCTACTGTACACCTCATTTAAAAAATTGTTAAACTTAAATTTTTAAACCTAAATTTGAAAAAAGCTTATTAAGAAAATAGGAACCCATCAATTTGACGGCTTCCTTAACACTAGGTTTACGGAAGCCGTCAAATTGACCGATTCCTACCTTTTTAGAAACGCCTTCCAAACTTATTGAGACATGGCACAGTAGATATTTCACATGTATCTTATAATATACAAATTGCTTAACTCGTCATCTACTTTGCAGCTTGATCCTTCTGTTTCCAAAGTCTTTATTTAATATATTGCACTGTAACAGATTCCACGTCCGTAAATCTAGTGTTAAATCTAATGTTAAGGTAGCCCATCCTTGTAACACAAATCCTGAAAGAAAAGGAGAGAGAAAGAAAAGGATATTACCCTAGACAAGGATCTACCTTCGCATCGCTCAAAAATGTTACTTAACGATTTATATCTCTAATGGAACCGAATTTCCTTTCAAAATTCAAAGTGTGCATCTCCGACAGCAACGATCCGTAGACCAAACACAGTGGATGAAACTTACGAGGATTCGCCTCTTAACGGTGCTTGCATTATACGTTCGAAATTAACGGGCTTAGCGGTTAAATACAAATCTGTTTTGCGGCGAAGGTAAATCTACTCTGTTCGATGAAGAATCCAAATCGAGTCCTGGACAGAACACGTCCCCGTTGTCGGCGAGGAGGCTGCTCTGGCAGAAGCAATTGTACCAATTGCATGCGGTGCATCGTGCCGGCCATATCGTTAGTAAAGTGCAACAGGACACTAGCGCGGGATACCTGCAAGTGCAGCTGCACTCCCGTTGCGGTTTAGTTTACAATTGGTGGATCTGTAAACAGATTAACCGGGTACTGCCTTCACACGAACGAATTCCGTTCGTTTGTTCGACGGAGCGGCAGCGCGTGCATCTCCAATTCCTGGCACGTTCTCGGTGCACTTGCAGTAGAAGTGCATTCACGAGGCTCGAATTATCGCGCATGCTACGTGCCCGTTATCGGCCCATTCCGTACCTCATGGTTCGTGGTCCACGTAACCTTCGGTATCGGGAATGTCGACTTCTGGGCGCGGGAATTACAATCGTGTACCTTTAAGTTCATGGAACTAATTAGGAGAACGTTGCATTAGGTTCCATTTTCTTATCTTTTGATTTATTGTCTCGCTCCGAAGAAATCCGTTACGATAAAGAAATATTGCTTGTTGAAATTATTAGGTGTACAAATTAATTCTCGGCCTTTTTTGACTAACTTTGACATTTATTTATAACAGTGTTGATATAAATTCAATATTAAACATAATCTTCTTCATTTTCTATACGTTTTTGCCATCTCTCAGGTAATTGTCTCAGGTAATGAAATCATTAAGGCATTTATAGACCTGTTCAACTTACTTGAATTGAGAATCAGTTAGGTGGTGTTGTAGGAATCGAAATAGGTGGTTATTTGAAGGGGCTAAGTCTGGAGAATATTCGAAACTGTTAAAACCATTTTTTTACAAGTGCTGCACGATATAGCGTTTCTTTTTTTTAGTTGAAACGCGAAAAGAAGACAGTGCCTTAAATGTTGCTTATCGAACGACATTGCTTCTACACATGATTTTTCACGTTATGTCTGGAGTAGAGTCATGCGATATATCCAATAAGATTTTAAAGCTAACAAATGGCGCTTTAAAATGACTATTCAAATTTGGAAAAATTCTAATCTGAATAGGTTTTGTGGTCGATGAAATCTGGGGGCCGAGAATTAATTTGTACACCTAATAACATGCTGTAGGAAAATTTTGACTTTTGATGTGCTTTAACCAGTTAACCCTTTGCGGACTAGCGACGCATATATGTGATCTGAGAAAAAATATAATTATGCCCGAATTGAAATATTGAACCTATTTTTACGTTGTTTACTCCTATTTGAACCTAATGTGACACTTTTCAATACTTAAACTCCTAATTTAAATGAGTAACTCCTTCTCAGAAAAAAGATACTTCTATTTTGCTATCACCAAAACCTTTATCCCTTAAATTGGACTTGTTACTCCTCCTAGGTTAAATAGTAATTTTTGTAAATAAATAACCATTCAATTTACATAAAAATGCATGTATACTTTCTACATATAAATTAGTTAAAACCATTACGTTATAATTAGACTCCGGATGTTTATGCAGATTTCAAGTTTAACAAATGCAATTAATACAGGAGAACCAATTTAGGGACTTGTTGCACTCGATAAATATTACAACGAATACCATACTTTGGATATTTTAGATATATTTTTATATTACGTTCTTTTTGTATATTTTAGCCGTATTCATTTTGTCATAAATGCATAAAAATCCGAAGTCTAGTTATAATGAATTTTTATTTGTTTGTAATTATAGGTATCACATTAATTGGAATAGTGGTACACTTATAATTGCAAACGTGTAAAAATCCATTATTTTTTAGTGATTTTGACACATTTATTTTTGAAAAATATGTGTATATATATAAAAATAACAATGAGAAGAATGATAATAACATTAATAACTGGATAGGTTGTAAATCCTCAACGGAGGTTGAAATTGACGTCCTATTTTGCGCCTTAAGATGGCATAAAGAGAAATTTGTGCCATTTTTAGGCGCTAAATAGAATCTTATTTTACATTTAATTTAGACCTATTTTAATACTTTTAACACTAGAACTACCAAACCGATCAAAATGACCGATACACAATTTTTTCAAAAAATTCTTCAAGTTTACATAAAAGTCATAGAATAAATATTCTACGTCTATATCAATAAACATAAATCATCCAATCGATCAAATTTTCCGCCACTTGATTCCCCCTTTTTCGAAGTACTTACTTAATTTATTAAAATATGATAGATTTGAGGCCGGTAGTTCTAGTGTTAATTCCTAAATGTTGGGTAGTAAAAGGTTCAAATGAGGTTCAATTTTTCGAATCGGGTAGATTATCGCCGTATGTATACACGGTTAAAATTGCAAAATTCAAATACAACCGGTGATATGTGATTAAAACTGGAGTAATTAGTTGTTCATATACATTAGCAGACCAAATTTCTGATAAAAAGGTGGTTTTGGACCACCAAATAAATGATTATGTGTCAATATTCGAAAACGTTTCCGCCCGCAAAAGGTTAACTGTGGATATTAGTTTTATGAATCTCTCGCAGGATACGGAATTAAAATCGAGCAATGACGTGTATACACGTCGAACGCAGTTAACTGGTTAAGGAGGAAAGTATACGGGTTTTTTTCGGCGGGAAACGTAGAAATTAGTCGATTTTTTAATATAGCATATATTTTATGGAATTATTTGTATTAAAAACTGCATTGATTTGTAAACATCTGTTTATAATTCAATTGCATTACAATGGAAAAGTGGGGATGCTCCTAATAAACTTCTTAACACATTGTATAGGGGTGTTTCGTAACACCTCATTAAGATTCAAGAAGGAAACTTGTTGAAAAACTTGCACGAATTTCATTCTTACAAAAAATTGGTATAAATTGAAAACTGATAACTTTATAAATTCAAAAATATACTTAACTTTTCAAATCTAAGTGATTAATGCCATAAATCGTCTTTTTTATACGGTCTATGAACAGTTTTCGAAAAACGTATTTCTACGTGGCCCGCATACAATGTATTGACACATATTATTTATAACTAATACTAAATGTATACAATTTATTTAATGCTATAATACTTAATAGTAAAGTAGTAATTAATCGTCGTTATTCGCGATCTTATTATTACAATCTGATAAGACGGTCGGTAGGTTAAGTCGGAAAAGCTGAAGGAAAATTCATTGAAGTGGAAGGCGAAAATTTACGCGTATACGTTAAACGTTTAAAAGACTTGTCCTCTGAAAACTGCAGTAAAAATTTATCTATAAAGTTGCACATGTTTTGGGAATTCGTTATCTTCTTAAAACGTTCAAATGTAATTAGTTGGGGAAGTGTCATTAGAAGGAGCGCTACGTAATTAGCACGTTGGGATTTTCCCAGTTAACGAAGATCCTTAAGTTTCTTTAATAAGTTACAGCCGGAAGAATAGTCTAAAGGGATTCCGGGCTAACACTGACTTCTCTTAATTTTGTGTTTCAGGTGAGTGTCTTTGAAGTTCTCCCGTTAATATCCGACCTCGCAGTTTTATCCAACTAACGTAAGTCTTGTGCACAATGTACGATGTAACGAGGAGAAGAAAATTATACAGAGATATTCTTTAATTGCGAAAATTTATGGAGTGAAATAATTTCAATTAACCCCTTGTCGTGCTATTTCTTTTGTGATTAAATATGCAATGATACTGAATTGATTACTAAAATAACAATCTAATTTCGGATATAGTAAATGACTTAACTTAATATTGAATAGCGTAGAATTAATTTTATTTTATTAATGATATTTGTAATTAAATCATTTTTGGAGCACTTCAAAATTGACTATTCCATTTATGGCGTAACGAGTAGCACTCGTTATTGTACGGCAAGGGGTTAACCCTTTGCGGTCTTATGTCGAGCAGTACTCGCCATAGCTTTCCATTTCATTTGATTTTCTGCCAATTTAATCACAATTTTCCAATTTTGTAGTATCATAATAGAAAATGATAGAAAATATGAAATTAACTTTATTTAGGTCACTACAAAAATTAACGATATAACTCGGACCGCAAAGGGTTAAAAATAGATTATGATTTTAAAAGAAAATAACCTTTAATGAGTGGAAATTGTGAATAGGAATTATGGCGAAGTTCATGTCAGAATACCATAAAGTTTAGGTGTAAGATGTCATTCTAAGTCTTGATGTTAGCTTCAATTTTTATGCATATTGAACGGTAATGCTATCGAGATATTTTTAAAAGTGAAACTTTACTGCCGGTGCTTGTTAGAATAAAAAGGGAAGTACGAACTTAAAGTTATACATAACAGATCGACAATATGGAAATATGAAAGGTGAATTCTGATAAAACTCATGGGCATATGTTATAGTGTAGGTGCTGGACACAATTATAAGTTTGATATTGATTTCAGTTTTTACGCATATCGAAGGGGCAACAGTATCGTAATATATTCACAAGCTCAACTTTATTAGTAGTTTATTTCGGTACAAAAATTGTATGATCTTGGAATAATATAATTTCTAACAAACGGAAAGTAATTAACTGTTAGATTTAATTCTTATGCAATTTAGGTACGAGATAGTAGACATGTAGAACGCCATTGTAAGTTACGATATTGGTTTCAATTTTTATGCGTAATAAGCAGACAATGGTATCCAAATATTTTGATAAGCGAAAGTATCTGTCTGGTTTATTCCGATTGAAAATTGAACAAGTTGCATCTATTTAAAAGAGACCGAGAAATGTGCAATATCATGCAATTTTGATTATATTCACGTTTAAATGCAATAAAATTCAGTTGCAAGATGCAATTAAAAGTCTTCCTTTTAAGTGTTATAACTTTTAACGCTTACTGTGAAATATACTAAATATTTAAATTCCAGTTTTACTAATTTTAAGTATCCAATTAATAGGCTGCAATTTACATACGTGTAGTCATGAGGTGCATTTGTCGATTGCATGTTAAAAGTTTTAACACGTATTGTGTGATGGACGCATATATGCGTTTGTAACAAGTTATAAGTTTTGCCTATGGACGCAAATAGTGGTTAACCCATCTTTCCAATCTTTTGTGCACTATAAACGAGAAGTAAAGTAAGATGAACACAGCAAGATAAATATATTTACATCTTTTTAGTAATATTAATTGTTAATATAAAGTGGACAAAAAAGTATTACGCCCTCGGTAATTAGAAATGTGAATCATGTCGAAAGTTTTGGTAATAAGTATGTAGTAGTCAAAGGGTTCAAATATCGACAGAGTTTTGAGAGTAAAACCAACGTAGAAATAATTCTGAACGCTTTAAAGCATAGAAAACTGCAAACCGGCTGTAAAAAAAGCAATGTCACGGAATACGTGAAATGTGCAGTACAAAAACGGCGTCGACGAAGTTACACAGAAACTGCAAGTACACCCGTTAGAAATTAAATGGTTCGGTGAATTTTATTCTTGAATTTTACAATGTAATTGTGTTTTTTTATTTGTACAGTCTCACGCTGAACTGAACATTTTAATTAGAACACGTACATTCTCCGAAAAAGAGAATGCAAAAGCTGTTAAATTAAATTCGTCGCTAAAAAAAATGTGACTTTAATCTCTTCAGGGACAAATTGTTTAAGCTTGAAATGAAGAAAAGTTTTTCTTCTTTGTTAATACAATCGGCCTCGAGTTACTGTGAATAACGAATCCGTGAATATTCATTCGTAATTACACTGATTACTTTTCTCTTAGAATATTTAACAATAAGTTGCCACATAGATGTCTACGATCTCGGAGAAATTATAAGGTCCTTGAGGAAACTTTCAAATTTCGGATTACCGTGAACGGAAAAACCACGATTGTACAAAAAATGGTGAGTTTATGAACTCCTTTTCAGACATGCAAAAAGATCCAGCAAAGTTTCCTTACCGTAACATTAATCAATCCGATCGTCGAAGCTAGCGGAACGTAAGTTTCTCAATTTTGGGCGTAGAAATCCGTCAAAAGTATACAGCGATCACTTCCATATATTTCTCGGAACATGTTTTCCGATCCTTTGAATCACCGGCTTTCCAAACGTGCCGATAAAACTTTTAATGAGCCTCCGTCGCTGTATAAACGAGCTTGAAGATTGATCGTGTAGGTGTTTTGCCGAAGTTGATATGTACAATATTGCTGGATCTATCTTATCGAGAATGTGCGAAATAAATCGAGAAAGTTATATTTATTAGAAACAAATAACGGTATATTAATATTCAATCTTATTTTTTCATATCGCGCCTCTATACAGTGCATACATAAACGTTCAGATTTCGTAATATGCGCAGCAATATAGCGATTAACTTTGTGTAAAATTAAAAGTTGTGTAAAATTAGAAGTTCATCGAAAAAGTCAATAGCTACACGGTTATCATCTAAACAATATCCAACGATTACGAAAATTGCTTACATAGACAAGTAACAAAAGTGATTGCTGTACCTATAGAATTAATTTCAGAATGCAATTGTAATGAACACACCCAGAAAGTATGATTAACACTAGATTGAGTAGCGTGAAATTTATTATATTTAAATATGTTAAATATGTACCTTAAAGCAAGGAAAATTAAGACGTGGAAAAGATGATAGATTCGATAACACGACTCAACAAAAAAATTTTCGTTCTTTGTCCTAAAGTTTATTTTATGATTTTTCGGTTAATTATGTACAAAAACGAAAAGAAAATACCTTTTTTTGATACAAAGTTTGCTTTTGTGATTGTTATGGTAATAACACTCATTTTCGAATTTTTTTATAAAGGGTCTAGTCGAATAAGGGGTCGAAAGTGCCCTTGAGCCGATTTTATTCGACGATGGGTCATTCGATAGGTGATGATGAAAAACCATTGCACACAAATTTTTAATCCGATACCTTCACCGGGAGGGTAGTTATAGGGTAAAATCGAAAAATCAGTTTTTGCCTCATTTTCCCCAATTAATGTAGTGCAAAAATTCCCCAAAAATTCTAACAAATTCTAAACATGAATGTACACGTTAGGGATTTTTTTCAGATTTTTCCTTTGCAAGTTCCACTCACGAAAAATGAAAAACCCCCAAAAAAATTTTAAACATCGATTTCGTATTGAAATCTTCCGAGCACAACTTTTTCCTTTTTACAGTAGTTGCATAATGTTATCATTGTTATATCCTAATTTTTTCAAATTTTTTGAGTACGGTGCATCACAGTCGGAAAAATCAAAAACCGATTTCTGGGACACGTTATATTGTGCGTTGTGGTCCTCTAGAACAAACATTTCATCAGGTTCAATTTCTTGTACTATTGCAGTATTAGTTATATAACTAATATAACTAAAATGTTATAAAAATAAAGTTTCCGTCAAATTAATTTTTCCGTAGTTGTCACTCAACTTATTTTTTAAAAATTAAGTAATATTAATAATTAATAAATAATGAAAAATTACTTCGAAAATACAATGAGAGAGGATTAAAGGAGAACCTAGAAAATCTTTTTATAATACACTTTCGATTTTCTTCAAGTTTGAAAACGCAAATATCCGCATCCAAAGGGTACCGACAGATAATCAAAATAATATAGAGTTTAATGGTCAGATCATACAGATTATAATTCTCTTTTGATTTTCTTCAAGTATAAAAAATCGAGAAAACCAACAGAAAATCAATCCTTCGACTCGGGAAGGGGTTAATTACATACTCCTTATGCGCCGTTTTCAATTCTATACATTATCTTTCGCTGTAATTCAACGCATACCATAAATTCCTAAGTACATACAAGTGAAATAGGTACATGGACGCACTTATGACTCCCTTGATTGTTTTCATTTATTCAGTAATAGGACGCTCAATTTGCTATCGTTGATTGAAGTATATCAAACACACGTACCAAAGAAAAGAAAACAAGTATGGGACAACAAGACAATGAAGCATCAGAACAAACCATTCCGATGGATTCGCTCGTGATATAGGACCTATTTACCCTCTCGTTCTGATACTCAATCGTTTTTATTCATTCGACGATCTCGCCTCTATTTTTCCAGTTCCGTTCTCTCCCTCTTTTTTTTGTACGAAACGAAACCGCGAAATTGAAAATGTCTTTGATTTCTCGGTTGCAGGGCCGTTCGTCTCTCGTTGTCAATGTTAGAATTTCACGTGACGAACAAATCGGCTGTATGCAAGCTGCATGCGATGGTTTTGTAAGAAAATTTGAATAGTATCAGTAAATCTATGCGAAACCATTTTTTAAACCATGATTTCGCCGGAATTTTACGTGACCACTAAATTGTATCGTAACGTCACCGGAAAAATGGAAACGCGATATCTGCAAGAAGCAATTCAAATTTTATTTTGCACAAAAGTGATGGATATTTCGGAAAGTCGAAATTCTTCCGCTTTGTGTTTCGTTTGAGACGATTATTCTGCTAAGAATCTCTAGTTATCGATGGGCTTTGAATTTGTTGATTATTTTTTATTTGGTTCGTTATGTAAAACATATACAGGACATGGATTGTTATATTCAAACTACGATTTAAATGAACGTGATGCATAAACAAGTTTTTTTTTTCATTTGCCTTCTAATTGAAGCGGCTATTGATTTCCTTGATTCAATTAAAACAGACATATATAGGTTGTTAAAATACAAATTTCTGCACGATATACAGATTCTATTGAAAATAACGAACGGACAATTTGTTTGACGTAGAGAATAATAAAGTTCGTGAGTGTTAGAACAATAGTAAAAATAGTTGTCTATTTTGATGTGGATTTATAGGAAATTCTCATTTTGCAAATCAACTCAATTTGAAATTAAACGTCTAACCGAGCGGTACAATTTTTAGGAATGCAATGAAATTTCGTAGAAAAATTAGCAGACTCTAAAACTGATGGGATTATATTTGTCTCGTTAATCTTAACACTAGAACTACCGGCGTCAAATCTAACATATTTTAATAAATGCAGTAAGTACTGTGAAAAAGGGGGAATCAAGCGGCGGGAAATTTGATCGATTGGGTGATTTACGTTTATTGATATAGACGCAGAATATTTATTCTATGAATCTTACATAAACTTGGAGAATTTTTTGAAAAAATTGTGTACCAGTCATTTTGACTGGTTTGGTAGTTCTAGTGTTAATAGAATCGTTAAAACGAAGAAACTACGTACATTAATATCCTGTGGAATATTTTATTATTTCGCCGCTTTTCCTAAATGACGTATGTTGGATTTATTCGCGTTCTAATTTTATCGTTTGTACTAACACACGAGCAATAGCTCGGCATGGGGTTAATTAATTATCTTCTGTTGATTTTCCGGATTTCCTCGAAGTAGCATCCTGCTGTTGAAAGTTCCAAACACTACACGGAGATTACACTGTTCGCGAAATATAATAGATTAAGAATATCCCAAATGGTATTGTTCAACCCGTGGAAGGTAAATATACGAAGGAAACTGTCGAAAGTTTGCCTGATTACTCGAAAATAAAGTAAACATTCGAGATTTAAGCAAGAGCGTCGCATTATGTTCCGTTTTAGCTTCCCACAGTTCGACCGAGTTTTCCACAAATATCAAAGTTCAAGCTAACATCGAGTAGAAACTTTATATATTCTGCCGGAATAATGTATCAGTCTATAAAAGTTTTAAACAATCAAACTGTTGTGGGTCAGCAACAATTTCCTACACGTGGGAGATAAAATTGAAATTCCGTAAAGAATCTTACGTCTATCTGTTAGCGAGAGGTGCTATGAAAGGGAATTTTTTTTTTTTAAATTAAAGGGTAATTTGTTTACAATTATTTAAAGCTACCTAGACTATCTATAACCATTTTAAAGTATCGTTTTGGGGTGACGATTGTCCTAAATAACCCGAATCTGTCACTGTACAGTCCAACAACTGAAAGATGGCTAAGGCTGGCTGTACCTTTTTTAACCGCCTATTTCTGCCATTTCATTTTTCGAATCTTTAAACCCATACCTCTAATATAAACAACCATGTGGAGTGTTTACTCTTGGAGGCTGATTTTGGAAATTTCAAAAACAAACTGGCGGGAATAGGCGTTTGAAAACGAGATTCTATCCTTCCCTAGCCATCTTTCAGTTGTCGGACTGTATGCATTGCTGTTACGAAGGCATGTAAAAGCAATGCAAGTCAAATTTTGTTTTTTAGTCCTTTTTAATTTT
Organism: Cerceris rybyensis; assembly: GCA_910591515.1. Lineage (NCBI taxonomy): Eukaryota > Metazoa > Arthropoda > Insecta > Hymenoptera > Crabronidae > Cerceris > Cerceris rybyensis. The sequence continues at coordinate 8,697,104 of OU342802.1, read as the reverse complement.
TTGGTGTTGTGGTCATAACAATTGTTACTGTCATTTCATCTAGGACACCCTGGTATACTACCCTAGTAGGACTACCCTGATTATAATATACATGTCATCTAGGAAAAATAAAAATTCAAGTCGGATTTACTGATTCCGTGTCCAAGACTTTATCTCTATTCAAAACTAACTGTATTCGGCCACGCGCTGCTGTTGCATAAGAAAAGCATGTTCTTACTTTTTACAGTTGTGACATCTACATAATAAATATATGAGTCGCTCAGAAGCCCATGCGGTTAAGTTCAGAAAACCAGAATTGAGAAATTCAATGTGTTTTGATACATTAATTTTTTAAATTCTCGGTTTATTAATTTGATCAGAAAAGTATATAAAATCTTTTTTCTAAGTGTACACTTTTCCAAAAAAAAAAAAGAAGATATGTACAGGATGTGTAAATAAAAACGTAAGTATTTATTGGAACAATGACAGCATCTTAAAAATTTTAGAACTGATATCTTTTGGCAGCTGAAAGAGATAAGAAATTTATGTAAAAATAATACAATAACATTTGGCGTCATAAGTTTTATATTTATTCACCATAACAAACATCTTCTGCTTTCGAGTTATTTAAATGTACATTTTGATCTCCACGTGTTGTTCTTAATGTCCTGTTAAAGTCGTGTTTAATTGGAGGTATATACTTTAACACTAGATTTACCAAGCCAGTGAAAATGACTGGTACACAATTTTTTCCAAAAATTCTACGGGTGTATGAGAGAGCCGTAGAATAAATATTCTTCGTCCATCGTATAAAACATAAATTACCAAATCTATCATTTTTTCCATGTCTTAATTTTCCTTGCTTTAAAATACATAATTAACTGTAATAGATTTCACGCTGGTAAATCTATTGTTAATAAACTCATGATGTCTTTTTTTGTTTCTTTTGAAATTGTTCTGCCATTAGGATATAATATTGGTTGAGTTATATTTTTTAAAATTCCTGGTCTACCTATCTTTGTGTTTTTTTTTATATCAATTACATGAAAGGTATCATCCTCGTCAAAATTATATTTGAACTTAATGTTGCTTGGGTTTGACCTTTCTAGTTTTATCCATCGCATATTAAGCCAATTGACTGTTAGTCCACTTATTATTTTAAAAAGTCAGAGTTCTTACCGTTATTAAAGAAAATTTATTTAATGTTTTTGATAACTCAATAATTTTCACATACACTTCAATGTCATATTTTTATGTTTTAACCAAAGTTTAGATATTTCAAATTAAAAGAAAGCACGTATGTACATAAAACTCTAACAATTCTAAATAGTAGAAGTAACAGTCAAAGTTACTATGCATTTGTTGTTTGTCAGTGTTACCAACAAATATTGCAAGAAGGAGAAGAATTTAATTTTTATTTCAAAGTTTATGTAAAAAAATATTGATAAAAGGTGGGCTTATTCACAACGTCTTCTGAAATTATTATACAACATATTCAGAAGCTATAAAAAAAGGGCCGTCTGACCTAGAAAAAAGGAAGCAATGAGTAAATCCTTTAATAACTAAGAAGAATATTATTTATTTCATCAAAATTTACAGAAATCAGAAAATATCAAAAAATGGACTTAACTGCATTGGCTTCTGAGCGACTTGTATAAAAATGCACGTGAACTCGAATACAACGGTGTGCCAAAATTTCAAAGCAATCGACGAAGAAATTTCAGAGATTCAAGATTTTCAACAAACGAACATTTACATTTTTATTTATACAGTCAAACCCCATCTCTTCTACGACACTTGTTTCCAGCTCCTTAAAGCACAGTGGGCTACTTCTGGTCTATTGTTCCTTTCAAACATTGCTGCGCGATGATACAAATCCGATAACCTAATAAAAAATTTGACATTCATTTACAAGGCTTTATTTTGTTTGCAAATATCTATCGATCGAGAATTCTAAACAACGCCTGGTTGATTGTGGCAAATAATTTTCATGTACCCTGTACACGTAGCTTCAATGGCACGAATTCTCGTATAAGTCTGTTGGCTTCTGTTAAAATGAAGCAGTAAAAATAGTAATAATTAAATCAGTGGACGAATCAGTAAGATTCGCGATAAACGTGACATTTACCAAGATGTAATCCTTTATATAGAAGTTAAATAAGGAGAGTCATATTTAACGCGCCTCCGGTAATCTCTCAGAATCAGACTCCACCGGGTAAACGTTTAAGTGGGTCAAGATATCTATCATCTTGGATTATAAAGTAATTTAGGTCGATTCAAGTCGCTGGAATATTTCGAAACGACGTCATTCGTGAAAACACGGATGCTTCTTGCTTCTCGCTGCATTTCGTTTTCTACAAATCCCTTTTTAAAAGGAAATGAGCGACGTTGCAACGAGATTGGCGCGACGCAATGTTCATAAAAAGCTGTTGTATAAAGCTTCAATATAAAAGTAATTACGCGAATGAAACCGTAGACAATGCAACTGCGCAAAGCGAAAAAGTTCTATTTATTACGCGCTCAACTTTTCCAGCGTGAACGTTAGATTCTCGTTTCACTCGGTACAGTGAATTTTTCTCGGCGGGTTATTGCGTACTTCGTTCTTTCTAATGAAGAAAAATAATAATAGAGCAGGAAGTAATTGTACGGCTCGTTCGATATTATTTTAGTGACTTATGGTTCCGTTTCGGTGATCGAAATACTTATATTGTGCTTCTAAGAATGTTGATATACTATTATACAGGGTGCCTGAGGTGATTTTGACATTTTGTACAATTTTCTTTAGTGTGTGTGTGTCAGTACAAATTTCAAATTGGTTCTAATTTAAATATCTCCTAAAACGCCAAATTTTTTACATACACAACTCAGTATTTTTTTATAACTAGGGCTGCATCGATTGTTATATAAAAACAAACCACATTTTATTTACCACTAGAACTACCGACCTCAAATCTATCATATTTTAATAAATAAAATAAGTACTTTGAAAAAGGGGGAATCAAGCGGTGGAAAATTTGATCGATTGGGTGATTTATATTTATTGATATAAACGTAGAATATTTATTCTATGACTTTTAGGTAAACTTGGAGAATTTTTTGAAAAAATTGTATAGTGTAATAGTGTTAACACTAGAACTTCCAAACCAGTCAAAATGACTGGTACACAATTTTTTCAAAAAATTCTCCAAGTTTGTATAAGAGTCATAAAATAAATATTCCACGTCTATATCAATAAACATAAATCACCCAATCGACAAAGTTTGCTGCCGCTTGATTCCCACTTTTTGAAAGTACTTTTATATCATATTGAAATATGATAGATTTAATGTCGGTAGTTCTAGTGTTAAAAAAAGGAAGTTGATCTTCTTTTAACCTTGATACGTCTACTTCTGCGAAGAAATAATATGTTCCACTCGATATAACTGAAATTTCGTGTGAAACATGTCTCGCTATGAGCAACAATAACGAAAAAAAATTAAGATGTATATTATACTCTTGATTGAAGTATTTGTCAACGCTTTAACTGCTACGTAAATTCTATAGAATTCTTTTTCGTCATGAATCGTTTGGTGTCTTTCAATTTCTACGTGATATTTGGATCGATCCCAGTTTGGACAATAGAGTAAATAAATTTTACGCGATTTTCATCAAATTCGGTTACCTCGCTATGTTCTCGTTTAAAGTTTTATTTTATCACTTAAAAACAAGTGTTAGTTGAAGACAATTGTAAAAGCTGTATAATTTCTGATACATTTTTTTTTGTGAAGAGGAAAAAATTTAAAATCTTGATTATTTTATCACCAGATCTACCGATAATTATAATTAATCCAATATATTCCAAAATGTGAAATATGATAGAAGAAAAGAAAATGAAGAAGGCGAAGAACTTGATGGATTTATTTGCTTACAATATACACGATAGATGTGGGAAATCGGAAAATAAACAGCGTTAAAAATTTCAGGAGTATTTATTAAAAATTCAAACAAATCGTATCACCTTAATAAATGTAGTGTTAAAGAAATTAATCGTGAACTTAATATTGTTTTAATTTATATATAAATGCTGTTTTTAAAAAGGTCGAAATCTTTATACATGGGCGTAGCCGCCACACCCCATAAAATATAGCATGACTTAACTTAGTTATGTTGTTAGCGTGAGAATAATTAGTTTCGGGTGGGTTAACTTTTTACAGAGTAGATATTTTATATCAGTTAGACGAGCTACATGAGACGATATAATGTTTCATCCTCGTAATCCCTAAATACTTATCATTATTAACATTAAATGTATTCGTAGAACTTTCAAAGTATCTAAATTCATTTTTTTATAACTTACTTAAACTGAGAAACGCTGTACTACATTTTTATATAAATTCTAGTTTCACGAAACAACAAAAAAGCACTTTAATTCCTCACGTTTCCCGTATTTAATTTTTCTCTTTGAATATAAAATCATACGTTCCTAGGAAAAATATAAAAAGTTAATGAAAGGTATTAATTTAGTAACTTTAAAAAGTTATTACGTAATGTGCAAAAATGTACAATACATTTACAGATTCTTCAAATGAATTGTACTCGAATCGGCGAACTTATCGTCGCTCCATTATTATAAAAATCGTTGATGCACACGAGTGAATTAACACTAAAACTACCGACGTTACTACTAAAATTTAGATACATTTAATAAATAGTGTAAAATAAGAGAAATTAAGAGGTGAAAGAGGCGAGAAATTAAATAATTTATGTCTTATAACATAGAAGTGGAATATTTGCTTCACGGCTTCCCTATCAATTTAGAGAATTTTTAGAAAAAATAGGGTATTGGTCATTTTGACCGGCTTGGTAGGTTTAGTGTTACTAAACACTATTACTAAACCTACCAAGCCGTTAGGTACAGTCCGACAACTCAAAAATGGCTAGGGAGCGGCGGAACTTCTAATTTTGGATCGCTTATTTCCGTCATGTCGTCTTCGGAATCTTTTAATCTACCGTGCTAAAATAAACATTCTGTAGAGTCGTAGCATTCCCCTATTTCTACTTGTTTGGCTCAGTAAAAGCAACATGGATATCCCCTGCGAGAATCGGACTCGTACTCTTTTGCCGAGCCAACTTTAAGTTGTCGGACTATAGCTTTGTACCTATGTACCTTTTGGTACATTTGACGAGTGAGACTCGTCATCTGAATTTAACACTAGATTTCCGGATGTTGACATACCTATTTTTCTGAAGTGAACCAATATGATTTCTTACAAGAAAATTGAAATTTTTGGCAAAGAAAATAGTTGCAAGTTAATTTAAATGAAAGATTTATTATTTAAAAATTCGCCAACCAATGTATTATACATATAGTCATTAAATTTTGAATGAGCCAAATTGGCTCCGTAAATCTAGTGTTAAGAAGCAGGTGTTGAGTTTTGCGGTACCGCAGCCCGAGGGCATTGATCGCAAACAGTTGCCTGACGTTTGTTTATGACATCTTACAGTTGTAAATAAGGAATTCCACTTATCTTTATTATTACCCCTGTTTTTTGATACGCTATCCTAAGATGTCTGAAATAAAAAATTCATTATATGACAGCGAAAATGATAGTTCCAATGAAGTAAAATTGGAGTTGATAACAGTGATTACAGTGAATTAGATAGTGAAAATGATGAAAACGACAATTGTATGTTATAAACATAAAATAAGAAAAGTAACCACTTAGCAATGCAAACAATGCCAGATACCTTTGCATTTACCAAGATGTTTTGAAAAATACCACCCGGAACAAAATTATTATACGTTAACCCTTTCGCACCGGACGGGACATGTGCTGTCCCAGTTTGAAAAATTTTAGATATTACGGCTGGGACAATATATGTCCCAGTTATTGAAAACATCCAGGGCAGAAAATAACGCCAAGTTGGGCCTCAAAACTGATTCTCAATCGTTCTGACAATGAGTCCGTAAAGGGTATAGCCGGATAAGGATGGCAAAAGTGCCCCCAAAGGTAATTAACTTTGAGGCATACCATTCGATAGGGCTCTTTGGAAAAACCCTTCCTGCAAAGTATAAACCCGGTACCCCTACCGTAGGGGTAGTTATAGGGTGAAACGTACTTCACGGTTTTTGCTCGATTTCTCCCGTTTGGCTTGATAGAAAATTCTGAAAAAATCACACATATTATACCCAATGGTGTGCATAGTCTGGAATTTTTTCAGATTTTTTGGTTGGCAAATCGATTTTTAAAAAATTAAAAAAGTTTATAAACATTGATTTTTTATTGAAAATATGAAGTGACCACTTTTATATTTTTACAGTACCTGCATAGTACCCTAATTATTAATGTGTAATTTTTTCAGATTTTTAATAGTAGTGGACGGCAGTTAAAAAAATTAAAAACCAACAATTGTTTATATTTTTTGCTAAATTATTGATGTGACCACGTTTATATTTTCACAGTTTCTCAAGTTTGCTATAAACAATTGACTGTAATTTTTTCAGATTTTTTGCAACAGTGTATCATACCAAAAAAAATAATTTCGATCGTTAAGGTTGTTCAGTTTTCGGCATAAAAATTATTTTATCTAATAATCGCTTGAAGGAGAAATAACTGATCCCGGTAATGGGGCGCATTCGGACTGGATTTTTCGCCGTATTGAAATGGTTAAACTGGTTCTTGTTCTATATTTTGTTTCATTTATATAATTATTTATATTGTGTAATTGAAATGTTGTTACAAAAATACATTTATATCACCAATATAAGTATGTTCCAAATAAAATGTCTTACTTTAACATATTAATCCATATAGCGTCAAATTAAATCCGTTCTTTAGGCATAAAAATCTTCAAATAATTCAGTTGCTCAAGGGGTTAAAACTAAAAGCAGTAATCAGTTTCACACGTTTGCTGACACGATATTCGCAGCGCAACAAGGCAAAACAATGGGGTAACATTGGAATATGTATTTCTGTGAGCGACATGAGAATTCATCCACAATATGACACAACGCTCACAGGTGACTTTTGCGTTTAGTTTGTCTCTAGAGTCAGACTATCGTCCCAAAGATTGTTCACTTTAATGAGAGTGCTACGAACGTCTTTGAAGCTATTCTACGTATGTACCTACGTACGTACTTACATAAGAGTATACAGAAGTTTCGACGACTGGTGAGAATTATACGAATATTCTCGAGCAATCCTTGAAAGTAACAATTTCCGTGGATTTTCACTTGCAACGAGTACATTTTCTCCTCTATTTCTGCTCTCGAAATCCGTGTCAAGTTTGTGCAAACTAGTGGGACGTTCTTGGAGAATGCCCGGGGTTTGAGGAAACTTTCATATCGGAAAAGCGTGTCAATCTTGTTACATCTTCGTATTTTTAGGCCCTGACAATAAAATGTCACGCAGAGGTTGGAAACGCGAATCGCGCGAAGGAGGGACAAGTGTTATTGTGCAAGGGTGCAAGTGCATCAATTAAATTTGTGTTTTGCTGTACTATTGATCGGATTTTCTGCCTTTGCACTTGTGTCGCCGAGTATTGCGTCGATATTGATATTCTCTTTTTTTTTTCATAAAATTTTAAAGCGGATTTGGAACACACTTTAGTTTCGTCATTCTGGTATTAATACTATATCTATTGAAAACTGGTTAAAAGGTTTTTCGTTACGTTGGTGTACGGTCGATACCTTGTTAGTGGGTTAGTACGATTGATAATAAAATCAAATTACACTGATTTAAAGTAGTTGAAATTAGAACGGTATAATGAGTGCTTCTTCACTTTTTGACTTCGAAATTATAGAACTTTCTATGTAGATATACATACCTATTTGCAATATTTTAAATATTAGAGGGCACAGAAAGTAACGTCGTTTCTCCAGATATTTTGCTCGAGAAGCCATTGATTTTATATAATATATATATATTATGATTTTTATGATACATTATTGATTGAATTCATATTGATTTACATTACATTAAAGACATTAACACTAGGTGGAAAAGGTTGTTGATAACGTCGTTCGTTAGAAGTAAAAACTTTACACAAATTTATGTGTTTGAATTTAATGTGTAAAAACGACATTTTTCGGAATCTATTTTTCGGTCCCCCTAATAGTTTGAAATACTATAACTATAGTCCAAAGTACACGAAAGTCATCCTCGCCTTCACAACCATCACGTTTCAATTCCACCAATAGTATGCTGATCACCTTTCTAATTTCGTGACATTCAAAAACACAAAATACACGGGAAACCTTTCGAATTTACCATTTGAATTACCTATTCGGAGCCACTCTTTAATGTAAAAAATGACATTACTTTGCGGTCCTCCTGAATTTGGAATTCTAACAATTTTGACGTTCGGAGTGTGATTGATAAATCCAAAACGATTATGTTCGACATATGACTCTGAGGAAATAATTTTTGAAATATGGGTTCACTGGTTACCAAATGTAAAAAAATAATTGAGCCAATTCTGTTTCTAAAGAAGCTTGAAGTTTTTAATGTGACAGAGTCGCTGATGCACTTCGAAAAGTTTTACATACTACGTTGAAAAAGGTACCAGAGATAAACAATTGATTGACGCATGTTAACCCCTTGCCGCTCCGTTTCTTTTGTCACTAAATGTGCAATGAATCTGAATTAATTACTGAAATAACAATTCAGCCCCTAATTTCGGATATAGTAGGTACATGACTTAACGTAATTTGAATATCATAGTATTAATTTTATTCTATCAGGACCCACTGACATTTACAATTCAATAATTTTGGGAGCACTTCAAAATTGACTGTTCCGAAGAAAAACTATTATATAGAATCAAACAAAGTTTTTCATAAATAAGCGTTGCTATATCACCTGCCAAAATATATAATGGCAATGCGAATAAAGTGTGAAGTTGGCTGGGAAAAAAAATATAATTTATGTCGTCCGTTGGGAAAAAACAAAATTACTTTCCGAACAACCTAATGAATTCGAGTGTCGAAAACTTAACACTAGCTGCATAACTAATTTGTTAACAAGTTTATACTGGCTCTTAGGTTTGTTTCTTTTACGTTCTTCGCAAAGTTTTATAAAGTGTGTGCATTGACCGCGTTAATCTCTATCTGTAAATTTAACTCTAACTTAACCCGTTGCACTCGAAGTTTTTTTTTTCATTCATATTACCATCACCTCAAAGCAGTTCAGTGGCAAGATCATATTCACATATATGTAAATGATATGCGGATTAAAAGAAAAATCATTATTGTATGTTATTGTTTTTTAATTGATTATGGATACAAATGTTATAATAAAAAATTATAAAATTATTACATTTTGTAATCGTCCAAGATGTGATACCGCTCGAAGCAATCGCCAGTATGTAATCTTGGCTTTTCTATACAGGTATTACAAAAATAATGTGTCTACCGTCTTTAGCCTGGAATTTTTCTATTAGAACACACTACACAATCTTTCTTGGTTCCAGAACGTATGAAGTGTATGTGGTTGTTGAGCTTGCCCTCCATATTTGGTGTGTAAATGGAGTCTCGAGATGTGTTGTTTTGTCGAAAATTTCCAATCAATTGGTCCATCAACAATTTTACAAACTTCAAACGTGACATTGGCTTTCCGTCATTTATTTTTTTAACAGAAGTGTACAAATATGTATGAGTTTACTATACACATTTCCATCTCCCAGAAAAATAGTTTTCTCCACCATTTCAGGGATTTTCTCAAAAAACAATATGTTGCAGCATATTGGTCGGTCCGATTTACTCCACGTATATTCTTTGTATAATCAATAACAATTTGAAGTTTTTGTATACTGACTAATTCACCACCTCTTCTATCAACCGATATCAAACCCGCTTCATTACAGGTCTTTTGTCACCAAAAGCGGAAAATCCTATACACAATAGTTTTTACGATTTGTCTTTGTCCTTATATTATGAACTGAAAATTATTTGCATTGTCTCCATAGCGGAGCCCTCGAGTGCAAAGGGTTAATTTCTAATTTAACTGTAAATTACAATCGCTTGATTTTCAGTTTAATTTTAGTCTGCCTAAGAGGCAAACTTCGAGTACAACGCCAAACTTTGGCAGTGCTTGTGAGGAGTATTTCGAGTACAATGAATTAATACATTTAACACATTGTGTACGACCCTCTACTATTTCAATAAGCCCATAGATTTTTAAGCACTCCAGAGATTTGGTACATTTTATATATCTGATTATTTTCTACTCGTTTGGAAATTTGATATAGGTAAAGTGGTATTTTTTAGCATATTATTTAAACAAATGGATTTTAAAAAAAAAATGGTTACACCATTGGATTCAAAATCCGAAGACATTAATTTTCATTCTCCGCGAAATTTTCGTATCTCTAATAGTTTTCGAAATATTCGATAAAGTAGTTTCAGGACCCCAACTTTGAGGGTGGTTTTCACCCCTTTAACGTGGACGGTTGCCGATAAAAAAAAATACGGGTCAAATATTTTCGTGAGGGCTATATCACACTAAAATTTCATAAAAATCGGTGATTTACACCTCGGGATGTTCCCTTGTAAGTACTTGTCATAAGAATATTCAAATCTACGTTGCCTTAGTAAAGTAGCAAGAAGTTTCGAGTAGTCGGTTTGCTAAATACGAGATACCTCATCGCCCATACGCAATGTGTTAAGATAATTTTTCCCCATGTTCAATCGCCCTAGAAACGTGCATATGCTCCGCAAGAAATTCCGTATTTTGAACACCTTCGCAATCACCCCTAAAATTACTTATCCCCAAATCGAAATCGATTCGCCGAATCGAGATATTGAACCTGAACGTCAACGTATATCGTGGAGATCTAATAACTGTGCTGCTCGTACTCCATTCGCGTAATCAGGATTCAGTTAGTACGACGTCGTTCCTGGTTTATGAAACGTCACGTGTGACGAAATGTCATCGGGCAAATGTAATATACTCGGTTGAAGAAAGGAAAGAGCAAAAGAGAAAAAGTCAGCAAGTCATTAGGGTTGGTCAGTCCCGCAGGAAGAAATTCGATATCTGTGATACGCTTGACACAGAATGCCCCGAATTCGATTAAAGTCAACGATAATGGCAGCCATACGCGATCTTCTAGTCCCGTAGAAGGTAATCCCTTACAGTGGAGCAAGGAGAAGCCCTTTTGACGCTGCCTCCAGGTATTTACTTACCTTGCCGATGTAACCAATAAGGTTGACTCTATGGATTCGTTTGTTCCCTGCTAGGCTGAGAAGCTTCGGGAACTTGTAATTCCTCTTAATCAAATTATTCTTCCATCCTTTTGCGTATAAACGCGTCTAACGAAACGATGCTCGTGCAATTTCGACGATACTTTTAGAATTTAAGCCTTTGCGGTCGGCGTCCTCGTTGCGGAGACGTTCACAAAAGTCGCCGTAAAAGTCAGCTTGCAAGTTCTAAAACTAAAGCTTCATTTAACTCGAACAGCAATGCCAAATTCATTTTGATGTAAGTATTATAAGTAATATTAACCCTTTTAGTGCCGACCGAAAAAAACTGATTGAATTAATGACAAATATAGTTGTGAATAAAAACCATTGTCATTTGACAACAGTTTCATATAGAACACGCAATATCTATCTATCTATTATATAAAGCTCAAATACCACTGACTGACTGACTGACTGACTGACTGACTCATTCATCCACTCATCACGAAATCTCAAAAACCACAGAACGGGTTACAATGAAATTTGGAACATACTCTTGCCTTGGGTCGTAGGCGCTCACTAAGAAAGGGTTTTGAAAAATTCGAAATTTTAGGGGGGGTTTTGGGGGGTTAAAGTATGGGCCAAACTCATCAACGCAGAGCCGAAACTACTTAATCTAGAAATTTGAAATTTTGCATGAGCGTTCCTTCTAGGGTATAAGCACCCACTAAGAAAGGATTTTTCAAAATTCGAAATTTTAAGGTTTTTTTTTAGTTTCGAAGCACGTAAAATATTGTAGGTTTTAAATGATTGAATATATATTTTCGAATATGGATTATCAACGTTAAAATTAACTTTTACTAATTTAATTAGTCCTTAATCCTAATGATATTAAACCGTAGCGAAGCACGGGAACTTTCAGCTAGTAGAGTATAAACTGTCTATTTACATTTATTGATCATAAAATTACTGACATCCTATTGGAAACTGAACCCTTCGTTGTCCAGTGTTAACACTATTGCTTACGACGATATATCGTCGTTCGGCACTAAAACGGTTAATCGAAAAGGAGACTTCCAGTACTCCCAGGAGCGAACTCTGTCGACAGCAAAAGGTTAAAATTTGAAAGGAAGGGCGTTACGTCGCAAAACGAAAGGTATTTTGTGGGTGAGCCTATCGCAGATACTTGATCGGTAATTAAATAAGTCCATTGAGTTTTGAATTAAATATATTTACACTGAGCTACTATTCTAATGATAAATGGACAGAGTGACTTACGTTGACTTGTTTGCAAGAGAGAGAGAGAGAGGCAGAGCTGATGCTCTCGGCGGTTTTATATAAATATCTTGAAAACTATAAGAGATATAATAGTCTAAATTGACGTCCCCAAAGAGTCCGGTTTAAGTTAAGTGTCTCTACAAAAAGGTCAATTATTGTTGGTTTGGCTCAGTTTTAAATAAAGACTGCCATTAAGCTTCCCAACTGAATATTGAAATTATATTTTTATCACATTCACCATTACGAGCTGAGAATTATACAAACTCGCCAGTTAATTTAATAAATATTCTGGTATTCATCACATTTACCAAACTTACAATTAGTGGTGATTATACATAATCTACGGAAAAATCTCTTTTACCGTAACATATATAATGCCGAATTTATCAAAAAATATTTCCAAGTGGACCTAAGCTATCTGAAAACGAAAAAATATAGCTTTTTTTTACCATCTTCCCCCATTTCAAAGTGACTTAGTGACCGACGAGCTAGTACTAAAAAAAATAATGAACAAAGGACCCATTTCTCAAAAAGGTTCGCCATCATTTGTCTAGAATATCCTCGTCAAATAAATGATGTTCGATAAAATAAATTCTAGGATAAATTCACAGAATTTCAATTGATCTTATATAGCAGGGGTGGTCAACCCGCGGCCTGCCTTGAAATTTTTTCCCTACTGTGAGATTTATCACACTTTTACAAAATACATTTATTTTATATATTCAAAACTTAACTGTCGAAATTATGAGATAAGATTAATTTTGATTTCAAAATAATATTCTTGGAAATATATGACAGATATTGCCTGTTTTATTTATGAGTTTATAGTTATGAGTTCGCAGAATAATTAAATTATATTCTGCGAACTCATGATAGATAGATATTTAAATTTTTCACTCCGAAAAAATGACTATAGTGCATATAAATATAATATTGCGATATATAATTGTAAGATATCGATAACAATATACTTAAAATTATATATATATAAAAGTGGAAACTTAAATATGTAAAATATAGGGAAACGCACTACTCTAAAACACACACTCAGACACTATAATAATATAAAATATAAACTATAAAGTCCGTCTAGTCGCGTCTAATTGTCCGTCTACTCGTCTAGTCTCTCTATGTATCTATCGTCTATACTCGTTCGTCTATTCTCTAATTCGTCTACTCTATGCGTCTACTCTTGAACTCGTCTAATGTCGAACTCGTCACTCGTCCTCGTGCTGTCCACGTTTCGTCGTCGATTGTCTATTTCGTCAGTCAATTGTCTTCGTTCTAGATACGCGGGCTTTATAAAATCCCCACATAATTTTTTACACGGCCCGCAGAGTTATGATGCATTTCCAAAATGGCCCGCAAGGTCATTTGAATTAGCCACCCCTGTTATACAGGCTCCACATTTATATCCATCAGTAGTCTTTCATACCCTACGATGAGTGTCCTTGGGTGAAACTGAGCATCACGAATTTCGAAAGAAGCGCACCAGATAATAATAAAAGCATAGAAGGTGAAATTGAAACAAAAATAGATGTAAAAATTGAAAAGGATCTTCTTAATGCAAGGACGTTCGACCTTGGTAGAGAGACTAGCAGGACACAGTAGCCACATACGTGCATACATACATACATCTGACGGGCACAGTAGTCTGGTGTTCTTTTTACTGCAGCCTCTATTCGGTGAGTTTCTTGAAAGCAACCCTACAAGCGTAAATACACACATGCATACCGATTCATCGTGTCACGTATGTATAAAGGAATAGAGATGGGGGTGGAGGGAAACAGAAAGAGTAGGTAGAGATACGTGCTAACCTCGGTTCTCTCGACTTTTTGCATTCTTTCTTCCTGGCTTTCCGGCCGTTCGTTCCTTCGGCTTGCAGAGAACGTTGTCCTGTTTCTATGGTCCTCACGGCGTCTTCCTGCCTCCTTGGCAGGGAGAGAGTCTCTTCCGTGAGTTCCGGAAGTAGGGGAAGAGAAAGGGAGAACCTCTCTTCGTTATCGATTCGTGGAAAATCTCTTCCATCATTTCTGCCGCCCTCTTTCATCTTCTGTGTCTCTCTTGTGCAACGAACCTGCAAAAATCTGTCTAGAAATGCTCGCATTTGAGTTTCTTCGTTTCTACCGCCGATGGGAAATGTCGGTTCTTTTATTGTGCCTCTCTGAAGATTAATCGAACAAAATATGCACTCGTTTTGCTCTTCCTTCTCTGCTTTTCTCTCTCTCTCATTCATTCTTTATTCCTTTTAATTGTGTCTCCGATGAACGAACTTGAAGGTACATAACGATTCTCCGAAATTACGTCGTTAGAGCAAAGACTGCGAGAAGTTGATTGCTGGCTTTATGAAATCTATGGAAGAAGTTGAAGGAATTGAGACTCTTCCTTTCGTTTATTAAAGGTTCTTTTGTTCTTTCATCATTTTTCATCGTGAACGTATACCGAAGAACTTCAAGTAATATAAGACCTGGTGACACTTAGGAATGTAGAATTTATGTAACAGTCGAGATAGCTTTATCAAGATTGATAGAAAAGAGATTGTCCCCTCTGTTTCAGTGCTTCAATTCATACCCTATTAGTTGACAGATTCCTCAACGATACTTCTTAGGTTTCTCCTTATTTTTTCCATATTGTTTCTCCTTGCTGTCCTGCGGTTGGTAAATTTTCATCTTTAAACTATTTATATTCATACTAACAATGAATTTTAGTTTAACCCCTTCCCGTACTATTTCTTTTGTGACTGCGTCGACAATAATTTAGAATTAAATTGATAAAAGAAAAATTGATTAGTAATTCTTCGTGTATCGTGTAATTTCATGTAATATTAACACTAAAACTACCAGCGTTAAATCTACTGCATTTCAATATATTAATTAAGTATTTTGAAAAGAAAGGAATCAAGAGGTGCAAGGCGTGATCGATTCAGTAGGCAATGTTTTATAAAATCAACGTAGAATATGTGCTCTATGACTTTCCTATGAGCTTGAAGAATTTTTGAAATAATTCAGAACCAGTTATTTTGACTTGCTTGGTAGTTCTAGTGTTAACATTATAGAAATGATTTATTGTAATGCGTGTCACTAATATTTTCAATTTGATAGGTTTTACAAAATTTGAATACTTTCTATCACGAATTTACCACATCACGAGTGTCACTCGTTATTTTGCTTTCAAGTCACTTGGATCAACCCCTTGCCGTACAATTTTTTTCGTGACTGAATGCGCAATAACTCTGAATTAATTGCTAAGACAACAATCTATCCCTAATTTCTCATATGGCATATGACTTAACGCAATATTAAATAGCATAGAATTAATTTTATTTCATTGTGATCCATTGATATTTTTAACACTAGAACGACCGGCGTTAAATCTATGACATTCAAATATATTAAATAAGTACTTTGAAAAAAGGGGAATCGTGAGGTGGAAAATATGATCGATTCGGAAAATTGTGTTTTATAAGATCAGCTTAGAATTTCTAGTCTAAGACTCCCCTATAAACTTAGGGAATTGTTAGAAAAAATTGGGAATAAGTCACTTTGACTTGCTTGGTCGTTCTAGTGTTAATTTCGTAATTTTTGGAACACTTTGAAATTGACTATTCTATTTCTTACTACACGAGTAGTAGGGGAGAGCGGGGCTAAAAGTTACCGAGGTAAGTTATTCCGATTGAAATAACTCCGCGAGGAGAAGAGATAAGAATATTGTGTAAATTCGTAATAAAATGGAACGCCACATTACACCGACAATAGCCATTTTAAACAAACGAGTGGGACCCGGAAAAACGGAACGACAGCACGTGTGTACGAATGATTAGTACGATATTATTGAGTAGTACTTAAATAAACAGACTTGGTTTAATCATTTATTGTTTTTTATTTCACAAATAATAGCTTTAACAGATATTGTAACAACTTATCCCGGCTTGTTAACAACTTGCCCCAAGTCGGGGTAAATTGTTACTTTCCGACTTTAGGCATTAACAAATTAATAATAAAAGAATCTCTCAAAAAATGAACCAAATAACTGTCTTAACCCTTTGAGGACGACGGGCGCATATATTCGTCTTGAGAAAAAAATTGGTTATAGTTTGTCGGTGCATATATAAACGGTTACAGTTGAAAAATTAAGATATAATCGTTGAAATATTATTTTGCAAAGAGTAAATTTCAACTTGTATACATTAACAGACTGTCTTTCCGATGTAAAAGTGTTTTTTCATCGCTAAATAATTGATTGTTTCTGGATATTCAAAAATGCCTCCGTCCACAAAGAGTTAATATCAAAGTTACATATGTAAGTTGATTTTGATCGCATTGTATGAATACTAAAAGCAAGTATTTTAACAAATTTTGAAGTTAACTACAAATCGGAACTTTTAGCCCCGCTCTCCCCTACTCGTTATTGTACGGCAAGTAGTTAACGTAGATACCATTGACAAATTATTCATTCAATTTGACTACGTTGCTCAATATTTTAACTCTTTCCCCTCTTCCACACTTACTATTGTAATACTTGTCAATATACTCTCACACGTTTCTACTCCAGAAAAGTTGGGAGTTTCAAGGTACCGATGGCACTTGACTTTTCCATTTCTAAAGAGGTTCCACCGTCAGGAACATTGATCTCATGCTGCTTTTCCGACACGTAGGAAGTTAACGACAGAAAAACGCGACGTGCCACGTGTACGTGGCAAGGCAGGGGGAATTTATTTCACGGTGCACCAAGAGTCTTACATTTTACACTCAAACATTTTCACGTTTTTCCCCTCGCGTTAAGAATATTACGTTGTAATGCATCTGCTTGCCGATTGCATCGCGAGACGTGCACTCGTTATGAGGTTTCTCATTAAAATCACGTATTTAAGCGTACAAGGAAACGATAGCTTTGGGACAGTTTCTTGCGCAGTGTAGAAGCAATACTGAGCTGACAGGAATACGTAAGATGAAAGTTTATGTAATAAACGGTCCCAGTTTTTATTATTTGAACGTAAAATTATTTCGTAAAGGCTATAGGAGGATAAGTATGACCCAGCGGCCTTAGCTCCGATTATGCTCGCTTTTGTTTTGTTAAATTAGTTCCTATGTGAGTAATTATCACAGCAATTTTCAACCCTTAAAAATTCATCCCCAAGGAGTAATCGTTAAATAAAAAAATTTTTTCAAAAATTCATAACTTGAGAACGACTATTTTGATTTCATTGAAATTTAGCCAGGACGTACATATAACTAAGGTCTCTGATTAAAAAAAATTCCAGACTTTATGAATTGACATAACTTTAGAAAAAAAATTAAAACATTTTTCAATGACTACTATTGGTAGGTTATGTTTGAGGCACAACTACCAAACTTTTTTTTTAGCTTTCTAACACCTTTTTGCACCATATATAATTTTGGTATAATTTATTTCTTGGTGCGTCATATGCAGAAAAAATAAAAAGTCTAATTTTAATCATTTTCAATTTTTTTCATTATGTTATCATTAGTTAAAATTATATATGGTGCAAAATGACGTTAGAAAACTAGAAAAAAATTAAGATCGGTGTGCCATAATTATAACATATTAAAAAAAAATTAAATATGATTAAAATTAGACTTTTTATTTTTTTTACATATGACGCACCAAGAAATAAATTATATCAAAATTATATATGGTGCAAAATGGTGTTAGAAAGCTAAAAAAAAAGTTTGGTAGTTGTGCCTCAAACATAACCTACCAATAGTAGTCATTGAAAAATGTTTTAATTTTTTATCTAAGATTATGTCAATTCATAAAGTCTGGAATTTTTTTTAATCAGAGACCTTAGTTATATGTACGTCTTGGCTAAATTTCAATCAAATCAAAATAGTCGTTCTCAAGTTATGAATTTTTGAAAATATTTTTTTATTTAACGATTACTCCTTGGGGATGAATTTTTAAGGGTTGAAAATTGCTGTGATAATTACTCACATAGGAACTAATTTAACAAAACAAAAGCGAGCATGATCGGAGCTAAGGCCGCTGGGTCATACTTATCCTCCTATAGCCTTTGAAACTATGAAATTTTGAAGTAAAATTGCATTTTTATTTCGTTTGAGGTAATACGAATTATGAAATCGGTGATCAGGAGGGTTTGAACGAATGAGATTTCGTGAATATTCATTTTATGATGTAATTAATAATTTCTCTGATTTCTTGACGTCTCGTTGAAATTAAGTTATAAAGTTCTTTGTACTGAACATGTACTATTTTACGATAGGAGCATCTTTAAGAAGCTGATAATATCGTATCACAATATTAAGGCATCTTCCATGACCTCCTTTTGGGGATTTATTCGCTTTCTAAGCCTCTTAACATTCAATTTAGATATTTGATGTGCTTTTGAGATTAAATGTGTTTAACCAGTTAATTGTGACGAAAATACTTTGTAATTTTGTGTCACGAAAATCGAGTGATGAGCTTAAATCTATTTCAAATTGTTATACCCTTTAGTTATTCGTTTTATTTCGGTAATGCCTCAAAATGTTGCAAACATTTTGAAATTTACGAATATATTTTAGTTTTCGTCAAAATTACAATTTGAATAACAAGTGGTAGCTTTTACGCATGACGAGTATACTCGTCAAACAGAGCTAACTGGTTAAAACAGTGTGCTTTAATTGTACTTTTAAGCAGTAATTTTGGTGAAATATTTTTATTTTTACATTGTGACAATAATTCTTGCAAAAGTAATTAAACAAAAAACAATTTGGCAGAGAATGGTTTAATGATTTTTTAAATTTATCGTCAATCGATTAGAATTAACAAGACAACTTCATATTCTGCACGCATCTACAGACATACAAAAGAGAATTACAGTAATTAAATCTTTGCGAACGGAGACTTTTTTGAATATTGCGCGATAATCATTCATTTGGTGATCTAAAACCACATTTTCATCAGAAATTCTTATTGTTAGTATTAATGTGCAAAAGTTATAAATTTCTATTTGCATGATGATATTTCAACGGTTACATTACAATTTTTAAACTCTAACTCTGTAATTAAATTTTTTATCTATATTTTCCTCTACTACATACACATATATGGATTCCTCAAAGGGTTAAGATCAAAGGCTCGGAATCGTAATTGGTGAGTTTGAATTTAATTCCCTCGTCGCTTACGAAAAATTTTTCCCAAATTATCATTTGATGTATCAGATCCTCATTGGTGTAAAATGTCCCCAAAACAGCAGACTTAAAAAAAAGGAATACAAAAGAAAAAAAATTACTCCAACGTGAATTTTTTGCACAATTTATTTTTATTACTTTACCTGGATATATCACAAAATTATTTTCGTGTAATCAACCTAATGCAACATTTTCTTTGATCCACACAAAAAAGCAGTGCTGTGAAATAATAGCTCCGATTTATATCTTGCTACATTATTATTCGAATAGCTTGCAGAGATTTAACAATGACAAAACATGCAATGTATTTTACAACGCGTAATTGTAATGTTATGTAAACAAGAGTACTTTTAGTAGGACAGAATTTTTAATCGTACCCGCTTCGTAATACTAATGTTTCGAGCACGTGCTAAACATCGAATTCGAATATTCGCTCGACGTGTAATCGTTTCGATCAATTGATTGAAATACCGCGAAAAATACGGCGGGATGATACATCCGGGAAAATGGCACGAATTTTACGTATTGTAATACCCAACGACGAATATCGTCAAAGTGCAGATTGTGATACGTAAAAATTTTCTACCTCCGGTACGATTTTACTCGAAATATCGAAATTATTTTTAACGACTGATTCGTGGAGGAAATTGTATAAATTTCCACGTTTAAAAGGGGATGCTTTTCGTAGGGTAATTTTTGCAAATGCAAGCTTTGTGCTCAGGCAAAAAGTGATACTTTAACAGATAAATAAATAAAAGAGTTAGAAGGAAAAAAGAATTCTTTATCAATTTAATTTCTGTAACGAGAAATAATAACAAAATTCAATTTACAGTACGGACATTTCTTTATCAATGAATCGTATCTACACGAAAAACGAAATGGAAGTCTTTCCGGGCGAACGATTAAAGTACTTCGGGAGAGGAAATTAATTAAATGTCCGAGATGTTTTCTTGCAATGAGAGAAGATTTATTACTGGCAGAGACACGTTAGTTATTTTCTCAGAGCGTGCTTTTCAAAAGATCTTTTTAATTCTCTCGCCCTTTTTAAGGCTCTCTTCTATCCCTTATACTGTGGCTGGACGATCAACCCCTTAACCCGAGCCCTTTGTTCCTCGTACGAAAGCCGCCACTCAGCCCTTCTGAAAGAATCAATCTCCCGCTCCTCTTTTCTTCGGATCTTTGCTGATTAATGAAAAATCAGCAGGCTGTTTCCTTTGAAGACGTCTCTTGCACCATTGCGTTGCCTGGGACGTTTCATCGCATCGAACTTCATTCCTTGAAAAGTCGTTTTCATTAATACCTTTTTCGTCATTTCACCCCATATGCCGTAATTAGTTGCAATTTTTTTTGCCACTTTTTACTTCAGGGTTTCTACTTTCTCGACAAATTAACATAAAACTATTGTATATTGCTGAGACTACAAAGTCAACGACACGAGGGCAATGACCTTTGTGGTTTGAACCACTCCATCAGCCTGTCGTTGTTGGAAACAGATATCAACTTTGTATTTTCTTTTGCAACTTACAATTTCGAAATTAACCCTTTGCGGACGGAGGTATTTTTGAATATTGAGAGATAATTGTTCATTTAGCCATCCGAAACCACTTTTAAATTCGAAACTCAGACTATTACTGTATATAAATTATAAATTAATATTTGCGTAATCATATTTCAAGAGACGTATTTCAATTTTTGAACTTTAACCATGAATACATACGGCGATAAATTGCAATTAATTTTTTTCTCGGACCACATATATACGTCGCTAGTCCTCAAAGGGTTAATAAGTGAGAGAAAAGTGAATAAATGAATAGAACTGAAAGCCAATAAAACACAAAAGGATAGTAACAATTAACGAAAAACACTTTACGCAAAGCTTGTTGTATTTCACAATTTTCTCTCAGTCTCGTTATCTCTCACAATCTTCTCGCAATTTTCTCAGTGAGTGTATTATCAGTCAGTGAATCTCTCACTGCGTCTGTCTCTGTAAAAACTCTCGCTACGTCTCTCCAATATATTTCCTTTTGTTATCAGATATCGCTACGTCATTTTTTAAGGAACAATTTGATCGATTTTCGTTGTTGCCAAAGCGAAGACAAAATTTCCGACTAAAAATTCCGTAATACTGCTGCGATCTATTTGATTTTTCGCACTGTTGCGCTCTTCTTTTTCTTCGTGCATGTGGCCCTACATAAATTACACTCCAAGTTACGATTTTTATTTATTAATTCACAGTTTCATAGAAAACATGCTAGCATTCAAGTTCTTCAAATACTTGATCTTTTTCTATCGTTGGCATGACTGCTTAGACTCATATTCCACACGTTTTTACCATAATGCACGTGACTACTATACACCCTATTTTCGCTGTATTTGAACCAGAAGTTACACCATGAGCGTGACTCGATATTACGAGGCAAGGGACTCATTCGTCGACTCATTTTTCCAGAACGTTTTGCCAGCTTTCAGCGGCTTTTATTGAAAGTCACGCGTCGCTCTTGTCGGAGAATTTTACGGTGTTTAACATGCACCCTTCGTCGAGCTTTTATATTCGTAAATTCGTCGACGCTGCAAAAACCTTGCCCAGCAAGAACAACCACTCGTGGTGATACATTTATTAAACAAAATTTTTGCACGTTTGCACAAAAATCAGCTCCAAAGTACGAGCAAAATAAATCGATCGGTGACGATCATTTTCTTCGGTGCATCATTTAAATTAGGGGTAGTCTACCTTCTCATACTCATTTTTGTATCTTTGTAAGTAATATAACATTTTTACTGTCCAGGAATTTTATTTAAAAGAGAAATAAACTCAACTGCAGTGATGCCCGATGATCAAAGAGAGAAAAATTGCTTAGGCATGGGAGAAAATCCCTATCGTCCCCCATAAAAGCTAAACTAGGGGTTAGATAGGGATCAAGTTGACTACCCCTAGTTTAAATGATTCAGTGAACATTAACGCTCTGAGATTGTCTCTCACCTTTTTTTTTAATGGAAAATTTGTCATCGTGCTTTAACTTTTACCGCAAATTAATTACCAGATCCGTAATTATTGAAATCATTGATGTACATTTGTTGACGATGTGCGATTAAGACGGTATATATTAAGGGCACCGAACTCATTGTTAGTATCGAACTTACAATTAGTATCATAATTTTCAAGTATATTTGTCCTGTTAACTCTTTAACATACTCAACTGAATTAATTCTAATCAAGAAATGAAATTTTTTCCGCGGATACGAGTTGAAATATGTCAGCTTGAGCTTTAATTTCACACATGAATATTAAATAATCTCTTTTATACGTTACGTTTCTCTTTGCATTATTCCACGCTTCAGAATTAATTACACAGTGATAAATATTAACACTAGATTTACGAAAACCGTCAAATTGACGGGTCTCTACTTTTTTTATAAACATTTTTCAAATTTACGGAGAAGCAGTACAGTAGATATTTCACGCGTATTTGACAATACAAAAAGTACTTAATGAATTATTATTTTTGACAATTGATCCTTCTTATTGCAAAGTCCTTGTGTAATATTTTGGAGTGTAATAGATTTCACACCCGTAAATCTAGTGTTAACATAAATAATTAGTATTGTCGAAATTTCTTTGTGACCCAAATTAACTCGATACGACGAATTATATAAAGAGCAGTCCATTTTTCCTCAGTAAGATACATTTTTTACAAGATTTGTCAGTGTTACATTGTATGTAAATCAAATAAAGAAATGATACAGTCGTAATTTTTCATTCTCGTGTTAAGGGATTAATAACAATTGACATTTGTTTTTAATTCTTTGCTGCGTCATAGATAAGTTCGAAAGTTGCCATGTCAATCGAGTTAAAAACTAACGATATTAGTGTCAGAGTAATGATACCAATATTTTTCACTTCCTCATATTGATCGGCATTTCGTTCCATTGCAGTGCCATTCGATGTTGTATTTTATCGTCATCGATCGGCGATAGATAAATTTGAGGATTGCATAGTCTATCGAATTGAAAGTACTATATCACTTCCATTAGAGAAATTGTTCCCCCAGTTTTGAATCTCTAATATCGCTGCTGCCATTCTCCACCATTGTATTACCGTTCGGTAATCCGGTTTATTGTCACAGATAAATTTCCAAATTACTGTATACCAGGTGAATCGAGAATAATGCCAATACTCTTGGAAGAATTATCCGATATTTTGAAATTTCAAACATCGAATATGAATCGGTATTGCTGCATCATCATGCAGCAATTTCTAGCGATACGTATGTGTATAGTACCATGAAACACGGAGAGGTTCTGAATGAAAAAATAAATGTTAAATAAAGAATCATGACTTCGCATTCGATGCTTGATTTTTTGAGAAAATGAAATTTACTCGAGCCATTTCAGAGGCTCGTAAAAAAGAGGAATACATAATTTATGATGAAAAGTCTTACAAAATAATACTAGTTAACACGTTGAATGTTTCACTGTTTCGTCTGAAGTAAGACTTCTTTTAAAATTCTATCTTTAGAGAGCAAAAATATTAGAGGTCAAAATGGTTATATAATAAGCAGCACTCGACTTTTTTAATTGCACCATTTATATATTGAATATAGTAACGAATTCGTGAATATTGTTGCTTGAAAGTCTTGAGAAATTTCATTGAAATCTGCGGCCCCCGTGGCATTTAAATGTGTTAAAGTAATACCATCTAACTTTTGGAATTTGAATTGTCTATAAAAAAAACTAATGAATATTTTTTCAAAATAATGAGTTTATTAGAAAGATTAGACATTTTCATTTAAGAATAAAACACAACATTCAAATGACTGCCATGGCTGGCTTGACAGTACCCCATCCAATCAACCCAATTTTTCAGTGCATTTTCGATTGTTTGGGCTCCAATCGCATGAATGGCATCTTCAATTTCGTGTTTTAAGGTATCAATCGTCTCTGTGTGGAGATTCGACCCCGTTTGATTTTTTCTTGTCGGGAGCCCTTAAGGATAAGTGTTACGATAATCATGTCTCATCTTTCTAATAAACTCATCATTTTGAAAAAATATAAATTAACACTGCACTTATCATCGCAGTGAAAATGACTCTTTCTCAATTTCTTTGATAAGTACATAAAGTTTCTAATTTTTCTTTTCTTCCCTTTTCCTCAACAACATCGCCAAATCTAATCAGTCCTATTCTTCTCTACCTTTTCTCTGTTTAGTTCTCTCTTTTATTCCATCTTCATTTAGATTATTTGGAATATAACAACATGTTACATTAGACACCGCCTGTACAAGCCATTTAGATTATAAAACTACAGGAATCGTTCACAAACCAAAGTGATTAACTTACTTCTTACATTTAAAATACCTTTCTTTAATAACAAAGCTTAAGATACTACATGACAACAATTTTTATGCCCGTCGAATAATAAATGCCCTTTTTATCCATAAGAAATATATGCAAAATCAATATTTAACATATAAGTAAACATACACGTATACACATACTTAACAAAAATGTAAATACTTCACATGCAAGAGTTAAATTATTTTTTCTGTCTCTTGAAAGTAACGAATATCGAATTTAAAAATGTTTCGTTATTCATTTAGGATTAAATAAAAGAAGCAGTCACACTTTTTTACTCTTGGACCTATCTATAATTATAATAGTTTCTAACGACATCATCTTTTAAATGTCGTTTATAATAAATAGTGTGACAAAACGTAATAAAATCTCAACATCAGTTTCATTCTCTCATCGTGTTGTACGAGCCTCTTTTAACGTGTTATACGAAACGGTCATAATTTTTCCGCCATGTTATATGAACCCGTGTAACAACGGGGACATGTTGAGATATGAACTTACTCAAAGTACAAGAACGACGTCAATCTACCTCAACATCATACTAAAGCGCCAGAATTACATTATCGATAGATCCAATGCTATCTCACATTCCCATAAAGAAACATTCCTTCCAATACCATTATCACTGCCCTTATTCCTTGCTTATTTCGAATTACCATCTTGCTCGCGTCTCAACGAATCCGCGGACAATCTCCAGCATCGATACCAATTCGAAGATCGTGCGCTGTTCTACGAATACCTAATAGAACGTATAGCACAGTAACAATGCGGTTTCCGATCTATCGAATGCACATCTGAGTTACGCGATTATCGTTGCACGTTCTAACGATGTTTTATGCTAGCCGCAACATCGGGAACGCTGCATCGGCCATAATATTTCTGTCGCATCCAATAACCCGTTCAACCCATCGAGTTAATTACCATATTAACGCCGAAGATTATCGCGATTTGTTAACGCGAGACTACGGCGAATCGTTGCTAGAAATCTGCCGTGTAAACGCGCCAAGCGGATATCGTTCTCTCGTCGTATTGGTATCGTTGAATTTACGGCGAATGATGTAAATTACACTGTAATCGCCGATGGTAAACGCGTTATTATGCGCCTGGCATATTTCGAGACGGCACGCATAAACGATCGGCCAACATTTCGCACGGCAATACACGGGCGACTGTTATTATTGGCCTTTCGTTACTTCGCGTATGGGAATTACAATTGAGATCGATCAGCGTGTAAACTGTTAACACCGAGGGACGTAAATTCTTTTGTAATCGATTGTCGTTTAGATTATCCCGAAAAGAACAGTTTGTAACTTTGGGTAATAGTTTTTTAACGGTTTTGAATATATCAGATATTAGTTTTTCAATGGGAGATCATTTCAAGAGAGCAAGTTTTAGGAAGGAATATTCTTTGGTTTTCTTTTCATATGTAATTATTAGACTGCGGACATTTATGCAAAGGGTATAGCCGGTTAAGATGGTCAAATGTGCCCTTGAACCGAATTCAAATCGCGATGAGTCATTCGAAAGCTCATAAAAAAAGAATGATTTCTGCCAAGTTTCAACTTTGAATCTCGACCCGGGGGGTAGTAAAGGGTAAAAATAGAAAATCAGGTTTTTGCCGAATTTCTCCTATACCAGCGGATAAAAAATTTTGAAAAAATTCAGAGGCACTTCTGTTATCAGGGCACATATTAGAGAATTTTTTCAGATTTTTAAATTGAAAAAACAAGCTGTGAAAAATAAAAAACGCTAAGAAATGATGAAAAATGCCGATTGTGTATCGAAGCAGTCTTGGCACTATAATTATATTTTTACTGTAAGTACGTATCATTGTTACTATTGTCCTGAATTTTTTTCAGATTTTTCAATTTGGTGCGCCGCAGTTAAAAAAATTAAAAACCGATTTTTTCGTCGTTTTTTCCGTGTCAGAGTAACTTATACGTCGAATTGCTTCATGAAATAGGTATTTTATGCGATCTTCTATGTTTATACGTACAGCAAAACATCACAGGAATTAAAGAAACTGAAAAAACCGAATCATTTGAAACTGTTATGCGCCTTACATTGTAAAGTATGTACCGTATTTTCCAACGGCGTCGGTGGCGCAGCGGTAGAGTGTCGAGCTGCCGCTGCGAACTTTTTGAACGTAGGTTCGAGCCTCGAACTTCCAAGTCCCTTGGGTTAAGTTTTTTTTTTTTTTCGTTAATTACATATATTTCCTAACTTTACGACACAACGATCAATATTTACTTTCAAATGTTTTAAGAATATTTGAAAAACATATTAACCTGAAATATACGTAAATATAAGTTTGGACTGCTTGTTATGCCGCCGTTTATCCTGTCAATTACGGCATTGTTTGAAATTGGTTTTCAAATCTCTTACCTTTAACAGTTATGGATGGATGGCAACAAAAATCGTGTTGTTGTTTTTCTACTATTTAGCCTTTTCGTCTATTCGAATTAGATCATACAATTCTATTCTCTCTTTTATTCAAAATGTATGTTAGAATTTCTGTCACGGGTTCAATGCATGAAAGGTAAGAGATTTGAAAACCAATTTCAACCAATTTCAAACAATGCCGTAATTGACAGGATAAACGGCGGCATAACAAGCAGTCCAAAGTCATATTTACAAACATTTCAGGTTAATATGTTTTTCAAATATTCTTAAAACATTTGAAAGTAAATATTGATCGTTGTGTCGTAAAGTTAGGAAATATATGTAATTAACGAAAAAAAAACAAACTTACAATTAGCCTAAGGGACTTGGAAGTTCGAGGCTCGAACCTACGTTCAAAAAGTTCGCAGCGGCAGCTCGACACTCTACCGCTGCGCCACCGACGCCGTTGGAAAATACGGTACATACTTTACAATGTAAGGCGCATAACAGTTTCAAATGATTCGGTTTTTTCAGTTTCTTTAATTCCTGTGATGTTTTGCTGTACGTATAAACATAGAAGATCGCATAAAATACCTATTTCATGAAGCAATTCGACGTATAAGTTACTCTGACACGGAAAAAACGACGAAAAAATCGGTTTTTAATTTTTTTAACTGCGGCGCACCAAATTGAAAAATCTGAAAAAAATTCAGGACAATAGTAACAATGATACGTACTTACAGTAAAAATATAATTATAGTGCCAAGACTGCTTCGATACACAATCGGCATTTTTCATCATTTTTTAGCGTTTTTTATTTTTCACAGCTTGTTTTTTCAATTTAAAAATCTGAAAAAATTCTCTAATATGTGCCCTGATAACAGAAGTGCCTCTGAATTTTTTCAAAATTTTTTATCCGCTGGTATAGGAGAAATTCGGCAAAAACCTGATTTTCTATTTTTACCCTTTACTACCCCCCGGGTCGAGATTCAAAGTTGAAACTTGGCAGAAATCATTCTTTTTTTATGAGCTTTCGAATGACTCATCGCGATTTGAATTCGGTTCAAGGGCACATTTGACCATCTTAACCGGCTATACCCTTTGATGTTTCAAAATATACAAAATATATGCAATTTTAATGTAGAATTTATGTAAAGTATATGCAAGAAATATGTGAAATAGTCGCCCTGAGTAATTGTATTATTAACGTATGAATCAGTCGGATATAGTATAATATGATATAGAATAGTTGTACATATGTCATACTTTAACAGATTGTACGGTCCCGCGATAATGCGGGATTTCAAATATATGGTTTTAGGATTTTACCGATCAATATCAGTCATATTATTTTATCT
This sequence comes from Cerceris rybyensis, assembly GCA_910591515.1. Taxonomy (NCBI): domain Eukaryota; kingdom Metazoa; phylum Arthropoda; class Insecta; order Hymenoptera; family Crabronidae; genus Cerceris; species Cerceris rybyensis. Next base: position 8,668,447 of record OU342802.1, on the reverse strand, counting down.
TGAGGAAAACGATAAAGTGGACAAAGAAGGCAATATTAGTCCCTTTAAATTGCACATTACTTAATGTGTTTAAATTTATATTGATTTAAATAGTAACATTATCAAATATAATAAATTTGATAGCAGATATTTAGCCGGCGTATAATGTGTTAATTCAAAATACTACAATTCGACAAACGAGCATTCCTGCATAGATATAGGTGCATTTGCGTCGAAGTAGTTGCTATAAATTTATATTAGGAGTACACTTATTATTCCATAGTTAGTTATTTTTGAACATTAACACTAGATTTGCGGAGTCAATTTGGCTCACTCAAAATTTGATTACTATATCTATAATATATTGGTTGGTTAATTTTTTTTAACAATAAATCTTTCATTTAAATTGATTTGCAAACTATTTTCTTTGCAAAAAACTTTTATTTTCTTGTACGAGTTAAATCGTCTCACTTCAGAGAAATAGGTATATAAACATCCGTAAATCTAGTGTTAAGGATTATCTGATTTCAAGTGTGATTAATTCAACAGAGAAATGAAATTTTGAAGGCTTCACGCGAAAAGTGATCTCGAAATTATTTTTGTTATGTAAAAGTGAAAAACGAAAATTTTTCCGATAAGGGCATAAAGAAGGCCTCATGTGCACGAGTATATAAAGAGATTACATTTCATTTTGTTTGCCAAGTCACATATGAAATTGTTTCAATTGTTATACGGATTTAGTTCAAAACATGATGGAATTTTTCAAAAAGCGAGGAGTTTCTGTTTCACCAGAAATTGTTTTTTCTTAGTGTTATTACAAGCAATTACGAGTTCACATTACGCAATATTCTCAATTAAAGTTGGGAATTGTGATAATTCAAACATTAGGTTACACATACGATCGACTAATTGCATTTTCGTTCGAAATAAGGAAGATGTAAATTTTGTTATGCCAACGTGCCGTTGAAATACTCAGATTTTTGTAACTCCTTTTTTTGTTTCATCGATAGCAAATATTTCCAGCAATTACAGAGAACGACAGGATTAAACGAATTTTCAATTGTTTCTTTATTTCATTTCAAATACAAAAAGAGAAACCAGTGAAGCGAGGTAAATAGAATGGAAGCGAACTTCTCGATTTCAATTTTTTTCTCCTCCTCATGAAATCCACATTTGTAATTTTGCACGCCACTGTTTTAACTGGCTTTCAACAATACCTTTTTCTCTCATTTTCTCACGATTCCTTCTTCAGCATTGTATTTTTACGCAATTCACGAGAGAGCGAAGATGATTAATGTTTTAGCGCACAGATTTTCCGGCTGTTTTGTCCGGATTTCCCAGGTCGCTTCGAGCAGAAAATTCATTTCGGATTGATGAGACGGTATGCGGTTAAAGTGGCTCACCTTTGCGAAACGTGTAGACACGGAGACAGTCGCGGAATTAATTTAATTACAACAAGGGAACACGGTGTCGTTCTCATAAAGAGCATTCGCAGCCTCCTGCGTCGAGGATCCGTCCAACGAGGCAGATGGGTCTTCTCTTTCGTCGAGAGTACGGGGATTTAATGAAGGGAGGAGGGGTTCTATCATTAACCAGGGTTGGCAAACGACCTCCGCAGTTCGGAGATCTGGTGTCATTTTGCTGTGATGCTTGTAAGGTATCTTTTTTGTCATATAACACTTCCATCATGTACACATGTGTAGGAATTAAACGGTCAAAAACAAAGAAATTTATTTAACACTAAACCTACCGACGTTGTATCTACTAAAATCTAAATATACTCAATAACGACCTTACACAAAGAGAAGTGGCGAGATAAAGAAGATAATTAATTAACTCATTTTGCTTTTGTAAGATAGAAGTGGAATATTTACTTCATGGCTACTCTATGAATTTAGATAATTTTTAGAAAATATTTTGGAATCGGTCTTTTGACCGCCTTGGTAGGTTTAGTGTTAAGGTAGTTCTAGCACTTGACCAAAGTCTGCAAATAAATTTAATGTTAAAATATGATGTTCTTGAGATTTTCACGAACAAGTTACAAGCAAAAAAAAGCTCAGTTATCGGGAATTTCGATGAAAAAATCGAATTTAAAAATACAGTTTCATTCATTGACGTAAATGAGAGTGAGAGAGAGAGAAATAGTACTTCCGAATTTATCGTTCAATTTTCCACTCTTCCATACTGCAAATACTTACGAAAAACGAGATCATTAATTCGGGAACGTTTTCGAATAGATATTTCACAAAAAAAATGCAGCTCTCGAATATTTAATAAAGAAATTATTAATTGAAAACTATAAAATCATGCATTTCACGTTTACAATATGGCCACTGTTTGTGAATGTGAGTGTTTGGCAACACCGCATTGTCGATAAGTACGCGTACATCAAATTAAAAATTTTTTAAATTATAATTATAATCAATACTTCAATGAATTATCATTCGTTTTATAGAAATTCAATGGGGCCCATTCATAGCACCCATAAAATCCGCTCCTATGTGAAAGAACTACTTTAAATTAATAAAGAACAAAATATTAAAGTAACACGAAATAAAGCTACACAAATGTAACTATAGGATGGTCCATCTAACTTTTGGACGACATAGGGTTTGTTCATTATTGTCCAGGTACTTAAAAGTTCGTAAATGCTTATTATAATGGCATTCAAGGAACTCGAAATTTTCATTTTTGTCCAGCTAGATTCGTGTAATCGATCACAGTGCGTCTGCTGGGCAATTTGATCATGCCGTCGACACTGATTGATTAGTCAACCTCTCATCGACCGAATTTCGGCAATATTGTCCATCGGTTCTCGCTAATATTTCTGTCGAGAAGGCCGGAAATGAAAAGGCTATCTGTCGTTAATCGCGACGACACGAACCGCAAATACCGCGAGTTTTTCGATGGATGTGTCCGATGAGAAATTCTTTTTTAACACTAGATGTACCAGCGTGAAATCTATTATATTTAAACATGTTAAATACGTACCTTAAAGCAAGGACAATTAAGACGTGGAAAAGATGATAGATTCGGTAATTTATGTTTTATACGATGGACGAAAAATATTTATTCTACGGCACTGTCATAACCTCGTAGAATTTTTGGAAAAAAATGTGTACCAGTCATTTTGACTGGCTTGGTAAATCTAGTGTTAACGAATGCTGATATTGTCGGTACAATTTAGCATTGAGTGATTTTTGATCATAATATATAAAAGATATCAATTTTATACAAAAACGTTAGTAAAGTTAAATTGCTGTGACACTGAATAGTACAAGAGCAAGAATATTAGGCCGTTTATACTAATTTAGTGGTATCAACTTGCAGTAGTTCTCATGAGTAATCGTTCGGAGAACTTTCCAACGTGAATTCGCATTATTTTATGGAAAATATCAAACTGCCAAAATCCACAGAATGCATATACAGTAAAACCTGTTTTTGTGCAGTAAATAGGGACCACATAAACGAAACCGCACAAAAAAAGAAATATTCAGAAATTTCATAAACACTTATAACAAATAATTTTGTACAACATATTAAAAAAATATTGTTTTATACGGTTGATAGTAACCGCATAAAAAAAGTCGCGCTTAGAAAATATGTCAAAGATTTATGAAACACTGAGAAAGTGCTTTGAAACAAAAGTAATAATTAAATTATACATGGAAACATTTAAAAAAAAAATTAATTTCTCATTTTACGCATGGAAAAATTTTCAAAATGCACATAATTTACTGCTGCTCGTCGTAGTTCAAAACGCGCATCTTCTTGTGATGCGTATTCTGTTGATAACAAATGAATATAGCGTCTGGAGCTGAACAGCGCTTTGTAGTGTACATGTTCACACTAATAGAAAACTTTGCAACAGTATATTATAATGCCAACACCGTTGAAATTCATATCCGCACAAAAAAAATCGCACAAAATAAATCGGACAAAAAATAATGACACAAAACAAATCGCATAAAATGGACCGCACAAAAACAGGTTTGACTAATATAACAAGAGATACAGAATATTCAAATCATAGCGTTCGTTATAATATTTAGTGAATGAGACATATATTCATATAATAACAACTTAAATTGGCACAAATATTCAAAGTCCAAATATATGTGTGTTCAGTGTTCAATTAACTCACGTTTAATCGTTTGCCTAGTATGAATTATTCGATCGTGAATAAATCAGGTGGATAGTATAAATGTAGGTAAATATTGACGTGAACAAAATTTGCAGTGGAAGCAAAACCTCCTTTCAAAAAGAAACCGCAATTTTCCTTCTGCAGCATTGAGCGAGATGAAACAGTGTAAAGTGTATTAGACATTAAACATCGAACTGATCTAAAAGTTCTTAACTTTTTCACCTCATTTGTATCTCGATTCAAACTGTATCACTTATGATTTATCATGGCAATTATGACTCCCTTGACGACCAGTAATTATTCATATTTTCGATATAGACAAAACGTTCCTATATGTGGACGGCGGTGTGGGGAAACTTCTCAAAGTTCCAGCTTTAACCCTTTTAGCGCTTACCGAAAAAATTAATTGAACTAATGACAAAGAAGTTGCCAATAAAAAGAATAGCCATTTGGCGATAGTTTCATGCAGAACACGAAATACAGAGCATAAACTATGTATTTATAATTATCTGTCATTAAATTACTGACAATTTCAAACTGAATATTAACTCTTCGTTGACCACTGTTAGCATTATTGCTAACGACGATATATCGTCATCCGGCACTAAAAGTGTTAAGCGTTTGTTGTAACTACAATAATTTTTAACTTCGCAATTTCTGAAATCGACACACATTTAGAAATTCACTTCATAAAAATAAATCAACGCGAGAAAATTGATTTTTTAACAAATGAGCGTCCAATCTCTCGAACTGGACTATTGTGCACCGATGACAATAGCAAAGCAAATTGCACGCAAATGTGTTCTGATCATACAAATAGATTAAATATAAAAGGAAGAACTTCCCAATTGCAGAAGATTAATACTTTCCAATTTCCTATCGTTATTCTGGTCGACAACTAAAACACGTGGACAAGAATCCTGAATTTCCTCGAGGAATTCCCAAACATTGTTCTACCATCGGTGGAAAGATTTCTCGTTATCCAATTTCGCTATGACCGACAAAACATCATTAACCCCTTACCCTACAATTTGCCTTGTGCTTGCCCCCACTACAGTTCAGAATTTAATTACTAAAATAAAAATTGATCAATGATTCTTGATATTTCGTATAATTTAACGCAATATTAATATTATGGAAATAATATTATCGCGACGTCATTCATTAAAATGTTCAATTTGATTGGTTTTGCAATATTTGAAGATTTCCTATCTCATTACGAGTGTCACTCGTCATTGTAGGGCAAGCGGTTAAATGTTACATGTCTCTTCAATATTATTCTGCTGCAAGTGACAAACCGCAGTTACACGAACTCTTATACCGTGTTTCACGAGGTATAGCACCGTTAATACGTATGGGGCCATAGAAACGATAGGTGCGCCTTATGCGTGACATATAAAATGCAACTTCCACCCCGAACTGCAATCACGACGACGTATTACAACCATCGTCTCGTTATTGGAACATAGACGACCCGCACTCCCGCCTCTATGCACATACGTTTGGTACATATATGGGAGCACCTCGTAAATCCATGGAAGATATCGACGGTAAGGTGCTCACCCTCTCTAACGGGGTCACTTCTCTCGTGCGGGCATGAGGACGCGAAGTAGTTGCGACTGGTACCGGCACGATCCATCGGCTACCGATTTTCGTACAGTTGTAACCGGCTGATAGAAGTATTTCCGTTCTATCGGAACTGTCGTGTCAGAAAGTCGACAAGCGGCTTCTTTCATTCGTTGATTAAAATTAGATTTTTGAACTTCTGCTGAGGTGACTTTTTTAGCATCTTTACGGTTATTCGCAACTTTAGAGCAATGTATAGATAAAATTCTAGAATTTTGATATGTTATTTATATACAGCTCATACGTTTTACTGATTTTTTTGAAAAATGTTGGTCGTATAGTTTTTGAATAATTAAATATTAAAAATGCGACTTTTAACACATGGTAAATGGGAGAACTTGCCGGAAATGTCCTATTTATTGAAATTTCACATAATTGGCTATTCAAAAATGTTCAAAAAACTTATTATTCAAAACTTTAACTGTTTTAATTACTATAAAAATTATAAAACGTATACATTCACGTGTAATTTTAGACCAATATTTATTCAAAATAATGAAAAACTAGTGAGACAACCATCAGCCATGACAGAGGCTTGGTTCATGTTTGACTGCAAAGAAATTTGGCAACGCTGCATAAAAAGCGCGAAATTCAAAAATTAACTACATATAGTTTGTCTACTACTGAGCGTGATAACATATAATTGCGTTTATAATAATATATATTTTTCATTCTATGGTTATAAAAAAATTTGACTAGGAAATAAAAATAAAACTATTTTTTTACAATACACTAATTATGGATGAATATAATATATATACATATACATTTCCATGTGTTGTTGCCAAATTTATTATATGCCACATAATACGTTCATCGAGTAGCATTTAATTTTTAATTATTAATAGTGTGAAGAATTTAATGAAATATTATTCAGTTTTGTGTAAAAATTAAAAAAAATAATTTTCAAACTCGAAATCTTTTTTTTTCCATTAAAAACAAATACAAACCGTTAACGACTAAGTAATACGGTTCTAGACCAATAACCTTAACTGCATTTTCGATTTATTTTATTCTGTTCCAACGCAAATGAGAGCAAGTCGGTTTTTTGAGATGACCTATAGCTCTGGATTTTAATCTGTCAAGCGGTGTAGAAATAATTTCCATAAATTATAGGATTGGAAATTACATCGATTATTTGAGAATCCAGTGACTCGTTTCGTTCGTCATTATAAATTTGTTGAAGTTTCTCTGGCGGCTATGATGGACATGGACTTAAATATTTTACCCTTTCCGGACGGAGACTTTTTGAATATTGAGAAAGAATCATTTATTCACCGATGAAAAATCACTTTTTTATCGGAAAGTCAGACTGTTGATATATAGAAGTCGAAAATTACTATTTGTTTAATAACATTTCAACAGTTATATTTCAATTTTTCAACTCGAACTATAATCAAGTTTTTTCTCAAACCGTATATATGCGTCCGTCGTCCCCAAATGGTTAAATCTACAATGGTCCCAATTATAGAATCTAGTACATCTTTGCCACGAATAAGAGATTTTTCAACACTAGAACTATCGTCGTTATATCTATTATTTTTTAATACATAAAATAAGTCATTTAAAAAAGGAGGAATCAGTAAGCAATAAAGATGACCAATTCGGTGATTTATGTTTTTCGAAATAGATGCAGAATATTTATTCTACGACTCTCGTATAAACTTGGAGAATTTTTGGAAAAAATTTGTATCAGTGATTTTGAATGGTTCGATCGTTCTAGTGTTAATATATCGGGGATAATAAACGATGTTTTGTTTCTTTGAAGAAAAGAATCATGAAGGTGTTAGAATCATTGAGTTAGGGGAAAAAAAATTTTGCGAAAATATGTAAGCTATCAAATATTTTTTTAGCTACTTATTGTTCAGAGGCAAGCAAACAAAACCGGCGTTTAATGTGTTAAACGAAGTACTGCGTTTGAAGCAATTGCTTATACAAATAAATAATGTCGTTGAATTCTATTTACAATTTTAACACTATTTCTACTAAGAGGTGTCAAAAGACACCTTCCAAATTTTAACTTAAAATTATTCTCTAAATTGAATAATTTCTCCACAATTAATTTTTTGACTTTTCATACAGTAGTTAAATTAATTCAGCAATATCATTTCCCACCAGCACATCCTAGATCCAAAAATGTGCATATGGTATACTTATTTCTACTATGAGTTGTCTTTTGATACTTTAAGGACTTCATGACAGTGCCTAATTTGAAACCATTTTACATATAAATATCAACACCATATCAATTATAATCAGATTAGAGAATCCCGGTTTCAGTTGTAACAGAAAAAACAAGAGTTGCGGCATAACTTTGATATCCGCTTATTTCCGCCATGTTACATTTTAGCGTACAGCGCTGCAGTGACTTTACAACTAGCTGCACACCGCTGCTAGAATTTGCAAGCTGATTCAATAATTTCTAATAAATACACATCAATGTATCCATAAGTATATTCCTCAAATTATCTACATTTAACTGATAATTTTAAATCCCAACAGTTTTGGCAGTTATTTACATTCAAACGAAAAGGTGTCAAAAGACACCTTTTGGTCGAAATAAGTATACAAAAAATCGTGTTAAGATAAATTCTATGAGCAACGAGAACAACATTTCCACTTCACTGGCCACGAAGTACGTTGACCGCTGCGTGTTATCAAAACATACTCGACGAAACTCGGCGACTGTAATCTTCAGGTATGATTTCCGGGAATCTTAACAATGAGGCATTTCGATGCTCACCTTGCCTCACCGTCAGTTCCCCCGCGACCGTCGATGAGTAAGCAGTGCTCCGCGATCGGGTTTCACTATTTTCACCTATTAGTGCGTGTATAATACTTTCGAAGATCAGATCCTGAATCACCAAATACCTCTCTTTTTACGGCTACATTGTAATTCATCCCCGCAGTGGTATCAATCCTTAGTTGGCGGCCATACGTCTGCTATTAGCCACCAAAGCAAAGAATCAACACGTTTCTGAGGTATACATAATTTTTAATAAGATTTTACTAGGTTTGTTGTAAGTGTGATTACACATGTTCTCCTTAATGAAATACAAACGGAAAGAGTTAATCCTCTATGGGCCCTTGCAACTTTGAAACGAAACAAATCTAAGCTCTTATTTTTCAAAATCGATTTAAACCGATTTAAAGTTACTAATTTTTTAGTAGGATTCGATTAAATAAAGGCTAAGGAGGATAAGGATAGAATTTCAATGAATAACGTGTAGGCGTGGATAAAACTAAGTGGTGGATGTTGCCAGGATCCCTAATGATTTTAAATAAATGACAATCACACTCACATACTAATAATTAGTATATAATAATAAATAGTATTGTTACGAAGCATCCAGTAGATTCAATGTTACTGGGTAACGAGACATGTCAATTGTTTGTTAAATAAAAAGAGTAGAGATTCTACGGTCGGTAGTCCTGGTAGACGGACGTGTTCTCTTAAATAAAAGTTATCGCTTTTTAATTGTGTTCTATTTAATTATGTCTGAAAGGACAAGGCGTGCGCGGTCGACTCGTAACAGTATATATATATATTGAATAATATGGAATAAATAAATTACAAAATAAAATACCGAATAACTGAATAATCTAAGGTATCTAATAGTATCTAAAAAAAGGTTGTGCGTCTAACTGTTTCTCTAAAACTGAATCGTACTGATACTATGCATCGTGAGACGCAACCCTTTGAGATGACGATCTTCCTAACTTCTTTCGTACGTCATGCATCTCTATGGGGAAAGGTCTATCCATGGGTATTACACCACAATTTGAACACTGCTTGCTGCTCATTTTACATTTTTGGAATTTGATTAGCCCAGGAAAGATTTTCGATTAGACATAACTGTTTTACAGCTTATATTAGGTTGGCGCAAAAATAGTTGCGGTTTCCATTATTAAAAGTTTTAAATATTGATTTGAAGTTATTTTTCTTGTAACTAAATATATATATAGCATACCATTTGAAAGCGTGAAGTTGGCTCTTTCGATATATGTTTTTCATTTATTTTTGATTCTTCACACTTGGCTATATTAGTTCAAAAAAGTAAGGGTGGAAAAGAAGGAAATTCGAGCGATATTATTGTACGAGTTCAATTTGGGACCTAAAGCTGCGGAAACTGCTTGTAGTATTAATAAAGCATTTGGCCAGGGAACTGTGACTGAGCGTACAGCTCAACATTGGTTTCACAAATTTCGTAAAGGCGACAAAACGCTTGCAGACGAAGAGGGTCGCGGACGTCCTTCTGTGATCGACCATGACGAATTAAAGGCCATTGTCGAAAAAGATCCACGCAAATCGTCTCGAGAGATTGCAGAGGTACTATATGTTGATATTTAGTAGCAAGAAAACTAACTTCAAATCAATATTTCAAAATTTTAATAATGGAAACCGCAATTATTTTTGCACCAACCTAATCTATTATATAAAGCTCAAATACCACTGACTGACTGGCTGACTCATTCATCCACTCATCACGAAATCTCAAAAACCACAGAACGGATTACAATGAAATTTGGAACATACTCTTGCCTTGGGTCGTAGGCGCTCACTAAGAAAGGGTTTTGAAAAATTCGAAATTTTAGGGGGGGTTTTGGGGGGTTAAAGTATGGGCCAAACTCATCAACGCAGAGCCGAAACTACTTGACCTAGAAATTTGAAATTTTGCACGAGCGTTCCTTCTAGGGTATAAGCAACCACTAAGAAAGGATTTTTCAAAATTCCAAATTTTAAGGTTTTTTTTTAGTTTCGATTAAACCGCAGCGAAGCACGGGAGCTTTCAGCTAGTAGTTAATAAATGCTAGTTTGACGAAGCAATTCGTGATCGTAATAATCCGTAACGTTTATCCATGTATTCTGTTATTAGACGGTAGCAATTAGGTTTACTTTGGTGAACCGAAAGCACCGAGAGTAAGTTTCGATACAGTATTTGAGTCGATTGGCCAGACCGATCCATTATCGGGAAACTCTCCTCTCGAAGGACGGCTTGGTGAAAGGGCGCGATAAAACTCCTTTTTCCGGGCGAGAGGGAATAGGGTTGCAACTTTTCGACGACCAGGAAGTGCTCCGGCGAATTTCATCGGAGAGTCGTACATCGGGATTCGATTTGCTCGTCGAAATCAGCTTCCATAGTCCGTGGACGAAAATTCGCTCTGTGATTTTAAAGCGAAAGCTCTCTTAAAAGGACCCTTTGTACGTTTTCCATCCGCACAAGCTTCGCGTCGAAAGATTCGTTTCTTGCACGGTGATGAAAGTTTCTTTCGCCTCGCGACGTTTCAGCGGCGCTGTTTAACGGAGGATGAGAATTTAATCCGCTGGTTGTACGCTTCAAAGAATAAGAGAATATCCGTTCCCGATTTCTTCTGTTTATTCTTTAAATGGAAAAATCCTCGCTTTCCGAATTCATATTTAATCGAATGGAACACCTTCGTTCTCTTGGCAAGCCAACGACTCATCTTGAAGAGTCCGGAGGAAGAGTAGATTCGTTTGACTTATAAACAAAGCAGTCTCGCGACTGAAATTATTTCGGATTGATCATCTCAAGGTAGAATTTTTACATTGGAATTTTGTTATGCAAAACAATATTGTCATGCAAAACAAGAATATTACCACGCTGCTAAAATAATCGAATCATATCAAGTAGAATAAATACGACACTCCTGACATTCTAAGGTTTCATTTGCATTACAAAATTCACTTGTCGAAATATTAGAACTGCGCTGATTATCAATTGACAATCTTTTATCGTTATGCACCTCCATTACGGGGATGCATGAATCTATCTCACTTTATTTATAATTTTTATTTATTTGTTTCATTTCGTCTTGACCTCTAAAGGTCCTAAACCAATTGAAATTTACGAATATATTATTACGAATTATCGTAAAAAAATTGTCTCCCCTATATTTGATATCGATTATGAGAATGATAACAACGAACTGCAAATGTTTACATTGATTTATTATAGAGAATATAGTTGTCTTTGAGCAAGAAGTTTGGACCCATTAAAACAGAGACATTATTTTGTAATATTTGATCTGTTTAATTATGAAGCGCCGTTACAATATATTACTTCTTGCTAAAATTACAATTTAAGTATCAAATGTATTTTACGTATGTACGTAAACCATTTTACGTATGACGGATAAAGTCGTCATAACAGAAAATTCTGCCATTTCTCCATGACAAATATAGTCGTCAAACACACATGTTCGTCGCCCAGCGCGATTTGGTTGAGTTTCTCGTGGGGCCCAAATCCGACTATCGCACAGTTGAAAAAAATAGCAACTCTAGAGCCATTGATTTTAGAGAAAAATTTTATATACGAAGCAATATTAATTTTTTATTTGTTATATTTCTTCAATATTATTTAAAGGTCAACTTCATTTTTTTTATACGATAATTTATATCTTTCTTTGCAGATTTTCATTCAATAAAAGAAATAAAGAAACTTTTGTACAAGTCATTTTCTTGTTGGACGTTATGTTAAAAAGATATTTAATGGAAAAGAGCCTACTGAAGCTTTTTCCGATAGGCGGACTGTCTCCCGTGAACAATAAGAACAATTTAGTAATAAAAATGATTTTTAATTTGTTCATGTTCTAGATCCTATATTTATATTTCAATGTTGATTCTATTAAATTCCTTTTAAAAATTCAACTGAAAATCCTATGTATTTAACTTGAACAAGAAAAGCGTCACCGAGATATTGATGACGCGGCGACAAACGTGTTAACCAGTTAACTGTGGCGAAAATTCTTTTGAATTTTGGGTCACGAAAATCGAGAGATGAGTATAAATCTATTTCATATTATTTATACCATTTCGTTATTCGTTTTACTTTGGCATGGCCTCAAAATATTGCAAACATCTTGAAATTTACGAATATATTTTAGTTTTCGTCAAAATTACAATTTAAATAACCACTGGTAGCTTTTACGCATGACGAGTATACTCGTCAAACACATCTACCTGGTTAAATGGTTAAAACACAGCAGTACATCGTCAAATGAACTCCAACATGCACATCTTCGTCGTACACGAATATTTAAATTTGTTAATTGTACTATTTCATATTATTTATAAAATTTCGTTATTCGTTTTACTTTGGCGTGGCCTCAAAATATTGCAAACATCTTGAAATTTACGAATATATTTTAGTTTTCGTCAAAATTACAATTTAAATAACCACTGGTAGCTTTTACGCATGACGAGTATACTCGTCAAACACAGCTAACTGGTTAAATGGTTAAAACATAGCAGTACATCGTCAAATGAACTCCAACATGCACATCTTCGTCGTACACGAATATTTTAATTTGTTAACTGTACTCATCATGTTTCATGCATCGTTTCGTCGTCGAATTTCTCTATATATAATCTTCAATAACGTTTAACGGGATCTTCCATATCTCTGCTAATAATTTGTGTATCCGCATGCCCATCGGCGTGTAAACATCATAATATAACATTTAGAGAGAGAAAGAGTGAAAGAGAAGGGGTTGCGGTCGTCGGGTATAACATTACGCAAACACACGAGCTACATATTAACAATATCGGAAAACCGTTTATATAGAAATGCCGGTGGATGTCCACGGTGCGGGTAAAACGTCGGTAAACATGGCCACGGAACGAGAAAATGGCAATCGGTCGGAAATTGCTGAAAGAACATCGCCGGGCCGATTAGCAATTTATTACTGCAGGCGCAGCAGGACGGTTGACCTGCTATCGTGCCAGAGAAGAAATATTATTAGCCATTAGATTTGCGGATCGGCTATATTTTCCAGGCCCCAGTAGCACGATATACGCCCAGAAAAATTCGAATTGTCGGATACCATGGAATTTACGGTACTCACCGGATTAGTTGCCAGATATTTTTATGTCGACCGTTTTTTACGAGCTTAATACGGTGGCTGGTCTCTATCTTATTGCGAGATATCCGAATTGCTGGAAAACAAACGCTACTTTTCTGACGGTGTGCACTGTAGGTTTCTGCGTGTAGTTTATTGCATTCCGTCAGTACAGGGACAGATTCCGAAGAAATCGGATGGAAGAGTAAACCGAGGTAATCCTGGTCAAAGAATCTCTCAATTGTGTTCAGAAAATGAAGAGAATTTCTCCCCAGATTGTCTTCTTTGTATTTGAAATTTATCCTATTGTATGAGTGTGCGGGTAGTTTGTGAAGTATATAAAAAAATAAATTAAAATTGCTCTGTTTTCAATGTGGAATTTACACTAGAACTACTAAACCAGTCAACATGACTGGCACACAATTTTTTCAAAAAATTCTCCAAGTTTACATAAGAGTCATAGGATAAATATTCTACGTTTATATCAATAAAGATAAATCACCCAATCGATCAAATTTTCCGCGGCTTGATTCCCCCTTTTTCAAAGTACTTATTTAACCCGGCGTGTGTATACTGGGTCTTTTAAGGAACAGTCAAAATTTGTACTTCAAACTTCTCTCTAATATTTTTCAACATTCTGCATTTTTAAAAATAACAGTTTTAAATTCCTGACTTTAGCAACTACTGGGCCACATAGTAGACACTCCAATAAGTATCTCAGAATTTTTTCAGATATTTCTGAAGTCGAGCAAACCTTGTAAACCCGACTGTTCCCTCAAAGGCCCAGTGTACACACCGTGCCCTTAAAAATTGAGTATACACACGCCGGGTTAATTTATTAAAATATGTTAGATTTGATGCCGATGGTTCTAGTGTTAATATCACTGAATTTTATACAATTACGCCGTTGAAACAACATTTAGAATGAATCGCTCAATTGTGTAATCATGACAACTGAAAATCTCATCCACAGAATTATATATAGATATTAAAAGCATATAAAAGGCTCCGCAGGCAATTGAATGCAATTTACCATTCAAGGAGGCGAGTAATAATTCACCGCATTGCTCTCAATATTCGCGCCACGATCGGCAATTTCGGCGATTCTTTTTTCTCGGGGCCGAGAGGACCGTGAAACGTGCCTTCCGTAAAATTTTCATGTCCGTAAGCGGAATGGCGACTTAATGAATATTGGAATATCTCGGAACCTTGCACTACTGCGTTGCAAGTGCTGAGAACATATTCATTCGGCTAACCTCGCCATTTATCTTCAACCCTTCTAGAAAAAGAGGGACAGAATGGCGAACGAAGAGTCAGCAGGGACACTTCTGCTTTGGACTGTCTTGACGATGGTACTGTGGGGAGCTGACGAAATGGATCGTATGACGTTGGTTATCGACTTGACCATTTTTACATTTTCGCGAAGGGTATCTCCAATTTAGAGCGTGTCAACACTTTATCCTCGACTGTTGGCAGAGTTTTTGATAAGAAGTTGAATAAAATGGGTATTTTAGGTTTAACTAAATATACTATTGCGGATAACAGCAAAAAGTCGTTTGTGAAGTATTTATATTTTTTATATATATAGTAAGTATATATTATATATAATATATTGTTACGAAGCACCTAGTGATTCAATGTTACAGGGTAACGAGACACGTCAATTGTTTGTTAAATAAAAAGAGTAGAGATTCTACGGTCGGTGGTCGCCGTAGACGGACGTGTTCTCTTAAATAAACGTTATCGCTTCTTAATTTTGTTTTAATTAATTATGTCCGAAAGAACAAGGCGTGCGCGGTCGACTCGTAACAATATATTTTATATATTTTGATAACTTCAACCTTAACCCTTTGCGGACTAGCGACGCATATATGTGGCCTGAGAAAAAATTTAATTAGAATCTATTGTCGCATGTATGCGCGATTGATGTTTAAAAATTGAAATACAGCCGCTGGAATATGATTACACAAATAGTAACTTATAATTTCTATACATTAATATTCTAATTTTCTACTTGAACGACGATTTTGAACCGTCAAAAAAATGATTATATTTCAATACTCAAAAATGTCTCCGTCCGCAAGGGATTAGTACTAGGTGTACCAAGGTGGTAAAAATGACTTGACCAGAATTTTTTTTTAATGTTTCTAAAATTTCTAACGCTATTTCTGTTTCAATCTTCCGTCAGCGATTGAGTCGATCTAGTTTTTTGACACCATCATTTACTTCTTTCGGATATTTTTGTTTCACAATTTTAAATACATTGGATTAATCGTTGGCAGATTTAGTGGTAAGTGTATATGAATTATTTAGGAATGATAAAAATGCTATTATAAATCAAAGATTTAACCTGACTTTGAAACATTGGATCGTAAAGAATTTCATGTTTTTTTAAAAGCTAAATTGTGATATTTGAGAAAGTTGAAAAATTAACTTTAACACTAGATTCACGGAGCCAATTTGGCTCATTTAAAATTAGATTACTATGTATATAATATATTGGTTGGTTAATTTTTTAACAATAAATTTTTCAATTAAATTGATTTGGAATTATTTTCTTTGCAAAAAACTATAATTCTCCTGTATGAATCAAATTGGTTCACTTCAGAAAAATAGGTATATAAACATTCGTAAATCTAGTGTTAAAAAATAAAAGCTTAGACTTGTCTTCTGTAACTTCAAAGTTACAAGGGCCCATAGAGGATGAAAGTTCAAAGTTTACAGTCATTGTGTACTGATAATTCTTATGTGATGCCATTCAAAACGTAAAGATTTAAAAAATCTACAAAATGTTGACCTTTCAAATTATTCCTAGCGTTAACACGTTAATTGCCATGGGGGTCACCGGTGACCGGCGCTACGGAATTCAATGAAGAGTCATGTAACTTTTAAATTGAAATATTTATGAATTTTCTAACATATTAAATATTTAAATATTGGTGTTAGAAAGATAAAGGTCTGCCGAAGTGTTCTTAAATTTTCCTATTTATAAACATGTTATTTTAATAGAATAAGTTTCCCGTCAGATGAATTGATAAATTTAGCAAAATACCGGTGGAGTTCAACGTGTTAACCCTTTGCGCTCCGAATTATTTTATTAACTTTTTGTCAGATAAGCAAATATAATCTCGGAAAATTGTCTACTGTTGATTATTCGTTTTTATTTAATATTAGGAACAATTGTAGATACTGCGGTGTATTCCTGTTAAAGCGCAAAATTATTGTTGATTTCGAAAAGTCGATAATTAGTATATGAAACATTAAGTGTCACAAAACGTTGTGTCGAGTGTAGCTTGACATAGGAGCGCAAAGGGTTAAGAACTGTTTTTAAGGTTTCTATTCCCCTTACTTCGATTTTATTATAATATTTACGAACAGAACCAGTTATTGGCATTCAATATATTCCTCTAACGATCCATTTGGATCGTTCTACACAACACTATCGACGTTATAACATTATTAACATCGGCAACATCTGCCACTCAAGTCAATTAGTGGCGTTAAAGTGATACGAGCCTTCCATTCAGCTTCTGACAGTATTATAACCAGGCGACGTCAGCCGCAACAACTATTATAGCACGATCTTCTTCCATTTTCGCTCAGGTACACTTCCTTCGTCGAGTGTTCTCCAACCAACAGCTGCATAACTTTAAATATCACAGTTTCTGTAATAATAGTCAGTAAACAACGATTATCCGATATAGCACGAGCAGGTGGTAAATAATTAAAACGTTTCGTTGTTCTCCAATTAGCCTACGTGACAAAATCGAGGTGTACCGTGAAGGTAACGATTACACCGCAACATTACGAGAAGTTTGGTCCCCGAACACCATAAAGTTTTCATACGCTTATGAGTCAGTTCAAAACGATACGCTCACGTCAGAGAGTATGATGATTATTTAACACTAAAACTATCAAACCAGGCAAAATGACTGGTACACCATTTTTCCCAAAAATTCTCCAAGTTTATAGAGGACCCACGGAACAAAAATTCTACGTCCATTACAAAAGATATAAATCACCGAAATGATTTTTTTTACCGTCACTCGATTCCTCCTTTTTTAAAGTACTTATTTAACATATTGAAATATGATAGATTTAACGCCGGTAGTTATAGTGTTAACGTAGCTGTCTTTGATTGACGGGAGTAATTCTCGTTTGCAATGATTTACAATGATTTTTCAAAAAGTTGTTTATTCACAACCATACGATGTGTTCTTTAAATAGGTGATTGTTATGTATGAATTAATTCATGATTGATACTTTAAACCAGTGGTTCTTAACGTGTGGCCACCCCTGAGGGTGCGAGAGCATTTGCAGGGCTGCGAGAGAAATTTCAAAAATTTAAGAGCCCATTTTAAAAGAGTTATTATGAATGAACAACAACAACCAAGCTATTAAAATTTAAATATTGTTTTTTATGTAATACGTATTGTAAAGAAACACAATTTTTTGAGAGTGTACAAAAGCTTATTTTCAGATTCAAGGGGGTACTGATCACAAAAACTGTTAAAAATCGCTACTTTAGACAATAAGAAAAAATTGCTATTTTGACGTTAGGAAGTTGTTTTAATAAAATTTTTATTTAGATAAAAAATCCATTTTTGTGATGTTTTGAATATATTGTATTTACATCGTATCATTCGAATAAAGATCATAATGTCTTTTTTCTTTGTTATTTATTTCAAATTGTAATGCTATTTTTGTCTCGTGACTTTGAGAAATTTTTTAACTACTTTAGAATTCAGAATAAATATGTACAAAAGGCAAAGGAAAATTTTCACGAGGTAGAGATAATAGTGATGGAAGAGCAACAGTATTATGGCAAAGTTTTCGATAATCGATCACCGGGATGAGATGTATTTACGAGTGAGTGTATTTAAAGTATCGTGAAACCTACCCCTCGGTATTTTCGGAATAATCAACGGTGAATAATTGATATGAAGTTATTCGTCGCTTTTGCAACGCGACATTGTCTCTATTTATTTAATGAATACCTTTCTTCGAGGAAACAAATTCGTTCGATAAGAATAATGGAAAAGTAACAACGTTGTAATATAAGATTCTGCGAATGTTTTGAAAGAAAAGACAATTTAATTATGCTAAAGAACCCATTCATATGCTCAATAAACCATCAATCTGTTGAATTAATTATAGAACAACGTATCCTTTCTATCGTGTTGTATATATATTTATAAAGTTTCGTGGAAATTTCGTTTTAAATAAATTCTCCTACAACATTCGCACTCATTTACTTTCCGAATAGAAAAGAAAGATAACATTAACCCTCTATGGACTCCTGCGATTTTGAAATAACACAGGCCACGTCCAAGCTTCTACTCTTCAAAGTGAAATTTTCAACTTTGCCAAATATTGTAATTTAACTCGTTGAAATTACGAAATTCTTAACACTTCAATATTTAACACTAGAACTACCAAACCAGTCAAAATGACTGGTACACAATTTTTTCAAAAAATTCTCCAAGTTTACATAACAGTCATAGAATAAATATTATACGTTTATATCAATAAATATAAATCATCCAATCGATCAAATTTTCCGCCGCTTGATTCCCCCTTTTTCAAAGTACTTATTTAATTTATTAAAATATGATAGATTTGAGGCCGGTAGTTCTAGTGTTAAGAATCAAATTTAACCCTTTGCGGAGCATTCCTCGACACTTGATTATATTTTCTGACAATTTTATACCGACTTTCCAATTTTATACTGATTTTATATCACCTAAATATCTGTCAGTACTTACAATTAATGGTATAATTGAAAATAATGAATATCCAATGATAAAAAATGTTATGAAATTAATTTTCTTTAGCACACTACAAAATTAACAAAATAATTCGCACCGCAAAGGGTTAATCTATTATTTAATAATAATAATAATTTTTTTGCAACGAAATACAGTTGACAGATACAGAGTAGGCCAAATGTTTTAAACCAATAGGTTTGTCTAACATTCATACGTAACGGAGTACTCAAAGACTAATGACTAAGCTAGAAATCATTATAGAGGAAAAATTATCAGTTGAACGAACTATTATTTAAAATAGTGCTTTTATTACTTTCTAATGACGCTATTATGAAACTGATCTTCAGATACCTTGAAAAATTCGTACTATAGAGGATTAATAAAATAGAAAAATATTTCAATATGAAAATTCGTGATCGTTCATACACATTGCATATGTATGTAGAAAATGTTGATATCGTATCGTTCGAAATTTTTACGAAAAACTATTGAACATTTTGCTTGAAAGACAAATAACACTACATCCGATCGAAAAGGGCGCGATTCACGAAATTCCAAGCGGAAATCCTGAACTCGAGGGGAAAAACTGGTGGAACTCACGCTCGAATTAGAGTTTTACGCGCCCTTTTCCCTCGACTTCGGGCGACCGAGGGTGAATTATCGCGCGAGTGCTTGAAACGCGTCTGTTTGTTTATTTCCTTTTTCTCGTTTCGCCGGCGTGCATGCGCATACGCGTTTCCCTACCACTCGACGGAAACTGCAAAACGTCCCTACATGCAGGTATTTACTCGCGGCTTTAATCTCGTTAATGCAGGTGCACCCATAGTTCGACGGTCGTTTCGTTAATTCGACGCCATTTCGATCGTTCCGTCTAGCTGTTCCCTTTACAGGGGATGAACCTACGTCGTACGTGGTCTATTCGAATGAAGAATGTTTAAAATACTTGTTGCCGTTTTTACTACTTGTGAGCATATTTGCTCGATTCTTTTTTTCAAAGTTTTCATTTAACTCTCTATGAGCCCCTGTAATGTTGAAGTAACACAAGACAAATCTAAGCTTTTATTCCTCAAAGTCAATTTTTTTACTTTCTTAAACCTTTTAGTGCCGGGCGAAAAAGGCCTATGCGAAAATAACCGGCCGAATTGTACTATTTTCCTAGGGTTTGGAAAGAGGCTCATAAAAACCAAAGAAAAACAATATTTACATAATTCAAAAAGCAGTATATTAACACTAGAACGACCAAGCAAGTCAAAATGACTTGTTCACATTTTTTTCCAAAAATTCCCTAAGTTTATAGAAGAGTCCTAGACTAGAAATTCTAATTTAATCTTATAAAACACAGATTACCAAACCGATCATACTTTCCACTCCTTGATTCCTTTTCTTCCAAAGTTTTTATTTAATATATTTAAATGTAATAAATAGACTCCGGATGTTTATGCATTTATGACAAAATGAATACGGCTAAAATACACAAAACGAACATAATATAAAAATATATCCGAAATATCCAAAGTATGGTATTCGTTGTAACATTTATCGAGTGCAACAAATCCCTAAATAGGTTCTCTTGTCTTAACTGGATTTGTTGAATTTGAAATTTGCATAAACATCCGGAGTCTAGTAATAAATTTAACGTCGGTCGTTCTAGTGTTAAAGACGAAATAGTAAATCTAGTGTTAATGTTACAAATTTTTTTGTAGGGACTAAATATTTTTGTCATAATTGTATTGTTGCTTTCATTCACATGAATTAAGTTAATTTTAGTGTAAAAATAATTTTTTCTTAAACGAAAAAAAATTCGGGTCTGAAAGGGTTAACGAATACGTTAGTTATGTATGTAAGTTTGCACCTTGCGCCTCCACTTGCGATAGTTTATTCAGTTCCATACCCGATGCTTCGTTAATTCGTCGATTCGTCCCTATATATGAATTTCAATGGTCTCTGTGCTCGTTTGTGAGAAGTATCGTGTAACGATGCGTTCGATATTGCAAGAGTGTTTCCGCTTTAAAGTGTATACACTCGAGACACCCTTAAATAATGGTATAAAATTGAAGCTGAATCGATGTAAGCTCGAATCAGATAAAATCACTGTCATGAATACAATTTCTTTGTTTCTTTTATCGTATATACGTATTTGTAACGACGACACCTGCAATAATCTTACATTTTTATGACAGAGAAAACCACTTGAGGGTTTCAATAAAAGAGCGTTTCATTATCGTGATTTTTTATTATTAAAAACCTTGAAGTCTTTTCTAGAATATTTCGTTCATATCTACGAATATGATCGTGTCTTATTTGCTGTATATTTTTCATTTTGACTTTTTCATAGAAATATGCGTTTCATTTATAAGAAACTTCATGTGTTTTTGAAAAATATGCAACATTTTCATGGGTAATTTCTTGGTTTATTTCTCCGAGAAGAAGTAAACATTTGGAACGTCACTAGAAAAGTGCTCAATGAATTGTTTTCTCTACTTGGCCTTTCTTTAATGTTAAATCTACCAAGGTGGTCAGAAAGACTTGTTTTGAATTTTTTGGAGATGTTACTGAAATTTATAATGTGTTTTCTTTTTCTTTGTTCTACGTTTATCCTGAAAAGCATAAGCGATTGAATCGATCAAGTTTTTCCCCCCTTCAATGATTTGATTCGCAAAGATTCTTTTGACAATGCTAAATATATTAAATTAATTGTTAGTAAATCTAGTTTTAACACTAGAACTACCGGCGTTAAATCTATTATATTTCAATGTATTAAATACCTACTTTGGAAAAAGAAAAATCAAGACGTGAAAAAGAAGATCGATTCGGTAGTCTGTATTTTATAAGAGTAACGTAGAAACTCTATACTTTGACTTTTCTATAATCTTGGAGAACTTTTGGGAAAAATTTGGAACGAGTCATTTTGATTTGTTTGGTAGTTCTAGTGTTAATGCTGATACATTAAAATTATCAAAAATCCTATATATACGTTAAAACATCGTTAAACCGGCTGTGTAGTTAATTGTAAAAGAAAGAACGGAAAGACTTGAAAATTATGCGGTCTTTTAGATCTTTCTCTCATACTGTTAACCACTCTTTCGTTTTTCCTCCTTGGAGGCTCATTTTTCACCACGATTTACAAGTTTCGCTCGGTTAAACGGCTAACGCGATTTATGAGCTTAAACACGTTTTTTCCCCCATACAAATAACAGACTGTTATCGCCGTGCGAAACTTGCGTACAAATAAATGAACAGCAGAGTATTATTATTACGAACTTTTCCCGTGTTTCAAGCGGAAACCCATTGAAATGCAAATATCGATTTACCATTCGATGTAAAACGTCCATATTTCGCAAGTATCGTATAATTACACGACCTCGTTAATTAACTCCAGGCAGAATGATTATGCTGGCAGAAGCGAATTCGAAAAAATTTCGATACTTACTTTTCAGGAATTTTACTTCTGGCAACTGTAAGTGGAGTTTTTGTATTATAGTTTATCATTCTGTACAATATAATAAAACAATATAGTAAAATAATGATTCTATAATGAACTAGAGTATTGTGAGAAATAGGGAAGCATTATTAACCCTTTGGGGTCCTATGTAGAGCAATACTCGTCACAGCTTTCTACATGATTTTATTTTCTGACAATTTAATATTAACTTTCTAGTTTCATAATGATTTTATAATATCACCTAAGTAAATATCTGTCAGTACCTATAGTTATTAATATCAGTAAAACAAATGGATAACTAATACCTAATATAAAATGTTGGGAAATTAATTTTACTTACAATTAGCTCAGAACAAAATTAACAGAATAATTCGGACCGCAAAGGGTTAAGATGATTCAGGAGAATTTCAATTTTTGAAATTTCTAAAATAAATTGCTCGAATCTCGTTATTAATAGTTTCGACACATGGACACGCTGTTTTATTGTCCAGTGATTAAAATGTATTCATAAAGGTTGTAATAATAATTGTGTGGAATATCGCGCTAAATATAATGAATTTGGGCTCTCGTAAAAATTATGATACATATTATGTCGTGCAGAGTTTCATTAATCCAGTATGTCATTATCCTCTGCAAGCATTGTCTCATTATTTTTACCTTTCTGCTTTGCAACAAACGTTCAAGTAAGCTGTCAATCTTTGTCATAGTTGTTCAAACGAATGAAGCTTAATTCTCTATCTTTTATAATGAATCCCAGTAATGAGATAGGGAACAGAATTTATTATAAACTTCCAAAATTCCTCCAATAATTCACACAATAGGGTTTTTACCCTGTTGAAATATGATCTACAAATAGCCACAATAGACATTCATTAAATGAAAAGTTAACCCTTATCACTCCAACCGGCAGTAATGCTGCCAAGCTTTAGCCAGCATTCTACTTCAACCGGCAATTTCACTGTCAGAATTTTGCAATGTTATGATTATTGCATTTAGTTCACCGAAAGCCAGCGTATAATACAAATCGTACCTGTGGAAATATCTGCCGTAATTTTCAAATAAAATATTTCATTTTATTTCACTCTGGCAAGAGTTAATACTTCAACCATTCTCATTGTCAGTCTTTATTAATTTCCCAGGAGAATCTTATTGTTATGGTGTCATAATACTTTCCAATCAATTAACCAGTTAACTGTGGCGACTTCTTTTGAGAGTGCGCATTTATCTATTTATTATACATGAGTCGGGAAGATCGGGCGATGGCGAGTATACACGTCAACCACAGCTAACTGGTTAACACGTTCGCAGACGTGAATGCTATAGCATTCAAATTTTAAAGCCAATTTTTATTCATTCAATTTTATACAACCTTAAGTTTTTTAAATTAATATACATTTCAAAGTAATGACCAACTGGTTCGTTAGGTACTTTCATATTATTTGATCTTTTCTCAGTGTATTTACAAATTTCCTTAAGCCAAGACATTGAGTAAACTAGAAGTGTAATACTTGACGTGAATGCTATAGCAATTGTATTTTATAGACTTCTGAGAGAAAGCAGACTCTATCATTGTACATTTTTTTCTGATAATTACCGTTGCTTTCTGCAATGTGCATTGAAAATGCTCAGGCATTTCGTTGTATTGAGGAATCATAATGATGGACTGATATATTTAGTTTTGTTTTCATATATATTGGGTTGGCAAGAAAGTAATTTCGGTTTTGTAGTGTGAAATGGAACTTAATTTTTTTTAACAAAGAATTTTTTCGATGACCTTTTGCCATCGTTTTGACAAATTCGTGATTCCGTTATTATAGAAATACTGCCCCATATCAATAAAAAACTGAACCCAATGCAATTTTAGGCTATTATCGCCATTGAAAGTTTTACCATTCAAAAAGTTTTGCAAGCTGAATAATAAATGGTAATCTAATGGTGTCAGATCAGGGCTACATGGAGGCTGTGGCATCACTTCCCAACGAAGCTTGGATTTTGCAAAAAATAAAAAAGTAAAACATGTCAGAAATGTTCGTTTTTCACTCTATGTTAAAATTCTCCTAAACAAACAATTACAAACAAAATAAAACGCAATTTGTTTCTAAGTCAAGTCAAAAGTTTCACAACTTTCGATTATTAGAAGAAAAAAATCATAACATTGTCAGAAATCATTGAGAACAAACGTAACGCTGGTTCTCATAAAAAACCGAAATTACTTTCTTGCTGACTCAATACATGCTATGAAATCATGGATTTAATTTATTAATTTTTTTACATATAGACGAATAAAGATCTACTGTTGAATAAATAATGTAATGAAACTACAATAAACCTCTTTTCTCATGTATTCTATTAATGAATGCTATGGCATTCATGTCATCCCAGTTGAAAAATTTGATTTGCATTGTCGTGGATGCTATAGCATTCATTATATACAATGATTAAAATATGATAATCTGACTACCCTTATAAAATGTGTTTAATCAAATTTCGTATATCACAACCAATTTTAAAATAAATTGACTGTCAATTTTTGCACCTCGCTGAAACTTTTACTGTCCGCGAACTTGTTAACACTAGATTTACCAAACCAGTCAAAATGACTGGTGCACAATTTTTTCCAAAAATTCTACGGGTTTATGAGAGAGCCGTAGAATAAATATTCTTCGTCCATCGTATAAAACATAAATTACCGAATCTATCGTCTCTTCCGCATTTTAATTTGCCTTGCTTTGAGGTACATATTTAACATATTTAAATATAGTAGATTTCACGCTGGTAAATGTAGTGTTAAATAACAAATGGTGACTAAATTTCCCACATAACGGATATAGTCGTCATGACACGAAGTATATGTCATTTCTCCATGACGGATATAGTCGTCAAACACACTTAATTGGTTAATACATCCCCGAAAGCCCATAGGTAGGTATGCACATCCTTGTGAATTTTACCGGAATGTCCTTCGACCGCCTTAAGTGGTCTCGAATAAATAGATCAACCGTCGGCTCGTTATTTAGCAAATAGCAGAATAGAAGAAACGAGAGTCGAGCGAATTTCACCGGGCAAACCAGAAAGTAGTTGGAACAATGTCGA
This sequence comes from Cerceris rybyensis, assembly GCA_910591515.1. Taxonomy (NCBI): domain Eukaryota; kingdom Metazoa; phylum Arthropoda; class Insecta; order Hymenoptera; family Crabronidae; genus Cerceris; species Cerceris rybyensis. The sequence goes on along the minus strand of OU342802.1, from coordinate 8,642,535 downwards.
AGGAAGTATTACCCTCTCCTTCCTCTTCCGGTCTGCTTTCGCATTTCCGCGAAGAAACGAGCAGGTAAGAAAAGGAGTAGGAGAGCCGAGGGACGATTACTCGTGAGCCTCCTCGACCTCGTCCTCGTCCTCCATGAAATCCTCTCGTCTAAATTGTGGACCCACTGGCAGCCCTTAGGGAGGTCTATATCACTCCGTCTCGTTTATAATTGACCATATTCCTGGCCTCCCAACCCATTTCGTCTGTTAAATTCGTAAGGTGCTCACTCTTCCAACTACGTCGCTTCCTTCAAATGTACCTACCACCGTCGCTTTCGAACATTTTTTTTTTGCTTTAATACATTCCTTTTCTATTTGTAATTGTCAGACTAGAGGCTTTCAAAAAATTCTTAATTCGTCCAATGCTTTTTTAATAATGGATGATAGTAGTAATGATTATATTATATTTGACGGCACTTGTAGAACCGTTTATTTACTTGGGATGCTGGATAAAAATTGTGGAAAAGTGGAATGAAAGGGGAGAGAGAATTGCTCGGTTTATTCGTTTTGGAATGTAGATGTGGAAATTGAAGGGGAAACAATATTCTGTGGTCCATATGGTTTCGCAGTTCGATTGGGGCATCTGAGCCAGTCAGATGCGATACCTTTAATACCATTATTACTATTATTACCATTATTGCTTTGCTATTATTATTATCATTATTATTATACTGATCAATATTCTTCTTTTTTCAACTATATTCAATATATATACTTACAAGGAAGGTATTCGAAGAGGGGACTCACGGATTCGAATGAAATTTTGTGGGTTTGTAGAGTGATCCAAGGCAAGAATAATGGTATATTTCATTCGTGCCCAATCGCCCTTTAAGCTGTTATCCGGGCGTGACGAATAATTCCGTCATATCTGAAAGAAAACTCCAGTAAGCTTGTCGATGTTTTCTTCCTTAAAATTTTTAAACGTAATATGTTGAACGCATTACATTTTATGTCGTTCGTATCTGTTTAATCCTGACGTAGTACTTTAGATGTAATGATATTACTTCTCACTGTAAAAAAAAATATTCCAATTTGAAACAAGTTGAACAAAAATTAATTCCCCGGTTAACAGGTTAAGGGCATGAAATTTGACCTCAAAGTAAAATCGACGCTTGCACTTCTTTGCTTATATCTCCTAAATTACAAAAGATGGAAAAAAATGTTTTAGGTAAAAGTTTAACGGAAAAAGGAGCGCTATAAATTTGCATTAACACTTTTTTAAAAACAACTTTCCTTCTTGAAAAAAAAGAATTTCGTCTGCCGTGAAAAATCCTTGAGTCCCCACTTCGAATACCTTCCTTGTTGTTTGTTTAATCTGTGTTGTAAGTTTATTTTTTATTTAATACATTGTATGCGGTCCATGTAAAAGTACGTTTTTCGAAAACTGTGCATAGACCGCTAAAAAATAGCGACTAACGGCATTAATTATTTAGATTTGAAAAATGAAGTGTACTTTCGAATTTGGATAATAAACAGTTTCTAATTTATACTATACTTTTGTAAAAATGAGGTTTGTCTAATTTTTTCAACAAGTTTCCCCCTTTAGTCTTAACACTAGAACTACCAAACCAGTCAAAATGACTGGAACACAATTTTTTCAACAAATTCTCCAAGTTTACATAACAGTCATAGAATAAATATTCTACGTTTATATCAATAAACATAAATCACCCAATCGATCAAATTTTCCGCCGCTTGATTCCCCCTTTTTCAAAGTACTTTTTATTTATTAAAATATGATAGATTTGAGGCCGGTAGTTCTAGTGTTAATCAGGAGGTACAAAACACCCGCATACAATGTGTTATTACCCTTAACCCGTTTGTATCATATGAAAAATTCAAGAATATATCTTTACTATCAACTTTCTTTATATTCAATCTAACAAGTTGTAAGTCTAACAGTATCTCAAAAAGTGATATTGTACTTTAATCGACGAATGTTGTATAAATAATTTAGACTGGTCGCATGGTTGCTATTCACTCACAATATGAATGCATGAATACGTTTCGATGATAGCGACCAGAAAAAGTACGCGCATATATGCGCTCGTGATGCAAATGGGCTAATGGTATAATATCAAAGGTTGCGAAATTATTTTAATGTCTGTCATTAGTTTTATGTCAATCATGAAACGTTTGTAACTAATTTACTACTACTATTTTTTTTTTAAATTTACTAGCTACTAATTGCTAAATTTGAATTTCACAGACCCGAATGTAGTTATATAACAATCAATTTCGCCCTTGCTGATGTGTGTTTATTGTAAACTTCGATTGTCCACTTGATTGAATAATTAATAAGAAGATAGCAATATCTTCACAGAATTAACCCTTAATCTTTGCAATGTAGCTATCACTAGTGTCGTGACTACTTTGATCCCAGCTACTATTAGTATTGTGATGGATCTCATTGATTTTAATTAACAGCTAACGTGAAATTGCCTGGAGTTGTAATGTCGAGAGGTCTTCCATAGAATACCACGGTTATCTCTTTTACGGTAATCGATAACAGTTGGGTACTGTATCACCAATGAATACCCTCGAGGCAAACGCATTCACGATATACGCGCCACATTCAACGTAACGCGTACCTGTCAGCTCGTTCCTATATTATTGAATTATGTCATTTCACTTGCAGTATTCGAAATCGAGTTAGAGCTAAAATCGTCATCGTTTTTCGTTTAAAAATATAGAGATATTTTTAGATTACACGTAAAAGCCAAAGGGTTCCTGAAACCCTCGACGACGATGCTTCTATTTTCTCGACGGAGCCGAAAACGTTCGTTTGTTCGTCTAATGGCGTGTCCTACATCTCGGATACTGCCACTTTCTTGGCGAACGATGAAAAACGATACCACGTAGAACGTTATCTCTCGGAAGCTCTGATAGAATAGTTCACTTCGAGATACCGTTTCGCCTAATAATGTCACGAAAAGCAATTACAACGTCTTGACGTTGTAGATTGTAGATAGACGTAGGATATTGTAGGATTTTATTAAGAAAGAAGGAAAGAAAGGAGATAGAAAAGGAAAAGGAAAATAAGTTCTAGATAGACAAATCGTAGTTAGGAAAATGAAAAGAAAGAATGAATTTAATAATAACAAAGATTAATATAAAATACACAGTTCACAGTTCGCACGCTGATTTCCGCAGCTCAAAACGCTCGCCAACCTTTGTGGCTCAAGAATCGCTGAAACACTGCCTTATTTCTCTCGAACGCATCGCCGTCAACGAAACATTTGAGACTCATCAAAAGCGCCGACGACGATCGTTCGAGAGATCGAAACATTCACACAGACACGCTTCCACACCGAACACACACACACAAACACGCTTCATTATCGCACTCATACATTCACAATCCCACAATATTCGAAGATATTTTCTGCGACTTTATTTCAATCACAGTCGTATGAAGCTGGTGTACTTAAAATTAGAAGTTTTGTATAATTTAGAGTCAGAATTAGAAGATAACCTTCAAGTATTGCCGAAAGTACTCATGAAATTTCATTTAACAAATAAAACATTCCGTAATATTAGAACTATCGATTATTAATTCAGTATACAGGCGGTCCTCGACTTTCGCACATAATAATAATAATAATAATAATAACCTTTATTTCAACGAAATACAGTTGACATATAGAGAGTAGACCAATGTTTTAAACCAATAGGTTTGTCTAACATTCAAACATAACGGAGTACTTAAGGTAGTTCTAGTTGAATTCAGAACTAAAAGTTTCTTTTTTCATTAGAAATGAAAAAAATTGCGTAAGTATTGATGCAGGGGCTAACTTCACAGAGGTCATTTCATTTACTTTTTAGACATTAAAAAACATCTTTCTCTATAACTATGAAGTAAAAAATTATGAAAAAATTCAATACTATTCCAAAAGCATAAAATAATACATTGATAATTTTTTATTAGAATCCATCGACTCGTTTTTCCATTAGAAAAATAAAAAAAGATTTTACGGACTCAGCAAAAATTTTTTTCCGTAAGGCCCATGTTAAATATGTTATTTTTAAACACGATTTGTTCATAAACCGTGTGGACGAACTCGTTGAAATTCTGGTTATAATTATAAAATATCACGAAGAATATATTTTCAAAATTTTAAGGAAATCTATCGAAAAATAATAAGTGCCTAGAACTACCTTAAAGACTAATGATTAAGCTGGAAATAATTATAGAAGAAGAATTTTCATAAAACAACCTCAGCTAAATTCGCACATAATTGGTACCTGAAAATGTGTGCGAATGTTGAATGTTCGAAAGTAGAGGGATATAGGAAAAATAGTAAAAGTTGCATATTAATATGGTTTCTTTGTAATCTTGAGATTTTGCAACATCTAGTAGGTAATACTAGAGACAATATTATAATAGTAGATAACCTCAGGGTCTTCTAATATTGTATTTGGGGACCTCACTCCGAGGGATTGACTGCATAGATGCAATTTTTGAAATAGCGACAAATATCTTTAAACGATTGAATTTTTAAAAATGTGCGAAATTAGAGTGTGCGAAAGTCGAGGGTCGTCTGTATTTAAACATAATAGATAAATCATTAATCGATTTAATTTTTCCACGTTTTATAAGATAGATACGGACAATTAGTGTTAACTAATTAAATTAACACGTTGCTACACACTTTTAATTTGACGATCGTGCTTAGAAACTCCCACGAAAACATTCCGAATTATTAAAGCATGAAGAATTGCACAATAAAACAATTGATATGTTATCTGGAATGTTACATCTTTTCTACGATGTATTACTGCATAATTAACAAATAAAATCATTAGTATGCTTCGTACTAATGATGTTCCTTTTTTTATTAATTAAAATGTGCAGTACGGCTGTAGCCGTCACTCTTTGAAGCACAATGGGATGAAAAGTGTCCCACCTCGAAAATTTATATTGTTATATAACTTTATCAATAAATATAAACCAACTTTATTCAATTAAAAGAAGAAAAAAATGGGTCATTTTTTTCGAAATTCCTGTGCCTCAAAGAGTTAACCCCTTGCCGTACAATAACGAGAATCACTCGTGACGTGATAAATAGAACAGTCAATTTTGAAGTGGTCCAAATATTATAGAATCAAAAGTATCAGTGGGTTATGATAAAATAAAATTAATTCCATGTTATTCAATATTGCGTTAAATCATGTGCTATATTAAAAATTAGGGATAGATTGTAATTCCACCAATTAATTCAGAGTTATTGCACATTCAATCACAAAAGGAATGGTACTGCAAGGGGTTAAAAAGGATGCAGCGGTAAAAATTACAGGTAAATTTTTAAGAAAGCCATTACAACGTCAGGCATAACACCTTGGTAGATCTAGTGTTAACACTAGATTTACGGATGTTGATATACCTATTTTTCGGAAGTGAGCCAATTTGAATCATACAAGAAAATTGAAATTTTTTGCAAAGAAAATAGTTCCAAATCAATTGAAATGGAATATTTGTTACTAAAAAATGTAATAACCAAATTTTAAATGAGCCAAAATTGGCTCCGTAAATCTAGTGTTAATAAGAAGTATAAAAACTTGTAAAATAGTTCATTTCCCTTAATTAATGGTAAATGGAGGTACCCATTTCTATGAGATACTTTCCAAGAGTTTCAGCGTACTTTATTACTCAAGACGCGAAGTATGGAGGTACAATTATAGAATTTCCTTATTGTTTTCTTTCTGTTTTTCAACTGTCTCGCAATTTATTCTTTCATCCATGGGCTAAAAATGAGAAAGTACTTGAACATCGTATAAATTAATGGAACAACGTCCTAGAGGACATGGTTTACAGGATGATTATTCGGTTAACAGGGAATAGCCCGTCCACGAATAGTCAGAAAATGTCGAGAGAGGCAGGATGGAAGCCTTCGGGAACGCGAATGGAACTCGTTATCATCCCCATTCCCGTCGTCGGATGCTTCTTATCTTCTAGTGGAAGCTGGTCCCCCCGTTTGTTCTATGTAATAGGTAGTCCGACCTCCCACCGTAGAATACTACTTGCTTGCCCTACTTGCACTTATCCATGCTACTCTTCCGCAGCGTTTCACTTCAGTTTTTACATGCAACACTGTTTTATGTAGAGGATGACTCGAGTTTTTCTGGTCAGATGTTGGTGGTAGAATTTATAGAAGGAAGCGTGCAGAAGAATGCGAATGCTGATAAATGCTCACCGGTACGTTCCACGTTTTCCTGACAATTTGTTAAAAGGCGGTGCTGCATGTAGAGAATATGGTGTTTTTTCGATTTTTTGAAAGTATGTTTTAATCCGTTAAGGACCTAGCATTGAAATAACAGAAATATTTTAAATTCGACTATTTATTTCTTATAAGATTACATAAAAGTAGATATAAATATATTGGAATATATTCGAAATAAATATAATACGAAAATCATTTATGGAGGTTGTATATCATAATACATTTTTTCATGTAAGGGAATCTATAAGTATACATATTTTTTGGAGATCTTCTATAACGTTGCATTAACGCAACTTTGGGCCTTAATGGGCTAAGGATGGGAATAAGTAAAATATAGTAGTGCAAATTTTCACGAATTCTTACTGATAGAATGTACAGTTTCTTGATAAACTCTTGAAATATAGAATGCCGCAGGATCTTCGGAGGAAAGTTTGAAAATGTAACTTATAGATGGGAGAGAGAAAATATGTATCATGAATTCTGATAAATATTTCTTGGTATATTCAATATTTCGTTGATAATGTGTTAATAGATATTAGGTGATATTAATAGAATTGACAATACAAAATGTCTCGGGTTCTTTTACTAAAAATTTTGCAAATATAATTTCTGGCGAAAATTGGTGTACTGGTACGAGCAGTAGAGAATTTGTTTTTTCGTTTCAATTTTGAAAGTATGTTTTAAGGATGGAAATAAGTAAAATATAGTATTACAAATTTCCACGAATTCTTGCTGATATAATGTACAATTTTTTGATACACTTTTCCTAAAATCTTTTAATGTAGAATGCCGCAGGATTTTGGGACCAAAGTTTGAAAATGTAACTTATAGGTGGGAACAAAGAAAATAGCATGAATTCTGATAAATATTTCTTGGTATATTCAACATTTCGTTGATAATGTGTTAGTAGACGGTGATGTTAATATAATTGTCAATAGAAAACGTCTCAGGTTCTTTGCCTCAAATTTTGTAAATATAATTTCTGGCGAACATTGGTATACTGGTACGAGCAGTAGGAATTATTTTATAATCTACATTTTGTGGATAATTTATTAACTGATACTGTCTTACAAATACTATTTTCGTGTTCTTTGATCCAATTTGAAGAGAATCATTTATATCACGAATTTTCTTCTGTTAGCTACAATTATACAGTCATAAATTAAGAATGCCAAAAATAAAAGTAGTCGGATATTCAATAATATTGTAATTTTTAATCGAAATTTTGATATGTAGGTAATGCATTCGGGAATTTCTAAATATTACGTGTACCGAAAAGTAGTCAAAATTTGTTTCACTGGCGAAAAACATTTATTAACTAAAGATATCTTAAATACTAATTAACAAAATAATTTTTAAACACTTTTTGCCAGCGTAAAGGTAGTTGTTCGATTCCTTTTTCAAAAAAGTCCTTCGATTTTTCTTTGAAAAACGTTTTCACTTCTCCAGTTCTGATTACTTTTCGGTATCCCCAATATTATTGCTTTAAACTTGCAAAAGTTTCATGAAATATGTAGTACAAATCACTGATAATCCCCATAACATTCAATAGTCGTTTTATGTAAACAGTCAACACCGTCATTAATCCGAAACTTTCAATTATGACAATAATTCCAATAAATACGAAATTTCAAAAGACCAAATTATTCTCTATAACGTCAAGTTCAATCATGCTCAACCACGTATCAGGCTATCGATACAATTGTCTTGCCTTTAACTCGAATACATTCCAATCGATAGGACGCTATTATCGGGTTCCGGGTTCCGAGTGATCTTGAATAGAGTCATTAAGTCCTCGTAAAAAAAAGGTAGGTTGGTGGGAAATGGTTCGAAACTGGGCAAGTCGAAGGTGCGAAATTCGCAGTGGCACTTCCGAGTGTCCATTGAAAGCGGAATTTAGCATGGTGCGGTATCCACAGATTGGATTACGTGAGAATCAGGCGGATGTGGGTTCGCAGGGCTTCTGATTGCCAACCAGTTGGCGGTCGGCTTTTCCGGAATAATCGGGAAAACAATTTGCCGTTGAGCTGACTCCCCTTGTAGCTTTCTACGATTCAACACTATAAATTCGATGTCTTTCTATCTCTCTCACTATTTCTCTTTCTCTCTTCATTTATGTCTTTATCGTTGTTCTTGTCTCTCGGCGTCTGTCTTATTTCTTCCACCGTATCTGCTTCCACGTTTCCATCGTTTTCATGTACAATTCTGTGGTCCGGATCGCAATTTAAAGCTGACAATAAACCGTCCCGACGGCGACGCCGTTTCTTATTCGCGAAGGCGTCACGTTGGCCGACGTAGAAGGGCATTCGCATCTAGGAAAATCGGTGGTGGATCCTAGCGATCTCTACCATGGTTAGTTCTTCCTTTAGGTCCAACAGATTTACGAGATAGGAAATTATTAACTCTCTGCACTCCAAATTATATTTTAATTTTATTACCAGTAGGCCTTAGTGCTTTTAAATTTTTGTTTGAGATTTACTTGAACTGAAATTAGGGAAATTTATGATGAGGAGTGATTTGCCGCAGTGTAAAAAAAAAGAGTATTTAACACTAGATTTATGGATGTTGATGCGCCTATTTTTCTAAAGTGTGCCGATTTGACTTAACACATTATAAGCGGGGCGGGTAAAATTACCCGTCGTGAGAACTGCTGGCTATTAGCGGGGCGGGTAAAATTACCTTTTGAATGTACTTACTTAAAAAGCGGGGCAAATATTATAAATTTTATTTTTTCAACATTTGTTTACATAATAAAGGAGCTATAATAATAATATATAATATTTTTCAAAAACAATAAGATAATTTATACATTATAATAAATTTAAATAGTTTATATAAATAATTTAAAAGACAAGACATAAGATAAATACATTAGTTTAGGTTGCTATATGTGTGAATTTTGCAAACTACTTTTTCATAAAAATGACTGTTTCTTTAACTACCACACTGTACAAGTATTATATAGGTTTAAAAGACAATATAACATTTTTTACAAAATATCTATTGATTTATAAATGTAAATTTATCAATATAGTTGACTTTTGATTAAGGTATACTGATAGGCTGGGTTACGTTTTAGTACCAAACTTTTGATAAAATAAAATAAAGTATAGTGGTAAGTAGTACATTAACAAATTTTATTAAAATCTAACCATTGCTTTTGCAAATATTATTTTTTTTTTGATCGCGCAATTTTTGCTTATCCCGCAAATTATGCCCGCTACGCAGCATAGTTTCATATGTTAGGCTACCCGCTCATAATGTGTTAAGCAAGAAAATTAAATTTTTTTCTAAAGAAAATAGTTTCCAAATCAATTTAAATGAAATTTTTATTATTCACAAATTAACCAACCAATATATTACATATATAGTAATAAAATTTTGAACGAGTCAAATTGGCACCGTAAATCTAGTGTTAACAAACAGCGATGTTCCACTTTATTACTTGATACAAAATATGCAATAGATAAAATAACGTGCTACAATGAGTTGGATTTGGACAAGATGGAGAACGGATTTACATTCACTTGAACACGACCTTCCGGTAAGGCGATCGCCCACCGATTATACCGGTCGTCCATGTTCGGGAGCGAGTATTTGAATACTTAACAATTTAAATAAATAAAGGAAGAAACAAATTCAATTAAATATCTGCTTTATTTCTACTATTGTTGTATTTTGTAATTTGCAAGTACATGATATCTCTTGACAAAATTTCTAGGATGCAATTCTGATTTTCTTTTGCACGTTAACATCTATTGATTTGGACTTGAAAAAAGGTCGAGTGAAACTTGACATAGGATCGAAGATGATTAACTATTTTAATATTCCTAGGATATAGAGATCGCCAACAATGTTTGAACTGTAGTAAGAGGTATTAACCTTTTGCGGTTCGAATTATTTCGTTAATTTTGGTAGTGAGGTAAATAAAATTGACTTTGCAATAGTTTCTATCATTGTTTTTTTTTTAAATAACATCAATAACTATAGGTATTGATGGAATTTAGGAATTGGTGGACAGTGAAATAAATTGTTAGAAAATAAAATCAAGTGAAAATCTATGTCGGGTACTGCTCGACATAGGACCACAAAGGGTTAAGTAATAAATAAAATTCACGATACACAGTAACAAGAAAAAAAACTAGAGTACATATATTTTAGATAAAAGAGGAATATTGATCAGTATAATAATAATGGTAATAATAGTAATAGTAATAATAGTGTTAATAAGATTGTTAATAATGGTCGATGACCGAATTCGATGACCGAAGGGTGGTGAGTGTCTACCAGGTTTGTCCGGAACATTCCTTCAGACTAGACTTATGTCAAAAAACATTAATAAATCCGCAGGATGGAGAAAAACACGAATTGTAATACGAACGTTAACACCCTAAAAGAGGAAAATGTCATTAAATTCTACTGTAATTCATAGTTGAAGAATGCAAACACTTCATAACATTATCACAGGTTCAATCAAATTATCCCTTTATAAAAAACTAAATTGACCAGATAATTATGTTCATTGAGATAATTGCCAATTGTTTTTATAGAATTTGTAAATTCTTTAATTTTATTTCTAAATGTTTCTAAATGTATGTCTCATATTCGATGGAATCCGATATTGTTTGCAAGGACATCATAAAGAAAACTTTCCAATATTGTACAGTTAAAAATTCCTTACTAAAATTACCGTAGACATAACTTCCAACAGTTACATTCCGCGTAGAAATATCACAGAAATTGATTAAAAGTGTTACGTCTTGATAAATAAAAAGTTTACTTACAATATAAACTGCAAAAGCTTGATATCCATCTTGCGGTATTTTAATCGAAAATTTTCACATCAGCAATGCGAAATTTTAGCACCGTAGAATGTCCGCTTTGAAGAAGCCCCGTCAATTTCATTCTTTCGTTCGATGAAGGAAAAAAAGTCGTTTGGCACGCGACAAGTTGCATCGTCGGCTTCTTGCTTAATTGCTGGAAGAAGAGTAAACGCGTGTAGAGCATCGCAGAACACTTTGTCTCGCGATCTGCAATCCGCGTCGAGGTGAGTGTTTAAATTTCAACCACGTCGTTCATTTGTACTATCGCAAGACAGGATCGAGTCCCTTTGATTACTCCTGGGAGTTCTGTAGATTCCAGTTTCCTCTCTTACCCTCTTTCCAACTTTCTCTCTGTCTCTTCTCATCTTTCTCTCTCTTCTCGTCTGTCTCCTTTATTTTTAATTTATTATACAGTTCTGCTGTTACGTGAGATACGAGATTCGATTCGACAGAAAGTAGCAACGTACGCTCGTCGCTAAAAGTTCATCGACCTCGGAAAGTACTTTGGAAGAAAACGTCGCAGGAATTTAAAATAACGACTCCCCTCAGAATAAAGTATCCTCTGTCCAATCGAAGAAGTATTTCGTATTGAGCATTTTCTTTGTTGAAGTTCAATAGTCAAAGTTTCTTTCAATATCCCCGAATTATTGTGAGGCTGATACAGTAATATTTAACAGTCTTTTCTTTGCGTTTATCTACTAATTCTTGTCGTATATTTAACTCCTTGTCATTGTTACCGTCTCGGTGTACTTTTACATTGTTATCGGGCATCGAGAGCGAGTTAAACGCGAACAGATTTCAGTGGGAAGTTGGTTCAAACGGCGCGCAAACTGGCGCCGTTTGCAGAATGGCTACGCTCTAAATCTCAGACTGCACTTAAACTCTTATCGGTCCTCGGTATTTCGTTCGAATTCCATAATGCACCAAGTGGTTGAGTAAATTTACTGCTTCGAATTTTGCTGGTCGACAGTTTTGATCAGCGAAGTCCTTTCCGCTGATGTCTCAAGCGATTGAGATACTTTGCGGAAGACTTAATTATCGCACAGGAAGCCATGATATCCGCGGAACTTACATTGAAAAGTTGTTAAGGATTCGAAGTTTTAGGAGATATTTTGGTAAGGCTATTTCAATGGAATTGTTACGTGCAGCATCAATGAAATTTGCGACTTTTATGCCCCTGCCTTGTAATTTTTTTAAAGCCTATCGTAGTTAAGGGTTGCATTGAGGAAATCAAATTTTAGTAGTTCGTTTTAGTCATGTTGTAAACTAGATTTTTGACCTCTAGCCAGTGGTGGATTTTTAACACTAGAACTGCCGACTATTAAATTCAGTATATTTAAAGATACTAAATAAATACTTCAGAAAAAGGAGAATGAAATGCGGAAGAAACTAAATCGATTGAAGCTATTATGTTTTACAAGGTAGATATAGAAAATTAAACATGATATAGCCCTCAAGATTTTAGCAACATCGTTAAAAAGTTCAGTACAAGTCATTTTGACCCCCTTGGTAGATCTAGTGTTAAGTAAGCTGGCTAGCTATAGCCCATGGTAGCAAATTTTCGATTTTTTTTTCAGCGGCCACTAAAAATTGATTGTTGGTGATAAGCATCACAAATAGGGTTTGTCAAGTTCTAAAAACAGGTTTTTTAAAAAAAATTATGAAATTCGAAAACCGCTATTTGCTGTAAAAAAAGATCGGTTTTGAATGGATACGTAACACTTATAATTAGTTTACTATGGTGATTAAAATGTAAGCAGAAGTACTCGTAAGAGTAAAACAAGAATACCGAAAAAGAAAGAAATTAATAATTTACATATTAAGCAGTTAAATGTTAAACATTTACCAACTTCTGGGTTTTTTAAGAGTATTAATGTATAATCAGTTACAAGTATTAATGTTTTCTTTTATTAATTTTATCCATGCACGCGTATGTACTTTATCTATTCTTTTTTGTATTTTTGAATTATAATGAACAAAAAGAAATTGAAAATTTCTATTTTAAGTTGTAAGTATTTCTTATTTTTTATCCGTAAAAATACGAAACCAGTTTCATGGAAAAGTTAAAAACGGAAGATCGGTTTTCTAATAAGTCGGTTTTTGTATAAACCCTAATCAGGAAGTGATTCTAAGCTATTTTAGCTAATTTATTAAACTTATTAGCTATTTTTAGAAGAAATATAGCATAGGCAGCGATTCGATTTAGCCTATAGGCAGCACATTGAGAAATTCGCCTCTTTTTGTCTTACAATTTTTTTGAATACCAAACTAAATAAGGAAGAGGAATAAATATCAGTGTTACGAAAATCTCCATATCAAAACTCGAGGAATGAGTATTCTTTCAAATATCTATTATTAACTGAACAAATGAAACATTCGCGGACCTCTCAACTCTTAGCCAGAGTTTTATTAAATTTACTCTTTTGGCGTACACAAACTGAGATAATAGAAATGGAAATTTTTAACGAAAAACTAGTTTCTAACTAAAAGTAACGGTCATCTATCCCATAAAATTATTTTTGTCTATCTTTTTTAGTAAGGAGCCTATATTTTTAATAAAGAAAAAAAAATCACACATGTTTGCCTCTCCTCTAAAGTAAACGTTTCTAATCATATCAGTTTCAGTTTCAGATCAGTCTCTGTAATTACTGATCAGAGCTGTACAATATGCACGATATTTCTTGACTTTCTGTCTGAACTAGATCGGGTAAATGACGTTGGATAAATGCGACATAAGCTTTGATCCTAGGTTATCCACGGGAGCCGTCGATCCTTCGGAAACAGGCCTTCTCATTAAGCATCCCTATGACTCTTTTACTACTATATATTACTATCCTTTGAACCATTTCAAATCATTCGACGATGAATCGATGGCGAGGACAAGCTTACCGGATATGGTTGTGTACGCGTGCATTTCTATGCGACAGATACATAGATTTCGGACTAGGCTTCCTGCAATTTCGCAATTTCGTTCTGGCAAACCCATTAATGCCGGCATGTCGAGTTTGGAGGCGGTAGTTTCATGATAAAATGACCTTGTTTGGACTTGCTGAGAGGGGTACTACCGTCGTTTACCGAGCCTCGAAACGGATATTCTTGTCTCCGACACTGCATAATACGTTCAATCATTGTGTTCCTCGTGTCTGCAGAACTGTTCAACGTTTATTTGATAGTTGATGAAATTGGTGGTTGACTTTTGATCCTTCGATTGCTGACAGGGTTTTTTTGAGTGTATTTGATTCAAGTTTTCTGCAACTTTCGGTGACTTTGTTCTTCTTTTGGCTTATACTTTGAGTTTAATTGCTACGGCTGTTTTTCTTAAATTGTACTGCTTTAGATAGACTTTAAAGTTAGGCAATACGATTCGTATTGTCTGTGATATATATTGTACAAGATTATGGAACAGATTCTGAGAAGTTACGGGGAGTTATCTGTGCTTCGGTTTACTGATCGATGTTGCAAAACTTGGTGGGTTATTAGAATGTCTAAAATACTGCGAACTGAAATTTATTTGCTACTTAAGTAGCAACAATTACAATTGTAATGCTACTTCTTACGTTCACTATTGTATTATTAACTGAGAGTTCTGCAGAAGATTGTGGACTTGTAAAATATCTAATTACTCATTGTATATGAACAACGCTGAGCTACAGATCAATATTATCTTATATCAACGTTTTTTTTTAAAATTTGATTATTTCAAATCTGAATTCGCGATTAATTGAAACTGCATTTTCAAGTGGATCGAATTGAAAGAATTTATTTAATGCAAATAATATACGACTAAAACGTACACAAACTTTCAAATTAATTGCTGCTATAGTTTTTTTATATAAAAGATATTAGGCTGCTTCCGGCGGTATGTAGGGTTTTACATATATAATAGTTATAACACTTTTACCAAAAGTATTTTAATTTCGTGCTTATTATTCTGCATTTGGTGATACAGAGTAAACACTTATTGAACTTCGTGATGCAAATGGAAATATTTCTTTAAATTTAATACCTTCAAATTGAAACTCTGGCGAGTTAGTTGTCAAAATTCAACAGTCAGTCTGATAAATCGTGTATCATCGCTCTGACAATAAGACGAAAGATCCAAAGACAGAAAAAAAATATTATATATTATATAATCGTCGATCGAAAGCTAAGACTTCAAGGAAGACATAGAAAAAAGTTTCATCACGATCGATACAGAAATGGCCGAGATATTTAGTCTCAAAGTCGAGGAAGTCGATTTTTGGGTGGCCTCGTCGAGGGGGTAGGCGGTCGCGCGACCGGTACTAGTACAACTTTGAAAAATCGTAGTTTCGCTTCCGGTTGCCGTAGAGAGATGTTTTTTACGTCGTTTTAATCGTGAAAGTGTCTACTTTAACACACTTTCAGCGAAAATAGCCTATCTTTGTTCGTTTAAAAATGCGGCACATTTCTCCGTCTCGAGAACCTCATGGAAAAACTCATCTTTGGGAATTGATTTCATTGACGTCGATCGAAAGCCAAGACTTCAAAAAAGATGTAGAAAAAAGTTTCATCAAGATCGGAACAGAAATGGCCGAGATATTTAATCTCAAAGTCGAGGAGGTCGATTTTTGGGTGGCCACGGCGAGGGGGTTGGTGGTCGCGGGACCAGACTAGTCCAACTTTGAAAAATCGTAGTTTCGCTTTCGGTTGTCGTAGAGAGATGTTTTTTACGTCGTTCTAATCGTGAAAGTGTCTACTTTAACACACTTTCAGCGAAAATAGCCTATCTTTGTTCGTTTAAAAATGCGGCACTTTGTTCCGTCTCGAGAACCTCATGGAAAAACTCATCTTTGGAAATTGATTATATTGACGTCGATCGAAAAACAAAGCCTTCAAAAAAGATGTAGAAAAAAGTTTCATCAAGATCGGAACAGAAATGGTCGAGATATTTAGTCTCAGAGTCAAGGAAGTCGATTATATTATTATATAATATAACAATATTATGATATTATGTTACCATAATTCTCTAAATCGATAAAGATTCGAGAAAAAGGTTTGAAAATCCAGTTACTATGACCCTGTCGATAACAAAGTAACGAATTAGAATTGGCTTTAGAGGGAGCAATGGAATGTATTGATTGAAAACGTCGTTCGAACACGTTACATGTTTGCTCTTCTCCAAGCATTGGACCATTGTACGCTAATCTCATATTCGATGAATTGCTAACTTTGTCTCTTGATAGTAGCGTCGGTTTCGCAACAATGACTACAGCTTTCCATGGTTCGTGTAACAGTTCTGCGCACATGACAGCATGATATTCTCTCGATTCAATATTGGGAAATAAAGGAATAAAACGAAAGATACATTGCCATTTTGATGTGTCATCGCCAAAAAATATAAGAAAAACAGTTTTGTTTATTAATACTTAGCTGACCACCAAGAAAAAGAGAATTTGACTGATTGCACCAGATTGAGCCTTGAAATTATTAGGGGTGGTTTTCCAAGACTTTGTTCTTCTTCTCTATCTCTTGCGGGGGTGAAAATATTTGGAAATTTTGTTATTTCATTTAACATTTAGCCGACCAAATAGGGAGATCTCCTTTGATCATCCACTGTCTTTTTATTTGAAACGGGGAGATCTCCCTGTTTGGTCGGCTAAGTGTTCATTGGAAATAGATACATGTGAATAGGGTTTTACAATTTGTATGTTGAATGAAGGTGGCACAAGCTGTATTGTTAAGAATGTGTACTACTTGCAAAAAGTAATGGAAGTACGTACAAATTTCGTATGTGTACATTCAAGAAATGAATATTTTTGAATGATACTCTACAACTACAAATTATTTACAGTGAAATTTAATATACGCTTTTTTTTTAAATTCGATCATAAAACTGATTGGAGTAATTTTAACTCAAACCCATTTCGAATGTAACAAAATATTTCGTACATTAATCACGAAATAACTGCAGTATAAAAGGCCTCAAATTTCATAAAGGATATTTAATATTTTAAAATATTCAACCATTTTTGTACAGAGTTTTTTAAATGTAGATATCATGGCTTCCAAGGGGTTTTATACACGTTTGGATCGATGGAGATTTGTGAAAATAAAATGGCTGCAAAATAATAAAAATACAATAGAATATATGTATAGAATGGAATTATAAAAATAAAGTGGAGACAAATCAAGTAGCTTGATAAATCAGTCATAACAATAAAGCTTCAGGAATACTAATTTTATATACATACCTCCATACATACCATAGGAAGCTCCACGTAAACAGAATTGATACAATAGACTGTCGTCATTTTTCCTACACTCGACACATGTCGGTGTTCCATTTTCTCATTCTTCTCTTTCCGTCTTTCTTTCGTTCGTTAACGAACAAAAGATTCTTCTGTTGCTCCATGAAAATATTCCGAGCGCATTCGTGTACAATCGCAACGCGTGTCATCGGTTGTTCGAGCGTGATGCATTGTTGCATTCGAACGATGCATTCAAGGAGTTATGGTCTATAATATCCGCTGTTCCGTATATGCGAATATAACCGATACTATTAATGGCCTTAAAACTTTCTCGCCTTTTGTAATTTCATACATAAACTTCTATGTGAATCCTATGGTATATTTTTATATTTATATAAAGTATTTTTTCCTGTGGTATAACGAATTGATAAAGGGTTAATAGAACGAAAAAAGGGTTAGAAAACTAGAAGACTCGATCAATGGGTCACACAGGGGAGAATCTCGAGGCGTTAATCACAGATTTTGATAAAACTCAGGCAAAATGTAGTTCTCATTAAAATATTTGACACGTATTTTTTTTCATTGAGAATGATACATATTAACACTTTCACAACCGCATGTTTGGGCAGTGAAACGTCGCCAGGGGCCGGCAATATTTTTGAAGAAACACTTTGCCGTCCGCACTATTTGCAAACATTTCTTCGCTTGAAAAAAATTTTACCTAAATTCATGAAATAATTCAACATTATTATACAACAATATTTATTCCTTTGTGTACAACATACCTTGTTGCCTATCAATAAGCAAATATTGAAATGTATTTCGTGAAAAAGTATTCAGTCCCTAGCGATAGTATTCAGTCCCTCCGAAGCGTTTCGAGATAGACTCTTTGGTAGTCAAAAGCTTTTACGCAATAAAATTTTGTATCATTTAAGCATCTGACGTTCTAAAAAGTTTTGCAATTGTCTTGCCAATGGTACCACGTGGGACTCACCGGCAAATAACGACTTGCTTACCAATGACACAACATTAGTGCCACCGGCAAACAACGTCTGGCCTGTTGATGGCACCACGGCGGTGTCACCGGTTGTGAAAGTGGAAAGAGGGTGAATGTCGTCTCCAAAGTTGGGGTTGTAAACTATATTTCGACAAATATATCGGAACCTATGAGAGATAGAGTAATTTCGTAATGTAACAAAATTTGTATCTTTTAATATCGAATTGAACGGTAAAAATTATTTTCCGAAATCTCAATTTGTTTAAACAATATATGTAAAAATAGAATTTTTTTCTTAGTTTTTCCTATTTAATGTCAATGAATTTGCCTGAGTATTTATTTATAGAAACTGTGTATCTATTATAAAATTACGAGTAAATTGGAATTTTCCTTTTTTCATCAGGAAAAAAGTTATTACACTTGAAATGGTATCATTCGACGTGCGTAACAAACAGACTGCCTACATGAATCGTTCCTAGTTCATGAGTAATTGTTAGCTCTTAAAAGGACGGATTTTATTATTTATTTATTTTTTATTTCATTATATTATATGGGGAAATTTTTCTTACGTAATATGTAAGTACATACCATAGCCTCGGTAATTCGAAACTCAAGTAAAGCGATAAAAGCTACGTCAATCTTAACACTAGAACTACCAAACCAGTCAAAATGACTGGTACACAATTTTTTCCAAAAATTCTCCAAGTTTACGTAAGAGTCATAGAATTAATATTCTACGTCTATATCAATAAATATAAATCACTCAATCGATTAAATTTTCCACCGCTTGATTTCCCCTTTTTCAAAGTATTTATTTAATTTATTAAAATATGATAGATTTAAGGCCGGTAGTTCTAGTGTTAAAAATATTTCTGCATTACTAAATTTTAACAATTTACTCGAAATCTTTGCTTAAAATTTCTCTATAACTTGTGCTGCAGGGAAAAATTGCCTTACCTATTAAAAGATTTTCTTTCCCGACTTCAGAAAGTGGTAAAGGTTTTTTTCATTTATTATAAATATTTATTTATGTCTTAATACGAAAGATTTTTTTTTATTTAAAGGAATGCAGTCTGTTTTATACAAGTAACATTTTTACATATTAAATAAGTTAATACATTTCCATGGAAATATAAGAAACTAAGAAAAACGAAAAATCTGGACGAAAGTTCTTACAGACCTGGAGTTCTGTCGAAATAAATGAATTCTGCATCTAAATGGATGCAAAAGCTGCGAGTTTGATATTAATAATTTTATTATGATACACGATGGTTCTATTTCTAAGACGGAATTTCCGGAGTCTTTGCGTGTCTTACATTGCAATATCAATTAATCCTCTTCCTTTGCCTCCTTTTTGAAAGACGGATACACAGTGTATCTAGATATGCTGGATTAATCGTTAGTGGTTCCATTGCTGGAGAACTTCCATTAATATATCTCCATCCTTACGTTTCCTTGCTTTCCTTTGCAACTTCCATTCCGGAAGACCGAATCGAAAAGGCGAACCATAGTGAAACGAAAGAGATTTTATTATAATAATCTTTAACCCAGTAAGAACATGAACCGACATTTCTTCCACTTGAAGATGAATATCTCGTGGCTTTTAACTTTTAGTTCATTAGCCTGTGAGAAAGATATTACTTAATTGCCATCAAGCTCAGAACTCCATCGACTGCCATCAATCAACGACAGTGCTTTCTTCCACTTCGAATTTATTAGGTCGTATAATATGATGTTCCAGATTTCTTATCACTCAAATTGATCGTTAGTGTTTCTTATTAATCATAAATTAATTATTCTGCAATATCGTATTTCACGGCTCGATAATACAGGCAAAAAAGAATGGAGAGATGAAAGATTATTCCGGACGATTCCATTAAATAAAACTTTATATAATTAAACCATGATGACAGATTATAGTTAAAAATCAACGTAATAATATATAACAAGCAATATACTTTTTGAAAATCACAATTGTCAAAAATCTATTTAACACGTCGAACGCCACTGATATTTCACTCGATTTTATCACTCGATTTATAAAGCGGAAACTCTAAAGACACAAACAGAAATATATTCAGCAAGGTTTTATCTTTTGAACATCAGTATTTAAATACTGTATGTGTTAGAAAATTCGGAAATGTTGTAATTGAAAAGTCATGTGAAATTTCATTGAATTCAATAGTGGCGGTCACCGGTGACCCCCATGACAGTCAAAGTGTTAATTTGCCTTCGGTTCACCGCGGTACTCCAAGAATATTTTTCCTGCACTATACTTAATTAGTTCTATGTAAATATCAAAGTGTAGGTAAGCAAATGATTAATTTGAGTGAACACTATAGTTAAAAATTACCGACAAGAAATCCGAAAGAAATATTGTTTGCCCAATCGGCAAAGTAAATTCAGATTTTTGAAAAAGCTCTATATTAGTCGATCGACAGATCGAGCAAAGATGGAAAGTGTTGTAATCAAAATTATATCAGTATGTTCATATCATGCATTCATGTGAGAAATTAAACAAAACGTATATTTTAGAAAACACACTTTGCTTGCATACTCAATTCACATTATATTTCTGAATTCTCTGGATCCCAACTGAGGTCTTCCTGTTCATATTTTCTTCACTGTTTTCGCAGTAGCTTCATATCCTTCTCGCAGATAATTTTCATTCCCTCTCCCCCATACCCCTTTCTCTTTGTCTGTCTCTTGTTATTCTTCACTTCAACCTACTGCTTAAAACATGTGGAGACGTTTAACTTCACCAAAACAAACCCTTTTAATAAAGAACCTTAAACTCGTGACTGGTATAAAATTATGCAAATTGTTGGCCAAAATGCTTCATAACTGAGGATATTTAAATCCTTTCCTTTGAGCACCGTAGAAATAATCGGATCGCAAGGAATCGCAATGAGATTCTCTTTGTCGAGCCACTCGATCCATCAAAGGCCCTCGAAAACTGAGTACTTCTTGGGGGCTCTTTTAACCCCTTGACGGTCATGCGAATGCTTTGGAATATCTTCATGGCAAATATTTGACGATGGCAGGTATTAGAATATTCGTTTATAGTAGATTTGAGATGTTTACGGTATTTTACAATATCGTGGACACAACTAATCAAACCGAATTAAATCTATCAACCCTTAAGTCGGAAAAAAATTACTGGTGCTAGAGCTGCAATTGTTGTTTTATGAATAATTTGCATTTATCGTTAAAACATAATTATAGTTTTTCTCAACGTTTCACAATTAATTTGTCCATAATGTTTTCTAATTCTTGTATATCTGATTAGTAAAGAAAAAGTATTCAGAATACTTTCGTCAATGTTTCCCTTTTGATTTCTTCAGCAAACTGTTCCTCGTAGTGTCCTTCAATCACCTTGAATTATATTTCTCTAGTTTTATTGTAATAACAGGTATTTAATAGTGTTTTTGTAACAACTATTGTTTATCGTTACACTGTTCTTCTATTGTATCTATCTTAAATAGGTTTTGAATCATCAAGACTCAATTAATTTAGAGTCCAAGTTTTTAACTCCAGGGTTATCTTAATCCCAGCAATTTTTAAATAATACTTCAATTTCTAATTGACATATAATTTCAACAATTACTTTGTACAATATTCTCATTTACATGTAATTCAGTGTCTTTAATAATCCTTATCATTAAACGAAGATAAGAAACCAACCTCTGATAATTCCATAAAATCAATTTCACTTTCACACCGAAAAGTTTTAAAAATAATATAGACTGCAATGGATTAATAATTTTAAAATTCCAAAATTATAAGTTTGATTATTTCGCCGTCAAATTAGAATGTCAGCATCTCTAAATGAATATCATTCAATAACAGTATAACATTCAGAGTGCTAAATCGAAAATATTAGAGGTACCGAAAAGTAATCAAAAGTTTTGTTTTGCTGGCGAAAAACATTTATCTATTAACACCAGAACGACCAAGCAAGTCGAAAGGACTTGTTTACATTTTTTTTCCAAAAATTTTCTAAATTTACAGGAGAGTCGTAGACTAGAAATTCTAAGTTGATCTTATAAAATACAGATTACCTAACCGATCATATTTTCCACCCCTTGATTCCTTTTCTTCCAAAGTTTTTATTTAAATGTGACAGGTTGCGTATTTTTCTTCGTAATGAAGGACGGCTGTTTGTCGACCGGAGTTTAAATAATTGACTTCTTGTTCAAATTTTCCGAGACGTTTCAGTAACTGTATGCTACCCTCTTCAGTCGTAAAATTTATTTAAAGAAGACCTAGGATATTTTTCTGTTCGAAGTGGGCCTAGGTGCCTTTGTCTCAGATGTTGGAAGGAAGTTTTTACTTATTATATTTAGATAAATTTAACGTCGTTCGTTCTAGTGTTAAAGAAATTTTCAATACTAATCAACAAAATAATTTCCATAATTTTCTAACACTTTTTGCCAGCGTAAAGGTATTTGTTCGATTCCCTTTTTAAAAAAGTCCGATGATTTGTTGAAAAACGTTTCCATTTCTCCAATTTTGATTACCTTTCGATACCCTTAATATTTCAGTACCCTCTGTGATAAGTTCATAAATTATTCCCCGCTCTATTCACAAAAAAAAAAAATACAATGTTAGTCAATATCAAAGAGAACATCGCAACATCCGCTTTTCACTGGCTGCCATCCAGGCCACCTTTTACCCCGCAGATTTTCTCGAGCTCATTGTAGTTCCAAGGAGTACGAGAAATCAAGACACACACACGATAGTTGCCGTTTTGCCGTTTGTCCAATAAAGGTAAATCCGCTTTCGCAGTCCCGGACGCAAACTATAGATTGCTGTGTCGCTCGCATTTCGAACAATTGCGGAAACCCATCCTTGCCGACATTGTAATCCCATGAAAGATTTTACTTTCTTCTTAATGTCTGCGAGCACACTCATTCCCCCAGAAATAACTTCTGACATAAATGAAATTTTTGTGAGAATTCTACCCGATTTCCCCCAATTACTTAAACCTTTGACTACGGCATAAAGAAAGGACACAGTGACAATAGAAATTCGCAAAGAAGCTTCGAATTCATATCATATCGATAAAAAATAGATATTGCTGAAATTAATTATATTATTTTCAATTTAGATATTTGTTATTTATCTCCAAGGAAAAAGATCATTGCCTTCACATCATGGCATCCAATTTTACACCTAAAACCATAGTTTTCTGAGTTTATTTTGCAAAAATCACGCGGCAATTAATGTATTAATCATAAGTGGACTAAATTCCCGCTGAACGGTGAAAAGGGAAAGGGTGAAAAGTAAACAGTTCGTAAGTTCACTATCCGGAAGTCGTCGAATCTTCGATCGCCCTGAGTTCTCGTCCTAAGACTTCTTGTAGGAGGAATTTCTTTCCTTAAATTCGTTTCATTCCGCGTACTTTGTGCACCTCAAAATGGGATTGGAACTTCAGTAGAATCTACGAAATACCTGCCTCCTCTTCCTTTTTTTTCACCGAACAAACGAACCTTTTGGCTTTAATCTTCCACGGGAGTGTGAGAACGATTCAACCGCTTTATGAGAGAATTCTAAGGATTAGGTTGCGATGGCATCGTTTTACGGAGACGTGGATCCGTCATGTCGCTACTCTCTCATTCTGTAGACAAGATGAGCCTGGGATCCAATAAAGCGTATATCCTTCCTTTGTGCTGGTGGATGGAAATGGCCTACAGCCTTTCAGATTCCCGCCAATCCCGTAGTTGCAGTAAACTACGTTCTGACTCTTCCATCGTTTTTTTTTTCTCTTCGTCCTTCCCTTCTTTCTCTACCCTTTCTTCCAACACCTTATTGCGCGTGTTGTTATGAATCTTTCATATCCGATTTATTACACTTTCGTGTCACTGATCTTGACGTTTTAGTCCATCTGCCGAGGTGGGAATTATTGCAGACTGAAAATCAGTTGAGGCTGTACAGTCCGACAACTGAAAGATGGCTATGGAACCTCTCGTTTTTAAACGCCTATTTCTGTCAATTCGGTTTTCAAATTCTCAAACCCAGTCACGTGAATCAAACTTTTCGCATTGCCATGTACTTTCAGTTGTCGTATTGTCACCTTTTGTCCAGATTTTGAGAAAAATTAAATCTTTTTTTTTAAGTTAAAATTGTGGATCGTTTGAGTTTTGTTTGAGACACGTACTCTTTGTATATTGTCATTCATTTGTGCATTAACTTTTATATGGTAGTGCTCGTCACTGTTTTTTGAATATTTTTTGATGACGCTTTTTCATAAAATATGATCAATAACGTTTAAATTTAGGTATTCCGTTCGTCTATAGTAGCAGTCCACTTTGAAAATCATTCATATCTGAAGACTCGATTGAAAAATTAGTTCAAGGATCGAATTCGTAAATTCTGTCTTCGACATGGTTTTTATTCGAGAAATTTGGTTTTGATATTCTATCAAAGTAATTTGAGTTTGAATTAATTTCTTTTTTTGAAGAACAATCCAATTTAAGTTTTCCAGTCAATTTGGAAGTCTATTTGCGATATTTATCTAATACTAATTTTAAATGAGACCTTTCAACTAAATGCCAATTCGATCAGTACTAAATTTTAAACGTTTTGCAACAAGAATGTTCAGAAAGTAAACACTTTCAAGTTTCTGTTTTCCTTGCTGTTTAGTCCAAATATTTTGTGGTATCCATAGATGAGTTTCACGATAGCACAATTTAAAAATGGTAAACACACTATTTTAAATAATGGAATCAACCTGAATTTTAAATATTGAATTGTAAAAAATTTCATGATTTTCACGAGCTAAATTATAATATTTAGCAATGTTAAAGTTGACATTGAAAAGTAGAAGTTGTCCTGCGTTATGTCAAAGTCACAGGGGCCCATAGAGGGTTAAAAACTCAAAATTCTTAAATTCTTTTCAAATTCAACCTCTCCAAGGACCTTTCCAAAATCCTTCGCGTGTTTCAGGAAATTCTTAGGAACTTCCTACAATTACATAGCCATGTCGTCACTTCCGGGGACGTGTGAACCCTATTCTTGAGGGTGTAACCAGTCGGTACATTCGCTTTCAAAGGACTCATCGATTTTCTGAAACCAATAATTCTTCATTCTATCATGTAAAGTCTATACACAAACCTATAAGTCGCCAACAAAATGAAGTCACTTGATTTGAGGTATCATATCGGCCCTTAAAACCTGAGGTCGACGAATGATAACCGAAAACTAAACACTTATTTCGTCATTGAGTACTTTTTCAACCAATCATGCATTAAAATCGAAAATACATGAGGACGAAGGATGACTCTATCCATCGGGCGAATCGGAGCAAACCACGTATCAAGTGACTTCTTTTGGTGAACCCATGACTCAAACCAGTTACGTTCAAAGCTATTACATTTACCACATAAACATTAATACCGTGAGAACTACCACAATGTCGCAGATTGTAAATTTGTTAAAGAATAAAATACATTCCACTTGTTGAAGTGTAATTGACAAACGTGGGCCTTGAGGTTGCGAGGGAAAATTTCTCGATTTTTTATTTTATTTCCACGCCGTGCAGACCTAGTCATATGGCAAACACCTTCGAACATCGAGGGGTGACACATAGCTGCCAGATTTGCACGGAAAAATCACACATATCACAAATAGACTTCCAAATTAACTGGAAAACTTATATTGGATTGTTGTTCAAGAAAATAAATTAATCCAAACTCAAATTACTTTGATAGACTATCAAAATGTAATTTCTCGAATAAAAACCGGAAGCACGGAAAGAGGCACACGAGTCAACACCACTATAACATCTCAAATTTAAATAAAACCAAAGGGTGAATTCATCTCGCTTGTAACAACGCCCGTACACATGGAAAAGAGTATGGAAAGCAAACGATTAAACACGCATGGAAAATGGAGATGCAAATAAAAAAGAAACGGCTCCACTGGTACTTCTATTTTCGACATCACACAAATAAATCGATCTTGACCAGTAACCGCACGATATACAGTTTTGCGGTTTCGTGTCGCTGACCTGCGAGATGAGGCGAGGATGGAATAGTGAGGAGAGGACAGCACGACGAGAAGAAGAAGAGAGGAGCAATGAAAATAGGAGGGAAAAAGAGAGGAAGAATGAAAAGAGGAGAGGAGAACGGGTGCGAGAGCAGGAGTGTAGAAGTATTTCCATTTGGTGGAGTGCAATCGACAGAGAAAAGCGGCGCGCCAAAGGTCCTCCATTTCCGGATGGGTTTAGTCTGACGTGGCGCCGGGTATCGAGAATTAATTTGTCCCAGAAAAATACACTGATTTCCCGTCGAGTCTGCTCGTTTTTGCGAGCTGGCAATTTTCAACTGCTATCCGGCTGTTTTGCGCTTTACAACTGACGCGCCGTTTTAAATCGCAATTGTCGCTCCCGCTTTTTTCATTGCGCGCCCTTTTAACGACGCACTTGCCATTATTCGTCAACAACCCGTGAGGACCATGTTCGATACGTGTCATTCGAATAAACTTCATAATTATAAATTAGTGTGCTGTGAATTTGTCGTAAATATTGGAAAAATAATTTTAATGTATCTGTTAAAAATTCTTTCTATGATTTAAGGTAAAGGTAAATACCAGTAGTTGACCAGTTAAGAGAAATTTTCGATAGAAACAATGGTAACTATTTACTCTGTCAATAACTGGCGAGAGTCGATGCTTGGAGACGTTCTTTGAACATTCTAGATTATGTACCAAGACCAATTTTTAAAAAAACATAAGTTATACAAATTTAAGAAATATATTTAAAAATTCGGCAAATGCTTCAGTAGTTGACCACTTTTGAGATCGATAAAACTAGTAATTGACCACCTTTTTTCGTTAGTAGTTGACCGCTTATATTCGAAGCAGGGTTACAGCATTAACGCTGAAAATCACTTTATTATCGTTTAATTTTAACAGTTACCAGTACAAATTATCATTAATAATTAAATAATAAAAGAAGAAGAAGAACAGAGTAGACATTGGACACTGATCAATAATTGACCGCGAATACAGTTAATAGTTGACCGTGTCATCGACTAAAACTCAGTATACTACAATATATCGATTTACATTTTGTATTTCTAATAAAGTGAGATGTAAAACGGATACATTATAAATTGTAAACAAATTTAAATGAGTAATGTCAGTAATTAACCATGCCTGTCAACTTCTGAATATTGTAGAGTATCAATATCCAGAAGTTGACCATTAAAAAATTATTGCATTTTGTGGTTAAAATAATAAAAACGATGTATATATTACATATAAAACGTTGCAAGGTCTTAAACAGTAAATAATTCACAATCTATGAATTTTTTACCTGAACCGTACAGCCATTCTTAACAGAAACGTTAAGGAAATAGATATATAACGGCATATTACTTACCTTATTGAATTCAAACGTCCGCTGTTAATAGGTATACTTCACTTTACAGGTAATTGTTTCAAAATATAATCGACAGATGCTGTGGTATTTGAAATTCACTTTCATCGAAAGTGCACAACTTATTTTTTTATGTTTTCTAAAAAATGGTCAACTACTGGCACATGGTCAACTACTCCTGCTTTTACCTTATTGTTAGCATATTGTTACGGCGCTTCATACTCAAATAACTCAAAGATTACAAAATAATGTCTCTATTTTAACAGATCCAAACTTCTAACTCTCTTGATAAGATAACTCTCTTGACAATAAATTAATAACATTTGCAACTCGTTGTTATCGTTCTCGTACTCGATATGATATATAGGGGACTCAGTCTCGTAAAAATAATTCGTAATAATATGTTATTGTTGAAAAGAGGCATATATTTAACCTGCTGTTATTTTTAGATTGAGAAAGGATAGTGTGTCATTTTATTCGAAAATGATGGAGGGATAAAAACTGTAGTGGATTACATCGACTCTCAATTTTAGAAACAAAAAGCAACGATATTGCACTTCTAATACTTTTACGTCTTATATTATTAGGTGTAGAAATTAATTCGGTGCCTTTTTAAAAGAAATTTAGTATTATAACTTATTCAGTCGATGGGAAATTGCTTTTTGTGACACCCCAAGTTGCACGGCTAGCTCATGTTGTGTTTGTGTGGAATTTTCACAGAGCACCTACTCAAGCTCTTCGGCTTTGAATTTTTTTGGCTGTCTGGAACGTTCTCGATTAGAAAGATCAAAGTTGCCACTTCGAAATCTTTGATACCATTTGTTACAGGTTTTATGTGTTACTGCACCTTCACCCAAAGCAGAACAAATCATTTCAGCGGCTTCAGAAGCATTTTTCTTTAATTGAAAGGCAAACAGTATGCAGTTCCGTATGTGATTCTTGTCAGACGCCGCCATTTTACTTAGTAATAGATTTTGTTTTGACTAGTTGTCAAATGTTTCATAACTGCAAGTGTTGGTACTTAAATGTTATAAAATGGCGGGCGATTATTTACATTCGGCCGGAAAATTATGTCGTTTTTTTACATTAAATCCAAGCAATGAAATTTGTAAAAAATTTATATTTTTAATGAATGATTTACTTACTCTCGTTATGAACAATCTTTTGTCACTTAGTGTCCAAATTTTCAATATCAGATCGATAGAGATCAATTGCTTTTTGAGCAAGATTACTGAAGAAACGACATTACTTTCTGGCCCTCCTAATACTCTCCCGATTTCTCAACAAATTGGAAAAAGGAAACTAATACCATTTTGATTTGGATTAATTTAAATTGGAAAACTAGAAGACTTTTAATTTTTTATGTAATAGGATGTGTCTATGTTATCAACACTCAATTTTGAATCACAAAGATATAGCAGCTTCATTTTTAAGACTCAGTTTGTAATATGAAAAAGACTGGTGATTATTATTCTGTTAGTTATGAATGTTCGACACAGTCTTGAGAGATTGACTTTCATTACAACGAAAAATAATTACAATGTTAAATACGAAAGGATACGGTATCGTACTCTGAGTTGGGAAAGTGTTAATTAGACACTCTACTACCATTTCACTGAATTCCAATAGTGCTTGCAGTAACTTCATTTGGCAGATAGATCTACTCGTTTGAAATTTCCTTTGATGTACTACTGCGAGCATTGATTCGTGGTTCTTTTACGTTTTTCACAGCGTATAGTCGGAGAGAAAAATTTCTGGTTAAAATATGCTATCTGAAGATACGTTGTTGAATAACACGTAGGATTTATGTTTGTTTAAAATATAATTTATTAATGATAGAAAATAAGATAAAGAATGTGGATATTTGTAGACAGGTAAACAGAAATTGAAAGGAATATAGAAGCACCTAGAAATAAGGTGGTATTTCTCCTCACGCCGATCGTCATTTCTTCTGATCTCGTGAGATATATTCTATCTTACAAACATTGTGACTCTGATTAATGTTTATAACATTAACCCATTCACTGCCAACTACGAGATATCTCGTGGTTTCACTATAAGTTTCAATTTATAAGTTTGCAATAACAACCGAACGTATATAGCATTTTTGGAACAAAAATGTTCTTAGAATCATTATAAATGTTGAGATTATATTCATGAATAAATAAATGAATGTTTTAAAAACTTACTTCCGTCTTTCAAAATGTTATCACTAGACTGCGGATGTTTATGCAAATTTCGAGTTTCACAAATGCAGGTGAGACAGGAAAACCTATCTAGGGATTTATTGCACTCAATAAATATTACAACAAATACCATACTTTAGAAATTTTAGATATATTTTTATATTATGTCCTTTTTGTATATTTTAGCCGTATTTAATTTGGCATAAATGCATAAAAATCCGCAGTTTAGTTATCACATAAGATAATGTTTGCTTAGTTTTTTTGGCAGTGAATGGGTTAAACTAACACGTACCGCTACGTTCGGGAGGCTTTGTAGAATCATTCTATGCCAAAGAAATTTTAATAACTCTTATGGCCGAAATATAACAAATTCTGAAAGTTGAAAATATGAATTTTTAAAAAAATTGAGTTTCTTAACCCCTTGCCTTACAATGACATGTGGCACACGTGACGCGGTAAATAAAATAGAAAATTTTTCAGTTTTCTAAAAACTGTTGAATTGAAAATATCAGTAGCTCAGGAGATCGTTGAAATTATTTTTATTCTGTTAACCCCTTGCGGTGCCATTTCTTTTGTGATTAAATGTGCAATGATTCGGAATTAATTACAAAAATAACAATCTAACCTCTAATTTCGGATATAGTAAATGACTTAACGTAATATTGAATAGCGTAGAATTAACTTTATTTTATCAGGGTCCACTGATATTTGCAATCAAATAATTTTTTGGAGCATTTCAAAATTGACTATTCCATTTATCGCGTCACGAGTAGCACTCGTTATTGTACGGCAAGGGGTTGATATTGCCTTAACTTATACCGGTATATCAGAAATCAGTGATAAACTAATTATTTTAACAATTAATTCTGAATTATTGCGCGTTCTGACACAAAAGAAATCGTCAGGCAAGGGGTTAAAAATGAAGGGTAAAGACAGACACTTCAAATTCGTATTCAGCAGGACAAAATCTAAGTATTCGTCGGAAAATTGTTTAATTTTATAGACCAGTGTAATTTGCATCTTTACGTAGCGAGGTGCAGCTAGTCGATGCACCAACTTCCAGTACATTTATGAATTATTGGTAAATTATCATGAAAGAAAAAAACTTTCGGTTTTCCTTCGTTGCATGAATCATAAAAATCGTTGAATTTCGTTGAAATTTCAAAGTACGTTACTATTGTTGCTATAACTATCAGTATTATAAAAAAAGAGAATTAAGTATCATGAAACAGACGGGAAGCATTTATTGTAGCACAACTAGTGGTCCCGCGAGAAAAATGTGGAATATACTTACTCATCACGTTAAGTTATGTTTTAAGATGCATTGAAACATAATTCAATTCATAACAATACATGAAAAGTTATAAAAACGCTACTTCATAGATTAACGCCATTTCATAAAATTTACTGGTCCGTGAAGACAAAAAGTTTGGCGACCACTGTATTGCAGTACTTCTCTATAAATTTCTGGAATTTTTTCTAAAATGAAAGTAAGGACCCATCATTTTTCACTACTGTAGTAGTTCTAGTGTTAACCTATTAAAAATGGGATAGAATAAAACAAGGACCCCTTTTCTAAATGGAATAGAAAATATTGAAATTTTCCAAAAACTATTGAATTAAAAATATTATTGTGCCTTACAATCAAATATATTTATATGTTTTTAATATTGACTTAATTTAAACGCTGTTTCAGTAGCCAGAGGTAAATTGTTATTTTAGCAATTAATTCTGACTTACTGCACATTCAGTCACAATAACTATTGTATGGCAAGGGTTTATATCACAGGTTCTGTAGTTTTAAAAATTAAAGAGTAGATGTCAAATAAAATGATCGAAATATTGAAAACTAATAATACAATAATATTGAAAATATCTGATTATTTTTCCATATCCCGAAACGTGAATATAATTATTTAAATTTATCGATAATGAATTAATGCATAAATTAATTTGTGCAACGAGGGGAGATAAACTCGTTATGAGTCTCGTACAAATTTGTAAAAGCAACGAGCGAAAAACTCCGTGACACGTTAAATTATCCAATATTGAAAATTTATTGCGAAATTAGATTAGCATAAGTGTTTTTTTCTCTCCCATTCTCTGTCTTCCATTTTTTATGAAAAAAATTGTCGAATGTTTGCCCGTTTCTTCCACTTGCAATTTTTCTACCTGGATATGTTCCGTCGAAATTATTACGCTCCTACTAAATATGCGGATAAGCTTATCGAACTTTTCTCATCGAAGGCAAAATTGCACGTTGAATTTATATCTGGGAATGTTTTGTTATGTATTTCACGATAAACATTTATTTGTAAAGATACCGTACAGAACTACCCTGCGGTTCGATAACAAAGTCCATTTCGTGGCGAACAAAATAACAGAAATTTTCATTTAGAAATAATAGAAAATACAACAGAAGCATTCTCATTGGATCGATCGTAACGATTATCATCGCGTTCGCTTTTTACATTTTTAACTGCGAAAAACGACTCACTGTTTTTACCCGAAATAATCTACTGGCATTCTTAAAATGAATATAAATTGTCCTTACCTGATATGTTTCTTACGAGAATGATAGAAATAAATATTTGCATAATGAAGAAACAAGAAAGAAGGATTTTGACGTTCTTTGTTTTCTTGTTTTTACAAAAAGTCCAGACTGTACACACTTACAAGGGAACATCCCGAGGTGTAAATCACCAATTTTTATGCAATTTTAGTATGATATAGCCCTCGCGAAAATATTTGACCCGTATTTTTTTATATCGGCAACCGTCCACGTTAAAGGGGTGAAAACCACCCTTAAAGTTGAATAAAAGTATTTTTTATCATATTGTTTAAACAAATGGGTTTTTTAAAAAAATGTTTATACCATGGGATTCGTGGTCCCAATACGTTAATTTTCAGTCCTTACGAAATTTTCATATCTCTAATAGTTACGGAGATATTCGATAAAATAGTTTTGGTTACCCCAACTTTGGGGGCGGTTTTCACCCCTTTAACGTGGACGTTCGTCGATAAAAAATAATACGGGTCAAATATTTTCGCGAGGACTATATCATACTAAAATTTCATAAAAATCGGTGATTTACACTTCGGGATGTTCCCTTGTTAGTTTCGAGGTGTCTTATCTGTTGCATTTCTGTGTTATTCTCTGAGATTTTTCTTTGAAATTGACCATATTTTTATGCCCTCATTGTTAGTAGGTATAGGAGGAAGAAAAGAGTAAGTGGAAATGAAATTCAATCAGCTGTCTGTGCGACGATGAATCGATGCCGTCTCGCGATGTCTTCTCGGTGGAATTTATGCATTATGCATGTCGTGCCGGTATGTCGTATGCAAAGTACACTCACTGCCCTTATATACGTATAATATACGTATCTACGGGTGCTTTTACTTCCGTATAGACGGAATTAAGCGGATTAGAGTTTAGGCTTTGTCGGTGCATTGCTGCATCGCGACGAATTCGCGACTGTCGGAGTTTCGTAGAATGGAATTTCCTTGATTCGCTCTCTCTCTCTTGCTCTCTCTCCCTCTTAATTTCTTCTCCCTCATTTTGTTTTCACTTGCGCATCCCTATTCGAATTTAATTTCTTCCAAACTTTGGAATACAGTTTCATTGGAAGTTCTTGTTAACATTAAAATTACTGACGTCAAATCTATTATAGTTAAATATATTGAAGAAGTAATTTAAAAGAAGTGAAATTAAACGACAAAGAAGATGATCAGTTGAATAATTTATACACATATATCTTTCGATTTCGATGGATGATGAATTCTTTAGAATTCCGTGCAAATCGAGAGCAACGTAACAAGTGAATAATTGAGTTTTCGTTTTAAAGTAAAATGAAAGTAATTTTTTTAAATCCCTTACTTGGAAAACCGAATGGAAGTGAAATCGTAAAAAAGGTGTATTATAAGAAACTCAAGAAATATATACTTTAATGCTTTTCTAAGAAGAAGAATTATTAGAAAAAAATTGGTATTCCGTCATTTTAGCCATATTAATAGTTCTGCTGTTAATCTGAATATGTAACAGTTAAAGCGATATAGTAACATCGCGTTAACACTGCGTTTAAAAAATTGATAAAACTTATAAATGATTTTATCTCCAACCTTCGATCATGCCTTCCAACGGACACGTTTCGCAAACAGAGCTAAGAGCAGAATAAATTGCGAATTGTAAGCTAAACGAGCAATTCTCAGCTCCTTCGTTCCGACTGCAGCACGAGATTTGCCCTACTTGCAAAAGTAAATACAACCCGTGAAGTACTGTCATTTCGAAAAATATTTATACACTCTGTATGCATGAAAGCTGCATTCCCGCATTGACTGCGCTATGCTGCGAAATGCAACGAGAAAACTTGCGTCGTCATCGGAGATTTTCCTTGTCAAAGCTTCGTACACGTTGAGTCTGACGGACGTAAACGAATTTTTACACGAACGCCGAAATACGCGCGAAGAGAGCGTCCGGATATGCATTTTGACGAATGTAACCTTTCACTGGGAAATAGATCGACCGTTCGTCTCGATGTACTTCAGAGTATCTTTTTATACGTCCACGCAACATTCGTGTCCGGATGTGCCTTGATATAAGTTATATATCGCAGAAACAGCGATGTTCCAGCTCATCGTTACGACTCGTGTTAGTTTATCGAACTTGTAATGGATAATAAGACTATTAACGCTTCTGGATTCACCCAAACAAGAGAACTTTTACTTTAACACTATTTCTATCACGATTTTCTGTATACCTATTTCGACCAAAAGGTGGCTTTGACACCTTTTCATTTGAATGCAAATAATTGCTGAAACTGTTGAGATTTTAAATTATCAGTTAAATGTAGATTTGAGGAATATATTTATTGATACATAAATGTGTATTTATTAGAAATAATTTAATCAGCTTGCAAATTCTAGCAGAGATGTGCAGCTAGTTGTAAAGTCACTGCAGGGGTGTACGCCAAAATGTAACATGGGAAATAAGCGAATATCAGAGTTATGCCGCAACTCTGGTATTTTCTGTTACAACTGAAATAGGGATTCTTTAATCTGATTATAATTGATATGGTGTTGATATTTACATGTAAAATGGTTTTAGATTAGGCACTGTCGTGAAATCCTTAAAGTGTAAAAAGACACCTCATGGTAGAAATAAGTATACCATATGCACATTTTTAGATCTAGGATGTGCTGGTGGAAAATGACATTACTAAATTAATTTAACAACTAAGTACTGTATGAAAAGTCAGAAAATTAATTGTGGAGAAATGATTCAACTTAGAGAATAATTTTAAGTTAAAACTTGGAAGGTGTCTTTTGACACTTCTTGGTAGAATTAGTGTTAACACTATATTTACGGATGTTGATATACCTATTTTTCTGAAGTGAGCCAATTTGACTCATACAAGAAAATCGAAGCTTTTTGCAAGGAAAATAGTTTCAAATCAATTTAAATGAAAGATTTTTATGTAAAAAAATTAACCAACCAATATATTATATGTACAGGAATCAAATTTTGAATGAGCCAAGTTCGCTCCGTAAATCTAGTGTTAAGTGTTTTATATTTGGTCGTAACATATGAAATGTCCGATTTTGGTTTATCATTATTTTAAATTCTGTTCTGACAAAAGTTATTAAAATATTTAGGGATATTTCACATCTATATCTCAATGAAAATCAACGATTAGTTTTTTGCCTAAGCTACTCAGTAGCGCCTGATCGTGCCATAGTTAATGATTTTAAATAAGAGATAGGACATTTTGTCAAAAATTAATGTAGTTTATTACAACAAATAGAAAGATACCTTTTCTAAAAAAGAGCCTAAAAGTGTAATTCCAGTCTCTAGGAGTGTCCGCTTAACGTGTTAACACATTGTATGCGAGTGGTTTTCACCGTCTCATTAAGGCTCAAGAGGGAAACTTGTTGAAAAATTTGCACGAATTTTATTTTTACAAAAATGTTGTTAAGAAGTGAAAACAGCGTACTTTCTGCATTCGAAAATATACTTACCTTTAAAAACTACGTGATTAATACCACGAATCTCATTTTTTAAATGGTCTATGCACAGTTTTCGAAAAACGTACTTTTACGTTGCCCATATATTAGGGGTACCGAAAAGTAATCAAAATTTCGTTGTGCTGACGGAAAACAGATATTTATTAAATAAGTCGTAAATATTAATCAACAAAGTAGTTTCCATAATTTTCTTAACACTTGTTGTTAGCGTAAAAGTAGTTGTTCGATTCCCTTTTTAAAAAAGTGCTCCGTTTTTTTAAAAAAAAAAACGTTTCCAATTAAGTTTTCACTTCTCCAATTTTGATTACTTTTCGGTACCACTAATACAATGTGCTAAAACAATATTCACAAATTGACCACATCTCAGAATAAATTAGTGAATTAGGTACTACTTATTGCATATGTCACCTTACGTACACATATTCCATGCTCAGATAATTGAATATTTGCACAATCGATACTCGGATAATCGAAAGTCCCTATAATCGTGGATCTACCGCATCTATTCTTTCACCGACGCACCGCCTCGATTACATCTGTGCGGTTTGCATTCTAAGCGGAAGAGGAAATAAGTTGGCTCGCGCTTAGAGCATTTCCCGTTATATTTCGTATTTCGTCAGGATAATGCGGTGCAATGCACGTAAGCCATTTAGTTCTCCAAGTAACTTTATATTTCGTTACGTAACAGTCGATTGGCGACGGGTTTTCTCGTTGGTATTTCTTCTTCCTTCTTTTTCCTCTTTCTTTTCTTCATTTATTTAAAGAATTCCAGAGTGCATCTCTCGGTACACTGCACACGTAGATGCACTTTGCACGCACGTACGACGTCACATGCGCTGCATCGCGAAAACCGTAAAACATATCTCACATTCGTTGCGGCAATTGCCAGCGTCGTACTTCCGTTTCATAGCTTCGTCTCCGGAATTCATGCGACAACGTTTACTTCGCTGAATTTATTGCCGGTTTATTCCGTATTTTGCCGCACTCTGACTTTTGCGATAAAAGAATCGACGGGTGAAATTACACTGTGAAAGTAGCTCTAAGTGTTTTCAGCTACAAAGTACAATGATACACGATATGGATCTTTTTCGAGACTGATAATAAAAACGTAATAGTATTTGATGAAACTTGTATAGAAATTGGAATATCAAATTTTACAATTGTCACGCGGTTAGAGAAAGATCGTGTATCTTTGAAGGAGCATCTTTATTTTCTCAACTTAACTTTCTATAATGGATACTCTTCTATAGTATTACTTTACGTGGATAAGATACTGAAATAAGATCTTCATAACTCTCTTCTTCTTTGTTTTGTATTTTTTCTATCAAAATTGTTTTAATAATTTTACGCAGGAAGTACAGTTTTTGATAAGTTCTCAACTACTGACAATGAGACTATTGTGGAGGATTTTTCTTAAACACTGAGACTTTATTTAACGTGGAAAGAAAGGAGAAAGTATTTTCTTTTGTCTAGTAATAAGACAATTAAAGTGAATTAACGAATATACAGCAATTGTAATTACAACTTACTAAAAAAGAATTATCATCGAAAAGGTAACTCTGACTTTAACGCTAGAACTATCGAACCAGTCAAAATGACTGGTACACAAGTTTTTCCAAAAATTCTCCAAGTTTATATCAGAGTCGTAGAATAAATATTCTGCATCTATTTCAAGAAACATAAATCACCGAATCGGTCATCTTTACTGCTTACTGTTTCTTCTTTTTTTAATTGACACATTTTATATATTAAAATATAATAGATTTAACGACGGTAGTTCTAGTGTTAAAGAGACTTCAAAGTCAACAGTCACTGTCTCACGTAATATCATATTCGTAAGGAACGATCTTCTCGGCATTAAATTCCCACCTGAAATATCGACTTTCCAATAAACTCCAGCAGAATTCTTGAAAAAATAACTAAGAACGACGATGTACGATCTCGTTTCTCACGAGAGAGAAAGACAGCGACGAGTCTCTATTTTACGCGTTCCATCGGCCACGAAATACGAATAATAAATCGTTAAACTCCGGAGCTTCCGAAGAACACGTCATGGTGGCCGTAAACTCGCGGAAATTATTTACGAATACACGTAATGCAGGGTGAACATAAATTAGGAACGTACATCATGCACATTTCTCGAGGTCTCTCGAAACTTTCGGCGTTACCGGATGTTGGAGTGGACCAAATAAATGGCGCCAAGGTACAAATACCAGACACGCATCTTTTTCCTACGTTTCGCCGATCTAATATACCGTAATTATACGATTGATATTACACCCGAAGCTTGTTCTCATGGTTTCGTTAATGAGAAGATATTACATCGTTGATGGAATTTCCTGTTGTTCAAACTTTCCTGCAGGATCGTATTTGTTGTTCTGTATTTTGACTTTAACACTAGAACAACCAAGCTAGTCAAAATGACTTGTTCACATATTTTTCCTAAAATTCTCTAAGTTTATAGGAGAGTCCTAGACTAGAAATTCTAAGTTGATTTTATAAAACACAGATTACCAAATCGATCATATTTTCCACCCCTTGATTCCTCTTCTTCCAAAGTACTCATTTAATATATTTAAATGTAATAAATTTAACACAATTTAACAGTTAACTGTTATGAACATTTCGTTTAAAAACTATAGTATCACGTAAGTCTGTTAATCCATTCACTGCCGGAAAGACTAAGCAAATATTACTTTGCGTGTCAAAATTTGAGAAAACGGCAGAAAGGCTGTGGAATATTAATATAATGAATCAAAAATAAGATATCGACATTTATAAAGATACGAAGAGCATTTTTGTTCCAAAATTACTATACACACTCGGTGATTATTGCTAACTTATTAATTCCAACTTATAGCGCAAGCACGAGATAATTCGTAGTTGGCAGTGAATGGGTTAAGAAGCACCTATGTGTGCTAGTGTTTTCATTGAAAAGTTGCAATGTTATGGTTACTGATTTTATATTGTATCGTACATCTACGTATTTTTCACTACACCGCGAAAACACCTTGTACAAAAGTAGTTTTATATTTTATATTGAACCAAAAAATAATTTTTGGTTAGACACCTTCAATGTTTTCTTCTTTGTAGTTTTTTAACCCTTTGCACTCGGAGCCATCTTTTAGATTATTAAATTTATTAACAACTTGGTAGCACTTTACTGTTTGCTGTCTTGTGTCATTTCAATAGAAAATGTATAGTTTATCCTCTATAATTAATGATAAATATGAAGGACCTTCAGATGGGCCCTGTGTAAGAGTTAATACTGATCTTCAATTTATTTAAAAAAAACTCTTTATTAATTTCGAAAGTACGATAATTTTAATTATTAGAGAGGGCAACGGAGTGATGTGATAGACTTATGATGTCTCCTCAGGTGGGAAATCGGAGTACGAAGGGTTAAAATGTACAGAGTGTGTCAAAATTATAAGTCATGGCTTGGAGGGTTTGTTCTACACCTCTGGATCTATGGAGATTTGCGAAAAAAACCGGCCGCAAAATTCGGGAAAGGGTAGCAAATTTTTTTTATTACAAAATGTCTGAGAGGAACCATGGGTCAGAAACGAACCGTTCTCTCACAAATTCATTAAATTCGGTCTCCCTGATTAAAATATCGCCAATAGTTAAAGCAGAGGCGACAGATCATTGACATTTTTCTAGTCATTTCCTATCTTCGTTTATGTTGCCTCTGTTTTAACTATTGGAGATAGCGAGGGTATCTCATGTGTTTCCTTTCGAAAGGTCGGTGACCCGAAGACTGCCATGCGGGCGAAATTTTAATTAGGCAAAAGACATTTTGCTCACGTAACAAGACGAATACGATGAGCCAATAAAAAAAATTTGCTACACTTTCCTGAATTTTTCGGCAGGTTTTTTTCAAATCTCCATCCATTCAAAGGTGTAGAACAACGCCTAAAAACCATGACATATCATTTTGAAACACCCTGTACATTTGAATTTCAAACTTCTGTCATTTCGATTTTTATGGTAACCGAATTTTCTTGTAAAACAAATTAGTTTTCAGTGCGATACAATTATCGTAATTCAACCTCCCTATGTTTTCAACAGTATGTACAATCACATTTTTCTTCTTTCGCGATTGATATCCTACGTGCGAGAATAATTAATTACAGAATTAACTTCGTGATCTTCGATTCCTGACAAATTCTATCGACATTAAAAAGGAACGACCATCAAAGTAGAATTCTGGCTAAATGCAGGTTCGAAATTAATCGATTCCTCGATACGCTACGTGTCAGACTTTGAGAAACGTGTCTGCTCTTGAATTAAGATAA
Source organism: Cerceris rybyensis (assembly GCA_910591515.1). Taxonomy (NCBI): domain Eukaryota; kingdom Metazoa; phylum Arthropoda; class Insecta; order Hymenoptera; family Crabronidae; genus Cerceris; species Cerceris rybyensis. Next base: position 8,602,359 of record OU342802.1, on the reverse strand, counting down.
AATAATCACCCCCCGATCCAGCAATATTTCATACTTCTCGATATTAATCTCGTGGATTACGTTAATTACATTTCCCAAGTACCTACAAGTTCGTCGATACTTTTCCTATCGGCTCTCAGTGGCAAACCTCCCCAGCAAATGGAATTGAATTGACTGATCGATAACTCCGAGAAATTTCGGAGAATACGCGAAAGTTAACGATATCTATCAGTCCCACAAGATGGATCGCCTCGATAGCCAATTTATTTTGTTCTCCATTGAAGTAAATCTAACCGGTCAGATTTTCGTGGGGGCAAACTGTTTGATTTATTCCTAACTGGATAGACAAATCTAGTTCACATTGTAACTCGTAATTAACACTTGTAATTATCACTAGATGTATCTAACAGATCAAAATAACTTGTTTTGAATTTTGTATAAATGTTTCTGTGTCTAATGTTGTTTATTTCTCAATTTTCTACGTCCATTTTGACTGGTATTTAGCAGCCTTCGTTTACTTTTTTAAACATATCTCTTTTATATTTTTAAATGTATCAGATTAATGGTCGGTATATCCAGTATTAACACAGCACAACTGTGAAGAACTGCCCAATCCTTTCAACTTGTGCACCAATTCTAATTTTAATAATGATTAGTTTCAGCTGGAAATGTTTCTTTTCGTTTCATACTGTAAATAACAAATTTAATAGAATTTAACATTCTACATGAAGCTGTTAAAAAAAGTTGAGTGTAATGCAATAAGAATTTTTTACGAACCCTTGAATATCTTCGCAGAAGAGTAAAATGGCTTACAACATTTTTTAATAAAGAATTACAATTATTATCGAAAGTCGCAAACGATCAGTTCTATTAATAGATGTATCTTCCGCGAGTTGATTGCTTAAATCCATACAATCGTTCTTAATTCTTTCAATAATTAATACTAGAACTACCAAACCATTTTAGCCGACTCGGTAATTTAGTGTTAAACAAATTAAAAGTCTTTGCGTAACATCTGCGATATAAAAAATTCCACGTGTTCAATCAACTTAAGTTGATAAACGCTCCTTGACACTAGAACTACCAAACCAATTAGAATGACTGGTACACAATTTTTTCAAAAAATTCTCCAAGTTTATATAAAAGTCATAGAATAAATATTTTACATTTATATCAATAAACATAAGTCCCACAATTGATCAAATTTTCCGCCGCTTGATTCTCCCTTTTTCAAAGTACTTATTTAATTTATTAAAATATATTGGATTTGACGCCGGTAGTTCTAGTGTTAATTATTACTTTCAATAACCCTATCATAACCTTAGCTTGAATTTCATTAAATGGATCAAACCTTTACTTGATTTTTCAATTCAAAAATTATTTTATATGCATAACGAAAATATCTTGAGTAGCGTCTTGAGTTACTTCCATTGGATAGAAATAGGAGAATTTTTGACAGTATGGTATATTATAAAATTAATTCCAATCAACTGATAAACAATCAAAATAATTATTTGGGTTACAGGAGGATAATAATATTACAACAACATTTTACATAATTTGTAAAAAACAGTAAGTAAAAATGTTAGTATGAGATAGAATAGTAGAAGATGTAATCGAATAATAATGAAAGTACGAGTACGGCAGAACTATAAAAGTTTTTTTTACGAAGATATTGCGAAAAATTTAACACTTTTCATGTATCTTTAAAAAAAAAAGAACTCAAAATGATGACACACTATCACGGTGTTAATATTTCTACTCCACTTTAACAGAGGCAAAGTAGCTGACCAGAAGGATTCAATTCAAAAAGCATTTATCAGGTAATAATCGACGATCGGTACCGATTTCTCGGAGATATTTTGAATTCGGGAAGATGTTTTGTAATTAGATTACGACGAAATGACACAGTCGTAATCCAATGACAAAAAAACTTCCCAAATCCAAAATGTCTTCGAGAAATCGGTACGGATCGATTGAAGAATAGAATCAAGGTAATAGACTAAACCAAGCGCTTTAAAAAATTTCCAACGATGCATCCCGTGGCTAGATAGCTTTCTTGATTGCCAATTAAGATCTAAAGCCGTCGTTATTCCAGGAGATTTTGAAATCGAGTCTAACCGAAGGCGCCCGCATTTCGATTTAACGGCTATGGTAATAGCCTTTTCACGTTTTCTTTCCCCGTTGAACGAAGGAATGGTGGATGTCGAAGGAAAGGGAAGTACGGAAGGAACGGGAAAAACGAGAGAATCGAGACTGGCCAGGAAAGATCGCTCTTGGATAGCGTCGATAAAAGTCCTTACACTGAAATCGGCCACAGTCTCAAAACTTTCCGGGTCATCCATCACGGGCTAACTGCCCTCGAAAAACATTCCGCCGATGCATTTCTTGACTCGATGCCGAATTCGACCTAGTTCGAGCGGTTATAATCATTTATGTCGATATCACGAAAGTTCAAAGTATATTTCTTCCTGAACTATCCTGATATTTTTATTCCGACACTTTTCATGGCGATTTTCCACGGTTTCAAAATTACCACGACGATTCACCCTGTGACGAGGAATGGATAAAAATCCTACGCACAAGAACAATGAATTGGAGCAGCCTTTCTTAAACTTTTTGATAAGTACAACCCTTTTTAATATTCAGTTTTTTTGAAACTCCTGGTTGAGTTCAATAGGATGGTTTTAATGCAATACTATATAAATGAATTAATTGTAATAAAAATGACAATTGTATTGGATAGTATTTATTTCCTTGGTATAATTAAATTAAATATAAATTAAATTATATGGTATAATTAAATTAGTTATAAATTAAATTAAAATTAAATTGTAACCTTTTGCACTTCGAATTATATTTCAATTTTGTTACCCAATGCTTTTGTTTGAAATTTTCTTAATGTGAAAGACAGAGCAATGTAAATAAGAAAGGAAGAAAGAAATTCAATTGAATATCTGCTTTATTTGCACTATTGTTGTGTCTGGTAATTTGCAAGTGAATGATATCTCTTGAAAAAATTCCTAAAATCTATAAATTCTTAAAATAACTTAAAAATAAGGTACTTAAACAGGATTTATATTTTTAATTTTAATGAGATGAGTGATACTGTTTTATATTGTCGCAGATATACTTGATATTAAGTTTTATGGATGAAATTTGAATCCTTATGTCAAGGTCGGCATTCATTCTGAAGATGTTTTTATTTTTTGTTGACACATAAGAAGAGAACTTTAAAAAAATCTCACTGCGTTAATCAGTGGAAGCAATGGTTAATTCAGATTACATTTTTTCATTTCGAGATTCTGCGGAGCACAGCTTCACAAACGCTGAATTAGAAAATTAGCTTTGTGATCTTTAATTCTTGATAAATTCTATCGATGTTAAGAATAAACGATTTTCCAAGAAGGATTCGACTACTGAAAGGTAAAATTGAAAAACTAAAATCTACACATCAGAATTAATTATATGATGAAAAATATTGATAAAACTTCATCTTCTAGCTTTCTCTTTTTATCCGAAAATTAGAAAATTCCTACGATTTTAACAACTCTGGCATTCCAAAATTAACCCTTTGCACCATAATTGTTTTCCTAGTTTGTTCTCGGTCAACTCTGATTTAATTTTTGTGGTTTTGATATCACATGTTAGGTATGAAGTAATTGCTTGCAGTTATTTAAAGTTTAATGTTATATTAACAAAACGATTGTTCAGAAAAAATGTATAATATCAAAACACGAATATTTCGTTTATTATTATTTATATTTTTTTAAAGTATGGTACTTTTTAAAACAATGTCCTAAATGTAAAAATGATTTCCTGTCGCAAGTTTCACAAAATTAGGCTATAATTGAATTGTGCATGCACATATAACTGATTCTATCAAACAACTGGGATGTTCACAGGTATAATACGCAATTCACTGCGATTGCTTTGAACATTTGATAAGGAATACTAATATCATTATGCTGAAAAGTGTATAAAACAAGTTATCTATGTGCATACACATAATTTTAAAGCATTTTTTAAATAAAACTGCTTTCCACTAATTTGCTCTGTATATAAAATGTCGCGGCAGAGGTGACTTAACCATTTGAGTGCCAAGCAGCGCAATTGCGCTTCTTCTGTTTGTTATTGGGAAGTGCCAAGCCGTTTGACCGATATAATGAATGACACTCTTTGCACAAGTAGTAAAAATAGTTCAGTAATATATATTGATTACGACAGTACAGCTACAACATAGACAATATCTTTAACTATAAAAAAAAGGAAGAATATTTACTATTTATAAGCAAAAAATCATTGAAATTTTATTTTTCTGCATTCCTCGATGCAAAACGAAAGAAGCGCAATTTCGATGCTTGGCACTTCTCTACAAGAATTTCGCAAAAAGCTCTCCCGAGTCGAAAAGTCCAGCCTAAAAAGAAACTTCAAATCCTAGATTCTTTTGATTTCTCATTTGCCGCTTAATTATGTATACCATTTTGAACCTCAAAATCCTCAACTAGTGCGTCTACGCGCCTCAAAGTCCTGTAAATATGATTTTTAGGAGTTATATGGACTGATCAAGCAAAATTTTTATTCCAATTTAATCTGACATCCCCTAAAAATATTTCAGAAGTTCCAAGTCTGTCGACATATATTCTAAAAATAGGGCTTTCAGGAGCAAGTAGGAATTAAATTATAATTATATTCCATATAGATTCTAAATCTTCTAAAATCAGTCCAATTTCAATCCAATTCTAAAACTCCTCATTATAGAATGTATGGCTTAATATTGGGCTTATTGTTAGATTAATTTTCTAAATAAGAATGCTGAGGATTACTTTGGGCTGTATGAAGCCTAAATTGATCCTAAACTAAGCAAAACTGGCAAAAATGAACAAGTTTAAGGCGATTGTGGAATTAAAATTTGCATTCTTTTATATGTAACATATTTTTCCATATTCAGCCTAAATATCCTAAGTTATTTGGTAATTTAGGAGCAGTATGGGCTGAAATTTTCGACTCGGGCTGGCACTCAAACGGTTAAGAGTTCTAGGGAAAAATAGTTTTGTCGCGTCAGAGGTGACTTCAGAGTTCTAGGGAAAAATAGTTTTGTCACGTCAGAGGTGACTTCATAGCGCAAAGGGTTAACTATTCCCTCTGTTAAGAATTTACAGAATTATCTCCTATCGTCCGTGATTGCAGAAAAATTGCATAGTTGCATCTTACTTGGGGATAATGGTCGCCGAGATTGCTCGGAAGATTAACACTTACCGTTCCATACGGAATAGATTTTAAGAAAATTCCACTTTTGCCAGAAACAAACATGTACGCATCGTGTAGGAATAATCTGTACAACTCGCTTTTTGAAAGTGTCTCGCGGTTCCGAGCAATTTTCCCTTCCCATCCGGCCGCTTCGAAAGGCAAACACTCCGTAGAATACTATAAATAACTATGATCTTTCGAGGTGTGGCGAGGTGAAAATTATAAAGCAGCATTTATATCGGTTAACCTCGTGGTAGTAGTCGCAAGGTGGGCGTAAATTATGGATAATGTACATCCAGTACATTAGCTCACTCCGACGCAATTAACTCGACGACTACCCGCATTTTATAATACTATTACCGTTTCTTTGGCCTTCGGTGCACCTTCGTATCCCGCTCGATTCTTCTCGCATTATGGATTTTACATTGCCACGTATTCTTATATATTATTTGCAGACGTGTTTGTTAATGTATGTACTTGTATTCGACCTTTTGGTGTAGTTTGTCGATAAACTTCAATTGTATGCTGCTTCAGTGTAATTATTGTTTGCAAATTTTCTGCCTTCCAGTTTGTGCTTTTAGGTATCTCCTGTTGTTAGTATTGGGGGGATCGACAAGTAATACAAATTTTTTTTTGTTGGCGAAAAACATTTATTTATTAGCACTTTTAGTGCTGGGCGCCTATGCGAAGATAACCGGCCGAATTTCACGATTTTGCTAGGGTTTGGAAAAAGGCTCATAAAAACCAAACAAAAAACAATATTTAGATAATTCAAAAAGCAGTGTATTAAGGACGAAATAGAGTAAAATAGTGACACTCATTTTTCTATATTCATTGAAAATTATATAAATAACAAAGGTATGAATGATCATAAAAAAAAATAAAAACTGAGTTCTCTCTTACAAAACGTATATTTGCACAGACGAAAAGTCACCTTTTCGTCATAACTTTTTATAGACCATTTATTACAATGTACTATATTTAATGTACTAACTTTACATTTCCAATATATTTTGTGACAAAATAAATAATATTGCACAACAAAAATAAAGAATAAGTCCAAGGCACATGGCATCAACCGGCACAGAATATAAGGAACAGTTAAACCGAAAAACTATTTTTTTTAAGTCTCTCCTAATGAAATTAGACCATTTATAACGAATTATAAATTTATTTTGAGATAGAGTTCTCTCGCAATGCGAATAGTAAAGCGCTACAAGGTGCGCAGACGGAGATATTTTTGAATATTTGGAAAGAATCGTTTATTTGCCGATGAGAAACCACTTTTTATCGAAAAGTCAAACTGTTAATATATAGAAGTTGAAAATTACTATTTGGATAACAATATATCACGATTATATTTTAATTTTTCAACTATATCCGTGTATACATGCACCGACAAACTATAATCAAATTTTTTCTCAGGCCGCATATATGCGCCCGTTGTCCTCAAAGGGTTAAATACTAAGCAACAAAATAATTTGTACAATTTTCTGACACATTTTGCCAGCGTAAAGATAGTTCTTCGATTCCCTTTTTAAAAAAGTCCTTTGTTTTTTGGTTGAAAAACGTTTCCAATTACGTTTTCACTTCTCTAATTTTTTTTTTGCCAATGAAAAACGTTTCCCTATTAACACTAGGTTTACGGGCGTTTCTTATATACCTATCTCTACGATCACGCGTCAAATTGACGCGTAAGCAAAAATGCGCATTTCCTTTAAAAAATCAGTTTTTTAAAATTAAATTTAAATTAAACAACACTAGGGTTCACAGTTAGATTCATTATTAACAAGTAAAAAGTCAATTTTTTTAAATTGCCACGGAAATGTTAGCAATGGTATTAACGGTATATGGCAATCACATTTATTGAGCACATTTTTTATAGACATACTGAATTTTGTTTGTGCATTTTCCGCACATGATCTGTTTGCAATATATACAAAAATTACTGTTTTCATTTTTCTGGAGGTTTTTCGTGCCTCCGTTTGAGTGCAGTCTTTTATGTGTTCTATTACGTGTCTGTCAATTATCAATCCGAAAGCACTAGTTACATAACCTGACATAATATTTCTCTTATCATAGCCAGTAGGTCCTGTGATATCCTTGAATATCAGATGAATGGGCGGCCTACTCACAGATTCGTCTGCTTTCAATTTTATCCACCGTGTTCTGTCAACTGTAATTTCAATTTTATCCATTATATGTTGGGATGTGCTTGGAATGCTGGTCCTCTCATCCTCGGAATCAAAACAAGAAAACATACTCATCCTTTTCTTACTATGATATACTTTCAAGAAATTTTCCTCTTTACTACCCGAAAATCCTTCTATCTTTCCACTTTCAATGCATTCGGAGCTTTCACTCTCATCTTCGCTTTAGAGTAATTCATATTGGTCATCTTCGGAGGTATCCCCACAACAATCTTCATTGATTTTGACAATTTTGCTCAACATCTTATTTTACTATATCACCTGGATTTACGTCATATTGCTAGAAAAGGCGGATTGACCAAAATAAAAAAAAATATTGTGCTCCAATTCGATTACCCTATCGCAGAAAGTTACAATTAGCGAAGACTGTCTGAAATAACAATAACTGTAGAATCTTTTGCACATTATGTTTTAAAAACTGTAGTAGTAAGTAAACTGAAATAATGATTTTACGAACAAAGCAAATATATAAAAACTACTCGTGAAATTAGCTAATTCGTCAATTTGACGCGTTTCGTAGAGATAGGTATACTACATACAGATTTTAAAAATTAGAAGGCTTAGGATAAAAATAATTGAGTGTATAAATTCTTTGGTTGAAATGATTAATTTACGACAAAAAGTGGTTGCAATTAATACTATAGTTTTTGAGATATTTCATTTCGAAGTTTGAAATGCGTCAAATTGACGCGTCCCGTAAACCTAGTGTTAAAGAAATCTTAAATACTGTTACGTGCGGCGCTTTATTTTCCGCGTGCCGTCCGCCGTCGAGCGGGTGTCGACAGACGGTAGATTCCGCGCGTTCTAGCTAATACGAAAATTTTGTAGCTCTCCCCGGACTATGTTGAGGAGAGGACAGGATGGATGGGCCGATCTGTTGAAACCCGTACAGGTCTATTGGATTCGAAATTTGAAAGGATAAGGACTTTAATTAATATTGGTTTCGAACAAAGATTGAACTGGTAGAATAAAGTATATTCTAATGCGTTAGGAAATTGTACATATAAAAGAAAGAGAGAGAGAGAGAGAGACTTTAAGATTCTGAATTATGGATCATGAAAATAACAACGTAAGGGTGGTGAAACTTATTCGAAACGAAGTTCGAATGAATTTCCCATTCACAAGAATTAACAAGACTTTACTTTCGAGGTTCGGTTCAGGGTTCGCAGTCGAGGAAATAGACAGTGAAAATGTTCAATATTAGTTTGGTAAAAATTGGAACTCACCCTGGTCTCCTGTGGTCGGTACAATTATAATTCTACGGGTATGTGTATAAATCGAGCGTGCGGGGGTGCGCTCGTTTCGGTTAAGATCTTCCGATATTGGTAACACAATTTCGATGTTAAACGCTGGGATTACAATGTTGCTTAGTGTTTGAGAATCTAGACAGAGAAGACGAATTAAGAGTTGCACTTCGATATGAACGTATGTTGACTTATGACTAACGGATTAAAATTATAGATTATACGATACAGACATTTGATAAACGATACTATTAAAGGGGTAATTCAATTTTGACGTAAAATCTCACGCGAAACGCTGAGTCCTTCGGCACTGATTATCGATACCGAACTATTTCTCACTGACAATGAGAGTCGGAGATTCTCACTATCGCAGTTTCGCGAGCTATCAATCACGCACTACGCGACTTGACGATTGAAAGCCAAGAGATATTTAAGTTAACTAAGGTATTCAATTAGAATGTTTTACGAGGAAATCAAAGTCCGTTACCGCGTATCAAACTATTGAAGTTATTCGCGGATAACTTGGCTTAACGACACCCCGGACTCAATGCCTACGCACCTCGCGACTTTCCAGACAAGAGTGACGAGTTAATCTCGCCCTGGGTCTCACGAAGGGTGGACCCATGATGGAGGTGGTAGCCACGTTCCGTGGTCACGTTATGCTTAGTTTTTGATTCCGGTAATGCAACTCTTTATTCTTCTTCTCTGTTCAGTTGTCTCTAACTGCCTATTTTAAGTGATATATGATGGAATGCGCTACGCACGTCGATTCCATCACGCTCTTAGTATTATGTTGGCTAGAACGCAGATGAAACTTAATATTTAAGATGAAACAGAAGAGAATGGAAAAATCCGATATAAAAATTTAGTTCGGGACGTAACAATACTAATCAATAAAATAATTTCCATAATTTTCTACCACTTTTTTTATATGGAGAAAATTCTTCACTGTACAAAAGGGGGGTTTTTAAACGTAAACTTACTGATCGCAAATGCAAACGTTTGACTTAGCAAGTATATCCCTATGTCCATTAATTTTGTGTGAGTTGATAAGGCCATTTTTGCTTGGTGCAAAAATTTTTAACTTCGTGGAAGGAAATATAAAAGCAAAGTTAACAACGGAGCCGGAATCAACACAGAGTTCCCGAATAAGAACGGAAAACCAATTGTACCGGAATTGATAAGAATGAAATGTATAAAGGCTTAGGAAGAGAAGCATGAATGGTGCCATGATGAGTCGAACATGTTGAAAAATTCGTGGAGACTTGTCGAGACAGTACACTGTGCAATTATCAGGGATGAGAAGTGGAAAATAGAAAGGAGCTATATATTTTTGGATTACTAGATCAAGAACGCAGACTTCCGATAGCTGAGATTAGGGAGATAAATGGCCCGTGGCTGCGTTTCCGGATTACAGGGATACTTAACTTGGATAAATAAATCTGGATTAACTTTGAAGCATAGGAGTATGAAATGTTTCTTACGGCAAAAGTCTTTTTATTTGCTACGCCGTTCTAATGTTAGTCAGTTCCGCGGTTTTATTAGAACGAAATTGACGCAAGCAACAGTCATTTTAATTTCACTATGATCCAAAATTTCTAGCTGGTGATATAATCTGTTTCTGGAAAATGGAAAGTATAGTTTGTTTCATCTTTTATGATGTTAATCTTCATTTAACAGGATAAACAAGCTCATGCAGTCCCCGTAAAATTGCAAATTTGATATGAAAAACTTAATTTCTTATTTGCGAAGTGTCATGGTAGTCGATATTTCGGAGAATTTTTTTTTAATCTAATTCTTTCACTATGGTGGGCTATTATATCCGTTTACCATGGAGGGATATTCATAAATTATTTGAGATTATACATAATCACAGTGAAGCAACCAGAACGAAAAAATATAATTTTTAAATTACTCGAGTAACGAGTAATCGATACCTTCGTGTAGTTAGATCGACTCGACCAAATAAAACGAAGAATAATTTTTATTATTAATTTCAATCAGAGTAATCAGAAAACGAATCCGATCTCAACTTTCTTATGGAGTCCAAATAAAATTAAAGGGCTGACTCTTGTTACTTCACGTAACAGTCCCATTATCAAATATTAATTATTTCTAACCATATAAATACTGTAACGGTGCTTCATAATTAAACAACACAAATATTACAAAATAACGTCTATTTTAACGGATCCAAACTTCTTGCTCAAAGATAACTCTTGTCTCTCTCATAAATCAATATAAACATTTGCAGTTCGTTGTTATCATTCTCATAATCGATATCAAATATAGGGGAGATAATTTCGTTACGATAATTCGAAACAATACTTTGTAAATATGCTTATATAGTACTACATAAGTGCTCTATAATTCTCACATGGTCTGTTTATTTTTCTCCATAATTTCAATGTTTGAAAATAAACCAATTTATTTATAGTTATCTAACAAGCATGGTATAATATTTTTGGATCGATAGGGGTTAATAATCTCCCGCCATTATTTCCTTATCACAAAAAGCTTTGATAAAGTGCAACTATACTTCATTGTTGATGCATAAACGACTATACTAAATAACGAATAAACCACTCTCGCAAATTTTCCTTCCATCCATTCTTTGGGAAGAAAATTCAACAGAGATTGCTTCCTAGCGAGCAGTTTAAACGTGAAATTCATGTAACTGCAGGAAAACGAACATGTAAAAGCGACTGTACCACCTTTCCGTTCGCCAAGAAAATTCGTCGTCAAGGAGAACGACAGGACGGCCCCGGATGTTTAAAGACGCGAGAGAGATTTTTCTTTGAAGTGCCAAAGGAAAGTAACGTGCCGGCCGAAAAAAAGAATCACCTTGTTTTCGCCGTCGGGAAAGATGGCCGAGATTGAATTTCCCTCTAGCTCTCGCTCCGTCGACGGTTCCAGGGAAACACGATTTTCTTAAGAGCCTTTAGTTACCCCTTCCTCCGTCTTTACCGATTTCGAGGTACGACAAGTGAACGCAGAACCGTAAAATTGTTGCTTAGATTTGTTATTGTAAATTGTGGATTCTTACTTGAACGATAAATTAACTCTGTACGATCCGGATTTTCCTCTGTAACTTGAACTGTAGTAAAACGATGATATATTGAAAACGTTTAAAAGTAAAATTCTAAATTATATATCCACCTTAACTTCTAAGCAGGGAATTGCTAAGAAAGTTTGCGAAAACTTCGAAAAATTCATTTGTAATGGTTTGCAGAGGTGAAAAAGAATTTTGTTGAATGGGGACGTCATTTGTATTATTTCCGGGCGACGAGATATCGTAATGGGTTAAATTCTAAACACTCTCAGCTTTCCTTACACTTGAAGGTCAATTTTGCTTTTATTTAATGTGTTGGAATATTAAAAAACTTTTCCTTTTTTTAATTGAAACTATTTAACACTAGAACGACCGACGTTAAATTCATTGCATTTAATTAATATGTTAAATAAGAACTTTGTAAGAAGAGTAATCAAGGGGTGGAAAATATGATCTGTGTTTTATAAGATCAATTTAGAATTTCTAGTCTAGGACTCTCCTGTAAACTTGGGGAAGTTTTGGAAAAAAATGTGAACATGTCATTTTGACTTGTTTATTTGTTCTAGTGATAAGGAATACTGCATATAAGGACTTCTCGTATTGACGGTTGTAAAGTAAACAGAAATCGCGAAAAGTCTAATGTTCCCCCAGAAGACAACAATTTCTATTAGTACTAGTAATTCTTAATTTTTATTTCTCTTTACAATTGTCACATTTACGCTTAACAGTTCTATTACATTTCTTTCATCAACACTAGATTTACGGATATTGATACATCTATTTTTCTAAAGTGTGTCAATTTGACTAATACCAGAAAACTGAAGTTTTTTGCAAAGAAAATAGTTCCAAATCAATTTAAATGAAAGGTTTATTACTAGAAAATTAACCAACCAATATATTATATATATAGTAATCAAATTTTGAATGAGCCAAATTGGGTCCGTAAATCTAGTTGTAATATCGAATTATTCTCGACTTCGTACAATGCAATTTCTAAAATAATAATAACAATTTCTGTTGCGATACAACTTTTTACTGATGCTACCTCTTTATTATATATAGACTCCGGATGTTTATGCAAATTTCAAGTTTAGACGGAAGAAACAGAGACAAAAGAACCTATCTAGGAATTTGTTGCACTCGATAAATATTACAACGAATGTTTATACTTTGGATGTTTTAGATATATTTTTATATCACGTTCTTTTTGTATATTTTAGCCATATTCATTTTGTCATAAGTGCGTAAAAATCCGAAGTCTAACTATATATTAGGTCAAGTCATAAGTAACTTCCGTCTTTTATGAGACACTTATTTTGCTCTCATTAAATAACAAAATTATATTAATTCATTATGGATTCTCCGTTATAACGTATAACCTTCCTCCATCTTCCTGGCAGTTTATTAGCCCCTTCCTTGTAAAATGTGGTTGGTTTGGACTGGAAGAAACTTGCAAAACACGACAATGCTCGACCACATACGGCAACGGTGACTCAAGAAAAAATTCTTCAGCTTGGATGGTCTGTTTTACCATACCCACCTTACTCCCCAGACTTTGCCCCAATAGATTACCACCTTTTCTATTCATTACAAAACTTTTTGAATGGAAAAAGATTCAATTCCGAAGGACAATTCAGACAGGCCGTCGAAAACTTCTTCCAGTCCAAACCAACCACATTTTACAAGGAGAGGATTAATAAACTGCGAGGGAGATGGAGGAAGGTTTCACGTAATAACGGAGAATCCATAATAAATTAATATAATTTTGTTATATTTAATGAGAGCAAAATAAATGTCTCATAAAAAAACGGAAGTTACTTATGACTTGACCTAATATATGGACCGTTTCGACCTAACATTTTGCAGATTAATTAACGAGTTGTTGGTAGGTAATGAAAAATTAAGGAGTGCAAAGGGTTAATACGTAGATATTTCTTAGGTCGGACGGATGCATGTTTATGCATTGAACGTTAGGTTCATCAGAATTTAATCGGGTAGCTATAGAGGCGCAAAGAGTTATTTCTAGATACATAGTAAGTACAAAGTCTACGGAGATCTTTGAACGATGAAAGCAAGTCGAACGTGCATTTACTGGCTGAAAAGCATTTGTTCATCCTGTATATAAAGAGGGATCGATGCAACCCATACGATAGTTTGATGAATATCTGCCGAGTCCTCTGCCTCTCGGCCTCTACTCTGACCACTCTTCTTTTCCTCTATGGCTTTCTCTGTCTATCTATCTATCTCTATCTCTCGCCCACACAAACATACACATTTACTCTCATGTAGGTCTATTTGCCAGTACATTTACCTTTTCCCCCGAAGAATATTTCACTGGAGTTTTTGCTCCTTCCACCGAGGTAGTTTTCAGCGCGATTTCTGAAAACGACGTCGAATTTTCCGAGACTAAGTAGGTTATTCGCGAGATTCCTCTTTCCTCGTTTGCTCTCTTTTCTTTTGGCCCTCTTAGTGGATCTAAATCCTCTCGAATTATGGGAGGATCGAGCGGTAGTGAGTTCTAAAAAAGAGACGAACGATAGGTCGATTTGATCGATTCGAGGCACCTATACTAGCCGTATTAATAATTCCACGGTTTTTTTGCACAAAGTGACTCTTCAGCAGTAAATTATTTAAGTTCAAAATGAGAAATTAATTCAGTTTTGTTATTTTTGTACCATAGTTAGCTACACGTAAGTGTCTTACTTTAAGCGAAGTATTGGAAAATGTTCTTCGTAGATATTTGTTTGTAATTTCACTACTTACTTTTTCATTGGAACATTAAATATAATTTCAAACATAAATGTCCGCGTATATTCAATATAACAATTGAAAAACACTTCGTTACATGAAGAACTTCGAAAATAATCGATGAAACTCGAAAAACAATAAAGATAACGTGGCCAAGATCTACAAAGGTGATTAGAATGACTTGTACGAATTTTCTGAAAATATTCCTGAAATGTCTAACTCTGTTATTTTTTCAATTTCTCCACGTTTATCTTGAAAACTCTAAGCGATCGAATCGATCAAGTTTTTTGCCGCCTTCATTTATTCAATTCTGACAGATTTATTTGATAGTTTTAAAAATACTGAATTAATCGTCGTTAAATCTAATGTTAAATAATCATCGTAAAAAATACCGAGATCTTTTAACGATACAAAAGAATATTTTTATGAACAACGTGCTGAAAAATATATACGCAAGAAAAATGGAACTACTTCTTCACTGTGTCTACTCTCCCAGGTAATTTTATTTTTTTATTTTATATTATAAAGTGACTCGTATATTTATTACTTGCGCCTGAAAATAATAAGTGAACAGTGTCATCTATTGAAAACATTCAGCAATAAAAAATTTCTTTACGTAAATAAGTCGTTTTTAGGGGAAATTCAGCTTACAATTGCCATTTACAGAACCCTCCATATGTAAACGATAATTCTTTTCGTGGGAACCTCACTCAGAGGGGTTGAAAACATCAAAGGGATAATTTCGTTTTCGTTCTTCCCAGGACAGACAAACCTTCAGGGGTAAAAAAGGATTCGTATAAAAAAAAATGTATTACATTGAAGCACCTATGAAGTGTAAGAGGAAATAAACAATTAACTTGTTTTTCCAATGGGCCGATGTATCGGTTTCCGTTTAAACAAACGGATAAGTAATTTATTGACACAAATCAACGATATTGATATCGTTATAAAGTGGCATATGCATACAAATTACATATTTGCTCGTAATACGTGTTAACGTGTTTATTTATTATTTCAAAAGTTAAAAATGTTTGTTATAATCGAGTACGACTCACAAATAGACTGCAGTATTTGTATAAAAAGTTTCTGCTTATCGTTTACGCCTGGTTGGTTCATATCGAACTGAAAATTCAGTAAACTTTTGATGGTCATTTCGGATTCGTTCGAGTGAACTTTCACGAAACAAAAATTATTCTTTTACACACGTGCACCCGATGTTTTACGAAGGCCTCGTTAAAATCAGAATTTTGCGGATGAATAATTATGTTCTGTAAATACAACTCGTATAATTATACCTTCATGTAATTCAGTTAAAATATTGTACAACTTTTAACCTCGATGTTACCTCGCAAATGCCTGTTCCACGACAGAATTATGAATTTAAAAACCTAGCGCTGTTTTAGTTTGCAGGGTAGTGCAAAATAAGCAAACGAATTTAATTAGTAACATTAATTTTTTGAAAACTGATTTTGAAAATAGAACTCAATGATTTTATTTCGTAGAGTAACTAGGTACAGCCATCCCTTGATTTACACGGTAGACATGTTCCTAAAAAAATCGTGCAAAATGAAACACAGAATTTATACGAAATAGAAGGATACGTTCTATTAATCTTTAAATCGTATAAATTGATCTAAAGAGAATAAAGAAAAGTTGAGAATATATTCATTACATCCGTGTAAAATGAGATTACGATTAAAAGAAAAAATAGGTATTGGCGTGCAAAATTTCTACACCCCTGTCTCGACGTCTCTCGTTCTTTCTTTCCTTGACACTAGAAATACCGGAGTTAAATCTATCATATTTCAATATATTAAATAAGTACTTTGAAAAAGAAGGAATCGAGTAGCAGAAATGATGATCAATTCAGTGATTTATGTCTTTTGTGATGGACGCAGCATTTTCGTTCAATGGCTCTTCTATGAGCTTGGAAAATTTTTGGAAAAAATTGTGTACCAGTCATTTTGACTGGTGTGGTAGTTCTAGTTTTAGAAGTGAAACGTAAAACATATAATTACATGTTTGCAATTCAATTTTTACAAGTGTTGTTTAGATAACTTTTAAAAGAGTAAATTCATCAATCTGATACTCTTTCAATTAAAAAAATAGCATAATTCAAAATAAAATGAAAAGATATATTTTTTTCCTTTTTATTAAAAAAAACATGTAAGAAGGAAACCATTTAAACTGAGTACCGTGCAAATTTAGAGACAGCTGTATACATCTGTCCGTCATGAATCTCTCAATTCTCCTTTGCAAGTTCAAAGAGAAAAGATAAGTCGAAAGATGAAAAATAAAAATCTCATCAATTTTAAAAATTGTATCGTTTCTTTCACACCACTCTGTACATTCCCAGTGAGAATAGACCGCTTGTTTGAGAATTTTTTATTTCAAAGATCTCGCTTTTCTCGTCGGTACGTGAAGAAGCCTCTCGAGGTCAGTTTTGACTCTTTTCCAATGATTTCCCACGCGATCAACGACTAAGCACAGTTAAATTCCGAGGACTATCAAAGGTAAAGGTTGATTTTTTGCTATGCGGAAAAAAATGAAGAAAAAGAAGCAAGGAAGGGAAAACACTGCAGCATCGATAAGCTGATTTACGATCGACGACTCTTAACGCGGAATACGAACGGAGGATTCGCTTTCCAGGAATATACCTCCATGGCGAACATGTCCCGGAGGTAATGCATTTTATAGTTGAACTCTACGACATTCCTCGCCAATTCGGTCCACAGAGATCTACTACGATGACCTCCTTGCGTCCTCGGTCAACTGAGGTTACCAGGGTGGTTCGTTTGCGATCGTTTGAGACTGCTGGACAGGTCGATACGTTACTCACAATCAAATGAAACTTTTAATGGTGTTTTACCAATGTAGACGAAACGTGTGAAGTTTTAGGTCGACCTTATTCGGAACACGCGAAAATTATTGTGTACAGGCAGTACAGCGAAATTTATCTGGGATCTTTGTGAAATTAATAAATAGCTGGTTGCTTGTTCTTTATTGTTTTTTTTTTTGTATTACACGAAACGTGGAGAAAATTGGGAATGAAACGTAGAATCGCTAAAAATGAGAAGCGTGATACAGGCGAGAATATAATAGGTTAATAGTGAAAAGTAGACAGAATTAATTTTGCAGTTTTATTTTTGCAGAACAGTTTACGTAACTTGTTATAACTAATAGGAACGGTTATAATAGGCTACGTACTATTATTTTCTTACATTTCTACAGCAAGTCATCGACACAGCAAGAAACTCAATTTAAAAAGTAGTTATGTACTTCTGTTTAAACTGCAATCATTATTTTATCTAACTATAAGATCATTTCAGAATACAGGTAAACGTAAATGAAAATTTTCAAAAATTGTACATAGCTGATAGAAATTTGAACTCGTACCGATTTTTCTTTAATAAAAGAAAAGAAAGATTTATAAGTAATTAATTGTAAATATCACCGATTAAGATTTAGGATAAATTTTCGCTCAATTCGTTGACATAGTATGTCTATCGAATCCAACATGTTAAATCTCAGCTTCTAAACTTAATTTTTGCATTTGCATTGAATTAAAATACTTTTCGCTGTTATTTCCATAGAAATCCACCGTAAGTCCTCTGGCAAAACAAGAACCGTACGAACCGAAAGTTTCTTTTAGTGGTATATCAATCTGTTCGGAAGTTACCGATATTCTCAAAATGCCTTGGTTGATCGGCTAATTGACAATCTTACAGAAGTAGTTCTCCGTGCAGAGAATTGCGAAAAAACGTACGGTCGATTGCTACAAAGTGCATTACAGTGCAAAGCTACTTGCCCAGCTAATCCATACGATTAGTCCCGATCTACATTGAAAGAGTTTCTAATAATGGTACACTAGGTATTTTTTTTGTTAGCAACTTTGATATTTCATTATCATTTTTCTTAAAGCTTCCCATCGATATTCAGTAAATGCTAAATAATAGCCTTTTTTGCTCGATATTAGCGGATTTATTAACCCTTTTAGTGCCGAGTTAAAAATTGATGGAATTAATAAATAAAAAGAGTTGTCGTTTGGCGATAATTCAGACAGAATATGCAATATAGAGCAGAATCTGTGTATTTACAATTATCTGTTATAAAATTACTGATATCGTATTGGAAACTGAATATTAACTCTTCGATATTCAGTGTTTGCACTATTGCTAACGACGATATATCGTCGTCCGGCACTAAAAGGGTTAAAATAACAGGTCACCCCACGAAATGAAACATCACGATAAAGATACTCATATTCAAAACTGAATATTTAGAATATTTCATTAGTTATCAGTAGCGAGGATTTTAAAAGTGAGAACCAAAAAAAGGAGCTTTTAACCACCCTTCGCTTCTTCTTTCCAAATGAGGCTGATTCCGTGATCGACGAGTTGATACAAAAACAAATAATGAACAAAATTTCATCCACTTCTCAAAAAGGTTCGCCATCACTGTCCTAAAGGCTCGAAATGCCCATAGCAGCTAAAGCAAAAAAATTAAAGTAAAAAAAAACAACACAGACTAAACGAGGGTAATTGTATAGAAATTTGCGTTGCTATCCATTTATCCATTTATCCATTTGGCTGATTGAAGAAGACTTAAGTCCTTGGCCATGTTTCAAAAATATTCCGTTCTGGTCCTACCGCGGTACACCGGGAAGAGATCCTTCGTGGATCGGCGACCGATTAATCCGAATCTTCGTTCCTTTTTGGGATTCACAACGGCGGCAACGATCGAACGATCAGATTTAGCCGGCTCCAGTTCGATCGATCGACGTATCTCTGGCGAAACGAGGCCACGATACTTCATCTTTAATGCATATAGTCCGAACATACCCATTTGCCTGTCGGCTTCGTGAAAGGAAAGTTTTCGCGTAGACGATCTTCCAGTAGGGTCGAAGTCTTGGAAACTTGAGCATGGTTTCTTGGTGAATTAAAGGGAGAATAAGTTAATTACTGTCGTCTAAGGACCGTCAATAATTGTAGATTTATTGACCATGAAAAGTTATGGGACTTTTGCCTTCTGTAAGAAATTGACGCTAGTATGCGACACTCCATCTTGGGACAAGGTATCTTCATGTAGAAAAGAATCATGGAAGAAAAAAACCACTGGAAGTTGAAAACAGAAATTTTCTTAACGCTTAATATTTTTCTTTGTGTTCATTTCATTTCAGATATTTTTTGAGTTGAAAGAATAGTGTTTTATGATTTATGTTACCTTTTATCATTTTTGCATTGAACTCTGTAAAAAAGAGAATTATCGATGAGATAGAAAAGTGTAATTTTCGAGATGGTTAAATAACGGTGATTGTTAAAAACGAAATTATAATGTGTGGCGATACTTTGTTTATTATTTCCAGTGGTATTTCCATTGTCGAATAACTAATTTTGAAGGACATATTAGGGGGACCGGAAAGTAATATCGTTTTTTTCCATTAAATTCAAAGAAATTAATTTGCAAAAAGTTTTTATATTTAATAGATGATATAATCATCCTCGTTCCAAACAGCGTTTTGGCATCTAGAGTGCAAATTTTCAATATTGCATTGATAAAAATTAATTGGTTTTTGAGGAAAATATCTAGAAAGACGACGTTACTTTCCGGTCCCCCTAATAGCTGTTAGAAGAAGCACTAATTACGTAAATTACTAGTGTATTAGGTGGGGTATTCCTCCGGGATAAATTATTTAATAAATTGAGTTTTGTTTACTTGCTCCGACGGGTCTAGTAAATTCTGTATACCCTGGTGTAGAAAAGTTTGGGTGTTTATTTTCCTGGTTACTTGACGTTTAGGATTTGGTAGATACACAGAAGTAAATAAACAGAGTGTTTCTAAGGTAGATGGAAAAAATTGGTCGCAAAATATTTGTAAGGTTTCGTAAAAACTTAAAAGTGAACTTGGGGTTAGAGTGGGAGGAGATGCATTAGGAATAAGTCCCGGGAGAGGGTAGGATGTTTAGGATGTAATTACAAATAATTAGAGGAAATTGTATAGCAGTGTGAAATAGTTTGTTATTACCTTGTAAACATGAGTTGTTAAATTTCTCTCCGACACAGTGTTTTATCCGTTAACTTTGGCAACGCTTTATTTAATTAATTGGTCGCTTTATCAAAAAAATTTCGTTGCTGTTATTTTAACTACAACTTGATTTTTCTGCAGTAATAAATTATGGAGCCGTATAACACTCATTATTATGCGTCTCAAATCTCGCTGTACATTAATTAATATTTTTATTGCATTGTTACAACTCAATCTTGTTATTAGAGTCAATCTAAAAATTCAACCTTCATTACCACTTCAGGGAAGTAGAAAATAAAATATATCAGTAACAGCCTGTTATTAATTTTTCGTTAATCATCAAAGTTTTCAAGAAAAATTCCTCCCTCGGCTTTCAAGTTTTATATTCGTCAGACTAGTGGATTTTGTAAATCTAGCACTAAATCCCCGTCTTATTGTTTGACCATAACGTAAATAGAAAATTATTCTTATAAAATATCAACGAGCCGATCAAAATTTGAATAATTAAAAAGATAATCTCCAATACATCTTGCTCTCCTTATCTTTAACGCCATAAAACTCTTTTCACCCTTAAGCCAACGCATCGTAAATCTATATTTCTATTTGGCGAATGTAACATTTAGGAATTTCTAAACTATTCTAATTTCTTCCCCTTGATCTAACATTCTTTGCAGTAAGATCCAAAGTAAAATTTATCTCACATTTAAAATAGCATTCTCCCTTTTCGATAGTGTTAATATTTCAATAATTTTTAATCGTGACAAAAAATTCCATTTGCAAAATTATTATACATAACACTTTATATTTCAACGAAAGTGAAGTTTGATAAGAGCTAATTTTAACACTATTTCCACCAAGAGGTGTCAAAAGACACCTTCCAAATTTTAACTTGAAATTATTCTCTAAGTTAAATCATTTCGCCGCAAATAATTTTTTAACTTTTCATACAGTAAGTAGTTGTTAAATTAATTCTGCAAAATCATTTTCCATCAGCACATCCTGGATCCAAAAATGTGCATATGGCATACCTATTTCTACCATGAGGTGTCTTTTGACACTTTAAGGATTTCATGACGGTGCTTAATTTTAAACCATTTTACATATAAATATTAACACCATTCTGCAGCACCATATCAATTATAACCAGATTAGAGAATCCCTATTTTAGTTGTAAAAGAAAATACAGGAGTTGCGGAATAACTTTGATATTCGCTTATTTCCCGCCATGTTACATTTTAGCGTACACCGCTGCTAGAATTTGCAAGCTGATTAAATAATTTCTAATAAATACACATCAATGTATCAATAAATATATTCCTCAAATAATCTATTATACATTTAACTGATAATTTGAAATCTCAACAGTTTTGGTAATTATTTGCATTCAAACAAGAAGCTGTCAAAAGACACCTTTTGGTCGAAATAGGTATACAGAAAATTGTGGTAGAAATAGTGTTAATTAAATAAACTTAAATTCATATGTACTTTATTGTTGATCGATGGTTAACGCCGAGAATTTAGGTGCATCCTGATCTAATATTACGGAAGTTAGGTGTATATGTCATAATTTTAGCAGAAAAAGGAAGTATTTAACTTCGTCGAGACGGCTCCTTAGCAGGATCGGGAAAGTGGTCTCTCGAGAACGAAGCGAAAGCAGTGGCACGGCAGTTAACGAGATCGTGACCGGTGGTAATTGTGGATAATCGTGCAAACAGTCCCGCGAACCACTGATCAAACTTACGCGTACCAACAATCGTGACAAAACACTGGAACGACGAGGATAATGACTGTTAATTGGTAAACATTCAACCTCTACTTCGACTGCATAATTTTCACTTTTTTTCTCTCCTTCTATCTCCTGCTTTTGTTTATTCAGTACAAACTCGTCAAAGTCACAATAGTAATTACAAACTTGCGTGACACGGATATAACAGAGAGACCAAACAGTATACAATATTTATTGTCGAATGGAATTATTGCTTAATACTTCTGATATGTCCTAATGCTGAATTATCACAGGGATTTTTGGCTAATATGGAAGTCTCGCTTCTTATATTAAACACCAGAGGGAGAATTCGACTCGAGATTACTAACTTTACTTTTTAATACTTTGTAATAAGTAATATAACATTATTGAGATTACTACTTGTAATTGCTTAGGTGAACAAGGCAGAGGATTCTGCCGATCTTTGCAATTAAACCGATATTATTTCTTCACCAAAGTTTCGTACGAAAAAAGCTGAGGATAAGAAAATTTGAGAACCCTAAATAGCTTTTGTCTGCTACTACGCTTTAACCCTTTGAGGACGGAGACATTTGTGAATGTTGAGAAAGAATCATTTATTTGGCGATGAAAAAACACTTTTTTATAGGAAAGACAGTCTGTCAGTATATAGAAGTTGAAATTTACTCTTTGTAAAATAATATTTCAACGGTTATATATTAATTTTTCAACTCTAACCGTTTATACATGCACCGACAAACTATAAACAATTTTTTTCTTAGACCGCATATATGCGCCCGTCGCACAGTGGTCCATTTGGCCGAAAGCCTGGCCAAAAAGCCAAAATATTTTTTCGCGATTTTCAAAATTTAGCAATTGCGTTTGATTTGTAACATATCAGAGCATCGGTTTCCATTAATAAAAGTTTTTATTGAGCAACGCTCTTAGAGATATGCAATGTCAAAGTTGGCACTTGAATAATGTAACGTATTCACGTCGAAATTCAGAATACGTTTTCAATGTGAAATAATAGTACAATCAACTTTGTAAGTATTTGTAGTTATTTGTCATACTTTTAAATTATAAGTACCTTGGTTTCATTTTTTTCTTTAATATTTTACAACTGCGATGGCACAGATTGCAAAACCCATACATTTTTTTCCTTTTGCAGAGGAAATAGTTCTGCAGTACGCAAAAGTACAAAGCGACTTTTTCTTTAAATTAAACTTTAAAGTTTCCCGAAGAAGTCCCCGTTGTAAAATTTTGCGACTTTTTGCAATTGTACGCGATATTCTTATTTGTTTGTCGCACGCGCCATGCTCGGGGAAGTGCATTTATGACATAGGGCCGGGCTATCATAAGACTACTGATTTTCGTGTCGATCCGCCAATTTTTGGATAGTCGCACCCGCTATATTAGAGACGCCATTTTGTTTTTGGAAATTCTGAGTTCGGATTCTTAATCAGCGACAGGAAAAACATAAGACTACTGATTTTCATGCCGAACCGACAATTTTTCAATACACAACATCCGCCATATTGAAGCCGCCATTTTGTTTTTGGAAATTTTGAGTTCAGATTCTTAATCAGCGACGCAAATAATACTAATACACCAATTTTCAGCTAAATTGAAAAACTCCTTGGGGTTTTGGCCAGGTTTTCGGCCAAATGAACCACTGTGCGTCATCCTCAAAGGGTTGAAGGATCTGTTGGAGAAGAAAATGTTGGAAAATAAAAACAAGCTGTGTTGTGGAAGATTGAGATGATAAGTTAGAAAAAAAGCTTTAGATCCTTCTTGTAACTTTCTCCATTATTATAGTTCATCGATGAAGTTCGTTCATCGAGTTGGCGTTCCTCCAGGTTCTCTTATCTTTTTGCACATCATTTTTCGAAGTCTACCGTGAATCAGGACGTACAGCAAAAATTCCGTCATTGTCAGTTCTGTTCGTTTGTTGAATTAACCCCTTCGCCTACAACTACTTGTGAGACTCGTAGCGTGGAAAATGGAATAGGAAATTTTGAAATCTTCCAAAAAGTATTCAACTTTTACGGACGGAGACTTTTTTTAATATTGGGAAATAATCATTTACGTGGCGATCAAAAACCTCGTTTTTATCGGAATTTCAGAATATTAATGTATTGGAATTGTAAATTACTATTTGTAGAATCACATTTCAACGGTTATATTTCAATTTTTCAACTCTAACTAAAAATAAAGTGTAACCAGATTTTTTTCAGACCGCATATATGCGTCCGTCGTCCTCAAAGGGTTAACCCATTAAGGACCAAGCATTGAAATGAAGAAAGAAATTTATAACTAGTTTTTGGGTTACACAATGTTGCGTTAACGCAACTTTGGGCTTACGTGGTACCTTATAGTGCATAAATTAAGCCTTTGGTATGTTCTTTTACCATGACAAAGGTTAAAATATATATTAAATTAATCCGATTCCCCGAAAAAAATTAGAAGTGAAATGTTGCGTTAACGCAACTTTGGGCCTTAATGGGTTAAACAGACAATATCAGCCGAAACGGTGACATTATTTCTGTACTATTAACCAGTTAAGTCTGTTTGACGACTATATCCGTCATGGAGACATTATATATATATATTTCGTGTCATGACGACTATATCCATAATGTGGGAAATTTACTTACCATTTTCTATTTAACCAGTTAGCTGTGATCGACGTGTATACTCGCCATCGCCCGATCTTCCTGACTCACGTATAATAAACAGATAGATGCGCACTCTCAAAAGAAGTCGCCACATTCAGTTATTCGAAATATCAGAAATCAGTGAAACCTTTTGATTTCATGAATTAATTTTAAGTCTTTACACGCCCCATCAGAAAAGAAATCGTAGATTAAGGAGTTAATTCTCTTATATGCTTTATTTTTCGACGGTAATACATCTACCCCGACCGGATGGAGGTAGTAATTGCAAATGCTCCCGGCTTGAATGCGTCCCGAGGAATACACAGGTACCGCTTATTTGCGTAAGGAGTGATGTTTACGGTTCGCAGATCAAACTTATACGTTCACCGACGAAGGAAGTTTCGTCGAGGAAATACGTGTGGTAGCGTAAGAGGATTTAATTGCCAAAGTTTCGTGGCCCAGTTTGCATTTCTTGGGACGTTTCCCGCCCGGAAGCTGCGCGAGGAAAAGGTTGATTTTAAATTCCACCGTGAAAAACTGATGTTTCTTTTAATCTGCGTTTTCTGAAAGATAAATAAAAATACAATTGGAGATGGTCCTAATTCGTGTGAAATATCAGCGAAGGAGGAGAACGTGATAATTGTTAATTACAAGAAATCCTTGTTCTATTATGATTGTTTGCTTTAATTTTGCATCGCATTAAGTACGAATGACAAATGAAAGGCATAAATGTCAAAGCTGAAAGCTGAAGAAAGAACTTTATGGATGAAATTGTAACACTTGCATGGACTGATTGGAATTCATTTGTTTAATGTATTTCACAGCTTCGTTGCAATGGAATTAAGTAGCATAAACGTTGCATTATTAATGTTGATTTTCTCTTTCTTAAATTTGGTAAAAGAGAGTAAACGAATTGTAACGGTGAAAAGATTCGGGAAATTAAATTTACACTGGACAGAATTTAATTCCCTCACTTTGTGAATTGTTTTAATCCAATTATGGAGATGCGAATACGTAACGAGGTTTGGCGTATTAACAGTTACTTTTGGTTAGGATTGTATTTTAGGAATATTTCAACGGGTGGTGACTACATAATAATTTTTAATTTCATAATTAATAGGTTCCTTAATAGAGTAAGTGTATTTAAAGAAAGATACTGCCGTTTCAAAGTTTCACGTTGAAGTATGTCAAAATCAAATTAACGTCACCGCCTTAAGCACATCTATTAAGAGTACCTACAATTAAATTTTCCGATCCAACTGCATTTGTTAGTCACATCTAACTAAATTAAGTGATACGACATACCACGAAACCGCCCAGGTGTATTTTTAATACGGTTATTTTTGCTTTTAAATATTATATTACATCAAAATGTTCCAACAGAAATATCAAATTTTCACTCTGCGCCACGACTCCGCGAAACAATAATGATTTTCTATTTCAAGCATCTGAGATTTCGCTATTATTTTAAATTTAAAGTAGTTCTTTTCTAACCATATTTTTCTTAAAAAATGTAAAAAGGAAAATCTACTTTCTCAACGGCTAGGATATCGTTGTATCTATTTGATTAAATATGGCGATTTTGCTTAAGTTGTTGGTGTTTTGAACCATCAAAGCTATGATATATTAAATGATAAATTAGGAAAAATTTCTTACAGATGATGGAGGAGGATTAAGCTCGGGTTTATTGATTGCAGATTCAAGCCTTGATCTGCTCTTATCTATCTTAGCTTTGAACCTATTGTTTTAGATAGTTTCTGACCTATTAACACTTTACCGACCGGTATTTTTTAACATCCTTCCCACTTCTGATCGGTCACTTGCACGCAAATATTTCCCTGATACTGATATCTCTTCGAAAATTGCAAAGTTTCTTCACTGAGTCCTTGTCACAGTTAACCGCAATGAAAAATAATAATTTATTAATTGCCATAGCAACAAATTAATAAGTTAAAAGTCCAAAAATATTGAGCCCAAAAAGACGATTAATCGGCTACCGGTCGGTAAAGTGTTAATACGTTTGATACGTTAACACATTATATGCGGGTGTTTTTTAACGCCTCATTAGTTATTAAGAAGATAACTCATTGAAAAATTTGAACAAATTTCATTAAAAAAAAATTAATATAAACTGGAAACTGCTTACCCTCTAAATTCGAAAATATAGTTAACTTTTCAAAACAAAGTGATTAATGCCACGAATCGCCTTTTTTAAACGTTTTATGCACAGTTTTCGAAAAAGGTACTTTTATGTCGCCTGCGTACAATGTGTTAAATGATAATTAATGAAAAATTCCCTAAGGGTGACGTGGTACTCGAATACACGTTCAGCAATTGCCAGTCCGAGTATTTACTGGCATCATCACAACTTGAGTAGAATCTAACTCGTTGTACGAATTAGTCTACGAATATTACACCTACCCCTCGATTTACACGGTACTTTTTTGCATGGTTTCACTTTCATACTGTTTTTAACAGTAGAACTACCAAACTTGGTACTCAATTTTTTCAAAAAATTCTCCAAGTTTATATAAGACTTATAGAATAAATATTCCACGTCTATATCAATAAGCATAAATCACCCAATCGCTCAAATCTTCCGCCGCTTGATCCCCCCTTTTTCGAAACACTTATTTAATTTCTTAAAATGTGTTAGATTTGAGGCCGGTAGTTCTAGTGTTAAAATAAAGGATGTAAGAAAAATGCCATTTAGTTTGCTCTGAAACGAAGACTGTATTATTCACATTTTATGTTGCTTTCGATTTCCCCGGTTGCCTAACGAATTTATCATCCGTATAAATCTAGAAATAGGAGTATTTTCAAATAATCCTTCGAACATCTCATATCAACCTTTTTCAACAAGCAAATAGGATAAGGTTGCGTAAATCGTACCTTCTAAATATTAGGCATAATATCATGCTAACTGCATCTTTTCCGGCAAAACGAGTTACTCCCTAGTCAATCATATTGTTTCACATTGTATTCATCTCCCGCCATTACCGTAGAAAGGCAATTTCTCAAGAAGTAAGTTTATCGTAATTTTCATATAACTTTTACTGTCTGTTTAGTAGTTCATCTTGCAAGCCCATTATTGATAAAATCATGCGTAATATTTTCAAGTCATGTAGTAGCATTTAGGGAGTTGTTTACCGCAAACAAAATCGTTTTAGCTTTATTCAGTGTTTAATTATGGTTATTAGAATTATAAATTGTTCCGTATATTAAATCGTACCTACATGAAATTCCAAAATCGTACCGGTACAACTTGGGAGTTTACTATTTATTATTACATAACTTTGATTGAACCCTTTCGGTATTAATGCCGCCCATTGACTTTGGTTTAGAATTGTTAATAACACTCGGTTTTGTAATATTTGTGAGGAAGACCGTGAGGAAAATACGATCCAGTGCCTAAAATGCAAAGGATGGATACAATTATGTGCGGGAGTTGACAAAAAAATAAAAAAATATCGTTGTGATCATTGTTGTAATTTGTAAGAAAGTTTTCTTATAATTAATATAAAAAGAAAGTTTTATTATAATTGCCCAAATTTAACCGTCGCACGGTGGTCCAGAATGTGCATTTAGCTGCGCAAAAGTCAAAAAGTCGATTTTGGAATTTCGATTTCTTTTTTGGATATATCGATTCCTAAATGTCGACTGACCTCAGAAATAAAATGTGAGAATCTCAATGTGGGTTCAGTTTCCTTATACAGTATTCCCTGGTTATATGCACAAGGAGGGGCCCTCGATAACTGCATCGCGACCATCCCCACCACATAGGGGGATCCCCCTCGGCGAGCCGCCACATTCAGCGACGGGGAAGTGTAACATGATACTTTCGGATCGTGTCCATGAGCCAATACTAATCGAAGGACTGAACTTTTCCGTTTTTGATTATTTTTCGTTAAAAACTTCGCTATCGTGTTTGTGACAATTTTGTGATTAAAATGATACCAAACACGACATAATTTGAGCAACATTTACTTAATATTTAAATCGCTTATTTGCTATATAGATAATTCAAACATGTCGTGTTTGGTATCATTTTAATCAGAAAATTGTCACAAATACGTTAACGAAGTTTCCAAAACGAAAAAATTGAAAATGGAAAAGTTCAATCCTCCAATTAGTATTGACACAGCGATATGTTCGGGCCGGTCCCCCTGTACGTTGGGCCTCTCTGTCTCTTCTACTATCTGTCTTTTTCTAAGCTCGGCACTCGGCTCGAGCCGTGAGATAAACACAGTGTTGACATTCAGCTACGACCAGTGCATATAAGTTTTGCACAGGGACTCTATAGCAGTGCATATATAGAGTTTGGTAACTATTCAATGTTTACGAATTTAGAAAGGGGTAAGCAATGGGACAACGTCCTCCCCCCCTCCAGAAGATGAAGGGGTTGATGGAACCGAGACTCGCCTTCGATGCACACGCGATTGACGGCGATGAGTCCGTTTCTACGAACGTTTTAAGGAGCATTCTTTGCTCCATGCACGAGCTGATGAAACAAATTTTTACGATGCCTAAAGTTTGTTAAATGCCTGTGCTATGGAGAGACACGTTCCTCAAAACGTTTGTACATACATACGAACAGAGTCATCGCTGTCACAGTTTTTATCCTTTATCCTTTGCATCTTCGACGGGGTGGTTTTTCACTGTTTTCCGCTTTTTAAATTCGCGGTCAACTTGAGCTGTATGAAAATACCGAATTGTTATTCACGTCAATAGAAGCACAGCAGTGTCGACAGGTGTGCAATGTTTAAATGCACTGTGCTGTGTTTACGTCGCTGCTCCAATTGAGCGCCGAACTTAGAAAAGACAGTAAGTATAATTCAAAGCATATGGTATTGGGTATCATCTTAATCAGAAAAATTTCACAAATACGTTATCGAAATTTGCGAAAAAATGGAATATCAAAAATGGAAAAGTTTTATCCTCCGGTTTGTGAAATTTTTCTGATTAAGATGATACCCAACACGATATGGTTTGAATTATACTTACTGTCTTTTCTAAGTTCGGCGCTCAATTGGAGCAGCGACGTAAACACAGCACAGTGCATTTAAACATTGCACACCTGTCGACACTGCTGTGCTTCTATTGACGTGGATAACAATTCGGTATTTTCATACAGCTCAAGTTGACCGCGAATTTAAAAAGCGGAAAACAGTGAAAAACCACCCCGTCGAAGATGCAAAGGATAAAGGATAAAAACTGTGACAGCGATGACTCTGTTCGTATGTATGTACAAACGTTTTGAGGAACGTGTCTCTCCATAGCACAGGCATTTAACAAACTTTAGGCATCGTAAAAATTTGTTTCATCAGCTCGTGCATGGAGCAAAGAATGCTCCTTAAAACGTTCGTAGAAACGGACTCATCGCCGTCAATCGCGTGTGCATCGAAGGCGAGTCTCGGTTCCATCAACCCCTTCATCTTCTGGAGGGGGGGGGAGGACGTTGTCCCATTGCTTACCCCTTTCTAAATTCGTAAACATTGAATAGTTACCAAACTCTATATATGCACTGCTATAGAGTCCCTGTGCAAAACTTATATGCACTGGTCGTAGCTGAATGTCAACACTGTGTTTATCTCACGGCTCGAGCCGAGTGCCGAGCTTAGAAAAAGACAGATAGTAGAAGAGACAGAGAGGCCCAACGTACAGGGGGACCGGCCCGAACATATCGCTGTGTCAATACTAATTGGAGGATTGAACTTTTCCATTTTCAATTTTTTCGTTTTGGAAACTTCGTTAACGTATTTGTGACAATTTTCTGATTAAAATGATACCAAACACGACATGTTTGAATTATCTATATAGCAAATAAGCGATTTAAATATTAAGTAAATGTTGCTCAAATTATGTCGTGTTTGGTATCATTTTAATCACAAAATTGTCACAAACACGATAGCGAAGTTTTTAACGAAAAATAATCAAAAACGGAAAAGTTCAGTCCTTCGATTAGTATTGGCTCATGGACACGATCGGGCCGGTCCCCCTATAGCTTAGATCTCTCTGTCTCTTCTACGGTCTGTTCTTTTCTAAGTTCACGCTCGGCTGGAGCCAGAACGTAAACACAAAATAGAAACCACCACTTCGTAACTCCACAGTTTCGGTCCCGAATTCTGTGCATATATCCAGGGTTTACTGTAGTTAGGACCAAGACCGACCGTGGCGCTTCCCCGTCTTTTTGGAAAGATAGATACAGTATGGCCGTCGAATATTACGGGCAATGAGCCGTGTACGTGCTACTAAGTAAATATATGTAATAAGCATCATTAAAGTCGTGTTCAAACATATACAGACAAGTTTCTAAATCACCACGCAACCCCGGAATCCCTGACAGGTTATGGGCCCAGGTGCGATTTAACTGCGCGAGTGAATAACAATCGGTCGTGAGTGAGAAAAATCGGTCCGTGTGAAAAACGTGGCAGAAAGATGGCTGCATCAAACGTGTTCTCAAATATCGAGAAGTTGACGGAGAACAATTATGACTTATGGAAAGTCCAGATGAAAAGTGTCCTGACATATAACGACTTGTGGCAATACGTGGACGGCACGGAAATAAAGCCGGCACAGAATCCACAAGAATGGATAAAGAAAGACGCAAAGGCGCTCGCCTTGATAAATCTAAGTGTGACGTACGGTCAATTGAATCATACAAAGAAGGCAAATACGTCGAAAGAAGCATGGGACACGCTGAAAAACATCTTCGAATCGCATGGTCCAGTGAAAAAAGCAACGTTATGCAAACAGCTACTACGCATGGAGAAGAAACCAGGTACATCAATTACGCAGTACGTAAACGAATTCTCCGAGAAAGTCGAACAAGTGAAGGAAGCCGGTATAGAGATCCCTGACGAACTTTTATCGATAATGCTACTCATATCGTTACCGGCCGAATTCGAGAGCTTTAGTGTCGCGATCGAGTCACGCGATGATATACCGACACTTGAAAGCCTCAAAGCGAAGATGAAAGAAGAGGAAGCGCGACAGACTGAACGTGACGCAAGGCAGAATGAGAACGAAAAGAAAAGTGGCGCCTTGTTAGCGAATGACAATTTCGATTCGAGGAAACCGTCGCGAGTGTATCCGAAGGACTATAATAAACCGGGAATGCGAAAGTTCAATGGCAAATGTTTTAACTGCGGACGTATCGGACACAGAAGTAGTGATTGCAGATCGAGGGCAAAACCGAAACGCGAAAATTCATATTATACGAGTGAAACGATGATCGCGATTGCGTGCAATACAGAACTCGAAAAAAGATCGGGTGTATGGTGTCTTGACAGCGGCGCGACCAGACATATGTGTAATGAAAAACGCCGATTCGAGTATATAGACAATAGGACACAGACCAAAGTTTATACGGCCGCGGATAATTTCTTGAACTCGTCTGGCGCAGGTATTGTAAATTTAGGAGTAACAACAAATCGACATCCCGCGAAATCGGTGGAACTGAAAAATACTCTCTACGTACCGGAACTGCGCAACAACCTCTTGTCGATCTCGCGCGCTACTGATCACGGCTATACTGTCATATTTGACAAAAATCGGGCAACAATAAATAACAAAGAAGGAAAAACTGTATTAACCGCGACGAAAAGAAATCAACTGTATATTGTTGACGAAAGGAACGAGCACGCGATGCTAACATGTGATGAAACCGATGTAAATTTAGTAAAATGGCACGAAAGATATGGACACGTGAATGTCAACGATCTGAAAAAGATGAAAAATGATGAAATGGTTAAAGGAATGTATTTTTCCCCGAAATCAAGAGGGATCAATTGCGAGATATGCGCAAGATGCAAAATTCATGTACAACCATTTAAGAGGTCGGAAACTAGAGAAAAAGGAACTCTAGGTTTAATCCATTCGGACATATGTGGTCCGATGAGCACCGAATCGCTTGGAGGAGCGAAATATTTCGTTACCTTCATCGATGACTTCTCGAGGTATACAGAAGTAGCTATGCTCCGAAACCGTTCAGATGTCTTTCAAGCGTTTAAGGATTTCAAGAAGAAAACTGAAAAACAGACTGGTCGAAAAATAAAAAGAATCCGAACCGATAACGGGAAAGAATACCTTTCAAATGAATTTAAAAATTTCCTCAAGGAAGAAGGAATAGTGCATCAATTAACCGTCGAACATACGCCTCAACAGAACGGAGTAGCGGAACGGGCAAACCGTACATTAGTCGAGATGGCGAGATGTATTATGACGCAGGCTGGTCTACCAACTTCCTTATGGGCTGAGACAGTCAATTCAGCAACATATTTGAGGAATAGGAGCGCAACGAAGGCACTCGATGGAAAGACACCGTATGAGGTATGGACGGGTAATAAACCATATGTAGGTTACTTTAAAACCATAGGTAGCAAATCGATAGTATTATACAAGGGACCCAAAAGGGGAAAATTCCATCCCAGAGGCGATGAATACGTATTAATCGGATACGAACAAGAATCGAAGGCGTATCGCTTATGGAAGCCTGGTACGAAAAAGATCATCAAAGCCCGAGATGTAAAATTTTTCGAGCCAATCAGGCAAGATTCATCACCGAAGAAAGAATTATTTGTAGTCCCTGAACTATCTGCCAAAGAAGAAATTCAAGAAACCGAAGAAGTGCACGAAGAAGAAGACAGCAACAATGAAGAATTAGAAAAATCATCATATGAAGAATACTCACGCGAAAATGAAGAACAGAACGAAGAAGCTACGAAACGAGGACCTGGTCGTCCAAAAATTATTAGAACAGGTCAACGAGGGAGACCTAGAAAGGTCTACCAACAAAACATTGTGGAAGAGTCTGACCCCACAACGGTATCCGACGCACTAAGTCGAGAGGACAGAGAAGCATGACTAGAAGCCATGCAGGCTGAGTACGAAAATTTACAACAAAACAAAACATGGATTCTCGTACCGAGACCAAGTAATAAAAAGGTCTTAACAAATAAATGGGTACTGAAGACGAAGATGACGCCAGAAGGAGTACTTATAAAATACAAAGCGAGGTTAGTCGCGAGAGGTCACACCCAAAAATTCGGGATAGATTATGAAGAAGTTTTCGCTCCTGTGGCGAGGTACGAGACAATTCGCACTTTACTTGCTGCAAGTGTGCAGGAGGAAATGCACGTGCATCAAATGGATGTAGTGGCTGCTTATATACAGGGTGAGTTAACTGAAGAAGTTTACATGGAGCAACCCGAAATGTTTATCCAACGAAATCACGAAGAAAAAGTTTGTAAATTGTTAAAACCACTGTACGGATTGAAACAGTCAGGTAGAGAATGGCACAAAAAATTGGATAATTATATTGTGAACCATGGAGGAAGGCGTACAATTGCCGATCCATGCGTATATGTATTTGGAGCGGAAGAGGACAGAGTAATCCTCATCGTCTACGTGGACGACTTAATATTGGCATCGAAGAAATTAGAGGAGCTTGAATCAATTAAATCAAGGATGAAATCTTCGTTTAAGATGAAGGACCTCGGTCCTGTTCACAACATCCTGGGAATTAATGTTGAGCGAGAAGGTAAAACAGGAAGAGTCCGTTTATCGCAACAAAGGTATACGAAAGAGCTAATCGAGAAGTTCAAGATGGAAGATGCCAAGGAAGTCTCGACTCCAATAGAATCTAACACGAAGATTACGAAAGAAATGGGTAGTCAAACCGTGGAAGAAAGACAGAGAATGCAAAATTGTCCATATAGAGAGTTAGTTGGTGGGTTAATTTATCTGGCTAACGCAACACGACCAGACATCGCTTTTGCCGCTAGTACGTTGAGTCGTTTCTGCACAAAT
Organism: Cerceris rybyensis; assembly: GCA_910591515.1. Classification (NCBI taxonomy): domain Eukaryota; kingdom Metazoa; phylum Arthropoda; class Insecta; order Hymenoptera; family Crabronidae; genus Cerceris; species Cerceris rybyensis. The sequence goes on along the minus strand of OU342802.1, from coordinate 8,567,662 downwards.
CCCAACGAGATGCACTGGCACATCGCAAAAAGAGTGCTACGTTATTTAAAGGAAACGAGTGAGTATGGTATTACGTATGTGAAAAACAAAGAAAAATTGAGAGCCTACTCAGACTCAGATTGGGCAGGAGATACAGACGACAGAAAATCGTGTACAGGCAATGTACTGATTCTATCCGGAGGACCCATCAGCTGGAAGAGTACCAAGCAGCATTCAGTTGCTTTATCAACGATGGAGGCAGAGTATGCTGCGCTAGCCGAAATTTCACGGGAAATTATATACATGAAAAGATTGTTAGACCATATGGGTTTCAAACATCTTGTGAAGAGCCCCATCGAAGTATTTTGCGATAATCAAAGCGCTATTGAACTGTCAAAGAACGCGGTGTTCCACAAACGGAGCAAGCACATCGATATAAGATTCCATTTTGTCCGCGAGTTGACTGAAAAGGGTGAAATCAAAATTTATTATCTACGGACGGACTCTATGATTGCAGACGTTTTCACCAAAGCGCTAACCAAAGCAAAGCACCAGAATTGTGTTGAAATGTTAGGTTTAACGAAATAATTAGTTTTCTGTTTCAGAACACACATTGATAGAGGGAGTGTGAGAATCTCAATGTGGGTTCAGTTTCCTTATAGTTAGGACCAAGACCGACCGTGGCGCTTCCCCGTCTTTTTGGAAAGATAGATACAGTATGGCCGTCGAATATTACGGGCAATGAGCCGTGTACGTGCTACTAAGTAAATATATGTAATAAGCATCATTAAAGTCGTGTTCAAACATATACAGACAAGTTTCTAAATCACCACGCAACCCCGGAATCCCTGACATAAAACTTTTTTGAAATTGGATAAAAATTGTAGTTGCAACAAACGTTTAAAGTTGAAACTTTTTCTGGAGGCCTTTTTCTGTCGAAAAACCACGTTGTCTTCTTTATAACATTCTGACGAAACTATGCAATATTTTGTAATAATTATTCTTTCTATTTGAAGAGCATTCTTCCACGATAAAAATTCATGTGTCGAACATAAAATTATTGTTTGTAGTTTATTCAAAAATTAATGTTGAAAACATGAAAGAAAATCGTCGAAGTTTTTTATCTTTTGCAGAGAAAAACTAAAATGTGCTACATACTTACACTATCTAATTAACACCATTGTTTTCTGTAATCCTTCCCCTAAACGATCCTGCAAAAATATCATCCGCCCGGATCCGCCTCAGATGGTTTTTTATTGTTTAAAGACTCGCGCGCACCTCGACAAGGCGCTGTCGCCAGACTGTCTCGTAAACTTCCGACAGGTATAACAATGAAGGGCCCAGGTAGACGCACGAAATATTTGCAGAAATAACTTCTATATAGTCTAAGGAATATATGTGGAAAGTTTTAGCCGAATATCTTTTGATACTTATAAGTTATTTAATTTTTAAGTGAACCCTGCACGGCGAAGACTAGGATTTCCTTTCAATCGGATAACCTAGCTCATTCCTCTTTGCTCGCATCCTAACAATAAAGCAATTAAGTAATAAAAGTGATGGTTTAGAAGTCTTCGTCCTCGTTAGTGCCAATAAGATTTTGTTTTTATTGCACGATATCTTTAAGAAACCCGGGAATTTACTGACCGCGTGTCCCACTGGGTCTATGCAGCTGGTCTGGGTTACATAAACTTTAGGAAGGAATATCAACAAAAGGTGCAGATAGATAAAGCCAATTTTAGCAGGAACTATTTCTATATAGTTTAAACTAAACATCTTCAAAGTTCTCAGAGACTACTTTGTGGTACTTTTTAATTTTTCCATTTTGAAGTTAGCAATGTAAGCTGAATAAGCTAATGTACATAGCCACCCTCTATATATCAACCGCCATCTTGTTTTTAAAATTTTTGAGTTCAGTTTCGTAATCAGCGACCCAAAAAATATTAGAATACTAATTTTTGTGCAAAACAATTAATTTTTAAACAAACCTGTCCGCCATATTTAATCCGCCATTTTGTTTTTAAAATTTTTGAGTTCAGATTCGTAATCAGCAACCCAAAAAATAATAGAATATCAATTTTGAACTAAATCCGTTGTGTTTTGAGCCCGTGGTGACGATTTGAAAAAGATTGAAAACTGCGCGAGGTGCGTGAACAGCTAAATTCACGCTCTGGACCACTGTGCGTCGGTACGATTTAAGCTACTGATTTCCTAAATCGTATAAAGTGCGATTTCATACATTTTATTAATTTCATCCAAAAGAGTAAGTTTGCAAGAAAGTTTAATGTAATAAATATCATTAACAAAAACACATGATGCTAATACCGTACATAATTTCTATTTTTTCCATAAATTTTTTTTCTATTTTTTTCTTAAGGGGTACGATCAACGCAACCTTACCTTACATTTGACACCGATGTACCCGCACAAACAATAAACAACCCTAAGTAAGAAGTTTCTCTCAATTATAAAGTATTCAAAGTTTAAATCGCCGTGGGAATTTTCGGTCGATTTGACATACGACCAGGTTACATACCTTAAATTATTTCACGCCAACGATGCATTCGCAGGAATGCGTTTTAGACCGTCTCTCGGACGTCATGCGAATTTACGAAGCCAGCCATCTCACAAACTCGGAAGGCCATTTCCGAGCTGGCGCATAATTTACTCGACTTGTGGAACGAAAAGTGGCAGGTTATCTCGGCCGAGAGTAACGAAATAACCGTCTCCGGGCGATGCATCTCCGAGTGCATCCAAGCGAAACACCTTCGAGTGCACCGAAATCCGTGTCACGAACAGACTTTGCGCGCCGATGTCGGCGTTTGACAACGGCCTCGTTAAATTTCTAATGTTCGAAGCGTGTCGTCGTTGATTACGTCATAATTTGCATGCGGATTGCACATCGACGGAAGTTATTCTCATGGGAAGTCAAAGAATTTGTGGGCTAGTAGATTACCAAACTCGCCGCGATAGAATTCATAGGGGTGGCGGGTTTTACTAATTGTATTGCTCTTGTGCATAATTCTACAAGAAGTTGCTACAATTTTTGATATTAGGAACATTTTTTCAACAGTAGATTTACGGGGGTGAAATCTGTTACACTGTAATATATTAACACTAAACCTACCAAGCCGGTCATAATGACCGGTTCAGAATTTTTTCAAAAACGTACCTGAATTGATAGGAGAGAGACGAGGTAAAAATTCTACTTAAATCATATAAAGCTTAAATTAGTTAATTTCCTAAACCTTTCATTTCTTGATTAAGTTTTTCCAAAGCACTTGTTCAATAAATCTGAATTTTAGTAGATATAACGTCGGTAGTTTTAGTGTTAACCCTCTATAGTCCGAATTTTTCGTGGTGACGAAAGGTCAGTTTCACCGTCACATAATTAGAAAATGATAAAAATACTATTTTAAATAATAAATTAAACCTGATTTTTAAACATTGAATTGTAGAGAATCTCATAATATTTACGAGATAAATTATAATATTTGACAAAGTGCAAAATTTAACTTTGAAGAATAGATGTTTAGACGTGTTCTGCGTTATCTCAAAGTCACAGGGGTCCATAGAGGGTTAAATAAAGACTTTGAAAAAAGAGGAACCAAATGGTAAAGATGACAATGAGTTCACATCTAAAATAGTATAATGATATGTCATGAAAAATTCGATGCTTCATCAAAATTTAAAATGGAAATATAGGCCTTCCATTTTGAAACATTAAAGGGGGATTCCCATTTCACGGCTTGAAACAAAATTTTTTTTTAATATTATTGTAGTTCATACTCTTGAGAAACAATGTGCAAAATTTCAATCCGAAATTCGTTGAATTGAGAAAGTTATGAGTCAATAACAAACTCGGCGCGCACGTATAGCGCAACGAAATAGGCGCGAATTTTGGAATGAAATAAGCAAATGTTACGAAATGAATATTTTGAAGAGGAAGAAGATGTACTGTATGAACCTGGCATAGCTGATTAACAAGAATATGCTCTAAGTACTAGATATATACATTTTTTTTTACATATGAAAACTGTACGTAAAACTTCAAACGCGTTTTTCTCGAAACAGGTTTTTTCTGTACGACCGACATGATATCTCTGGAACTATGCAGTCGATTGCCTTTAAATTTGGCACAATTCTCGGAAAAACATCCGTCTTCAGTATGAACTACGAAGAAACATATACATGCACAACTTTTTCTTTTATAAACAAACGTCTGACGAAATTTTTTGCGAAAACACCAATTTTTTTTCCAATCGTCGCAGTTTCTTTAGTTTTTGAAAAAAAACAATTGTCCGTAGTTCATACCAGAACTACATTCATAAGGAGTAAATTGCCATTTGAATTTTTTGTTTCAAACAACTTGAAGATCAATTATCGTGTCAGCCAGCGACCGGGAATTTTCAGGAAGCGTCCCACCTCAAACGACGTCAAAGCCAAAATTTTCAAGACAATCAATTAAAAATTGAACTGTAGGTCACTGAATACATAATAAATATACGTGTGAATTATGACAAAGATTTATCTAACGGTTTCCTTAATAAAAATTCCTAAAAAAACACGATTTTTCAACACTTGAAATGGGAATCCCCCCTTAAGATGATCTGTATATTTTGATAAACCAGTAAAACAGCATAAAATCTATATTATTATTGAATGAGCCTTTTAACCCCTTGCCGTACAATAACGAGTGTTACTCATGACGCGATAAACGAAATAGTCAATTTTGAGGTGCGCCAAAAATTATTTTATCAAAAATATCTGTGGGTCTTGATAAAATCAAATTAATTCTATGATATTCAATATTACATGAAGTCATTTACTATATCCGAAATTAGGGGCTAGATTATTATTTTAGTAATTAATTCAGAGTTATTGCACATTTAATCGTAAAAGAAATGACACGGCAAGGGGTTAAACGTGCAACTTTTGTCCGACGCATTTTATGAATTACTCAAAGTCGTCACCTTGCGTGACTCACTCCGTATATATTATGTGTATATTAAACAAACAACAGTATTTTGCAAAAAGTGACTAAAGCTTATAAAGTACAGTTGCTTTCTTGAACAATTTAACAACTGATGTTTGGCAGTAAACAGCCTTTTGGACTGAAGTACCGACAAGTATATCGAAAACTTTATAAATATGTATAGTTGTACTTAATAGCAGTTTATATTTCCTGAATATTTTAATAAACAAATTATAAGTTCGTTTTTCCCACGTGAAAGGACACGTCGTGCTGGTTGCAACCTGAATTTTAAAATGTTCCACGCAGAATACAGAAATTCGTATCGGGAGGAATGTATTTTATGACAAATTCAGCATTGTTGTGTGGAAAAACGAATGGAAGGAAAATCGAGGAGGAACGTGGAAAGTAAGACGCGCATAAACCGTTGCGAAAGTACGATGCAAAAGAAACACATTTATGCATACTTCCCGAGAAACTTTTCTGTACGTGAACAGTCGAAATAAAACATTTTACGTGTTTTTTTTTTCCGTAAAATGAAATATAATACTTTCAATAACAAGGATTTCGAAAGCGAGTACTCGTAGCAATAAAATTCAGGTGGTTTCTTCATATTTCCCATTAACGATGCCACTCGACATCGTTCGACAATTACCGTCATATTTCAAAAACTAAATTCCCATTTTCCGAATGAGTCTAAAAACTGTGATATTTTTGACAAATCCTACGAGGCAAGAACATATTTCTCCGCTTTATTCTGTGTTACGTTTCGTGTCATCTCTCGCGCGATAATTATTCGCTTTTTATTAACGCACCATCGAAATTTGATAATATAAACGCAAATGTTACAGATATCGTCTGTCTATTTCTATTCCTCTCTGTCTTTTTTTTCTACTTATTTTTGTCCATAGATTCGATAAAATTTGCGAATAGAAGAATTTTAGGATAAATCAGAAAAACCTCTTGCTCTTGTGGAGAGTATTTAATTTTGACTAATTTAAAGGCAAAGAGAAACTAAGCAATTAAACCATTTGCAATTTAAGAGGTAGACATAAGTAAGAAATCAATGGAATTTCAGAATATTAATTTTTTATCCATTGCGACTTATCTCTTACTCTGTTCACTTGCCAGAATCATGTAGCTATGATTAAATTAGAACTGTGTAAATATGTTAAAACAATGCAAATATAAGTGTATAAAAATAGTAAAATGTAAAGATGGAAATATAAATAGATAGCTTCTGCAAAAAATCAAGGCCGACTTACATGAACAGAAAATTCATTAATAAATGAACAGAAAACATTGTCGTACAAAATTTATCTCAAATCAACTACGGGATAATTCGTAAGATCTTTTTTCTTAAAAAAAGCAACACATTCTCTATGTTTGCTGACGATCATGTATTGATCATGTATTATAATGTTGAATCGTGAAAAACAGAGGGCCATTAATTTCTTTTTTACGTTCTCGTCTCCTGGATTCTTTCAGAGGGGGTCCCACCGAGATACTACAATAATTAGAATTTTTAATAATATAATATAAATAAATTACATTGGCTTTTTAGACCAGACTTGTGAAAATTACCATGACATTCAATATGGTAATCCCTTACTTTACGATTTCCTTTGTGACCGAAGGCGCAATAACTCATAATTAGTTGTTGAAGTAATAATCTACCACTAATTTCCTATACATTGGTATAAGTTAACACTATTTCTACCAAGAGGTGTCGAAAGATACCTTCCAAATTTTAACTTAAAATTATTCTCTAAGTTGAATCATTCCTCCACAATTAATTTTTTGACTTTTCATACAGCAGTTGTTAAATTAATTCAGCAATATCATTTACCACCAGCACATCCTAGATCTAAAAATGTACATATGGTATACTTATTTCTACCATGAGGTGTCTTTTGACACTTTAAGGATTTAAATTAAACTTTTAAACCATTTTACACACAAATATTAACGCGATTTTGCAGCACCATATTAATTATAATCAGATTAGAAAATCCCTATTCCAGTTGCAACAGAAAATACAGGAGTTGCGGCATAACTTTAATCTTCGCTTATTTCCCGCCATGTTACATTTTAACGTACACCGTTGCAGTGACTTTGCAACTAGCTGCACAACGCTGCTAGAATTTGCAAGCTGATTAAATTTATTTCTAATAAATACACCTTCAATGTATCAATTAATATATTCCTCAAATTATTCACACCTAACTGATAATTTGAAATCCTAACAGATTTGGCAATTATTTGCATTCAAACGAAATGGTGTCAAGAGACACCTTTTGGTCGAAATGGGCATGCAGAAAATCGTGGTAGAAATAGTGTTAACGCAATATTAGCATAGAACTAATTTCAACGTCTGCCGACCTAATGGTATTTTCAATTGAACAGTTTTTGAAAAAGTTTAAAATCTGTACATTTAACAATGTGCAGATTTAAGTTATGGTATTTGTGAGAAAACCTAAGAAGGTCGTTGCATAGATCTTCCAGCAATCACTGTAATTGTCGTGAGCAAGAAAGCTCGTTTCCGGAAAGACAGAGGCGCCGGTACTAAATCCAACGCTCCGGCAGGCTAAAACTGGCTATTCCGTACTCTGTACCTTCTGTACGAATGTAATTACAGGGTTGCGCGATTCTTCGAGGGAAATTTGAAAGTCCGAAAGAGGCCGCGAGTACCTTCGGATTTTCGCGGTGTGGATATTCCGAAAGTTCAACTATCCCTGTAATTGCTAAACATTATTACATTCTAATAGCACGGTTGCTTTACATAGAAGGTACGTTTGCAGTTTCGGTGCAATGAAAGTACGATTTCACGAAACGGAAGTATATGTTTCACACAGAAGTAGTTGATACTAGAAAAATGATGCTGTAATTACATGCTTGATAATGGGTTACTAACTCCTTAACCTACAATTTCTTTCCTGATGGGCCGTGCAAAGACTTAAAATTAATTCCTGAAATCAAAAGGTTTCACTGATTTCTGATATTTTGTATAACTGAACGTGATATTAATAGTACAGAGATAATGAGACCGTTTCGTGAACGGCTGATATTGTCAATTTAATAGTTTTTGGAAGATTTCAAAATTTTCTCTTCTATTTTCCGTGCTACGAGTCTCACACGTAGTTTTAGGCTAAGGGGTTAACATCGTTCACCTAAGATTTTTAGTTTTCGTAAAAATCTAACGATTTGTTTTAATTGTTAAAATTAGAAGAATATCTCACTTTTGCGTGAGATCGTTGATTCACTGATCAATTAAGATGTATAGCCGATAAAGATTTGTTTTAACACTGATTATAGTTATTTCATTATAAAAACTGTGACAAAACTTCACTCATTGTTAGGCAAGATTTTCTTCATGTATGGAACTTTCTATCAGATAAGAGATTTTCGTTACAAGCTAACACCTGCTTTGTTAGAGTTTCCAAAAATTGTGAAATCTTGAGAGTTGCAGTCGTTTACAATTGAATACCAAGAATCGTGTTGAGTGACTCTCAAAACTGTTCAAATTTATAATCACTTCTGTAAATTTCGACAGATTCTGATGGTCTGATGAGAGCATAGAGGTTGAGTTGAATCGTGCACTTGAAACAATGATGTACGCGATCATGGTACTTCAAAAACCCCATTAAACTCACATGAAACATCAATTGCGTAGAGAGTCATCTTCATTAATGTACCACCAAGGGCCATCCTTATTTATTGTATTTCGACAATAATCTGCGGTTATTGTGATAATGTCCATTATTAATATAATTTTAATTAAATTTATTAGAATTTAGTTGATATAATTTATTTGGACATAAGGTATAAAATGTTCGTGGTAAATTAGGAAAGAGATTTCTGATCGAGAAAGCTCAATATAAACGGTTTAACACTTTGCGGATGGAGACAGTTTTAAATATTTAGAGATAATCATTTATTTCACGTTGCAAAACTACCTTTTAATCGAAAACTCAGACTACCAATGTGTGTGAATTATAAATTACAATCTGTCTAATCATATGTCCATGATTGTATATCAATTTGTAAATTTTCACTGCGATAAATCCAGTAAGTAAAATTTCAAAAAATATAATGAAGAGCTGAAATTCAAATACAAAATAATTTCCATGGCAGATTTTTCAATATTATCTTAATTATTAGTGAATCTTTATTACTTAAATTCGAAGAGATCTTTGCTCTTTATGCTTGCTGCAAGGAGATTTTGTTAGGTTTCAATTTAGTTAACTTCAGTCTCAAGTCTCTCCATTTCGTTAGATCCAGCCGATCTCTTTCTTTTAGCAGCAATTAATGGCACTAAATACGCTATGAACTAGAGTAAACGTACACTAAAAATGTATATTTAATCAGTTAATTGTAGTGAAAATTCTTTTGAATTTTAGGTCACAAAAATTGAGAGATGAGCATAAATCTATCTCAAATTATTTATACCCTTTAGTTATTCGTTTTATGTCGGTATAGCCTCAAAATATTCCAAACATCTTGAAATTTACGAATATATTTTAGCTTTCGTCAAAATCACAATTTAAATAACCAGTGGTAGCTTTTATGCATGACGAATATACTCGTCAAACACAGCTAACTGGTTAAATATGTATGGTACACCCCATCGCAAAAAAAACATACTTTTCCCATTGACAAATGTTTCTAGATGTTCCTAAAGCTGAAATTAATAAAAATTACCAATTAAATTGACATACTATTTATATATCACTTATATTTATACAATGTACCGTTTTTTTTTCGATAAATAACGCGCACCTATTGTATTACGCGCCCTTCTATCTTTTCGGCATTCTTTTTTTTCTTTGTTAAAATCCCACCATAATTTTATTATTGAATTTCACATTCTTCATGTCGCTTTCTAATGTATAACGCGCAGGTTCTTATTTTATCAAATTTTAACTTTTTTCTGTAGATAACGTGCGCGTTATATTTTTTACAATATATTTTTATATTGTATTATTGAAGTATATATTTTTTAAAACATCGAGACTTTTACTGTGAATGTGAAACTTTAATAGCGAATGCTGAGCGTTATTGCGAAAAACTGCACTCAAAACAAATACCGCGACATGCCCCCAAATTGCAAAATAAATTTGCCCCCGCCCCCCTCTTTAACAATCAGTTTAACTAATCGTGAGTATAAATCGCAATAACCTTTTTGGCATTTGACTGCATTACATATGCAAGAATATACGTGATACTATAAGAAACGACGTCGATCCAAAAATGAGCACGAAAAAACATGTCGTACTAGTGGAACAACAGTGTCCTTCCGTGTGGCGTGTACCACGAATCCAATCTTGTTCGAAACTGGTCAGTAACCTAGATTTCAGGTAGTTTCCCATAGGTATTTCAGATATTATCCTCGAATTGTTGGAAACTAGTACGTGAACTATCACGCAACCTATACCCCCGTCTTTGTTTCTCATTTTCTCACTCTTCCTTCTATCTTTCTTTCTTGCCTACATTACTCTCTTATTCTCTCTTCCTTAGTTTCTTGTCTGTCTCTATTTTATTATTTCCCTTACATTCTCGATATTCTTTCTAACTTTCTCATACGACTATACTTGTTCGCTCTGTTATTTTCTCGACTTTCTTTCTCTCCTGCTCACTCTCACCCCCTGCCTTTCTCGACGACACGAAATTCTCTCCCGCAGCTATCGGACCGCATGACCTCGGCCTGAACTTCGAGGTGGGTTGAAATTTAAACGAGCAACCCTGAATTTAATGCGCGTGATGAACGATCGTTTGTAACATTTCAATCGTTTACAGAGCCGCATAGAAAGCTCCTGCGGCAGTAGTCCCGTTGACTTTGACGCAGGGGGGTAGATTCTACATGGCAGAGAGTCGACCTTGACTACCAAATAAAAATAACCGACTCCTGTTCCTTGCTTGTGTTATAACTTTTACCGCAGAAACTTTCATCGTTTGAAGCAGTGGTTCCCAAACTTTTTTGGCCTACCGCCCCCTTTTCAGAAAAAATATTACTTAGCGCTCCCTGGAAACAAATTTTTTTAAAAATTTTAATAGTAATTAATAGGAAAGATATATGTATTAATGTTCTTTTTTGTGGAATATAGTAAAACACCTGTGATCATCACCGTCGCCCTGGATAACTGCAACACTCACTAGGGGGCGGTGGCGCCCACTTTGGGAATCACTCGCTTAAAGTAACGAGCGGGGGAGCGTAAACTGTAGTTTCATTTCTTTTTTTTCTTCATTTAAGTCGTCATTTTTTTTATCCGAGAAGCTTCGTCTTCGCAACACGACTGAAATGATATCTTTTTATTAACAGTTCAAAGTTTGAGAGTTTAATTAAAATTCTGCGTAAAATACTTTTATATCATTCATCGTCGCTAGCTTTCTCGTTTTTTTTCGAAGTCTGAGGAAGAAAACTGAGGAACTTAAAGATAACTAGTTCGAATTATCTCTGACTTGCTTTAGGAGTTATCTTCATTAGTTTCATAGGGTCATAGTGCTATTTACTATATTTAAAGACTTTTTTGTGGTTATTATAATAACGACATTATTTGTGTGAATATTAATTCACGTAATTTAATTGAATACAACTAAACTAAATCAAATTGTTTACTAACTTTTCGACCATTTATTTCTGTTGCAGGATGACACGCGCATAATGAAAGTTGGAGACAAAAAGAGATGGATACATGACCCAAATAGTAAGTCATAGTTGCCTCAATTTAATTCTTGACACTTATAGCTGACTAATAGCTGACACCTAACATTATTTTAATTAGTTGGTCAAAAGTGCAATATTGATGTCGTACTTCTCAACTATAACTTGATAACATTAGAGTGTATTTCTAACATTAACCCTTTCGCTTCGGCAATCCAGTCAGCCAAAGGGCTGTCACCGAAGGGAAGCATGCGCCAGAAATGTGCACAGTGCGCGTGGTTTTTGTATATACGTTCTTCTAAGTCTTAAATAATTACGATGCTTAATAAAACAATTATTGCTCTAATATAGCACGTATTCTTAACATTTTTAAAATTAAAAGATTTATACAAAATTATATTAATTATTCTAAAAACATTAGGCCAATTACAGTCGACATGTTTTTAGGTATTTACATATTTACAGGACTTCACAATTAAAAGTTTAATATAATTAATAATGTGTGGCATAATATTTGGGTGTCAATGCCCTTAGAATGACTTCTCCCCTTAAATGTGTGACCTAGAGAGAAGTGGGGGAGATCATCCTAAGAGGTTACGTCTCAGGATGCGGAAGACAGTAGAGTTTTAGAGGAACTGTGAGACGTATTACTTTAGAAACCCTTAGATACATTAGATCATTAGTTATTTAGTATTTTGTTGTTTTTCTTGTATTCTATATTTTTCCATATACTCAATATGTATATATCCTATTTATTCATATTATATTCTTAGTGTGCTCTATATATTCATTAGTCCTGACATTTAGTTTCTTCCTTCTTTATTCTTATTTTATCCACGCCTACACCTTAGTGCTATTTCACCGAATCCTACTACAAATGTAACCCAAATTATTAGTATATTATGATGTAGAGACTAATAATATAATTTTTTATGATGTATTTTGAATCTATACATAATCCAACATTGCAATCTTTACACTCGTATCGCGATTCGAATCTTTTATCGTTTTTACTACACACGACGCATCTTCGACTTAGGTTTTTTTCTTTTGGATATATACAGTGAGGGGAAATGTCTCTCCGCTAATCTCGCTGGATTATCAGCGACTCTAGTATTACATCGAATTACATTACGATGGTATTTTTCGATTATTCGCACGACGCACAAGTCGTCGCGCGGATGCCGGGTATATCCGGTGCTGGAAGCGAAAGGGTTAAGATATAATTAGTCAAAGATACCAATATTTCAATTATTTGTGTTTAATTGTTTATGCAATAAATCAATACTTGATCATCGACTTTAAAACCATATCTTACGTTATATATTGGGTCAGCAAGAAAGTAATTTCGGTTTTTGATGAGAGCCAGTGTTACGTTTGTTCTCAATGATTTCTGACAATGTTATGATTTTTTTCTTCTAACAATCGAAAGTTGTGAAACTTTTGACTTGGCTTAGAAACAAATTTCGCTTTATTTTGTTCGTAATTGTTTGTTTAGGAGAATTTTAACATAGAGTGAAAAACGAACATTTCTGATATGTTTTACTTTTTTATTTTTTGCAAAATCTAAGCTTGGTTGGGAAGTGATGTCACAGCCTCCATGAAGCCTTGATCTGACACCATTAGATTACCATTTACCTTTCAGCTTGCAAAACTTTTTGAATGGTAAAACTTTCAATGACGATGATAGCCTAAAATTGCATTGGGTTCAGTTTTTTGTTGATATGGGCCAGTATTTCTATAAAAACGGAATCACGAATTTGTCAAAACGATGGCAAAAGGTCATCGAAAAAATTCTTTGTTAAAAAAAATTAAGTTCCATTTCACACTACAAAACCGAAATTACTTTCTTGCCAACCCAATACATCCTTCAGCAAGATAGAACAGTTTCCAAGATATCAGCTTTGATATTTCTGCTAGAAATTTCCTCCTGGTATCCGACGAATTTAGTTTCACCCATCTACGTAGTAAATACGTCTTAAAAGTTGGACTCCTTGCAAGTTTGATCGTATGAAGGAATATTTTTTACGTCCTTCGACGAACTCGGAATATATCCAAGCGGAACGTTTCTCTTGGGATTAAGGACCAGGCTATTCCGATGAGAAATCTATCCTCGATGGACGTGACTTCTCCTTTTCGAACGACTCTCGAAATTTCACGGTACCGTCGACTCTTGTGGAACTGTGCTACGCGACAAAAGAAATCATAAAGTTAGAATATAGGTAGCTACGAGAGAGGAAGGCTAGAATGGCGGGAAACGTTACAGGAAGGGGTATGAATTCAAATGGAATTTCCGCCTTTGGCAGATTCGCCCGGTGAAATGTGATACTTATCGCGAACGTTTTTCAGTGAATTCCGTGGAAAATTCTCAAATATTGTAAACGACGTTTCGAGCGTGACAATCTCGACGATGTTAAAAGTCGAGTAAACGATACGCGGCGAGAGGTAAATAAGAGGAGTAATATTTTTACGGGGAATTCTGATCGATTGTAGAAGGAGAATGTTTCAAAACTTTTCCCGATCTATTTGCTTTTCCCGAGAGAAATTCATTTTTTTCCCATCTTGAGTTCTTTTCCAATAGTTTTCTTCTTTCAATTATTTTCCTACTTGTTGTGAGTTCGTATGTTGCAACAATTCAGTTGGATGAATGTGTTACTCTGTAGTTTTAGCTATTATTTGATAAAAATATACATTTCAGTTGCCGCTAGAAGGACTTTGTCCAGAGGATTAAAATTCAACGTAACATGCATCTAATCATTGTCAATTAATGCAGTATTAATTGCGCATCTATTTTGCTCGTTGTACTGATAGCTTGTACTAATGGCATATACTTAAAAATCGAAACCGTTTATATTTTTTATTTAATTATTGTGGAAATTTTGCATTGAACTCAGAATTTTAAGTAGATTACAAATCACATCTTTTTTATTTAACTGCATAGCTTTATATATAATGTTTTTTTAGAGGATTTATATTTCCTTTTTATTGAAAAATCCATCCCCTGTTATTGTTTTCTTTTGAAATCAATAAAAATAGAAAGCTGTTATCTTGCGAAATACTATGCCATGTATCTATTATATTCGCATTTTTAAACACCCTTGTTATTTGTTTATAGTTTCAGAAAGTGGTAAATATTATTGCGCTTGATAAGAAGATTTTTATTACCTTTAACATTTATGAAGCACTTATTATCTATATCTTTTGAGTAACAATTTATTTTTAAATTCTACTAAAGTCCTATTTTACTCTTTTTTATTACAGAGTCAGTCGTGCTAACAATAATAAAAACTGATGTCAAATGTGTTTTTACTACTCTCATTTTTGTTACTGAGACTAATTATTTGTTAACAGTGAATTGTTACAAACCATTTACTGAAGACATTCTTGGCTTAAAACTTTGCTCTCAAACGTATTAAATTCCCAATATTACGATAAAGTTTGCGAATTTACCCAACATATGTGGTCTTTCCCTCACATTCACTGCTTGGCGGAAATTCTATTGCATTTGGATATTCGCAATACACGCGAAACGAAGCCAAACATTTCACGAGTTAATAGTCATTTTATTTGTCGACCTCCAGAGGAAATGAGAAGAGGGGATGAATCTGTCAGTGAGAAAAAAAATTATAAATCCTTCGCAAATCATAATATCAACGGGCTTGGCTGCCCGGCTCGTAAAAGAAGATAAAGTTTAGTAAAATAATATATATATATATATATTTAGGTTTATCTATACATTATATATATATTCTTTCATTTTTTATCTCGCATTTTGTTTCTACGCGATACATTTCTACGTTCGCTCATGTTTAATAGCATATAACGCGGTTGTATAAATTTCATTAAATCTCGGCCTCTCTCTGTGCGAATATTATTCATAAATAAATTTGTTTATCTCCGTCGTGCATCCGATCTGTCAAACATATATCGTCTACCATTATGCCGCCAATTGTTCGCGCCGCTGTGATTTATTTCTCACAAACGAGCAATTAATTTTTCGCACTCTGCATTGTCCTTGTATTACGCTGACAACCGTTGTATGGATAACTCGCGAAAATTTTCATGATTTCCCAATTTCGTTTTTCGAAATTGATGTATAGAGTATTTCAAAATTTCGCGGGCTACTTGCTAATTCATTCTCACAGTGGTATCAACCTTTAGCTGGCGAACATACTATTATTACTATTGTTAATAATACTGTCCTCTTTTTACATCTCCCGATCTGAACGATCTTCCATCCCTTCGGTGTTCTTAAAATTGCGACCCCCATAATGCACCTCTCCCAAAGAATCATCATTATTGTTGATGAGTTGAATCTGGCGCGAAACAATAAAAGAAGCAAGGCATTGAAAATATATTGAAAAATATAGTTGGCCTTGCTTTTGATGTATTTTGTTAAATCTATATTTATTCTGTTCACTGCTTCCTATCTATTAACAAATATATTTGAAATACCTTTTACTAATATAAAAGTATATAAGTTATTTATCTTCTCACGCGACGATCTATATACGGACTTCTACAATTATAAATTAATATCGTATAATATTACATAAACCATACAAATCGATATATATATTTAGCAGTATCTTATTAATTCTTTACGTAGAATTTTCTAAATAACTTTCAAAATTCATTATTAAATGAAATGTTTACTGTTAACTTAATATCCCAGTTGCAAATATTAAGGGTGCCAGAAAGTAATGTCGTTTTTCACCTTAAAACGAAACAAAATAATTTGTAGGAAATTTTTTTTTAAAGAATCACCCTCGTTATCAACAACCTTCTTCCATTTAGTCTGTAAATAATCAATGTTGGATCAATGAAAATTAATTATTGGTTGTTGAGAAAAATATCTGAAGAAACGACGTTACTTTCCGGTCCCCCTAATAGGTAACACAATAAGAAATGTTGTTTCCATCTGAACGAAAATATTTCAAAGATAATATAAATTTATTGAATAATAAAAAAATGTCATCTGTTTATAAAACATTATTGTTCTTCCGGCTCTCATATTTTGCACTGTTTTTTTCTGAGTTTCAAGACGTTGTTGTACCGCTGGATATTAACGAAGTCGCGTGTAATGTAATTCACAATTTGGTTAAAAAAGGAACGATAGTACGGACGGGTAGAATGAGGGAATGAATTTATGGTCGGAAAAAACCACGGTCCTTTTTGCAAACCGCGCGTTCAGCTCGGACCGGCGAGGAACATGGAAAGAATGAACGTAATCGTGTGCACTCGTCCCGTCATTGCTGCGATGACAATTCCACCGTTTTATCTTTTACAATGCATCTGCCGCAGTGCGCGTCGTTCCGGCTCGCCTCCCTAAAGTTCGTGCCATTTTTTTTAAAGTTGTTCTTTGTGCCTGCGAATGAAAATTATTTTTTTTTCGTTCTTGCGATGATACGTCTACTATTTATTAACCTACTCACAAGGAGAACGCAAAGCCCTCCAGGTTTTCCGATTTTATTGAAATTTCACATATTCGTAGAGTAAGTCATCCCGATTAACCCTTACGGTCCGAATTATTTCGTTAATTTTAGTACTGAGCTAAATAAAATTAATTTTGCAATATTTTCTATTTTTTTTTAAATGATATCAATAACTATAGGTATTGACGGACACTTAGGTGATATTACAAAATTATTGTGAAATTGGAAAGTCGATATTAACACGTTGAACGCCGCTGATATTTTACTTGTTTCGTCATTTCTACTGAAGTGAAACTTTTTCTATTAAAATCACATATTTATGAAGAAGAAACATTCAAGACAGTCATATATCGATATTCAACAAATCTTGATCTTAACGCCAATATTTAAATATTCAATATCTTAGAAAATTCATAAATATTGCAATTTAAACATAACATGAAATTTCATTGAATTTAATAGCGCCGGTCACCGATGACTCCCATGGCAGTCAATGTGTTAAATTGTCAGAGAATAAAATCAAGTGAAAATCTCTGTCGAGTACTGCTCGACATAGGACCGCAAAGGGTTAAGGATATACCCTATTGTAGAGGCAGACCAGTCAAGTCAAGGTTTGGCTCGACAGAGCCGTTTCTCGAGCTGCTCCGCCTGCTACTCCTTCCTATACACTCGAGAGCTCGCTGATTGACTTTGCCTCCCCTTCATAGTAGCGGACCTGTTGGCATGAGCACGGGCGTATTCGGGGCGACATTCGTAGTCAATCAGTCGCGCTGAAAAGTCGTGCCTTGCGCGTCAGTCGCGGAGATCAGAACGTCGTGCGTAGCACGTCGATTAAGGTTATTTGTCGAAATACAATTTCACACCGCACTATATCGCATGTAGAGTAACACAAAAGTATTGTTAGTGAAAAAGTATGCTCGAATATGTGTTAAATAAAGTACAATTAATATATTTTAATATTTTTGGGCTTCTGGCGACGATTTTACCGAAATTAACCACTACGTTATACATTATGACTAAATATAGTATTGTGTTCCAGCACCAATAGTTGTAAATCAATTATTAGCGCAAATTGTTAAAAGTAACTACACGATAATAGAACGCTAGGTTTCCCAGCGTAAAAGAACACATTGTTGCCGCCGCAGTTGTCTTAAATGTTTTCAGTAACTTTATTCGTCTCAAAATGCTCGACGCAAAGTTCTAATATACCAATTAAAACATAATTGATTATAAGAAGCTCTTAGTAACAAAGAGTGGTTCTGCCTCGTTTAATTTCAATGTTGTTTTGCAATAAAATGCCAAAGTATTGTCAATTTTACATATAGAGATGTATCTCAACGGTTTCTGTCATCTGTATGATTGTTAGAAAACATTTTCTTCATTTATATTTTAATGCGATTTCTCGACAACGATTCAGCGGAAAAGGACATTGATACAGTGGAATAGATTTTCAGAAGATAACTTTGTAACAAAGAGTGCATTTGCATAATTCCATGGGTAATGTGGAAACCTATATTACCTCTTTACTGTTAAAAGACAACACAACATTGTACAATGTATCGCCCCAATAACTTCTTACATTATTCTACATTCTTTGAGGCGAACAAGTTTGCATTTTGCTGTCGCAAAATTTTTAAAATATAAATTTCGCCCCAATATACCGCCACATGCTACCACGCTTGTACCAGTAGGCACGACCGTAACGCCGCCGGTGTGCCTGTGAATCAGTGACATCTCGGCTGTATGTGTAGGTGAAGGAGGCGGCGCAGCTCGAGAAACGGCTCTGTCGAGCCAAACCTTGACTTGACTGAGGCAGACGGTCAATAGTTAGATCTTTTAGTTAGATTAGATTTTTCTAAGATATTTATAATTAAAGTTTCAATTAGAAATCAACTCACAGAGCCTCGATCAGCGTTCAATTTGCCACTACAATATTCTCCATTCGCGTACAATTTCGAAACAGGAATGAGAAAAAGAAACGATCAAAGAAAAGCGGCGAAACTATGAACGGTACAGAAAGGACTAACAAAGACGGGAATAAGTGTGAGAAACATTATATTTGGAGCCTTTAGAAACGAGAAAGGGAACGATTTCTCATTCAAAAGCCGAGCCACGGTTCCACAGGAAATAGGATATCCATCTGGAAGTGCAAGAACGTCGCGGTTGTTACAAATGCATCACACGGCACACCCGAAATTTTCATCGCGACTTCCATCCTACCGGAATCAATAAATCAGTTCTCGGGATTTCTCTCTCCTTTATTCCTCTTCTTCTTCGTTTCGGCCCTTTCGGTGTGTTGTTTAAATTGAATCCCGGAACGAAAGAGGAATGCCCGGTGCAATTACTTTGTCCCCTTTTGGGAAGCTTGACCGCGGTAACCTCGCTCCGGTGGTCGCCCAAGGATGACGTTTGTAATAATAGTTGCGGATTAAACTCTTTATGGACGAAAACTACAGTGGGTTGCCAAATTATTAGGGACAGTCACGAAAAAGTTGTATTCGTAAAGTATTAGTCTTAACACTAAACCTACCGACGTTATATCTACTAAAATCTAAATATACTCAATAACGACCTTACACAAAGAGAAGTGGAGAGATAAAGAAGATAATTAATTGACTCATTTTGCTTTTGTAAGATAGAAGTGGAATATGTACTTTGTTACGAGCCGGGCGAGTGGCAGAAAAAACGCGACCGTGATGCGTAATTAAATATTTTACCCGTGAATCCAAGAATTGCAACAATACAATTAAGGCTGTTCCGAGAAACGGACTAACTTATAGCAGAACTATAAGGTTGCCGTTTACCCGTTAATAACGAAAAACCTTTCGGTATTTCGCGTTAGTATAGCGGATAGGCTTGTATCAAACAATACAAGGTTACCGCCACTAACTGGTAAAACTCCGGGAACCAGACTAATCTATAGGAATACTATAGAGTTGCTGATCGCCCGTTAATAACGAAAGGAACCTTGCAGTTCTTTCGCGTTAGTATAGCAGATAGGCATGTATCAAACAATACAAGGTTACTGCCACTAACTAAGTATAAAACTCCGGAAACCAGACTAATCTATAGGAATACTATAGAGTTGCTGGTAGTCCGTTAATAACGAAAAACCTTTCGGTAATTCGCGTTAGTATAGCGGATAGGCTTGTATCAAACAATACAAGGTTACCGCCACTAACTATTATAAGATTGTTGCAAACCCTAGAATTCTGGTTCTAGAATTACCCGTAACTTTCAATAATTTTATTCACTCCGAGCGGCTTGAGTGAATAAAGGGGAACGTTGCTCAGTTACAAGAAGATGAAAGGAAGTTAATAGAAAATAACTTTATCCTTGAATTTTGTATATTAAGTTATTTACTAAGAATTAAATTCAGAATGCAATTACAATTTTATGATTTAATTCTATATGTTGTAATGTATTTTAACCGAATGTCACGCGTCGGAACGCGGGGGTTTCCAAGTCCCGTAGACTTTGGAAATTCACCTGTCTGACTGACAGCGTGACGTTCTATGAAAGAAATGACCCGCAGAGGCAGAAAAGTGTCTCGCTTATATAGGGCTCCGTTTCGGGAAGGATTTGGAAAAATGAGTGGAGGTGGTAGGACTCTGGCAGGGATGTAAGGGTACCAAGGACATATGGAATGCATCTGGCCATAGTGTAAAGTACCATGGTTTGTATAAGTTTAGATAAGTGGGAAGGAGCCCTGTAGAGCGAGGAACTTGTGTTTAAACCTTTCGTTTTCAAGAGCGGCTGACTGGCATCGAATGAAGAATTTTTAAAATTCTCAGGGTCGGCTGTAACAACTTCATGGCTACTCTATTAATTTAGATCATTTTTAGAAAATATTTTGGTAGCGGTCTTTTGACCGCCTTGGTAGGTTTAGTGTTAAATTTATTAGATTTACACCGTTTTCCAATAATAAAAGCTTTATTTATATAGAATAGTTATTTATGACATAAAATAGAATAAAAATTTATGGGAGATTACCAAGACTAAAATAGCCAAAGAAATGATAACCACAAAGGTCAGACTGATAGAAAAGCTGATAAGTGTATGGCACCGCAACCCGAAAATAAAAGAAAGTGCTAGAAAGTGCATAGAAAGCATACCCAGACGTAAAGAAGCACTTATTATGGCGAAAGGAAACATCACCAAATATTGAACTGCCCTAACGACGCCTAATTTTTTACTTATTTGTTATTTATCTCTTTTTTTTACATTTTCTTGTGTTTATTTTTTGTCATAAATAACTATTCTCTATAAATAAAGCTTTTATTATTGGAAAACGGTGTAAATCAAATAAATTTAAGACTAATACTTTACGAATACAATTTTTTCGTGACTGTCCCTAATAATTTGGCAACCCACTGTAGATGGGCTGCGTTAGTGACAAATTGAAATACATATTAGGTAGTAACGTGTGAAATGTCCGATTTTTAAGGTTGCCTTTAAATGAGCTTAACTTTTTTACTAATAAATATTTTTAATCGAAATAACAACCATTGGATTCTGCACACTTGTTCCAACAAATTTCTAGTTTTTTAATCCCTTTTTGATCAAAATCAGGTGTTCTGATGTTCACAAATTCTCGAACTGTGTCTTCAATGTTCGCTTGGATTCTAAAGGGTTTTTCATTGAGAAAATGGTTTAAATGTTTGAAAAAATGAAAATCCGTCGGTGATAGATCCGGGGAGTATGGAGGATGAGGCAATGTTTTATAATTTAAAGCAAAATGTTGGTTTCGAATCAGTAAAGAATTGCATATTTTGTAACGATGAAGCTTTTGCCGATCGTTCAATTCATGCGGCACGCACTTATCCAACTTTTTTTCTTGCCGATCAAATGCAAGTGGCGTGAAATCGTCATAGCACTTGCGTTAAATTCTTGGACAAGTTCTTTGACCGTTGTTCGAGGTTTTTTTTTCAACTGCAAGCTTAAAATGATCGTCGTTAATGCTCAGCTCTGGCATTCCACGAGGTTCACTTTCAAGATTTTCATTTCCGGTTTCGAATTTTTGACAACATTAACGAACTGTGCGTTCATCGACTGCATCATTGCCAAATGCAACGTTGATATTTCGAGCAGCTGCAGATGCGTTGTTATCATTTTTCCACTCGTACAAGAAAAGTACGCGAAAATTGAGTTGATTCATGTTGTAAATCGAAGGACAAAATTGTAAAGTTAGTTGCATATGCACCACAAATAAAGATCTGATCTGACAAAAGTAACCCTGCACTTAACGATAGATGTAAAATATCCCTAAATATTTTAATAATTTTTGTCAAAACAAAATTTAAAGTAATGATAAAGCGAAATCCGACATTTCATATGTTACAACCTAATATTAGGGGTACCGGAAAGTAATCAAAAATTTTTTTTGCTGGCGAGAAACATTTATTTATTAAAGAAATCTTAAACACTCATCAACAAAATAATTTCCATACTTTTTTAACTCTTTTTGCCAGCGTAAAGGTAGTTGTTCGATTCCCTTTTTAGAAAAGTCCTTCGATTTTGTGCTGAAAAACGTTTCCAATTACGTTTTCACTTCTCCAATTTTGATTACTTTTCGGTCCACCTAATACAAACGGTGAAGGAATCGTTTATTCTCAATAGCAGATCGCTTTTGTAAAATGTTTTAAAATGACAGTGTTGTTTTTAAAAATTGTAAAAATAACAATGGCGACGCGGATGATGAATAATTTTTTATCTCGGCTATATTGATAATTCTGCGTTCTCAATGTTTGGGAATGTGTCAGATTGCTTTAAGACGTTTACGATATCACCGCTATGTCCGCTAGCTTCGTCGTTTCTATTGAAGTGAAACTATTTTTATTAAAATCGCATATTTATAAAGGAATTTAAGGGAATTATAAAGAAAAGTCATACAAGACACTTGTTGCGACTCTTCGGACAGTTAAGTCGTCGGAGTTTAGTTTGTTCTTCTCTCGGAGAATTAATTAACACGACACTCCCGAAATGGTTTTGTGTTTGTTTATTATAACGAAGAACAAGTATTTACACGGAAACAAATAACAAAGGAGATTAACAAATAGATTAACAAATATAAGTACGAGCGAGCCAAATGTGTATAGAAAAAAGACTTGATGTTACGAAGAATATAGTTACGGAGAGAATCTTGTTACGGGTGAGAATCTGAAGATTTGGCTCACTTTTGTTCTTTTATAAATTTCGGAAGCACCCCTTCCTCTGTCGGCAACCCCGACGAGGAAGAAGGGATGGCTTGATAGGGAGGAGAATGTTGGGCCTTGGTGAAATGTTATTGGTTCTGCCTGGACTTCGTGGGTGGTTACCAAAATGCAGAATTGGCATTGGTGTTGCCAAAACCCACGGAAGGCCCAGGCAGAGGGGGGCCTTGGGCCGCGAGGGTAACCCAGGTGTATATGAAAATTGCTAGATTTATGACACCTGTCATAAATCTAGCGCAGGAATTCTTGAGTGCAAATCTGGTAGCCACGTGCCATCCTTCGATATTCGAAGGTGTTTGCCAGATGGACGGGTCTACACAGCTGCAAAACTAAAATAAAGAATTTAGAAATTTTGCCCTCGCAACCTCAAGGCCCGCGTTGCAACGCCTCAACAACACTGATGGATAGACATTCAGACTGGCGTCAAATTTGTTATATTTAAATATAGTCCCTAAGTTCTTTAAAAAGAAGGACTATTCCGAGGTGGAAAAAATGATCGATTCGGTAACTTATATTTTATGAAATAGACGTAGAATATCTCTGATATGACTCTTTTAGAAACATAGGGAATTTTTAGAAAAAAATTGTGCATCGGTCATTTTGGCCAATTTGATAATTCTTATTATCTGTCGATTCCTCGCCTGTGACAGCCCTCTCGTTTTTGAACCGCAGAAAAATGCAGCACGTTTCAATTTTTAAACATTAACCACGCACATGCTAATTACGGCGGAATGTACAAGCTGCTGCAAATTTATTTAAAGCTAATTAGAGATTGAATCAGAAATGCACGTCGAATTTTTTCGCGGTCTTATTTCCTGTGCCGCTGTTTCGGGTGAACCTCTAGTTTTAAAATCGCAGGAAAATGTGTTGAGCACATTTCAATTTTTAAGCAGCAGTTACGTATACGCGAATTGCGTCGGAACACGAGAACCACTATGGCTTTAGCGGTTGCCAATGCATTATTCTTGTTTAGTTTGCAAACCTCTAGGTTCGGTTATTTGCACAGCATTAACCTTTTCCAAGAGAGAACAGAGGAGTCGAACGTTTTACGTGAAAATTCTACGAGCGATCTTCTATCCGTGTTCCGTTCTCGTGGTTGACAGTAAGATTGTTATTTTCACTTTGCATTTGAACTACTAAAGAATTCGGTAAACTGTTAATGAATGCTTGATGCAACTTTAACCTGAAACCATGAATACAGAATTAACATATACACATGGGAAACTGGAAGTATTTTTTAACATGTCTGACATACGAGCAGGAGGAGAGATTTATTTTGCCTTTCGTTAATTAATGTTCTTTGCATTTCAATTTGATGATTACAAATCTTTGTCTGTGGTGAACCTAAAGGGAGTTTATCTTTTTACTTGGGTCCAACTGACAGGGAAATTTGATCATTGGAACATTCAGAAACTGCAGATTGTTACATGCTTTTATATAATTATTTGTTATTTATTTTCCACTTTACAAATGACGTAATTGTGTGTTAAAAAGTGCGGCTGAGATAAATTTTTTGAGTGATACTTTTGTACCTTTTCGTCTATTATTTCTAACAAAAAATGATGAGCACTTTGACGAAGAATTCTAGTTTTTTTATTTGTTTCCATTGTTTTTTTGGTTTTTTATGTTATAGTCATTTCATCTAGAACCTCTTATTTTAAATGGATTTCAAACCAATCGAGGCTATGCTATTGTTACGAAGCACACAGTAGATTCAGTGTTACTGGGTAACGAAACTTGGCAATTGTTTATAATAAAAAAAGAATAGAGATTCTACGGTCGGTGGTCCTCGTTGACGGACGTGTTCTCTTAAATAAACGTTATCGTTTTTTAATTGTTTTTTATTAATTATGTCCGAAAGGATAAGGCGTGCGCGGTCGACTCGTAACAATATATTAAAAAGTTAATCAAAACCAATTTCCTATATGCAGGAGAGGCTTCTACATCAGGTTCATTGATTGCAAACCAAAGTCCTTACTTCCTTCCCACCTTTTTATTTTTGCAACAATAATATCTACTTTATACATATACGTCTGAGATTTTACGATATACGAGCACGCGAGTATACAAATTTTAAACCCCCTATGATCCTAATATAACTAAAAGATGCAGAAGCATTTAAATATCTAGAAAAACCGATAGAAGAATATTTCAATCAAATTATCTCCAAATCTTCAATAATTTTAATTGAAGAATTATCTTCAATAAAATTATTTCAATAAAACATCTGACAAGTCACTAACGTCATAAAGCTGAAAACAAGAATTCTGCCATTCCACGGTTCAACAGGATCATTGAACAAGAAATACAATTTTTAAAGTAGAAAAGAGAAAGGAGAGCAAAACATTTGTTCGATTTGATTTGAATCCATTAAGAGATGTATGAATTGCAAAAACAAAAGAAATTCCGACACTTAATACAAGCTGCTATTTCGATTCCAATAACGTTTCGTGCACCGTCATAAATTGTATCAATGAAACGATACTGGCAATTACCTCCTATCTACATATATCATTTAATCGTGCACCACTCGAAATCTGTGCATAATCTTGCGGTGCACTCGATTCCGGTGTCTTATCTAAGCTGGTTATCTTTCACCCGTGGGCAACGTGTTGCAAACTCGATGGTGCATCCTTAATACGAATGCACCAATGCTGATTTTGCGACGATGCATTTGGAGAAGGGAGAAATTAGCTGCGCTAACGGCAGATGTTATTTATGAGTTCAGCTTGTCCTTAAAACATTTTTGGTCTCCTATTCTTTTGTTATTAACCCTTTGCGACACAGGATTTCAGATAAAAAAATAGACCCATGTTGCACAAGTATTTTATCGGGTTTTAAATGAAACAAAATTGGTATATTTTTATTAATAAAGATACAACATCGTGTAAAAACATAACAAAATAGTAATAGTTAATTACTTTGGTTGAACACATTACCAACTGCTTTACGTAAATAAGACGAAATATTGGGTTGGCAAGAAAGTAATTTCGGTTTTGTAGTATGAAATGGAACTTCATTTTTTTTAACAAAGAATTTTTTCGATGACCTTTTGCCATCGTTTTGACAAATTCGTGATTCCGTTTTTATAGAAATACTGGCCCATATAAAAAAAAACTGAACCCAATGCAATTTTAGGCTATCATCGCCATTGAAAGTTTTACCATTCAAAAAGTTTTGCAAGCTGAAAAATAAATGGTAATCTAATGGTGTCAGATCAGGGCTACATGGAGGCTGTGACATCACTTCCCAACCAAGCTTGGATTTTGCAAAAAATGAAAAAGTAAGACATATCAGAAATGTTCGTTTTTCACTCTATGTTAAAGTTCTCCTAAACAAACAATTACAAACAAAATAAAGCGCAATTTGTTTCTAAGCCAAGTCAAAAGTTTCACAACTTTCGATTGTTAGAAGAAAAAAATCATAACATTGTCAGAAATCATTGAGAACAAACGTAACGCTGGCTCTCATCAAAAACCGAAATTACTTTCTTGCTGACCCAATATAAACCTATGCACATGCAGTTATTGGAAAATTTCGAAGTGGGACTAGAAATGTCCCACCATGTCGCACAGTACATCAAAAAGGTGGGACACTTTTAATCCCACCGTGCCCCAAAGAGTTAATTCCCCTTTTTAATTCTCTATTCTCTTCTTACCTTCCATTTCACCTTTTTTCTCCATAAATTAAGAGTTTATAATTAAAATGGCACTTTTTATCTAACGAATATTGACTTTGTACGATATATCTTTAAAAGTTCTGCGAACTGTTCCTTTTTACTGTGACGAAGAACTGTAAAACGTAATTTTACATTTTGTGACGTACGGTGAAATTCTTTTGTAATACCATATTAATTTCTTTTGTAAAAAAGTCAATGTGGACGTTTAATGGAATCGAAGAACGAAATAGTGCACTTCATTAAATTCAGTTAGTATATCCTTCGTTAAGTTCAGTTAATTATACACAGATTATAAGTTAACACATCTTATTTAAGAGGCAGTACAATACTTACATTGATTCATAGTTAGAGCAAAGTCAGAAAAATCTAATGTTAGAATTTCAAAAAATTATGCAGCATTGCACCAAATTATACTGTC
This sequence comes from Cerceris rybyensis, assembly GCA_910591515.1. Lineage (NCBI taxonomy): Eukaryota > Metazoa > Arthropoda > Insecta > Hymenoptera > Crabronidae > Cerceris > Cerceris rybyensis. Next base: position 8,540,309 of record OU342802.1, on the reverse strand, counting down.
GGTGCTCTCAATTGAAGATCACCTCACCCACTCTCGACTAAGAGTTTTCGTTAAAATTTCAATCTGCCCAAAATTCTCTAAAACACAAATACTATTCTTGATGTTAAACCGACTATAATCAGAAACAATGCAATTACGTCTTCATATAATTTTCTTGGGTTTGGAAACCGAGTTTTGAAACTCGAAGATCTTTTTACTCGTTGTTTCCTCTCACTCTAACCGAAGTTGCTTCATTTGTCTTACAATTAGATCTAGAATAAGTCGAGTAATACGGAATATTCTGTGGAAACCGATTGAATGTGGTTTGTTGAAATATAAAAAGATTTATGTTTGGACAAAAAGATCAAATTTGATACGTCTATAATGGAGACACTATCTTGGTCCATAAAATGCACTTTTGCATCGTACCTAGTTATTATTTATCAACGTGTATTAGCAAAAGTGTTGCGAGAATCACTATCGTGAGCTTCTCAATACTTTCGGACCCGATGCACTCTATATGCTCGTTGAAAATGCATTCAATATGACTTTGTTACGATGCCTGCGCATCTGAGCTTTCAATTTCACGTACTGACAGTATCGACATAAATTATCGTTATTAAAGTAAATTACTATTTGGGAATGCAACTTGTCCGAAACTCCCGATTGCGTATTTATCGAATAATCAATTGCTTCCTGTTTTCCGTATAATTTGCATTCTGCCGAATTTAAATTAATAGGCATTCAGTCGATCACCTTATCGGGTATCACGTGCAATTTTATTTGTTGTGATTATGAATTGCGAATTTTAACGTTGAGATATTATTTATTATATGTATTACGAATTTTCGCACATCTTCGAAATAATTTATGATTGTAAATTACTGCCGATGTATTGAAACATTTTTTTATTTCTTTTTTTAGTATCTATTAAAATTTTCAATCTTCATCATCGATCATTTTTACTTTCGATCTTTTGATCAATTTCGGAAGAAACTTCTTTTCTCGTTTTTCAAGCAACACTTCATTAAAATCATCTGCGAAAATTAAACTTCATGTTGCTATATAAACAATGAACAAAACTGGACACACATGAATATTTTTTAGTATAAGTAATGCGTAATTATGTGCAGATTCGAAAAAGTTAAGATGATCGAACATTTGTAGACGTGTCAGGATATAATAACATAAAAATCCTTGATTTATAAGTAGTCAAATACATGTATAATTAATCAAGTAAGGAAAAAAGAGTTAATAATTACTGAGAGAACAGAATAATACAAAGCATAATATAACACAAAGGTTTATGACCCTTATTAACACTAGATTTACGGATGTTGATTATATACCTATTTTTCTAGAGTGAGCCAATTTGACTCGCACAAGAAATGAAAGCTTTTTGCAAAGAAAATAGTTCCAAATCAATTTAAATTTATTATTAAAAAATTAACCAACCAATATATTATGTATAGGGTAATCAAATTTTGAATGAGGCAAATTGGCTCCGTAAATCTAGTGTTAATTATGTTAATTATTTACCTTAAAGGTTGTAACCTTTTTTGTTAAAACTATAACAACTGACTGTACGAGTCTACACGACTAACTCAACTAACAATCGGCAAAGGGTCACAATTTCTGTCACGGTGTGAAAACGTCACACACATTACGACGAAAAGCTCGTCATTGTGTGACCGAAAATTACACATTTCATTTTCAAAATTCACTATGTGCCGTTAATATTTCCATTTCAAGACATCTAATTCCTAAGGAAATCGATCTACTATATACGTAGACCGCAAATAATATGCACTTGCACATTATTATCACGGATTTATCATGACGTTACCGTACGGGTTATCGAATATCTCCGGCATTAAGATCGTTAATCATACGTCCCTGAAAATGTATGATCGATCGTTCGTATCTCCATTTCGTGGCGACTAATTCATGGAGAAGTCTCCCCATTTTGGCCGCATTGTATGGCGTAATTGTCAGTAGTGTAATATACGCTGTAATCGATATCGTAATATCGCTCGTCGAGGTATGTATTCTACACGGTAAGATAGACGTATAATGTATGGAGTTAATGTGTTCTTGAAGCTATTATATCGCTAAATTAATACATCTATCTGTCATTAATTTTTCGTCTGTCCTTGGCATTAACGGCTTATCAATTGTCCATGTCGTCCTATCTTGAATTTCATTTTGATGTAATATTGTAGTCAGACAAATCTTGGAAGATGTTTTTTCAGGAAGGAAAGTTTTTTCCTAGGTAACATGTATTGTGTCAGCACCTAAATTCATATCGTTATTTTCTCTGTCACATAACACAATATTAGGGGGATCGGAAAGTAATGTCATCTTTTTTACATAAATAAATCCAAGCTAATATATTTGTGACAAGTTTTGATCTCTATCGAACAATGTAGTCGCCCTCGCTATCAATAACCTTTTGTCATTTAGTTTGCACATTTCTAATGTCAAATCCATAAAAATCAATTGATTTTTGTGCAAAATATCTGAAGAAACGAAATTGCTTTCCGGTCCCCCTAATATAATGATAAAAATAGGAAGAAATCCCATAATTCCAATGTTCGAAGTGTGACAATGTAGTCACCCTCGTTATCAACAACCTTTTGTCATTTAGTTTACAAATTTCTAATGCCAAATCCATAAAAATCAATTGATTTTTGTGCAAAATATCTGAAGAAACGAAATTGCTTTCCGGTCCCCTTAATATAATGATATAAAGAGGAAGAAATCCCTTAAATTCAATGTCCGAAATCTGACAATGACATAAATAAGATAACATTTCTCTCAAGACTTATGGGCTAATCTAATATATCATATCCTCAGTGTTATCAAATCCATCTGAAACAGTCAGTCCTCGATAGATTCCCATCCACATAGTATATGCATGGTGTCTATCGATGGAACACCGTAGTATCTTACCACGTTCCGTGCCAGGTCATTACATGAGATTTCATTGAATTAAAAAACGTCGGTCACGAGTGACTCCCATGGCAGTCAAAGTGTTAATACAACACACTAAATATACGTACTTCATGCTACACACATTCTTATCTATTACCACATTCATTCATATTAATAAAAATCATTCATATTCACATATACGACCGTCACTTTTACAATTAAATAAATTTGTGTGCTGTATACATGATCTTAAGATGGCTATATTTAACTTTACAATGTATTTGTCACATTAAAATTCTTTGTTTTCCAATGAGAAATGCAAGCAATCTGAACGAAAAGTTTAGTGGGGGTCGTACACGACCCCAAGCAGCAAGGAACGTGTTAAGTGTTGGAGATTGCAGCCTCCCAAGCCATAAGCGAGGACGTGTTCTGCTTTCTGCGGTATCGAGTATCAGGAAGCAGATCAAGTGAATCATCGTGGATAAAAAAAATCCGCAAATATTTGTCCACCGGTAAACACGATACGAGCTATACAACGAAGCTTGCAAAGGTCGACGCTTTTGAAATCGGAAGTTACGGCCAGCAAGTTGGCTCAATGCACAAAGAACAGCTTGAGAATGGACGCCCTGGGCGAGTGCAGAGAATCTACCCCTCTCTCGGTATGCGGTTTTCATGTCAGAAATCGAACACTCCTTGCTCTTTCGAACCGGCCAACCACCTTCGAGAATCCTTCTAGGGAAATTGTTACTTTTCTATCGCCGATGCTAACATTTACCCAAGGGATTACCATGTGTGCCAGATAGACGGAAAGCAACGTGACCTTTTTTCGTTTCGATTGAAAGAATGGATTATTAGAGATCGTGCGAGAGACTTCCGATCCGCGCTTCCGAAAAGTTCCTGCGTTGATATCGGGAACTATTTTGTCTTACGATGCGTAGGGCGTCGGACCAACAGACGCCGATGACGAATTGGTCAGTCTTGCAAAAGATATCGTCACGCGAAGCCTTGCGACTTTTATACTAAATATATTTTATTACAGTGTGTTCTAATTCATTTCTGACCTCGATCCACCTGTACCTCCTAACATGGATTTTTGTGGACAACAGTTTTTTAAAATGACGTGGTTTATATGAAACGTGAAATTTTTCATTTTTTTTTAACGATCATGATAGTTTAGTGTATTTAAACGTAGGGTGACACTGGATGTAATAATCGTATGAATGTTAATGTGTTATTTGTTCGTACAATGCCAGCTAGGGGTTAATATCGTTGACTAAGTTTCATATAATTTCATCTATTATGCTACACCCCAAGAGTACTTTGTACCCTCAGTGAGTCAAATGAAAGAGAGTGTTAACTCAGCATATCTGAAAGTCACGAGAGAAGAAGATATTGTCAAGTTTCCTACAATAAGAGCAGAGATTGATACAGATGACACTTTTCTGTGTTTAACACCTTCAATGTCCGCCCTTTCAAAATTAAATGGTCAAGTTCCATTTTGTTTGAAAGTAATTCGATACTTAACAATTAAGAAAGAAAGTTAGCATTTCTCATTTATTGATTACTAGACTGTAGAACTTTGTTTAAAATTGATAGCCTTGAGGTAAAAGTTCTTTGTTCTTCTTCCTTCGAGAAAAATCGCTGTACTTTTTAAAACTCTCATAAATTCAATATCGTTGACTTTTCTTTCACATTTTGAGAAATGATAGTGAGTAACGTTACAGTAATGAAATGAAATACTTTTAGTAACCGAACAGAATACATTTCAGTAACACAGAGAATCTTTTTAATCTTCCATTTATTATATTTCTGTACACTTTTTTCATTGCAAAAATATCTCGAAAGACTCAAGAAAAAAAAGAACTAACAGTTCTTTCCTTATTTGAATTTTTACCATAAAAGTTTTTAGATAGCCTTCAGTAGCATTAAATAAGAGAATTTAGTCAAATACATGATTCTTATACATTTATTGTATGCCACAGAAAAATGTATTTCTTCGTAGTAGTAGAAGTAAATGTTCTAAGTGAAATCGAACAATTTACAATAACACAAACTGCTTTTACAATTCCATCTATCTTTTCTGTTCATCGCTACTCTTCGTTAAACGTTCAATTTACAATTTTGAGTGTCAAGTTCATTCAAGAATCCTCCAGCTTATAATTTCTGGCAGCACTAGTAAGGATATCTCCTGTATTTCTTTCCAAAGTTGGAGACCTGGAAACCTAAGCCAAAATCATGTCGCAATTTGACATAATTAAAAGTTCATTTGTGAAAAAACAGTTCCTTTCTGATCCACGGTTCTTTCTCAAACATTTTGCCAATGCAATAAGACGGATATGATGAGCCAATAAAAAATTTGCTACCCCTTCGCGTATTTTACAGCGGGTTTTTTCGCAAGTCTTCATCCGTCCAAGAATGTAGAACAACCCCTGAAAGACATGACAAATAATTTTGAATCGCCCTGTACATATACATTTAAATTTTGAAGTTAATTATCACTACATAAAAATTTCTATGACAAATGATTTTTATCCCGTCCATTAAAGCTAAATAATTAATAAAATAAAAGAAAAAAATATAAATTTTTTAAATATATTGAACTAGCCGCCACTGGATCTCGTGTTCAATATGTACAGAGTGTTTCAAAATTATATGTCATGGCTTTCAGGGTTTGTTCTACGCTCTTGAATCAATGGCGATTTGTGAAAAAATACCGGCCGAAAATTTTACGAAAGAATTTTAGCTGTATAAGTCAGGCTTCTAGGTCTCCGATATTTCGGAAAGAAACACACAAAATATCCTTACAAATGCTACATTAAATTAGAAAACGGTGGACTGAGTTACTGAACTAGTAAATTCTTCTCCCTAAGAGGGCCCTTGAGCAAACCTAACACCAAACACAAATCATTTGCATCTTTGTAGCCTGCAAAAACTTACGTAGACAGATTTTGAACGGTTGTAAAGGGAGTCACTTTCGCCACCTTAACCCATTCGAGACGGTGTATTTTTTTGGAGACTATCCAGAGATACTGACAACCTTTCGCTTTATATTTACCATTCCTTGTATTTCTGATGATTGTGGCTTTGGGTCGCGTACTTTAGGGTCTAAATTGAAGCAAATATCAAATTTAATGTTTACACATTACTAAAATACCTTTTAATTTAAGCTAGTCTTATTTCGAGGGTTATTTTTTCTATACTTACTGATAATTGCAATTCAAGATCATTGCACACACGGTGTGCAGTTGATTTTCTTGGCTCGGAAATGCATTGCACACACGGTGTGCAATTGGTCTGGATGGGTTAATTAAGAAAGAAGTTGATAAAAAAATACGTTTTAAATTCGCGACTTCAGAATCTCCATCGATCCAGAGGTGTAAAACAACCCCTGAAAGTCATTACCATTAATATTTTTACACCCTGTACATCCACCCGCATCCTAAGCTGATCATTCCTCCATGTCTCTAAATTCCGTACAATTTTTACACGAGGACATCGTTGAAATTTAACGGAACAATTTCAACAAAAAATCGTGACGCAGCGCTCTTTTGTTCCATTCCCCAAAAAGATTTCAGACTGGGTCTTTTTAATCACGAAGGTAAATTGCCAGGAGGCTTCGAAAATCGATATTCGGGAATGAAAAGGTATGGATTAACGAACTGATTAAACACGATAAAACTACGTGAATGAAATGGTCCTCGAGCGAGTGAAGTCGACGCTTTGTGGACGTCTATTTTCCCCGTGAAGATCGAACGTCTACGAAATCGTTGGACCGAGGCGGATCCAATTCACTCGGTGTGAAACTTCATGCGGAAACTGTCGGTTCGTATTTTTGTCTTCTTCCATCTTCGGCCGTGAGAAGATGGACCAACTTTCTGGAGAACGAATTCTATCCCCTGCCGATAAAAAGTTTCGTCGATTTGCCGAAAATCGTGTACCGAGTTTTCTTTATTAGAATGTCTTCTTCTTGACAATTGCGAAGATTTTTAGCATTCTTGTCGTATGCCTAGTATTAACCCCTTGACCTACGATTTCTTTTCCGATGGGGCGGGCAAAGACTCAAAATTAATTGCTGAAATCAAAAGCTTTCACTGATTTCTGATACTTCGTGTAACTGAATGTAATATTAATAGTATAGAAATAATGAGACCGTTACTTGACCGACTGATATTGTCAATTTAATTATTTTTGAAAGACTTAAAAATTCACTATTCTATTTTCCGCGCTACGAGTCCCACACGTAGTTGTAGGCTAAAGAGTTAATGACATTTATGTATAGAAATAAGACTAAAAGGAGTTGGTCGGTCCGAGTGTACTTTGAAAATTTCTGTAAAAACAACAACAATTTGATCGGTATAGTGGATTACTGGATAATTGCATAAGTCTGTGCTTGATTGAAGAATAAAATTCAGCGAGCTAAATTTTACCTGAATATAATTATAATATGAATACAATATTATAATATAATTGTATAGTAACCATTATTATCTGCAGTTCCTTCCTTTGCAACCTTTCCCTGAAAAAAAATGATGAGCTGTTTATCGGCTGCTTCTACAGAATTAAGATTTTTCGCATTCAAATTACTGAAAAATCTGAAAGCTCCATATTTGGAGACTATGGTGGGTGCTGCAGAATTTCCCATCGAAACCATGAGAATCGGGCACAAACTTATGAAATTACCCAATACATCTACTGCGCTGGCTGTTTCATTTTAATCAGTGAAGTAATTACTTCATTGGCTAATTGTAATATATTAATCCTAAATAGTTGAATTAATTAATAGTGGATTTAATTAGCAAAAATAAATTATAGGTAGGACGAAGTTTATAGAGTATTTAGAAGCGCAATTTTTCCTATGAAGTAGGTGATTAATTTTGAATAACCTCAACTGATGAAGATCATTACCTTTATCTTTCCTTTCTATTTCTTTGAAATTATTTCGAGAAGGTTTAAGCAGTGCACCTAATTAGATGTGTCACAGAAATCAAACGATGTCGAATATACTTGTCAATTAAATCTATTAGGTGTGCAAATAAGTTTTTCCCCTTTTTTTCGAAATTCAAGATTTAATTATATAAATTTGGTACAAGATAACGTCTCGAAGTGTTCACCCCCATTTTCTATAACCTTTTCCCATCTGGTGGGTAAATTATAAATCCCATCCCTGGAGAATGACGGCTGCTGTCTGGACCGGATTTTCGTTGAGCAAGTGCTCTATCTCACCGTCATCGAACTTCTTTGGGGCACCTGAACGATTGCCGTCTTCCAAATTAAAATTTTCGGCTTTAAATCTCTTTAAATCACTTTTTACATGTTCTGTACGAAACTGCGTTCTCTCCCAGTGCCGCACACACCATTTCAGTAGCTTCTACAGCTGATTTCTTAAGCCGGAATGCAAAGAGTAAGCAGTGACGCCATATTCTTTGAAATTGTTGCTTGTTTATTTTTTTTTATTTATTATTTTTTTATTGGTCATTATGCCTCTTCTTAAAAACAAAAGAATGCTCTTTCATATGGCACCACAATCAATTAATTTGCATAATAGAGTCAAAAGTTGTGATCGTACAGAAAAAAGGGGAAGGAACTCATTTGCACTCCTAATAACTGGTTAATTATGAAAACTGATGAATTTTCAAGTTTAATTGTAAACTATGAGAATTCGCCACTCACATTTTACCTTTCTAACAAACAACACACTTCTGATTTATCTTTTCAACGAACCACACACAAGTGTTACCACCAAGAAATAAAAGAGTCATCAACTACAGTGTATTTATATATTTAATATTCGAAAGTTTAAATCATTCCCTCGCAAAGACAAAGGGGTGCTTTTTTCGTAACACATTCTTCATTCTACATCGAATAATTTTCCGAGCTCTCGATTCTATCGGTTTTCATTAACGGGATCTCAGATAATCGGCAACCCATGCGTGCGCGTCATAAAGGCGATACCTTATCAAATTTATGCGTCAAGAGACAACGATGATACGAAACGAGGAAGGATGATTAGGAGGAGGATCAGTGCTGGGGTTAATGGAGAAGAGGGAAAATTGATTGAACGTGGCCTCCAATTCGAAACGACCAATATCGCACGTCGACTATTTCCACGCGAATGCAATTGCACCCCGCGCATTGAATCCTCACGGCGGTACATCAAAGAAAAACGGGCCGTTCTGCTCGATGAAAGACAAGATTGGTTCCTGGTGGCCTTCAAAGCCGCGGATCAATTTCATTTACCCTCTCTGTTCAACGTGGGTTGATTCTTAACCCTTTATCAATGTACGTGTTCGTGCGAATGCCCCAGCTCGATGCAAATAGGGGCAGTTTTTTCTATGCTTACGAAGAGTCGCGTTTCCATTACTATTTCGTGATAGTGACTTGGTAGAGTAATAGGAATTTTTGTATTTACTGAGTGTACTCTTTTAGTTCAAAAGATATACCGCGTTCCCACAAAAATAAGATCAGCTCTGAAAACAAGCCCTAGATGTAATCTCTATGGCGAAAATAAGGCCGAGTGAAAAAATGCTTATGTTAGCGTTGACTCTGAAAACTAGAATTTCTACTATTATTTACATTTACATGAGATCATAAGACTTCATTTTGTCTTGTTGCATGTTTTTGCCGAAGAGATGTAAGCCCTACCCCCAAAATAAGCCGTAGTTTATTTTCTGGGTGAAAAGTTAATTGGATTTTTTAAATTTGAAGCATGTGAAATAGCTACCAATGATTTTCTATGAGTTTTGTTAGTATGCATGGTCGGTCAACGAATTTCCAAGGTCGAGAGTGGAAGAGGGTAGTTTTTTGAACTGTGAAAGATAATTCAGCAACTTTCGGTCGCGAAAAACTTTTATGTGTCACTTTTGCAACGAAGTGCTATTAATTGTATAACTTATATTAGTCATTTAACCCTCTATGGACCCCTGTAAGTTAGAGGTAACACAAATCACCCCTAAGTTTCTATTCTTCGAAGTGAATTTTTCAACTCTATCAAATATTACAATTTTTTTCTGAAAACTAGTGAAGTTCTTTCGACTTTACTATTTAAACAATCAAATAAAATCCATTATTTAAGATTGCATTTTTATTATTTTTTGGTATTCTATCGTGCAATTCATCTTCAAATATCAGAAAAAATTCGAACCATAGAGGGTTAAGGTTGGTGCAATATTGTAAGTTGCTTCTATTCGATCTAATTTTTGTATTTGCAATTTTTTGTGCTCATGTACCGACTCTCCTGAATTCCAGGAGAAGACACTATAGATATTTTTTACGAAATGACTCTGTGGTGCCTAAAAACCGAGTTTCATAGATCATTTTGGATTTATACTGGTTTCGAATGACCTACAATATGGCATCTTTTGGGTACTTTTCCGTTATTATCCGAATGACAAAACAGTTAACGGAATAAAAGTCGAAAACATTCAACTATAAAGAAATATTAATGAATATATAATGAATATATTTTTCTCTTGAAAACAAAAGAGACTGCTAGAAATTTGGTTGTAAAAAATAACCTTCGTAAGAAAGAACCTTATGATTGTAAGAAATTTGGCGGAATTCTACATCATTTTTTTTGCGCCCGGCTAACGGAAAAATACCATATTGTTTAATAATATAAGAAATACTTTTCAGAAATGCCGGGCAGTTTAATTTGAGATTCGAACATCAATTGAGTGTAAAATAAAATATTTCTCGGGATACCACAAACTGGGCAAGATTCTGGGTCAGGTTTGGACACATAACATAAAATATCGTTCACAAAGCGACGCAAGAAATAAGGTTTGGGGTAGGTAACGTAGCAAGAAGCATGATTTAGGTTCGGTAAACTATCTTCTATGTAAGATCGCAAAGTTCAGACCTGTGCTAGGTCCGGGTTCAGTAAACCTTCTTATAGACGACAAAAAATATACGCGTACTCCACATGGCTGAGTATTTGCTCTTTTTCACGTTAGAATTGAGCTCTAATATTCGCAGTTGCGATTGGCGACGTGGAAAAATCCACAGATTCTTCGTCGAAATTGCGTGTCACTTTATCCCATGATTCTGAAGCGTATTGAAGTCGCGATGCGGAACACGACCAGTTTCATCTTATTAAATTTTAAGACACTTTCAACCTCCCCTCTTTCTTTCTTCCCCCCTCTGGCACGACCTCTGTACTCTGCCTTGCTATGGGATATCGAATCGAAAATCTCGTGGTATTTTCACCGCGTGAAATACTTTTACAGGAACACGACATGCGAGACCAGCCACGAAATTAAATTTTAATCCCGCCACCGTGGCGTCGTGTAAACTTCAATTTACCCCGTGCTGAAGTTCGAAAAATGTAACAAAGAAATGAAGCTTTAGAGTGGCGCACGAAGGATGGTAAAGTCGCGACAGTTTCTTGTTGCTGAACGACTTTGTTGTGCGGGAATATGCGGTTAAAATGTATTTTTAAAAATGTTTTTCACGGTGGTATACTGTGAAAATACTCTTGTTGAACGTAACTCTAGTTGTTTCGCTTTTTAGCGATATGGTGTCAGTGTCTGCAAGTGAATTTCATGACGTTAGATCCGATTTCTCGAAAAGTATGTAGCTACAGAAAAAAAAAGAATTACAGAAATGTTGATGCGAGTAGCTATGTATATATATATATATATATGTATTTTTTATGTAAAAAAGTGCAACACTTAAAACATTGCACATCGGTCCCATGATAATCCGGGATTCTAACACTTAGATGACCAAATGGAGAGATCTCCTCGTTTCAAAGAAAAACAGTTGCAGTTTTTTTTTGAGTGGTCGGCTAAATGTTAAATAAGATATGATTGTAGATTTGGTTGATCTACGTCTGTCGTATTATTCTATTTCGAGGAAAATAGTAAGGTGGACAAAAATGGCAGTAATGTTTAGTTTAAATTATGCATTACTGAATGAATTTAAATTTTATATTGATTTTAGCGGCAACATTATCAAATATAACAAATTTGACGGCTGATATTCAGCCGGCGTGCATTGCGTTAAAGACTTATCACATATACAGAGTGTTGAAGCTTAATTTTACAATGAAGATAATTATATAATTCATTTTAAGTTTTACTTTAAAAATTTTCTAAATTTAAAAAATTTTTTATGTTTTACAATCGGTCAAAAATTATAAGTTCAGGGGATAATGTTGTGTCTAATTATGTATCAGTAAAATTTATTCCCTTCTAGGTAGTAATTTTGCTATAGAAATATCATATTTTGCTGATTAAATCTTGCCGTACAGTGGCAAGATATCGTAAAAAAGTGCCAAACGGCGCGATGGCGCTTCTGTATATTCATAATAATGAAATACAATGGATCTCTTCGTTGTAGAATTTCAATAACGTAACTACTCCCATTTGTATTAACCCTCTATGGTCCAAATTTCTTGTTGTATCCCAAGATCAGATTGACGATAGTACAATTAGAAAATGATAAAAATAACATTTTAAATGATGGATTAAACCTGAATTTCACACATTGAATTGCAAAGAATTTCGTGATTTTCACGAATTAAATTATTTTTGACAAAGCTAAAAAGACTTTGAAAAATAGAAGCTCAGATGTGTCTAGTCACAGGGGCCCATAGAGGGTTAACTTCAAACTACCTTCAGGGTTAACTTAGAATGAAATAATTGTTATTCCAATTATAAGAATTTCCGTATGATATCTGTAAACTGAAAAGTATCGAAAACTGACGAACACCTATAATTCTGTTTCAGGTGAACTATGTCGTCCGCTGAACTGCAAGAAAAAGGAACTCTGCCTTTTGGAGGACACCTTCACCGCTGTCTGTGTTTCAAAGAAGGAGTTACACAAATCTGGGTAAGGAGAGATAAAATATTAATAAAACTGGATCAAAAAAGAAAGGATCACTCGTGTATCTCGATCTCTTGTCGAGTCATTGTTATAATCTTACAACCTAAGAGAACAAAAATAATTTTCTCTTTAAATATTCGTTGTCTGATTCACGCGAATATTCTCGCGATCGACGATTGGCTGTATTATCCATGAAATGGTATTAAATCAACTATCGGGAACGTTCGAAGCGATCATTGATTTCCGGGCGTGCTTATTGCCAGTTAACTGTAATTGCAATTTGCCATATAGACACTCACGATTCAGAAATTCATCTTCTAACCCTTCGAATACAATCCACTCAATGGATGAAATGAATAATTAAGACTGCCTTAATTTAGATCTTGGATTGAATGTTGCATTTGCAGAATGTTAATACGGGATATTTAGCTTCTCGGGATCGAAATTATTTGCCAAATTTTTCCACCAGTTAATTGACATTCTCTTTGCGGAATGTTTAACGAGAATGATGTCAAAAATTACTCTGAAATGTGCACATTGAATTAGGAAAACAAGTGCGTGCTGCTTACACTGTTGCATCGTGGGTGTAGAATTTTCAAATGTGTGACACAATTTGATCAGTGTCCACAGGAATGTCACAAAATATTTCTTGAGCGAAACTTAGTTTTTGTTACGCTTTGAACAGTAAAATGGAAAATAATGCTGTTTTTTTTTTGCTATAAATGTCAAAGCAATGTTCCATTTGTTATAAACATTAAGCATTTTTAATATATTTGCCATCATAGTAACTGATACACTTGATGTAGATAAATTTTGGTTCAAAACATTTTTTCATAATATTACTGCAAACGTTCTGCATTTTCTCCGCATTTTTCCTGATATTCTGACCGAAAAAATGTCACGAATTAATTATGTAAGCGCAAATTAATTACACCCAGTATTACCGCGTGCTTGGATATTCTACATCGTAATTTGTTCTATTTCTGCGATAATACATTTTGTAATTGCGTTTTCGTTACAAGCCATTAATATTGTTAATGTCGTTTTTACCATGCGAGGATGATTAATTATTATTCATCTTTTTTTCTTGCTTTAAATATCCTAATAACGTAACAAAAAATGTGACAATTGTCGCAAGTATTTTTCCCATTTTATGATATTCGATATAACCATAGTAATTCTTTTTGTACGAAAGTATAATTTGTGAACTTCTCTACTACATTTAACACTAAATCTACGGCAGCTGTCAAATTGACGGGTTCCTACTTTTTACAATTTTTTTCAAAATCGATAGAGAAGCAGTACAGTAAATATTTCGCGTGTATATTATAATGTACAAATTACTTCACTGACCATATTTTTTGCAGTTTGATTCATCTTTTTTCAAAGTACTTATTTAGTGTATTGAAATATGTCAGATTTAGCGGACGTAAATCTAGTGTTAAAAAAAGTTCGGAACTAGTAGAATAGGAGCTATGGTGCATTACTTTTCTTTATTTCATATTGCTTTGTCAGCAGGTGGTTTCCAAAGATTATTTGAAAATTAAACCTGCTAAAAATGTTTGTTAAGCTACCTTTAATTAGTAATTATACAATTGATGTCATATTACAATATCAATATTTTAACCCATTAAGGCCCAAAGTTGCGTTAACGCAACATTTCACTTCTAATTTTTTTTCGGGGAATCGGATTAATTTAATTTACATTTTAACCTATGTCATAGTAAAATAACATCCCAAAGGCTCAATTTAAGCACTTTTGTTCTCTAATTGTTCATCATCTTAAGTTCTATAATTTTTGAAATTTATGAGAAAAAATAAAAAAAAAATTATAATATTTATATCTACTTTTATATAATCTTATAACAAATAAATAGTTGCATTTAAAATATATCTGTTATTTCAATGCTTGGTTCTTAATGGGTTAATACAGTTTTCTTTAACCCTTTGAGCACGTACCTTAACCCTCAGCAGACGTATTTCTGCTCTCAGCTACTAAAGTAATTTTATCGTTGCCATCGTAAGTATTCTCTCACCCACCGAAACAAAGAGTCCACGTTTTTGAAGTATAAATAAATCTTATTAAGATTTTAATAGTTATGTTTTAAGTGCGATTACACCTTTTTGTTTTTCATTAAATATAATCACACGAAGTTAAAGTAAGATTACTTTGAAACACCCTATACATACATTCATTAGTCGTTTCAAACGTAATTCCTATTTTGCAACGGTATTTCGTGGATATTAATGAGCGAAATTCAAAACGCATAAGGTCGCGTCCACGGATAAACGTATAATGACGTTCAAAGGAATGGAAGAGCTCTCATCGAATTTTATTTCTGTATTCCCGTCGAACGCTCACGTTTCCCAGAGTTTAATAATTCATAAATCACTCGGAGCCTGGAAACAGCGTTTAACGCTCACTTTCACGCTTCGAATTTTCCAAGCAGAGATGATTCTTAATTTGAAAACCGCTTTCAGATTTAATTTATGCCAGGCTTCCGTTTCTTTGCGGGGGAAATTTATGAATGTTGCCCCGCAGCGAGAAATCTGCTCGGTTTTTATTTCCATATAATTCTGAGCGTTATGATTTTGTGAGAAAGTCTACTTTTTATATTGTTTCAATGTGTACAAATACGATTCAACAATTTTATTCGTTTGCATATAAAACATTTCAGACCTGAATTAATTCTTTTACTTAAAACTTTACCGACCGCTATTTTTTTAACATCCTACTCTCTTCTGACCGATCATTTGGTCGCAAATACTTCCTTGATACACACATCTATTCGAAAATGACAAATTCTCGTCACTGAGTCCTTAACAGAGGTAACCGCAATGATAAATGATAATTTATTAATTGGAGTTGCAATCAATTAATTAGTTAAAAGTTCAAAGGCGTTGGATCCGAAAAGCCTATTATATAGGCTTCCGGTCAATAAAGTATTAAAACAATGGCATGCATTTCTGCTTGTCAGTTCAGCCTAGAAACCAAGAGCTTCTTAACACTTTCACAACCGGTGACAACCTGTGGTGCCATCGGCAGGCAAGACGTTGTTTGCCGGTGACACTCATGTGGTGTCATTGGTAGGCAAGTCGTTATTTGCCGGTGACACTCACGCGGTGCCATTGATAGGCCAGTCGTTAAGGGGTTACATACAGTTAGGAGGCCGAAAAAAAGCGATTTTTCAAGAAATTTTCCTGGGAAGACGTTTAAATTTGTTAATGTAAAAATTTGTATACATATTATGGTAACTTTTAACTGTATTTTCACATTTTTTATTAGTAAAAATAATCATTTTGAAAGCTGCTATAGCTGTTCTCCTGGAGCTCCTCTCAAAAAAGGTGTCTTGCGGTAACCACGATATCTCTGGACTGGATTATCCAAAATGAAAAAACCACATGGATTTCGTAAAAGGAATGTGCAATCTAGTAATTAATCGAAGGAATAAGCAAAATAACTTTTGGTTACAAAATGGCGGCTTCTAGAAGAAAAAAATCGATATTTGGCCAAAATTTTGGCCTTAAATTGTTTATAAAAAAAGAAATATTTATCGGTGAGGAAAAAGCTTCGATTAATTACTAAAAAATATATTTAGGAAACTTGTGTTAAAATTTGAGACTGATCGGTTCAGCCGTTTCCGAGTAATCTTGGTCACCGACTTTAAGAACACTGTTTCGAGAAAAACGCGTTTAAAGTTTGTTACGCCGTAGAAGGTGCTTCTTGGCGTTCCGATCGCGGATGCTCGATCGGTAGTTGAATTAAAGTCCACTGAGGTTAACTTGATATATTTACAAGACTTAAACTACGACTGTACAACTTGGTTTCAATGGTTGTGTGAATGTGATGTATAACGTGACGTTTCTGCTGAGCTTGCTTGTGTGAGAGAGAGGCCGAGCCGATGTGCTCGGTTCTTATATATACGTGTTTTCCAAGGGGCGGTATGCTTATGCTTGGAGAAGGGGAACAACCTTTCTGCCAAACGCGGAAACATTTGGTCGCCACTTGACGAACGTTGCCGATTTTTCGTTCTGTCGGTCTGCGCCCAGGTATGGTTTTATGATCGTACCTAGGGACAGATCCTGCAGAAAGTTTCCGCGTTTGACAGTCAATGTAAAAAGTTATTTCGCGACGATGCGCCGCGACATACCGCCGCCCTTGAACGGTTATGTTCAATAACATGATGTGCACGCTTCTGTAAGATTGTATGAATTACATTGAGATTAATTATGTTCGTGTGTGTAGAGTTGATTATGTTGATGATGCTTAAACAACTATTTCCATCCCGGTACGGATGGGTCTGTGTGTGTGTGTGTGTGTGTGTGTATGTGGTACTGTTAAGGGACAGTCTCGGCTTCAGGAGGAAGGGGCGCAGGTCTTGATGGGCTCGCAGATGCTCGAGCAGGGTTTGACGATGGCCTCTCGTCTGATGCCATGGATGTGGTTCGGCAATCCTTCCAAGCCTCCGTTGGACCGTAGATGTGCTGTCCTCCTTGATCAGTACCGTTGTGAATATTGTCTATTGCGTTCCTCGGTTTCCCCACGTACTATTTACTGCACGAGTGCAGTACGTACAGTAGTCCTGTTTCCAGCGGGTCCAAAAGTATTGTTGCGCCTTCAGGATCTGTTGCCGCTGAGACGATTGATTAATAGGCACGTTTCTGAGATCGTACATTAGATTTGCAGTGTAGTCGTATACGTTCCTCATATTATCGCCTATGAGGTAATGTTTGGGGAGAGGGTAATGCGGACGTTGGGATCGACAAAAATTGGTAGGGAATTCAAGATGGCCTCTTCTTGAACGCGAATAACGGCTTGGACGTTGCGAAATATTGTAAGACCGCTCGACATTATGCGGCTTCGTTTCAATGCTACCTCGTGTTGTAGCTACCCGTGTTTTCGGTACCTGCTCCGGAGGTTCGCGGCGCGTGTTTAGCAGGTATTGGACTTCGGTCTTCGCTTGTTGGTCGGGCTTTGAAAATGAATTGACCGTTTCCTTGCCCTTCCCGAATTTCCACGGCTCTTGTTCCACGCTCGTCTGAGCCAGAAAACAATGACCGACCATCTCATCGTGACTTTCCCGTGACGTATGTATTGATTTTTCTTGATTCGTTTCTTGCGTATGCAATAACGTACTATGCCCCTTCCCGCATTTCTTGCAGCCGGAACTAAGGCATTCGCTTGCTGTATGACCCGGTTTTAAGCAATTGATGCAGATCCGTGCCTGCTCTACTGCTTCGTAACGTTTCCCGACGGTCATTTTTAAAAACTGTGCGCACTTCCATATTTTGTGTTTGTTGTTGCAAACAACGCACGCTACGTTTGGTGCGACTGCTACGTACGTTTGCGCCTCACGCGTACCTGGACTGTAATCCCTGTAATTACCCTTGTCGCCTGCCGACGATGCTTTACCTGATTTACCCGGCTCTACGTCATCGGTTCGCGAATGTTGTTTTAAAAATGTCATGAGCTGCGGGAACGATGGACGGTCTGTGTCTTCTAGACCGCGGTCCCAAACTCTGCGCGTGACTCGATCTAATTTTCTAGCTATCAAAAATACTAGTATGTCATCCCATTGTTCGACTGGGACGTTGAGACCTTTTAATGCTCTTACTCGCGCATCGACTACGCGGGTTAGTTTCCCTAGAGCGATCGGGCAATCTTGCGTTAATTTCGTTAAATCTAATAGAGCCTTTAGATGTGCGTGTATCTCGAGTCGGGGTTTGCTGCATTCTTCGTTTAATATTTCCCATGCGACGTAATAATTTTCCTCGGTGGCTGGTAGATCGGCCATCACCGAGGCTATCGGCCCGCACAAGTGTGATTTTAAAACATGGAATTTGTGTACCGCGGGTGTAGATTCGTCGTCGTGTATGACAGATTTGAAAGTGTCGTGGAACTTGGCCCACTCGTCGTATTCTCCGGAGAACATCGGTATCTTTACTCGCGACAGTAAACTGTGTGTTGCCCCCTTTGGAGTTTCCCTTCGCGAAGCCGTTCGAACCCCTGCTGCGGTTGGATCGTACTCGGTGAGTTTTCGGTGGATATTAACCGTGGTCTCATGCATTTTTGTTTCGAATTCTGCACGCGTGGATTCGTGGTCGGACGATTGATCCAAACCCTCAATTTCGAATTGTACCGAGTCAAATTGTGTTTCTAATTGTTTTAGTGTGTCGAGACGACTCTTGAGTCCGACGGAGTCATTTGTATCGTCGACCGTTTTGATTAATCGCGTTAGCTTACCCTTAACTACGGCGCGTTGACGCTCGAGGGTTTTGAGATCGATAGCCATCTTGAACGATTTGGAAATGATCTAGGAAGACGATAATACGACTCACGTGACCGATGACTGGATGTTGCTGGTCTCGGCGATGCTGCTCTCTGTCTCGTTGCTCAGCTTGTCTGGGTTGTTTCGAGTACGTAGTTTCTTCTAGTTGCGTTGATGTTTCCGTTGATGCACGGATGCTGTTGCTTCTCAGTAGACTCGGATCAGTGGGCTGCAGTTCCAGTAGACCGCTGAATCCGGCTCGAAGGACCAAATGTTACGCCGTAGAAGGTGCTTCTTGGCGTTCCGATCGCGGATGCTCGATCGGTAGTTGAATTAAAGTCCACTGAGGTTAACTTGATATATTTACAAGACTTAAACTACGACTGTACAACTTGGTTTCAATGGTTGTGTGAATGTGATGTATAACGTGACGTTTCTGCTGAGCTTGCTTGTGTGAGAGAGAGGCCGAGCCGATGTGCTCGGTTCTTATATATACGTGTTTTCCAAGGGGCGGTATGCTTATGCTTGGAGAAGGGGAACAACCTTTCTGCCAAACGCGGAAACATTTGGTCGCCACTTGACGAACGTTGCCGATTTTTCGTTCTGTCGGTCTGCGCCCAGGTATGGTTTTATGATCGTACCTAGGGACAGATCCTGCAGAAAGTTTCCGCGTTTGACAGTCAATGTAAAAAGTTATTTCGCGACGATGCGCCGCGACAAAGTTTCAAATCACTTTACAAACGCTGTGCCACGTCATTAAAAATATGCGTGTAACTTCGAAAACAATTGACGGATTGACTTGAAATTTTCTGAGTGTGAACTTAAATGTATGTACATTAAAAAAATGAAATAAAAAAAAATCGATTTTTTGAAAATTCTAACTGTATGTAACCCCTTAAAGAGGGTCTATCTCGAAACGCTTCGGAGGGACTGAATACTTTTTCACAAAATACATTTCAATTTTTGCTTATTGGTAGGCAACAAGGTATGTTGTACACAAAGGAATAAATATTGTTGTATAATAATGTTGCGAAGAAATGTTTACAAATAGTGCGGACGGCAAAGTGTTTCTTCACAAATATTGCCGGCCCCTGGCGATGTTTCACTGCGCAAACATGCGGTTGTGAAAGTGTTAACACTAGAATTACGATCTATCATATTTCAATATATTAAACAAGTACTTTGAAAAAGAAGGAATGAGTAGCTGAAAGGATGATCAATTCTATGGCTCAGCTATGAAGTTGGAAAAGATTGTGTACCAGTCATTTTGACTTGTTTGGTAGTTCTAGTGTTAAAGGATGCATGCAGAAGGTTTTCAAAAATTATCCTTTTCTCCCTAAATTATTTTTCGAGATGCATCGTACTTCGTGAAAGTAATATTTCTCGATAATAAATGTAAACACAGTATGATACTTTGTGCTCTGTGAGAAATGTTTGCTTCTGCATAACGTATTTTTTTCTTGTTTTCAACCACCTATTCCCGCCCGTTTGCTACTGAAATTTCTCAACCTAGTCTTCTAAAATAAACACATCCTATAGTCGTTTATTTTAGGAGGTCGAATTTGGAGATTGTAAAAACGAAACGGCGGAATAGGCGGTAGAAAAGTGTTGGATTATCATTAATAACATAAGATTATATATATTGAATAAGTCCAAAAACGAATCTACGTTCTAGAAATTCGTAGTCTAAACAAAATACTCTCTGTAGTGCAGAGCAAAGTCACATGGACAGTTTGTAGAGTAAAGAATTCTTATATAAGCATAAAGAAGTTCTTTCTGAAATCTTAAAATGAAAGTAATTTCCAATAAAAATAAAAGGCTCCGCAAACAATACCATTAATTGTTCGAATTTTGCGCGAATAGTTTACAAAACGTTATATTATATAAAATATTATGGAGTGGATAAAGAAAAGAACATAACACAGAAGTAGAAATTGTTTGTATACAATATAAACTAATATCGTATTCTGAAATTGCAACCGTGCCATATCAGAAAACAATTACTTCAATTGCAGCAAAAAACCTTTTGAGGACGACAGTCGCTTATACACTACCGGAGAGAAAATCTGATTATACTTTATCGTTGCATGTATACACGATTAGAGTTAAAAAATTACAATATAACCGTTGAAATATACACACATATTACTTTATAAATTTAATATATTAATAGTCTGATTTTTGATCGACAAATAAATGATTATTTTCCAATATCCAAAATAGTATCCGTCCGCAGAAAAGTAGAAACTATTATTGAGCGCCACACTACAGTCTGACAATAATCGGCAACACTACTTAACCCCTTGCCGTTCCATTTACTTTGTGACTGGCTCCACAATAATTCAGAATGAAATTAATAAAATAAATATTGATCAGTGATTCTTGACATATAACATATTTAACGCAATATTAATATTATAGAAATAATGTTATCGTGTCAAGTTAGGGATTAAATGCTATATGTGAAATGTCCTTCGATCGACAAAGACGTTAGAGCTTGGGAATGGCCATATGACACGTAAAATTTTGTCAGCCTGCCAAGATACAAACGTACCATATTGAAAGGAACTCTCCGAAAGCGCATATATGCGACCACTTTGCTCAGGTGAAAGCTTAATCCAGTTCTAAGTCTCTAAAACGCTACCAGTTGAAATAATTTTCCTTTCCGCTGACACGATAATCTTAACACTTAACGGACGGGCCCCGTAGATTTACGTTTTTCCATTCTGACTTCCTAGGACGGGCCACGTAGATCTACGTTTTTGCATGAATATTTAGTATGCTGCATTAGGGTGTTTCTTTTGTGCACATTGTTTTATAGTACTATCTGCCTGTTGTTCTTACGGCATAGTTTTGATTTTAGGAAATATTTCTAAACAATTTTATAACGGTAAAAATGGCAAGCAGCAAAGAGTTTGATGCATGATTCTGATTTCGCGGAAACTGGCACTAATATTCAACCAACAAGAAGAACTACAAGAGTGGATCCAGAAGGTAGATTGTCAGGAAACATGAAGCAGCACACCCTTACACAAATTGTGGGAACAGGGAAGAAAAGATATCCACAAAAACCGTGCAAAGTCTGCAGCTCACATGGAAAAAGGAGCGAAACTAGATATGTTTGCCATTTTTGTCAGGTGCCACTGCATAAAGGTGAATGTTTTACAGCATATCACACGCTTAAAAAATACTAAATAATAATAAATTTAATAAATACTTTTTTTGAAATATCATAAGAAATATAATTGATTTAATAAAGTTTTATTGTAGTTACAACGCTTTAAATCCATACATTCTTCTTTATTTAATTCCCCTGGAAAATGCCCGGAAACTAGGAAAGACAGAGCAGATTCGACCCGTCCGTTAAGTGTTAAGAGTCGTCGTGGCTGTGATCCAACTTGGAATAAAAAAATCCTATCCCCTTTGCAACTTAATAATTCTGCCACCGAAGACACGATAATCTCAGAAACAGAAACGGTTTTAATCGAAATTTAATCCACTATGCCCCTGTAACTATTCTGTTCTTCAAACTATGATAATCTCGAACTCGCCTCGAGGTAATCTCGATGGGTTATAAATTAACCTCAAGAAGTCTTTTCAACTTTAAATCCTTTCCCTGTCGCAAGGTACAATGCTGAAAATTTTGAATTTAATCCAAGTGGAATTTTACGTAACGCTATGCATTTTTCGCCGTTGAGTACGGATACCATTTTTGCTTTATTTCCTGCTCTTTTAGCTGAAATTTTAACCCTTTATGGGCCCTTGTAACTTTGAAGTAACACAAAAAAATCTAAGCTTTTATGTTTCAATAACGATTTTTTAACTTTCTCAAATATTACAAGTTAGCTCTTGAAAACCATGGAATTCTTTACAATCCGACGTTTCAAAATCAAGTAAAATTTATTATTTCTTATTTATTGTGCAGCTAATCTTCAGATATCACAGAAAATTCGGCCCATAGAGGGTTAATTCTTTCTTGTTTTTTTTAAATTTCACAGTATCTTTACTTTTAATAATAATTAACATATTAATTTACCCATGGAAATTTCGGAATGATATTGATTTCAGTGTGATTGCGTAAAATTAACAAATGAACATATAGTAGTTGGTCAAATTATTCATATTGTTAACTATCTTCTTCTTCGGGACATAATTTATTAATGGAATGAGCATTGATCTTTATTTTAATTCCTGAAAACTGTGGACACTTTAGTATTAAAATCTTTTGTATGTACGTTAAAAAATGTCCAAGAATCAGAATTAATGTCCCTTTATTAAAATAAATCTGCAAAATATATGAAGTTAAAATTGTTCGTTTTCGGTCAAGAGGAACCAAAAGCAGCCAATTTGTTTTGGTTAATAAAGGCAAATTAATTATGTAAATTGATAAATTTAAAGCAACTTCGTATCAATACTTTCGAATTTGAATATTATTACATTTAATTGTCGCTTCTTTGGTTTTGTTGACGCGTGATAGCGCAACAAAGACAAACGATCCGCCTAAGAAATCGGTGGCCTCGCGAAGCGGTCACCGGGGGCTGCATCGCGTACCGTTAGGCGCGACCTGGCTGGTCATTGTTCGGCAGGATTACCAAAAATACAGAAATCGACAGGCCCATCTGGCTGCCAGATGCTCCAAGTTCAGTCGTCTGGTTTATGACTCAAGTCATAAACCTAGGCGACTGAAAATATTAATTAACACTCGTTCGTACATCATTTCTTAGAACTGAACCACCGGTTCTTGGAATCCTGCCGCCTACAGTGACCAGCCAATCACAAAATTCAATACCTGTGACCGATGTCACTTCCGTTCTATCTGCCAATCAGAAAATCGCATTCTGAGAAATACCGAACCCTCCAATCGGAAATTTTCCAACTTTGCATACCACCCCTTCTCACTACGAACAGTGAGAAGGAGGGGGCCGATTGGAGGGCGATTCGGACTTTGGCGGATAGAGCGGAATCAGAACTGCATTAACTACCAAACGAATCAGAACTGTTTTGGCAAACGAACACATTAGATCTTTTTAACTGCAACGAATACGAACGGCTTTTCTAACAAACGCAGTACATCATCATTCTCGACTGAGAAATTAATTAATCCACGTGTAACATACATCTCGACCAAGAGATAAGATAGTTTAAGTGTCGTTGTTTGACTGTTATTTCATTTTAAGTGTAAATAAAGTATAACTCGATTCAAATCAAGACTCAGCTAATTCGGGAGACCCAAAAAAACCAGGTTGCGGCACTTTAATTAGTCCCGCGCCATCACGTCAACCTCGCAACCAAGCGAAAGAGACGTGCGACTCAACATTTTGGTCCTTCGAGCCGGATCCAGCGACTGTATCCGATTGTCTCCCGAGTTGCAACAGCAACAAACTATTAAACACGAGACTGGTTGTGCTCGAGCAAGAGGCAACCCAAGCGACGACAAATCCACCCACGGATTTTCATCATACCAACGCAAAGTTGCGCTCAAACAAGAGGCAACCCCAGCATCACAGAAATCCACTCACGGATTTATAAGCCGCAACCAAGCGGAGTCAAGCAGTGCAAACCGGAGCCAAGCAGTGCCAACCGGAACACAGCAGAGCCGAGCAGTTCTCAGCATCACGCAGCCAAGCAGTACCAACCGGAGCCTAGCAGAGCCACGCAGAGATACGCAACCAAGCGACTCAACTGAGAGATTCTCCAACATCACGCAGCCAAGCAGTGCAAAACCGGAGCCAAGCAGTGCCAACCGGATCAACTGAGAGATTCTCCAGCATCACGTGGCCAAGCAGTTCTCGCAGCTAAAGCATCATCGGCAGTCGTCAAACAAGAAACAAGGTCAGATCGTACGCTTATTAGTCGCATCACCATCCTTTTATTAATCCAACCACGTTGCGCAATATCCTTGAGCGCCGATAATGTCATTCCCTGTTGAATCCAACATGACTACCGAGCAAATAGCCAATACCCTTCGTAACAAACGCACGAGTCTAAAGGGGAAACTGACCCTTTTTAAAAAGTTTTTAGACGGTTGCGATGAAAACACAGATCGCATAATTATTCGAAACAAACTAAACCGCATTACCCAACATTTCACAGACGTTTCTAAGTTACATTTAGAATTAACATGCGGTAACGATACGATCGATTGCGCGGATGAAGAAAATCAATTAGAAGACGAATTTGATCTCTTAGACTGCCGAGCACAGCATTTAATCATCACCGCGACTACAACAACGACGTCGACTCACGGCGCGATTTCTCCGCGAAGCGATAATACCAGTAACATGGGTGAGGGCGATATCAAATTGCCACGAATAAACCTACCATCGTTTAATGGTCAGTACGAAGACTGGCCAGGTTTTTCCGAACAATTCATCTCCTCGGTCCACGAAAATAACACAATCCCGGATCATAAAAAACTTACATATTTACAGTCGTGCTTGACCGGTGAGGCGGCAAGGGAAATACAATCTCTCGGGAACTCAGCAGACAAGTATCAGATCGCGTGGTCCATGCTGAAAAAGGCCTTTGACCGACCATCCATTCTGGTTGACAACCATATCAGAGCGCTAGTGTCATTATCAACCAATAGCAAAACACAAAATATTCCTTTAAATCGATTTCTCTCCGAAGCCGCAGCACACTATCGTTCGTTACAAACGTCGGGACATCTAACAGTCGATACGATATTAATACATTTGTTAACATCTCATCTTGACCACGACTTAGTAACGAAATGGAAAGAATCGAAGGGGGCAGAATTCCCGGACATCGATAGATTTTTCGAATTCCTTCGCGAGCGGTGCGATATCATAACGTCGGTAAACGGAAAAGCCGCTGCACAACAGACGCCGCGAAGTCATAATCAGAATACGCGTTCAAATCCTCACGCATTGCAACACGTCGTATACCGCGAAAAACCGCGTAACACTTACGTAACCCGAACAAGGGAACATTGTAACATTTGTCAAAATGCTCATTACACGCAAAACTGCGTTCAATTCAGTCAAGCAAATCATCGCGAGCGTATTGAATTAATCGAACGGTTAAATTTATGCACGAATTGTCTGCGCACCGGGCACAGAATCAACGAATGCACCGCCTCTTCGTGTAAACGATGCAATCGTCGGCATCACACGCTTCTCCATTTCGAGCCTGACGGGATTAATCCTTCATCGCAAACCGAAAAAATTCCTGAGAGCGAACCATCGACGTCGCAAGTACTAACAACTTGTCTCAACTCATCGTCACAAGCCGAAGTATTACTATTTACCGCAATTCTTAATATCACGGACCGAAACGGAAAGGCTCACTCCTGTAGAATGCTCTTAGATTCATGCGCACAATCAAATTTCATCAGCGAGAGACTAGCGAGAAAATTAAACTTGACGCGGACTAGCATCGATATTCCCGTGAGCGGTATCAACCAAGTACAATCACGCGTAAACCATAAAGTACGCACAAATATCGCGTCACGAGATTCCACATTTGCTCAGAAACTTACATTCTTAGTCGTGCCGAAAATCAGCGACACGCTTCCATCGCAGCACGTAGATCGTAGACAGTTAAAGATACCGCGAAACATAAAACTGGCCGATCCAGAATTTCATAAACCCGCCGGTATAGACGGTCTGATTGGCGCTGAATTATTCAGCCGATTACTGTGCGTCGGTCAGATCACGTTGAACAATGGAGCAGTCACACTCCAAAAAACGAAGTTCGGATGGGTCGTGTCGGGCACACCACATCCGAACACAGTCATTCACACTACAAGGTGTCACTTATCGACAACCGGGCAATGTAGAAGTAACGCGAAGATCGTGAACCGCAAGGAGTACAGCGAGCAACAGCTCTTAACTCCAAAGAGACAAGCGTACGAAACGCATCACGCAATGCACACCAGTCGCGCCAAAAATCCAAGGCGATACGTAATAAATGCACCCTCTAGGAAATCGAATTGCAGTAGCGGAAACTTTTACATCGGCGCGAAGAAATTCCAGTCGGCAACCCAGTCGTTGGATTTCGGTCGCGAAATTGGTCCAGCACGACCGTACGAGTCCAAGGGATTCCAAAACGCGATCAACCATAGCGCTAAACATAATCATCCCATACTATTTCACAGACTCTTTCACTCCAGGCAAAATACATTTGCTAACTGCGCGAAGAATCAATCGATAAACGTAAAAGACTATCAGCACTAGCAGCATTTTTTTAACAATCATAGTATCATCAGAGTGGGAGGTCGGATCAAACGTACCAGTATAGCACCAACGCCATCCGATAGCTTTGCCTTCTCTGTATAATTTTTAACTACCATTCTGATCCACGAAATTCACACGAATCATTATCATGCCGGAGCATCCACAATATTAAGCGCCATGCGCCAGACACATTGACCATTAAACGATCGAAAACAGCGGAAACACCACATTATTTTCGCAATCGTAGATGCTGTGCTAAGCAACAAAGCTCCGTCTATCATGTCTCGTGGAAATTGAGGCGAATCTTGAATTCGCGACTGCTCATCCCAACTTCCCGTATTCCTAACGACTCCTGGTCCTGTCCTAATCGGTGATGCGACAACAAGCACACCAAATCGAGATCTGCGACCTGCGACAAGTGCAAGCTTGTCTCGTTCATCACTACTAGCAGTGAGCGAAAACAACCATCGCGACGGAGTGAAAACTAGCGCGAGTGTCCGAGAAGCATCCGGGTACCAATACAGTCCTTCGCGTTATTGCATACGTTCGGCAACAAGCGAATAAGCACAGCGTAAATTTAATATCACCGCTTCTGTTAGATATAGAAAACGAATAACCACGAGCGCGTTTTATCTTC
Source organism: Cerceris rybyensis (assembly GCA_910591515.1). Lineage (NCBI taxonomy): Eukaryota > Metazoa > Arthropoda > Insecta > Hymenoptera > Crabronidae > Cerceris > Cerceris rybyensis. The sequence goes on along the minus strand of OU342802.1, from coordinate 8,512,467 downwards.
TATTAATCATTATGTTCACATATTATCTGTAGCTCTATCATATAGATTATGTACATCATCAATTCTATCTCATTCAGTAAGTTTGCATATTACTCTTAGCTCTATCGTATAGCGTATGTAAATCGTCTTCTTATAATCACATAACTATCGTATAATCATCTTATATTAACCATTAGCATTATCATATAACACGGCATGCTAAATGCTACGAATTTCCGAGGGCGTAATCTTCCCTAGCAAATCTTGGCGCATTTATACAAGCACGTATATCACATTGAACGCAAGCCGTTCAAGGGGGGGAGTATGTTGACGCGTGATAGCGCAACAAAGACAAACGATCCGCCTAAGAAATCGGTGGCCTCGCGAAGCGGTCACCGGGGGCTGCATCGCGTACCGTTAGGCGCGACCTGGCTGGTCATTGTTCGGCAGGATTACCAAAAATACAGAAATCGACAGGCCCATCTGGCTGCCAGATGCTCCAAGTTCAGTCGTCTGGTTTATGACTCAAGTCATAAACCTAGGCGACTGAAAATATTAATTAACACTCGTTCGTACATCATTTCTTAGAACTGAACCACCGGTTCTTGGAATCCTGCCGCCTACAGTGACCAGCCAATCACAAAATTCAATACCTGTGACCGATGTCACTTCCGTTCTATCTGCCAATCAGAAAATCGCATTCTGAGAAATACCGAACCCTCCAATCGGAAATTTTCCAACTTTGCATACCACCCCTTCTCACTACGAACAGTGAGAAGGAGGGGGCCGATTGGAGGGCGATTCGGACTTTGGCGGATAGAGCGGAATCAGAACTGCATTAACTACCAAACGAATCAGAACTGTTTTGGCAAACGAACACATTAGATCTTTTTAACTGCAACGAATACGAACGGCTTTTCTAACAAACGCAGTACATCATCATTCTCGACTGAGAAATTAATTAATCCACGTGTAACATACATCTCGACCAAGAGATAAGATAGTTTAAGTGTCGTTGTTTGACTGTTATTTCATTTTAAGTGTAAATAAAGTATAACTCGATTCAAATCAAGACTCAGCTAATTCGGGAGACCCAAAAAAACCAGGTTGCGGCACTTTAATTAGTCCCGCGCCATCACGTCAACCTCGCAACCAAGCGAAAGAGACGTGCGACTCAACAGGTTTATTTCATCTAATTGTTACAGCTACTATAGTAATAACTATAAACTAACTAATTTTATATCTATAGATATAAAATTAACAAAAGAGACTTATGATATTTATTAAAAAATATTTTCGTTGACGAGCTCGTTTATCGACGCTCCTTTTTTCTCTTGCAAAAAATGAAGAATCAAGTATTTATGTGTGCCATTTATTTTGAAAGCGTAGGTCATTTTACGATAATGAAGAATTGTATTTTTTTATTAAATTATTTATACTGAGAAAAATATAAGTATCGAATATACCAACTGCAAGTAAACCCTCTAAAATTGGCATTAACACTTGTAAATCAGTACGAACACAAGTCTAACCCTAGATTTACATACTAAGGTAGTCAGAAGACTTACCCTGAATTTTTTAAAACTGTTCCTGACATTTTTAGCACTTCTTCAACTTTTTATGTCTGTCCTGAAAACTGTGAACGATTGAATCGATCAAGTTTTTTGCCTTTATTAATTTGTGCCGTATAGATTTATTTGACAATTTTACAATTTTGACAATTTGATAATTTAAAATAAAATCGTCAATAGGGCGAGTGTTAAATATCGCTATTTAAAAATAAAGTGACATTTTTAACACCTTGACCGGTAACCGGCGCTATTACATTTAATGAAATTTCATATGACTTTTCAGTTGTAATATTTACGGATTTTCTTACACAATAACTATTAAAATACTGATGGTCAAAGAATCCTGCTGAATGTATAACTATTTGTATCTTTAAAGTTTCTGCTTCACAAAGGTGAGATTTTAATAGTCAAAATATCACTCCAGTAGAAATGATACAATGAGAAAAATATCAGTAGCGTTCAATGTATTAAAATAAATGGTTCCTATATATCTATTTGTGACTCTTAACTCCTTGCCCTACAATGACGACTGACACTCGTCATGAGGTAAATGAGACAGGAAATTTTCAAGTTTTCGAAAACCTATTAAATTGGAAATACTAATAAAACGCGATGGAATTATATCATTTTTCTAACATCAATATTACGTTAAATTGTACGTTATATCAAGAACCACTGATCAATAATTTTTTTAGTAATTAAATCCTGAACTATAACAGAGGCAGTGACAAAATAAATTATAGGCCAACGGGTTAATACAAAAAATAGGCAAACAATAACTGCAACCTAATAAAAGTATCTTATATATATTATACCTTTCGAAATCTCAATTCAGAGAATCTCAGTTGCCGGAAATCCTTCCAATTCCCTGCAACATTCTCCGAGCCAATAAAAACCATGAGTTCCTTTCAACTAGAATATTCCGTTTCCAAGAAACGCAAAAACGTCGTTCTACAAACGAAATTTCCAAATCTTTCCAAAAAGATCTCTTCGCCACTTTGTATCTTGTCAGACTTTTTCTGGTTTCTTTCGAATAAGTTATATTGAGGGTAGAAATTTCTACCTGAAATTCCGAGACACTCTGCACAGTTAAATTATTGCACTTTGGAAAATACGAATTTATTTCCAAGAGAATACCGCTGCTAAAAAATTCCTTCGATTCCAGATAATATCACTGATGCGATAAAATTTCGAAAATTCGATGCGGAAGAACAGAAGCAGGGATTTCTTTAAACTTGGCGATTCTATTTCGCAGAGACGTCGTAATCCCGAAATCCCGAGCGGTTCAACAACGACGAATGAGAACGGAAACTTCGGTAGACTCGGAGGACGATGACGCCTTCTTCGATTCCGAGGACGATGACGAGGATCAGGACGAGTCCAAGTGAGTGTTACAATTAATTACTTTGATTGTGCAGAACGTAGAATATTCGTGGAGATTCTCCGTTTGCAATTGAGCATTCTTTCACGAATCTACGATCCAATCGGCTTTACCAACAGAGTCGATCGTCCGAAAGATTTTTCTTTCTGTTTTTTTTGAGACGAAACTTTTCAGAGCGAGATTTAAAATCCGGCTGCTTCGTTACTTCAAAGTTGAAATTCTGATTTGAAATTTCATAATGAAATATGAAGGTTTAACTTAAAGCTTCGATGCTCGTTGTTTGACGATGAAACGTCCAATTAAAAATTTTTTAATGGATCTTGAAGGTTTTCTGTAAAATTTTACTAGTTGGAGATATGATAAAAGGCAGAAGACAGTGTCAGGTTTTAGACCTTTCCATTTGAACGTTTGATATCGATAGCTTTTTTAAACGGTAAGTAAAAATTCAATTAATTAGACGAAGATTGAAAGTCAGAAACAGAATGATAATTATTTTCGCGTGTCTTTTTGTAATGAATGGAATGTGAAATCGGAGAATTTAATGGTGCGTATGGAATATGACAGTTGAATTCTTTTTTTTTTTAAATATTAGACATCAGTAAATTCTCAGAATCATGAGCAGTTGTTCAATTATTTAGACAATAAAATTCAGGTATAGAAAAATAATTATAATAAAAAATTCTTTAATTTTAATATATTTATTTATAGTCATATTAATGGCATTTCTACTAATCTAAATTTTGTAAGACTACAGGATTTTTAATTCAGTTTATAATTATTATGAAAAATACAAAGGGAGGAAAACATAATTACTGGTGATAAAACGCTAACGTATCTATAAATTGTTGCAAGACTCAGCATTTCAAATTAGCGAGTTATCAACTGTTAATTGCCAAATGTGAAAAATTTAATTAATTGTCATGCTGTAATTGTATTGTTGTAATTTAATTGTCTTAATTGCATATTCTACTGTGTAATTTAGATTAAATAAAAAGAAGTTCTATTTTGCTTAATTTAAAAAAAGATTTGCAGAATACGTTACTCTCCTCAAACCAAACAACATTTGTTGAACATTTGTTTAATAACTTTAAAAACTTAGAAAATATTCATTTGTTGCCGGTTAAATGACACACAGAGTAGGAAGATACAAACACTGCTATTGGAAAATGGAACGAATTTCCTTCTTTACTTTACACGGAACGCGTAAAAAACACATATTGCTAGAAGTTGCAACTTCAAACGCATTTTTCCACGAGGACATAATACTTTGGAGGATAATATAATTTTGCATCCAACTGTACATCGAGAATAATGAATTAGAAATGGAAGGAGGTATGCTGGGGAAATGATCGTAGTTGAAAATCATAAAGGGAAGGTCATAAACATAATTTCCGGTCATGAGAGAAATTCAACGGGATTGCTTTTTACGTTTACTGGATGGTTACTAGGAATTTCTCATAGTTTTTACGCCAACTGTTTCGACGAATAGTACGTACGAAACGAAACTTTTATTTTCTGGTGATCCACCGTAGAAAATCTATCAATAAAATTCGTTGAGACTCTGCATTAAAAATGTAACTATCCTTAGTAGCTGTTAAAAGAATTCGAAAGATTCTATCGAAATCACTATTTTAAAAAATTTGTTTTTCACTGGATATCTTTTTGTAATTCATGAACGAACGCATCTCGTGTCATTTTCCAGTTTTCTTAAGAATCATTTGACATTTATTATTATCGAACGATCCAGAAACATTCCATTTCGACACGTTTAAAGTGTTGAAAATAATATAGGAATCGTTTTATAACAGAATTTAATGTTACATTTAGCAAGACAGTCGAATCAACTGATTCTTCATTTTTTAGAGTAAACTAGTTTATAATTCTGTACTTTCTTTGATTTTTAATATCTGTCGTTCCTCCCATTTTTTACGCGTATATTAAATATATTTAACACTAGACTTACAGAGTCAATTTGGCTCATTCAAAATTTGATTGCTATATATATATTGGATGGTTAATTTTTTAATAATAAATCATTCATTTAAATTGGTTTAGAACTATTTTCTTTGCAAAAAACTTCAATTTTGCTGTACGAGTCAAATTGGCTTACTTTAGAAAAATAGATATAATCAACATCCGTAAATCTAGTGTTAAATAGCTGAAATTAATAATTTGTCGAATTCAGAATTAAATAATGTTTTTTTTTTCAATCTTACATGTGTATTTATAGTAACATGTTGAATTATTTTGGATTAATCGTCAGAGTACCTAATATTATTGATAATTCTTAAAGTTCTACATTTATCTATATTTTTTTAGATGTCTATTATGCTTGCCAAGCCTTTTTGCATTTAATCAGTCTCATTATAATGCAAACCTTATTTCAAAATAAACGTATTCGAAAGCTGAAATAGTATTATCCCCAGAAATATACATGTCGGTTCCAAATCGTTTGTTCAGATTTCCTGTTCTAATTAAAGAAAAAACCTGCACCAATTAATATTGCAGAATACTTCAACTTTGTTAAATCCAACTAGGAAGTTATTTCCGTCAGAACACCATTTTTCCGAAACGATAATGGAAGCGGTAAACTTTTATTATAGATTTTTGCATCACTTTCTGTAAAGCTTACAGACTGGAGGAACTCCTGAGACTAAAACACCTCTGGGAGCATAGATGCAGCATGCTTTGTATTTTTCTTTTATTCTTTTAGTTGTGTTGTTTTTTTTTACTTCCACGAAACATTAAGCCAGAATTATTGGTTTCGCGGATCTGCACATGTCGAACGAATTTTCTCCAGGGAGGAGACGAGCGAAAGAGTTAGTTTTTTAGGTCACGCTTTTACAGATCCATGCTTCTTAACTTTCAATAAGTCATTCTCTCAAGTCCCGTGTGGCGAATACGTTTGAAAATTTCTACCTCGCGAGAAATGCAGAGAAATGTTTTAAATGGCCAATGGAAATTGGAAAGTTACATCCATTTGTGGGGAAGCTCGAGATCTACGTTTTAATTATCACTTTCGAATTCGTTCTAACATATAATAGAGAAATAATTAACGATGTTTTTGTACATTAATGTTTTTAAATGAAATATCGAAAATATTTAACTAATCCTACTATTAGATTCAATTTTTGCCCTGTAATTTCTTTTGTAATACGGTATGCTGTAATACAATATTAACCCTTAAATGCGCGATTTTATTTTTTTAATCAGAAAAAATGTTTTTAATATCCATATATAGTTTAGATTATAGGAAAAATATTAAAAAAATTCATTTGAAAGAATTCAGCTTCTAAATTACCTGAAAAGCCTTTGTCGCATTTATGCAACACTGCGCGTTGCTAGGTAATCAGATGTATGGGGAATTAGTGACTCATGTAAATAGCATAAAAAAATATTTTAGTACTTAATTATAGTTCTATTTATTATGATAGTTATAAAAACAGTTATTTTCTCTATTATAACAAAGATCGAGGAAAGTTAATCCAATATCACTTTTTTCCGCGCCGATGAAAACCCGCTAAAACTGACAAATAATTAAAACATTTGAAAGTTGGTGCCACTGCACCTGTCCAAAAATTAACAAAGTACACTATAGTCTATGACAAAGTTCGTTCAGAAACCGTAATCCGTTCAGATTTTTTTTTTATTCTCATAGAATTAGTATGTTGCAGAAATGCAACTCCGCGAATTTAAGGGTTAACTGAATCAAAAATTTAATAGTGACTTGTGCTATTTTATATGCATACTTTAACATAAAATAAATAACGTAAAAGCCATTTTATAGTGTCATATTTCACTCATTTTGCAATTTGATAATTTTTAGAAAACTTCAAGTTTGTAATTTTATTTTGTTTTGCAACCAACGTCACTTGTTGTAAGGTAAAAAGTTCATTGCAGCTCGGCGTTTCATAATAATTTCGTGTATTATACTAAAATAATTTTACAAGTGCGCAGTCACAAATGATGTACGATTATTGTTACTGCAAATAATTGCTCAAAAATCAACGGATAAAGTCAACTAATGGAAAAGATGAATTACAGAGTAACAAGTTTCTTTCAAGAAGTCATAAGCTCTTATAGTTTATTATGTTTTTTGTATTATATTTTTTATTATGTTCAAAAATATAAGATTCGAGAATCGAATCGTTGCATCGATTGGCCGATTAATAATTTTAATTACAGGCGGTCCTCGACTTTCGTACATTATTGGTTCCTGAAAATGTGTGCAAATGTTGAATGTTCGAAAGTAGAAGGATATACGAACAATTCTTTGTAATCTTGAGATTTTTCAACATCTAGTAGGTGATACTAGAGACAATATTACAATAGTAGAGAATCTCAGAGTCCTCTAAAACTGCATAGAAGCAATTTTTCAAATAGCGACAAAAACCTTTAAAATTTTTTAAAAATTTAATTTTAAAAAATGTGCGAAATAGCGAATTGTGCGAAAGTCGAGGGTCGCTTTTAAATTGACATTGTAATTTTAATTGGAAGAATGCAAAGCACTGGACAATCCTTCGCAAGGCGTAACAATATATCGCTAATTTACAGTTCCACAATAATATAATAATATACAGTTACTCACAAAATTGAGTGTACACTTACGTTGGTAATAAAAAATGGCGAAAATTGTAATGAAAACATAGATATTTTGGTGTGATAACATAATAATATATTGTTTCCTTTAGTTTATATAACAATTAATTTAAAAAACTTATAATATTAATTATTTACATATGTGTATTTAACTAAAAGTACAAAATTACACCAAAATATTTATGTTTTCATTATCTTTTTCACAATTTCTTATTACTAATGTAAGTGTACACTTCATTTTGTGAGTAACAGTATCTCTCTTTAGTGCGTCAACAATGACGTAGCATTAAAACTAGAAATCGATAACCATTACTAGAATAAATTCAAGAATTTCAATTAATAACACTTAATTAAACCCAAAGACAGTAATTTAAACTACAAATTTCAACTATCTCCTACCAAATGCAAAAATGTTATTTCTGTGGAATATAACCGGAAAGCTACAGCAAACGACTTAATTCACTTACCACTGTGCCATTCAGTTTCCAACTACACTTCCAACCCCTTTGCATAGTATAATTACTATTATCAACGTAGAAAATAAATTCATAGTACCAGAAAATATTACCAAATTACATTCGATCAATTTGTACAAAAATTCCAAAAATCATTCAGACCACAAATTGGCTGAAATTCTTAAAACAAGTTGCATTTTTGCAGTCTCGATTCGTCCCATCGGGATTCCCTTCGTGATATCAAACGAACCAGGAGAATCCTTGGCAGAGAGTAAGCGTAGAAAATAAACGAGGCATTTCGTAGAAGTCAAACGAACGATAAGAGAAATCTCCGAATAAAAAATGAATCACGAAGACGACTGGAGGAGACGAGGACGTAGATGGGGAGAGGGTGCGTTTGCTTTAACGCGCGAGGCACGTCAAACGGGAGAGTTTGCGAGTTACTTGGCGCCGTGAAAGGATGTACCGAAGACTCGGCGTATTCCCTAGGGAAGAAAATTCTTTCGGGAAAGCAGGCTCGGATGCGAAGCGGATTGACGAACGTAGAAAGGAGTAGTCGAGTGTTGCCAGCAAAACATTTCTTTCTACTTAAATTTGCACGAGCGAGCTGAGCGGAAGGGGAATTTCTGTCCGCTGCTGTTCGTTTCTGTCTGCTCTCTCTCTCTCTCTTTATTTCCTTTTCGATAGTCTATCTACCTTTCTCGTTGTCTCATTCTACTATTTTATCGTCTGTTCTCTATCTCTTTCCTTTTCCCCCTTATCCATTATTCCTCTTCTCGTCCATTCGAATATTGTCTTTCTCAGTCTCTTCATTTTTCGGCATCTTTCTTTCCTTCCTCCCTCAATCTCTTTCCCATCACTTTTCTCTCACCGTTTTACCCCTGGTAGCATCGGATCCTCCCTTACGTCTATCATTTTTATCACGTGGCACAGTCAATTTTTACAGAACTTCGTCACAAGGGTTGCAACTGAGAAAAAGGATGCCATGTAATTGAAAGGCTAATTGCAAATGGACAATGCGAATTTTTTTACTCATTATTCGATGTCGCTTGGACGATTAGTCAACGATTTCGTTTATTCGCTGTATCTTTCAGCTATCGTGACGTGAGATATTAATTACGTGAATGAATGTAATTGCAATATGCCGCGAAAAAGGCAATAACTGTCGTCCTGTTAACGTATCCACTATCTCATTAATTTTTAAGAAATTATTACCATTATTTCCTCCAGTGAATACCGTGATTGCTGGACAGAGGCAACATTAATCCATTAAAGCTTTATTTTTGCTTTGTCGAAAAATCAAGCGTACCCGAGTCGAAATATTGAACCTATTTTCATGGTATTTACAACTATTTGAACCTAATATGGTACTTTTCAATACTAAAACTCTTAATTTAAACCTGTAACTTCTTCTCAGTAAAATGATACTTCTATTTAGCTATCATCAAAACCTTTATCCCCTGAATTGGACCTGTTACTCCTCCTAGGTTAAATAATAATTTTTATAAATTATCGCATAAAGGACTTTAATTTTCTTTAATAATTAGTTAATAAAAAAATCTTATATGACTCTATGGACTATACGTCACTATAACTGAAACATGAAATAAAAATATAAGATTTGTTAAAAGAAAGAAAATAAAATAGAAATACATTTATCATAATTATTCGTGTTATTATTGGGGCTAATGTAAGTAAATAAATAACCTTTCAATTTACATCAATATGCATGTGTATACTTTTTACATATAAATTAATTAATACCATTACGTTATAATGAATTTTTATTTGTTTGTAATTATAGTTATCACATTAATTTGAACAGTGGTACACTTTTGATTGCAAACGAGTAGAAATCCGTAGTGACTTTGACTAATTTATTTTTGAAAACTATGTGTATATACAGTTACTCACAAAATTAAGTGTACACCTACGTTACTAATAAGAAATTGTGAAAAAGATAATGAAAACATAAATATTTTGGTGTAATTTTGTACTTTTAGTTAAATACACATATGTAAATAATTAATATTATAAGTTTTTTAAATTAATTGTTATATAAACTAAATGAAAAAATATATTATTATGTTATCACACCAAAATATCTATGTTTTCATTACAATTTTCGATACTTTTTATTACCAACGTAAGTGTACACTCAATTTTGTGAGTAACTGTATGTAGGATTGGGATATTTGCGATTCGATATTTGCATTGCAGTGATTCGCAGTAAGCAGTGCCTTGGCGTTGCGTGGCAATTGTAACAAGCGGTGGAGATAATTGTAAATAGGAGTCGTGATTGAGCAGTTGTACGGGGAAGTTGATTTTTGTATCTGATTTGATCTAATTTGTATTACATTCAATGTTCTAATTGTTTAATTTCTTGTTCTAATAAAATACTCCTTTTAGATATATATAAATAATAATAATAAGATGGCATAAAGGGAAATTTGTGCCACTTTTTGGCGCTAAATAGGATCTTATTTTACATTGAATTCAAGTGTACTTTTAATTCCTAAATGTTGAGTAAGTAGTAAAAGGTTCAAATAAGGTTCAATATTTCAACTTAGATAGTTTGCTATTCTGTAGAAATGAATTTTCTCTTCGCCATTTCTTTCGTGCGCTTAATAATTCGCCGGTGTATAAAGTACTTCTCCTTGTCCATCTAATTTTGATGAATTTCGTGTCTACCGTTATGAAAAATTACATTTCCTCAGTGTCAAGCAGAGAGCGGATCCCCAAGACATGGCACATCTAGTCCGCGCATTGCCAGAGAAACTGTACGAAGATCGTTAACGAGAAGTAGTCTTTTAGCCACATCCTTAATGACCCTTTGTCCACCATTTCGTGCGACTTTTGAACTTTCTTCAACCGGATTCCGTGAATCCTGAATCTCGCTGTGAAATTCGTGACATTCCACTTTCCTTCCTCTGTCAAACGACTTTTCCACATCTTCCGTGCTGCCGACTGACTTAAAGGATGTAAAAAAGGTAAATTCGGCTTTTTTGCTTGGAAAGTTGAAATCTTTGTCGGTGGTGCTCATTTTTGGAAAAAAGAGATTGCGAGTGACAGAGGTGGAATGAGATATGTGAAAACCGAGAGTGAAATAGGAATAGAGCGAATGAGAGACAAACGGATATATAGAAATAGAGGAAAAGAACAGACAGACGGACAGAGTAATAGGAATAGAGAGAGGAAGTGGGGAACTTAGAAACAAATAAAGGGAGAGGAAGATAGAAATACAGCAAACGATAGACAGACAGGTAGATTAAAAAAGACAGTGGGTGGGAGAGAGAGAGAGGAAGATGGAAGACAGAGTGAAAGATAGAAATAAAACAAGAGACAAACCAGATAGATAGATAGAGACAGGTGAGAAAGGACGAAGAACATTCGAAAGTGCAAAAAAAAATAAAAATAGAATAGCTGGAAATCGTGTCAGAAGAGAGCAACGGAGAAGGAGAACAATTGAAATGAAATGCCGTGTCCTGGATTACGCTTTCAAAATTTATAGGAAATTTAATCAAGCACTTGCCAATGTAACAAAATCATAAAATTGATTTAAAACTAAAGATAAATTTGTCACTTGCCAGAGATATATGTCATCCGTGAAATTAATATTTTGAATTCTCGTGCCGTTTGCACGTAGAGAATTATCAGTAGAACGGCATTTCAATTTCGTAAGACGAAGCTACCTCTTTTCTCTCAGAGAAATATTTCACGAACTAATTAATTCCATCGGCTACTATAATATATGTCACTAAATAACGAATGGTATATTTTGATACGTGAATTATGCTTTCATCACTTTCGCGAAACATGAAACGAAAGCGTTTTCCAAAATTTAAAGTTATCCTCTTATCATATCGTGGTTTTTTCACAAAGAAGGTGTTTGAACCGTATTATTAATAAAATGTGAATATTCAACAGCAATAAGTGTTGGTAAATTAATTTCGCTTGACTCTTTGAGGCACGAGAATTCAAAAAATAAAATAACCAAAGTTGCACAGCCATTTTTTAAAAATTTTAATTGAATGAAATTGGTTTATATTTATTCACAAAGTTAAATAATAATATCAATTTTCGAGGTGGGATAAAAAATGTCCCACTATGCATTTTCACGTATCAAAGAAGTGGGACACATTTGACCCCACCGTGCCGCAAAGAGTTAATTCACGACAGTTTAAAAATGTAACTTGTATGGCGAAGCGTTAAAACTGATTGAAAACGGAACAGTGGTAATGTCTTTTGGAAGTTGTTTTTGGTTTTTATTAACAATATACAATTACATATACTGAATAACTACAAAAACGACTCTCCGTTCTAGGAATTTGTAGATTAAACAGAAGGCTCTCTGCAGTGCAGAGGAGAGCTACATAAACAGTTGTTACTAACAAGGAATCATCCCAAAGTGTAAATCACCGATTTTGATGAAATTTTAGTATGATATAGTTCTCGTGAAAATATTTGACACGTATTTTTTTTTATCGGCAACCGTCCACGTTAAAGGGGTGAAAACCGCCCTCTTTGGGGTTCCGAAACTTATTTGTTGAATATCTTGAAAACTATTAAAGATATGAAAATTTCGTAAGGAGCGAAAATTAAGGGCTTGAGGTGACGAATCCGATGGTGTAAATATTTTTTTAGAAAATCAATTTGTTTAAACAATATGTTAAAAAATATAATTTTTCTCATTATTTTTTCAATTTTCACCATTTTAACGTGGACGGTTGCCGATAAAACAAAATACGTGTCAAATATTTTCACGAGAACTACATCATATTAAAATTTCGTCGAGATCGATGATTTACACTTCAGGATGTTCCTTTGTAAGTGGTCCCGAGATCTATTCTTTGATCGTGCCCAGTCAGTCGGTTCTAGACTCAAAATATATAAAGACACATTTTATCGAAGCCTTATAATAAAGCAATTTTTAATTTAAAGTATACGGATTTATTTGAATACTCATTTCCAATAGTTGCAGATATATTAAATTCTTGAGAATGAAGTTTGGAAAAGCACTGATACGATAAGCGATTACAGAGGGTATACTTTTGGAACTATGTAATTGCACATTTTGTACAGCAAGACGGTATATCATACGGAGAAGCCTGTGGAATATTAAATTCTAAAGAACGAAGTTTGCACGGATAAAAGGTCCGATATCGTAAGCCAAAATGAAAAGTTAAGCCCCAAGTTGCACGATTATAAACTTCACGTTAGAAAAGTGAGTAAATTGCGCTCGGAGTTTCGGATGAATTCTCATTTAATATTAAATATTTCAACCGAATATCAGATTTACGAAAGAATTTCGGATAAATGAAATGTCTTATTTGACTCATACTGTTAGAACAGACGCTTATCAATTCTCAAATGTGTAACGTGTGATACATTGACGGTAAGTTATAATTTAATCATTGTTAGAAAAATTGAGATTCTTTTTAGTTCAAGTGAAATATATTTATACGAAGAAACGAGCGGTTCTTATCACATCAATTAGTATGTAGTTAACACTAGATTTACCAAGCCAGTCAAAATGACTGGTACAGAATTTTTTCCAAAAATTCTACAGGTTTATGGGAGAGCCGTAGAATAAATATTCTTCATCCATCGTGCAAAACCTAAATTACCGAGTCTTAATTTTTCTTGTTTTAAGGTACATATTTAACATATTTAAATATAATAGATTTCACGCTGGTAAATCTAGTGTTAATCTTGGCACTGATAATTTAATAATTAGATTACTTGAATAGAACTTATTCTACTGCAAAATATTCTCAAACTGCTACCATAAATTACGAAATATTTCATATCAAATAATAAAAGGTTCAAATGGCTCATCAAACATTTACTGCCTGTGAAAACGTCAAATAACGAATAACAAATTTCGGTTTACAAAATTTAATTGACATTATACATGAAGTCCGTTTGGCTTGAAAAAGTAAGAAAAAGGAAAATGGAGTTTCTTCTGCAAGTGTCCCAGAAGACCGTACAACGGAAGAATATTATACGTTGCCGAGTTAGACTTTATTCTCGTTTTTGTACAAGTATTCTGGCTACATCTTTGCTAATTATAAGAAAGACGAGGGCATAAAAGACGAGTGGTTGGCAAGGCATCCCTAAAATGGAACAAGGGGAGATGTTTCTAAAAAGCATCAGCTAAAACAACCGACATTTACTAGTTACGCAAAACTTTACATTTACTACTAGAAATGCCACTTTCCTTTATTATAAGATACATTTCAGTGGAATATTTTTCGGAGGAAACATTTCCACGCGAATAAAATTCTCTGAAAATTGAATTCACAATACAATTATCACCCCTTGTAATTCATCAGCTTGAGTGTAATTTATAATTACAATTATTTATAAGTACAGTTATAGTATAATTCCAGTTAACAGCATATTAACATGTTGTCGCAAATGATGGCTACAGTCGTCCGATTTTTGGCGTTATTTAGGCAAATGACGGCTATAGCCGTCCTGCATATTTTAATTAATAAAAAAAGGAATATCATTAGTACGAAATGTATTAATACATTTATTTGTTAATTACTCGGTAATACATCGAAAAAGATGCAACATTCCAGATAACATATCAATTGTATTTTTTTGCGCGAATTTTTATGCCCGAACAGTTCAGAATATTTTCGTGAGTGTTTTTGTGCAAGATCGTCAAATTAACCCTTAACACTTTAACTTTGAAGTGTGAATATCTACCATCAACTCCAACTTATTCTCGTCATATTTTGACTTGCAAATTTTTAAGTGTCAGACTTTAAGTGCTACATAAACGTTTTAATAATAATATCAGGATTAATTACTTAACACGTTGACTGCCGTAGGGGTCACCGGTAACCGGCGCTATTGAATTAAATGAAATTTCATGACTTTGAAATTGTAATATTTCCGAATTCTCTAACACATTCAATATTTAAATACTAGCTTTCTGCAGATAAAACCCTGCTGAACATATATCTATTTGTGTCTTTAAAGTTTCTGCTTTACAAAGATGGAATTTTAATAGGAAAAGTATCACTTCAGTAGGAATGATGAAACAAGTGAAATATCAGCGGCATTCAACGTGTTAACCCATTGCGGACGAAGACATTTTTGAAAACTGACAGATAATCTTTTATTTGACAGTAAAATACCACTTTTTTATCAGAAATTTGGATAGGACGACCTACAAAAAAATTGTCGTTCTTTGTCCTAGTTTATTTTATGATTTTTCGATTAATTATGTACAAAAACGAAAAGAAAATACCTTTTTTGATATAAAGTTTGCT
Organism: Cerceris rybyensis; assembly: GCA_910591515.1. Lineage (NCBI taxonomy): Eukaryota > Metazoa > Arthropoda > Insecta > Hymenoptera > Crabronidae > Cerceris > Cerceris rybyensis. The sequence continues at coordinate 8,497,196 of OU342802.1, read as the reverse complement.
TTTGTGATTGTTATAGTAATAACACTCATTTTCGAATTTTTGTATAAATTTTAATTAATTCTAACACATTCAAAAATACCGCGAAATCAGAGTGGGGTTTTTACGTCTACGCATGCTCATTTAGATAAATTTAAAAACAACATGGGAGCGTATTCAGAAGAGCAAGGAGAACAATTTCCTCAGGACATTATGAACTTCGAACAACGTTATCAAGGCCAATACAATGAAAATATGATGGCAGACTATATTTGGGGTTTATTAAGAGAAAGTACTTATGAGCATAAAAGAAAAAGTAAAAGCGTGCACTTTTAAATGATTTTCCACTCTTTTGTAAGCTATTTTGATAGTAATACTTAATAAAAATGATGAACATATTTATTTGTATGGTTTCATCTTCAATTAAAAATTAAAACCACATATTTTGAAAAATATCGTTCAAACGGTCTTTTAGATACAAGAGCAAACTTTTTAATGCCATATATTTTTTTTTCGTCTAATTACGACCTAAACTATCGAAATTTTATACTTTAAAGTCAAAGTCAAATTTTCTAGTGACCCGTGTAGTTAACACTAGATCACTAACCTTATTTTTCGACGCTTAACACTAACCTTCATCTCTTCGACTACGGTGTTTACAAAAGGGGTTAAAGGGTATTAGTTAAATAAAATTTAAACATGTTTTTTTCTATTATTAAAGATAGGTATTTATTTATTACGATAACGTTAACTAATATGGCATACTTATTAACACTAGAACTACCAAACCAGTCAAAATGACTGGTACTCAATTTTTTCCAAAAATTCTCCAAGTTTACATAACAGTCATAGAATAAATATTCTACGTCTATATCAATAAACATAAATCACCCAATCGATCAAATTTTCCGTCACTTGATTCCCCCTTTTTCAAAGTATTTATTTAATTTATTAAAATATGATAGATTTGAGGCCGGTAGTTGTAGTGTTAACACTAGATTTACCAAACCAGTCAAAATGACTGGTACACAATTTTTTCCAAAAATTCTACGGGTTTATGAGAGAGCTGTAGAATAAATATTTATCGTCCATCGTATACAACATAAATTACCGAATCTATCGTCTTTTCCACGTCTTAATTTTCCTCGCTTTAAGATACATATTTAACATATTTAAATATAATAGATTTCACGCTGGTAAATCTAGTGTTAAATCCGTGTCGTCGAATCGACGAAGGTTAGTGATCTAGGGTTAATGTATATAAATTAGAAAGTACTCCACTTTGAATCCTATTTCACCAGTTGTATTTCAATTTTTCAATTTTAACCGTATATACATATGGCGATAAACTATAATTACATTTTTTCTCCGGCCGCATATATGCGTCGCTAGTCCGCAGAGGGTTAATACCTTGCTTACACTTTTTCTCAACAGATTGAAAAAACGTCGTCGCAAAAGAGTGCTAGTTTCTCTAATACTTCCTTGGCATTTTTCACAGTACTCTGTCCACGAAATGAGAAAGGAAAGCCCGAACCGTAGGCGAGCGATGAGTATTTACGATTCCCCAAGCAGGAACGTCCATAAGCCGTTATCGATAGGGCAGCCCCATGGAATTTCCGTGCGCCTGGTTATACTGGAATCAGAAATTCTATGAACGCGCTCGATCCTCTCCTGGGACGCGGAGGACGTTCGAAAATTCCTTTCAACATGTCCCCGTCGTTTCTCGGAATTTTCCTGTACGATTAATCAATCATAATTTACGACGAACCCTTTCACTGTGCGATATCATCGACTCTCCGCGATCGCTTTACGTTCTGATCCATTTAATAACTCGGAATGATTATGATTTATGTGAACTAGAATTCGAGTGATATATGAAAATCCTTGGAAAGTGTAGAGGACGATGAAATATTGTGGAAATCTTGAGTTTTCGCTTGTCCGAGTAAAGGTCGAGCGGTGAATCGTTAAAAAATGTTATTTTCGATGGGAGGTCGACTATGGTCGATAAGAATGTGTTAAATCCATCATAAATAAGGGGTTAAAACTAGTAAAGTACTCTCGGACGCTGTGTACGATATTTCGAAACGGAGTATCTCGAAATTCCTTTATTTCGCACGTTGGCCGCCATAGGGGTCACCTGTGATCGGCGCTATCGAATTCAATAAAAATGCAATGTTTAAATTGCAATATTTATAAAATTTCTAACGTATTAACTATTTAACCCATTTGCATCATGTGACAAATTTAAAAATATATCTTTACTATCAAATTTCTTTATATTAAGTTAGGTCTAATAGTATTTCAAAAAGTGATACTGTACTTTAATCATCGAATGTTGTATAAATAATTTACACTGTTCACATGTGTTGCTATTCACTCACAATGTGAATCCATAAATGCGTTTCGATGTTAGTGACCAGAAAAAGTGCGCGCATATATGCGCTTGTGATGCAAATGGGTTAAATATTGGTGTTGGAAAGATAAATGATGAATATCTATCTATCAGCTTCCTTAAAGTTTCTGCTTCATAAAGATGTCATTTTAATAGAAAAAGTTACACTTCAGTAGCAATGACACAACTAACGAAATACCGGCGGCATTCAACGTGTTAAATATTAACCCTTTGCACTCCTGTGTCGAGCTACACTCGACGCAGCTCTCTAAGGTACTTAAGATGTCATCTATTAATTATCACCTTTTCAAAATTAATAATAGTTTTATGTCTTCACATGAATATCCCACGGTAAATACCTGTGATTCTTCGTAGTATTAAGTAGAAATTAATAATAAATAGTAGAGAATTTTCCAACAGTATATTTGCTTATCTGACGAAAAGTTAGTAAATTAATTCGGAGTGCAAAGGGTTAACACTTTGCCGTCCGGTATTTTTTTAACATCCTACCTACTTCTGTTCGGTCATTTGCCCGCAAATATTTCTCTGATACTGATGTCTCTTGGAAAATTGCAAAGTTTCTTCACTGAGTCCTTGGCGTATTTAACCGCAATGATAAATAATAATTTATTAATTGCCGTAGCAACCAATTAATAAGTTAAAAGTCCAAAAGTGTTGGGCCCGAAAAGCTGATTAATCGGCTACCGGTTGGTAAAGTGTTAAGAAAAGACACTTCTTGAATTCAAGTAAAAATTTATTTAAAAATTGAAGGAATATATTTCCTGTGTTACGATGAGCTTCTTTTTTCTTCTTTTTTATAGAACACTCGCTTCGAAGACTCGAATACGTTTTATTAGCGCTTTACGTTCGAATTCTTTATTACCTTCGTTAAACGACCAATGTTTGTTGAGCTCCCAGCTATTTCGTCGATCAAACATCATAAAAATTCTATTATTACCGGCCTCTCGAAATTCATTATAACCGTGGCCGTGCATCATCGCGTATCCATGGATTCGACGATCTCGCGTCAGTCGGTGGTTAATGGAATTTTTATGATGTCCACTCACGGAAATTTGTGAAGTCCTTTGAAAATTTTTCACTCGCATCTACTATGCATTTTTCTGAACGGCCAAGAGTGACATCGTTCTAAATTATTCTTCGTGGAATCGTTTATTGAGTGTCGGAGATAGGAAAAAATATTCGCGAATATTTAAAGCCTTAGGTTATGCGGACTTAAAAAATTCAAGGGACATGGTCTTAAGCGAAAGTATATTTTATGACCGGTAGAGAGTATTGCATAATAAATTATACGCCCGTTCAAGATAATAACCTACGGGAACTTTTAAATATTACTAGTTATATCATATAAACACAAAATCAAACAAAATCGCACAAACATTTCTCAGTTTTTCCATCGTAAGATTCTTAACTTGATGGTTTTGAATATCATTGCTAGAATGTGGAAAAAAGAGCGTACTGTTTTTCTCTCCACAGTTGTGATAGTTGACATAGACTCGCCTGTACTTGACGAGGAAGCACAGTTTGTTTCCCGTGTGCAGAGTTCGTACAAATTTATTGGGTTGGCAACTAAGTCATTACGAATTAGTTTTAGCGCATTCTTTTGGTTTATCAACATGTCGATAGCACCTAAACTATATTGTTTTCTGATTATTTGGACGTCCACCTTTAATTTAGTAAAAAAATTGTATCTATTAGTTATTTAGTTTCGTTTTTATCCCAATTTAAAAATGGAAGAACAAGACGGGCTTTTCAGACATATTTTATTGTATTATTTCCGAAAAGGCACGAACGCATCGCAAGCACACAAAAAGTTCTGTGTCGTATATGGGAATGAAGTCTTGAAAGAGAGGCAGTGTCAAAATTGATTTGCCAAATTACGTTCTGGTGATTTTTCACTGAAAAATGCGCAACGGTCTGGCCGTCCAGTTGAAGTTGGTGAGACTCATATCAAGGCTATTATCGATTCAGATCGTCATAGCACAACACGTGAAATTGCACAGAAGCTCAATGTATCGCATACATGCATTCAAAAAAATTAAAACAGCTTGGCTATGTTAAGAAACTCGATTTATGGCTCCCCGAGTCGAAAATTTCAGCCCAAAATCCTCCTAAATTACCAAATAACTTAGGATATTTAGGCAGAATATGGAAAAATATGTTACATATAAAAGAATGCAAATTTTAATTCCACAATCGCCCTACACTTGTTAGTTTTTGCCACTTTTACCTAGTTTAGGAGCAATTTAGGCTTCATACAGTCCAAAATAATCCTCGGCATTCTATAATGAGGAGCTTTAGAATTGGATTGGAATTGGAGTGGAATGATCGAGGCCCAAAAAAATTCTCGATATACTAAAAATTAATTTGGTTTAGGAGATTTAGAATTTATATGGAATAAAATGATAATTTAATTCCAACTTGCTCCTGAAAGCCCTATTTTTAGAATATGAGTCGACAGACTTGGAACTTCTGAAATATTTTTAGGGGATGTCAGATTAAATTGGAATAAAAATTTTACCTGATCAGTCCATATAAGTCCTAAAAATCATATTTACAGTACTTTGAGGCGCGTAGACACACTAGTTGAGGATTTTGAGGTTCAAAATGGTATACATAATTAAGCGGCAAATGAGAAATCAAAAGAATCTAGGATTTGAAGTTTCTTTTCAGGCTGGACTTTTCGACTCGGGACCCTCATCAATTTTCCTTCTCATTTAAAATCCGCAATCACTTAGTTGCCAGTCCAATAAATTAATTTTGATCAGTGAAAGTAACCAGCTCCAAACAAACCGTGAAATAATACAGAAAACAAAAGGACCTATAGAACATCAGATTCAATTACCTTATCAGTCAAAAGGTTACAGGATTCAGATGATTTTTCGGTTCTTTTTCGCGTGTCGTGTCTGGTAACGAAAGGACGAGAGGATATGTCGATGAGGAGAAACGTAGAAAAAGATATCTCTTCGTGGAATCTCGAGTCGATAACCATGAAGGTAATGCGATGATGGACGAGCATCAGGGTTCGATCGAGGCATTGTCGCCATGCTCCTTCGGCTCATCTCGAACAAGAGAGGGTGCCACGCTTCGTTCCGAGTCTTCTTTATTGCCGAGTAAGCTCTTCCTTCGTCTTCCTCAACCTTTTTCCGGCATCTCGTTCTCTCGACGTCTGCTATTCTCAGCTTCATCGTTCTTCTTCGTCGTCGTAGCTGAATTGGCGGTACGTCGAAACAAACGGCATGTAAAATTGCACTCGGCATTCGAAACTCGCGCGCGCAAGGAGCTAGACGGATTAGGGGTAGGACGGTTTATCGATTCGACGAGAAGGGCATTCGTGTTTGCTGAATTGTACGACGAAGAGAAGGAAGACGAATGTTTCCTCGGATGACAAATTGATTATATTTTTAATCTCGATTGTTTTTAAAATTTTCAAAAAATAGGGAAAGAAAGTTATTTTTTACACTAAACCTATCAAGCTGGACGAAAGACCGATTCTAAATATTTTTTAAATATTATCTAAACTGATGGAGTAGCTATGAAGTAAATATTCCACTTCTATCTTATAAAATCAACATTAATAATCTTTCTCACCTCTTCATTTCTCTTTTTCTACAGTAAGTCTTAAATGTGGCTAAATAGTAGATATAACGTCAGTAGGCTTACAATTAGTGTTAATGCGTGTAGTGGTTCTACATTATTTCAGTCATTTATGCCAAATAAAGGACTTTGTGTGAAATTCTAGTAGAAAGGAATTAATATTTTTGCTACTGATTATGCAATTTATTACTTTTTCTGTGTTGCACGGAAGTAGATTACACTGGTGTCAAACTACTTTGTAGAAAAGATACAAAATTAAGTCGTTTAACCTTTTTCGCTATGGCGCACTTGTGACAAAATATGATCGCTGTGAACGGCACGCATAACAGACGAGTCTACGAGTAATTAGAAGTCGTTTCTTATTCTTTAAATCTTACATTGAAATTTATTATTGTGGGGATTTTATAAATCCCGCGCGTTTGGACGGACCCGCCATGAGACAGTTGACTGACGAGAAGACGATCGACGACGAAACGTGGACGACACGAGGACGAGCGAACAGATCGACAGTAGACGAGATCGACTATAGACGTGTTTGACGATAGACGAGTTATAGAGTAGACGAAGTAGATGATAGACGATAGACGAATTATAGACGGTAGACGCATAGAGTAGACGAATAGACGACGTATAGAGTAGACGATAGACAAGTTATAGACAATAGACGAACAGTAGACTATAGACGCATAGACGACTAGACGGATTTTATATTGTATTCTATTATTTGTTATATTTAGTGTGTGTGTGTATGTATTAGAGAGTGTGCGTTCCCTATATTTTACTATGAATTAAGTTTCCACTTGTACATATTATTTTTTTAAGTATATTGCTATCAATATCCTACATTATATTTAGTAATATAATTTTATTTTATAAAATATACAAATTTATAATTACACAACTTATTTTTTAAAAAAAACTCTTCGTACTCGAACGCCCACTTTTCGAGAGCGTATATATACGCTCTTCGTATATGAATGTTCATTCGGAGCGGAAGGGTTAACTGAGTTGTCTGTTCTCTTGTTACATAAAACGTAACGAGTATCTCGAAACAACAATAGAAATATCTCGAAACGAAAAGTGAGTGACTTCGACACCTGTTGAAATCACTGGCACATTTAGATTGTCTTATTGAAATTTACAGTTCTCGAATGGTCTGTTGCACAGAGAAAGGAGATTTGAAATTCGATTAATCGTAGCTCTGAATTAAACTGTGAAAACACGTGGTTTAAATTAGTCACAGATAAAAACGATTTAAAGCGATAAGATTTTTAGCTCAATGGCCGACTGAACGGTCTTTTTCGCTACTGGTCTTTGCAATTCTGCCAGTGATTTATTTTCGACCTTTACTTTTCTATTTCAGTCAAAATGGAAGTACTTTTAACGTAAAAGGAATATTCCAATGAATATTATACTTTCTATTGAATAAATGTCAAGTAGAATTATTTATATCGTCACCTTTCCTCTTACGGTATATTTGTCATTACATTTGCAATATTACACCATATTATTGGTGTTATGGTAAAAAAATATTCTACTCTTGTCTCTTCAATTTTGACAAAATAACCTTCCATGAAAAAAAATATCGCGAAAATATATTAACAGTTTATCTACCCATTCACACTTTTAAATATCGCGCAGAAGTGTATCTACGTATTTTACAAAATTCTATAATTTTCAAAACAGACTTTAACGAAACACTCACTCTGTCATTCTAATTCAATTTGTTTGATGACCGTTGACTCATATGCCACTGACACAGTGTCAGATTCATCAACAGTTCTTACAAGAGTCTAATTTTTTCCTTCTCTCTTCGGAAATAAACTTGACTCTCCGATTCGGGTTGTATTCGTTTATTTTAAAAGCGATGAACAAGTATACAGACATAAACAAAATAACAACGAAGGTTTAGCAAATGATAACACATAACAAAGTGTAAACCCGCGAGTCAGAACTGCGTAGTAAATAGTTTAGAAAATATAATAGTACTGTTGCAATGTGAAAGAGAATGACTCTCCAGAAAATGTTTTTGGTCCTTTTATTATCTCTTCAAGCACCCCTTCCGTCGTTTCCAACCCTTACAAGGACGAAATAGTGGCTTGAAAGGGAGGAGGATTTTGGGCCCTTGATGGAATGTTATTGTACTTCGTGGGTAGTTATTAAAATACAAAGTTTTGCATTGACGTCTACCGAAACTCAAAAAAGGGCCAGGAAGTAGTGAGACTTGGGCTACGCGAGTGACCAAGGGTTCCAAAAATCGAAGGAGGCGGAAATAAATAAAAATGACAAAAGTTTTACTTTTGCAACCTCGAGGCCCAAGTTGTAAAATAACCGCAATGACTAATTTTATTTTATGGATCCTTTACCTGACTTTAGTAACAGACTTCCAATAAGTACAGTGTTAACACTGAACGTGCCAAGCGGGGTCAAATGACACCTTTCAAAATTTACTTTAGAATCATACATTCATTGTTATTTCTTTCGCTCATTTGACTTTTTGTAAAGTCTTATATCATTTGATTATTCAATTTCTGAAAATAAACATTTATTTCATAAGGGGTCAAATGACCCGACATGGTAAGATTAGGTAGGTGTAAAATAGCGGTATGTTTAGTGTTAAAATATTACAGTTTAAATGTCCGCATGCAAACTAACTTGAAATGGCTACACGATCAAACATACTCATTAAACACGTCATTTTTTTAATACAAACATTCCCCAAACTGTACAAATACACTCCATATATACATTTTGAGCTATGATGCTTGTCGAAGCCACCGAATCAAATCTATCCGCTGCAATCGGCTCGACCGATGTAATTTCACCTGCTGTAGAATTTCGTTTCAAGTGCATTTTGCATCGGATCGCTGCACTGTCGTTTACTCGAATTAATGCACTATTGACTGTTCAATGTGCGAACATTATTTATTAACCGTGGAATAGTAACTGCAATCGATCATAGACCATTTGAACATCCCTTGTTTTTATTTTGCCACGGGACTGAGTGAAAGTTCACGTACTTTTCACAAAAGGATTTCACGGGGATTTTTCTCCGTGGTGAAAAACAATTCGTCGAATTTTCACGCGGCCACTGCGATCTAATTGATTTCCAAATGTTCTCGTTTCGCGCTCGTTTGTCCCCATTTTTGAAAGTAATTGAATGCTCTGTGCAAAAATAATATATTGTCGGTAGTCTTTCTTTTTGTTTTGCCTTTATTTTATGTTCCTCTCTCGTCGTTTTTTTTGTAAAATATTCAGTATGATGAATAAGAGATTGATCAAACGGGACGTTTTTCTGTGTACGTTCAGAAGCCAATAATAACCTGCCGTTCTGTATTGTCGAAAAATTGGGGGGATTTTGTGTATAGAGGTCGAGCAGAAATCGGTATTTTATGTCAGCAATATAAAGAACCGATATTTACTTATGGTTTCTAATGAAAATTTCTCGTTTTAGTTAGGAAGGGATTAATTTCTCGTTTTAGTTTTGAAAGGAAATAATTGTAAATCTTTACCGCAGAGTTAGAAAAGATTGATAATGATTGCATTATTCATTTACCGAGAGCAACGATTGACCTTAATGACACGTGAAAACAATGGTCGTGAAAGACGGGAGAATCATGGTAGAATTAGAAAATAAATGTTTTAAAAATTTTTTGAAATATTAAAATTTACCAACAATATTATTTAACACTTTAAAATTGGAGCCATCTCTAACGTTATTTGTCAGCAACTTGGCAGCACTTTACTATTTACTATCTTGTGTCATTTCAATAGAAAAGTTCAGGTAAACATTAATTTCTGAAAATGTTGCGCTGCAGAAAATTCATCCTCTGTAATCACTAATGAATTAGAAGGTCCCTATGAGGAGGCAACCAATATGGAGCAGTGCAAAGGATTAAGTTTGCTAAGAACACTTTTAAAAATTTTGAAAATAACTTTAACACTAGAACTACCGGCGTTAAATCTATTAAATATCAATATATTAAATAAGTACTTTAAAAACAGAGGAATTAAAAGACCGAAAAGAAAATGGATACGGTGATTTATGTTTTTCCAGATTGACGTAGAATATTTATTCAACAACTCTCCTGTAGACTTGAAGAATTATTGGAAAAAACTGTGTACCAGTCATTTTCACTGGTTCGGTAGTTTTAGTGTTAAGTAGATATATAAAAGATCCATCTCACTTATAGCCGATTAATTTTCGTTGATTCTTAAATAAATTCCCAACGTGCTCGACGTTTCGTAAACGGAAATCTGACAAAAGAGATCCTAAGAGTCGTTGGATGATTTCTCCGACAAAAAATTTGCCAAGCTACGATACTTTAAGAAAGACCCTCACCAGCGGATAATGGCGAAAATTGAAACACGGTATGCAATAAATAGAAAAGGACCAATGTCTCAGTCGTACTTCTAAGAGTCACCCGCCATTTCCGTTTTAATTGCACGCCCGAAGTGGCTCTGTTTGCTTATAATTAACGGTACGCCGGAGCACTTTGCGAATTAAAACTTCTCCTCGTATATCCGCCATAGCTTTTCCTCTTTCTCTTTCGTTTTCCTTCCTCTTTCCTGTTTGCTCTTTTGCTTCTTCCATCATTTTGCTTCTTCGCTCCTGATAACCGACAACGTATCTAAATACCTCTCTTTCTCTCTCTCTCGCAATTTTTCTGCTTAGTTTTCTGTATCTATTCCTATATTTATCGGTCTCTCTACTCATCTGTATTACAGTGCTGAAAAAGCCTCGTAAAGAAATGGATTGTTTTTATTACTTGATACAACTTACAGATATGATGTAATCTGTTGGTCAAGAAGAAAGAAATTAATTACTACATCTTTAAAAGTAACAATTACAGTCGGTAGATGAAGGCAAGGCAATTAGGTAATTTCTTTTAATTATTAGTATCCACCGAGACTTCTTTAGAGAACAGCAGAGTCTAGTGCATCTATTTTATATACAGGCATCCCTCGAATACATTTTACACGTTGAATGCCATTGAATTCAATAAAATTTCACATAACTTTTCAATTCTAATATTTACGAATTTTCTAAGAAATTCATCATTTATTCAAGGGATAATATTCTGCTGAAAATATATTTCCTTGTGCCTTTAGAATTTCTGCTTTCCAAAGATAGGATTTTAATAGAAAAAGTATCACTTCAGTGGAAATGATAAAACGAGCGAAATATCAATGGAGTTCGACGTATTAATTAATTCCGTGTCATTCGATACAAACGATTCGTACAATTTTGACGAGAAAATTGGTAACTCAAGATCCACACAGAGTACATTTGGTTCCAAAGGTTAATTAATGAAACATTGAAAACAAGAATACAATTTTTGTATGTATTTGTAATTATAAAATTTCACTTGCACAGAAATAATAAAATTCATTCAATACATGTACAGTACATACATATGTACAATGTGACCGTGTTCATTTTTAACAGTAATTTTCGCAACTTGGCGCAATTTAACCCTTTTAGTGCCGACCGAAAAAATTGATTAAATTAATGATAAATGTAGTGGCGAATAAAAATAATAGTCATTTGGCCATAGTTTGATATACAACACGCAATATAGAGTATGAGTTACGTATTTCCCATTATCTTTCTTAAAGTTACTGATATCGTATTGAAAACAAAATGAAAACACTATAATTCCCAGCGTTAGCACTATTACTGACGACGATATATCGTCGTCCGGCACTAAAAGGGTTAAATAACGTGCTGTTCGAGGGTTGCCTGTATTTACTTACGTGCCTTTATAAATAGGTGATTTTACAAAGTCTTGTTATATTTTATTATCTATGTATCGCCTATAACGCTTTTACACATTGTAATTCATTTATGTACAACTATTGAGAGTACAAATTAGTTCGGTCCGTTTTTTTGTGGTCAAAAATGCATTTATTTCAGTACAAAAAGGACTGAACAGATTAATCAAAGTATTGTTCAGCTACTACTTTTTCCCACCCCTTAGGCAATTTTCGAATTCCATCTCGAAAAAATGTCTCGTCTTTTGAGGCGATCCAAGTTAGGAGCCAATTTTCGATTTCTGCGAAAGAAGTGAACCGGTGACCTGTCAAATAGTGCTGCTTCCGTTGGAACAACCAGTAATCAGAAGGAGCAATGTCCGGTGAATACGTCGGGTGCGGTAAAATATCCCGTTTGAGCGTTTTTAAATATTTTTTTACGACTTTTGCGACATGAGGCCGAACGGTGTCATGCACAAGAATAACTTCGTCATGTCTTTGCTCGTATTTCGGCCGTTTTTCTCGTAATGCACGGCTGAAACGCATCAATTGTAGCCTATACCGATTGCCAGTAATAGAATCGCCAGATTGTAGCAGCTCATAGTATACAACACCCGTTTGGTCCCACCAGAAACACAACATGATCTTCGAATCATGAATATTCGACTTTGGTGTTGATGTTGATATCGATGGCAACGATTGGCTGGGCATAGTGTAGTATTTTTTCTTCTTGGGGTTGTCGTAGAATATCCATTTCTCATCACCAATCACAATCCGATGTAAAAGCTGCACTTTCTTTCCAATTAAAGCAGAAAACTAAATCCTCCCGCAAATGCTGCTTACTTAACACATTGCGGACGGGGCTCCGCGCGTCAACACGCCCTCAAAGACCGCACATTTTCGAACGCTCCAAAAACATGCTTGGCAAGTAACAGGAAGCGGATACGCACATTTCTAATTTACATTTAGTATTCTTAAATAATACTATATATATAGTTTATATATCTGTTTATAATATAAGATTTTTTACATTTTAACTATTACTTATTTTACAAATTTGAATATTGCTTTAGAGTGTGATATTTGGTAAAGCATACTCCTTTGTGCAATGCTGTTTGTAATTATCAGTAACTAATTATCAGTAACAGATCGAAAATATAGATGATTCTTAAAAAACTGTTACCTTCCAAATTTAAAACAAGAAGTTTGAAATTCCAAAATGTACAGTAATAAAACACTTTATAAGATACGATGCGTACGACGATCGGCACAGATCTACTGGCACTGGCTATAATGACCGATTATTTCTACATGCCAGGAATGATTCAATTGTTTCGCTTTTGTTTCGGAATGCGAGAGGCTTCGTTACCATCGTAACGTGACAGAAATATTTGCGGCTGATGGCTTAGTTGCCGATTGAATAAAAAAAAACATGAAAACGAGATATCTCGTGGCCCGTCCGCAACGTTCAGTTTGCTAAAAACGAGATATCTCGTGACCCGTCCGCAATGTGTTAACACAAAATTTGGCATATTCAACACAGTAAAAAATCAAGGTTTTTGTATAAAACTCAAAGCGATACAAACTGAATATGATTGAGAGATGTCCAACCGCTCTGGAACAACTAAAATCAGCTGTCACTATGAAACATTCATTACAGCCAGAGCTATAATTTGAAAACGGACCGAACTAATTTGTACTCCCAATACATGGAAATGTGTGCAATCTTATAAGTTCATTTACAGTTATGTAACTTTACATTTACTTGTATCTGACTGTCCATCTATTTCATCTAATTATGTGCATTTAAATTCAGTTATATATTCTATTGTTCAGCCATATAATTTTACTACTCACAATCAGGTTGACTTATAATTAGATATATTCATATTTACTGAAACCTGTCAATTTCTATCTATCTATGCGTCTACCTCGTTTGCGTTGTATTTATCCATCTACTCGTCTATCGATTGATTGTTCTAGCCATCTATCTTCTTTCTTTATCTGTCTATCTATTTTTCTAGTTTTTCTACCTGTCTTCCTCCTACATCTTCTCCTCAATTCCCTTTGTTTTCCTTCCTTCCCTCTCTTCGCTCTCTCAGCATGCAAGAGAATGTGTACATACAAGTAAACGAATCCACTTCTCCCGAATCGCCATGGACGAGAGTCTATTTTTCAATTATCGGGGATGCAATGGCAGATGAAATTCTCGGGAAATTAATCGACGGCGCTTTACCGTAGAGTTAATGGCAGATCACATTTCTAAGCTCTTTACAAACGCGTTCACCTTTTTTACGGGCACATCGATGGGAGAAAATTACAGTTAAGCCGAGGCCGAAGTAGCATTTTCTCGTGTCGGTTGCACGAGTGGATTACCCATCGGCAAATAAATTCTCCTTTCTCTCCATTCGTTACAGAATAACACGGATATTCGAACCGGAATTCGGCAAACGGCTATCTCCTACTTTTTTCTACCCTTAAAATCCTTGTTTCATGCTTACTTTCCTTATTTGAATGAAATGATACATGAAATTATATTTTGTCAATAATTACACTGAGAATTGATTGAATTTCAACTAAGCATAAGGAAGAATTTTTTCACTGTATCAGAATACGTACAGAGAGTAAAAAATTAATGGTAATGGCTTTCAGGGGTTGTTCTACATCTCTGGATTGATGGAGATTTGAAAAAAAAAGCGGCCTCAAAATTCGGAAAAGGGTAGTAAATTTTTTTTATTGGCGTTTTTTTATTGTTACGTAGGCAAAGTGTTTGAGAGGAACCATGGGTCAGAAACGAACCGTTCTCTCGCAAATTAACTTTTAATTCGGTCTCTCCGATTAAAATTTCTCCAATGGTTAAAGCAGAGGCGATGTAAATGACGTTAGAAGATGGGGCATTGTGTCACTGTTTTTGTAGAAATCATGGAAAATTGAATCGTTCAACAGAGTTGATAATTAATTTATTATCCAAAATGTAGCGCACACTCCAAAATAGAAGTTACTTCGCCCATCCTTATTGTTATCAACACATATCGGAACTACCGGGTTCAAATTGTTCTGGAATACGCAACATACTGGGCAGTTTCTAGAGCGCAACAAAGCTTTGTGTAGGTTTCAGTTGACTGTATTTTATTACAAACTTCAGATAGGTACACAGAATTTGTTGAAACTCGCGGCTGCTTAAACTTCAGTGATGAGAGATAGCAACCATACTCTGCGTGATTTCGCTGTCCGGAAGTTAAGTCCGTCCGAGGAAGTCAAAATTGTAACAAACTTTTCAGAAACTGTCCGGGGAGTCGATACTTTGTCCGATTTTCTACCGAAAGTCCTGTTAATGAGCCCTACGTTTGGTAAATATTGATCGATTAAGGTCCATCGACAGTGAATTAAAAATTCCTTTATTTTAGAGAACAGAATATAATCAAACGAGACGACGCACAGTCTGACTGTCGTTCCTTCCTTAATACTAGAACGACCAAGCAAGTCAAAATGACTTGTTCACATTTTTTTCCAAAAATTCCCTAAATTTACAGGAGAGTCCTAGACTAGAAATACTAAGTTGATCTTATAAAACACAGATCATTAAACCGAACATATTTTCCACCCCTTGATTCCTGTTCTTCCAAAGTTCTTATTTAATATTAGGGGTACCGAAAAGTAATCAAAATTGGAGAAGTGAAAAAGTAAATGGAAACGTTTTTCAACAAAAAAATCGAAGGACTTTTTTAAAAAGGCAATCGAACTACTTTTACGCTGGCAAAAAGTGTTAGAAAATTATGGAAATTATTTTGTTGATTAGTATTTAAGACTTCTTTAATAAATAAACGTTTTTTGCCAGCAAAAAAAATTTTGATTGCTTTTCTGTTCCCCTAATATATTTAAATGTAATAAATTTAACGCGGGTCGTTCTAGTGTTAATGAATAATGTTAATCTTACTCTACAGGCACTCTGGTAATTTAGTAATTAAAAAATAATATATTTATTTCGTCGGGTTGAAAATTCAAATAGGGTTAAGTAGACTGGTAGTCTGATAGTTTTGTTTTGAGACAACAATATAGGATATCGTGTTTTATTTATTGTTATTTTGTATCCATCAGTATATTTTAGGAAATTTTAGTTTCAGATTCGTAAGTAGTGGCTTAAATAACATTAGAATACCAATTTTGGCGCGCAACCAAACACTTTTTTGTACGGATGTCCGCCATATTGAATCCGCCATTATATTTTTAAATATTTTGAGTTCGGATTCTTGATTAGCGTCCGGGAAAACATTTTGTTTTCGGAAATTCTGAGTTCGGATTCCTAATCAGCGACCAAAATAATACTAATATACCAATTTTCAGCTAAATTAAAAAACTCCTTGGGCGAAATCGACCACTGTGCGACGGTATGCAATAAAAAGTAGGCTTACTTCTGAAGAGAAAGTATAATAATACAAATATATAATGAATTATTGTAATGCGCGAATTTTCACGAAGCATCGCGAGGATTCCAAAGACAAGAACTTAGACTTTTAAGAGTAGGTTTAGTTAGACGTCGCTACTTGTTCAGAGTAACAGTATAATCGTGATAATGGCGATTGGATTGATTCTTGAGTGAATATTCGTGAATAATGAGAGATTGAGAACAATTAGCTTTTGAGGATGAGAGAATTGGCAATAAACTAGCAATAAGAATTGATCTTATGAACTTTAGCGGAAAGAGACATAGGGTTTTTAAATGCTTTTGGAAAAGACTGTGTTTGGGGGTCGAAAGGTGAAAGTAAGGATTTTTGAACTTGAAACGGTGATTGGGGGATGATTAAAGAATGGTGACTGCGTTAAGGAGTCGAGGATCGAAAATAGAGTTTTGAATTTGAGATAATAACTCTTGATCGAATAACGTTGTCAATATACAAAACATTTGAAAGGATATTACTAATTCTAGTCCGATTGTCGCTACATTACATCACAAATAATAAAATTTAAAGCGCAGAAGGAAAAAACAACAAATTTTTGCAAACAGCTGACTCTCAATACAAAATCTTTTGACATTGAAATTAGAAGTTTTAATAATCTGACCATATAAAGATGATACAAGCAAACTAATAAATTTTTACTTCAACAATTAAGGAATTAATTGCAGTACCTCGAGAAGAAAATATTGTAAAGGAGAGGTTTAAAAATGTTAAAAAATATGGTTGAATATTTTATCCTTGGTATATTTATCTACCCGCAAAATTTACCGACGAAATATGTTCTATGTTCAATGCACTCATTTTCCACGGGCTAACTAAACTGCTTGTACAAAGAAATTCAATTAGCCAACGTTAATCAGTCATATAACTGCAGTTGCTCGAAACTCCGTTGCCATTTGCATTTACATTTCGTTTTCACCGCGAATTGCATCCCCATAGTTAAACTCCATGGACTTTCTCGATGTATCGTGAAAAACTTAAAACAAACGTTCCTCTCTCGACTTTTTCTTCGAGTCTATACTTTTCTACGTCTATAAAGCCCGAAGAATCGACAGGTATGCAAGGACATGCAATTAGTTGCACTTTCTCTAGATCCATTTATCGGTTCGTGATATCCATTATCGAGAGTTCTGCACAGCACTCGAACGAATTGGAAGGAAAAGAAAATCGGAAATGAACGGTGTGTTACATGAGAAAACGAATCCCGTCTATTCCGATTCGAAAATCCAAATGGTTCGCCGACGAAGATTTTAATTAACTGCTCGGTGCAGCTGCATCGTGTCTACCTTCGACGTTGTGAAGTTTTTTAATGGATATTTTGTCGATGGTAATACAAAGCCGCACTAATTTTCTACAAAGTTGGAGTGATTTTTAAAAAATAATAATGGCTCACAATTTATAAATAGTGGAATCTGGGTAAAATAATATTTTGAAGTTTAGAACTGGTGGAAACTGCAATGAAATAGCAGTTCGATATATAGAGAGATAATTACATTCTGTATATTACCATGTAATTTTTTAAACATACTTTTTATTTATTATGGACTTTAATGAAACAGAGTGTTTCAAATGAAAACCTACGTTCACATTGTTTTAAAATTCTCTTATAAAGGGTGTAATAGGATAAGAGGGATAAACGTGCCTTTCTTTGAACCGATTGCAATGGGGGTGGTCTCATTCGATAGATGATGCTCGGCGATCATTGTGTAGTAAATTTTAATCCTGTATCTTGGGTTATGGTAAATATATCCTGTACCTTGGCCGTTATGGGGAAAATTCTAGAAACAAGTTTCACCCCATTGTCACTATTTATTGAGGTACGAGAATCTCTAAAAAATTCTATCACATTCTACACGCGACCGTACATTTTTGAAATTTTTCACAGATCTTTCCATTGAAGAATCTAAGTGTAACTACGGAAAAAATAGATCTCGCGTCAAAATCTTGAAGTAACTTTTTACTTTTTACACTAAAAATCCAACCCATAATTGTTACCCTCAATTTTTTTCAGATTTTTCGATCGTCTGGGTCATTGTGAAAAAAATCAAAAATCGAATTGCGCGACATATTTCGATACGAAATGCCATGGTCGAGTTGTTATTTTTGCTTTCTTTGATTACATTGTGTTCATTTTGTGACTTTTAGTGTTTTTTCTATTAATTCAATTATCAAATAACGCTAAAATAAACTTAACAAGTTGAACGCCATTGTTATTTCATGCGTTCTATCGTATCTACTGAACTGATTCTTTTCCTATTAAAATCTCATATTTGGGAAGCAGAAACTTTAAAGACACAAATAGATATACATACAGTAGTATTTTATCTTTCAAACTCCAAAATTTAATTACTGAATGTGTTAGAATATTCGTAAATATTACAAATGAAAAGTCATGAAATTTCATTGAATTCGACAGCGCCGGTTACCGGTGACCCCCATGGCAGTCAACGTGTTAAAGCATTCTAAAAGACTAACTGGATGTACCTATACAAAAGTAATTCACCATCTTATTACTAAAAACAAGTCTAACAACAATCGATATTTTCGCAAAAAGCTTCATTCCCAGACGATATACCTATGTAGTCACTTGGAATTATTTAAATTTACCCTATAAATTCAGTTTCAATTTATTAGATGCATTTTGCGCAGCGACGAAATATGGATGCTGTAAAAATGGCATAACACAAATTTTTCCATACGGTAAAGTGTCACCACGTAAGCGCGACGATATTTATTTGTTTTTTGTCGTCAGATTGCAACGTATCACCGTCGTTCTTACCGTGATCCGCAATTTTTCGTTTCGTGTTCGATCTCACGCGAGCTGGTTCGCCCGAAAGAACGAGAGAACAAGGGGTTGCAGGGGTTGGTGGAGCAACACCGTAGAAATACCGTGGCCATGTTACGGCGACGTTATTTTCCAGAATTTTTCGAGGCTTCGGCCGTACCTCTGTCGAGAACTTTTGATTTACGCGAGCTCGATGGAATTCTATGAATGCGAAATGTAATCCTCTACGTCTACCCCTTCTGTTACGATCGTGTGCCATTCCCCCTCGTATTTCAAGCACCGGATAGAAAGTTTAGCTTTCAATCGTTCCCTCCGAATAACAAAGGATTATGGACGATATGGTCGATCGAGTCGCAAAGATTCTTATCTCGCGAATGTACATCTACGTGTAGAATCACACGTTAGACAGACGATGATCTACCGTGCTGTTTCAATTTGAGCGATTACAATTTGGATTTTTGTGATTCGATTCTCCCTGACATTTGTTGAGGCTTTGGCGCTCAAGATGGCAAGGTTTTTTTTAGTGTAAACTTTTTATTTATATCTAGTTAATACAGTAGAACCCCTTTTACACTTTTCAAGGGACCACAAAAGAATGGTGTAAATCGCGGGAAAGTTTAAACGGAGGAAAAACCCTTCTGCACATGTAATAAAATACTGAAAATTTACAATCCACTTTTATTAAATATTTAAATATTAAATAATATATCTTATATATAAAGCTCAAATACCACTGACTGACTGACTGACTGACTCATTCATCCACTCATCACGAAATCTCAAAAACCACAGAACGGATTGCAATGAAATTTGGAACATACCTTCTCCTTGGGTCTTAGGTGCTCACTAAGAAAGGGTTTTGAAAAATTCGAAATTTTAAGGTTGTCTTTTTTTTAGTTTCGATTAAACCGTAGCGAAGCACGGGAGCTTTCAGCTAGTATTACATAAAAATACAAAAATTCTACTGTTTTTTTTGTTTTTTTTTAAAATCTAATATGGATGACTGTTTTGCCTTCTTCTGGTGAATTCTTTCAACTTGCTTTTCAAGTTCATACACATGGTCAAAACTATTAACATCACCATCTGCTGCAGAAATATATTTTTTTATAGTGTTTATTGTAGAAACTACTTCTGCACAAGTAGGCACACTACTATAACCATAATTGTCACCATCATCAAAATCACTATCACTGTCACTTTCTTCCTGAACTGAATTGATCAAACATTCTACTGACACTGTTTGCACAGTTGCAAGTTCATTTATTTTCTATGATTTGACACAAATACACGCAGAAATAAAACTCATTAGTATGAACAAAAGAGTAATCTTAGAGTCGGAGGATAAATATAATTCCACTATGAAAAACAAATTAATGAAACGTAAAAAGAGAAGAAGAATTATAGAGATAGAATCTTCATCAGTTGAGGATATTGTTACTAAGAATTTCAAAACATAAACTTTGAGCATAAATAAATAGTACTAATATCTTATGTAGAGTTTAACAATATATAAAAATAATTAACTTTGGAAATAAAAAGTACTTCAATTTTATTTCTTCTTATTATCCATAAAAAAAATTGGATTAACGTGAGATATATTTTAACTCATATTTGAGCTTTCAAAATTGAAATTAAATGATTCTTACAACTGATTAATTATGAAAGTGGTGTAAGTCCATTTGCAGCCCGTAAATATACATACTTACTATTAGTTAAATTTAAATCGATAGAAACATTGTCAGACTCGTCATAATTAACCAATATTTTTTAACTGACAGATATGCTAATCATTGATTTTCTCGAAACAACAGAAAATGGACATGCACCACTTTCAAAATAAACGTTCCATATAACACCTCACCCTAAATTCACCAGATTGCAGCTTATTAGATGTTAGGATGATAAAATTCTCTTCGCTTGACCGAACAGCAATTTTAGCATGTACATTCAAACGAAACTCTTCGGGAAAGGGTTGCAAAAGTGTTAACCGTTCATCGCGAAGATAGGAGCGCTGTACGAAAGTTTTTTCCGATAACAGCAACGATATCACCTGGCCAAAGTTTCGAGCTTCTCACGAGCCTCGAGCAAACGAACAGACTCGATATAAAAGGGTGAGATTAAATCCGAATCGGCAGGTACATTTATCCGTCGTGGCGCTCTCGTGGTTTCCGAGTTTCACTCATGTCGCTTTTTTCGCCCTTGAGCGGAACGTCTTGTCATCGATACCGAGGTGAAATGGTACGTGTAGTTTTATAAGATACCATAGAACCGGAAAGAACAGTGAGCTTTATCGTTCGAATTTCTAAACTGGCTCGATTCTACTTGACTTCTACCTGTCTGTCTGACGTGAGCTTGCGATTTCACTTTATATATTTATTAGGTGTGCAAATAAGTTCCTTCCCCTTTTTTTTCTACGATCACAACTTTTGACTGTATTATTCGAATCAATTGATTGTGGTGCCATCTGAAAGAGCATTCTTTCGTTTTTAAGAAGAGTCATAATGTCCGCTCTAAGAGTTCCCAGTCCTAAGCAACAATTTCAAACAATATGGCGTGCCCGAAGCATCATTTGCATTTACTGACAGAGGGGCGAGACAAGTGATTTTGCAGCACGACAATGCTCGTCCACACGTTGCAAAAGGAACGATGTATACCATTAATGCATTGGGATGGGAAGTCCTGCTACATGCGGCATATTCTCCCGACGTGGCCACGTCAGACTATCATCTTTTTCGGAGTCTGCAACACCAATTGTTAGAGCAACACTTCAACACAGAAGAAGACATCCGAGAATGTATTGACGACTTTATAACCAGTAAGCAGCTGATATTCTTCAGGGATGGGATTTATAATTTACCCACGAGATGGGAAAAGGTTACAGAAATTGAGGGTGAATACTTCCAGACGTAATTTTGTACTGAATTGATATCATAAAATCTTGAATTTCGAAGAAAAGGGGAAAGAACTTATTTGCACACCTAATACATTTTTGATATACGATGCCTGCGACGTCAAACGTAATAGAATTTTGTTAGATCTACCGGGACGTTGATATTAATATTTTTCTGCGATAAGTAATTCTGAAAAATCTCATTTTTCTAACAATTTTCTACCTTTAGCTTCATAATTGTAAGCGATTAGATCGATGAATTTTTTTACCTTCTTCATTTCTATTCGTCTGATCCATTTATTTGGCATTTTTTAATATATTGAAGTAATTGTTGGTAAATCCAATATCAAACGTAGGGCGAAGTGACTTGGTAGGCTTTGCCCCTTTTTATAAAAGTATGTGCGTTTTGATTGTACAAATTCAATGATCATTAAGCGAACATGTTGCCCCTTAGTTGAAAAAGCAACTCGATTTTAACAGAATTGTCATTGATAATAAAAAATGCATGTTAAATAATGTCGTCAGTGACTCGTTCCTCAGGATACACTTGAACTTCAAACGAAACTAGCAGTATTTCTCCACGAAAGGCTTTATTGTGTTTACGATGCGATATAAAAGACTTCATTCATTTTAAGTTATTAAATATCAGTCAAACATCATGGTAAAATTCGATTAAAAACAACAGAATTGTTTAGGGACTGCTTTAAATGTAAAGCTACCCGATAGGAAACATTTCACTGCAATGAAATACGTCTGTGGAGTAATCATCGATTGTTTTCACTCAAAACCCAAAGACTGTAAAAAAGACCATTGCAAATTTGAAAATAAAATGGCGGCAGGTTATAAAACGAACAATAAACATGTACTTACTGAAATGTGCAATTTGTTTTTAGCTCGTCACCTATGTAGCTTATGACTTAAACCGCCATTTTTTATAGAATGACCCAATAACATCAAAATTATGTTATCTCTCTCTCCTATTAAAGATTTTTTCTATAGGTATTATTTTTATAAGTCTTGCATTAAAAAAACAATAAAAGGTTGTCAACAAAAATAGCAACGAAATTCAGTCATAACGGTGACAATTAACTCGATAATAGCCGGATGTTCTACAGTTCACCATTGATGCTAAAAGCTCATACGTTAAAAGTGGTCGTGAGCCGCACAATTATGGAATACCGCATGCGGCCTGCCTGCCATAAATATTCTACTTTATCCTCATTATCGCGAGAAAGATCGTGTCAAACTCTCGGTAAGTATCCTCGAAATTTAAACCATTTCTGCATCGCAAATTTTCATTTGTCCTCCTATTATCCCCGGCATTGTCCTCTATTCGGTTCTCGCTTATTGTGTCAGCATAATTTCCTGCGGATAAACTGCCGCAACTTCGGGCAACGTAATCCAGAGAGACGCAGACGAACATTAGTTATCCGTAGTTGGGTGAGATGTGTCCTGCAATGCATTTCATGTCTCGTGAAATCGTCGCATTTTGTAGGGCGAGACATCGTGGTCCTTAAAACGAGGATTTTGAGAACTCGGAAGTACTCGAAACGATAAGCCTCGTCGAGAGAAATCCGTTCTTGTCCCTGCTTGCGATAAGAACTCGTCGAAATTCTACCCGGATACGGGAACTCCCTTGTAATAACAGAGGGTTGTATAACTCCCTTGTAATAATTTCTTTCATCCCTTGAAGATGAATTGCTTTTCATTCTATGACCTTAAACGAATGCTGTATGTTCGTTTGTTCTTCGTTCGAGATCAGATCGATTATTTTTACTGGAAAAAATGGATATTTTAAGCTCTTTGTGTAGGATTTTCATCTAGTTCTGCCGTGCTTTATGAGACAACGAATCTCAACCTGTCTGTCTTAACGACACGCTATTTTTCAACCTTTTTTTATGGAGCAATTTGTAAATATTGTTTAGAATCTCCTCTCTCTGTATGTGTAGTGATACTTTTTGAGATGCTGTCCACAGTCTCGCTTATTATTAACTTAAGATTTATTATAAAATACAGAAAACAGAAATGAAAGTTATAAGTATAAATATATGAAAAATAATAAGAAATAGGCCGTAGCAGGTTTTCGCATCTTTACTCCTTCACGTTTCTTCTCGAACTCTTCGCGTTCTCCTGTCTTTTCGTCTTTTGGTTTTCACATCATCTTTCATTCTCTCTGTGATTCACTCACTTTGTTATTCACACATTCGAACTGCATTTTCTCTAATTAAAGTCTGTACATCTTAACGCATTGCAAGCCGGTCCCGCGATAATGCGGGATTTCAAATATATGATTTTAGAATTTGACCGATCAATATCAGTCATATTATTTTATCTTGAGGAAAACAGTAAAGTGGATAAAGAAGGCAATATTATTCCCTTTAAATTGTACATTATTTAATGTGTTTAAATTTATATTGATTTAAATAGTAATATTATCAAATATAATAAATTTGATAGCCGGCGTACAATGTTTTAAACTAACGATATCGTGGCCTAAACATTAAACTATGAAATAAAGAATCTCACTAAATATAATAACTTTAACTCTATTGCAGTCACTCATTTTCTCCTTAACCACATACTAAACATTCATTCTAACTCTGAAATTCGGCGCTTTCCAAATCACGTATTCTAAACATTCAGTCTCACATACTCAAAATCCATCCACACTCACTGATTAAAAGCTATCTCCTATCTTTAAAAAATTACGATACTACACTAATTATAAGCTATTTCCTATCTCTAAGAAATTACGATACTACAATTGTAATCCTAAGGAATGGTCAAATTAATTGTCACTTTACAAGTGTACAAATTGCGGATGAAGCAATCTCTTTGTTGTTTCATTTTCGAAAAAGATGATCATGTAGATATTAAGATAATCGGTAAATTAAAGATAAATTAAAAACCTATCAAATTGACTGCCTTGATGTTTAACCCCTTGCCCAACAATGACATGTGACACTCGCGACGGGATAAATGAAACAGGAAATTTTGTAATTTTCCAAATCTTTTAAATTTAAAATATCAGTGGGTCAGAGGACATTGAAAGTAGTTCTATGCTATTAACACGTTCACGACGGGGCCTGAATGTAGTGTTCCTACATCGTATTTTCTCCTATCCGGTAGCGTAGTCATCCAAAAAAAGGCGTTGATTTGTCGGAACAAATGCAATCTTCTTATAGCTGCTTAAGAAAAACAGTCCAATATAATATTATATTATATGATATGAAGATCTAAATGAATTTACCACTTACAGTAATTTATTCTTTAAATGGAACAAACATGAAATGTACCACCGGTGGTTCAGCCCGTCGTGAACGTGTTAATATTGTGTTAAGTTACATGGAATATCAGAAATCAGAAATAATTTATTCTTCCGCCAATTAGTTCTAAGACACTGCACGTTCGAGCACAAAAGAAATCGTAGGGCAAGGAATTAAACTGTTTTACGGCTCATAACGCTGTTTACAAGTTACCTTTAGCACCCATATAATTTACAAAAGATAACAGCAGCGCTACGATGTGCAATTTATGGAACCACATTTTTTTCATTACACCTCCCTCTCTCTCTCATTCACCCACTCGAGAGGAGAACGACGATAAAGACCGACTTCGGGAATTACGTTGCGAGATTTGTCCCCGTTGTTGGATACATCCCACTGGTTGGACTATTTCGAGAATAATCCCTGATGGTGTAGCTCCACTCATCGACATCGGTATCCCTGAAATACCAGTTTATCCTCTGCAGTGTCTGAGTTTGGCGAATCAACAGTTGCAACACGAACATCGTGAACGATTACGGGGAGTTATGAGCAGTCATAAACACATATACCGGGTGTCTTGTTCTCGAACCACTAATGTTCCTTGGAAACTATTCGCAAAACGATAACACATTTCGGATATCTGGCACAAATCACAGAGACCCTGTATAATGTACTTTTTTGCAAGTAGTGATAGATATTTCAAAGTAATTGACCGTTTCTTAGAGAAAATTATCAACTTGTTTCTACACGAATGCGGATTTATGAGAAGAGTAACTTTTCCTTGATATTTCAGATACAGGCAACCCTCGACTTTCGCACACTCTACTTTTGTACATTTTTAAAAATTCAATTCTTTAAAGATATTTGTCGTTATTTTAAAAATTGCTTCAGTCCCTTGGAGTGAGGTCTTTAAATATTAGGTTGTTCGGAAAGTAATTTCGTTTTTTCCTGACGGAGGACATAATTATATTTTTTCACAATTAACTTCACACTTAATTCGCATTGCTATTATATATTTTGACAGTTGATATAGCAACGCTTGTTTGTGAAAAAATTTGTTTGATTCTACACAATAGTTTTTCTTTGGTGCTCTATTAAAGATGGAAAGTCGAAAGCAGCAATTTCGCCATATTTGACTTTTTTACTATCGAAACGGTAAAAATGCTGTTCAAGCAAGAAAAAAATTATTCGATTTTTATGGGGAAGACGTATTAACATAACGCCAGTGCCATAACTGGATTGCAAAATTTTTTGAACGGCAAAACCTTTACTTCAAATTAGGACGTCAAAAAAGGCTTTGATTTTTTTGCCAGCAAAGATCAAAACTTTTATGAACGTCGAATCATACTACTGCCAGAAATATGACAAAAGGTATTAGAACAAAATGGAGAATATATAATTTAGTGACATATTTATGGACTACAAGAAAATCGTCTTTCATTCTCACCGAAAAAAACGAAATTACTTTCCGAACAACCCAATACAATATTAGAGGAGTCTGAGGTTCTCTACTATTGTAATATTGTCCGTAGTATTACCTACTAGATGGTGAAAAATCTCAAGATTACAAAGAAACCATATTAATATGCAACTTTTAATATTTTTCCCATAGCACGCTACTTTCGAACATTCAACATTCGCTAACATTTTCAGGAACCAGTTATGTGCGAAAGTCGAGGGTCGACTGTACTTACATTTTTTGTAAGCATTGAGTTGGAAAGAAAGTAACTTCGGTTTTCGCTGAGAGCTAGAATTACGTTTGTTTTGAATGACTTCTGACAATGTTTTAATGTTTTTCTTCTAACAATTGAAAATTGTCACTTTGGCTTGGCTTAGAAAAACAATTGCGCTTTATTTTGTTTGTAATTGTTTGCTTAGGGTGAATTTTAACATGGAGTGTAAAAACGAAAAAAAATATTTATTTTACTTTTTTATTTTTCGGAAGGCAAAGGTTAGTTTGGAAGTGTTGTCATGGCCCACATATAACCTTCACCTGACACCCTAAGATTACCATTTATTTTGATCCCTCTAAAACTTTTTGAATGGTGAAACTTTTACTAGCGATGATAGCCTAAAATCGCATTTGGTTCAGTTTTTTGCTGATAAGAGCCAGAAGTTCTATAAAAGCTGAATCATGAATTTGTCAAAAAGATGACAAAAGGTCATGGAACAAAGGTCATTGAAAAAATTTATTGTTAAAAAAAACTGAGTTCCATTTCACACTACAAAACCAAAATTACTTTCTTGCCAACCCAATATAAATAATTTCTTATAGTCAGTGAAAAAAACACCATTTTTCCGTATGGAATAATTATGATATCGGCGAAGGAAATTTAATACTTCGTAGCTAGAAGTAAGATTAAATTTTGGAGAATGCTCGTGTAATCTCTCAAATCTCTGACATTCTCATTATCAAATGTGTAGAACAAACTCGTAGACTCGTGGCCTGCCACCTAATTTTTAAAAACAAGCTAAATTATTGCAATTTAAAATAGATTAAAATTATCGCATTAATTTTACAATAGAACTACCAACGTTGAATTTATTATATTTCAATATCTTAAATAAGTACCTTGGAAAAGAAGAATCAAAAGGCGGTGAAAAAATTATGTATCAGTCATTTCGATTGGTTAGTAGTTCTATTATTAATTTGTATAATTTAGAATGTATATTAAATAGTTCATACTGGATTCAAATTAACAATTAATAATAAACTTCAGTCACTCAAATTAATATCGTACCCTATTACAATATCATGCCAACAAAATAATCGATAACGTTAACCCTTTGCACTCGAGGACTTTTTCAAATATCTTATCGTATCGGAAACAGCAAAACAGAATTCAAAACACTAGGACGCCGTAGAGGCACCTTTGGAGTCCAAAGGGTTAAAATCTTCTAACAAGAAGGCTTGCACCTTCGAGCATTCCTTGAAACGACACAGCAAAAAAATACAAAATTACTTAATTTACTTATTAACACTTTACCGACCGGTATCTGATTAATCGGCTATTCGGGCCCAAAACTTTTGGACTTTTAACTTATTAATTGGTTGCAACGGCAATTAACACTATGCCGTCCGGCGACACTACAGTGGTGACCTTCGCAAAGTATTGCCTGACGTACGGCGACACCACATTGGTGTCATGCGCAAAATATAAATAAAGAAATATATAAAACAAAAAAAATTTACATGTATTTACATATATATGTATCCTCGAGATTTCATGAAAATAGATGGACAGGATTAAAAACTCAAGAGAATTGACGATAAGATTAGTAAAACTTAACGATTTATAACAAGAGGAATGATCTGAAACATTCCTACCGGCGCCAAGCAAAGAAATTTTGATGAGACGTGCTGCCGCCAAAGTGTTAATAAATTATTATTTTTCATTGCGGTTAACTGTGCCTGAGTCCTTACTCAGTGAAGAAACTTTGCAATTTTCGAAGAGATAACAGTATCAGGGAAATATTTGCGTGCAAGTAACCGAACAGAAGTGGGTAGGATGTTAAAAAATACCGGTCGGTGAAGTGTTAACGTTTTATCAGGTGAATTAACACGGAACACCCTTTATATTCGATAAAGTGATATATAGCACGTCACAATAAAGAACCTTTGCTGTTTGTAGGTCTCGAAAGCACCTCTGTAGCCCGAACCGCACGATGCCTCCGTTAGAGAGGTTGTGCTTCGAGAATTTGTAGTCGCCGGCAAACGTGTAATTAGTTTAAACCGAGTAACGCGGTAATTAAGCCAGTTTAACTCCTTTATCAAGACGAAGCGACCGCGTTGTCTGACTCTCAGCTCCCGGCCGACTTGATATCCACTCGGTTTCTTGGGTTTATCCGACTCGCCCTCTCTGACTGCGAAATTACACCACGTACCTACACGTTTTCGTCGTTAACTGCGTTTCACTGATAACTGTCTTTTTGTCGATGAACTTCTAACCTCATCAGAGACGAGATTAATCCTTGTAACAATACAACCATGCTTTTTACAAAGAGATATTCAAGTATTTGGAAAAACAAACGTCGATGTGAATGAAACAACACGCGATGCTTTTATGTCGTTTATATTAGATTTTGAAAATGTATTGCAATGGTAATAAGTGGACTCCGGATGTTTGTATAAATGCATAGTTTTATAGAAAACACTGAGAGCTATAGGGCCTGGACAGAAACAAGTTTTATGATTAGAGAATTCGAAACGTAGTGTTACGAAGCACCCAGTAGATTAAATGTTATTGGGTAACGAGAGTTGGCAATTGTTTATAATAAATAAAGAGTGAAGAGTCTGCGGTCGGTGGTCCTCGTTGACGGACGTGTTCTCTTAAATAAACGTTATCACTTTTTCTAATATTCTGTTCTATTTGAACCGTTTATTTTGAAAGTGGGGCAAGTCCATTTTTGAAAAAAATTGAGATAATGATTATTATAGACAAAACTTAATATGATCTTTTTATCTGTAAAGAATTTATAATAAAAAAAAATTATATTCCCTAATATTTGGGAGACGGAAGTTTTAGCTATTAACGGTATTGTAAATATGTTTATTTTGAAAGTAGTGGAAGCCCATCTTAGGTTGAAATATTATAAAGTAATATGGCATTATTGAAAATATAATAAATTTTTAGTACCTACACGAAACGCGAAAATTTTTTTTCAACCCAAGCTGTGGAAGAAGCGGTTTTAAAAAGAAAGAAAAATACCGATGGAGAAACTGTGAATTGGTTAAATATATGCTGGATCAGATTTACAAGGAATGCACCATACAAAATGTTCTACAAAACTGCGATGGAATGATATTCTGAATTTAAAATTATCGATTTATCACCACAACGGAGAGGAAGACCAACTAATTTCGGAAATATAAAATTACATACCTTCTGTTCATCATGAACATTTTAAAATGTTCAATCATAAGTAAAACTCAAATTACATCTGAAATTCTTAATAAAAATAAATTGTTTTTCTGTAATGTTATACTTCTACTATAATATTTAAAAACCTGGTTTCTTTTGTTTCATTTCACTTTTTATTTTATGAATAAATTTAATATTTATATAAAATTGAATAGTATTTTGTTTTTATTATTTAAAATAGGCTGATACAACTGAAATATTATCCCTTTAATTAACGATTACAATAATTCATTAATTTTGAAAGTGAGGCAAGTCCATGTAGGTATAATAAACCCTCCATATTTTTTAACCAGCACTATAAACGCTATTGCATAATAAACTTACATTATCTAATACCATAAAATAAAGAAGATATCTCTATTAGTACTTTCCGATATTTTTCAATTTATTGAAATGCAAACCTTTAAATATCTCAAAATGACCAAAAATGGACTTGCCCCACTTTCAAAATAAACGGCTCATTTATTTATGTCCGAAAGGATAAGGCGTGCGCGGTCGACTCGTAACAATATTTTATTCGAATTTATTGATTACTTATTGATGAGCAAAGTAATATGTAACGTATAACTGAGACACTTACTATGAGAATCAGTTTATATTAATTATTCATAATAAATGATTCCTCTAGGTATCACTTTTACATCAAATTCGAGACATTTTACAAATGAATTTATCAACGACTTGGATATAAATTTATTAAGACGGTACACCGAATGCAGAATAATTTCACGCGTATTTGCATGTAATACTATTTTAAAAGAAGCGTTACAAGATTACAATTTACGGGGTAGCATGGAATACGTTATAATAGTATTTAAGTTTACGAGACAGGTTGCAACTACGTTGGAAGAGCAAACAGCCCAGTGGCATCCTTATAACCTGGTAATTTTATATTATGACGATACACAGCGTTTAACAAGTATGAAACTCGCTGTTTCAACAACCCGATTATTTTTCCATGGAAATATAAACCAAAGAGGTAGAGCATCGTGAAATTATAATCGTAGAGTAAATACCTGGGGTTAAAAGACAGATAAAAAAATTAGAAAACTTGTTTTACTGTGTTGTTCATGAAATTAACTGCTGTTTTCCGTTGGAAAATATAAAACGACATAATATTATATCTGCAACGAGCACCTATGGTGTACTGGATTGTTTCGTCTTACGTTTAGCGCAATAACTTGTAGTTTTCTGGATACCAAAATACACCTAATTCTGTTTTTACACGATAGATACGTTCCCGAAAAATACGTGTAAAAAAAATTCGTGTGAAAAAATATATTCCATCTATGGAAAAATAGAAGATTGGTTCCAGTCCCAAGAAATCAGCAAAAATAATACAATAAACCATGAGTTTTCATGTTAGAATCTTTAACATTTTATTTCATAAAGATTGCGCATGTATCATACAAAGTAAATTATCATTTGAAAAGGAAAAAAAACATGTCACTAATTCATGAACACAAAAATTAGGCAAGATGATATGAGTTACACATAAAAAGATTTTATTCGTTGTCAATTTCTAACAATAAACGCATACGTTTGCGTAAGACTGCAATATTACTGTCATCATTAGGAATGTCTTGATTATCGCCTTCGTGCTCCATTGGTGAAATTCTTTCTGTAATATTTCCTTAATTAATTCTAAAATCAAATCTCCCTAAAATTAATTCCTCGTCTCCAATGTCGCAGTTATAAAAATAAAAGTAAAGCAAAATTTTCGTCTTAGAATTTGGGTCGATCGTGTTAAATCGACATAAGTCGTGCAAAAAAAAAATTAAATTTTTTCCTAACTCGTGTTAAATCAAAATCGTGTAAAAACAGAATTGCGTGTATTACGTCAAAGGTAATCCATTATAAATTGCGATATTAATTGCGATATACTTGAAAATTTAATATCACGACAGGAGATACCTAATTATGGTGACTGATTTGCCCAGACGTAATATCACGTTCGAGGAAACTACGTATGTACTTACGGTTTCCTGAACATGTAATATTACATCCGAAGTAATCAGTTTTAGTTAATTTACAGACGCAATATTCGGTACTGTATTAATAAATAAAACATTTTATTTTTTAGTTAATGTTTCCCCAGAATACAAACATCTTTTGAGGGTGATATTTAAAAAATGGATTAAAACTAGATTTACAGCTGTGATATCTCTTGCTACACCATATATTAAATAAGGATTTTGAAAAAAGAGGAATCAAGCGACAAAGAAGATAATCCGTGAAGTAACTTTTGTATTATAAAATACACGTGAAATATCTACTTTACTGCTTCTCTGTAAGTTTCAGTAAAAAATGTAGGAACTCGTCAAAACGGTTTGTCTGATTAAGTCCTTTTGTTTATAAAACAAACTGAGGCCACTTCATCCTGAGAATTCTTTTATTTCTACAAATCAGAAAAAGATTCGTCGACGATAAAATGCTAGTATGAAATTGAACTGACAATATTTCTCTCTCTTTGCAGGTGCCGAGAGTGTCCTGTGGTGAAACCAACCTTCCTTTGTGGCAGTGATAATCGCACTTACAGTTCCCCTTGTCGTCTGGAATACCACAATTGCATCCACCATACCCTTGTTCGCATCTCTTGCAAAGGTTTCTGTCCCTGCAAAGGTAAGGATGATAAACATTGTTACCATTGTAAAAAAAAACAAAGCTCAAGGAGCTTACAAGTCCGTCAAACATAGATATAGAATCATTAACACTTTGCGGTCCAAATTATTACGTTAATTTTGGTAATGACCTAAATAAACTTAATTCTGCAATATTTTCTACCATTAGTTATTCACTTTTTTAAATGGTATCAATAACTACAGGTATCGACGGTCATTTAAGGTAGTTCTAGCTGGATTCAGAACTAAAAGTTTTTTTTTCATTAGAAATGAAAAAAATTTCGTAAGAATTAATGCAGGAGCTATCTTCACAGAGGTCATTTCATTCACTTTTAGACATTAAAAAACATCTTTCTCTATAACTATGAAGTAAAAAATTATGAAAAAATTCAATAATATTCCAAAAGCATAAAACAATACATTGCTAATTTTTTATTAGAATCCATCGACTCGTTTTTCCATTAGAAAAATAAAAAAAGATTTTACGGACAGAGCAAAAGTTTTTTTTCCATAAGGCCCATGTTAAATATGTTATTTTTAAACACGATTTATTCATAAACCGTGTGGACGAACTCGTTGAGATTCTGGTTATAATTACAAAATATCATGAAGAAAATATTTTCAAAATTTTAAGGAAATTTATCGAAAAATGATAAGTGCCTAGAACTACCTTAAGTGATATTACAAAATCATTGTGAAATAGGAAAGTCGATATTAAATTGTCAGAAAATAAAATCAAGAGGGAATCTATGTCGAGTACTGCTCGACCGCAAAGGGTTAAAATATAATTTTGAAATACTTACCGAAATAGTGCGCGAACAAAATGCATTGCAGTGAAATAATGTTATTACTTCGTTCAAGAATAGAATAAAACAAGGGTGTTGTACGATTTGTATACCCTGTGTTTATGAATCGCTTGCCGGTGACGGGTAGTTGTAAGGTAATTAAATTACTCTAACGAACCATTCATAATAGCGAATTTGCACGAGAATTTTCTAATTTTACATATGGAATTAATTACGTTAGTTTATTCATAAGGAAGCGGAGAGGGGTAGATGCGTGTAGGAGATACAACAATGGAGAGATATTTGCATCTCGCGGTAAACTCGAGGACAAGCAAACCTACCATGAATATTCATAATTGGCTGTTAGAACAATAATGCCACTGTTAAGCACATAGAGAGCCCTGCAATATTGAGGTCGCCGCGAATTCACGATTATAAAAGAGAAGTCAAGGTTAAGAAACCATTTTCGTAATTGTCAGTGTGTGCAATATTGTCAATAAATGTTCATCGAATACATTGTAGGATGGAAACAAAGAAAAAAGAAGGAAGTGAGGGATGAATCTTTTTCTAGAACTGTTTAATTTAAATTTGTATGCCTTTTTGCAGTCACCTCTGAAAAATAATTCCTCTATTGTTATTTAACACTAGAACTACCGGCGTTAAATCTATCATATTTCAACATATTAAATAAGTACTTTGAAAAAGAAGGAATCGAGTAGCAGAAAGGACGATCATTTCAGTGATTTATGTCTTTTCTGATGGACGAAGAATTTTTGTTCTGTGGCTGTTCTATGAACTTGGAAAATTTTTGAAAAAAATTGTGTACCAGTCATTTTGACTGGTTTGGTAATTCTAGTGTTAAGATATAGTTTTTCGTCTTTTGGAAAAAAATTGTTCCTGTTGCGACACTTTCTTAATAAACTATTGGTTCTTGTGACTCTGAGGTAATTAAGATACCTCCAAGCTTCTATCCTTCAAAGTAAATTTTTTAACTTTGCCAAATATCACAACATAGTTCTCAAAAATCATGAAATTCTTTATAATTCAGTCCTTAACACTACAACGATCTACGTTAAATCTAATACATTTAAATATATTAAATAAGTACTTTGAAAACAGAGGGATCAAGAGATGGAAAATATGATCCGTTCGGTAATCTGTGCTTTTAAGATCAACTTAGAATTTCTAATCTAGGAATCTCCTATAAACTCAGGGAATATTTCGAAAAAATTGTGAACAAGTCATTTTGACTTGCCTGGTACTTCTAGTGTTAAAAATCAAGTTGAATTCACTATTTGAAACTGCACCTTTATCATTTTGTAATGTGCCATCGTACATTTGATCTTCAGATTCCAAAAAAAGTTCAGGCTATAGCGGATTAACAACGAAACATGCAAATAAATTACAAGATTGATAAGTTTGAACCCCATATACCTCATAACACACTAATACACAATTTACAACGCTCTACTAGCAATCTCGCCAAATTCTAGTAACTTTCCCAAAGTTACAGTCTCACGGTGATTCTAAAATTTGGTAATGGATGAAATGGAAGATCAAACTACGCGAAAATTCAACGCGTTCTGTGCGTTACAGGAGTCTCAGCCTTCATTAATATCGTAGTCTACGCCAGCTAAATCGCGCAACATCGCAAAAACTTATTCGACGATAAATAATGCAGCCGCGTGCAAATATTTAACCGTCGAAAAAGCGTGCATTATCAAAACCACGCAACGCCAAATTGGAAGGGATTTTTCTCGCGAATCGTCCGGCTTAATCGTGTGCCAAATAAACGCCCGACAGATTAATAAATCACGATTATCGAGGCATAAAATATTCGGCTCGCCAGTGTGTAAACGTCGGCAATCGAATTCCATCGTCGTCCGACATCTCATCAGGGGAGAATCGTTTAAAAATCGTTGGTGCACCCTCCTGCTTGCTGTTTGCAGCGTCCATCCAATTGCAAATGCTAATTTCAATGGGGATCCATGTTTACGCGAGGTTAATGAGTTGTCCTTTCGTGAGGTGTACGATTCTGTTTCGCAGAAATTGGCCATGGTGATTCGAATGACAGAATTGATTGTTTTCGATATTATAATCATAAATGTTATCGAGTTCGCGGTCGATCGACTTTTCGCGCCGGTGCAGCAACGTTTACGATTATTACACTTTATTAGCTCCAATTGTCAATGGTTGTGTTGTCGTTTCGCAAACTATAAATGTTAAACATGGTTCAAAGGTATTTTTGTTCAGCAGGGTTTTATCACAGTGTGAAGAAACAGTTTTAGACGAACACAGCGTTCCACTTTATTTTATGTATTGATAAGAAAAACGTGTTACAATGAGTTGTATCGGATAGAGACAATATGGAGAACGGAAGTTCAGTCCTTTTGTACACGACCATCCGGTTACACCGGTCGTCCGTGTTCGGGCGCGAGTATTTGAATACTCAACAATTTTATAACACCGTGTGAATTTTGTTAATAAATTTCTGCCATTCGAAAGGTTACATTATTGTCATTTATCCGTTTCTGTGTGTCAGATTTGTGATGGAATTGTAACAAGAACAATGCAAACTTTTTTGACTGCCTAATAATAATACTTTTCTTTCGCATTGAAATACTGACGATTAATCTAATGTACCGTATTACATCGAATATAAGACGCACATTTTTACGCGTTTTTAAGCGTGTGTAATTATATTAAATTTTAATAATTTTTAGAGAAAGAGAAAGAGAAAGTTGAAGGCAAGAATCTCGATTCATTTGATTATTGACATATAGAAAGATAGCATTTTGGGTATTAATTAAACTAAGTCTAGTATTAAAAATTCCCAGAATATTTTTAAAAAATTCAGAACAAGTCATTTTGATCTGTCTAGTAGAGCTAATTTGACTTTGCCGTAAGTACCTCATGGAATTATCACGGTGCAAATAGTCAAACGTAATAAAAGTAATTTGACAGCTTCAAAAGGTAATTTTTTATTATTTCTGTGTTAAAAAAATATCTGAATGGAGATAGTAATGGCTCTTTGTCACAATATTCGACTGTCAGCCGAGCAAACGCTTCATTCGCTTTAAGTATGGAAACGTTATCAGGCTAACACTCCACTGGATTCTTTTACACTCGGAAAATATTATATTAACGGAATAAACGGACAAAGAGTAGAAAATTATCGCAATTAACGTCTGACCGATTTTGAGGGACAACTGATTGTCGATAAATTTGATCGAAGCGGACAGTGTTTTAACGTGTCGAGAAGAACAAATGCAAAATGACGTGACACTGTAGAATAACAAGTTTGTTTTCACTGATGCATTCAAAGTAGTTCAAAGATGTTTTACGTACCGGACATACAAACTCATTTTTCTTTTTAACTACTCCAATGCAATTTTTGTAATGCGGAAAGTTGCTTCGTAATTAAATTGACATCTTACAATGCAAAGAACCATGTTTCAAACATCAACGTCCTCTTTGTAATTTCAAAAACTGAATTCTCTTATCTGGAATTATGCAGACGATACGTTCAAACATAATATTTACACGATAATTCTTTGCATTAATTTTCAGCCCTTTCTGTACACAAAAACCTGTTATACACTGAAAACTAATAAGAATTAAATAACCAAAAGTATACTATTTCGAATAATCAAATTCTTCTTCCAAAGTAGTAAAAATATAAAGCTAAAAAGAAATACATAAAATTGTCTACATTACCAAAACAATTGCGTCCTAATTAAAATGCCTTTTTTCAATGAAACTAGTTAAAGTAAGGAAAAGCACCCCTATTAAATAGTCCCATCCCTTACGATTTCTATTTTGACAGCGTGTCTAGTAACTCAAAATTAATTTCAGATATGAAAAATTCTCTGTGATTTGCAACGTTTGGAATAATTTACTGCAATATTAATTTTATAGAAATAATACGGCCTTCTCGTAAGATATTTCGGCGGTCTCGACTGATATTCTCAGTTTAATAGTAATTGAAAAACTTTAAAATTTCATATCCTCTTTATCACGTGTGTTACACGTCATTATAGGTTACTAAAATTAACACTAGATTTATCAAGCCTGTCAAAATGACTGGCAGACAATTTTTTCCAAAAATTCGATGGGCTTATGAGAGAGCCATAGAATGAATATTCTTCGTCCATCGTATAAAACACAAATTACCGAATCTATCATCTTTTCACGTCTTAATTTTCCTTGCTTTTACATTTGAACTACCGACTATTAATTCGGTATATTTAAAAATACAAAATAAATATTATACTTTGGCAGAAAAATAATCAGACGTGCCAGAAACTTAATTGATTTTATTCTCACATTTTATAAGATAGATATAGAACATTAAACAGAATACAGCGTTAAAATATCCAAGAGCATTTTTGATAAATTCACTACAAGTCATTTTGATCACCTTGGTGGATCTAGTGTTTAGGTACATATTTAACATATTTAATAAGTTTTAATTTCAATAAGTACCTTGCAGAAAGATGGATCAAGTGGTAAAAAATATAATCAGTTAAATAATTTGTATGTTATAAAAAATACGTGAAATATTCAATTTACTACTTCTCCATGAAGTCGAAAATATTAAAAAAAAAAAGTAAGAACCCGTCAATTTGACGGCTGCCGTAAATCTAGTGTTAACGAAGGTGAAACTGGATGTTGCAGTTGCGGATATACGAGCGCACAACAAGAAGATGCAGATGCAGCGACAGAAATCTTTGATTGGAAAGATGACCCGCAATCGTGACATCACTCTCACCCCGCGTGACTTCAATTATGACAATCATCATTACCAGTATCTGAAGTACACCAAACGTGCCAAGGTATGTTGTGCATTCTTTTTTTTTATTTCGCTGAAATGTTATTTTTCCACTCTTTTATACTTGGCGGATTTAAACCGTAGATATTTGGATGTCTTACTGAATGTTTCAGTCTGGAATAGCGTGTCTTCTTAAAAGCGTCTACTATTTTTCACTGTCCACATTTTCATTGAGGTTTCTTGGCAAAGGGATGATATGCACTTTGCGTATGTTTAAATTAAATTCGGCGCTAATGAAAGACGTGTAGAAAGCCCAAGATCTTATTACAAAGAGAAATTATGTTATACTGCCTTTGGACAAGTAAGAGGAATACTTCAAAGCAGCCCTCAATAGTAAGAGTCGACACTGCGAAAAGCTATGAAAGGAAATCCAATCTGTTATTAACTAAATAGAATATAAAAGTTTACCAACTTTTTCTAATTATAAGAAAACTTTGCTGCCCTTATAACATATATTATTTAATGGTATATTAAATAGTATTAAATATCAATATTAAAGATTAATATTATTAATATAAAATAGTATACTATTTAATTGGGGTGTAACAGATTTCACACCCGTGAATCTACATAGTGTTAAAGTGATAGCATATCACTTGAAGAAAAAATCAAGGCTGACTTACATGAACAAAAAATGAAATCATGTAAAATTTATTCGAAATCAACCATGAGATATTTCGTAAGAAATTTTTTTTTAAAGAAACACACACACATTCTTTATACATTTGACGATTAGTATGCACTATAATTAGTCGTTTTAATAATATAATATGATTAATTTAAACTGGCTTTTTAGACCAGAATGCTGAAAATTACCGCGGCAGTTAATGTGTGAGCAAATCATTAAATTCTCAGTTTGCGAATCTCTTGTAGATATATTTTTGTATACGTATTGAAACGTTTTTCATTTAGATATAATGAAAACTGCTTATTTTTTTAATCAATGTGATTAATTAATATCCAACCGTAACAACGAATTTGTAGAGTCAATATCTCAAAATTTCAAATATCTCGTGACTTTAGAGTCACTTTATTATATTATATTTCTAGTCGTCTCTCTCATTTCATTCAAAGCAGATTCTTCATTTTCTCGAATAATCAAAATAAAGTCCGTCAGTTTCTATCTAAAATGAACTTTTTTTTTGCGTCACAGTGAAACCTTAATTTTTACAAGGTTTCGCGAGTGTTTTATCGATGAAAAGGCTATTTTCACAGCAACGGTCTATTTTTGGGGTACACATGGGAATCAATAGTCTTACGTAGAGTTCAATTCAGGTCGGTTTCGGTCAAATGAAATATGAGAAGGTAGATCCAACTCGAGACGCGACCACAAATGGTTAAATCGAAAGCGATTTAAGCCCATCGGCTTTGATTTATTTTGTAATTTAACATGTAAGCTTACCACATGGTCTCGTAAATACGTGATTTCGACCTTAATAATTTACGATATCAGATATATGGAATACAAGATCGAATAATCCGCTTATCGAAATGTTTTCATGCGTTTCTACTTTTCGAGCCTTAATAAACGAATAAAAGCATCATGACAGTTCGATACGAATCGAAATATAAATCCATAAAACAATTTTCTCGTCGTATAATTAAAATACTGTAACCAATTTTAATGACAGATTCGTAATTTATTTAATCGGTCTTCACTTTACATGATAATAATTAAATACACTTTAATTTCAGCGTATCAAAATGTTCATTAAAGAATCATACATTTTATCGAACCTATGCGATATTAGGTCCGTACATTCAATTATATTAACCGTTATCACTCCAACCGGCAGTAATACTGCCAAAATCCAGCGTTATACTCCAACTAGCAGTGCACTGTCAGAATTTTGCAATGTTATGATTATTGCATTTAGTTCACTGAAATCCAGCGTATATTACTAATCTTACCTGTGGAAATATCTGCCTTCATTTTCAAATAAAATATTAGTCTTTATTTTATTTCACTCTGGAAAATTCTTGGAGTGTTAAGGGTTAACGATATTCCTTTACACGAGTGGCTCTTAACACTAGAACAACCAAGCAAGTCAAAATTACTTGTTCACATTTTTTTCCAAAAGTTCCCTAAGTTTACAGGAGAGTCCTAGACTAAAAATTCTAAGTTGGTCTTATAAAACACAGATCATTAAACCGAAAATATTTTCCACCCCTTCATTCCTCTTCTTCCAAAGTTCTTATTTAATATATTTAAATGTAATAAGTTTAACGTCGGTCGTTCTAGTGTTAATCCCTGATAACAAACAATTGCCAAGTCTTGTTTCCCAGTAACATTTAGTCTACTGAGTGCTGCGTAACAATATTTTTTCCCAAAGGGTATAGCAGGATAAGGTGGTCAAAAGTGCCCTTGAACCGATTTCAATGGGGGTGGTCTCATTCGATAGATAATGCTCGGCGATCATTGCGTGCCAATTTTTAACCCTGTATCTTGACCGGAAGGGTAGTTACGGGGAAAATTCAAAAAACGGGTTTTTGCCCCATTTTGCCTAGTTATTGAGGTGTAAAAAATTCGAAAAAATTCTGACATATTCTACACGATACCATACATGTTTGAGATTTTTTTCAGATTTTTCCATTAAAGAACCTAAGTGTAAAAAATGAGCAAACGCAAAAAAAAGGGTTAAAAGTAGATTTCGTATCGAGATCTTCGAGTGACAAGTTTTTGCAAATTACAGTAACAATCCAACACTCATGATTGTTATCTCCAATTTTTTTCAGATTTTTAAACCGCCTGCGTCATTGTGAAAAAAATCAAAAACCGATTTGCGCGACGCATTTCGATGTGAAACGCCATGATCCAGTTATTATTTCCTTATTCTTCGATTACAGTATGTTCATTTTGTGACTTTCAGTGTTTCTGCCACGAAGCAATTACATGTTAATATAGAGAATCGAATTAATTAAATCAATTGTGAACTTTGATGGTTCCTTATCTGCAAGAGTTTTTAAGGTTTTTCTGAGGTCGGGTACTTTTCGAACTTCCCTCGTAGTTTCATTGTGTTTGAAAAGAAAAGGAACAATCAAACCCTCGTAAACATGAATAGTGAAATCTTCAGCAAACAAACGCGAGACGTCCTCCGTAAGTTCAACGACCGCTAAATCTATTATCTACGTATGCTCATATAACACTAGAACAAGGACAGACTACTTCAAGCGGACCCTGCCTTGAGTTAAAAGGGTTAAAAGATACCTTTTCTTTAGCAACGCTTAAATTCTTCTCTATCAAGAGACCAGTGGAAAAAGGCAAACCCTCGAAAGTTCACACACCCCAGACATCGTACTAGCGGTAGTGCTAAATACTCGTACGGTCCTCTCACCGACGCGACTCAGCAGAATGCGAAACTGCTGACTATTACAGGGATGTTCCCTGCTTCCCGGAATCTCTCGTGGTTTTATACGATATAACCGAGGCAATTGTGTGTTTACACACGATCTTCTCTATCTTGCTTTGTGTACCGTGTTTCGGAATGATTATACGTCATAATTACTCTTTAATTTATCTACACACCTTCTTCGAGTACTTATACATTGCTCGTGTTACGAGCCGGGCGAGTGGCAGAAAAAAAACGCGACTGTGATGCATAGTTAAATATTTTACCCGTGAATCCGAGAGTTGCAACAATACAAAGAAGACTGTTCCGAGAAACGGACTAGCTTATAGCAGAGCTATAAGGTTGCCGTTTTACCCGTTAATAACGAAAAACCTTTCGGTATTTCGCGTTAGTATAGCGGATAGGGATGTACCAAATAGTACAAGGCTACTGCCACTAACTATTGTAAGATTGTTGCAAACTCTAGAATTCTGGTTCTAGAATTACCCGTAACTTTCAATAATTTTATTCACCCCGAGCGGTTTGAGTGAATAAAGGGGAACGTTGCTCAGTTACAAGAAGATAAAAGGAAGTTAATTGAAAATAACTTTATCTTTGAATTTCGTATATTAAGTTATTTACAAAGAATTAAATTCAAAATGCAATTACAATTTTGTCATTTAACAATATATGTTATAATGTATTTTAACCGAATGTCACGCGTCGGAACGCGGGGGTTTCCAAGTCCCGTAGACTTTGGAAATTCACCTGTCTGACTGACAGCGTGACGTTCTATGAAAGAAATGACCCGTAGAGGCAGAAAAGTGTCTCGCTTATATAGGGCTCCGTTTCGGGAAGGATTTGGAAAAATGAGTGGAGGTGGTAGGACTCTGGCAGGGATGTAAGGGTACCAAGGACATATGGAATGCATCTGGCCATAGTGTAAAGTGCCATGGTTTGTATAAGTTTAGATAAGTGGGAAGGAGCCCTGTAGAGCGAGGAACTTGTGTTTAAACCTTTCGTTTTCAAGAGCGGCTGACTGGCATCGAATGAAGAATTTTTAAAATTCTCAGGGTTGGATGTAACACTCGTAATCGCCACAGTGGTGGCTTTTGCAAGCTTAGGTTGATGAGATTTTTTTATTTATAACGTGATTGATTATAACTTGATGTGATGTTTATAAACTCGATAGAACTTTTATAACAAAACAATAAATATAACATAGTGATGGAACGTCATGATGATCACAGAAAAAATGGAGGATTATTGTGTCATCACGCTGCGACAGCTATGCTAATTACAATATTAATAATTACCGATTATCTCCGGCTGTGTCGATTATCTCTCATCATTGATAAAACAGGGTAAATAATCAATTTTGTGTTATTACTGATATAAATAAGTTAATTTTGAAGGGCTTAAAGGGAGTTTAACGGTAATGTTGGATGTCAGTGACCGTGGGTTTGATGATTTAATCCTTTTCAATCGTATATCGAGCTACACTTAACATGATTTTTCATCGATCTTGACTTTCTATCGATTTAATTTCGAGCAATATTTGACAATAATTCTATCTCTTTACGTATATACCGCTCAGTACCTAAAGTTATTTCTATCATCGAACAAAAGCGATTCTCCAAGGGTAGAAAATTTCACGAAATACAAATTCTGTTGTATTTTTGCAACTTTTTATTGCTGTCATCAGTTTATCTACGACCT
Source organism: Cerceris rybyensis (assembly GCA_910591515.1). Classification (NCBI taxonomy): domain Eukaryota; kingdom Metazoa; phylum Arthropoda; class Insecta; order Hymenoptera; family Crabronidae; genus Cerceris; species Cerceris rybyensis. The sequence continues at coordinate 8,453,854 of OU342802.1, read as the reverse complement.
GTGGTTTCAGGTGGGCTCCAAACCAATGAATTAACTTCCTCAACTGACAAAGAATTAAGAGAATAATTAACACTACAATTACCAAGCAAATAAAAATGACTTGTTCCTAATTTTTTCCAAAAGTTCTCCAAGTTTATGGGAGAGTCATAGAGCAGATATTCTTCGATGATCTTATGAAAGACAGATTATCGAATCGATAATCGTTTCCACCTCTTAATTTCTCTTTTTCTCCACCTACTTATTTAATATTGTTAACAGTCAATAGAATGAATGTTACTAAGTTACAAGACATATCAGTTGTTTATAAATATAAATAAATACGTTATTCTTTGCTCTATAATCCTAGTTGCCGGACGTGTGTTTTAAATAAAATGTTGTTACAGTACTTTTCTGTAAAGTGTAATCTTTATTTAATATATTCAGAAGGATTTTGCGTGCGCAATTATCTCATAACAATATATTGTTGTATCCCACTTCTGACCACAAATTTTGTCTTGTATTCCGTGTGTGGTCGACAACACTTTATTTAGGAAGAACTAGTGCGCGCTCGGAGTTGTAACAATTGAAGAATAACGTAGTCGCGAGATGCGGACTGTCAGCAATTCAGTACAAAATTCGTTCATTGCGGAGCAGGACTGACCTTTTAAAGACCTTAAACTAGTGTGGTGAGAGATTTGGATGACCTCGACTTCTCGTGGCTAAGGTTCCAAAAGGGCGATCGCTTTTCCAGTGACTTTCGCTAAGACCAAAGGTCTTGAAAACGTATTTTGGGAATTTGAAGATGACTAACAGTTCCCTTTTGGACCTTGACTCACGTTGAGTATTATTTGGAGCTATTATGTTATTGTTAGAGAAGATAGAATTTGCGAAAAAAAAATGAACTGAGTCGGTATCCAACAATATTGAAATACGTGGGTCGATCAAATATAAACGAGCCTTTAGTGGTTGAGAGCGGGGACGGGTATTTGTAGTCGTTAACTGGGGTTACCTAGAGTAGGGAAACAACATGAGCCATCTGTCCAGTGTTTAAGTTAGTAGCAATTATGATGAGTGAAAGGATTGTGCCCATCGCATTTGAGGAACGCATAATTATAAAGTTCCTCGGCGGTGAAAACGTGAAACCAGCCAAAATTTACCGCAGACTGCATGCCCAGTTAGGGGAAGCTGCCCTGTCATTTTTTAGAGTGAAACTTTAGTGGAACAAATTCAAGCAAAGCCGTGAACGTGTTGCGAAAAAAAGAAAGGCAAAGAAATCCCGTGAAAGCCAAAACTCGATTGTCTGCGGGGAAGTATTGGGCACGATTTTTTGGGACTGGAAGGTAAATTTCATAGACGGACTTCAGACCACCAATGCAGCCTACTACTGTGGTCTCTTGAATCAAGTTCAGCTTCAGTATCGATGCAATAGACGAGATTGTCCCATTCGCGAGGTGTTACTCCTCCAGGACAACGCCAGGCCACGTACAGCATCTGCAACCCAGCCGAAACTGGTGAAAATGAATTGGAAAATACTTGATCATCAACCTTACAGTCGGGACTATTCGCCAAGTGATTTTCACATGTTTGCACCTCTCAAAGAAGCACTTCGGAGCATGCGAATTGAGACCAACGATAAAGTGGAAACATTTTTGCGCAACTGGGTAGATACACGTTCAACTTCATTCTACGAGAACGAAATTAAAAAATAACCACAACGTTGGGGAAAAATGTACAATAAAAGAAGTAAATTATATAGAAAAATAATTTGTAGAAATGTAGCTGTTGCTTATAAAATCAATTTTGTTTATACAAAAGGCTCGTTTATATTTGATCGACCCTAATATAATAGATACCGGTTATTACAATACAAGTTCCAACTTCATAATAACAATGTACTAATATGACCAATCCCAGAATCATTAAGTGTGGTGTCCAAAGCTTAAGAAATCTCACCAAATTATGACAAACGGCACACCTTTGTGGCATTATGCAATGGCTAGATCGAGCGATTAGATTTCGTTCTTTTGTGCTGGAACTTCCTTTCGCCCCTGACATAACGATTTACTCGGGATACCTGTGCATACACTGCGGGCTTCCTATAGTAGCGACCTTGTAATTTAGTGTCGAAGGTTGCCTCTACCGCGAGGCCGCTCGATAAAGCACCGGAGCTAATGATGGAACTCCCGCAATCGTGGGAAAAGGAATTGCGTAGTACCTTTTAATTTTATATCAAGAATCGTGTCTTTGATATTTCTGTTATTCTTTTTATACATTGTTGTATTCCGTGTTGTGATTTACAGCACTTTATTTTCGAAGATACTATGATACTTTCGTGTTTGGAGTTTTGACAAACTTAAGTCTCTATAGTCCCTCTATAGTTTGTAGTGTCTCTTTTGAAAATCTTAGGAGACGAAGGGATGAAGTAGGCCCGAGCCTGATATCTTAAATTTACATTTAACCCCTTGCCATGCCATTTATTTTGTGACTGCCTCCACAATAATTTAGAATTAAATTAGTAAAATAAATATTGATCAGTGACTCTTGACATATAGTATAATTTAACAGGTTGAATACCACCGATGTTTCCCTTATTTCGTCATTTCTACTGAAGTGAAACATTTTTTATGAAAATCACATATTCATAAAACAGAAATTTTAAGGATACTGATTTATCGGTATTTAGCAGATCTACATCTTCTTAACGCCAAAATTTAAATATTCAATGTGTTAGAAAATTCATAAATATTGCAATTTAAACGTAACATAAAATTTCATTCAATTCAATAGCGCCGGTCACCGGTGACCCCCATGACACTGTTAACGTGATATTAATATTATAGGAATAATTTTATCGTGTCGCATTTCACTAATATTTTCAGTTTAATAGGTTTTGTAAAACTTCAAAACTTCCGTTCCAATTTATAGCATCACGAATATCAGTCGTTATAGTACGGCAAGGGGTTAATATAAATGACTGTGCTAGCGACTGTACCGATTCAGTTCGTTTTAGGCAGTTCGGTTTGAACATCTACACGAGACGGATGCGAAACACTCTTTAATAACGTCATTCACTATTATTACTATCATTAGTATTATCCTTATTATTATTACTATTATTATCACTATTATATTATACTACTCAATTTTTTTTCATTTATCTAAATATCTATACTCTAGTTTTGTTTTTTGTTATTCTATGCAGTGAATTTATTGACTACTTAATAGCCCTTACTACAAGTTAGGAAACGATAAAAATGCTATTTTAAGTAATTAATTAAATCTGAATTTTAAATATTGAATTGTAAAGAATTTCATGATTTTTACCATCTGAATTATAATACTTGATAAAGTTAAAAACTTGACTTTGAAGAGTAGAAACTTAGATGCGCCTTGCGTTACCTCAAAGTCACATGGGCCTATAGAGGGTTAAAGTAACGTCGCGACGTTTAATTATGGACTTTTTCATGATACTTCTCACAAAACGTAAGACAATAACTATCTAACGGTTCTTTTTCTTGTTATTCAACACAAAGCAAAGTATGATTTACTATTTGTTTTTCATTATTGCATTTGCGTTCAGCTCTTTACGTTTCCCTCTGCCTTATAATTAAGTCAATGTGTCAGTCATCTCGATATTTGAACTCCGACAGTCATTTTGCTTAATAATTGAATCATAATATGTTAAAATTTGAGTTTACCGAAACTGTGATAACAAACACCTTACTTAACGCTAGAACTACCAAGGCCGTTAAAATAACATTTTGGAAAAATTGCCCAAAATATGGAAGTTAAACTTTTCACATCTTATGAAACATAAATTATCTAAAAAATCGTCTTCTTTGTCTCTTAATTCCCCTTTTTTTAAGTATTGCTAAGCCTCGCAGGAGATCTTCCATTTAAAATTACTGTCTTAACGATTTCGAACGTCTGACTCATTCGAATGTCTGGTAGCGATTTCCGGTCGCTAAAGCAACGCGACCGGCCGATCGATGCAGTGATTCGATCCTCGAATTCTATAAGCACAAGGGAGCAGCTTCGCCCGGTATGCCATTTCATATTGGCGTAACATTATTTATTCAAAATAACCAAGTATAATAAATTTAACCCTTTGCGGTCCTATGTCGAGCAGTACTCAACATAGCTTTTCACTTGACTATATTTTTGACAATTTAATATCTATTTTCCAATTTCATACCGATTTTATAATATCACCTAGATATCCGTCAGTACTTATAGTCATTGATACCATTAAAAACAATGAATAACCAATTATAGAAACTGTTGAGAAATTAATTTTATTTAGTGCACTACAAAATTAACAATATCATTTTCGCAAAGGATTAACACCGGTACTTCTAGTTTAAAGTATTTTCCTTAACGCTAACTTTTTACATTTCGAGCAACTACCGCATTTTATTCTGCTTTTGTGTTGCTACATCGTTTCTATACTTACTCCATAAACACTACCAAAATCTAACATAATCCATGGATAACGTTAATCCAAACTCCAAAGTGTTTGGCATCCAAGCTCGTCAATCTCCGTTCTATTTGAATATTTTACTTCCATGCCTGATCAGACGGTGCACACACAACCCTGAAAGATTAACATACACCCTGACGATGTGTCACGGGTTCTGTTTCTCATTGTCAGTGTTCTCCTCTAATTTATGATCCGAAGTTAGCCACAAGAAACAATCAATTCCTTCCTGCCCAGTAGAAAAGCATATCTGTAAGCATTGACGTTCATCACTTTTGCTTTACAACATGTCGACAATGATGCAAGAATTATACGTTTATCCTCTAGTTAGAGCACGAGAAAGTTTTAACACTTGCCATGCGGGCAACGTACTTTTACGTTTTTTGCAGTCTGTCAGTGGAGCGCAGGTCACGTAAAAATACGTATTTAGTAGATTTATGTTGTTGCTCCTGGAAGATTATCAATGGATATGCGAAAACACATATTAGAGAAAATTGTAGGTTGCCGGGAACAAAAAGAATCCGCAAAGACAATGTCGCGTGTGCGAAGCCAAAAAAATCCGAAGTGAAACATGTTGTAACTGTTACGTGAGTGTAACTTCTACGGTGTTCCACTCTACAGAGGAGAATGTTTTGAACAGTACCATACGGCGAAGAATTATTAAAGTTGTATCAATGCTATTTGTACTTCAAAAATATTTTAAATATATAACAAATCTTTAAAAATCGCCTATTTTCGTGAATTCGTAAAAATGTAATTTTATTTGGTTAAAATAATCATATAGTATTATTTAAGTGTAAAATAAAACAAGTTTCGTTTCGAAAAACAAAGTAGTTTTCGATTTATTGCAATTTTGGTGAATAACCAAAGTCCCGCGAGATTCACGAAAAACGTTCGCTGCACGCGTAAGTCCGCGGCGAAGTGTACAGTGCAGCTCGGCCAACTTGGCACCTCGGCGGCGGAGCTTCTCGCTTTCAACCGCCTATTCGTACCATTTTGTTTCTTGGAATCCACTCGCTCAGCCTCTTAAAGGAAGCACCCGACAAAGTCGTAGCATTTAAATATTCTTACTAGTTTGGCTGGAGGAGCGAGACATTGTATTACATTGTTTTCTCGTCGCGCGCTCCGTTTCATCAAGGAGAATCTCCCCATGTGGTAGGGGTAATTCTACCAGAGTTTATTTTGTTTTTACTATAGAGATGTTAGAAATCTAGTGCCTACGCCGATGTCCTCACTGTCGCTACCCAAATCGCGTTGTCTCCCTTGCTTCGATTGCGTTCTCTCTCTTCGTCTTTTAGTTCGATTTGTATGTGTAGCTCTTTTGACGAATTGCGAGGTAGAACGTCAAGTACCTTCGTATACGTGTGACAAGAGGCATGACGCTTGACGCCTGGCGAATCAGACTCTGCGGAAACAGGCCTACCTCCCAGGTGCCAAGTTGGCCGAGCCGCACTGTACCCGCATGCCAAGTGTTAATAAACGTGCCGCAAGCTTATTGTTTCCGAGTTCGTCGTTAGTATAAACTTCGTCAACGATCGATTTTAATCGCTTAACTTTCTCACGATTAAATCATTTTTCACACTGTCGAGTTATCGATAGAGATAGCAGATTTGATGGAGTGAAAATTCAAGGCGGATTGTATAAAGCAACATCGAAAATCACTTGTATTTATTCGCCCGTAAATATGTCAACATAGTATTGTCACCAGTTTCACGTGTTTCTTATCGCCTTCGTATCTTTTCACATTATTTCCACTCTGTGGTCCTAGGGGACGATATTTTTTATTGTAAAATCTAACAACTACAGTTCCCCTTTTCTCCGACACATCGTAAAATAGATACATGGATCAGTTGTTCCAAGAGTGAGAAAAAACAAACTGAATGCAAGTCACCCTCCCCTATCCCTACATTTCTTCACCCCATTTCCGACGCTCCGTCTGTATAAATACATTCTTCCGGTTCAGAACCTATAGGGAGTTCCACAGTTTGTCAAAAGTTGCAAAGTTTGCTTGAACGAATCGTCATTTTCTCGAGTAACATTGCACCACCCCTATACCATCCCATTTTGCGAATGTACAAGTCCGCTGAATTTCAGTAGAGAAACTTATCGATAAGTATTTAAATACTCCTTTACCTTTACACGTATTTGTGTAGAATGTATGCGAGTTCCAAATGCGGACAAATGCAACCAAATCAAAGTTAAATGTTTACGGAGAACTAGATAGTTATACAGCGTAACGAATTTGAGGCAAAATGTATAACTTTCATCATATATATTGTTACGAATTATCGTAACGAAATTGTCTCCCCTATATTTGATATCGATTATGAGAATGATAACAACGAAACGCAAATGTTTATTTTGATTTATTAGGGAGAATAGAGTTGTCTTTGAGCGAGAAGTTTGGATCCTTTAAAATAGAGACATTATTTTGTAATATTTGAGTTGTTTAATTATGAAGCGCCGTTACAATATATTAGATTTAGAAATAAACTTTTTCTGATTAGTCGATGAAATAAAAGCTTTAGTTAAGAAAAAGCATCGCGCCCCAATCGTCGAAGTGTTCGCCGTTATTATCAATGCATTTTCACCCTCATTTTGACAATTTTTGGATCACGCTTCGCTATTTTTTTCTTTCAATTCGTTTATTTGAACATCTTGGATTTGTTTACATTCTGGACAGGCCCCAATAAACAAACGACTATAACTAATTGTCTTTATATATATATTATAGTGCAGCGTCTCAGCCTCTCGTACTATCACAATATTTGTTCCTTACATACTACTTTTAGAGGATTGTAAATTAAGAAAATGACGAAAATTTACTTTACGTAAGACTATAATAGCCAAGAACGGAAGTCAAGTAACATAGACAGAATAAAGAAAAAGGCTGACGCTATTTTGGTTTCGCAATGAAAGTCACTGCCAGTCAGATTTTACCTAAAATCTCTTTCTTTTCAGATTATCATAAAAAATTCACTTCATCAAAGTCAACGGTTCAAGTTGTTAAACGATTAGAATCATATTTCGCTTCATACGTCTGTAGCAATTGATTGAAATTCAGCTATTTTCTACACTTAATATTAGAAATTGTAGATCTCTCAGACGTAATGATATTATGATATAATCCGTATTTCTTCCTATGAACCAAAAGGGAAACTATTTGCATAAAGAAGTTCTACATTTGAATTGGAATACAATAAAGGAGACATTGTGGTTTTAATGGTAGCAATGAGTTTTCATTGTAAAGACAATGTAAGTAGATTTTATTCAAATGGTGACAGTATTTTAAAACAAGCTTCTTCGTGCTCTTTAGTTTCGTACATCCTCATCGTATAAACACAATTCACCATTCCGAATTCGTTGACAAGGAAACTTCCTCCGCATTCTCGTTGGAATTGGAAATTCTTGTATCGACGATAAATCGTTGCTTTCTTTGGCGACACTCGATGTAAAACGCGTATCGATTTCAATGCAAAAATCCCTGTTCTGTGCAATCCAAACGAATAAACATTAGGACGGAGTCACAGCTAAAAGGAGAAACTTTCTCTGGCAATTTATGCTGAGATATTACGATCTTCCTCCACGGAAGAAATTCTACTTGGATGCCTTCGTCCCTGATATATGCAACAAGTACAGGGTGAACCAAAATTCTTGGGAATTATTTTCAGTCAGTTGTGTATTTTATATCCTTCAAAATGCCACCGTTTTGCTCATAATTTGTAAAATTATTTGCAAAGAAGATACTATATTCTAAAATGGTATTTTGACTTTTGGACCATCCTATATATTTCATTATTTTCTTGATCCATTTGTTACGTTATAAAATCGGAAATATGGCTTTCGCAAATTTATATTTTCGATACAAAGATTTCAAACTTGCTTTTGCTATAAATAATTTTTGTGAAAAATATTTATCTTAATTGTATAATTGACATTAAAATTTCTTCAGCTGCAAATAACTAAAACTGATTTATATAAAAAAAATTCAAACGATCCTTTGCCCCGAGAGTATCGTTGGAACAGAAATAACATGTTCAAATACACCCTGTATAAGCGAGAGAAGCTATCTGAAATTCTCTATCGGGGAAACTACCACCCTCGCCCTGAATCGGAAATTAGTATGTTGTCGGTAAATCATAAGTTTCTTCGGATACAGTTTACCCGGTCTGACTCGCGATATTTCTGATGCGAATACGAGACCCAAGGAAACGTTGAATTTGCATGAAAAACTTTGGTCTCCATCTCGAATAAAAATTGAATGTATACGATTCCATGCGGGCTTCAATTCTAGTGCTTTACTGCAGGAAATACTTGACTGTATTTATGTGATAAGAAGATTGACGGTTCACGTCCAACGAAATCACTTGACTATGGGAATTCTCGAAAGTATTTACAGGTAGCACTTCTACAACATGGTCTTCTATAACACTGTTTCATTCTAACACGATACGAAAATTGCGAAAACCTTTATACTTCTATAGCACAGGATAACACGATTTCTATTTAAGATATTTAAAAGCTGTATTACTTTCACCCTCTATGGGACCCTGCAACTTTGAAGTAACGCAAAACACATAGAAGTTTCTATTCTTCAAAGTTAAGTTTGTAACTTTACCAAATATTATAATTTAGCTCGTGAAAATCATGAAATTCTTTACAATTCAATGTTTACAAAACAGGTTTCATCCATCATTCAAACTTGTATTTTTATTATTTTCTAATTATGCTATCGTGAAAGTGATCTTCAGATACCACAAAAAATTCGGACTATAGAGGGTTAAAATAACGATGGAAAGGAACAATGGACTAGTACCTCTACATGAAAGTATATAAAAAATTATAATTCATTTATTTATAACTCCATCACGATGTCATAGTGGAAAACTTCATATACAATTTAAGTGCCATCCCCAGCGAGACTTGTCGTCATAAAGACACGGCATTTTTTAGAAACCTATCTACCATCTTATAGGAGAATTGTACTTTACTCCAGTTGCCGTTTTCTAACACAAAATAACAATTTAATAGGACTTACTCGAGCAATTAGTACTTGATAATTCAAAATATCGCAGGTTCTTCAATGTAACCTAAAGGAAGACAGCAAGGACTACGCCTTAGGGGTTGCCTTTCCACATCCAAAAATAACAACAAAAGTTGCCACCGCCTTCTGACTTTTCGACGACTCTTTGCCTGGTTTCCTCTACCTTTATCATCTACGTGTTCATCAGTAAAATTATTATTTCCCAAGAATAAGTTATTGCTCGGACCAAGCATGAGCCATTAACCTTCATTCGCCCTTGGAGTCTTTTTGACCCAAATAGAAATTTCATTTGACTGAATGGGAACCAAATTGGATATGTTATAGTAAATATGATTGTATAACTATTGGAAAATCACTATTTTTCATTACGGTAAGATGACTTATGGCATTTTTGAAACAAATGGTTCAAAAAACAGTACTTCACTTGAGAATATACAAATCCATAAACCAAGCTAGAAACTTTCGATTTTTAACATTAACCCCTTGACATACAAATAAAATGGAATTCGACGCGTCCGAAAAATACTATTTAATTTTGTCCAACTGAACAGCTATGTGCAAGCCAAAAAACAGAACATTTTATTTTGCAATATGCATTGCTATGTAACGTGTAATCAGGTTGAATGGACGATAATTAAGTAACAATATAAAATAATAAATTAGTATTTCTGTTGATGTACAAGTGAAATGATTGAATAATATAATAATATACTGTACGTCGTCCACCGGAGACAGTTCCTGACGTCTCAGAAACGTCAAAATCTACCATGGCACACGAAAAAAATGGCGTCTCCTAGACGTCATTGTATGTCAAGTGGTTAATCATATTCTTATTAGCATCTCCATCGGAATTTTACAATCTTAAATCCAGAAAAGGAAACTCAATTGACATTTTCCATCCACCGGTTCCACACTACTCCTGGACTTTAGTATCAGAAAATATCCAAAACTGCATCCCGGGCTCGTTTCCTTCGTTCCCAGGCTTTTCTAAAACCCCGACGTAGAAGACAGCCGAGCTAATCGTCAGAGATTGCAGAAACTCTGGATCGAGGTTGAAGCTGCCTCGAGTGCTGCCTTGCCGAGGTTGTCTCGGCCTTGCTAAATCCTGCGTCTTGTCGTCGACTTAATTAAACCGACGTAGGACTTAGCACTGCTGCCATCGAGAACGTTCAGCCAGGAACGTCCTGGAATCTCGCGAACCTCGTTCGAGCTCCTCGGGCTTTTCCTCGTTGCTGTTCTCCCTTAGCTTCGTTCTCAGCATCGAGGAATATCTTTTGACGATGAATTCGTGTTGCATGAAGAGACTTTATTCTGTGACGGTCTCTCCGAACTTTTTTTACCACCTTTTTCCTCCGCTGGGCTTAGTGTAGCCATCGGCGAGGAAGCGCTGAAAATCATGGAATTTGCTGTCGACTTTCGAGGTACTCTTCTACGTTTTTCTTCATCTTTTTTTTACTTGGAGGATATGATTTTTAAGAGGTTTATTGCTGTTTATTCATGTATGAATGGCTACAGTGCACAGTGGAACGAAATAAGTAATCTAGGTGAAAAAAGATCAAGTCTAGGATTTGAATTTTAACAATTTTATTTTAATCTAGAATGTATGCTCAGACCAGTGGTAGCAATAATAAGTGATTTTGCAATTGTCTAAGTGGAAAAATCAGCGCTTAAATGCAACGACTTTCAATAGCGTGACAATGTACAAATATTTGTCAAAAAAGAAGATACTGTTAGAGACATTAAGAGTTTTGTGAAACTTTTCATTTTTTGCACAGTTTATCACCATTAGTTAACGTTGAAGTACCCATAAACGATTTTTCGAAAAATTATTTTTTAAACGAGTTATGGAAGTTTTCTTTAAATACATGTTTTTCGGCGGAATTTGCAAACTTTTGCAGAGAAAACCTATAGTGTACTTCAAAGTATCCCCTGGAAACTTGGAGCGTATTAAGTTTAAACCATGTAGAAGCAGCTCTTGCAAAGATCGGCTGTGCCTACCTGCGCCTTTTGTTGTTATGCCTTTCTGAAATTTATGTGGCATAGTACGACTACCGGGTCTCCGTGGAGCATACCCGATCACTAAATGCTCGAGTGTCTTCAACGTAAATATCGTGTAGCAATTACGAAGTCCCATTGGCATCAATAAGAATGGAGACTTCTTTAATACAGGACAGCACAGTAAAACGTAGTACAACGCAGTACAGCACAGCACAGAGCAGCCTAGGGCAGGACAGAATAGAGGCAGATCAGTCACAACAGAGGTAGCACAGCGCAGAACTGCACAGAACCGTGCACGCCAGCACAAGATAGACAAGACAGGAGAAGAACAGCCAGGACCGGCAAACCGTAGCCAAGACAGGCACATGACAGCAAGAGGACAGTTACAGGACAGCCAGAGCAACATTTATTATATTAATAATTTTTAGTCTTAGAAACACACAATTATATTTCATGAATGTTGTGTCAAATATCTGTATGTTGTGTAATACAAGTGGTAAATAAAGAATTTGTTAATTCCCAAACACAGTTAAACTTTATTATTCGCTACCCTTTTCCATTCATAAAAATCCATATTTCCTAGAAGTCACAAACGAGCGTATCATAGTTTTAAGTTCCGTAACATGGTTTAAGTCGATTTGATCCGCTTTGAACTCGCCAGAAAAGTGATGCAAGACAGTGACAAGACAGAAAGAACAGCAATTACGTCTGAGATATTTTGGTTTATACTACTTGCGAGGTCTGCACATTTTTCGGCAAAATTTCACAAGTGGGTAAGTAGTAAAGTCGACGATGAGTCAGACGGAGCTGGAGCTAAAATCGGTCTGAGATATTTCGGGTTTTACTACTTGCTCACTTTGCAATTTTTCCGAAAAATTTGCAAAGTGAGCAAGTAGTAAAATCGACGATAAGTCAGACGGTGCTGGAAGTAAAATCGGTCTGAGATATTTCGGGTTATACTACTTGCTCACTTTCTAATTTTTCCGAAAAATTTGCAAAGTGAGCAAGTAGTAAAATCGACGATAAGTCAGACGGAGCTGGAGCTGAAATCGGTCTGAGATATTTCGGGTTATACTACTTGCTCACTTTGCAATTTTTCCGAAAAATTTGCAAAGTGAGTAAGTAGTAAAATCGACGATAAGTCAGACGGAGCTGGAGCTAAAATCGGTCTGAGATATTTCGGGTTATACTACTTGCTCACTTTGCAATTTTTCCGAAAAATTTGCAAAGTGAGTAAGTAGTAAAATCGACGATAAGTCAGACGGAGCTGGAGCTGAAATCGGTCTGAGATATTTCGGGTTATACTACTTGCTCACTTTGCAATTTTTCCGAAAAATTTGCAAAGTGAGTAAGTAGTAAAATCGACGATAAGTCAGACGGAGCTGGAGCTAAAATCGGTCTGAGATATTTCGCGTTATACTACTTGCTCACTTTGCAATTTTTCCGAAAAATTTGCAAAGTGAGTAAGTAGTAAAATCGACGATAAGTCAGACGGAGCTGGAGCTGAAATCGGTCTGAGATATTTCGGGTTATACTACTTGCTCACTTTGCAATTTTTCCGAAAAATTTTCAAAGTGAGTAAGTAGTAAAATCGACGATAAGTCAGACGGAGCTGGAGCTAAAATCGGTCTGAGATATTTCGGGTTATACTACTTGCTCACTTTGCAATTTTTCCGAAAAATTTGCAAAGTGAGTAAGTAGTAAAATCGACGATAAGTCAGACGGAGCTGGAGCTGAAATCGGTCTGAGATATTTCGGGTTATACTACTTGCTCACTTTGCAATTTTTCCGAAAAATTTGCAAAGTGAGTAAGTAGTAAAATCGACGATAAGTCAGACGGAGCTGGAGCTAAAATCGGTCTGAGATATTTCGAGTTATACTACTTGCTCACTTTGCAATTTTTCCGAAAAATTTGCAAAGTGAGTAAGTAGTAAAATCGACGATAAGTCAGACGGAGCTGGAGCTGAAATCGGTCTGAGATATTTCGGGTTATACTACTTGCTCACTTTGCAATTTTTCCGAAAAATTTGCAAAGTGAGTAAGTAGTAAAATCGACGATAAGTCAGACGGTGCTGGAGCTAAAATCGGTCTGAGATATTTCGGGTTATACTACTTGCTCACTTTGCAAATTTTTCGGAAAAATTGCAAAGTGAGCAAGTAGTAAAATCGACGATAAGTCAGACGGTGCTGGAGCTAAAATCGGTCTGAGATATTTCGGGTTTTACTACTTGCTTACTTAGCAATTTTTCCGAAAAATTTGCAAAGTGATTAAGTAGTAAAATCGACGATAAGTCAGACGGTGCTGGAGCTAAAATCGGTCTGAGATATTTCGGGTTATACTACTTGCTCACTTTGCAAATTTTTCGGAAAAATTGCAAAGTGAGCAAGTAGTAAAATCGACGATAAGTCAGACGGTGCTGGAGCTAAAATCGGTCTGAGATATTTCGGGTTATACTACTTGCTCACTTTGCAATTTTTCCGAAAAATTTGCAAAGTGAGTAAGTAGTAAAATCGACGATAAGTCAGACGGTGCTGGAGCTAAAATCGGTCTGAGATATTTCGGGTTATACTACTTGCTCACTTTGCAATTTTTCCGAAAAATTTGCAAAGAGAGTAAGTAGTAAAATCGACGATAAGTCAGACGGTGCTGGAGCTAAAATTGGGCTGAGATATTTCGGGTTATACTACTTGCTCACTTTGCAAATTTTTCGGAAAAATTGCAAAGTGAGCAAGTAGTAAAATCGACGATAACTCAGACGGTGCTGGAGCTAAAATCGGTCTGAGATATTTCGGGTTATACTACTTGCTCACTTTGCAATTTTTCCGAAAAATTTGCAAAGAGAGTAAGTAGTAAAATCGACGATAAGTCAGACGGTGCTGGAGCTAAAATTGGGCTGAGATATTTCGGGTTATACTACTTGCTCACTTTGCAAATTTTTCGGAAAAATTGCAAAGTGAGCAAGTAGTAAAATCGACGATAACTCAGACGGTGCTGGAGCTAAAATCGGTCTGAGATATTTCGGGTTATACTACTTGCTCACTTTGCAATTTTTCCGAAAAATTTGCAAAGTGAGCAAGTAGTAAAATCGACGATAAGTCAGACGGAGCTGGAGTTGAAATCGGTCTGAGATATTTCGGGTTTTACTACTTGCTTACTTAGCAATTTTTCCGAAAAATTTGCAAAGTGATTAAGTAGTAAAATCGACGATAAGTCAGACGGAGCTGAAGCTAAAATCGGTCTCAGATATTTCGATTCATAGTCCTTGCTGGATTTGCAAACATTTCGGGAAGATTTAAAAAGTGAGCAAGTAGTACGAGTCGATGATAAGTCGGACGAAACTGAAAGTCGGTCTAAAGACGCACTGGGTAGCATAGGATAACACAGGATAGGTTTTAGGAGCTTTGAAGGAATTAAAAAGAATCCAACAACTTTTGTTCTTTGTACAATCAAATAGTTTATTTTATACTATTATGTTATTATGTACATGTCATAGTATATAGTAGTGTGTAATACTATTGCTTCGCGAAAAAGAAAGTGTGCGCGAAAAAGAATGTATCAATCATGCTCTCACTGATGTCCATTCCTTTTTACGTCCTTGTCTGCTTCGTTCTTTTAGGACGATACCTGCCTTATCTCATACTAGCGTGTATATTCGTTGATTTGATAAACACAGCATAGATGAATGAAAATGTTGCTGCAACAAAAAAATCATACTCTATAATTTCACTTTATACATGTACGTAATCGCTCTTTCAATTGTGCTACTACACCGGAGATATTCTACATATTGCAAACTGTTTACAAAATAAATGGACTTAATGTATGACGATGAAAGCTCTACAATTATGTTAATGGTATATTAAACCATTGGAAATTGGCAGGAAATAACGTCAGTTATTTTCTTAGATAGTGCCTATCGAAAAAGGCTTTACCATGCACTTTTTCATTAAATATCTTTTTAACATAAAGTCCAACAAGATAACATCTTATACAAAAGTTTCTTTATTTCTTCTGTAGAATGAATGTCTGTAAAGAAATATATTGATTTTTGTATAAAAAATGAAGTTGACCTTTAAATAACATTGAAAAAATATAAAAAAAGAATTGAAACTTTGTATATAACATTTTTCTCTAAAATGGGCGGTTCTGGAATTATCATTTTTGTCTACTTACATTGTCGTTTCGTTCCACTGTGCAGTGGAGAGGCTTGAGTCAATCAAGAATTTAAATTCGAGACGGTGGAAGCAAAGATGTTTCCTTATCGAAGATACAAAAATATACCAAGTAACCTCGATGTCACGAAAGTCACTTGAAACTGGACTTATGTTCTTCATGAAGAAGTAGAAAGAGGGTGTAAAAATATAGGGGATGTTATATTCTCCGTTTCTCTTTCAATTTCATTTCCGTGACTGGAAAAAAAGTTTAATGGAAATATTGAACTGGATTCGAGAAAGTATTAGTCGAATCTGTTACAGTATGTATATCTGTTACGGTCTCTACAGTATAAATATTAGGGAGGAAGGAAAATAATGGAGTTTTCTTACTTTAAATTCAAGCAAATAATTTTTTAACAAGTTTTTACTTTTAATTAATGATGTACTCACCCTGATTATCAGCAATCCTTCGCCACTTGGTATGTAAATGTTGAAAGCCGGATCAATAAAGATCAATTTATTTTGGAGAAAAATATCTAGAGATGATATTTTGGATATCATCAAAATTTTCAAATTTGTTGTCACATAAAAGGTATTCTATGGCATGTACATACGTCCAATGCACTTGAATAAACATGGCAAATATTTTTAGTAACAACTGGTTGCATTACTACCCTTGTGAAATTGAAAAAGCGTACAATACCAGTTATTTACCTCTTCCGGTAGTTGACTAAAAACTTGAAATTTCAAAAAACAATGTAAGTATTAATTATTTGCAAGTAACCAATTCACTTTCAGTTTAAAGTGTCTTTGACACGATTTTGAAGCACAGTATGAACTGATAAATGATAAGCAGATGTTTATATGCACAGAAACGATATTACTTTGCGGTATATATGTTTAAAGTTTAAAACCAGTGGCATCATTTAAAATTTAATCTTCGATGAAATATTAACATCTGCGATTTGAAACGATATCAATTTACAAAAAATGCGGAATATTTGAATGCAAATGGATCTGAATAAAAGTATAATTACATTTTCAAATGTCTTTCAGTTTTGCAGTTAAAAATCACGATATATTCGATGATGGCGGCAGAGAATAATTCGATTTCGTTTACATTCTCATTGTAAGCGAGATAAAGGAGACAATGCAGGGAAAAAACGTGCGATAAAGTCAACCGTTGAAACGTTAGTTTTTGCACTACGAGGAAAACCTCTTTAGCGTTTTCTGCCGCTGCTAAATGCAACGTCCTGTCGTCGACTTAATGAAATCAACGTTTTAACAGGGCCGACAAACATCTCGCGGCATCTCGGATTTTCTTCTTCCTCGTTTTCCTTCTTCCTTTTATTTGCCGCCACCGAAAATTCCCTTGGACATCGTCGCTGTTGAATTCTTACTGCTCCTCGACAATTAAGAAGGACTTTTCTCGAGAAAATATTCTTTTTAAAAATAAGTACTTTCCATTTTTATACTTTTCATTCAACTAAAATGTAGTAACTAATTATACATGTTCGGAAATGTATTGTATCAATAAGCTAAGGTGAACACAACAAGAAAGTATAGAACATACCGAAAATATTTATATTACAGCAATAATTATACAATAAACAAAATACTGAATTTGATCAATAAAGTGATTTTGCATCAATATTTTGTATATCCGCCTTTGGCATCAATTTTTTAGTTTACAATAGCTCGAAAAAAGTTAACAAGAACCACAAAAAATGTTTTTACACTTTGAATACGTAAAATCACAAAATTAATCAAGTGCGCTAAACAACAGTTCGAGCACTACTAGCTAAATCTAAAGGACATGATCAACTAAATTTATATCTCAGTGTCAAAGGAAGATATAAACAAACAACTTGTATCGGGCGTTAACAGGTCTAAGAAATTTATTTAGCGATAAGAAGAAACAAGGCTATAATGTCATCGAATTCATGAGTCACTGTATATTGACAGTCAAACTTTCTCATAAAAAGGTGGTTTTAAATTGTCAAATAAATGTTAATCTGTTGATTTGAAAGAATAGTCTACTGTCATAGGTTGATATCACATGGCACTAGACTTGAAAGACAATTTTTTTCCTTTTAATATTTAGTACAGTTTTTATTCTCAGGTCGATAACTTATTTCTCCATCTACTATATCTACTTACTAGCTGAAAGTTCCCGTGCTTCGCTACGATTTAATCGAAACTAAAAACAAAACCTTAAAGTTTCGAATTTTGAAAAATCCTTTCCTAGTGGGTGCTAATACCCTAGAAGGAACGCTCATGCAAAATTTCAAGTTTCTAGGTCAAGTATTTTTGACTCTGCGTTGATGAGTTTAGCCCATACTTTAACCCCCCAAAACCCCCCCTAAAATTTCGAATTTTTCAAAACCCTTTCTTATTGAGCACCTAAGACCCAAGGGGAAGGTCAGTCAGTGATATTTGAGCTTTATATAATAGAATTCTCCATCTATTATATCGAATAAATCGTCAACAGATGTAGACTCTTTGGGACAGAACTTTCGCGTTTGGATCTGTCCGATCTGCTACTGACAAATTCACTTTGCAAACCTACAACTGAACCCGAGCCAATAACCGTTGCTTCCCAGTAGTATAACGATCACTAGTCAGACCTAAAGCAGTTGAAACATCGCTCGGAGATGTCTTCTCTCAAATTCTAACTTGAAGACTATGGTAGAGATGCCATTAGAAACTAGAATTTGCTATTAATGAGATCGAAATTGAATTCTTGTCATATTTAGAAAAATTTTCATAAGTTGACCTTTGATGTGTCACAGCTCCCTCGTTTCGAAATTCTACTAGAGAACGTTGGCGAAATGGCCATAGGAGTTAAAGTTTAAATTCGAAACAACGTTGAAACGCGTTCATAAAGCTTACTTTAGATGTATCACGTACTGTTTAACATTTAAATTAATTTTATATTTTAACATTTAACTTTATATTATATTTAAACATATAAACCCAGTTAAATTTTTGTTTTTTCGGGATTTCGAAGAGGAGCCATGTAAATTTAAGGTGTTACTTGAGCTTTTATTACACTTCCTTGGTTTTTCATTTTTATACCCATTGGATTTTTTCTTATTATTATTATGTACTTAGTTGTAGTACTGTTTGTTGAATCTATGGCGCAGTTTTGATTTTTGGGTAATATTTTTTAGTGATTTCGTAACCGTGGAAATTTCAAACGTGAAAGAGTTTTGTTTGAAAGATGAGGCACAATCTATGAGGAAATTTATACAATTAAGTTATCCGATGTAAGAGATAACATTGAATCGAAAAATTATGATGAAGTGAAGACTTCTAATGATAACAGAAAATTTCTTTTCAGAATAAAATGTTCGCGGACGATACTGCCTTGAAAAGGTGAATTTGAGAGTAGTGACACAAGCTCGAACATTTTACAAAATATCAGATTCGTAAGAAATACTAGACACGTAAATAAATAATTTTGAACAATTTTCTCAAAAATAGCATTGATTTACCAAACTGCAACGCTTTTATACCATCCACACATGTTTATTTAAATCTCTTAAAAACTGCAGAGAAACCATGAAACTCAGACAAAAATAACCTGCCCGTTAATGATTAATCCTGAAGAACAAGCGTACTCGATATTGCACCTTATTTCCCCATAAATAAGACTTACTCTGAAAAGAGGTTCTAGAGCGCTTCCTGGGTGCAAAATTAATATAAGCGCTAGTCTTATTTTCGGAGAAACACGGTACGTTCTATAATGTAATTCGGTTTCTTACGATATTGAGAAGATCGATATACGTGTGCCGTAAGATATTTTCAGAAACTTGACCCAACTGGAGACAAGTCGAACTATTCTTCACCCAAGTACATATCTGTTAAAAGATCGGATACCTGAAATATCCGGCTTCTGTCGTAGCTCCAGTTCCTCTTATAACGAGGAAGTTTTTCATGCCCCTTGGAATTCTCTAAATGTTCAACTTTTCTTCTCTTCTCAACTTCTTTTTTCCTAAGATTGTCAGATCATCAGTTTGTCATCCAGAACAGTTCCATGGACAGCTAGATACATACAGGTAGCCCTCCTACAACACGGCATCCTATAACACGGTTTCGCTATAACACGATTTATGAATTGCGAAAACCCTTCTACAACACGGTATCCTATAACACGGTTTCGCTGTAACATGGTAAGAAAATTGCAAAAACCTTTATACAACACTGTATTTCTATAGCCGCGACGAGGCTTGCCGTCTTAACCCTTTGCGGACGGGGACAGTTTTGAATATTGACAGATGATCATTTATTCGGTGTTCCGAAAGCACCATTTTATCAGAAATTTGGGTTTTTAACGTATCTGAATTATAAATTACTCCACTTTTAATTATATCTCACCGGTTTTATTTCAATTTTTCAATTTAAATCGTGTATACATACAGCGATAAACTGTAACTATATTTCTTCTCAGACCGCATATATGCGTCGCTAGTCCGCAAAGAGTTAAAGGTACAGTGTGGCGTAAACTATTTTGATTTCATCTCCGTAGCTTGAAAACAAAAGTATTTCACGCTGCTGATCGGCAGTCTGCGTCCAGCTACGGTGTGTCAAAGAATAACTTTTTCGTCTTTAAAATATTAAGGAAAAATTAAGATTGATCCGGTAAGAACCAGAAAGCAAAGTAAAGTTACAGATCTTTTAAAGAGGAAAGAAAGTACAAAAACTTTAAATGAAGAAAAAAGTTCTGAAATTGAAGGCGATATCATTCCACCAAAAAAACGTTCTCGATTGATTATTCAGAACAGTGACGATGAAGAAATTTATTAAATTATAGTTGCATCAAATTAAAATAATATTTTTTGTTTCGTGTTGTACATACATTTATATATTTTTAATAAAAATTAAGTTGTTTATGTAGAATTTAAAAAAAAAAAGATTTGTTTTTAATAAGTTTTCGGAACGTAATCCCTCTTTTTGTACTTGGTCTGGGTCTCACACAACACGGCATTTTTTAGGAGCTTATCTACCGTGTTATAGGCGGGTTACCTGTATATTCCAGAGGTAGCAGAATTGCAGTTAGAAAAACACGTATAAACATTATACAGACACCAGATAATTCTCATCGAAATTGAAATCAATTCGAACATCCTTTAGCTTTCATTGCATGCTAATAAAATCAGAGATTCGTGTCCTTGCGTCTGTTTATAAACTGTGCAGTAAACTTCGTTGAAATATGTATCTGATAGTTAATATTTGACAGTCGGAGCAGAAATTTGCCGCGAAATTTCCGTATCAAGGGCGAAAATAGAAGGAACAGTAAGTGGATGGTCGATATCGATAAAAATCGATGGGGCAGCGGCGCATGGCCGACCGAGTGGCACATTGTTTTAATGATCGTTTTCGTTTTAAGCGGACGTACCGGCGCGGAAACCAGACTAATTCATTTCGATTCGTTTCTCCCCGACCGGCCAATTATCGTGGCACGCTCGTGAAAATTCATAGAACATCGTAGGATGCATATGTATACCATCGAATCAGGGAATTAAATTTCAAAATACCTATTAACCTCGACCGCTTGATCTGTCAGTCCACTGTCCTATTATCCATGCCGTGTAATAGTGAATTTTGAAGGGTAATTGAGTCCCTTGTCGTTTAGACCACGTGCCTGGTTCATGGGATTGTTGTATGTACAGAAATCCCATGACGTTGATGTTGATGGCAATGTGATTCGTTGAACATTCTGTTTAAGGGTTTCAATATTATCGGTTATTCATTAAGTTGACAATTTTTTCACCACAAAAGTTTGTTTTCATCTTGTACTTGATTAAAAGAAAATTATTACTATGGGGATTATACAGTTAAAGGGTTGGATTCTCACAAGGGAACCTCTCGAGGTGCCAATCACCGATTTTTATGAAACTCAAGAGAACACTGGTTAAAACATTCGATACATTTTTTTATCGGCAATTAATGGGGTGAAAACCACCCCAAAAGGTACGGTGCTAAAGTGTAGATCGTTGAATGTCTTGGAAACTATGAGAGATAGAATAAATTGATTAATATCATAAATTAACGAAATTAGGGCGTTTGCATTACGAATTTAATGGTATAATTTTTTTTGCAATTTGTTTAAACAATACTTTGAAAAATTCTTATTATTACATAATGTAATTAATGTAATGTCAGAAATTTTCTTGAGTATTTTTTTAAAAAAACTACATATTGTGAATTCCTCAAGAATATTTCCCTCAACCGATGTAATTATGTAGAATTACAACTCCAACTCGTTATTCATTTGTACTTCGAATCAAATGAAAATTCCAGACTATTTTTCACCAAATGAAAATTTCTAATCGCTAAAATTGACATAAAAAAATGTTATTACGAAAGAGAACCACGTAATCGTTAAATGAACTAATGAGCTAGTTAACAAATGATTAATCACGTTTTCTAAATTCTTCTAATGCTCCCAAAATCCTATTTAAAGTATCAATTAAAACGCGAATTCTGAGAAATTTTTCAATAGAAAATTGGTAATAACACACATTGAAGATTTAACCCTTTGCACTCCGATGTCCCACCCGAGGGGACACCGTAAGTTTACTCTATTACTCTGTTGCACCCTCTAAGGGGACCTTCGAATTTATTAGTAATTACAGAGGATTAATTTAATGCACCGCAAGATTTTAAGAAATATATATTTACCTGAATTTTTTTATTGAAATAACACAAAATAGCAAAGTAGTAAAGTGCCGACAAGTTGCTAATAGATAACGTCAGAGGTGTCTTGGAGTGCAAAGGGTTAATTACAAAAAGTACGAGGAATTTGGAGTATTTCAAGACACTCCAATTAATACAATTAATAAACGTATTTCAATCATCTTTATACGAACTAAATAAAAAGTAATCATTTTGTGAAGACCTCCATCATGTAAATACAAATGAACCACGAACTGCAGGCCCTCTCGGTTCACAACTGATATTGTCAGGGCGATCGTTAAATAAATTAGTCAATTTAACAAACGTTTCATCGCCGTGGGTTTCATTATCCAGCAGGCTGTCTTCTATTCTCGAGTTTCAGTGGCTTTTTCCCTTTGTCTTACTCGGTAATACCTTTAACCCGCCTCGACTCTCTGTATTCCCTTTTAAAAATGGTCCCGAACTTCATTTCACGCGAGCTTGAAAAATACCAAGGGATAGAAAGAGAAAAAGGGAGTGTCTCGTTAAAACTTCTGTTTAACTCGCGGTAAGCCAGGATTTTCGAGGCTCCGGCATTGCGACAATGCCCTGTGAAAACTTTTTCCTGGCGGACACTTTCGTCTGGAAATTTCGACTTATCTCAATGCCAATCGATTCACGAGCCTAAACTTTCAGCGGATTGACAATAGATTTTCGTTTTATACTTACAATTAGACTTCCGCTATTTCCTAGATTTTAAATCAATGAACTAATTGGAATAAATTTCAATGTTCCGGAAGTGAAACTTCCAAAGAAGTCAAAAAACGACCAAAAGTTAAAATGCATTCAATGAAAGATTAAGTAGGAAGGGATTTACCAGTATCAGGAAAATGGAAGATAACTAATAGAAATCGGAAGTTGAAGAATTCTTAAGTTGGATGTCCGGTGATTCAATTATTAGTTAAGGTTATTGGCCTAGAACCGTATTAGTCGTTAACGGTTTGTATTTTTTTTAATGGAAAAAAAAGATTTCGAGTATGAAAATTATTTTTTTTAATTTTTACACAAAACTGAATAATATTTCATAAAACTTTTCACACTATTAATAATTAAAAATTAAATATTAAATGCTAATCGATGATCGTATTATGTGTCATATAATAAATTTGGCAACAACGCATGGAAATGTATATATATATACATTATGTCCATCCATAATTAGTGTATTGTAAACAAATAGTTTTATTTTTATTTCCTTGTCGAATTTTTTTATAACCATAGAATGCAAAATAAATATTATTATTAACGCAATTATATGTTGTCACGCTCAGTAGTAGATAAACTATATGTAGTTAATTTTTAAATTTCGCGCTTTTTATGCAGCGTAGCCAAATTTCTTTGCAGTCAAACATGAACCAAGCCTCTGTCATGGCTGATGGTTGTCTCACTAGTTTTTCATTATTTTGAATAAATATTGGTCTAAAATTACACGTGAATGTATATGTTTTATAATTTTTATAGTAATTAAAACGGTTAAAGTTTTGAATAATAAGTTTTTTGAACATTTTTGAATAGCCAATTATGTGAAATTTCAATAAATAGGACATTTCCGGGAAGTTCTCCCATTTACCATGTGTTAAAAGTCGCATTTTTAATATTTAATTATTCAAAAACTATACGACCAATATTTTTCAAAAAAATCAGTAAAACGTATGAGCTGTGTATAAATAACATATCAAAATTCTAGAATTTTATCTATACATTGCTCTAAAGGGCGAATAACCTTAAAATAAATCGAAATTTTCTTTTTGGACGGTTAATAACTCAACTACTAATCATTAGATCGTTACGAAGCTCATATCACCTCTGGCAGTTTTTTTCTAAAATTTTATAAAACACATCGTAGCTCCAGTATTTCGAAATTCAAATAAGACTTCAATTCCTAGGTAAAATGACAGTAACAATAAGAGTACTATTTTTCATAACTGAAATGCTGAGGAACTGTAATGTAACATATAAGTATTCGAAACAGATAAGAAAAAGTGTATCTTCTACAACTTCGAAAGCCACATAAATAATCTACTGCTTCTTCTTCCTCTATGCGACAATCTAAAGGCCAATGACGATCGAAAAAGTAGAAAATTTCAATTTAGGAAACTACAAGGACAAATATGATTGGCCCATCTTAAATATTGACTCGTCCTGTGCCATTGTAAAAGTTTATCTGGTCAAAATGAATCGACAACTGACGAAAGAAGCATCAAGAGTCCTGAAATTAGGTAAAACTGTCGCAGGACGAAGTCAGTTCTCCTTCTGTTGCTAATCAGTAGCCAGACGGAATCTGGAAATCGATCCCTCGTGACTTTGCATTTGAGAGTCTTAATTAATCCCTCTTACCCCCTCACCCTCTCTTCCTCTCTCCCTCTGTCAGTCTGTCTGTCTGTTTGTCTGTCCGTCTGTCTATCTGTTTGTCTGCCTGTCCGACTTTGATACTCTGCGTCTCGAAGCTCAAGAAATAAATCTGACTTAAAGTTTAATCTTTGCTTTCATGTGATAGAATTTCTTTCCTTAATATCCTCGATAAATTGTGAGGTGTGGAAGTGAAGAATTAACGCGGGCAGAATCATTTGCATGTTGTAAAAGTAAGTGTACTTCGGGTAGAAACGTCACGATGAAAAAGGAGAGTGTTAACACTAACAATAAACGTATCAATCCGGTCAGAATGACCAGTTACGATTTTTTTTTCGAAAAAAGCATCAATTTATAGGGGATATTGACATTAACACTAGGTTTACGGGACGCGTCAATTTGACGCATTTCAAACTTCGAAATGAAATATCTCAAAAACCATAGTATTAATTGCAACCACTTTTTGTCGTAAATTAATCATTTCAACCAAAGAATTTATACACTCAATTATTTTTATCCTAAGCCTTCTAATTTTTAAAATCTGTATGTAGTATACCTATCTCTACGAAGCGCGTCAAATTGACGAATTAGCTAATTTCACGAGTAGATTTTATATATTTGCTTTCTTCGTAAAATCATTATTTCAGTTTACTTACTACTACAGTTTTTCAAACATAATGTGCAAAAGATTCTACAGTTATTGTTATTTCAGACAGTCTTCGCTAATTGTAACTTTCTGCAATAGGGTAATCGAATTGGAGCACAATATTTTTTTTTATTTTGGTCAATCCGCCTTTTCTAGCAATATGACGTAAATCGAGGAGATATAGTAAAATAAGATGTTGAGCAAAATTGTCAAAATCAATGAAGATTGTTGTGGGGATACCTCCGAAGATGACCAATATGAATTACTCTAAAGCGAAGATGAGAGTGAAAGCTCCGAATGCATTGAAAGTGGAAAGATAGAAGGATTTTCGGGTAGTAAAGAGGAAAATTTCTTGAAAGTATATCATAGTAAGAAAAGGATGAGTATGTTTTCTTGTTTTGATTCCGAGGATGAGAGGACGAGCATGCCAAGCACATCCCAACATGTAATGGATAAAATTGAAATTACAGTTGACAGAACACGGTGGATAAAATTGAAAGCAGACGAATCTGTGAGTAGGCCGCCCATTCATTTGATATTCAAGGATATCACAGGACCTACTGGCTATGATAAGAGAAATATTATGTCAGGTTATGTAACTAGTGCTTTCGGATTGATAATTGACAGACACGTAATAGAACACATAAAAGACTGCACTTAAACGGAGGCACGAAAAACCTCCAGAAAAATGAAAACAGTAATTTTTGTATATATTGCAAACAGATCATGTGCGGAAAATGCACAAACAAAATTCAGTATGTCTATAAAAAATGTGCTCAATAAATGTGATTGCCATATACCGTTAATACCATTGCTAACATTTCCGTGGCAATTTAAAAAAATTGACTTTTTACTTGTTAATAATATATCTAACTGTGAACCCTAGTGTTGTTTAATTTATACTTAATTTGAAAAAAATTGATTTTTTAAAGGAAATGCGCATTTTTGCTTACGCGTCAATTTGACGCGTCATCGTAGAGATAGGTATATAAGAAACGTCCGTAAACCTAGTGTTAAATATTTCAGTTCTATCTTATAAAATCTAAATTAATTGATCATTTTTTCACGACCTGATTTCTCTTTTTCCAAAGTACTTATTCGATATATCTAATTATAATAAATATGACGTTGGTAGTTTTAGTGTTGAAGAATTCTTCGTTTTAAATATATCTGATTGGAGATTGCCATTTGATTGAAATTCAAAATGTCGTTTAAATATAATTTTAATTTATTTCAGGATCTTAAAGCGTGTATTTTTTAGATGTTCTATTATAGTTTCAAACTCTCTATGGACATATCTATTATTTATTGTTATCTTTTAAGTATCAGGTATGGATAGTTGGAATCTAGATATTAATTCGCTCGGATTTTTCATTTGTGTAATTCAAAAAACATTTTAATTCACTTTTGCACTTGAGACATCGACAATTTGTTCCTATTCCAAACAAGAATTTAAGAAAAAAAAACGGTTAGAAGATTAATTCAAAGTAAGAATTTCAATTAAGATTTAATTTAATTTTTCTATCGACGAGTACAAATTTTGTGAAGAATCTGAAAGCAAGAAAATGTGCTTTTCTTGTAATCTTTGTAATCATTGTCTCTTTTATAAACACGCAGGTTGTTGAAACGTCAAAAGTCAATTGATCGTCGTACAATATTCATTTAACATTAATAACAAGGCAAGTCACCGTGTGTGACTGTTCTTTCACTTAAAAATGTTACTTTTTAACAAAAATAATTGATGTTTTTTTTTACTTATGAAGTTAAATGAATTATCATACCTTTTTACGATACAGTTCCGCGCCACTAAATTGTCGGAACCCCAAAGAAAAATTAATTTCACCATTACACCACGACATTATGGAAAATTTCTCCCAATTCAAGAGAAGACCCATTTGTATTCTAAGTCGTCGGAAATACTTTTCCTTTAACGCCAGAGAAGAACGAAAACAATTCGTACGAAAGAAAAGGAAAATTGTGCAAAGAGGACACCATGGTGAATGGAATAAGAAAGAGAGAAAAGGCGAAAAAGAAAAATAATAAGCTGTGCGGGAAAATTGAAGATAAACAGAGGCGAGAAAAAGGAAATATAGGAAAAGAAAAGGGAATAAATAGATGGTCAGAGTCAGAGGCGAAGGAAGTGGCGTTAAGGAGAGAAAAAGAGTGTTTAATGGGCGAAGCTGTTCGGGGAGGAATTAATCCTGGGAACCATCTTAAATTATTCCTCGCCACGGCGGTAATTAATACTTATCCCGTCTCCGTTCTTTTATAACGTCGGAACTGCTGAGAAAGAAGGGAGAGGAAGCTAGATGAAAACTTTATTCCCCTTATATTGACTTCCCGTCCAATATAAAATGCTAAAAAAGGAGTTGGCGTCGAAGGGATTCTCCGGTGTCGGGAAAATCAAGGATAAGTCTTAGAAATCGAAAAGTAAAAAATTCTTGAACAGTTACTTCGAATCTCCCCTAATTGTACGATTGGTAAAAGCAACTTCGAATTTCATTCACTTTTTCTACATTCAATTTTTACTTGTCTCGTATTGTAAGTCCACCATTATCGACAGTTTTAATGAACATAATAAAACTCTCTCGAAGAAATATAATTCTTTTCCATATTTCGTCAAAGTTTAATCGTCGTAGCATTCTTTCCTGTTAATTACTTTTCCGCTATAAAAACTTTAACTTTGAAATACAGAAATTATTTCATACGTTCAATTGAAATGTCTTTTACTGCTTGTAATTATTACTATCATCGAAGAAAAATAAGTGATGCGATAAATTGAGTAGGAAATATTCAAGTTTTGCAAAAGCTACCAAATTAAAAATATCAACGAGCTGTAATACGATAAAATTATTTCTATAATATTAACATTGCGTTAAGTCATACGATATATCTGGAATCATTGGTCAATTTTTATGTTAACAATTTAATTCTGAATCATTGCGGTGGCAGTCAGAAAAGGAAATTGTACCTCAAGGGGTTAAACGATAACTATTATTTTATTATTAATACAATTTTCTTTGATATACAACAAATTGGAGAAATGTATAGAATGAAATTTTGAAAGAGATCCTTTTTATTCCATCGAATGTTCTTGCAATCGCAATCTCAATGAATAAAGGGTATCACGGGGATTTAGATTTAACGGTGCAATTGAAAGACCATGCCGATCACGAAGACAAAGGCTCGTACTCACAACTAGTATATCCAAGTTCGAATTCTCATCACCTCTGGGAAATAGGAATGTCCTATTGTCATGGGATGAGATGTCGAAGCATTACCTACGAGTTCAAACAGCATAGAGGAAAAGGGAATCCTCAACTTGCGCTATTTAACTTTGTGATTTCAATATAACAATGACACCATTGCTCGGTCATGTTGTCATTATTGATTAACTGGTTCACGTATAGGAATTCATTAGATAATATGGAACTAATTGTAAGAATTACTTGGACAAGTCTGAATACAGTGAACAACGTTTCTTTCTTTTCCTGAGTCGTTCCAAATTGTATGTAATGCATCGAAGTATATTATATACATTTATACGTACTTACACTATGATTAGCCTATCATCGTAGTTGTAACAAAGAACGAGATAGAACTAGAGAAATAAAATTTACATTAAAGTCTCGTAGAAAGTAAATTTGCTAATAATATTAGGATTAATTCGCTGAATCATAATACTATCAATGACAATAATTATTACAGCTAAAACAAATTTTTCGTAAGCTTGCATATTCTAATTTCTCTGATTCCACTTTAATACAGTAATCCCCCCCTATAACACGGTAGATTCGTTTCGCGTTATAGGAAAACGTGTTGTAGGAGTATTCTCGTATAACGCGCTCTGTGACCCCGTATAACGCGTTATGTACAAGTGATTCAAGTAAATCGAAGATCAAGGAAAAACTAAATATGTGCATTTTATTAAAATCAAACTAAGAATTTAACATTATTTAAGGTAAAAGTACCAGTAGTTGACCATTTTTTAGAAAACATAAAAAAATAAAATTTGCAAAAGTTGTGCACTTTCGATGAAAGTGAATTTCAAATACCACAGCATCTTTCGATTATATTTTGAAACAATTACATGTAAAGTGAAGTATACCTGATTTCCTTAACGTTTCTGTTAACCCTTTGCGGACGGTTATATTTTTGAATATTGACAGATAATCATTTTTTCGGCGTTCTAAAACCACCTTTTTTTCCGGAAATTAGGGTTTTTAATGTATGTGAATTATAAATTACTCCACTTTTAATCATATCTCACCGGTTTTATTTCAATTTTTCAATTTGAATCGTGTATACATACGTCGATAAACTATAACTACATTTTTTCTCAGACCGCATATATGCGTCGCTAGTCCGCAAAGGGTGAATGGCTGTACGGTTCAGGTAAAAAATTCATAGATTGTGAAGATTTCGCAAATGAATTATTTACTGTTTAAGACCTTGCAACGTTTTATAAGTAATATATACATCGTTTTTATTATTTTAACCGCAAAATACAATAATTTTTTAATGGTCAACTTCTGGATATCGGTACTCTACAATTTTCAGAAGTTGACAGGCATGGTTAATTACCGACATTACTCATTTAAATTTGTTTACGATTTATAATGTATCCGTTTTACATCTCACTTTATTAGAAATACAAAATGTAAATCGATATATTGTAGTATACTGAGTTTTAGTCGATGACACGGTCAACTATTAACTGCATTTGCGGTCAATAATTGATCAGTGTTCAATGTCTACTCTGTTCTTCTTCTTCTTTTATTATTTAATTATTAATGATAATTTGTACTGGTAACTGTTAAAATTAAACGATAATAAAGTGATTTTCAGCATTAATGCTGTAACCCTGCTTCGAATATAAGCGGTCAACTACTAATGAAAAAAGGTGGTCAATTACTAGTTTTATCGATCTCAAAAATGGTCAACTACTGAAACATTTGCCGAATTTTTAAATATATTTCTCAAATTTGTATAACTTATGTTTTTGTTTAAATTGATCTTGGTACATAATCTAGAATGTTCAAAGAACGTCTCCAAGCATCGACTCTCGCCAGTTATTGACAGAGTAAATAGTTACCATTGTTTCTATCGAAAATTTCTCTTAATTGGTCAACTACTGGTACCTTTACCTTAACTGTTTTGTAATTTTCCATTTCTTAAAAATCTGCATGGTCACAAATTTTATAAAAACACAATTGACATAATGTGCAAACGTACGCGAAATTGATTATCTACAAATTCATTATAAATTTCACAGTACAGAAATATAACGTGAGAAATCCCCGCGTTATATGGGGGAAAACACGTGTTATACGAGGGACATGAAATCGCGTTATATGAAAACGCGTGATAAGAGTACCGTGTTATAGGAGGGATTACTGTATTGAAAGCAAGATAAATGAGATACACTCAGAGTGTTCAAGATCTTTCTTTTAAATTCCATCAATCCTCCAATGTCACATCCCTCGATATCAAATTACACAATACTAGAATCAGCCCAAATATCCGAAAACCGACAAAAGAAAAAGCTCAACGTCTTCTCCAAATACGGCGTAGGGAAACTTCTAAAAATCACGTCCAGGAGTAAAAATCGACATAAGATTGTCTAGAAGGACGTAAAAATATTCTTCGAGAATGGTGCGCGTCTCATTGGTCGATAGTAACCCCCACGTCGATCGCTCGTATTTTCGAGGAGACCCAGACGAGAGGCGTCCTTCCCATCGATCCAACCGAAACCGTCGCCAGACGAAGAACCGTAATATCGTTACGGCCTCCTGCAGCCTCGAGGTGAACCTGCGATGATGTCGTACTACTCTCAGATTTCATCCCCTTCGCGCTCTACTCGCTCCGCGAGAGGGAAAGGGTCTTCGATTTCAGTTTTTTTCTTGTGCGTTTCGATATAGTGGATAGAACGTTTTACGAGAGATAGACAGAGAAGGATATCTGACGTCGATGATGTAGCGATGAAGAAGAAAAATCTTTGACGACGTCGTCGATACCCGTTCCAACCCCATCACCCAATGGTCGTTCGACTGGAAAGAAAAAGCCTGGGATTTTGTATACGAGGCTTGAAGTAGTGGGAGGAAAATTTGTCGAAAGAGGCGAGAATTTCGACAATACTGAAATAACCGTAGAAACGTATTGATGATATAGACTTCAAGCCTGTCGCACTTTAGGTACAAAAAGAGAAAAGAAAGGGAATGAAGAGAGACTGAGATTTTTTCATATTGACAAAAGTTATGGGTGGAAAGTTTTGGAAACTATAAGATGAGGTATGTTTGATACAGATCATTTTACAGTGACTGAAATAGAGAGAGGGACGTTTGACGTCAATGATGTAACGATGAAGAGAAAAAATCTTTGATGGTGTCGTCGATACACGTCCCAACCCCATCTCGCATTAATCGTTCGACTGCAAAGAAAGGGTCCAGAATTTTGTTTGTGGGCGTGAAAAGTTTGTCGAAAGATTCGGGGGTGTTTTCGACAAAGTATAGGATTCAAACCTTTCGCATTTTAGGTGGAAAGGAAAATAGAATAGACTGTGATTTTTTTCATATTGGTGAAAATAATGGTTGGAAAGTTTTCGAAAATACAAGATGATGGAGTTTATTGAGGTTTAGATTATATTAGGGATACCAAAAATTAATCAAAATTTCTTTTTGCTAGCGAAAAACATTTAATTATTAAAGAAATCTTAAATACTAATCAACAAAATAATTTCCATAATTTTCTAACACTTTTTGCCAGCGTAAAGGCTCCTTTTTTAAAAAAGTCCTTCGATTTCTTGTAGAACAACGGTTCTAATTACATTTTCACGTCTTCAATTTTGATTACTTTTCGGTACTCTTAATATGTAGATTAGAGTGACGGTAGTATGCAAGGAATATTATAGTAAACAAGGAAGTCAGACAGTGAAATTTTTATTCCTGATTTTAGAGTGGTGATTACATTTGATTGGGATTGGAAGATTAATATTAAATCTATCGAGGTGATCAAATTGACTTGCCTTGAACTTTTTAAAAATGTTATTGTTTCTGATGCTGTCGCTTTTTCAATTTTCTACGTCTATCTTGAAGATTATGAGCCGTTGAATCGATCAAGATTCTTGCCCGTTCACTGATTTGATTTGGACATGTTTATTTGGCAATTTTAAATATGTACATTGAATTAATCGTCGATAGATCTAGTGTTAATGAAGTAGTTAACAAGAACTATCATTTGTTTGCCTACTTATGAGAACAAGATACTTACGGTCATGGCAGATTTAACGTTTTTTCGTGATAGCAATTTTTTTTTTATATCTACATAAAAATATATTACAGAATGGATCAATATTTCAATATAAAGGTCTGATATTTCAATCACTTCTGAATGGTAGAGGTGGAAAGGTAGATAACTATTGTCGACTGCACCGTAATAAGAATTCAGTGATCTGAAATGATAAAAAAAATGGTATAAATAAAAACTTAATACCAGGGACTACCGCTAATTAATTTAGTACTACACATAATTAGTTTAGTATTATAGAATATAAATATATTTAAACAAACAGGAAGATGAAAATGGAACGACATAATTCGACAAGTTAGTCACAGAAAAATTTAGAAATAATAGCGTTACGAACTTCGGCAAATTTTCAAAAAAATTATGGATCATTTTGATTGCAATGATAATTTATATAATATCAATAATTTCATATTAACACTAGAAGTTCCGGCGTTAAATTTATCATATTTCAATATATTAAATAAGTACTTTGAAAAAGGAGGAATCGAGTGGCGGCAAGGATGGTCAATTCGATGATTTACATCTTTTGTGAGAGACGTAGAATTTTTTATCTATGGCTCCTTTATGAACGTGGAGAATTTTGAAAAAAAAATGTGTACCAGTCATTTTGTCTGGTTTGGTAGTTCTAGCGTTAATACATCTTACGTAGAACGAGCAAAATTCCTTTCCATCCAACAATTATTCACATTCTAACTACCAACTAATAGTCATAACGATTATCTAACCACTTTTTTAAGCTCTCTATTAAATTTTAGAACCCTCCAATTGCCATGAGAAACAGTTTCTCTCTCGCAAAAAAATGTAGCCAACTAGAGTGTTGATTTTTAACATTTAATTCGCGATTTGTGTCATAACGATAATTCACAGCTCCTTCCAAAATAGTTAGAAAACCTCGTAATGAGACATATCATAGGTCAAATAGTGATATTCGCCAAGTACGAAGCGCTAAATTACGTCGTATCAAATATCACGAGAGTGCAAACGTCGAAAAAAAGAAGTAGAATTGTTTGAGAACGACCCCATACCGAATTAACAAGACCGCCAAGGTTCCCGTCAACGACGTCGAGGATGAAACGAGGGCGAAGGGTTGGCAGGGGTGGCGATGGGGGTGGAGATGAAACTGCGAGATACATCGTTTCTACTTATTGTTAGCAGTTCTCTCTCGGGGGAGAAAATTAACATCGTACAAACTCGGGCTTTGTGACACGGAGGTTCTCTGAAAGCGAGGAGTGAAAAACGAGCGATTCCTTGGGCACGAAACGCCAAGAACCGTGCCTTTATACCTGGCCCTCTCTGCCAGACGTATATTTACCTCGGAATTATATGCCAGCCGCTTAATAATTACGTCAGTCGAGCAGAGTTGGCGAAAAGTCGCGTGGTCGATGGCTCTTGTGAATTGCGAAACCATTTTTTTTTCTTCGCTTCCTCTAAAGGAGTATTCTAGTCTCGAATTTTAAAAAAAGGGAAATTTCTGTGTTTGCATTTTCTTCAACTATTCGTATGCAAAAGCACATCTGAATATGATTTTGTTTAAAGTCGTACAAATATATAATGAAGTTATGCATGTTCAAAAGTTATATTCTTGTTTTTAACACTAGAACGATCAAGCAAGTCAAAATTACTAATTAACATTTTTTTCCAAAAATTCCCTGAGTTTATAGGAGAGTCCTAGAGTACAAATTCTAAGTTGATCTTATAAAACACAGATTACCAAACTGATCATATTTTCTACCCCTTGATTCCTCTTCTTCTAAAGTTCTTATTTAATATACTTAAATGTAATAAATTTAACGTCGGTGGTTCTAGTGTTAACAATGGCTCCAGCGATAACGTCCTAATTCTGGTGTCCATTCTTCGTTAAAAGCGAAGCATTTTTCCAATAATGAAAAAATATCAAAACAATACAAATTTTTAAGTGGCAGCCTGTACAAAGGTGTCATTCCTGCAAATGAAGGTGTTATTTTAATTATTTGCTTCGGATCGGAAGAAATATTGTAATGGTGACAGGTGATAAAATATTTTTTATTTTGAACATACTTGCAATTAATTCTCACAAAATTAAGTGTACACCTACATTAGTAATAAAAAATTATGAAAAAGATAATGAAAACATAAATATTTTGGTGTAATTTTCTAGTTTTAGTTAAATACACATATGTAAATAATTAATATTATAAGTTTTTTAAATTAATTGTTATATAAACTAAATGAAAAAATATATTATTATGTTATCACTCCAAAATATCTATGTTTTCATTACAATTTTCGCCATTTTTTATTACCAACGTAATTGTACACTGAATTTTGTGAGTAACTGTAGCTACTAAAATTTGAGTATTAAGGCTTCACAAAAAATATCACAAAGCAACCACTCAGGGTAACACTCTAGACCAAGATACTCTCCTAACATTAAATCTAACAACGTGATCAAAATGACTTACTTTGAAATTTTTCTGAACATTCCTAAAATTTCTAACTCTGTTTTTCTTTTAGGTTTTTACATTTATCTTTTAAATCAGTCCAATTTTCTTCCCTCTCCATTTCCTTTCTTCCTTTCTACTTGACATTTTTAAATATGTTGAATCAATCATCGATATATCAGGTATTCAAAATTATGTATTTGATCAGGACGAGTAAAATATACCACGACTATAAAATATTCTTCTCTGTGCCCTTTCAACTTGTCAACACTAAAACTTCTCACGAGTATATTGTTCAGTATGTGACCAGACTTATTTTTCTCACCGATTGTACATCGTTGAATTAGTCAAACTTGATTAATCAACCACCGTACATCCAATCGAGGCCCGTGATTCTACGACGGATCTCCGCGAATCGTACGAAATACGATATTGCACGTTGTTAATTAATCACATCTTGTCCGTCATGCTAATGAACTCGCGCGAAAATGACACGGACGAGATAATTAAACTCGAATTGGAAATCGAGAGAGCTCGTTCGTTCGCGTATTCTCGCGCGGTATCGGCACGCTCGAGACACAGGAGAATTATAATGCGTATGCTTGATTAATAAACCGATCGTACGTGATTTCTATTCGCCGTTGAATCGTGCGGAAAGTTATCGTCTGTTTTAATTAATGCAAATTTCTTCAACTGGAATACACATCCGAAGGAAGTCTGTGTATTCTTCGTTAAATAAGCAATGGTTTTAAGTAGTACGAAGGCTGTAAGGTGCGACAATCAGTGGCAATGAAGATATCTTTCTTTGAAGTTGTAAAGAGCGTCTTAATTGAGCACGATTGCAATGGCTTTTATTGATGCAAGGAGAAAGAGGTTGATTAATTAAATACTTCGTTAGTACAGAGAGAATTATTATCGTAAAAATAATAAAATAATGAGAACTCAAAGAGATGGTACGAGACAACGGAAATTTTTTATTATAAATTAAACTAATGGTAATTGAAGATAAGAAACCCATTCGTACATTCCATACAACCTATATATGCATTCCAGAATACACATTTCGTGTCGCAAAGCGTCTTTTGCAAGGACAGAAAATTAATGTATGTCCTTGGCCTCCTCAAACTCCAAAACTTGAAATCTAATTGAACACTTATGGGAAGAATTAACCACTTAACGCTCATGCCCGTGACGTTCACGGGCATAGCTGATACGGCCGCCACTCTGCGGTTTGTTTATCTTAGCCGCTGATATTTTAGAACTCAGTTCTTTGACATCTTACACTGAAATGCATACATTTCCAAAAACTTTATACATTGTATATTGGAGGAATAAATACAGATAATCTCTCCGTCTTCTGCCGTTACCTTTTGTCTGTTTCTTCAGTCTTTGAGCGATCAGTGTGCAGTATACGTCATCCTTGTAATATCTTTTTCGTCTTACGATTTTTAGTTTATAGTGTGTTTATTTCTTATATTATTACTTTTGTGTTCTGCTTGTTATAATTAATTGTTGCTGTTAATGTTATTTGGTTATATAAGTTATAGAAGGATTTCTCTTAGATAAACAGGTATGATGAAAAACTTGTTATTTTTCCGAAAAAAATAATTCGTTCGCCACTAGGAGTACAAAAAACATTTTATAATATGCACAAGATAAGCATTCAGGCAAAAAAAAACTTGTGCGCTTTTGGACGGTCGATTCGAAAAAAACCTAAGCGTTAAGTGGTTAAACCGTAAAGTACTGAAAACCAAACATATAATGAATCTAAATTAATAAACGCAACAACACAACAATATATTGAAATTGCTCCTAATATTTTAACCCTTTGCGATCCGAATTATTTTATTAATTTTAGTAGTGAGCTAAAAAAATTAATTTTGCAATATTGGCTATTCATTTTTTAAACGATATCAATAGCTATAGGTATTGAGGGACATTTCGGTGATATTATAAAATCATTGTGAAATTGGAAAGTCGATATTAAATTGTCAGAAAATAAAATTAAGTGAAAATACAGTATGCCCAGTCGATTGTTAGAAGTTGTAAAAGCTAAAGAATCTCAAACCTCATATTAACTGTTACTTACATTTAACAGTATGCATATTTTTGTTAATAACAACTTAATTTGTCCGATCTACATTGAAAACGTCTATTGTTTTCATTGTTATACTGATACAGAATTAATGTATATATGTAACTGTGTTTCTTAAGAAGTACGGAATAAGTTTATAGTAATAAGTAGACTGCGGATTTTTATGCATTTATGACAAATTACATACGGCTAAAATATACAAAAAGAACATAATATAAAAATATATCTAAAATATCCAAAGTATGGTATTTGTTGTAATATTTATTAAGTGCAATAAATCCCTAGATAGCTTTTCCTGTCTCACCTGCATTTTTGAAACTCGAAATTTGCATAAACACCCGCAGTCTAGTAATAAGAAACTTATCGTTATTCAACTTAATTTCTTTCTTCCCATTAAAATATTCAACGTTCACTTAAATACCAACGCGACTGTATAGAGAACATTTAATTTAATTACAAACGGTTGAATAACTCAGAAAGGATTGAACTTATCAAAGAAACATTTTAACATGTTTAACTTAAGAACGTTAATGATACTTTTTTTTTAAAGAAATACAAAATATTGAACAGTTAAAAATTGCAAACAAACTTTGCGAAATATTATTCTTTAAAATATACCTGTGGTTTCCATTTAAATGAATGCCAAGAGACCTCCTTTATCGAACAATGTAAAAAAGATCTATATATGTTTATGTCTACATCTATCAAATGAAGTCTAAATTATAGTAACTTGATAATTTTCACCTAATTATATACCTGGTAGTGTATGATAGTATCAATGTGTCAAATTGTAACATCCGTGCAGAATTGCAGAAATTTCAGTATTAAGTTAACATGGCAGATGAATAAATTAGTATACCATCCTTTTTATCATCTGGCTACATTAATCTATTATATTTAACAATCCCTATTTCAAGACTTAATCAATTTCTATGTCTTGTAGAAATCATGTTAGATATTAAATTATTTTATTTTTACACTACGACTACACTTCTTTCAGAAACAATTAAGCTGAGGAAAAATTTACAGGAAATGGGTTAATGAATTCACGTTAAAATAAAATATAAATAAATTCTGTATGATATCGTTGTAAATGAGAAATCGGCACAGAAAGAAGCCGCTTTGTTCAAAACATTTTTTTTTCACTGAACAGCTCGTTACCGTTCTCCGTTTTATTTATTTTTAACTGCTCTACATAGAATTTTCGGAAACTTGTCTCCATTTTTATTAGAATTTATTTCAGGCGTCTGAAACAAGTACAAACTTTTCAGTGAATTACTTTATAAACTAATTTGTGTAGTTATGTAATATCTGCATACATGCTAAAACAAATGGAACAAAGTTTTGTGAATTTCACGAAACAGCGAACAATTTTACGCGTTCCTTTCTTAACCAACATTTCCACGAGTACTTTATTCTGTTCTCTGGTATTAATTAGATGATAAATAACTATTTCACTTTTATTATAAACGTAATACCTCTGCTTGCCGTGTTAATCCGAACATTTTTCTTCGGTAGCATATTTTTATAAGAAATAATATGGGTTACACTTAAACCTATTTATTTACAACAATAACAAAACTAATTATGACCAGATTTAACTATAAATATAAATTAACTATAGAATAAACTATGAGTATCGTTTTGGTTCCCTTTTTACGTCTTTTCTATAAACAAAAGTGGCAGAGTGTAACCCGCTACAGATAAAACGTAGATGTTTGAATATCTACGAAGCAACATTCAGATTTAAGTGAATATAATACAAAACAACAATAGAATTACGAAAATAATCAATGAAATTTATTCATAATATTATTCTCATTAGACATGCGAATGTTTTCTGGTACCATCGTAATTAGATAGTTAATAAACACTCAATCAACATAATTTTTTCCTATAACAGCATATTTTTAACATACTATTATCTACACGAATTGCAATATGTGTCTCATAATAATATAAAATCTCTTGAAATTAATTTTTCCTATAATTTTGAACTATCAACATCTCTACCTGACGGACAATCTGTTGTTTTTCTAGGCACTTGCTGCAGCAAGCAAATATGACGACAAGCATTTGATGAGCAACGAGGTCATGGAGAAGACCCCATCACCCTTAAAGTCAACATACAATTCCCAATCATCGAGGAACAACGACTGCCCGCCCTCGTCGAAGCCAGCGATGGCTAATCGCCTTTTAGATTGGTTCTCCGTGGTTATGGCAGACTCCAAGCATCGTCGTCAACACTCCAAACCGAAAGGTAGGGAAATGTTTCTCTATTGTACACCCAATTTGTAATTAAAATTCTTTTTTCCGCGCAGAAAAAATAATAACGTTGGAAGGATCGACATATAGTAACATAATATTAACAACTTTATATCGTCATTGTTAACGTTACAGTAATTTAGTTTTATGCTTATCAGTGTACCTATAGCACACTTTTCTTAACCCCTCAATGTGCACGCTCGAGTTAATTCGAGCGCGCTAAACAGGCCAAACTGTGCACACTCGAGTTAATTCGAGCGGCGTTGTACTTAAAATTAAAGTAAAAATTTTGATTAATTTTATTTTTTTTTGCCAAGACAATGTTCTAAAGTGTGTTTTTTTACATTTAAAAAAATTGATTGTTTTCGGCCGTTTTTTTTTAAAAAGACTGTGCGTTAAGGGGTTAAAACGTTCGCGGACGTGAATGCTATAGCATTCAAATTTTAAAGCCAATATTTATTCATTTAATTTTATATAGCCTTAAGTTTTTGTAATTAACCAGTTAACTGCGGAATTTAGTTTTAAGAATCCTTCGCAGGGTTCGGAATTAAAATAGAGCAATGACGTATATGTACGTGGACCACAGAGAAAATGTTTCTGTTATAAATTTTACGGAATGAGGAAACCAAAATGTGGAAGAATTACATTTTTAGTTGATAAGGAATTGACAATTTAGTATTAAAGAGACTACCGCGGTAGAACTCTGGATTGACGTGTATACACGTCGAACGCAGTTAACAGGTTAATATACATTTCTAATTGTAAGTAATGACCAACTGATTCATGAATATGAAATTTTTTGCATCTCACTGAAATTTTTACTGTCCGCGAACGTGTTAACCAGTTAAGCGTGTTTGACGGATATATCCGTCATGGAGACGTGGCAGAATTTTGTGTTATGACGGCTATATCCGTCATGCGTAAAATTTTGTTACAATTTGATATTTAAATTGTAATTTTGGCGAAAACTAAATTATATTCGTAAATTTTAATATATTTAAAATGTTTAGAGGTCAAGACAAATAAAAATTATAAATAATTTGAGTTGGATTCATAACGTCCTGAGAGCTAACTCGTAAACAGTGTGTTGTTTATCGCGACACACACAGGTGCGCGCTTTGCCAAAAGGACGCCACGCTTAACTGGTTAATACGGTGCAGAAATATCTACACTTTACAACAAAAGTCTGTGATTTTAAAATTCAAATATAATTAAGGATGTCTAGTTTTTAAGAACGGTTTTGAGAGGTTGACAAACCTTAGTACACAATGAAAGCTCAGTTATCGGCAAACTGCCCAGACGAACGTCACCGGAATGTTCTTGAAAGGCTCACATTGAACCCGACAATCCTGACGAAGGTTCACGAAGGGGTTCCAAATACACTCAGAGACTAATTGGTGTGAGCGAAAGAGACAGCCTGGACATTATGACAGAGCCAGGATTCAGCAAGTAGTTTTGAACTACCTTGCATCACTGAACGCCATTCGACGACTTCGGTACAATCACTTTCGTACCAGTTTGGAATTGTCCCGTTGTTAGGATGAATGGTTTCCCATCGAGATCTACCGCGATTACTTTGCCTCGTGTCGTATCTTCGTCGATATTGTTTGTACGTGGCTCTCCCTTTATTATTATTTTTGTTTCTCACTTTGTTACAGAGGTGCATCTTCACAATTGCAGAGTGGCACGTGTATGAATCACGCTGTATCGCGTTTATCGAAGTTTTAAGAGTTTATGAAAGTTCGGATGAGTTTCTGAAAAATGTCTTCGAGTAGGTTTATTTATAATGTCGTAGAATTTAACTTTTTTTGTGTCGATTGAGAGTTATGTGCT
Source organism: Cerceris rybyensis (assembly GCA_910591515.1). Classification (NCBI taxonomy): domain Eukaryota; kingdom Metazoa; phylum Arthropoda; class Insecta; order Hymenoptera; family Crabronidae; genus Cerceris; species Cerceris rybyensis. Next base: position 8,412,568 of record OU342802.1, on the reverse strand, counting down.
ACGAGTGACAAAGTGTTAAGGCATCTACTTTTTGTGGAGTAGTTCTGAAAAATATTTTAACTTAATCCCTTGCCCTTCAATAACGAGAGACACTTGTAATAAGATAAGTGAGATAAGAAATTTTCAAGTTTTCCAAAACTTAATAAATTTAAAATATTGATGAGACACGACGCAATTTTTGATTCCATAACATTAATATTACTTTCAATTATACGGCATATCAAGAATCACTGATCAATTTTTATTTTAGCAATTGAATTCTGAATTATAGCGGAGACAGTCGCAAAACAAATCGTAGGATAACGAGTTAAACGAATTTTGAGTAGGAATTTTCATTTGGTTCAAATGCGGATAAATAGGAATTGCATCAACAATTTTCCACACTCAGGAATCGAATGTTATAGTTTTCTTCTGTGCATAGTTATTTTCCCGTGTTTGAGATAATTTGTTAGTGAGCTGTTGCCTTCCAAAAAGGATTAAGAAGATAAATATTTCAAATACAACATCTCCATATCTAACAATCGAATATTGAGCACTGATACTGTCCGATTTTCGTGAAATTTTATATAAATATTTATTAGACACATCTAAGAAAATATCTGTGATTTGTTTGTACTGGTTTTCAACTTTGAGGGAGATATCAACCCCTTCATCCAAACCACCCTTTCCATATATATCCTCCTTTCAATCAAACCAGTTAATCCGGTTAAAATCGGATCCAAAGAACATGAAAAATTGTAGAATATTTTTTTTTATATCAAGCCAAACCAATTCTGTAGACAGGACACGGCCAATTTTCTAAAAACGAAATGTTTTTTTTAACCGCTATTAGCTTTTTTAAATCTGAAAAAACGGTACAATTTTTTAACGGTATAACTTTTATTTCAAAGGAGTACCTATCACTCTCAAAGTTGAAAACGGCCATGAACGAATTGCACACATTTTTAAGATGTGTCTAATAAATATTTATGCGCAATTTCATCAAAATTGAAGTGTATGAGTTCCCGAACTTCCCCTGTAAGTCTTACAAATTGACAAGGAGAACGTAAGGTTTTCGGTTCCCCGATTTTGCTGAAATTTTAAGTACAGATAACCTTCCTATAACACGGTAGATAAGTTCCTAGAAAATGCCGTGTTGTGTGAAACCGTGTTATATGAGACCCAGAGCCAGTACAAAAAGAGGGGTTACGTTCCGAAAACTTATTAAAAACAAATATTTTTTTTAACTCTACATAAACAACTTAATTTTTATTAAAAATATAAATGCAAAAAATATAAATTAGTTTACTGCAACTATAATTTAATTAATTTCTTCATCGTCACTGCTTAGTATAGTCAGTCGAGAACGTTTTTTTTGGTGGATTAACATCGCCTTCAATTTCAGAACTCTTTTCTTCATTTAACACTAAACCTACCAAGGCGGTCATAATGACCGGTTCTCAATTTTTTCAAAAAACTACCTAAGTTGATAGGAGTGCCGTGAAGTAAAAATTCTACTTCTACCATATAAAGCCTAAATTAGTTAATTAACTAATCGTTTCACTTCTTGATTTATCTTTTTTCAAAGTACTTGTTCAATAAATCTAAATTTTAGTAGATATAACGTCGGTAGTTTTAGTGTTAAAGTTTTTGTATCTTCTTTCCTCTTTAAAAGATCTGTAATTTTACTTTATTTTCTGGTTCTTACCGGGTCAATGTTAATTTCTCCTTTATATCTTAGAGACGAAAAAGTTATTCTTTGACACACCGTAACTGGACGCAGACTGCCGATCAGCAGCGTGAAATACTTTTGTTTCCTAACCACGGAGATGAAATCAAAATAGTTTGCGCCACACTGTATCTTTAAGACGGCAAGCCACGCAGCGGCTATAGAAGTACAGTGTTGTATAAAGGTTTTTGCAATTTTCTTATCATGTTACAGCGAAACCGTGTTATAGGATGCCGTGTTGTAGAAGGGTTTCCGCAATTCATAAATCGTGTTCCAGCGAAACCGTGTTACAGGATGCCGTGTTGTAGGAGGGCTACCTGTACTTCTTAAATAAGTCGTTCAAATTGTAAATACACTCTGACGTAGTCACATGAATATTGTTCGATCCACGTTCGACAATAACCACGCCACTAACTAATCTAATCCAACTAACTGGACGTTCCAGTATTCAAATCCATCGACAAAATCACTCCCGCTAATTGTAAGGATCAGAATCGATGCTTAGCCTTGATAGTCCCGAAAACGTTTACGTGTAGTCCAATAATCAGAAATATAATAATAATCTCTGTACGCATCAAGCTATTATCGTACGTCCGTTCTCTACGAGCGCCCGTAATCAAGTGACTCTCCTTCGGAGCCGCCGCGCAATGTTGACAATGGTTCACCTTGTTATTCTTCGTCTACGGTCGATGACTCGCATTGGCAACAGTATATAAAATTTCAACAAAATTGGTAATTCAAAGTCCTTGCGTGCTTCTTATAAGCAAAGACAATTCCATCGAAAGATCCATCCTCTCAATTTCTTATCAATTACCCTCGTACCTCGTATCACATCGAGTTTATCTCAAGTGAAAGAAATTCCTTGGATGATCAAAGTAAAAAGCGTAGAAAAGGTATTCCATAAATAATTCATTCGTTAGTGCACGGCGAAGAAAATAATTTCGACCAACCACCGTTGGTCGTTTGACTGTGAATGCAAGAGGGGCAAATGTTGGAGCTATGAATTATCCAAATTTCTCTTTGACTGCACGCCCCAGGGCAAAAGGGTGTGCGGGGTAAAATTCATGTTTCAGTTTCACTGCTTCCAGGTCACTTCCCCATCGGTTGCCAGAGCGAGGTCAGGTGGATGTTCGGACATTTGGACAACGACAATGATGGTAGACTCTCTCTGTCTGAACTCTATGGACTTGAGCATGATCAGAATGAACCATGTCTAAAACCGTTTCTCGATGGCTGCGACACCGACGGGTAAGGATGTAGAATGTCGAATTTACAATTCCGCGAGGGCAAACGTGTTCTACTCTAGTAGTCCATTCGGTCGGGAATTTTCCTTTATACCTCGTACGATTTCTATAGCCAACGTTCTCTCTTTTACCTATGAATCATTAAATGAGAGTGTACGTGACTCCGAATGAGTCTCCTTCATTTTTTACCTACGAACGTCCGAAATACCTTTTTTTGGGTTAACGTGTCATCATATGGCATCGTTAGTTTTGCAAAGATATGAGGAAAACGGGTCAACGATGACTATGTGTGAGTTTATGATCTTTGAATCTACACGAATATACAAAATTTGTATCTTGTAGTTTATAATGTGGCTAAAGGATGGGTAAATGGAAGAGTATGTTTAACACTAGAACGACCTACGTTAAATTTATTACATTTATATATATTAAATAAGAACTTTGGAAGAAGAGGAATCAAGGGGTGGAAAATATTGATCGGTTTGGTAATCTGTGTTTTATAAGATCAGCTTAGAATTTCTACTCTAGGACTCTCCTATAAACTTAGGGAATTTTTGAAAAAAATATGGATAAGTCATTTTGACTTGCTTGGTCGTTCTAGGGTTAAATATCTCAGGAAATTACTTATTCAGCATGATTAGTATAATTTTCAGCTCGGAAACGTATTTTTTCCATTGTAGGAGTATTTCAATTCTGGTATTCGATGTTCCATTCTTTAAAACTAGATCTACGGTATTATATAAATATATTAAATAAAAACTTCGAAAAACGATGAATAAAGTAGCAAACAGTACGCTTAGTTAAGTAATTGGTGTATTATGAGATACGCGTGAAATATTTAATGTACGGCTTCTTTATGAATTGGAGAAATATTTTGAAAAAGTAGAAACTTATCAATTTTACGACTGTCGTAGATCTAACGTTAACACTAAAACTGCCAACGTTATAGCTATTATGTTTATTGTGTATTTATACTGAATAAGTTCTATGAAAAAAGATAAATCAAGAGGTAAAAAATATGATCAATTAGGTAATTTAGGTTTTAGAAGATAGAAATGGAATATTTAAGTAATACGAGTCCCCTATCGTCCCCGTCATTTATTCAAGTTTGCATTGAACTAAAAAGGATTTCAAGTTTTTAGAAACGATTTTTCCTACTATCGAATACAAATAATAAAAGGGAGAAGAATACTTCTAAGAGAGACTAAGAGAATAATAAAAGAGAACGAGTACAAATAATAAAAGTAAACTTTTTATATATCAGAGGAACAACAATAATTATATCCTCGGTATTTGTAAACCCGTCTAAAACAGTACATCTTAAATGAAATAACCATAATTGTTAAATGAATGAAGATTTCAAGGTACACGAATAGCTATAAAAAGTCGTCTGACTGTAAGCAAGTTATACTACTAGTATACCGATTGTGCCTTTAATGGTCCACCCGTAAAGTCACCTTTACTACTTTTTTTTACTAGTTTCGCTACTCACTGCTAAAACATGATCGTTCATTGCCACATTTCAAGAAAATCTTGCACAATAACACATTCACTAAGGCTACTCTTTTTCTAAAATTGTATATTTGACAAAATGAGATTAAACTCCTCACCTGAACTTCAAGTTTGGCTGTTAGAGATTTTATTTTAAATTGTTCTATATAAATTTGATTAGCACTTATGCATATAAAAATAGAACCATCAGGTTCACACATGTTACGTGCTACTGTTTTAAGTTGATTCTAAACTACCAAGACTATGATACATTAATTAACAGTAGAACGACTGGCGTTAAATCCGTGATATTTAAATGTACTAAATAAGACTTTGAAAAAAGGGAAATCAAGAGGTGGAAAATATGATCGGTTCGGAAATCTGTGTTTTGTAAGATCAGCTTAGAATTTCTAGTCTAGGACTCTCCTATAAACTTAGGGAATTATTGGAAAAAATTGTGAATAAGTCATTTTGACTTGCTTCGTCGTTCTAGTGTTAATAATTTAGGTTTGGAGGTAGTGCTCTTTCTTTCACTGTTTGCACGGTGATTATTTTATTTATTTCATGCAGCGCACAAACTTGGCTTTTTAATAACGTACTCTATATCGAATCGTTAGCCTCTTCTTCACTCTTTATTCGCTTTTCTTCGAAAATCTCGAGGAAGACCGCCAATCGCCTTTTTTTTACTTCGGTCCTTCCTACTCTCTTTAGCGATTTCGTATCCCTACTCTAGTTGAGAGAATTGTTTATCCTTGTCTACTGTAATTGGATTCGATTCAGAAGTAGAAAAATGAGATAAGTGAAATATAAAATGCGTCCAATAGTCAAATGTGTAGCGTATGGATAAAGTTATCGATAAATAGATTAGACATTTAAGTGAAAATAATACACGCATTATTATATAATACAAATAAGTTATATATATTGAATGAATAATATAAAAGAATAGGATACTCAAAAAAAAAGAAAATAACTAAAATTATCAAAAATATCTCGTAGTTTCTAAATGTGTCTCTAACATCTTTAACAAATCTGATCTCTAATTGTAATGTCTAATTGTCACTACCTTATTCTCATCGTGTCGAATAACAATCTAAAACTAAACGTTTATTTCGTTGTTAAGTGTTTTTTCGGGCAATAAAAAATGACTGAAAAATGAAAAAACAGGCAGTTAAAACAATAGGTATGTCTAAAATTCAAACATAACGGAGTACTTAAACACTAAAGGCTAAGCTAGACATAATTATAGAGTAAAAATTATCTCAACACTAGATTTGCGGATATTGATATACCTATTTTTCTGAAGTGAGCCAATTTGTCTCATACAAGAAAATCGAAGTTTTTTTCAAAGAAAATAGTTTCAAATCAATTTAAATGAAAGATTTATTATTAAAAAAATTAACCAACCAATATATGATATATATCGTAATCAAATTTTTAATGAGTCAAATTGGCTCCGTAAATCTAGTGTTAAAAGAACCTCAGCTGAAGGTAGAAAAAATATATGAGACGTAACAGAGGAGGATTTAACACTAGAACTACCAAACCAGTCAAAATGACTGGTACACAATTTTTTCCAAAAATTCTCCAAGTTTATATAAGAGTCATAGAATAAATATTCTACGTCTATATCAATAAAGATAAATCATCCAATCGATCAAATTTTCCGCCGCTTGATTCCCCCTTTATCAAAGTACTTATTTAATTTATTAAAATATGTTGAATTTGACGACGGTAGTTCTAGTGTTAAATATGGACACACTGATTGCAAGTTTAAGCCTGTACTTCCTTACCCACCATATCTAATTACTCCACCCCCCAACAAAATGGAAAGACGAAGGGTGGAAAAACGTGATGATTCGATAATTAAATAACTTGTAGAAATAAGCTTTGAAAGATAAGATCCATTCTTTTAGAGATATCTTCGTAAACGGACCCGAATGGTGCGGCTGTTTCTCGAAGGCTGAACGTCCGTGTGCCGCGGTACGCAAACGATCATCCCCCGATGTTGCACCAGCTTGTGATTCCCGAGGATATTACCGAAGCACTCAGTGCCATCGTGGTCTAGGTCTCTGCTGGTGTGTTGATCCCCATGGTGTTGAGTTTGCTGGCACCAGAACTCGCGGCACTAAACCAGATTGCGGTAAATTTCGTTTATTTTGATATTACTAGTCAGAGAGATAGATGAAAAATAAGTTTCGTTAATCAATGAGAGTCTTGGAGAGTTTTAGTTTCCACGGTGTCAATATGAAATAGTGTTTTTTATATCATTCCTATAACTATTTGATGTAATACGACTTTAACATTACTAAGTATGAAGTTGTAGAAAACATTTGGTTTCTTATAATTAATATTCAAAGAGTATTAAGAATTGGCCGGCCTTATTGAAGACTTTTTTTCATTGAATCATATCATTTAAGCTTTATTTATATGGAATTATTGTATGAAATATTACTATTTAAATTTTACGGGAGTGGTCAAAATTCACGGTCTCTGGGTTAAATATTTGTCACAGTTTGTAGATGTAACGCAATGATTTGTATACTTCACTAATTGTAAGATTAGATTTCTTTACAATTTATAAATAATTATAAATCTGAGTTTCCGCATTCAAATATTCCAGAAACTTTGATAAATCTAAGTTTATAATAAGTACGATATACGTCACGAACGTATTAACGCTAAACCATAGAACAACTCTTACCCCCTTCCGTACGGAGACTCTTTCGAATATTGAGAAATAATCACTTAAAAAACGTTATCATAAAGTCAAAGTGAATAATATATAAAAATTGTAAATGACTATTTGCATAATGATATTCCGACGATTCTACTTCAATTTTTCAACTCCAACAACTCATACATGCGTCTATAAAGTATAAATCACATTTTTTCCGAGGCCACATATATGCATCCTCAAAGAGTTAAAACTAAACTACTTTCTTCCAGCAGTATTACTGCACATGGATACAAGAAAAATGATCATTTTTCAGATGCAATAGTCAACAAGATCAGTAACGGCGGCCTGAAAACAAACAGCGTGGATTTAGACGACGATGAGGACGGTGGCACAGACTCCACCCAGGACCTCGAGGGCTCTGCCGATCAGCCCTTAGATTTTTAGATCCATTCGATTTAGTACCATCAGAAACAACAGCAGCAACAGCAGCAGCAGCGATAGTAACGAGAAACAGCACCTTAGAAAGCGATCACGAGCTTGTGGACGGCGACGTTCTTTCCAAGGAAGAACGGATGGCTTGCCCAAAACGAAGTTGTCCATCGGCCTCGCGTATTGCCGTTGTCATTGGAGGTGTCTTTTTTTGCAAATCGGGGCAATGAACCCATGTGCGAAAGCCTAATGTCAGTCTTCGAGAAGCAACGAAAAAAGTATGAACCCTTTGCACTCCTGTTGCGAACGATGTAGGTAGTAATGTCTCAGTCACTTAACACCTCTTTAAGCAACAATATGTAAAGTATCTTTAGTTTAATCGAAAACGGTCGAATAATTTGTAGAGGATTAGTGTTAACAGAATCACCATGTTTTAACATAAGTTGTTTGGTACGAAGGGGGCGTGATATTTTGTGAATTGTATTTTTACAATAATTGACACGACTGGGAGGTCGAATTTATCTCACTTAGAGTAGACTTAACACTAGAACTACCGGCGTAAAGTCGATCATGTTTCAATACATTAAATAAGAACTTTGAAAAAAGAGGAATCGAGTAGCAGAGAGGATAGTCAAATCGGTGAGTTATGTATTTTGTGAAGGACGCAGAATTTTTGTTCTATGGATCTTCTATGACCTTGGACAATTTTTTGGAACAAATTGTGTACCAGTCATTTTGACTGGTCCGGTAGTTCTAGTGTTAAAGTTTCGAACGTTTCATTCTGTGACACAAACTGTTACAAATGCTGCGAATTTTTTTATTGGCAAATTAATTGCCTCCTCGTTTCGAACTGTCTTGGAGCTACTGCTTGATCGTACTGTAAGTTCTTGGAGTACAAAGGGTTAAAAAGGGTAAATTACCCCTGTCGGACGATCACTGCACGCTGAACGATTGTATCCCTCGCTCCGATTGTTATTTTATTAACAATTTCGCGACTGGCGAAATAGTGGTGCTTTTTATCTGTAAAACTGTAAGCAGATAACATCGTGTTACGTTGTCTGTTAATAATTCGACAGCGACTACTTTTTAATGGACATTGGTAAATGTTATCTAGTTTTTATGGTTTAAAGGTTGCTAAGCATTTAAAAATGGAAACCTTTGAGCTCAATTTGAAATTTTTATTTTAACATTTACGTTTAAAAAGATTTGCAGCCGCGAAATGTTAAATTTTGGTCATTCTTAACCCAGACTGTCAACAGAGACTCTAAAATTATTAATAATCCGAATTTGACGAAAGAAGCATCGATTTTCCAACCGCAAAGAATACATTTAATTAAAAAATCAATTTAATGTAATGCAGTGCATATATATAGATACATAAGTATTATTATTTAAGTATTTTAGAATTAATTCGTAAGTAACACTCTGGTATCGTCCGAAAACTCTAACTTGGCTGACGAATGGCAGATCCTTTCGTTTTCAACCGCATGTTTCCGCCACTTCCTTTTTGGAATTCCAGAAATCAGTGTCCTAAAGTAAATAACTATGAGGAGTGTTCACTTTAGGAAACTGGTTTTGGGAATTCCAAAAACAAAATGGCGGAAATAAGGGGTCGAAAACGAGAGACTCTGCCGCACGATAGTCAAATTAGAATTGTCGGGCATCACGTTTCAAAAAAAAAGAAAAGGAATATGCCGAAAACAATCAGTTGCTTTAACAATTACTTTCATCTTTCCATTGTAAAAGAAACAGAAAATTTCTTCGATTCAAAAGAGAATGGCAAACTGGGTTAAGAACTACCAACTCGTTCTTCTAAACGCAAAGGTAACTCTGCAGTGCAATAAAACAGGAGCTAAGTATCGTGCAATAGCGATCGTGATGCAGTGGACGATTTTTGGATACATAGAAACGAAAAGAGCTCAGTTATCGGTGTATAAAGCAGAGGGATTGTCCAGTTTCACACGAACGTCTGTTTACCTCTGCTCCCATCGAGGGTACCTCCATGCACAACTCGTCTATAAATAATTATACACTATTTATGCATACACGGAAATAGAGGTTCGCGAATGGAGGGGAAAAAAATCTCTTACGACTAGAAGAACAGTCGACAAAAACACGAGAAGAATCTCATCCCCCCATCGGGTAAATTTCTTATACACTCCATGACACATACAAATTATTACGATACCTTTAAAGGAGAAGATACAAGAGAATGCTCTATATATAAATAAAAAAAAATATAAATATAAATATATATATAAATATACATATATAATTTCTAACCGCTAGATTAACGATATCGAATTGTACCGTTTAAGCATAATTATACTGTATATGACACTTACGATAACAGAGCGGATGAAGTCAAGCTGGCTGAAAGAGAAAACAGTCAACGCGGTTATCAGAAACGTGAAACAGAAGCATACGTAAATGCTTCTTGTGAGGTACACCCGCTTCGAAGTGGTAGAAAAGCTGAAACTTAACTGCATAGAGTTGTAGAGCCACAGATATAATAGTTTCGATCAGGGGGCAACCCCGAAGCCCCCTGTTAAAGTATATGTATGGCTTATTTATTTTCCTCACGCTACATTAGTCTCTTCTCTTTCTTTCTCTCTCGTAACCACCTCGCGTTGCGAGATGTTTTTTTAGTCTTGTAAGATATACTACATAAAAAAAACATGACCTACTTCATGCGCGCTAACTACTGAAGCTGCAGTTCGATCACGACGGTGAGGGGTTTCGTTGGAAATTGTTTTCGAGCATTTCGATACGTCTGCGGCATTTACTTCATCCCCGTTTAACACGTTGCCCGTTGGGTGAAATGCTGTAGAATTTTTCCATCGGAGGAAAGCAATGGAAAGAGAAAAGATTTGAATACACAGAATCGTCAATTTCAGATGCATATTTAAGACCTTATGAGTTAAAGTAGTAGAATATTGGGTTTGATATAATTTGAGAAAACAGTATTATCGATGATCAGGGTGATAGTCAACGTGTTAATGACACGAAGGGGTGTTAAAGTTAATTATGCACATAATGAGAGCAACTTGTATTGCGTAATAGTCCTACGATTCTTGCATACACGAGTGTAACATTAAGAGTATGAGGGTAGAGGGAAGATACTAAGGTGGTCCGTAATTAATATTTAACGTCGTGATTCGTCTGCGTTTACTGTAATTATAAGCATTTTTACTTACGACTTTTACTTAAACGAGTGTGTGGTACACTATAGGTATTTAGATTAACATATAATCCGTAGAAGGCAAATAAAACTCAATCGGTGTGACTATGTGAATATGCCCTAGTATTAGGAGGCAATTTACGTAGGAATAGCCAATGCAGATTTACACGTATCTCATCTAGAATGGGCATGAGATTTAAGTTCACGAGCCTATAACATACTTCAACTTCGATACATTCCTTCTTTGTCAAATCAAGACGATTTTAGTACTATGCCATTTATCGGATTAGAAGTAAAGAATCATTCTCCCGAATTGTCGATACTTATTCTTACGAATTACGAGTATTATTATTATTTTTACTTTCAAGAGCCGATAATCTATCGATTAGAAAGGAGCTAAACTTGCACGAAAACGAATTTTACCTTTATTGTTTCACGCAGGCTTTCCAATTAATAATATATTGCATTATAATGATAGCACATCCAATTTCGATCCATCATGGTATAAATAAGAATTCATAGAATTTATGAAACACTAGAGTTTAAATGAATAAGCAGGAACATCGTCCGCAATTGAATTAACGCATACTCTTTGCTACGTTAAACGCAATTCGCATTCTCAGCCTGAATTATATACTGTCGACCTAGATTAACGTAACTTCAAATGAAACCATAGATTTACCGTATGTCTTGCATATTGTATATACATAATTATATACAATCGAAAATCATCGTCTATGATCCTGGTACCATGATGATTTTTTGTAAGGTATGCACCTGATCAAAGCGTAAAGAATTTTTACTTCATTCCAGAGCTACCATAAGTATCCACCTAATGATTGGTATTGTACATGTGGCTGTAAGAATTCTTTATGAATAAAGATTGTTGTAGAAATTTGGTGGCAACAGTCATATCAAATGTGTCCGTTTCTTCCACAAACTTATCGATTATTTATTTATTTACCGTCTTTTTTTAAGGTAACATTAAAAAACTTCCTAGTGCAGAAATACATTTATTAAATATATTATCAGAAGACGATCTATTTCAATCGTGCTTTACATACAAAAGTTGTAAGAATTGAATTGAAATCATGATATTAATTGCTCTCACAATTGCAAAATGATTAGTACTTAAGAACTGCTCTCAAGCTGCAAAGAAAATCATAAATTATGAATCAGAACTGTATTAAAATTTAATTCATTTTTACATTACAATTACTTAACTTCAGATCGAAACAATGAAAAAGTTACTTATTCTCTGCAAAACTCACCAATTTCCTGAATGTAACAGGTCGAATCCTTCATTGATTTTTTCAAATGGAAAGTTGTGAGTGATAAATTCATCAAGAATCAATTTCTTTGACATATATTCTTGTACTAGTTTTGGTACACTCTCCTTTGATTTCCAACCGCCAAATGCAGTTCCCTTCCATACTCGTCCTGTCACCAACTGGAATGGTCGAGTACTGATTTCTTGACCCGCGGCTGCTACACCCACTATCACAGATGTACCCCATCCTTTATGACAGGATTCCAGAGCAGCTCTCTATAGGTAAAAAAAATAAAAGATAACCAAGTCAAAAATTACGATTTCCCGTTTTAATAGTAGTAAAATAATTTTGTAAAGTATTACATTAAAACTCACCATAGTATTTACATTGCCAACACACTCAAAAGTATAATCTAATCCACCATCAGTTAATTCTATCAGAACTTCTTGAATAGGCTTGTTATAATCCTTGGGATTAATGAACTCTGTACAGCCGAAAGCTTTAGCTGAAATGTTATTAATTGACAAATTTCAAACATACACTCTCTCAAATTAGTCAACAAAATTTTGTTAATATGAGAATGGGTATATAAAAAAAATATAGTGCTTTTGGAAGATGTACAGATATATACTGTTAATACCTTGCTCAAATTTAGCAGGATTTACATCTATTCCAATGATACGCTTAGCACCAGCTGTCTTACAGCCAAATGCAACAGCTAGACCAACAGCACCTAAACCCCATATAGCACAACTACTTCCTGGTTCTACCTTTGCAGTGTTAAGAGCAGCACCATAACCAGTAGGTATACCACATCCCAATAAACATACTTTATCGAATGGTGCCTTAGAATCAATCTAAAATTACACATATGCACATTTATTAACCGTAAGATTATAAAATTCAACATTTCCTTTTTAAATTTAAAGTAGAATACTAAACTAAATTCGTATTTAAATTAATAATTACATAATTTGTAATTAACATTTTTTAATTTAAATTTATTAATTACATAATTTTTTAAAATTTTACTTAGTAAATATCTGGAGCTAATAATAACAATAACAATAGATGTTACCTTGGCAAGAGAAATGTCTGCTACTACTGTATATTCTGAGAAAGTTGAGCAACCCATAAAATGAGCAAGAGTTTGACCCTTGCATGTAAAACGAGATGTTCCATCTGGCATCACACCCTTTCCTTGAGTATTACGTATTTTGCTGCACAGATTTGTCTTTGAAGATTTGCAAAACTTGCAATCTCCACATTGAGGAATATATAATGGTATTACATGGTCACCTATGAATGGAATTTATAAGGAATAATTATTCTGTTACAGAAAAATATTGATACATTATATTATAATAATATCATACCAGGCTGAAATTCTGTAACTCCTTCTCCCACACTTTCAACTATGCCACTTCCTTCATGCCCTAAAATACATGGGAAGATTCCTTCAGGATCTAATCCATCCAAAGTATAAGCATCTGTGTGGCAAAGTGCAACAGCTACAACTTTAATTCTAACTTCATGTGCCTTTGGAGGTGCAACTTCAATTTCTTCCAATGATAGAGGCTGCTTTTCTTTCCATGCTACTGCAGCTTTGCATTTGATTACCTAAAACATTGTTAAATTCAATTGGATTAAAAATCTTTATGAAAGAAATTCATTATTAAAATGTATGAAACATAAACAGAATAATGAAGAATATTTTAAATGAAAGCTAGTAGCTTTTAACAGAATCTATATAAATCTTTGGAACAAATGAATTCTTGTTATAGTAGTAATGCAATTTATTATTTGAAATTTCATTATTTGAACTATGTGGATGTTTACATTATGAAAACAGTTTAAAACTGAAATTACCTTTCCAACTGTATCCGACATGATCCGATAAATATACTCTTAACGGTTAATTTCGAAAGAACGTATAAAATGTTATGAACGTTAATCACAATCACTATATATGTGGCAATGATTCTCCACAATGCCGGTCCTGATAGTGAAGCTGTTTCACAATTGTGCACGATCTATTCAAGGTCGCAATTTGCACGCGGCGCTATCAAAGTACTACTGACATCTGGTGCTAGCAAATCTCCGAGATATATTTTATAATTGTGCAATTTGTATATTGTAATATAAAATTAAAATTGATGCTTTATCGCGATTATTTTTCATTATTATTTGAATATGTTTATTGTCAATTGAGAATAGTATTTATACCGTATTATTATAGCCTATATACTGTAGTATTTCTCGATCATGATGCAAAAAGGAAAGGAACAAAACTATTCGCAAGAAGTAAAACTAAAAACAAGCGTTTAAACACGTATGCACATATTGTCTATTAGTAATAAATAAAACTGCAATTAACGAAGTGTCACATTCTATCGTACCATTTTGTATTACAATTAATTAACTGCATTTATACTAACTTTGTACTAGTACTCGTTTTTGTAAAATCATTGCTTGAAACTTCTGGAGAGAAATGCATAATAATTATTGCATGACCTTTCAATAAAAAAAATGAAATGCAACAACTATAATTTAAATGGAAAATCATATTTTTTGTTATATGTGTCATTCATAGATAAACTTGACCTCTTACAGATTAGGGAAATCTGCTATATATAAACATTTTTTTTATTATTCCATGGTTTGTACAAACTTATAAAATAAAATACATCTCATGTAATACATGTATCTGAGAACATAATACAACTTAGCAATGCTTGCAATTATAGAAAAGTATTTGGTAGCAGACAAAGTGAAATGCAGATAAATTATGATACTTTGTCAAATTGATCAATATGATATCCATGTATTGACATAAATAATGATAATATTGGCTGGTTTGAACACTTGTCGAACTTATTTATTAAATAACAAATTAATAAGACATTACTTATGATTATCATAATAATTTAGGTTTACACGAATTTCATCAGTGGCTCATTTTTAATTGTTAACTTTTACCTATGAACTTTTTTCCCTAATCTTAACATTGGCAATGTTTTTACAAGCGTTATAAAGTGTGCAATCATGTAGCCTAAAAGTGCACCAGTTACACAAGGAATAGGCCATGCTTGCCATGGTCTATCCCAATCCAGTGGAATTACAATGGCACCTAGCCATGCACCAAAAAGTGTAGCTTGAATGTTTGTTTTTACAGCTTCCACAAGTACATTGCCCTTTGGTGATTGAGTTCCTGTTATAATTTCTAATGCACCTTCCACTCCCAAGTGAAAACTTGCAGGAACAAAAGTCAGAGTAGTCAAAGTAACAGTAAGCATTGTAGTTTCCTCATGATGCATAAATACAGGTGCACCGAATAAAATAATGACAATATAAAATACGACTGTTAAAAAAAATGAGACTAGCAAAAATTTTAATATTTCCTTCAAATATTTAGACCAGGAACGTCTACCCCTTGAGGATGAGCGTGTTTCATTTTTAACAATAATTGTTGATTCAGAATAGAATTTTGGAAATAATAATTTTATCACTTCGGCAAAAAGTAGTATTAGCAACACTGGGATGAACTTGTACTTTCCTACATTGTACAGGTTATCGTTTAATTTAAGTAGTATCAGGATACCAGGGAAATAGATGCAAGTGAAAGAGCAATATGATAATAGCAACCGCTGGGCTAATTTATTCCCAACATTCATGTTTTTTTTCTTTTCTGTAGTCTGTAATGATAAATGCAACACATTAATGTCATATAAACTAACAAGCTATCACGTAATATGTAAGAACTCAATTACTCAGCAAACCATAAGAAATTATTCTCGAATTTCATAGTCGTACACTGTTATTCCCACATGTTATGAATAATTTAATGATTTCATGCTGGACGAAAAAAAATTGTGAACACTTTTCAATTGAACTTTATTTCATTTACAAAATGAAAAGTAAAGAATTCAAAGAATACGATCACTCTATTAAGTATTTACACGCTCAAATTACGTTATCATATCCAAATCCTTAGTCTTGCCGATATCTCAAATCTCTCAAACTACAAACTTTTCAGAGGTACTTCAAGGTACTTTAACAACGTTATATTTCTAGATGATACACCAAGCTCCCCCTAGGAGGAATTAAGGTGTTCTCACATGGTTTTCATGGTTTTCATGAGTCCCATAAAGGAGGTCCAAAATCAAATAAGAGCAACGTTATCATATAGTGTACCGAATTCAGTATACGTAGATCCTTTAAATGATTTTCAGAATTTGAATCTGATCAAGTTTTGCATACTCTAGCGTAGATTACATTAGCAGAATATATTTTACAAGGCACACTTGATAACAATGATCTATTGTACTATTAACTTTGTCTTCAGTCGGTAAAAGTGTCATGTTTCATCCGTATCGACACATGTCTCCCATGTGATCCCATGCGTTTCATGTAGTAGTTTAAAGTCCTATGTTTTCTTTCTGTTCTTTTGTTTATTACTACGAGTTTCGATAAAATATGCCAGGCAAAGTGAAGAATAAAGTTTTGACGTATGAAGGCTGCAATTATTTACGATACCGTTTGCTTTTATCTACTTTGTCTGGTAAACCTGTAAGAATCACGGATATTAGAATTAAAGATGATGATCCCGGACTTAAAGGTTGGTTTTAAGCTATATACAGTAACAGGCCCTTTTAAAATTATTAACGTTGTTCTGTTACAAAGTTTCCGTTAATTAACCATTAAGAATGAAATGAATTTTCCAACCTCTTAAGCATTTTCTTTAATATTTTTCAGTGACGTTTTTTAGTAGTTAACACGTTGACTGCTAACTACGAGATAACTCGTAGTTCGCGTTCTTGGGTGGGACACCGGCTACGACTCATCTCGTAGTTTGTTTATTTCACATATTCGTACAACTACGATTAAATGAATATATCAATGTAAATATGAATATAAAAATTTGTTAATAAATAAACAAAAAATATAATTATTCAAGGCTTATTCAAAATCAACTACGAGATAATTCGTAAAATCTTTTTTGAAAAAACATTTTGACTACTATGTAGTATAATTAGAGCTTTCAATAAGATAATATGATTACATTAAATTGGCTCTTTAAACTGGAATCCTGAAAATTACTGTGGCAACTAATGTGTTAAACAACAGGTGTTAAGAAATTATATACTCTCAGTAAAATATTTGTATTTCTTATGCACTAGAACACGAAGTAAGTTTTATACGTTTGCTGGATAAAATTACAAATGGATCAAGGATAGAATTAAATGAAACAGGGACTAACTTGTACTACAGTCCCGGCTTATTGAATGGTGGTGATGTTGAACATGACTGTAGCTTACAACGTGGTATTGGATATTATTTGGAAGGAATTATGATGTTAGCACCATTTTGTAAGAAACCCATTGATGCAAAACTTAGGGGTGTTACTAATAACACAACAGGTATATAAGACTTTCATAATAGATGTTTCTGTTGAAAAATCATGTACATGACACTGTAATTAATGTCTCTTTATTTTTAAGATCCATCTGTAGATCGTATTAAAGCTACTGGTATACCAATATTGAAAAGATTTTTGGCAGGTGATAATGAAGTTGAACTTGTTATTCGTAAAAGAGGTGCAGCACCTTTGGGCGGTGGAGAAATTCATTTCAAATGCCCTGCTAGTCGTAATCTTAAAACTATCCAAGTTAGCATACTGTTATTGTGTTATATTTGTTTACCCTTTTATGATACGGAGAATTATATAAAATTGATTTACAGTCACAAAACAGTGGAATGGTCAAACGAATAAGAGGTGTTGCATGTAGCATACGTGTTTCTCCCTCCATTGGTAACCGTATAGTAGAATCTGCTAAAAGTGTCTTATTAAAGTTTTTGCCAGATGTCTACATCTATACAGACCACTGTAAGGGTGCAGCTAGTGGAAAATCACCAGGTACATATTTGATACTTTAATTTATTATTTATAATTTTTATAATGATAATCTATAAAATAGCTTTACAGGAATAAAATTTATTTATGACCAGTATGTTTTATAATCACAGTAATACCCCAAAGTTGCGTGATACCACTTTGTGTGTAGACATAAATTTTCTTCATTTGGTAGGTAGGACAAAAAAACAATACTTTAAAGTAAAATATTCAACACAGCAGCAGTTTTTTATATATATTAATACAGAATATTAATACGTACTTTGCCGCTAGAGTACGTCGGGGTATCACTGTACTTATAATTTTATAATTTATTACTTATAACAGACACATTGTAATATGTGTGTATATGTTAGGTTTTGGATTAACTTTAAATGCTGAAACAACCAATGATGTTACATTTGGTGCGGAAGCATTCTCACCTGTTATGACAACAGGCTCCTTACCTTGTGTGCCAGAAGATCTTGGCAAAGAAGCAGCTATGAAATTAATAGAGGAAATTTATCGGTAAGATATCAGTGTATTTCATCCATAATGTATATATATATATATATATTAAAAACATAACATTATTAATATTTATTTCTAGAAATGGATGTGTAGATTCTCCTTTCCAAGCTATGACTGCAATGTTCATGGCATTGGGGAAAAAAGATGTTTCTAAAATTACAACAGGCCCTTTAACACCGGCAATGTAAGTGGTTCTTTAATTCTAAATTTTATAAAGAAAATTATAAATTTCAAAAATGCAATTAAATTGGTCATATTATTATTTTCGTAGGATTCAATTTTTACGAGATTTACGTGACTACTTTGGAATTGTTTTTAAAATAGAACCAGTTAAAGAAGATGACGAAACATTAGATCAAATCAATTTAACCTGTTTAGGTGTAGGATACACGAATATTAACCGGCGGATATTATAAAATGTATTATATTTATTCTGCAACTGTCACATAATTTTGTATATCAATAAATAACTGAAATAAGTATTTGTATTATAAAATAATGTTCTAAAAAACTGTGTTTAATAACAATCTTACCTTTTATATTTCGTATTACTAAAAGTCTGTATAATTATTAACTTATAATACAAAACTCTGTAAATATGACGGTTTAGACGGCCAAGCATGGAATGACCCTAATTTCAAAGTTTGCCATGATTTTTGGTAATATGTTGACCACTTTTTAAAGTCTAAGTAGGTGAGCTTCTTGGGATGCCTTATATCAATGTCAGAACCATGATATTTATCGCAAACTTTTAAAAACTGCCCAAACAATGCTCTTCTGCTTATGAGCAAATTACTGCCTTTCTTCTTTTTCGTAGCTCCTTGTTTCCGTCCATCAACAGCTACTTCTGTATGACTAAAGAAGATAATGAAAAGTAACATTAAATATATTGTGCACTATTATATATTTTTTTTAAATTGTAGAAAAAGTATACCGATTTCGCACAGCACACCAGACAATACTTGACGGACATGGATACTTTCTATCATGACTTTTCTTCTGTGCGAAAGCAACCGAAGTTTGCAAAATTTTTAAATTACAGCCATCTTTATTGAACCTCTTGTACAATCCACGTTCCATCGCATCTAAAGAAAATGGGCAGCCACCACCAATTACGATAGTTTCCATTCTTATCGAGGGTATTAATATTGATAAAAGTGAACCCTGCAAACCAAGGATATTCCACCTGAAATTTTTGATAACCGAATTTGGAATACAGTGTATACAGTTGTAGCGGATATTATCGAAAATATTAATTTATAATATTTCAATTACTTTGCTATTTTATCCGAACACGATAAACTGAGAGTGGGATCACCCCTTCCAGGTTTAGTACGTAATGGTCCAAGTACATGATAATTAACGCCAGACAAACGAGGGTCTTGACATTCACTTTTAACACATTTTGCTCCTGTTCTGTATATATCCTTCATTGAATGGCTCTCCTTCCCATCGATATCTAATTCCAACATAGTAGTTTTCTTAAAGCTATCATCACACTTTCTAGTTTTAACAGGCGGTGTAGTATCATCATATAATTCTTCTTTAGGAAATATAGAACAATCTCCACATGGAGTTTGACTGGTGAAAAAATGAAAGGATATTCCATCGTGTAGTCTGATTTTCCTTTCATCGTCTATTACGAAAATGTCACTTTTAACATGACTGAGTAACAAATCGATTTGCTCGTACAAATATCTTAAAAAGGCACGTCTGGCAAGAACCTCAGCATGTGAATCACTCAGTTTACAGCCCTTTTCCTCTAAATCTGCATTTATTAATTCTAATTCCCCTAAACACTTCGTGCCAGTAGCGAGTGCAATTAAAGACAGAGAATCATCTCGTTTCTTTAATAAAATACCGGATAATACAGTCCATTCTTTCTCTGTTGGTTTACCAGTTTTGCCGAGTTTCGAGTATTTCTCTAGACAAAGTTTTGCAATTTTATCGGCAAAATTGTCCATATTATTTAATATATTTTACAGTTAATTATAATATAGCTGAGATACAATTAAAATATTCTCTAAATTAAGTAATCCTTTGTTTAACACACATTGGAAGGATCCCAAGCATATTTCTGTTGAGGTAAAGATGACAATATTTTCATACTCTCTTCGTCTATATTAAAGTCTAAACTTATATTATCTCTTATATGTTTCTTCTTTGTAGCTTTTGGAATAACACCTAAAATAAAATATTAATATAGCAAAATTTGTGTACAACGTAGTTTGGAATGGGCAAAACAATGCATACCGATATTCTGATGGAGTGCCCACTTTAGAAGTAATCTTGCTGGTGATACAGACAATTTTAATGCTATACGACCCACAACTGGATCTTGTAAAAGATTAGTATTACTACTGGTCCCTAAAGAAGAGTATGCCTGTACATGAATTCCCCTTTCATTGCAATAATTAATTAATTCCTTTTGGCAGTAATGTGGATGACATTCAATCTGTAATATTAAAAATAGTTTGATTTCATATTTTATTTCTGTAAATTACAATATAATTCAATGAAATTATATTACCTGGTTCACAGCTGGTGGTACACCCTTACAATTTTTCAATAACTCTTCCAAATGATGTATCGTATAATTAGAGACCCCAATGGATCTTATGAAACCTTGTTTTTGTAACTCTACTAGTTTCTCCCAAGTTTGTGCACGCAAGATTGGATTCTGTTTAGAAATTTCAGGAATACGCATTGCACCTGGCCAATGAATTAGGTATAAATCAATGTACATTATACCAAGTGCTTGGAGAGATCTTTTTACCGCCACCTCTATTCCTTTGGGATCACCATTCTCACTGGGTGCTACAACAAATGTAGTATTGCAAAATATTTTCATTGTGTGATACCACCAAAAAAAAATATTTTTTAATACTTCTATTGTACGATATAAGAATTAGGAATCTGCTAGGACTTACTCAGAATTTTTTGTAAATTTACATAAAATTTCTACTGCTGTTTTTTTTTAAATTTCTGATATGTAATTCCTAGACTGCAAGTAATTTAATGTTAGAATTACTTATGTTTATTTAATTAAATATATAGTTTTGCAGTAATACACACCTAATTTTGTCGTGATAAAAATATCACTTCTTTGAAGATTATACTTAGGTAATAAAGTTTTTAATGCATAACCAATGTCTTCTTCATTTCTATAAACTGTGGCTGTATCTGTAAAGTAATTAGAGTAATGAAAATTTGGGCCATTCTAAGTATCCAATAGCAAAGTAATTAAATATTGTTTGCCGTATCTACATACCAATAGATCTAAAACCTACTTTTAAGCTTTCATCAATAACTTCATATATCAGGTCTCTTCCCTGAATTCGATAAGTTCCAACTAAAAGTGAAACCATACAATATTGAGTATTTCATAAGAAATTACTCCCAGTATATAAATCATTTTAATATTTGAACAATGAAAAGCTACCAAAGCAAACTAAACAAAATACACAAGGTATACAAGATGTTACAATAAGAATTAGCACTGATATTCAAATATCAGTGGAATTATGAGAGAAAGAGAACCATCTCTCAAATAAAATCTGTTTAATACAAAAACGATTCTTGCATAGTTAACTTGATTTCTATTCAGAAATCAAAAATCTTCCCCTTATTCTCATCATTCCAAAAATACTCAAGCTGTTATTCGTTATCAGATAATAACATGAAACATTATCAACTGTATTTCTTTCCATTTACATTTGAATTATGTATCTACATTGAAAGAAAGAAATAATAATTGAAATCGATTCTAACAAGTCATCAGTCTAACATATGACACATCTTATGTGTTTAAAAATTCTTACATCCAACAAGTGGCATAACATAGCCACTTGAAAGACGAACAGTTTGTATCGGTCCACTCATAATACATTCAATTAGATATTCTTATACATAAATATAATATTGCCACATTTATTGCTATTACTTATATCATCTATGTATAACAATGAGCAATTTAAAGCAATCACATGGAATATCCTAGTAAGATTAATAGCGGAAATAAATACAGTTTCATATCATTAAATCGATACAAACTGTTAAAAATCAAGGAATCCAAACTGTTTTATGATTAGGGATTTTGATGATTTTATCTTACACATAGGGTTTTATTAGTGCTTATATTTTGTTATATTTTGTCAAATTCAGTCGAATCCTTCCTAGCGTCTTCTACAGACACTAAATTTGGTGACAGTCGCCATCTATAAATGTTAACATGAAACATTTCTTGGAACTTTGATAATGCTGTTCCCATATAAGTTTGGACCCCCTGGTTAAAAGTAACAGGCCCTCGTGGTCTCTAAGCTCTGCATGGTACTTCGTGGTGACGCCTGAATCAGCCTGAATCCATTACACAGTACAGTAAGGAAGAAGAATCGGTTTGTCACGATGGTTGCCTGTGAGTTACATTCTTACTCTTAACTACGTATTCGTTATAACGCTAAATATGTTTCTAATGATGTTTGGTCTTATAATATTTGTTATAAATTGCATACATATGGGCATTTAATTCTTCAAATAAAGTCTATACTGCATTGAACGTTTTGCTTAGCCGCTCCCTGTTCTTATCAACCATTTTTTCACATTGACATTATCTATCAGCGAGCTACATATCTTTTGACAAGATTACAATGTTAATTCACTTCAAACAATCTGTCAAATTTATTTTTGATTACGTAATATGAATGTAGTACGAAACGTACGATAATTTAGTACGTTTGAAAATTGGAATGCAATTACTTTGCCGAATTTTGGGAAAAGAAATTTTTCCTTGGGGAAAATGTAAATACCCAAAATCATTTTTGATTCGGTGGAAATTTTATAAAATTATAAATTACATATAAAAGTTATATCGGTGTATATGACATAGCGAGTTTCCTTTTATCAAGTTTGCGATAATTATCTATATATTCGTAAATTTGCTTGTCATGATTAAGTACACAAATGTTTTTTTTTAGCCACGTTACAGAATTTTACAAAATTTCAACGCTTCGTCATATTTTTCAGATAATTAAATGCAGAAAATATGCGTCTTATTTGCGTTTCACTTTATTAATCGTACTTTCAATATCGACATTTAATTTTAGTCATACATGTAAAAAGTATGGTATATTAAAAATTTATTTATTTAATGAAAACTTCAGTCATTGCACATAACTAAAATTAATTATTTTTGTATTGTAAAGCAATCTTTCTTAGTCCTATCAATGCAAAATCTTTTATAAAATCTTGCTTTACTTGTTTAAAATTATTTGATTTCAAGATTTTCTTCATTTAACAATACATTGCATTGTGATTCATAGTTGATTAATCTAACTCATTTTTTTTTTTTAAGCAGCAGGTATTTTGACAACAAAGGTGTTGTATGAATTCCGCTCAATATTTTATGCGGATAATCGCAACGTTCTTGCACAAAATGTATGTACAAGGATCAATCCTATAGAAGCATGTATATCTAGAAAGGTACTGGAAGAGTCTCAACATGTTTTCACACATAAAATTGAGACTGAGGGAAAGCCTATGACAAATCAAAAAAGTTCGGGTAGATGTTGGATCTTCTCAGCATTAAATGTTATCAGAACTGCCTTTATGAAGCAATACAATTTGGATGAATTTGAATTTAGTCAGGGTTACTTATTTTTTTGGGATAAGGTTAGTGTATATTTGTACTACTTTACCTAAGAGAAACACATTTATGCAATAATTGTACTACTTTTACAATGTGAATTTTATAGGTTGAACGGTGTAATTATGTTTTGCATAATTTTGTTAAAACTGCTAAAAGAAATGAACCTGTGGAAGGACGTCTAGTATCTTTTCTATTGCATGACCCAGTGTGTGATGGAGGACAATGGGATATGATTGTTAATCTTATAAATCGTCATGGTCTTGTCCCTAAATCATGTTTCCCAGAATCATATAGCTGTGAATCTAGTTCACGTCTCAACAGTATTTTGAAAAGTAAACTAAGAGAATATGCTAAACTGCTAAGAGACATGGTTTCTCAAGGAGTATCTGATGAAGAATTAGAACAACAGATTCGGCAACAAATGTCTCAAATCTATCGAATAATTGGTATATGCTTGGGTATTCCATCGGAAACAATTACTTGGGAATATTATGATAAGTCAAAGAATTATAATTGCATTGGGCCGATTACACCATTGGCATTTTATGAAAAATATGTCAAACCATATTACAATGTGGATAACAAAATATGTTTAGTAACAGATCCAAGGCCATCTAATCCATACGGAAAACTTTACACAATAGATTGTTTAGGAAATGTTATGGGTGGCAGACCCACACTTTATAATAATCAACCACCAGAATTACTGATGAAATTATGTGCAGAAAGTATTAAACAAAACGAACCAGTATGGTTTGGATGTGATGTAAATAAACGAATGATAGGCAAGCAAGGCGTACAAGACATGAAAGCTTATGATTTTGAATTAATGTTTGGAACAGACATCCATGTCAATCTTTCGAAAGCTGACCGATTGCTTTATGGAGATTCTATGATGGTCCATGCAATGGCATTAACAGCTGTTTCAGTTAGTGTAAGTTATAAAAATGTAACTTAACAAAGCAATTTCGAAATAGGTTACGTATAATAACTTTGCAACTTATTTTATGTCATAGATAGATGAATCAAAAATATTATATACTAAGTTAAGCAATTTATTATCATTAACACTTAACTTTTATTTTCAGAATGAAGGTAAAATAAAAAAGTTTCGAGTAGAAAACTCATGGGGCGATGAGAATGGACAAAAGGGTTACCAGGTGCTCTCAGCTGACTGGTTTTCCGAATTTGTATTTGAAGCAGTTATTGATAAAAGATTGGTACCTGCTGATGTTTTGGCTGTATTTGAGCAAGAACCTATTACTTTACCTGCTTGGGATCCCATGGGTACTCTTGCTCACTGATAGTGATAAGAGATTATGCATTTTATAATTTTTTTTAGTCAACAAAAAAGTTTTTAAAGTATTTAAAATTAAATGTTAAGCAAAATTTTAAGCACATCAGTATAATAAAATATCCAGAATCTAACACCTTCAATTAATTTACAACAACCAATACGAATTTAATGTATACTTAAAACTCGATTTATGAAATAACCAGTATGCAGACTTTTGTTGCAAGTTTTTCGTACATATTAATATATACATATGTTAAAATAATTATCGATTAGGCAAACGATTAACTGAGTTGAATTATTCTAATGTACATTCAAAGGAGTTCCTGAAGTAAAATTTAATACATTGAGCGCTGGTCCCGTGATAATGCGGGCTTCTCTGTCTATCGCTTGAGCACCAGTCAAGTATGGATATTCCTACACCTTACATACCAAAATTTAATCACCATTAGCGACTTTTGGGTGGTAAGAAGAGCCATAAAAATTCGACGATAATGTATAAGATTTTAGGTACTTCTTTAGCTACTCATTGTTTAGAGACAAAAAAATGAGACCGGCGTTTATACTCGAAGTGACTGATATTTAGCCAGCGCGCAATGCGTTAAAATTATCGAGTGTGTACTATAGCTTTTGGTTTCTAATTCATTGAAGACCTAAACAAAAAAATATTTTCTTTGTTTATTTAGAATGAAATTTACTTTTGTGTAAATTATTTGTAACTAACAATAAAAGCATTTACTAATCTTTCGATATACGTTTACGAAGTTATGGAACGCGATGATTAATGATTGTATACTGAAATAAAAATGCCTGAAAATGGTTCACAAGTAGTTAATTCTTTGTTTACCGATTTATTACAAACTTCTTTTTAATGATGAAGAAAATATATATTTGAGAACAGCAATTGCGATACTTTCAGTTTATTTCAAAGGATATCAAAGTGAGTTATATAAAGTCCAGGTTACATGGGAAAATGTAGACAATTGGAAATTAGACTACAGAATTCGTTCCCTTCGTATTTTATAGCAGTACTTAAGCTTAGCCCATATACCATGACACATATTTTGCAAACGGATATCTTTTTGAGCAATTGCAAATTTGTAAATGTTTCTTACTAATATTTTTGGCGTACTTAAGTTACCTTGCTGAATCAAACTTAAAGCAGCATATAATTTACAACGTGCAACAAGAAGAGGATCTCCAAGACGGAGCGCCAGTTCAAATTGTTTTATTGAAATCTTTCCTGCTATTTCAGCCTGTGTAAAAATATACCATTTATTAATGTACTTTATGTTTTATCCATTGGCAATGAATAAATCAATAGATTTATGTTTTAACATTGATACAAATGAAATTATTCTTTAGATCAGTTATACTTTATCTCCATTTTATCTGTGTATAATTGACTGTATTTAAAATAAGGACATGTATTAGAACTTACACAATGTTGAAGCTCTTCTCCTAAAGCAGAAAATGCTCCACCTAAAGTAGATAACCAAGACATAGCATGATCAACTTCACAATGTTCTAATACAATCTGTGTTATTATGTCATTCCTGAAAAAGAAAATTTGATGTTATTTTTCTTTCTCCATTAACATATGTACATTACAATAGCATTGGATAACAATCTCTTACCATTTATAATCTAAAAATTGCTTTCTTGGTGTACGCAGTTTTATAAAAATTACTTCTGTATTTAGTCTATTAAAAACTTTACATGTTAAAAAATGTAATAATGTTTTTAAAGCAGCTCTACGATATATATATGACTTTATCAGCAGTACAATGTATGCTGATACAACATATGAATTAAATCCTTTTTTATTTAAACGAATCAACCCTTTTTGCGGGTCATCATAAAAACTGTTGCACCTAAGATCTTTGGAAAGATTAACTGTCTTCTCTTTTCTTTTCTGTTCACATCTAATTACAGAAGAGTACGTGACAATAACACTGTCAAAAATGACATTACTCTTATGGATAATTAATTTAATCGAATCATCCATGTTTTGTTAATTCCAGCACATTAGCATCTTAAACATGAGACAACCACGCTTCGTTAAATGCAGACAGATAACATTATAATAACGTGAACGAAGCATGTTACGAGTATCAATTATTAATATTAATTTAAATAGTATGATGCGGCTTTTACGAAATCCGATCGTTCAAGTTATGATTGTGTGTTTGAGGTCATTGAATTCTGCGGATAGGAATAAAATGTGTGTGTCAAATACTTCTTACTAGAAACTAAAATAACATCTTTTAAATATTTATAGGTTTTATGTTATTATAAAATCGAGATTTGATGGAACTTGAGGTTAGAATTTTAATTGACTAACGCACAACATAATGTGAATAGAAGAGAGGGGGGAGCATGTGACTGCATGTAGAAAAATAATTAGGAATCACCCGCTAAACTTTGATAGTAAAATTAGTATATCTTTTAAAAAGGCTGGCCCATGTTAAAATCTATTACTTCTGTGTTACGTAGATCGTTTGATAATCTTAATATGAATCAATTCTGCCACGTACTAAGGTCTCTATGGCTGAAATTTCAAAAGTGATTTCAATTTGATGAAAATTTCAAATGTTTTATAATATCATACGATATTAGCAATTGAATTAGGAGTATTGTACGTTGCATGTAACTTATGATAATTTGAAATTTTTATAAAATTATTAGAAAATATACGGCAATAATAAAAGACGGCGTAATTTGATACATTGTTTCCATTCACGATGCCAGTATATTTTAGTTAATATATTCCGCTGTCGTACAAAAAAATGTGTTTTATTTCTATAAAATTCTTGTATTTTATATCGATCGAGAAATACTGATTTGAATTCCCTGATAGCACGCACAGACAGAAGTGACATCTGTCGTCGATAACTCCTATTAAGGTTTAATTTTACATATAGCTAATAGAGAGCATTATAGACATTATATGATAATTTTTTACTCTTTATAAGTTAGTAGATAGCGTATTAAATAAAATTTGCAAGTTTGTTCTTCAACAAAGTTGTCTTGTGAAAGAAAAACACGAGAAGAAAGGAGGGTTTTTATAATATTTAATAAAATGTTTTAAATTTCTTGAATACATTGTGCACACGGCTTGAATTTCGTATTCCTCTTCATCATTAAAATCACGTGAAAAGCGTACGGTAAAAGTTAACAGCTTGCAATCTTAATTGTGTGTTAATTAAGTTTGTAAAAAGTAGATAGATATAAAAATATGAAGTTTTGATTAATCGTTAACTTATTATCAACGTTGTATCACGTAGTGCGAGATTTGTAAACTGTGTAAAGTAAAAAATTTTAATCCTGAACGTTGGAAAACAGTTTGATGATTTTCTGTTCAGATGTTGGCAGATGATGTATATTTTGTGCTACGTTTCTTGTAATATTTGACTACACTTCATGAATGTATATAGAATATTTATATATATTTGTCGACATTAAGGTAAAACAAATAGCTCCGGTTTGTTCTTTAAACAAAAAATTGACAAATACTATCTTCCAACTAAGATAGAGATTATGTAAAATATTCTTTTTGCAGATGCTCTAGCTGATTTTGACTATAGATATTAGTCTTGTTAATGCGTTATAATGCACAAATAAACTTTTTATTATAAACTATATTTTTTCCGTATTCTAATATTTTATGTCGAATCGGAATTAGACAGAGTCTTCACAATTTTTATGATATATGAAAGAATTTTATTATCATTTTCTACAATATATATGGAAATAAATTCTTTTTTGTCGCTATTCTCGTGCAAATATACAAATAGAATTCTCAAGAAGGTAGACATGTACAAGTGTATTCATGCATTTTGTACAACAGTGTTAAAATTTGATGAAAGTACGATATATATAGTTTTTTTTCATCTATTTGTATTGGAAACTTGTTAAACTAATTAATAGTGTAAATAAAACTTGTTAAACCTATTAGCCTTTAGAACCGTGGAACAGAATTTAAACGATCAATTTACTCGGATATACGTCAGAACAATTTAAATATAATTATATGATAGTATACAGGGTAATACAGAATGCGTTTTGCGCCACTGTGCGCAGTAGACTACGGCGCAATTATTGGCTTTTCCCAAAACTCAACCGACCAATCGCGTTCGACGATCGTGTACACGCCTCCCCTCTAAACCAATCAGAGCCACAGTAACTATTACTACAGAGTACTAATTGGGGCAATGTATGACAATTGAAATTCAGTTTGCCGCGTTATATTTATATAAAAATGAAAAAGTATCAGTATTGAAAAATTCCTAAAACATTTAAATCACCTTTGAATCGGTTCTTTTCAGCAAATTTCACATTTTCAAGAATGCTACCGAGAAGGTGAGAGCTCGGCTAGTACGTCGCTGCATGCCTGCGAGTACCCCACCTTGCGATCCATCCTAAGCTTTGACGAGATACCTCTATTGGTATTGGGGTCTCCGACTCGATCGTGGTAGGTTGGATTTACCCCGTTTGTCACTGAGAAAATCATCGTGCTCGATACACGTAATACAGTGGAAGCTTCAGGAAACATCATCCGTTTGTTTCTCAGTGAAAATCGTTACAAAGCCTCGGCGTTAGGCGGACTTACTTCATTTTGTAAATAGTGTTCTCTTGCCTGACATTTCTTATATTAAACACGCGACCGCGAGGTATGGCGTTTTTGAGAACGGTGCCGCGTTGCTGTGCCGGTAAAAAGTTAGGGAAGTGTGTTCCACTTCCCGTTGGATTTCTCGAGAACATTGCGAAGCCATCGTTGCAGTTAGTGCAGGTGCACGAACGTGGGTACACCGGCACTGCAGGCGACGTGAAGCCGGCTCGACAGATCGACCCCTTGGATTTGAAATTTAACGATCCAATAGCTGCTTTCAAGAGTAAAACAACTAAAGAGCTAATACGTGCTTATATCGTTTATCAAATATGTTCCATCGGATACGTCGTCGAGAACAATATGAAGGTAAGTTTCAAGTATTCCTCTATGTAATGAATTTGAAAAAATTGCTCCAATTGATTAAAATATGTGTATATCATAGTATGTATTAATCATTTGTATAAAATTATGTATATAATTAGATAGAGGATTATAAGATCGATACACCGTTATGATATAATGTCGAAAATTTGTTAAAACCTTTATTATAGTTTGATATGTAGAAATCCTTTTGAACGTACACATGTGTCGATTGCTTAAACATTGCTAGGTTACCTTTATCTTTTTCACGTTACTTGATGAATGAAATACGTTAACATTGAGCGTAAAAGTGTCATAGAATATCGTAGTATGTTCAATTTTTTGGTAATTATTTAGAAGAAAATTTTTGATATTCGATCAATCGCTATTACGTTGAGCATTTCTTTAGTACCTCTTCTACATCGTTTAACATCGATTTATCGACTAGAATCGATTGTATAGTCTGCTACGTAAGATACGCTGTCATGGCCGTTATTGGGTGACAGCTACAACGTTGTTGCATCGTTTCTACCACATTTTTTCTATTTTCCTTCATAATTCCTTAATAACTGCGTCGGTAAGAACGTAACGAATCATTATTTCACGATTACGTTATTTCAAGAAAAGTCAAAGTCATTTTTTCCCCAATGAATATCTTTGCCAAACGATTGAAACATTTTCCATCCACCTTTATTCTCTTTAGAATATTGAAAAATTCCAACGATAATTTTATCATTGAAAGTGCAATTTTTTGTGAACGCTTACTAGTCACGACAGGCATTACATAAACGATGCATCAAGATTCCCTGACAAACCCACATTCCGAAATTTCAAATTATATATTATATCAATAATAAAACAATACAATGAAATACGTACACTAAATACTTTCCAGCGTATTAAATTAATTTCAAATATCAATGAAAAGGACAAACTAATAATATCTTCATGCAGTACTTCAAATCGTTAATCTGATCGCACACATACATTAATACATCCGTTACAATTAATGCTTTCTAATAAGTATCAAGTTCGAACATATCTTAAAACTATCATCCAATTTAAAATGTATTATTGAACCATTCAAGGAACTTTGCCATGTAAATCAAAGTACCATCATCAGCTTGAATCGCGAGAAGCTCGTTAAAAACTGATTTCATGTGGAAACGAAGAGACAGGACACTGACCTCTTATTGATACCTTTAGAATTCGTACGCGATTTGTGTAAGTACGACGACGTGGTACGGCGCGTTATTGATTTTAGTACTACCGGACACATTGAATCGACCTAGGAATTTTGCCGCAAACCTCCGGCAGTCGACGGTTACGTAACTCTACGGGAGATCAATCCTAACGATCGTAAATATTTAATTCTAATTTTTTCTTCTCTCTCTCTCTCTCTCTACAATCCTTACAATTTTCCTATTATAGAATAACATTTTTTTTATCCTAATATCTATATATGTATATTAGAATACGAAGTATTTGAGATTGTCAAAAGAAATTGAAGGAATTCGTTGGTATTTTTTTTTCTCAGTATTCTGTGACTTTTTGCAGAATCGATTTATCGGGTGAGACACTTGGGCGAGTCTCTCTGACGTTCACGTTAATTCCTCGTTCGCTGCGCATTATATCGATTGTAATTCATGTCCGTTTTACTCACGTTTCAGTAGAGAACTGCACTTAGGTTGGGAGCGTTTAACCTGAATAAAGTTGCCTGTATTCATTGGCGATGTATACAGTACTCATGAGGAAATATGATATTGAGTTGAGCAGTTTTTGTATCTGCATGAAATCCAGCATTACACTTAAATTTGACGTCGGACTTATTGTTAGTAATGTTGAATATGTTACATAAAGATAGGTGGTATCGAATGAAGCACTTTTCAAGTGTTATCGAATTTGAATAGTAATTGGAGTACATTTAATTCTCTATAGTCCGAATTTTCTGTGACATTAAGATCAATTGCACAGTAGTATAATAGAAAATGATGAAAATTCTATTATAGATAATAGATTTAATTTGAAACATTGGGTTTGTGAAGAATTCCATGGTTTTTGAGAGGTTAATTGTTATATTTGAGAAAGTTAAAAAATTGACTTTAAAGAATAGATGGTTAGATTAGTCTTATGTTAGTTTAAAGTTACAAAGGTTTATAGAGCGTTAATTTTTTAGCAGATTTTTACAGAGTGCACAGGAGAACTTATGGTTTAATTGAAATTTCTGATAGATAATGTTCTTTTTTATCGTTATATTTGGAATATTAACCTATTAATCCCTGTGACTTTCAGGTAACTCAAGACACATTTAAGTTTCAATTCAACGAAGTCGAATTTTGAATTTTGCCAAATATTATAATTTAGCTCGTAAAAATCATGAAATTCTTCACAATTTAATGTTTAAAAATCAAGTTTAATCCATCGTTCAAAAATTGTATTTCTAACATTTTCTAATTCTGCTATTCTGAAACTGATCTTTTGACACCAGAAAAAATTTCGTAATAGCAGAAAGAAAACTGCAAGATAATTATTTTTCAGCTTGAAAATTTTTCAACGTAATATGTTGAACGCATTATATTTTACGTTGTTTTGTATTTATTACATCTCAGCGTGATACTTTATTGTTAATAATGATTTGAGCAAAATTAATTCACCGGTTGATAGATTAATATAATTAATATAACGTGAATATTAATATTATTAATGCAATAAAGATTAAGATGAAAAGAAGGTTTAAAAAATGGAGATTAGATTGGAAAGTTTGAAAGTAATACTGTTCATGTTTATCAGTCAATTATAAATAAATATAATACTAATTGAATGCACTCCGAAATGGAGCAATAGTAAAAGAGGAAAATTCGTTTATATTTACGTTTGTTTCCAAGAAATAAATACGTATTACATCAAAGATATTTGGAGAGTAAAAAGTGTTTAAACTTTTAAAATATACATAATTCTATTTCTGTTACATTTTTGTCATACTCTTTGTTACTCTATTTTTACGAGAATATTTTTGCAAACAAAATTTCCAAGTACATTCTTAGTACCTGCATTGTTAAACTTATTGCGATCAGCGAAATGTTTTATTTATAAGTAAAAAAAAGTATAATATATTGATCCACGTATTCTCAATGCGTAATAATAATAAATTTCATGGTAATATGATTTTTGCCATTACTTAATGATTTAATAGAGAGGTAAGGCTACTTTAATTTCTACACAGAGTTGTATGTGCTTTCACAAAATTACAATATTGTTTAAACCTGCTAAAGTCACATTTTATTATTAAATACTGTCAATTAAACGAACAATATTATCGATTTTAAACGTACGTATTCTTATCGAATGTTGCACAGTGGATTTTAATCATTCTCGTCATTCGACGAGCAATTCATTACTCTTTAACGTAGTGAAATTTTCTAACAAATCAAAATTGTCAACGTGCAGGTTGGCTTTGTGCATCGAAAAAAAATAATTTAGTATATATAAATGAAATATAGTGTGCCAGTATTCGGTTCGATTCAGATTTTCGCTAAGAAGAATTCCATTCAGAAAAAAGAGGGTCACCTTGCCACTCCCGCTAAAAATATAAACACACCAGAAAGTTTTCCATTGCTATCGAACTTCCTTCGAGCATGTGTGTTATCATTTACACTGAAATTCCTTTCTGCACTAGCTATCTGTATAGAAAAGCATCTATAATTAAAAAATTAGATAAACCGAATATTTATTAGGTTGTTCGGAAAGTAATTTCGTTTTTTCCTGACGGAGGACATAATTATATTTTTTCACAATTAACTTCACACTTAATTCGCATTGCTATTATATATTTTGACAGTTGTTATAGCAACGCTTGTTTGTGAAAAAATTTCTTTGATTCTACACAATAGTTTTTCTTTGGTGCTCTATTAAAGATGGAAAGTCGAAAGCAGCATTTTCGCCATATTTGACTTTTTTACTATCGAAACGGTAAAAATGCTGTTCAAGCAAGAAAAAAATTATTCGATTTTTATGGGGAAGACGCATTAACATAACGCCAGTGCCAAAACTGGATTGCAAAATTTTTTGAACGGCAAAACCTTTACTTCAAATGAGGACGTCAAAAAAGGCTTTGATTTTTTTGCCAGCAAAGATCAAAACTTTTATGAACGTCGAATCATACTACTGCCAGAAAGATGACAAAAGGTATTAGAACAAAATGGAGAATATATAATTCAGTGACATATTTATGGACTACAAGAAAATCGTCTTTCATTCTCACCGAAAAAAACGAAATTACTTTCCGAACAACCCAATAGATTGCGCCGATGCGTTATCGATTCTTGAGTAATAATTTGTAATTAATTGTACATTCCAAGAATTTTCAAAAATCTTTAACCAAATGCTGTACGGCTGTATCGATTGAGTTAATTGATAAAAGATTCCTTCCGCAAGTTCATCTTCCTACTGTAATTCCTCCTTTTTTCCCTTGAACTGTTGCAATTTAAGACATTGTGAGAATTATAACAATAAATATAAATGAAATTGCATGTGTGTTGCACTCCTTTGTCTACAATAATGTGTAACACGAGTGTTACAGTGATGGTAAATTTGTACGTCTTTAAAAAGTACTATTGAATTAATATCAGTGAGTCACGAGACGATTCAATTATATTTATGACATTTAATATTCCGTTTTGTTATACGTAATATTATAAATCAGGAACAAACTATTAATTCTGAGTTATTGCACACATAGTCAAAATAGAAATAGAATAATAAACTGAATAATTTCTATGAATTATTTTGCAATGAATTTTTTAAATGGAAAATATACAAATTAGAATTACTATTGAAATGTATAATGATACTGAAGTTATAGTAATTGTGGTTAAAATGGGCCTATGTTTTATATCTACTTTTAAGCGATAGATCAAAGTTCAACGATCAATGCGGAATATTAAATATCCTTAAAGCAATCAATATCAAAATTAATTAATACAAAATATCCAACACGTTAACGTAATCAATGCAAAAAGGATGAAGAGCAACTTTCTTCTCCAGAGACGAGTATTACAATCGTTCATACCAGAACTAACGGCGTTAAATCCATTATATTTAAATATGCACAATAAGTACATTAAAAAAAGTAGAATCAAGAGGTCAAAAAGATTATCAAACACAGTAATTTATATTTTCTAAGATAGGTCTAAAAGATTTACCGTATAATTTTCTTATAAATATAGAAAATTTGTATAAAAGCTTAGGAAACATCCATTTTCGCTACTTTTGTATTTTTAATGCTGAAATTCTTCAATATTATTACTATTTTATCTCAGTACTGTTCAAAAATTCTCTATCTCGTTGAGTATACTTTAAAGAATCGAAATAGTTTTCAATGATTTTGTAAAATTATTGAGAACTCGATTGATCCGTTATTGATGTTAAAATCGATACTGATAGTCACATTGTAGCGATAGAGTGACGGTATGCATTTTTTTTAATCGTTACGTAAGAGAAAATCTCATACTCGTGCAAGTCTCTACACTTTTGATTTATTGTTGGATAATAATTAAGCATATTTCTTGTATACGCTCGATGAATCATTCCTTTTGACAAACATTATTATTTCGTGTTTGACAGTCATCGTACGCAATATCGAATCGAGTCCGACGTTTGATTGCATTATAATAGGTAATAAAAAAAATATTTATTAATTTAGAATAACAATAGATAACTATGTTTTCCAGAAAGTCTCTATATTCCATAATATTAGCTTGGGGCGAAAAATTAATAGAATTTTAATAAATTGGATTCCATTTTCGAAAGGAAATTAATTAAATATACGTAATTTATAGAACTAATTTACATTAATAGAGAATTTCGTGGAAAAAGAAGATAGATTAATTTTGTCCTCGATTCAAGATATGCGTGTGATTGTTTTTATTTTGAAAGTTATTGGATTTTGTATCGGAAAAAGACAAAAATATTATTAACATCTTTTTTTCTAATTTGATTCTGATGGAAAGTAATTTTGCTTCGCATTGGTTGAACTTACTACGAATTAATTAGCACGGTAATTTCGCTATTGAATTAAATTAACTATGTTAAACAGAAAGTGATTTTAATATTTGCATCAAATGTAAATCGTAGCGTATAATTTTGTCGACATGAAATTTTTCATAAAATTAAATTGCTTGTGGTGAAAGCACACTTAAACCAGCTATTGTTTTAAAAGTCCCAACATTTCGAAAGGCGGGAAAGTCGAAGGCGGGCTTCGATAATTTTTTTATCTGTCATGATATAAATTTAAGGATTAAAAGTCTCTCTTTAATGACATATTACAATTATAGTCTTTTTTATTATCTTTTTTTTATTTGTTATAATTATAGCTTCGGCTATGTTGAATTGTCTGATGTAAAAAGTTCTGCAAATTTCGGAGAGAATAAAACGGTGTAATTTCTCATTTTGAAAAAAGTAAAAAGAAATTCCAAGGTTTTGCTTTCCATTTTCATTCAAGGCCCAAGAAAATTTGTGTAGAAATGTAAGTACAAGCTAATTGTGTTCTCAATTTAGAGTAGAGTTATTTCGTTATAAGTTACTGCAATCATTTTATTGTTGATGTTGCAAGCTATGAACGATTACTGGAAAGAGGACAAATTTTCAAAAATATTATGATATTCCGTCAAAGTGATTTGATTTCACAATTAATTAGATCCACCATAAATTGATAGATAAGACGTCTATACAAATTCAATTATCATATTCGGTTATAATGTTGCACAAGACTGATCGTAGCTCCGATGACTCACGTTTAATAAGTTCATTAATGAATATGCAAAGTCGCTATTCATTAAATGCAACTTTGAAAATGCCATTACAGCGACGTGTCTATCTAAATTCAATACAAATGTGTTTCTCTATGTTATATATATTCTCTATTGTATATATATGTATAAGTATATAAGAGAATGTATATATTAGGGGTACCGAAAAGTAATCAAAATTAGAAAAGTGAAAATGTAATTGGAAACGTTTTTCAACAAAAAATCGAAGGACTTTTTTAAAAAGGGAATCGAACAACTACCTTTACACTGGCAAAAAGTGTTAGAAAATTATGGAAATTATTTTCTTGATTAGTATTTAAGATTTCTTTAATAAAGAAATGTTTTTCGCCAGCCAAAAAAAAACTTTGATTACTTTTCGGTACCCCTAATATATATATTCCTACTCGATAGATTCGTTGAAAAAGGAATACTCTCTATATTTTTACGAGAACTTGAAGCAATAAAGCAATTTTGTGCAGGTAGTACTAAAAATATTTTATTTACGGGAATATCGACTACGCTGACATGAAAGACTAGATTGAAATTAAAAGAACTTCGTTGGATTAGTACTGTAAATAAATCCTTATAAAATCCCGAGACTTCTTCATCGTTTTTATCGTATTTTCATAAATACAGAAAAATCGAAGCGAATTTACCTTAAAAAAATTGAATGACTTTTTGCAAGGATTTTGATTGAGTTAAGACGATAAATGTAGGAAATTCTAGGAATGACAGAATATATATATATTCTGTTATATAAACTCTATTTTTTATAACAATGTGTTTTTCCACGTTGTTATAAACATTTTCCCGATCTTCAACATAACAGAAAATCACCTAACTTAAGGTAGTTCTAGGAACTTATAATTTTTCGATAGATTTCCTTAAAATTTGGAAAATATTTTCTTTATGATATTTTATAATTATAACAGGAATTTCAACGAGTTCGTCCACACGGTTTATGAATAAATCGTGTTTAAAAATAACGTATTTAACATGGGCCTTATGGAAAATAATTTTTGCTGAGTCCGTAAAATCTTTTTTTATTTTTCTAATGGAAAAACGAGTCGATGGATTCTAATAAAATATTAGCAATGTATTATTTTATGCTTTTGGAATATTATTGAATATTTTCATAATTTTTTACTTCATAGTTATAGAGAAAAATGTTTTTTAATGTCTCAAAAGTGAAGGAAATGACCTCTGTGAAGTTAGCCCCTGCATTAATTCTTACGCAATTTTTTTCATTTCTAATGAAAAAAGAAACTTTTAGTTCTGAATCCAGCTAGAACTACCTTAATTCTCAAATTCGTGTCATTGCAGTTCAAAAATCGTACGTCCTACAATAGTATACATAGAAGTAATTTTTGAAATAGTGACAAAAATCTTTAAATAATTGAATTTTTAAAAATGTGCGAAATAGCGAATTGTGCGAAAGTAGAGTGTGCGAAAGTCGAGGGTCGTCTATATACGTTCTACTAGCGACAGAACTCCGTCAGAAAAATCAGCAGTTCAACGTTAACACGTTGAACGCCAAAGGTATTTTGTAATTCCATCATTTCTACTAAATTGAAACTATTTCTATCAAATTCACATCTTTATAAAGCAGAAACTTTAAAGATACAAATTCATAAATATTTGGTAGACCTTTATTTTCTTAATGCCAATATTTAAATATTCAATATGTTAGAGAATTCATAAAAATTGCAATTGATAGGTAATATGGAATTTTATTGAATTCAATAACACCGGTCACCGGTGACCCCCATGGCAGTCAACGTGTTAACACTTTACCAACCGGTACTTTTTAACATCCTACCCACTTCTGATCGGTCACTAGCACGCAAATATTTCCCTGATACTGATATCTCTTCGAAAATTGCAAAGTTACTTCACTGAGTCCTTGGCACAGTTAACCGCAATGAAAAATAACAATTTATTAATTTCCCTAGCGACCAATTAATAAGTTAACCCTCTATGGGCCCGTGTAACTTTGAAGTAACACAAAACAAATTTAAGCTTTTACTTTTCAAAACCGATTTTTTAACTTTCATATAGTATATACTTTCAACATAGAGGGTTAAATGCCCAAAAGTGTTGGGCCCGAAAAGTCGATTAACACTAGATTTACGGAGTCAATTTGACTCATTCGAAATTTGATTACTACATATATAATATATTGGTCGTTTAATGTTTTAATAATAAATCTTTCATTTCAATTGATTTAGAACTATTTTCTTTGCAAAAAATTTCAATTTTCTTGTATGATTCAAATTGGCTCGCTTCAGAAAAATAGGTAAATCAATATCCGTAAATCTAGTGTTAATCGACTACCGGTCGGTAAAGTGTTAACTGCGAAAACCGCGTCGCATTGCATGGCTAAGTTATAAATATCATCTAAAGTTAATTAGAATCTAACGTAGAAGAGTCGGCAAGGTTGATCGCACAGGTTAATATATTTGTACATCGATACACCAATGCACCAGTGCACCAGTGCAGTTTGCCGTTCCGCGACAATGCAACCCTGAAAAGTTGACCCGAAGCAGGCCGTTGCCTCAAGGCTCTCCGATGCCAGACTTCGCTCAGACAGTTGCCAGACAACACGACACTGTCAAGTCTTTCCATAAACATTACGCATTCGATTGCATTGCTAACACCGTTACAAAGAATGACTATGTGGTATGCACCATGTATGAATGCTTTGTAACAATAATAATCAGTTACTTTTCATATCGTACCGATTCCGGAAATGTTTTGACGTGTTTGAATGTTTTAAGTGAAATGGGATTGTTCATTATGTTGAAAGCAAATTGAAAATATTAACACTAGATTTACCAGCATGAAATCTATTATATTTAAATATGTTAAATATGTACCTTAAAGCAAGGAAAATTAAGACGTGAAAAGGATGATAGATTCGGTACTTTATGTTTTATACGATGGACAAAGAATATTTATTCTACGTCTCTCTCATAAATCCGTAGAATTTTTGGAAAAAATTGTGTACCAGTCATTCTGACTGGCTTGGTAAATCTAGTGTTAAATGGAGAATGTGGAGTGAATTTATGAAAATATCTATGTTTAGAATTCATGAAAATATTTTGGGGGGATTGTATGTATTGTGTAAAATATAGCGGATTTAACACTAAAACTATCGGCGTCAAATCCAATTTTAATAAATTAAATAAGTTAGTTTGAAAAAGGGGGAATCAAGCGGTGGAAAATTTGATCGATTGGGTGGATTTATTTTTATTGATATAGACGTAGAATATTTATTCTATGACTCTTATATTGACTGGTTTGGTACTTCTTGTGTTAATGTATTTGTGGGGTAAAGGTAATTGGTACTAATTTGAAGTGTTGGTTTGATTGTGCGATATTCTTTTGTGGATTAAAATTAGAATTTCTTGATATCCGGTCTTTCTTTATGTTGATTTCAGTTTGTGATCTATTTTATGGATTCTTTGGTACTTGGTTTTTTGATGTTGATTTTTTTGTGATACTAAACGACATTATGTAAATTCCTTGGTATCCGGTTTTTCTGACATTGAATTTATGATACTGTTTCGTAAATGATGAGTCGAATTCCTCGGTATCCGGTTTTTCTGATTCCATTTCATAAATAGTAATTGAAATCCTGTGGATCAAATTCTTTGAATTTCAACCGGTAATGAAAATTACTTTGTTTCTATTAGAGATTTCATTATTATGACCTTTTCTAATCTTTCCTTACAAAATCCTAACTTCTGTGCTACGTATGGACATTTGAAATACGGAATTTTAATAAAACACATTGTGTCAAAGTTTGAAAATGTGATAACTATACTGCGGATTTTTATGCATTTATGACAAATTAAATACGGCTAAAATATACAAAAAGAACATAATATAAAAATATATCTAAAATATCCAAAGTATGGTATTTGTTGTAATATTTATTGAGTGCAATAAATCTCTAGATAGGTTTTCCTGTCTCACCTGCATTTGTGAAACTCGAAATTTGCATAACCATCCGCAGTCTAGTTATAACAATACCTTTTTGCCAGCTTTGGATTGTCAAAATATGCGCTGAAGTCAACATATGATGAATCTCGAACTTTATGAAGGAATCTTGGCGTATTTAAAACAATATCTTGTCTGAAACCCTAGAACTTATGAATTTAACACTATTTCTACCAAGAGGTGTCAAAAGACACCTTCCAAATTTTAACTTATTAATTGGTTGCTACGGCAATTAATAAATTATTATTTATCATGGCGGCTAACTGTGCCAAGGACTCAGTGAAGAAAATTTGCAATTTTCGAAGAGATATCAGTATCAGAGAAATATTTGAGGGCAAAGATGTAAAAAAATACCGATCGGTAAAGTGTTAAAATCATTCTCTAAATTGAATCATTTCTCCACAGTTAATTTTTTAACTTTTCACACAATATTTGTTAAATTGATTACACTGCCGCGGCAGTGGGCCAGATCGAAAAATTGAGTGACATTTTCATATAACTTTTGAAGCGTAAAAGATATCGTGATAATCAGATTAGAGAATCCCAACTTCAGTTGTAACGAAAAATACAGGAGTTGCCGCATAACTTTGATATTCCCTTATTTCAGACTTTACAACTAACTGTACACCGCTGCTAGAATTTGCAAGCTGATTAAATAATCTCCAATAAATACACATCAATGTATCAATAAACATATCCCTCAAATTATCTACATTTAACTGATAATTTGAAATCTCAACAGTTTTGGCAATTATTTGCATTCAAACGAAAAGGTGTCAAGAGACACCTTTTGGTCGAAATTGGCACACAGAAAATCGTGGTAGAAATAGTGTTAAAATCAAATACGTTGACTCTACTTGAACTTTCAAATAGCATATTGGTTTATAAACTGAGAAGAAGAATAAACTCTGATAATAAAACTGATTTTTCGAACGGTTTTCTCTCAATAAAAATGTAAAAAACCTTTGATTATTAAAGTTACAACAAATGAAACGTGGTATTAATATTCTATGAAGAAATACACCTCTACTCCTCATCTCAAAAAACTCAAAGAGAAATCCTTTCCTTGTTATACGACCTTGTGATATTTTGCGCACTTCATTCGACCTTTTTATTTCGCGATATAATCAAATCGGTAAGCAATTAAACGACCAACATTATTACTTCGTGTTTGACAGTCATCGTACGCAATATCAAATCGAGTCTGACGTTTGATTGCATTATAATAGGTAATAAAAAAAATCTTTATTAATCGGAATAACAATAGATAACTATGTTTTCCATAAAGTCTCTATATTCCATAACATTAGCTTGAGGCGAAAAATTAATGAATCTCAATAAATTGAATTCCACTTTCAAAAGGAAATTAATTAATTATACCTAATTTATGCTAATAGAGATTTTCGTGGAAGGAAGAAGACAGACTAATTTTGTCTTCGATTCAAAGATATACGTATGGTTGTTTTCCTTTTCCAAATTATTGGAATCATTTTGTAATAGTAAAAGACT
Organism: Cerceris rybyensis; assembly: GCA_910591515.1. Taxonomy (NCBI): domain Eukaryota; kingdom Metazoa; phylum Arthropoda; class Insecta; order Hymenoptera; family Crabronidae; genus Cerceris; species Cerceris rybyensis. The sequence goes on along the minus strand of OU342802.1, from coordinate 8,369,913 downwards.
TAAAATTATTATTAACTTTGTTTCTTTTTAATTTGTACTGTTTCCAATGGAAAGTGATTCTGTTTCGCATAGATATTATTGAAGTGGAATATTCCTTTTTCCCGTTATATCCCAATTGATTATTCGACATCGATATGACTCTTCATCGTACTCAAAAATCTCAAAGGGAATCTCTTTGTGAAGCTTTTGCGCATTTCATTCATCCTTTCTATTTCGTGATATAATCAGACCGGTAAGTCATGAAACGAGTTTAGTTTTTGCCTCTCAGTTCTCTCTGTTAACTTCGAGTGTTCTCGTTTGCACCTGAGACGTGCTTCTTTCAAAAATTCGAGTGTCTCCGTGATTCTGAATGGGCCCCGACATGAAAGAACCTTCTATTCGCCTTCGTTAGCTGTTTCACCAAGAGACTACGTGCTTTTCTTATTTATTGCGCTTCTACGATGGAAATATACCATCAGTTATAAGTGCACCCTCCGAATTTCTCTTAACCCATTCGAGACCGTGCATTTTTTTGGAGACTATCCACAAATACCGACAACTTTTCGCTATATATTTACCACTTCTTGTGTTTCTAATGATTGTGGCTTTGGGTCACGTACTTTATGGTCGAAATTGAACCAAATACAAAATGTAATGTTTACACATTTGTAAGATACCTTTTATTTTAAGCTAGTCTTATTTCGAGGGCTGCTTTTTCTATAATGACTGATAATTGCAATTCAAGATCATTGCACACACTGTGTGCAGTCGGTCTTTTTGGCTCGGAAATAAATTGCACACACGGTGTGCAATTGGTCTCGAATAGGTCAACCCTTTTAGTGCCGACCGGAAAAATCGATTGAATTAATGAAAAATATAGTTGCGAATAAAAAAATTGTCATTTGGCGATAGTTTCACATAGAATACGCAATATAGAGCTTAAACCCTATATTTACAAGTATCTGTCATAAAATTAGTGATATCGTATTGGAAAAATGAATATTAACCCTCCGATGCCCAGCGTTAGTACTATTGTTGACGACGATATATCGTCGTCCGGCACTAAAAGGGTTAACACATCATTCACCGGTAATTTTACGCAGAAATTAACTCACGCCACCGGCTATTTTTGTCGCAATTGATTACGAAGTTGAAAGAATCTAAATAAGCTTGAGTACACCTGATTTATACATAATGAATTTCAGTGAAATTTTATACAATTTTACTATCTATTACAGTTTATAGATATTATATATTTTAGTAGCTTTTTTTTGGAATTGAGTTCTTAGAATTGAAAACGTGAGTTATCTCGTAACCGGTGAACAACGTTTGTGCTTGAAAATACGAGTTGACTCGTGAGCAGTCGAGAATGTATTAAAATTCCTGTCAGATGTGGAAAGAATTACGGGATGTTCGTTAATTTGAATATACGTCATCCAGATTTAATATCAGAGTTCTTTCATCTGTGACGCACTATCCTTTTGTACAAGGAGCATGGCAATATGCGAATTATAGAAAGATAAGAGAGCATTACGCAAGACTACAAAATGTTAGTTTGAGTTGAGAGCAATTAACACATCTTGCGCGGGTACTTTCCCGCCAAACTTTCATGAAGTAGCGGGCGATTTTTTGTAATTCGTGCGCTAAATTACTTCTGCACAAAATAGCTGTAGTCTTTGAACTTTAAGTTTTCTTTAAAAAAACTTTTAGTTTCTCTTCAACACTAGATTTACAGAGTCAATTTGACTCATTCGAAATTTGATTACTACATATATAATATATTGGTTGGTTAATCTTTTAATAATAAATCTTTCATTTCAATTGATATGGAACTATTTTCTTTGCAAAAAATTTCAATTTTCTTGTATGATTCGAATTGGCTCGCTTCAGAAAAATAGGTAAATCTAGTGTTAAAAATCAATTTCTCTGTTCACTTTAAAAAAATCAAAATACTTTCTCAGAAGTCAAAAACTAAGGAAATCAAGAATTTAAAAATGCTTTAACTAGTGATATCTTTCAAAGCACTTTCCTTTGTGCAAGTGTACATAGCAAAATTTATACGTATACGTAGAATTTATGTCAATGCATAACTGGAAGCTGCGGTGTCGAATACGCTTCTCGTGGCATAACAGCATCAGCAAAGCGCAATTATAGGAATGCATTTATGCAACACACGTTTTAACCAGTTAACTGTGGCGAAAATTCTTTTGAATTTTGGGTCACGAAAATCGAGCGATGAGCATAAATCTATTTCAAATTATTTATACCCTTTAGTTATTCGTTTTATTTCGGCATGGTCTCGAAATATTCCAAGCATCTTGAAATTTACGAATATATTTTAGTTTTCGTCAAAATTACAATTTAAATAACCACTGGTAGCTTTTACGCATGACGAGTATACTCGTCAAACACAGCTAACTGGTTAAGTAGAAAGTTTACGGACGTCGACCTAGGACTCATTTGTACCCGATCTTATTGTAAAAACATTACACAAGTCCACTTGTAACAATAATCCACCAATAATTCATAGAAAACGACTTTAGTCGCTTCCCCGCGCAAGATGTGTTAATTATTCATATTATTCAAGATGCAAAATATGGATTAATGATACGAAATAGTCAGTATGGAAAAAAGCAGCCGTCGAAATAATATTAGTTTAAAATAAAAGGTATCTTACGTGACATCTGTAATAATTTTCAAATAATCGTGAGAGCAGAGCAGTCTTACGAATGTCGATCAGATATCGCGCTCTTTTGACGTCAGTACATTAACTCCGCGAATCTGGATTTATTTAATCATGTCGATCACAGAACGTGTCGAGGTGATTGACACCAGATTTATCAAGACATCTAAAATAATTCATACTCAAATTTCTTCGCAGCACTTTCGAAAATATAACGCTCTGGTAAATCTTTCCATTTTTTTTCGTTCGTTTTGCAAAGTACAGATCATTTTGATCGATTACCTTTCTATTTTTTCTTCTTTTTATGTAGAATATTTAACGTACTAATTGCTGACCTTACGATTAGTTCAGGTCGTGAACCTCCTCGAATGAGCTATGATTAGAATATAGACATACCATGTAAATATAGTTGTCCCATAACGACCTATGGATTAAAGAGAAAGTCCCAAACAGTGATTTATGTTGTACGGAATTTATTAATCTCACGTCAAATCTCCCTGTCACGAGTATTGATCTCGATCGCTTTTTAGTCTCATATTAAAAGCGATTCGGTAATTATTATTATAAAAATGTTATGATATATATAACAGCGCACAATTTTGTCAATCTTATTTTACTTTCCATTAAAAATCGATTCACTAGTTATTACGATAATCTTAGAAATACACTCTTACATAATACTATGTTGTACAAATTATATAAGTTATTTTAACAGATTGAACGTCACCGGTATTTCGTTAGTTTTGTCATTTCTACTGAAGTGAAACTTTTTCTATTAAAATAATATTTTTGTGTAGCAGAAATTTTAAAGATACTGATAGATAGATATTCAGCACACCTTTATCATTCTAACGACAATATTGAAATAGTAAATATGTTAGAAAATGCTAGAAAAATGCATAAATATTGCAATTTAATTTTAGAAAAGTTAGAAAATGCATAAATATTGCAATTTAAATGTAACGTGAAATTTCATTGAATTTAATAGCGCCGGTGACCGTTGACCTCCATGGCAGTCAACGTGTTAGTGGTCAACATCTGAATATTGGTATTTTACAATTTTCAGAAGTTGACAGATACGGTTAATTATCGACTCATTTCAATTTGTTTATAATTTACAATGTATCCGTTTTACATCTTAGTTTGTTAGAAATAGAAAATATAATTTGATAAATAGTAATATACTGAGTTTTACTCGGTGGTGGTCAATTATTAACTCATTAAGGCGCAAAGTTGCGTTAACCCAACATTTAATTTCTAATTTTTTTTCGGGGAATCGGATTAATTTAATTTATATTTTAACCTCTGTCATAGTAAAAGACCATACCAAAGGCATAATTTATGCACTTTTGTTCTCTAATTGTACATCACCGTAAGTTCTACAATTTTTGAAACTTTGGAGAAAAAATTTAAAAAGAAATTATAATATTTATATCTACTTTTATGAAATCTTATAACAACTAAATAGTCGCATTTAAAATATTTCTGTTATTTCAATGCTTGGTCTTTAATTGGTTAATTGCATCCGAGGTCAATTATTGATCAGTGTGCAATGTCTCCTCTGTTCCTGAATTGAACTTCTTATATAATTACTTTGTTTCATTTCTTTTTTTATTATCTAATTGTTAATTATAATTTGTACTGGTAATTGTTAAAACTAAACGATAATAAAGTGATTTCCAGCGTCAGTGCTGTAATCCTGCTTCGAGTATAAGCGGTCAACTACTAACGAAAAAACATGATCAATTACTAGTTTTATCGATTTCAAAGGTGGTCAACTACTGAAGCATTTGCCGAATTTTTAAACATATTTCTCAAATTTGTATAACTTATTTTTATATACATAATCTAGAACATTTAAAGAATATCTCCAGGCATCGACTCTAGCCAGTTATTGACAGAGTAAACAGTTACCATTGTTTCTATGGAAAATTCTTCTTAACCTTTACCTTAAGGACTTTGGTTTGCAATCAATAAACCTGATTTACAAGCCTCTCTTGCACCTAGGAAATTGGTTCTAATTAATTTTTTAATATATCATAACCTCGATTGGTTCGAAATCCATTTAAAATAAGAATTTTTAGATGAAATTACTATAACATAAAAAGTCAAAAAAACAATGGAAACAAACAAACAAAAACTAGAATTATTCGTCAAAGTGCCCATAGTTTCTTGTTAGAAATAATAGACGAAAAGTTACAAAAGTATCACTCAAGAAATTAATCTCAGCCGCACGTTTTTAATACACAATCACGCCATTTGTAAAGTGGAAAATAAATAACAAAAAATTATATAAAACCATGTAAGGTAAAGGTATAACGCGACAACCTCAAGAAGTCCCCTCGGAGGTAGGCCTGTTTCGGCAGGATCTGATTCGCCAGGCGTCATAAAGGTTTTTCAATGTTACGACTTTGTCAAGTGCCTCCTTCAGGAGGCTGAGCAGGGTGGATTAAATTAAAAAAACGGTGCGAATAGGCGGTATTTAGCGAAAAGCTCCGCCGCTCAGGAGACTTCTTGAGGTTGTCGAACGATACCAGTAGTTGACACTTTAAGGAATTTCTTCCTTATTTATTCACATAGCAAAAGCTAAGTTTAATTTATGGCAAATTTATAATTAGTAGTCACTGTACAAACTATTCTTCTATGATATTCAGACAAGTATTTATTCCTAATGGCGGTTAAACAAAATTTTTTTCATTTTTTTCTAAAAGTAAAATTTGATTCAATAGTTGACACCCAGGGAAAACGATAGATTTAGTAGTTGACATTCTTTTCCTTCAATAGTTGACATAGGGAGAAAAACTACTTAATGAACTAGCCTTAGTAGTATATGAATACAGGAATTTATTGAATGTTTAAAAAAGATTATTCTTGAGTAAGTTTGCAAGAAAGATATTTAATAATTAGAAGTTACTTCCTTAAAAAATCTAACTTACAATTAGTTCCTTAACTGGTAACATTTCAATGGTTTCGTTGATACGAAACACCACAGCTTCCCATTCATAATCTGGCTTATCCATTTTTTCCAGCTACTTTGCCACTGCTGAAATCTCTTGCAGAACAACTCTTTTCGTAAGGAAATGTAACATATTTCCCTATGTCAATTACTGAATAACAGACAATTACAGGTTCCAATAGTTGACACAGGGTGAATTTCGGTAATTTAGCATTCTTTGTTGCAAATTTTAATACATAAACCCTTTTTTAAGATTTAAACAACATAAACGAATGCCTTTTAATCCGCAATGATTAAATAACATAAACTTATAAGACTTACATTTCAACCAAGTCCTTAGCGATTCATATAAGAAAACGCCCAAAAATCGTAAGAGCCGAGCACGGGTTTCATTAACCGGTTTGCTATGACACTTCTCAATGGTGGATTATGAACAATAATTCGCAATTAAGCCGGTGAAAGGTGATACTATTCAAACTGATAAGGTTTGATTTATTGCAGCTCGTGGTGTTCTTATTTATTTACATTTTTTGAAGAAGTGTCAATTACTGGAACAGTGTCAACTACTGGTGCTTTTACCTTACATTTACCTTATATAACAATACACAGTTTTAATTGTCATTCTCGAAAAAAGTCCCATAAAGAATTGATCGAAAATCCGTTAACTATTGGGAAACACTTAGAATTCCACTCCGTTAATACCTGGAAACTCCTACAACAGTTTAATGGGAAATTAATGAAAAATAGTGAAAAATTCCCATTGTTTCCAACCTGTAAAGCTTTTGTGGACGAAAGGGTCATTCTTACCAGACTCTTCGAAATCCTGAACGTTAAGAAGCACGTGTTAGTGGCCGAAGAGAACGAAAGTGGGCCCGATGTCTTTCACCGATTGGTCCGTAACGACACGTGATAAGTAGTCCCAAGGCTGACCGGTCGGTTTGGCGCCTCTTCGGCCGTACCAGGGACGAATTTTGCTTGCAAGAAATTGAGTTTTGTGATTCTCAAAGAATTCTCAGAGGTCAAGACGATATGTAGGATGTGGCGGGTGTACGACGACCGAAATAGATCCCTCGATCGTGGGGTCTCCTAACTTTTTTCGTGTCTGCGAACTCTGCCGCTTGGATTCTTTGAATTGTCCTTTTAGAGGTCCGTTTGTATTGCACTGCACGATGCAACGAAATATTCGTATATGGTGGTAACACAGTGTGTTGAATGTGAAAGAATTTGAGTGAATAAGGACACGAGGAAATGAAGATACATAGTCCGTCCCATGGGAAAGGTGACTGATTTTATATTTGCGTAAATACTAATGACGTCTGTGAACGAATGCATGAATTCACTAATGTGGTATTTCGACTACCTTTTGTTTCAATACGTTGAACGCCATTGATATTTTACTCGTTTTATCACATTTACTTTAGTGATACGTTTCCTATTAATGTAGTTCTAGGCACTTATCATTTTTCGATAGATTTCCTTAAAATTTTGAAAATATATTCTTCATGATATTTTATAATTACAGGCCACTTTTGACCCCTTTATCTTGCTATACCCTTTCCAGAGGAATCCTGGCGTAAATATTCCACTTTTATCTTAAAAAATCTAAATTATTTACTACTATTAAAAAACTTAAATTACTTAATCATCTTTTTCACCTCCTCACTTGTCTTTTTCCAAAGTAATTATTAAGTATAATTTAATATATCACGTATAAAGCTGTTAGTTCTAGTATTAATATCTTTTTAAGTGAAATTGCGCAAAGCCATATTGATTGAATTGATTAATAAAAAAATGATTAGTGATTAATTATTAAAATTATTAACGATATTATTCTTTCTATTTTGGAATAATTTAGACAATCTTTATATAACATGATTTAACGGTTTAAAGTTTTAGTCTTACAATTAATATTAACCATTTATGCTGCGAGCAATTTTTAGTATGTATAAGCTAACAGCTACTCCAAGACTATTTACACAGTGCGAGTGCACATCTTTGAAAAATTAAAAATCTTGCTTTGTCATTAAAAAAATCGTATAAATTTTAAAATGATGTTTTATAATATATAAGAACGCACCAAATTCAGTTACAATTAGTAACAGAATGATCAGCTTATGTTACGAGTGCAAAGAGTTAATCCTCAGTAATAGTTTCCATTTTATTCTTAATATTCTTTAATATTGGTGAAGAAACGTGACATCTGTATAAGATAGATAGATCCTAAAATAGAAAATAATTTCCTTGATATTCTCTAACGACAATGGCGTTGCTCTGTCCATAATATTACCATAATTAAATGCAGCCCTGACGTGGAACGTAATCATTCGATAGTCAGTTATAGGACTTTCTACCACGTGCTTCTCCGTGTCGAATTTCTTATCAGTCGCATTAATGAGATCCATTATGTGTTTACAGGTGTACCGAAATGTTTTACGCTTAAATATCACGCTCGTAGAGCCAAAATACTAGCTTTTTCTATCTAGAATATACTCACAGATATTTAAAAATAATATGTAGACTGAAAGCTTCGTTTTCACGTTAAATATGGTTCTAAATTTTTTTAAAAACGTAACACTTTCAATTCCTTAATTGAAAGGCTTTTAGTTAAAAATGGTCAAATGAAATAAATTACAGTGGGCGCAAACCGTAAAATTGAAAATTCTAAGTGTGTACGTAAAATATCTTCTCTACGTTTGAATGTTATGTAACGTTCACATTATTATTACGTTCGTTCGTTTTCCCTTGGGTGTATTTAAACAATTTTTTATATACCCTTGACGGTCTTTTTTTCTCGACTGTACAGCATGAAAATTTCGTAAATCATGCAAGAATTTGGCACTGTGTCCAGGAGAAAACTCCCACTTGCTTAACAGTATTTTTAAAATGTTAAACTATACTATACCGAATTAGTGGGGCGCAAAAAGCATTGTTTTTTCAAAGTATAAGGTGTTAATTGTAACATACAACACTTTGCACTCCGAGTAATTTTTACTATGAACTACCAGCTACTACAAGATTATTTACAGAGCGTCAGTGTACATTTGTGAAAAATTGAAAATCTTACTTTGTCATTGAAAAGGAAGCGTGTACACTTCAAAGTTATGTTTCACAATATAAAAAAATGTAATAATACACTAGATTAATTTCGACAACCGAATTAGCAACTCTTACTACAATGTCGCTACTGCGGCGACAATGGAGTGCAAAGGGTTAATATATAAAAAAACCTTTATAAAAGAATGTAATCTACCGACACTCCGAACAATCTTATATATAAAGCTCAAATACCACTGACTCACTCACTCACTCACTCATCACGAAATCTCAAAAACCACAGAACGGACTGCAATGAAATTTGGAACGTACCTTCTCCTTGGGTCTTAGGTGCTCACTAAGAAAGGGTTTTGAAAAATTCGAAATTTGAGGGGGGGTTTTGGGGGGTTAAAGTATGGGCCAATCTCATCAACGCAGAGCCGAAACTACTTGACCTAGAAACTTAAAATTTTGCATGAGCGTACCTTTTAAGGTATAAGCACCCACTAAGAAAGGATTTTTCAAAATTCGAAATTTTAATTTTTTTTTTAGTTTCGATTAAACCGTAGCGAAGCACGGGAACTTTCAGCTAGTTAGTACATAAGTTAACTTTAACGAATATTTTATAAGCACAAATATTTTATACTGCGGCTCGTTCAACATCCTCAGTTTTATAATCATCATTGATTCAATCCCCTAAGTCTAAACATCCTATTTTTCCATCTCGACCTTTCAACTTTCTAGTAAAATCATCGTTTTTTCCATCAAAAATTTCACTTCACAATTTTAACCTTCGTCTTGCAGCCACCATTTTATCACCACTCCCATTTCTCTTTCAAAACCTTTAAAAACCCCATATGCCTTTCCACCAAGGGCTGTTACCAAAATAAGTTCATTATCAAGATCATTACTCGATTCATTTTCAAATTCAACAAATTGCGAGAGTTATCTTCAAATTCTACTTTCAATTCTTAATTCTAATTTAAAACTGTCACAAGTCTTCGTGAGATCATTCATTTCAGTATATCAGATCGAATTGCTATGGGAATGAGCCCATATATTTAATATACAAGTTGAAAGTATAAGTGTTTCCTTGTTTGGCGGATTTTGAGGCGCGAATCACTCTATTCGCGTTATAGGAATATCTAAAAGAATAGTTGAAGTTATTCAACGTAACGAAAAGTCCACGCATTGCTAAAATGAAAAAAAAACAATGTTTCTTTACATTATCAATACATTTGTTAATAATTTTCACAAATGCCTTATCATTTTGTCCAGAGAAGATTTTATTAGATGTATACTTACCCAGTGTTTTAATCGATATGTTACACTATTGTATTATTTTCTACAAAGTTGGAACTAGTTTTTGTTAATAAATTGTTTCTTTCATATATATGCACAATGAATGTTTTTTGTAAAAAACTTTAAAGTCTCTTATCATTTTCTATGGTTCAAATTTTTTGTAGTATCTAAAGAGTATTTTTAAGATAGTACAATTAGAAAATGATAAGAATAATATTTTAAATGATGGATTAAATCCAAATTTTACACATTGAATTGCAAAGAGTTTCATGATTTTCACCTTCTAGATTATAATATTTGACAAAGTTACAAATTTCACTTTGAAGAATGAAAGCTTAGATGTGTCGTGTGTTACCTCAAAGTCACAGGGGCTCGTAGAGAGTTAAATTCATTTTTCCATAAAAAAAGACACTGAATAGCTCGAATAACAATTTACACGTTTACATATCGCCATGTGTGATCACCTTACGATTGGAGTTTCTAGTCAGTCGGTGGAAACGACTAATTAAATGCGTCAGATGCTGATTACTCGCGTCGTCGGTTCGCTTGAAACACGAGTTCGTTACGACCGTTGTATCAGTTCAACGGTACACCGTTATGATTCCTGCAATTACCACCATGGAACGTTTAATTGTCACGTTTGTTCTGCGTTTCAGATTCTCTATTTTCCCATGGAATTCCACAACAACGTATGATTTGTATACCCTTACATTAATTCCATCAACTTTCTTTCTCTAAAATAAACAAGTTGATTGCCATTTTGCTATCGATGATCAAGACTGTATTTAGTATCATTCGTATTTTCTATTACTTTTTTCATTTCCAGTTAGTTAAGTGAAATTGATTGCATGCAAAGTTTTATCCGACGATAGATACTGAGGTATGCGTAGGTGAAGATACAGAAATTCTTGTAATACAAGAAGATTGAAATTAAATTATTACAACATCGGTGTAAAGAAAATAGGTCGTAAAGGATTAAAGCTCAGCGAGTTGTTAGAATTGCTATAAATTGCTTGAGTCAGCTTTTTGTATTGTCAGCACACGAGAGGCAGTGTGTTAACTACTTGAAATTTAAGTAGCACGAGTATACCCGACCGATATTCTCGCATGGATCAATTTCTCTTAACTGTTTCCTGCCAGGGATTTTCTTGGAACGAAAGGAACTGATCCATGTAGTATGCAAACATTGTTATCTCTTTGAAAAATTCTGCACGTCATTTTGATAATCATTATTTGTATTATTCAAATTATATCATATTGATTTAAAATGTGGATCGAAAATCGCGAGGGATGCGGCATTATTCTGTACGTAAAATAGGGAAGATTTGATTAAATTGCATTGATTCTGAGTAATGATGGTTAAATGGATATCCTTAATTGGTAGTACATCCAGTCGTATTGAATTTCTGAATATTTAAAGTCAAGTTTCGAGGTTTTGGATTTTAGTTAACGTGTTCCGATTTTTATAATATATCATTGATAAATCTAGTTTTGAGGATTTACTTTTTTTGTCAAATCGATATTCTAACACTAATACCGTAACTCTTAAGCACACTTTAATATTTTCTTACCATGTTACATAAACTGTTCGTTTGAAAACATGTAAATAATGTAGTCTAACAATAAGCCTGATTCACTGTATTCAGTAATGTTACTATTATTATTGATAAATCTGTTTATCTTTTCAAAGATTTATATTGTGCTTCTAAGTATACAGTAAAGAAATAAGTGTATTTCATAAATTTCTATTTATCTCGCTTTATTACTCGCTATCTTTCACGGATTGCAAATAACATCGACAAATACTTTTTTATAATTATAATCTTATTCTATCTGGAGTTTTAATAATAATGGAAAAGTAAATCTTCGTTAAGTTTGTTCAATTTTATTGGTTTTTATTATTTCACGTTTGATTGTTTGTTCATACTTTGCAGGAATGATACATTTCTATAGAGTAGAAATTGTCGAAACTCGAACATTTCGTACATTTTAATAAAAATCTACTCTTACAGTGTATTGCACGAATGAACATGAGTGTGTCGGTTTCTAACTCCGTTTTTAACTGAGGTCCCATTGCGTAGGGGTCCGAGATATATTATCCACTTGGTCATTGGAGCTCAGAATTAATGCAATTTAATGAAATGTCCTTTAGCTTACTCTGTCTGATTACGAGTAGACATCTATAATACAGGATTCTTAATTTTCGACTTATATTTTTACGATTGATATAACTTACATTTATAATATATCAAGACTATGATGTTTGACCGTGAATTTATCAGTCAATTTAATGTAACTGAATTAAAATCAACATTTCTCCGTGGTTTTATAACTATGCTAGTAATCTTGTCATTTAATTATTATGTAAATGTTGAAAAAATATTCAGTAAACTATAAAACAATACTATTTGAATTATTTTGTAATAACAGTGAACACGAGACACTTGTATTATTTAACACTAGATCTACTAAAGGGTATTTCGCTAATTTGATCATTTCTGCCGAAGAGAAACTTTTACTATTAAATTCACATCTTTATGAATCAGAAACTTTGAAAACATCGATATTCCTTTATCTTTTTAGCATCAATATTTAGTTACTCAATATGTTTGAAAACTCATAAATATTGGAGCTCAGAATTAATGCAATTTAATGAAATGTACTTTAGCTTACTCTGTCTGATTACGTGTAGACATCTATAATACAGGATTCTTAATTTTCGACTTATATTTTTACGATTAGTATAAGTTACATTTATAATATATCAAGACCATGATGTTTGACCGTGAATTTATCAGTCAATTTAATTTAACTGAATTAAAATCAACATTTCTCCGTGATTTTATAACTATGCTAGTAATCTTGTCATTCAATTACATATTATGTAAATGTTGGAAAAATACTTTGTGAAGAAATATTCAGTAAACTATGAGAAAATGCCATTTGAATTATTTTGTAATAACAGTGAACACGAGACACTTGTATTATTTAACACTAGACCTACCAAAGGGTTCAAAATGACTTATACTGAATTTTTTAAACAAGGTTACTGAAACCTTTAGGATTGTACCATCTTTAACACTAGAACGACCGGCGTTAAATCTATTATATTTTAATATATGAAATAAGTACTTTGAAAAAAGGGAAATCAAGAGGTGAAAAATATGATCGGTTCGGAAATCTGTGTTTTATAAGATCAGCTTAGAATTTCTAGTCTAGGACTCTCCTATAAACTTAGGAAATTATTGGAATAAATTGTAAATAAGTCATTTTGACTTGCTGGATCGTTCTAGTGTTAATTTTCTATATCTACCTTGCAAAATGTGAGAGATTAACACTCAACTGCCGAGCTCACTTCCGTCAAAGTAGATATAGCATTAATATTTTATTAACTTTATTTATTATTAGATATAGAATTAATATTTCTCTACCTTTCATTATTCTATTAAAAACCAACACTTGTTTTAAAAAAGAGTTACTCAAGTTTTTCTATATATACATAGTAATAAAGTTATAAATGAGTCAAATTGACTCACTCCGGCAATCTAGTGTTAAGTCAGTTCACTTTCTTGCATATCATATCTATAATGGCGAATAAACCTAGTCGTACTTCTAGATTCACCCAAACAAGAGAACTTTTACTTTATAATGTGTCTTAGATTTAAATATTTAAATTAGTATGTAACCCAGACAGAATAATGAACTAGCAATGAGTCTATGAACAAAATGAACTATCGCAGAAAGGGCCACAGGGTTTTTAAAGTCTTTCGAAAAACATGTGTTTAAACAAACTTCCTTAACTTGTTGAATAAATATTTTGTCGAAAAATCAGTTATGGATACTTGAACGTTAACTAATAATGATAAACTATACAAAAAATGAAAAGTCTCAGAAAATTCTTAATACCTCTAACAGTATCTTCTTTTTAGTTAAAATTCGTTGTCTTTAAGCGCTGATTTTTGTACTTGGATGATTGCAAATTCAATTATTATTGTCATCACTAGTCTCAGCGAACATTCTGGATAATAATAGTATTATTAAAATTCAATTCCCAGACTTGATTTTTTTCCACTGTGCACCGGTGCTATCCCGAGTCGAAAATTTCAGCCCAAAATCCTCCTAAATTACCAAATAACTTAAGATATTTAAGCTGAATATGGAAAAATATGTTACATATAAAAGAATGCAAATTTTGATTTCACAATCGCCCTACACTTGTTACTTTTTGCCACGTTTACCTAGTTTAGGAGCAATTTAGGCTTCATACAGCACAAAATAATCCTCAGCATTCTATAATGAGGAGCTTTAGAATTGGATTGGAATTGGAGTGGAATGATCGAGGTCCAAAAAAATTCTCGATATACTAAAAATTAATTTGGTTTAGGAGATTTAAAATTTATATGGAATAAAATGATAATTTAATTCCAACTTGCTCCTGAAAGCCCTATTTTTAGAATATGAGTCGACAGACAACTTCTGAAATATTTTTAGGGGGTGTCAGATTAAATTGGAATAAAAATTTTACCTGATCAGTCCATATAACTCCTAAAAATCATATTTACAGGACTTTGAGGCGCGTAGACCCACTAGTTGAGGATTTTGAGGTTCAAAATGGTATACATAATTAAGCGGCAAATGAGAGATCAAAAGAATCTAGGATTTGAAGTTTCTTTTTAGGCTGGACTTTTCGACTCGGGATGATATAAATATCACATAGGAAAAATTTCACAGAGATGATGCGTGATTTGAAATCGGATCCGTTAATTGCAAATCCAAGTGTTTAGCTGATTACCAATCATAGCCTCCGAAATGAAATTCTTGTTGACTCCCAACAAATTCGCTTGTACAGATTACGTTAATTTGACTACTCTGCGCTTTTGTATTTGTAAAACCAGGTTTTTGTAATACATACTTAAGAGCATTTCCGTGGCCGTCTGCGTATTGTGGACTTATCAATAAGTATATTTAACGCGAGCAAACTGCGTGTAATCCTTATAAAACTTTCCTATCAGTGTTAAATACACAAAACAGGAGCCGGAAGCTACGCCGTTGCGTTTATATACATATTATCAAGTACTAACAGCACTTATATACACGTATGTATGCGTTTATCTGTCCACTTGTTTGCTCGACACTCAAGTTGATCTCAAGTACACTTCGAATTAGCATGGTAAATTGGGAGGATTTGAATGTTATTGAAAAAACTACTGATTCAATCTGTACACTATTTATTTGTTGTATTAAATATGGCGATATGTTAGGTGAAAAATCTGTAAGATAATAAAGTAATAGAATAATTGTGGATTATTTTAATATTAAGATATTTTTATGGAAATAAGGCGATATGGAGTTGAAGAATGCAAATATATTCTGCTGGGAAGTTATCTATGTATTTTAACACTTGAATGCGGTTGTGGAACAAGTTACAAAGATTTTCCCGATTTGAAAGAAGATTAATGGTGAAATCAAAATGAAATATGATGGTATTTCGGTTAGAAATCGAAGAAACGTACGATCGATGGTTATATCATTCATTTTACAAATGAATAATATTCATTTGTACAAACTATTGGGTTGTTTGGAAAGTAATTTCGTTTTTTTTCGTTGAAAATGAAAGACCATTTTCTTGTAGTCTATAAATATTTTATTGAATCATACATTCTCCATTTTGATCCAATACCTTTTGTCATCTCTCTGGCAGCAGTATGATTCCGCGCTCATAAAACTTTTGATCTTTGCTGGCAAAAAACTGATCCAAGCCATTTTTTGGCTCATTCGAAGTAAAGGTTGTGGCGTTTAAAAATTTTGCAAAACAGTTTTGACATTGGCGTTCTGTTAATGCGCCTTCTCCATACACAACGAATAATTTTTTTTCTTGCTTTAACAGCATTTTTACCGTTTTAAAATATCTTTAATAGGGCACCAAACAAAAACTATTGTATAGAATCAAACGATGTTTTTTCACAAACAAGCGTTGCTATATCAACTGTCAAAATATATAATAGCAATGCGAATTCACACTAGATTTGCGGATATTGATATAGTCCGACAATTGAAAGATGGCTAAGGAGCGGTGGAACTTTTCGTTTCTAATCTCCTATTCCCGCCACTTCGTTTTTGGAATTCCCAAATCGAGTTTTCTAAAATAAACGACGATGCGGAGTGGTTAGTTTGGGAGACTGGGTTTGGAAATTCCATAAACGAAATTACGAGAATAGGCGTTAAAAAACGAGAGGTTCTGTTGCTCCCTAGCCATCTTTCAGTTGTCGTACTGTATACCTATTTTGTCTCCAGTGAGCCAATTTGAATCATACAAGAAAATTGAAATTTTTTGCAAAGAAAATAGTTTCAAATCAATTTACGGTAGTTCTAGTTGGATTCAGAACTAAAAGTCTCTTTTCATTAGAAATGAAAAAAATTGCGTAAAAATTAATGTAGGGGCTAACTTCACAGAGGTCATTTCATTCACTTTTTAGACATTAAAAAACATCTTTCTCTATAACTATGAAGTAAAAAATTAAGAAAAAATTCAATAATATTCTAAAAGCATAAAATAATACATTGCTAATTTTTTATTAGAATCCATCGACTCGTTTTTCCATTAGAAAAATAAAAAAAGATTTTACGGACTCAGCAAAAATTTGTTTCCATAAGGCCCATGTTAAATATGTTATTTTTAAACACGATTTATTCATAAACCGTGTGGACGAACTCGTTGAGATTCCGGTTATAATTATAAAATATCATGAAGAATATATTTTCAAAATTTTAAGGTAATCTATCGAAAAATGATAAGTGCCTAGAACTACCTTAAATGAAAGATTTATTATTAAAAAGTTAACCGAATAATATATTATATATATAGTAATTAAATTTTCAATGAGCCAAATTGGCTACGTAAATCTAGTGTTGGCTGTGAAAAAATATAATTATGTCCTCCGTTGGAAAAAAACGAAATTACTTTCCGAACAACCTAACAGATGTGAAAAGAGAAAAAGTAGACAATTAAGTTCTTCCCCTTTAATAATGAAAGCTAAAATAAAGAAAAAGTTGTGACAATCATCATCGTGTTTGATTGAAATATTTTAGTACCGTAGCTGTTCGATGTAGAAAATCTTCCCCTGACATTCTATTTCTACGATTTCAGCAATAGGTTTTCTCGTGAAACCTACCGAAATCGGATCGATGAGGAAACGATTGTAATTACATTCACCCTATTGCACCCCCTCGAGAAGATAGATGGTTCTATTTCGATGCCACGGCTAATTACGTTTCTCGTCGTTGCACAAACTGGTATTAGTGTAGTAAGAGCAATTCCACAATGAGTCTGTTAATTGTTTCCGATTTGATCGACCCTAAGCGTGTCAATTATCAGTGGCAGGTGTTTTATAACGGTTTTTTATATAATTGTTATTATATCAGGTGGTTTTTGACAAGTGGAAGAAATTTAATCTCTTTTTGTGTTTCTACTTTGATTCAACTTTTGGGGGTGAAGATATTTGCAAAGGATGCGTAATTTTTGTTAACCCCTTGTCCTACAGTAACGTGTGACACTCGGTGAACGGGATGAGAAACTTTGAAAATTTCCAAAACATATTAAAATGAAGATATTAATCGATCACGTAAGGATCAAATTATTTCTATACTGGTAATATTGAGTTATGTTATACGTTATATCAGAAATCAGTGAGAATTTTTTATTTCACCTCACCTTTTATTGAACCTCATTTGAACCTTTTACTACCCAACATTTAGGAATTAAAAGTACAAAAATGGGCCTAAATTCAATGTAAAATAAGATCCTATTTAGCGCCTCAAAGTGGTATAAATTTCCCTTTATGCAATCTTAAGGCGCAAAATTTACTTTATACAGATCAAACAACTGTATTTACCGTCTGCGCCGTAACTCAAAACGTTTTTGCGATTCTATAAACTTCTTGAATGTATCACTTTCTAATTTTGAGCGATCTTTGTTTAATGCCGTCCTTAATTCGTAAACATTTACTCTCTGTACATTTACTGTAATGAAAGGGTTTTCTCCCGTTCGATTCTACAATAAATAAATAAATAAATACAAAAAAAAATAGGACGTCAATTTCAACCTTCGTTGAGGATTTACATCCTATCCAGTCCCGAGTCGAAATATTGAACCTCATTTGAACCTTTTACTACCCAACTTTTAAGAATTAAAAGTACAAAGATAGGTCTAAATTCAATGTAAAATAAGATCGATCTTATTTTTGTACTTTTCATTCCTAAATGTTGGGTAGTAAAAGGTTCAAATGAGGTTCAATATTTCGACTCGGGGGAGTTACAGGTTTAAATTAGGACTTTTAGTATAGAAAAGTATTACATTAGGTTCAAATAGGAGTAAATACCATGAAAATAGGTTCAATATTTCGACTCGGTTTGCGCATTCAATCTGAAAAGAAATCGTAGGGTCCGGGGTTAATAGAGAATTACGTCGACAATGGTGGGCGATATTGAAAAAAACTTACAATTAGTCAAAATGGTAGAGTTTCTTTGCATTTTAAAATTGACGCATTAACACGTTGCACATCACCGGTATTTCGCTAGTTTCATTATTTCTACTGAAGTGAATTTTTTTCTATTAACATTAAACCTACCAAATCGGTCAAAAGACCGGTCCCAAATTTTTTCTAAAATTCATTCAAATTGGTAGGGTAGCGTGAAGTAAATATTCTACTTCTATGGTGTCAAACCTAATTTAATTAATTAATTATCTTTTCCACTTCTTCATTTCTCTTTTTCTACAGTAGTTATTAAGTATCCAAATTTTAGTAGATATAACGTCGGTAGTTTTCGTGTTAAATTCACATCTTTACAAACCAGAAGCATTAAAGATACAGATAGTTAGATATTTGGCAGACTTTTAGCTTTGTAACGGCGATATTTAAGTACTCTATATGTTCGAGAACTCATAAATATTATAATTTAAAAATTACACGAAATTTCACTGAATGCTATAGCGCCGGTCACTATTGACCCCTATGGCAGTCAAAGTGTTAATAATTCTTTTACATACGTGTTCAGAACCATTTACTTTCATTTCGTATATTAGGTATTTTATGTATTTCTAAAAATAATTAACTGTATTTGAAATGTACAGTCTCGAAAGTCATTAAACGTCCAACGTATAAATGCGTATAAAGATAACATAATATATAGATATATGGTGTTATTTTACGCATTGTCGACGACTAATTATTAATAAGTGGAGCAACTTTACTGAAATTTAAAATTTTTGTACTTTTTTCAAATTTGTTGTGCCCTTAGAAATTTGTAAGATTCATTTACCTAGGGTTTAACAGACTTTAAAACTCTTCCAGATTTCCAATGACTAATTATACAAAATTGGAACAATTATTGTAGTCTCTACAATCATTAAATTGCTCGAAAATTACCGGGAAACGTATTAAATCGTTACTATCGTTTAGACAAAAGATTTTCACAAACGAAGAGAAACGGATCTAAAATTAAACTCAAAGCGTATGCAGCAGTGGTCTTGCATCCAGTCGAACATTTATATTTAGTCTCAGTTCTTGCAGAAAATATAAAAAATAAATGTATCTCCGTGAATTTACAAACTGCATCAATTCCCAAAGAGAAAATGCATTTTAAACAACCTAAATTACACCCACCCTTGCACATTCTTATTACATAACGCTTATCCACTTTGCAATCAATAATTTCTAAATTCTATTTTAGAATGTACAAAGAGTTCAACCCCTTCAGACCTGAATTTTGTTTTGTTTAAGAAAAAATTATTTTTATACTAAAATTGACTTAAGTAATTCATGCTCATTCATTTTACAAAAATATTTAGTCCCTACCCAAAATTTATAACATTAACACTAGATTTAGCAGCGTGAAATCTATTACATTTAAATATGTTAAATATGTACCTCAAAGTAAGGAAAATCAAAATGTGGAAACGATGATAGATTCGGTAATTTATGTTTTATACGATGGACGAAGAATATTTATTCTACGGCTCTCTCATAAGCCCGTAGAATTTTTGGAAAAAATTGTGTACCAGTCATTTTGACTGGCTTGGTAAATCTAGTGTTAAGAAGATCCTGAGAAATATTTGTATAAAAAAATAAAATTCATTAGGTGTTGAAACTAAGTTTAAACCTATACGTAATAAACTACAGCACGAAAAGTATTATGTACATTACAATGTGCACAAGGTCCGAAGGGGTTAAAATAAGCTCACATAGTTACATCTACTTAAAGTAATTACATTGATAAGAAGTATCTATAGCCACACTTAGCTTAAGAACTTAAGTACACAAGATTAAATTCGAATTAGACACGTTACTAACAAAAAAATTGGACGCGTACGAGTTTTCTTCAAAGATTCCTAAAGATAGAAGAAACGTCGTAATGCCAGCGATTAACTCAAATAGGGGATCCTCTGACGCAACAAAAGTCTGTCGTCGTTTCGTACAGTGACCTACTTATGCTAAAAGTTATATGTATACGTCAGAAAAGCAGTAGTCGAAACCTCGGCATCGTATATAAGCATTGACCCGTTGGCGTGTAGAAACGAACCCTTTTGCCAAGACGGTATTGATTCTGCCAGACACCGTGGATGCAGTCCGTAATGCTAGCAAGTCTAATCGATAAATTGAACGTTGCTTTTCTGACGTATATGGCGCCCTAAGTTGCTACTTTGTCTTACGTGCACTTTGTAGAATAATTTGCTGGTTTCCAATATATACAGGTTTTTAACACGTTGAACCCAACCGGTATTTCGCTAATTTGATCATTTCTGCTGAAGAGAAACATGTTCTATTAAATCCATATCTTTATGAATCAGAAACATTTCTCCGTGGTTTTATAACTATGCTAGTAATCTTGTCATTCAATTATTATATACCTAAATGTTGTAAAAATACTTTGTGAAGAAATGTTCAGTAAACTATAAGAAAATACTATTTGCACTATTTTGTAATAACAGTGAAGACGAGACACTTGTATTATTTAACACTAGACCTGCCAAAGGGTATTTCGCTAATTTGATCATTTCTGCTGAAGAGAAACATTTTCTATTAAATCCATATTTTTATGAATCAGAAACTTTGAAAACCTTGGTATTCCTTTATCTTTTTAGCATCAATATTTAATTACTCAATATGTTTGAAAATTTATAAATATTAGAGTTCAGAATTAATGCAGTTTAATGAAATGTACTTTAGTTTACTCTGTTTGAGTACGTGTAGACATCTGTAATATAGTATCCTTAATTTTCGATTTATATTTTTACGATTAATATAACTTACATTTAGAATATATCAAGACCATGATGTTTCACCATGAATTTATTAGTCAATTTAATTTAACTGAATGAAAATCAACATTTCCCCGTCATTCAATTATTATGCAAATCTTGGAAAAATCCTTTATGAAGAAATGTTTAGTGAAGTATGAAAGAATACTATTTGAATTATTTTGTAATAAGAGTGAACACGAGACACTTGTAATATTTAACACTAGATCTACCAAAGGGTATTTTGCTAATTTGATCATTTCTGCCGAAGAGAAACTTTTTCTATTAAATTCACATCTTTACGAATCGGAAACTTTGAAAACATTGATAGATAGATAGTCGACAGTCCTATATCTTTTTAGCGTCAATATTTAATTATTCAATATGTTTGAAAATTTATAAATATTGGAATTTAAAAATTACATGAAATTTCATTGAATTCAATAGTGCCGGTCATCGGTGACCCCCATGGCAGTCAACGTGTTAAGTCCTTGACGTGCCATTTCTTTTGTGATCAAATGTGCAATGATTCTGAATTAATTACTAAAATAACAATCTGATCCCTAATTTCGGATATAGTAAATGACTTAACGTAATATTGAAGAGCGTAGAATTCATTTTATTTTATCAGGACCCACTGATATTTGTATTCAAATAATTTTTAGAGCACTTCAAAATTGACTATTCCATTTATCGAGTCACAAGTAGCACTCGTTATTGTACGGCAAGGGGTTAAAGAATACTTGGTACTGGAAGTAATATATATTTGGGGTATTCGTTTTTTTTCTGGAATTTTGGTATTCCCCGCCATTTGGATTTTTGTGCTCGTGTAGAACAATTTTTTGATGTAAATGTACCAAGGTTTATGATGAATATTTTCCAAAAGGAGAAAAGTATTTGGGGCATTTGAATTTTTCTGGAATCTCGTACATTCGATGTAGGAATTATTGCGTCTCCGGTTGCACGTTGGAGATGTTCTGTATGCTGCGAATATTTAGTGGGAGGACTATAAAATCAACGAGGGCGTAATATAAACATCGAGTAAATAAATTGGAGAAGTTTATGATTTATGTTGGTTTATATATTTCATTGCCACACGAATATTGCAAATTGTAGAGGATTTTGTGTCCGTTTTTCTCGACGGGCGAATTTTTAATTTGATTGATAATTTGAGAACTGAGTTTTCGCAGAATAAAGTTTTCATGGGGATTCTATAATTTTTATGAGTAGCATAAGAAGCTGGAGAATTCGGAAATTCTGTCCAATGATACCACGTAAATGACATTATATCGCTTTACTTTGTCGTGTAAATTTCGAGAAGAAACGTATTTTTACGGCATCGTGTACAAAAGCTCGTTATAAAACATTATCAAGGTTCCGCTGATTTTGAACAATGGAATATGCCAAGAGAATAGTATTAAGCACATTTATGTATTGCTGGTTTTCCATTTTCTATTCTTTAGTAAGACAAATTACTAACAATTTACTAAGTTATTTCTCAAAAACATTGAGTTCCTTTGAATTAGAGCAACTCCATAAATATTTCAACCATTATACAATTAGAAGTCTATTTGGGTGTCTTAAAGAAAATGTGAATTTGCCAGAAACATCGAAATCCTTTAAATTATATTAACTTCATAAGTGTGTATAATATCTTGCTCAAAAATATTAAAATTTTCCAAATTATAGTAACTTCATAAATATTTTTAATTAACGTAAAATTAAAATTTACTCAAATGTCTCAAATATAGTAAAATGCACTTCTACAACCGAATTACTAGTCTGATATCATGAAATTCAAAATTTCCTCGAACGTCCCAAAATGATGATTCCTTCAGAAACATAGTACTTAATTATTCAAATTATATTAACTTCATAAATATATTAAATAACTTACAATTAAAATTTATTCAAATGTCTCAAATATAGTAAGTTTATGCATTTGTACAACCGAATTACTAGATTCAGTTCTCTATTTCTCTATTCATAATACACTATTTTAAAAATGTTACTCGATACAGTTTTATTAAAACCAACTTGGCACTCGATACGTTAAACTGACTTTTTGTGAGTCAGCGTTGGGTACGACACAGGAATTGGCAAGCCATGTATAATAAAATATAATATATTACACTATAACTATTATATACACATGATATGTGACCGCGAGTAAGTCGTAAGCCTTAGAAAGAACGAGATACAATTCATAATGTCAGCCATTTACATTATATTATAGTTCTGGCAAGACGAAGGATCGATTCATTACCCTTCCTACATTCCAATGATTCATGACGTATTTGAAGCCAGTTTGAATAGATTGTACTAATTTTGGCATGTAAGAGGCAAGTGCTCCCTGGCTCGCAAACGACTGACTTGAAATCGAATCAAATAACGATCCACGTTGATGGAAAGTCGATACTTCGAACGTATGTACACCGATTCTGACAGTTTGCTTGTTTTTTTTTCAGTGGTGGATATGGGATAAAAGATATTGTATGTGATTTATATTAATATTATTAATTGACTTCCCTTCTACTTTTCGCGCATTTTCGTTTTTTTCCCATGTATTTCTTGTTTATATACAAGTAAAAGAATTACTTTATTTTACTTTATATTAGAAACTACTAATTTAAAATTAGGTCCCTGTATGGTCTCGGGGATATAGAAATATACAGAGATTTGCGATATAGAAATTTGTCATTAAATAAGAACGTCAAGTTCAATAATCCTATCTATGAAATTTGGAAAAAAATTAAAGCTTCTGTACAATTCTACTGCACTTACTACATCTCTATTAATTAATATTGTTAAATTAAATTAAGACACTATATATCTATTAATTAACACTAAAACTACTAAACGAATCAAAATGACTGGTACAGAATTTTTCCCAAAAATTCTCCAAGTTCATAGAAGACCCATGGAACAAAAATTCTACGTCCATCACAAAAGACATAAATCACGGAAATGATCATTATTTCCGTCACTCGATTCCTCTTTTTGTAAAGTACTTATTTAATATATTGAGATATGATAGATTTAACGCCGGTAGTTATAGTGTTAATATTCATAAAGCCATATGGAATTTCCTAAAATTGTTTCTTCAACTTTGCAACTTCCGAATATTGTGTTAAAAAAATAGAATACTCTACACCAAAAAGTAAAGTGGATATCTCATATTGAGACTCTTTCATAAAGTTCAATTTTCCAAAAAAAGAAATATCCTTTAGGAAACTTAACGTCGAACAATGAAAAAGTATCAGAGTGTAGTTTTATCGCTGACGAAATACTTTTTGGGTCGTGTGGTTCTATTACAGCCAATAAAATATATTTAAGTGATGACCGGTAGCGGTCACAAATTCACGACTGTACGATCCGCAAGTGTAAATTATGACAAGTTGTCAGTGTCAGGACACAAATCACACGGGCTTACGTTTGTAAGCAACTACTGTACAGCTTCGCACGAACTGCCACTTTCGGTGTTTATAAACACTTACGGTATTTCTCTGTTTTACTGTAATAAAGTTTCTTCCATCAATTGAAATATACGATGAACGTTGAGTGTTCGTTAAAAAATCATCCTTCAAGAAAACCTTGCGAAAAATACGCTTAAAAAAACATGTGTAGACAGATAATGAAAAGACAAGTTAAAATGTGTAGTAAATCGGGAACAAGGCGTTATACCATGTTTAAAGTCTACTTTTGTGAATAGTTATTGAGCGATTTTCAAATTCTTGCTATTCATTGTTGAAAGGTTAATTCAAATTCCGTCAGCAAATATGCAGATGTGGTTGAAAAAATTGTGTCTTAAAAATAGCCGAATCTTAAAACTTTTATTAAGCTGAGTCTACACTAAGATTGTCAAGATTTTTGACTGGTTGCTAATTTTTGCGGTGAATTTATCAAGTTTAGGTCAATTAACTTGATCAAAATGTAATGTTAGATTTATCAAGTCAGGTTGATTATTTTTTTTCTTCCTGCGGTGGATTCTTTTCTTCCAACTAAAAGTACTGGATTAGCTGTTAGCAATTCTAACGTTAAATACATAGAGAATACAAAATCGTGATAAAGGCTCTAAACCGTACAATATTCACGTTGAATAATTACTCATAATGCACATTTATGTAGGATGAGAAAATGTGATGGAACAAATGCGAGAGATAGCGAGAGAGAGAGAGCAACGAAGAAGCGTGTATGTGTGAGAGAGAGTGAAAGAGGGTTGTTAAAGAAAGTGGCTTCGAGATGATGAGGGTGTGTGTATCTCTGTGTGTGTGGGGTGTGGGGCCTTCGGAGGAATCCGAATGCGTAAGAAGGCCCAGAGTATGCTTTAACGTGACAGTGAGAAGAGTGTATCCCAGTGTCACAGCGAACACAGTATTTTTCAAAGTTTAACAGCGATCTAGCGAATAGTGTAGCATAGTTTTTTTTTGAGTATTTAGTGTGTCCAGTGTATCTTTGTTTTTATTTTATATTTTATATTACTCCTTATATTTTAATAAACTATAAGATTAATAATCTCACGTTTATGGTCTTTGTAAATGTTTATCTTTGTCCACAGTTTTACTGACTTTTTGTCTCCCTTGTCCTATAAAAGTCTAATTTTAGCGACGGTAAATTATAAATTAAAAAAAAAAACATGACGCACAATGTGTTTTGCATGAGATTTTGTACAATTGGGATAAAACATACTTTTATATTACAAAAAATGAGACATTTTGCGAAAAGGTTTGAGAATGCACAATTCTAAGACAGCAATTTATTTACTGCACGTTTCTATAGGCATTTAAGAAATTATTTATACGAAAAAATAGTCGTTTATCTCTATAACTATTGCAAATCTCTTGCCTTAGCATTACTTTGCCCTACGTATGTCATAATAATTAATGAAATTTCTGGAATAAAAATAAAAATATATCAATGATATCAGACATACCGTATTTCCAAATGAAGTTAATTGAATGAAAATAAGTTTTCCTTTCTTTCTCCTTGTATTGTTTCGGTTTAAACTTTCTGTTAATTTGGGTAGGGCTCACTTTTTTCTATGGGCCCCGAATAACCGGGCCCATGATGTACAGCCCGAGAACTGAAAGATGGCTAGGGAGTGACTGAACCTCTAGTTTTCAAACTTCTATTCCCACCATTTTGTTTTTGCAATACCCAAACCCAATTTTCTAAAGTAAACATTCCGCATACTCGTTTATTTTAGGGGTCTCGGATTGAGAATTCCAAAAATAAAATAGCGAGGATAGGCGGTTGAAAACGAGAGGTTCTTTGGCTCCCTTGCCATCTTTCAGTTGTCGGACTGTACATCGGGGAGGCCGAATTAAAATTTAATTTGCGAGAGAACGGTTCGTTTCTGACCCATGGTTTCTCTCAGACATTTTGCCCACGTAACAAGACGCATACGATGAGCCAATAAAAAAATTTGCTACCCTGTTTTTGCAAATCTCCATCGATCCAGAGGTGTACAATAATCCCTTAAAGCCATGACCATTAATTTGTTTACACCCTGTATATATCACAGGACAAATTCTAAAGGTTTGTGGGGTTTGAATTTAGATCTTTTCGTCCTAAACCACCATAAGCCTCATGAAAATAATTGTATAGCATCCTATTCTGATGCTTTTAATCCCACGATATTTTAAAAAATCTCAAGCTATTTTATTCCTATGTCGAGCTTCACAAGATTTTCACTTCATTTTATTTTCTAACGATTGAACTTCGTCTTTCTGATTTCATAATCATTTTGTAATATCACATTAATATTCATCAGAACTTATAGTTATTGCTATCAATAAATAAAAATTAATGACCAACGATAGAAAATATTGGGAAATTAATTTCATTTAGGTCACTATCAAATTGACAAAATAATTCGTAAAGGGTTAACACTTTGACTGCCACGGGGTCAACGGCGACCGATCCGAGTAAACATAAAAGACGGAAGAAAAAACTGAAATAAGTCTGAAAACAGGATTTTAGACGAATTTCGAACGGAAATAAGACGAAATAAATAATTGACACTGAAAATTATCTGAAAATGTACTAAAGACATGTGCTATTGAGAAAGTTCAAACGGAATTGAGACTGAAACAAGACGGAAGAATTTTTCAGTTGAAGCCGGGACTGAAGTCAGACTGAAAGTTTTACATTGATTCAGTTCGATCGGAAAGCAGACTGATTTTCAGACTTATATATCAGTTAATTCCGACGAGTACTGAAAAGAAACTGAAAATAAACTGAAATGTCTGAACTCCGGGGCTTAGAATTTTTTCCGCTATAAGACTTATAAAAATTTCTCGAATGCCGGACTTAGAAAAACTTAATTTAAAAAATTCAATTTAGTATAATATTTATTTCAGCCTGTTTTCCGTCTAAATTTAGTGCTTAATTTACGATTATATTTTAGTTTAGTTTCTGGATATTTTCAGATCGTTTTCAGTTTTTCTTTCGCTTACGATTTTCCGACTTTTGTTCACTATCTCAGTTTTCTTTAAGTTAAGTTTCCGACTGTATATTAATATAGAAAAATTACTCGAATTTTCAGTCTCTTTTCAGTTTTTTATTTTCACCCGGGGAGGTTATTGAATTCAGTGAAATATCGTATGACTTTCTCTAAACATTTAAATATCCACGTTAAAAAGATAAAGATCAACCGAATATCTATCTGTATCTTTAAAGTTTCTACTTTGCAAAGATGTGAATTTAATAGAAAAAGTTTCACTTCAGTAGAAACAATGAAAGTCACAAAATACCGGTGGCGTTCAACGTGTTAATGTATCTCATGTGAATCCCATGTGAAAAAGTGTATATCATAATTTCAGTTAGAAACGAAGAAAACATTTTTTGAAATTTTTTTAGTACGATACTATCAGCAAAGGATTGTTATCAAGTCCAATTAGCTGAATGTTAAATTTACGTGTGACGTTTACATAATGTTATTGGCATTGTGACCACATTACAATGTTTAACGATAACTTAAAACTTAAATCTCCATCTACGTTTCTAGACTCCGTCGATTTTAGTTCGACTTACATAATGCCATTATTTCTTCAAGGTATACGTAAAATGGTTCGAATATTTCATCAACCTTCGACGTATCTTGCATTCAATTTTATTCCTCCTTTCCTACTGCACTGAAAGATTAGTATTTCATAATAACGTATTTTATTCTCGTATGTCAATGGTGCAATAAAAAGCTGAATTCTTTAATGGTAAAAACTGTGACGATGCTGAGTATTCGTACGCTCTCGACATGATTTCGTTTCAAAGTGATTACGCAATCAGTCTGTGACAAAGTTTGAGCAGTGAGAAACGTCTTAATTTTATTTTTACATCTTTTTTCTCGAATCTTCGTGCAAGGTAAAAGAAATATGTGAAAATAGTCGCGTCATCTTTACCTTTGTGGTTTCAAAGCATTGAGTGGTACATAAAATTCACGAAACGAATGAAAAACAAATTCGTTTTCTACGCATCGATTTCAAACTCTGAAACTTGCCGTTTCATGATCATTTCAGATACATTAAGGTAGTCCTAGGCACTTATCATTTTTCGATAGATTTCCTTAAAATTTTGAAAATATATTCTTCATGATATTTTATAATTATAACCGAAATCTCAACGAGTTCGTCCACACGGTTTATGAATAAATTGTGTTTAAAAATAACATATTTAACATGGGCCTTATGGAAAACAATTTTTGCTGAGTCCGTAAAATCTTTTTTTATTTTTC
Organism: Cerceris rybyensis; assembly: GCA_910591515.1. Classification (NCBI taxonomy): domain Eukaryota; kingdom Metazoa; phylum Arthropoda; class Insecta; order Hymenoptera; family Crabronidae; genus Cerceris; species Cerceris rybyensis. The sequence goes on along the minus strand of OU342802.1, from coordinate 8,340,932 downwards.
TAATGGAAAAACGAGTCGAAGGATTCTAATAAAAAATTAGCAATGTATTATTTTATGCTTTTGGAATATTATTGAATTTTTTCATAATTTTTTACTTCATAGTTATAGAGAAAGATGTTTTTTAATGTCTAAAAAGTGAATGAAAGGACCTCTGTGAAGTTAGCCCCTGCATTAATTCTTACGAAATTTTTTTCATTTCTAATGAAAAAAGAAACTTTTAGTTCTGAATCCAGCTAGAAACTACCTTACAATATTACTTTTAACACGTTGACTGCCATGGGGGTCACCGGTGGCCGGTGCTATTAACACTAGAATTACCGGCGTTAAATATGTCATATTTCAATATATTATATAAGTACTTTGAAAAAGGACGAATCGAGTGGAGGAAATAATGATCAATGCAGTGATTTATGTCGTTTGCAATGGACGTAAATTTTCGTTCTCTTGCTCGTCTATGAATTTTGAGAATTTTTGGAAAAAATTGTGTACCAGTCATTTTGACTGGTTTGGTAGTTCTAGTGTTAAATTCAATGAAATTTCCTGTTCTGTTTAAATTGCAATATTTATAAACTTTCTAAGATATTCAATATTTAAATATTAGCGTTAAGAAGAACAAGATCTGCTAAATATTGATCTACCAGTGTTTTGAAATTTTCTTCTTCCTAAATATGTGATTTTTATAGAAAAAATTTTTCTTCAGTAGAAATGACGAAAGAAGCAAAATATCGTCGACGTTCAAAGTGTTGATAAAACTGTTTATCATAATTTAAACCTAATTGAGACTTTCAGCGTTATCCGTCACAGATATTATTTGTAACAAGGCTTAGAATTAATTGTTTCTTTCTTTTAACTCCTTTTAAATTGATACTTTCAAGCACTGATTTACAAATATTTATTGAGTTGTCTCACTGACTTGTTTCAGATCATGAGGATGACCAGGAAGATCCTTGGAGACAAACTTTTTGCGAAGATTATGAAGGCAACATTTTACGGTCACTTTGTCGCCGGCGAAGACGAGGTGCAGATCACTCCTGTCCTGGATAGATTACGACAATTTGGTGTGAAGCCAATCCTTGATTATTCGGTCGAAGAAGATATCTCACAGGAGGAGGCAGAACGGCGAGAAGTTCAGTAAGTTTTCATGAACATTTCAATAATTCTTTCGTCAATAAGTTAACTCTTGGATTGAAGTTGCTATTTTTTCAACCTTTTAACCCTTTGCGCTCCAACTACTAGTCTGGCTGGCATAACAAGTAAAGACGATCTACTCCAACTACCGGCTCTACTGGCAACATTTTATTTTCTAATTATTACTAAGAAAAATGAACGTATAACTGATACCGTTACTTTCTTAACAACATTAGACATGTTCTCTCCTTGCTCTTTGCTGTTTTGTATAATTTTGCTGTCTTAACGGTTAACATAGATTGCCGGAGTGAGTCAATTTGACTCATTTATGATTTTATTTCTATGTAGGTATATGTAGAAAAACTTAAGTAACTTTTTTTAAAACAAGTGTTAGTTTTTAATACAATAATGACAAGTATAGAAATATTAATTCTATATCTAATAATAAATAAAATTAATAAAGTATTAGTGCTATATCTACTTTGACGGATATGAGCCCGGTAATCTAGTGTTAATTCTTTTACAATTTCAGTTTAGTTGAATCCATTGATCATTGTGGATGCGTGTCCATTAAACACATTAAAATATATAATTTCGTTATTTGAATATTTTTTATTATTTTTATTAATAAATATTGTTCTTAATTTATTGTTGAGAAAATCATATCATGAATTAATGAAAATCAATCATGAATTATCATACAAGAAAAGTTTATAAGAAATAAATTATTATGTTGCTAAATTAACTTAATATATAAATAAATTTTATATTGTTAATCAATATTTAAGTAATTAATTGATGTTTAATACACTTATACAAAAATTTGATCAAAGTTGTTTTTTGCCGTTTATGTTATAAAAAAACTGTCAACCAAATTGTATATTTTGAATCTGAATTTATTTCAAGATATATTGAAGTTAACTAAGTCATTGAGTTAATTCTCGTTAATAAAAAATCATTTTTCTAAAAACTGCAGCATTTTTTTCAAAGTAGAGTAGACTATTAACAGGCGCAAAAACTGCAAGGAGCGCAAAGGGTTAACAGTTTACTTAATTAATGAATTGAAATTAATATACTAATCTTCTTCATTATTCAAGATTTAGTTTAGTACACAAATTGTCACCAAAAATACTGATTAATATTTGGGTAAAATATCAGCAATATTTTTATTACCAATTTTCTGCTATTTCAATCTGCCACCAATTGATTGAAATTAACTTATCAATCTTTCTCTTCGAGATTTATCTTTTCCTTATCGTACTTATGATTAAAAATATTGAAGAATATTTCAGTTCAAGATGAACATTTTTGCAATTTCTACTTGCTGCTTTTTGATTCTATTATCAGCTAATTAATTTCTTAGCAGAGATATGAACTCGAACTATATCACTATTCTTCTTTCTAATAACTATAGAAACCTATAATCTTGCGGAATAATCCATATGTTTATAGTTAAAAATTTCCTTTTTCAAAACAGCTTAAAAATTTTAAAAGTTTTACATATAATGATGCAACAGATAAGTACTTGAATATCCGGTTACTGACGCAAGGTCGTAAGAATGGCCACGTGAAAGGAATATGGAGGAAAAGTTGATGAAAAATAACTTTGGACAATTATATAATTACAGAGCCTCTGTATCAGAAGCCGGGGATGAGAAAAGGGAGGGTCCGCTGAAAAAATACCACGTTGAGAAATCGTTTGCTGATCGACGATACAAAGTGTCTTCGGCGAGGACTTACTTTTACCTCAATGAAGCTTCTTGCGAGCGAAATATGGATATATTTATTAGATGTCTTGAGGCTGTCGCAGGTAAGCCAATTTTATCCTCAATTACTCTTAACGCCTGAAACAAACAAGTCCGATTGATCAGATTGGGGATTAATGGCATCAGCCTTGTAATTTTTTTTCTAAATACATACCACAGGTTTTGTGAAGATCTACTTTCCTGTTTTCACCGTGCAAGATTGCTTATCTCTACCTTTTTGATTTTCTTTTCAATTCGAATTGCATTTCGATTAAACGAACTTAACACTTTACCACACGCTATTTTTTTAACACCCTACCCTCTTCCGACTGATCACTTGGTCGCAAATACTTCTCTGATACCTGATCTCTAATTTTCAGAAAAGTATATATTCTCGAAGAGATATCGGTATAGTAAACTGCAATGATAAATGATAAATCATTAATTGGAGTGGCAAACAATTGATTAGTTAAAAGTTCAAAAGCGTTAGGCCCGAAAAGCCTATTAACACTAGAACTACCGGCGTCAAATCCAACATATTTGAATAAATTAAATAAGTACTTTGAAAATGGGGGAATCAAGCGGCGGAAAATTTGATCGATTGTGTGATTTATGTTTATTGATATGGACGTAGAATATTTATTCTATGACTCTTATATAAACTTGGAGAATTTTTGGAAAAAATTGTGTACCAGTCATTTTGACTGGTTTGGTAGTTCTAGTGTTAATAGGTTTCCGGTCGGTAAAGTGTTAACACTAGATTTACCAAGCTGGTTGAAATTACTTCTCTTGAATTTTTTGAAAATGTTCCTGAAGTTTCTAACGGTGATTCTTTTTTAACATGCTATGTGTCTTCAACTGACTGTAATCGTTCAAGTTTTTTCTCCTTTTTATTTATTTCATTTGAATATATTTATTTGGCAATGTAAAATGTGTTGAATTACTCGGTAGATCTACTGTTAAATACTTGGAGAATGTTACGAAATTTCTTGTAATAACATGTTAACACTAGATTTACCAAGCTAGTCAAAATGACTGGTACATAATTTTTTTCCAAAAATTCTACGGGTTTAGGAGAGAGCCGTAGAATAAATATTCTTCGACCGTCGTATAAAACATAAATTACCGAATCTATCATCTTTTCCGCGTCTTAATTTTCCTTGCTTTAACACCTTGCCATACAATGACGAACGACACTCGTCATCACGTAAATGAGATAGGAAATTTTCAAGTTTTCGAAAATCAACTAAATTGGAAATATTAATGAAACGCGACCGGATAATATTCTTTTTCTAACATTAATATTACGTTAACTTATACGACATATAAAGAACCACTGATCAATTTTTTTTTAGTAATTAAATTCTGAACTATAGCGGAGGCAGTGACAAAACAAATCGTAGGGCAAGAGGTTAAGGTACATATTTAACATATTCAAATATAATAGATTTCACGCTGGTAAATCTAGTGTTAATTAGATGCAAACCTAATCTTTATATTTATAATAATACAATGAGTACATCTTCCTAAAACCATTGTACACACTCAGTCGTCATTGTTGATTTCGAACTTTCAGTTTGCATAATTACAAATTTGTACTGGGAATTCTAAATAGTTCGTTACACATTTAGGTATTTCAATCGTTTAAAAAAATCATACAACCGCTTTATTCGATATCTATCGACTATCTCGCTAAAGAAGTACGTAATAAATTCACCTATTTACTATTTCATTCACATTATTTATCTCTCGCGTAAAATGTCAACTAGATGAATACGTTTACTCGGTTTTACTGCAAAAGGTTCACGGATAAAATCGAAAGCACATCATCATTGCCATGTAAATCCACAGGGAAGCATAACCACACTGTGTCACTAACTACATGTTTTCGTTCGTAGAACGACGTTAAATAATTGTAAGAATGATAAATCTATCCATTTGCGACAAAGATAAATCTGTCTACTTCACCGTTTATTGCATATTTGCAGGAGGAAATACGTTTCACGTGGTAATGCATTGTTAATTTATTGCGTCTCTTTCTATACGAAGTATTCGATAAAGACAGCATTATTCAACCCTTTAATGTCCAATGTAAATCTTCGTCATACGTCACATTAGTGGTTTCAAACAGTAATTTCATCCCGTAATAGTTTTTCTTACAAGGTCCTTTCCATGCGAAGCTGATAACATCAAAACGTTTAAATCTCATACAATTAAAGCTACTGTTATACAATTATACAATTAAAATACAATTATAATATTATACAATTAAAACACTAGAACTACTGGCGTTAAATCTATTATATTTCAATACATTCAATAAATACTTTGAAAACAGAGAAATCAAGAGTTCAAAAAGATGGTCGATTTAATGATTTATGGATGTAGAAAATTTATTCTATGATTCTTCTATAGACTTGCAGATTTTTTGCAAAAAACTGTGTACCAGTCATTTTTACTGGTTTGGTAGTTCTAGTGTCAAATACTTTTTTTTCCTTTAAGAGATTACTAATTTAATCTATATATATAAAGCTCAAATACCAGTGACTGACTGACTCACTCACTCATCACGAAATCTCAAAAACCACAGAACGGATTGCAATGAAATTTGGAACATACCTTCCGCTTGGGTCTTAGGTGCTCACTAAGAAAGGGTTTTGCAAAATTCGAAATTTTAGGGGGGGTTTTGGGGGGTTAAAGTATGGGCCAAACTCATCAACGCAGAGCCGAAACTACTTGACCTAGAAACTTGAAATTTTGCATGAGCGTTCCTACTAGGGTATAAGCACCCACTAAGAAAGGATTTGTCAAAATTCGAAATTTTAAGATTCTTTTTAGTTTCGAAGCACGTAAAATATTGCAGGTTTTAAATGATTGAATATATATTTTCGAATATGGATTATCAACGTTAAACTTACCTTTTACTAATTTAAGTAGTCCTTAATCCTAATGATATTAAACCGTAGCGAAGCACGGGTACTTTCAGCTAGTAAAAAGATATTGTAATAAAGTAAACAAAAGAAATACTATCTCGCTGCTGCACATTTGTCAAGCTGTTTGTAAGTACTCTTGGCACTTGAACAGCTAAAATAAATTTCTTACATAGTTCGTATCGTAAAGGGTGGAAAATTGTAACGGATAAGGATCATAAGTCTTTGTCTCTCGGAATTAATGCTTATTGGAAGTGCAGTTATCGCAGCACTGTAAATCACTATTTGAAACGTATGGCTTACTCCATCGGTTATCAAACGTGTATGAGCACGGGCTGATTAACGGGAAATAATGTATAACACCGTAACTGATAGAGTTTTGTTCTTTTGCTGGCACAAGGAAATACCTGGATTAAATCACAGGAGCCTTTGAACGTTTCAGGGTATTTTAAAAGTGACATTGTTGAAATTACAAGGGATGGTCGAGGGAAACATGTAAACTGTTCTGTTTGTATCATTTTAGTTGCTTTTCTATGAAAACATTGATAATTTAACACTAGAACTACTGGCTACTACTATATTTTAATATATCAAATGTGTACTTTGGAAAAAGAGCAATCAAGTGGTGGAAAAGATGATTGATTTGGTAATCTGTATTTTATTGGATTGTTCGGAAAGTAATTTGGTTTTTTTCGGTGAGAATGAAAGACGATTTTCTTGTAGTCCATAAATATGTCACTGAATTATATATTCTCCATTTTGTTCTAATACCTTTTGTCATCTTTCTGGCAGTAGTATGATTCGACGTTCATAAAAGTTTTGATCTTTGCTGACAAAAAAATCAAAGCCTTTTTTGACGTCCTTATTCGAAGTAAAGGTTTTGCCGTTCAAAAAATTTTGCAATCCAGTTTTGGCACTGGCGTTATGTTAATGCGTTTTTTCCATACAAATCGAATAATTTTTTTCTTGCTTGAACAGCATTTTTACCGTTTCCATAGTAAAAAAGTCAAATATGGCGAAAATACTGCTTTCGACTTTCCATCGTTAATAGAGAACCAAAGAAAAACTATTGTGTAGAATCAAACAAATTTTTTCGCAAACAAGCGTTGCTATATCAACTATCAAAATATATAATAGCAATGCGAATTAAGTGTGAAGTTAATTGTGAAAAAATATAATTATGTCCGTCATCACAATCTGCGTCCATCACAAAAGACATGAACCACCGAATTGATCATCATTTCTTATTTAATACATTTAAATATGATAGATTACACGCCGGTAGTTCTAGTGTTAATAATTTGATTACTATATATATAATATATTGGTTGGCTAATTTTTTAATAATAAATCTTTCATTTAAATTGAATTGGAACTGTTTTCTTTGCAAAAAACTTCAATTTTCTTGTATGAGTCAAATTGGCTCACTTCAGAAAATACGTATATCGACATCCGTAAATTTAGTGTTAATGAATTATGTAATTTGTCATTTAGTGTGAAAATATTTCAATAACGGATCGATAAAGATCAATTGGTTTTGAGCAGAATATTTGAAGAAATGACATTACTTTCCGGTCCCTCTAATATTAATTTATAATTTATATGCAATAATACTGCGACTTTATGACAAAAAGGTGGTCTCAGATCGCCAAATAAATAATTATCTTTCGATATTCAAAAATACCTTCGTCTGTAAAGGCTAAAAGAGTACATAATCGTTTAATATTTAAAATGCGTATTGTTCTACATTTTTTAGGGGCAATTGTGACTTGAATTTGAAAATCTGTGTAATTACATCGTCATAATGATGTTCATTAATAAAATTGGGAGTGCAATGGAAACGTTCTACCATCGAATCGAAGTTATAATTCATTCATTATTTAAAAGTCCAAGCACTTACTTTCATTGTTATCATATGTCAGAAATATTCAAAGTTTTCAAAGTATTCGATGAGATAAAGTAAACTACTGAATTGACTAGCATGTTAAATATTCTTAGTACTTGTATCGGGAGATCAAAATGATTAAAATACGTTCCTCGTAAAATCCTTCTATTGTTATATGTATAAATTGAATGTTCTTAAACGTAAGTGAAGCATTGTGGAGCATAAAATTACAATAGAATATTGATAAATATTTTTAACTTTTATATAATATTAATTTTGTATTTTTTTTTTTTACTTTTTACTTTTCCATATTGTTAATCTGCGTAATACAATTTTACACATTGAAGCTACTTATTGTTAGTTAGAAATATGTGAAGTATAAAACGTCGAATCCCGAGTCGAAAAGTCCAGCCTAAAAAGAAACTTCAAATCCTAGATTCTTTTGATTTCTCATTTGCCGCTTAATTATGTATACCATTTTGAACCTCAAAATCCTCAACTAGTGTGTCTACGCGCCTCAAAGTCCTGTAAATATGACTTTTAGGAGTTATATGGTCTGATCAGATAAAATTTTTATTCCAATTTAATCTGACAATCCCTAAAAATATTTCAGAAGTTCCAAGTCTGTCGACTCATATTCTAAAAATAGGGCTTTCAGGAGCAAGTAGGAATTAAATTATCATTTTATTCCATATAAATTCTAAATCTCCTAAAATCAAATTAATTTTTAGTATATTGAGAATTTTTTTGGACCTAGATCATTCCACTCCAATTTCAATCCAATTCTAAAACTCCTCATTATAGAATGCTGAGTATTTGGTTTGGGCTGTATGAAGCCTAAATTGATCCTAAACTAGGCAAAACTGGCAAAAATTAACAAGTTTAGGGCGATTGTGAAATTAAAATTTGCATTCTTTTATATGTAACATATTTTTCCATATTCAGCCTAAATATCCTAAGTTATTTGGTAATTTAGGAGGATTTTGGGCTTAAAATTTTCGACTCGGGATGTCATTGAAACAGCTCAAGGACTCCATTGGTTGTTTTTGAAACATTGAACTGTAAGAGAAATACTCATACGATCGACTGAAATATGGAGTACACTTGAAAGCGTTAAGAAGAATTCATGACGACAGATCTTCAGAAATTTTGCAAGTCAAGAACACGAGAACGTATTCGTCTATAAATATCAGCTTGCAAGGGGATCTTGTATTTTCCTCTCCGACCAACTAACGTGACATAACGTTTGCCTCAAAATGTTTCAGAAATATTGAGGAAAGTGAAAATATACGGGCAATGACATTCTTTTTGCTAGAACATTTCTTTCAAATGTTTTACCATTCATAAAAAAAAGGATACACCTTTAGAATCACTCAAATAATAAACATTAGGATTAAAAATCTAAGAGGTCCCGTTTGAGAAAGATATTTCTTTAAAATAAAAAATAATGTACACTTTTCCAGAAGACGAAATCAAAACCCTAAGCCTGAAATTCCCTACACTCCATGTTACTACTAACAGTCAAATCGATCCTCATCCTGGTAAGAAAATAAATTCCTTCCTGATTACCGAAGAAAATCTACTATTTATCTCTTTTAAGCACAACATTCTGTTTAATTACAAATTTCCAAGTAAGTTCTTTTATATAATTGGGTTGAAAGAAAAGTTGGGATAGTTTTTCATACTGTTGTGCTTCAAAGAGTTAGAACGTAAGTTCTGATATTGAATTAATGTTCACCAAGGCTGAAGTTGTTTGGACATTTAATTGTGCTTCCTAAAATTCCCTTCATTGTCTATGACAATTAATGTTCAAAATCTTAAACCTGGCAAAGAATGATTTTTTCCTTGATTACTTAGGCAAATTAAATATTGAAGAGAGTAGAAATCCCTTAGGTATTAATTCATCCATTAAATTTTTTCAAAATATTTCTCACTTCTTATAGCAATTCATATTCAAATCTATGTTAATCCTGATAAGAAAATCAAATTTTTCCTAATTGCTTAAAAAATTCAGAGCTTAGGAACCGATACATTTTAACAGATTAATTTTATATTATATTCTTGAATATTCGATAGATCTTTACTTAAATATTGTTTCTTCTTTTATCAAATGAAATTTGTATTCTCATTCTTCGAATTTCTAATGCGTTTTTATTATATTACTTTAATATTAAGATAAATTTTATTTCTTTATAGGAGCTTCGATGGGAGCCGGTATTATCGCCATTAAACTGACAGCCTTAGGTCGTCCACAACTTCTGGTTAGTAGTTTCTTTTTATACTAACGAGTCAACCTCTTTTCTAGAAGTATAATTAGTATGTTACGTGTCAAGGAATTTTTGAAATGAACTGCGATATTTTGTGTGACGGACAGCTATTTCTAGTCTGACGAATAGATGGCTTATAATATGAATATTATGTTTTATATGATTATATATTATATTTTGTATTATTAAAAAAAAAACAATTCAGCAGTAAATAACTTTTGGTTTAACGTTGGCGTTACAATTTGATACTAAATCCTGATCAACTTGAAGTATTACTGTTACAGTATTTCTTCTTAAATTGTCAACAAAAAGAAATTGAGTCTGAAAGATTTGCAGTGAGTAAAATAAGTACTCGCAGACCGAGTTTTTTTTTGGAATAAACGGGGGAAATAATTATTTCGTGTCATCATTAACTACTAAAAATGAATCTATTATATTTCCATGCACTAGAAAACTGATAGAAAAGAAAAGGAAAATTACTCAATTTATCTTATTAATTTTATTATCTATTTTTTGGAAGATCGATATAAAAAACTGAAGGGAAGATAGTATTAAAAATCCAAGTCGTTTTCAAAGAAATCACGAACTAGACATATTAACACGTTGACTGCCATGGAAGTCACTGATGACCGGCGCTATTGATTTCAATGAAATTTCATGTTACGTTCAAATTTCAATATTTATGAATTTTCTAACATATTGAATATTTAAATATTAGCATTAAGAAGATCAAATTCTGTTGAATATCGATCTATCGGTGTCTTTAAACTTTCTATTTCATAGATTTGTGATTTTAATAGAAAAAGTTTCGGTACACTAGAAATGACGATACAAGTGAAATATTTGTGGCGTTCAACGTGTTAACTATTTTCGTAGGTGTATTATTAAAGTTCCATTTACAATATATTGTTACAATTCGTACTATCTTTTTGAATAGAGAACATTTCAACGCTATATTTCTCCTTCATGGAATTTCATTTCAAAAAAATTCGTTACGCGAGTGTTTATTTTATCCATGATATGAGAATATTTCCGTTTTTCAAGATTCAATGAACTCATCCTAAATATTTACCGGAATTTCGCGACAAATAAAATTCCATACAATTCATTCCGTTGTATGTCAATTAATTAACACTAAACCTATCGACATTATATCTACTAAAATCTAAATATACTCAATAACGACCTTACACAAAGAGAAGTGGCGAGATAAAGAAGATAATTAATTAACTCATTTTGCTTTTGTAAGATAGAAGTGGAATATTTACTTCATGGCTACTCTATGAATTTAGATAATTTTTAGAAAAAATTTGGAATCGGTCTTTTGACCGCCTTGGTAGGTTTAGTGTTAAATGAAATATGGCAATGTCTGAGGATCATTTTATTATTGTTTGGATTACGATGTTTTACAGCTCCAATTATCAGAAGTGATTATGCGAGCACGACAATACATGTCCGATGTTGTTGGCGGAGAAGGTGCCGTTTTAGCACATCATGCAAAACCCGATGATTTTATGAAGAAATTCGAGGAGGCGCACATTAAAGACGCAGCCCCGGTACAAAAGTTTCTTCAAAAGATTCAGTCGGACAAGGAGGGGTAAATTAAATAAAATTCTCATTGTTCTATTGATCCATAGAACTGACGCTTTACATTCATCATTCTTGTATTAACTGTTTTACGTTCATGCAGATTATTAAATAATACCGAACATATTCGAAGAGGTGCATATATAGCAATAAATATATATTAAGGATTGTGAGAAAATTCAAGTAATAAAGCTTCCTACTAATTTTCTCTAGTGTGATCCACTTGTTCCCATGGAGCGGTATTCTGGACGAGAATTACGAACTCAGCGAAACTTTCCAAGTACCGGATATTAAGACTGGAAAGATGGTGAGACTCATGACGCAGCTTACATCGAAAGAGGAAGAAATGTTCAGAAACATGATTAGGCGCTTGAACACAATCGTCTCAGTACGTATGTATAAAGATAAAGAATCGTTCGAAAGAGAATCAGAGAACTGTCCGAATGGTGCGAAAAAATCTCTTTACTTTGAGAATTGAAATGTTGGTTTGCTTGTTAGGTGGCGGAAAAGTTAGATGTACGTATAATGATAGACGCTGAGCAAACATACTTCCAACCGGCAATTTCACGATTGACGTTGGAGATGATGCGCAAGTACAATACAAATAAGGTAAAGCATCACTTTTATAGATACGACATTATCACTCGGCAAATTTTCAGTGAATGATTTCTCTATCGCAAATGGTCTACTCCATAGGCCGTGGTATTTAACACCTACCAGACGTACCTAAAAGAGGCCTATAACGAGGTGAAAACAGACCTTGAGCAAGCTGAACGTCAGAATTTCTATTTCGGTGCTAAAATTGTTCGTGGAGCTTACATCGAACAGGTAATATATTATACAGATTTTCATTTGTAATGATACATTTAAGAGCGCGTTTACAAAGCACCTTGGTATTTTAAGTACCTCACGTTTTGTTCGATATTTAAAGATCTTGCATTTTATTTAAGTACTCGAGTACGTCGAACGCCACCATTTTTTTAGTGAAATGAAACTTTTTCTATTCGGTTGGCAAGAAAAATATGGCAAAAAGATGGGAAAAGCTCCTCGAAAAAAATTCTTTGTTAAGAAAAATTCAGTTCTATTTTACACTACAAAACCGATATTATTTTCTTGTGAATCCAATATTAGAATCATATTATTACGAAGCAGAAACCTTAAAGGCACAAATAGACATACAACCAGCAGGACTTTATCTTTTCAATCCCTTGCCGTACAATAACGACCGTCACTCGTGATCCGCTAAACCGGATAAAAAATTTCCAAGATTTGCAAAACCTGTCAAATTGAAAATATCAATGGAACTGGACACGTTCCATGGTCACCCTTCAGGGATTTATTCATTTTTTAAGTCTCTTAGTATTCAATTTAGATATTTGACATCCTTCTGAGATTAAAGGTGTTTAAAATAGTCTCAATTGTACTTTGAAGCAGCAATTTTCATGAATCATTTTTATTTTTACACTGTTACTTCCTTCGGAGACAATCAAACCGAGAAAAACTTGACAGGGAATGGGTTAATATTGCGTTAAATTATACGATATATGAAGAATGACTGATCAGTTTTTATTAAGCCAATTTAATTGTGATTTGAGGCGGCAATGATTTGTACGACAAGGAATTAATGACAATATTTAAATATTGAATTTATTACAAAATTCGTAAATATTATAATGCAAAACTCGTATAAAATTTCATTGAATTTAATAGTCTCGGTTATCGCTGACTCCCATAGCTTTCACGTGTTAAAATGAAAGAAAAGAGAAGACAAAAGAATTAACAGTTATTGGTTTATCACTAGCAGTTGTAAAACTTCTGATTACTATGTAGGAGAGAGCAAGAGCAGCGGCTATGGGTTATCCAGACCCGACGAATCCTACGTTCGAGGCAACGACTGAAGTTTTTCACAAGACTCTCATGGAGTGTTTAAGGCGGATGAAACAGTACAAGGATAAAGGCGAGGATCCCAAGAAAATAGGAATTATGGTTGCATCGCATAACGAGGATACAACACGTTTTGCAATTGAGAAGTACTTGTCTCTTTGACTTTTAGAAATGTATATATAACACGTTGTATGCCACCAGTATTTCACTCTTTCTAGTGAAGTAAGATTTGTTCGCTAAAAATTGTATCTTTAGAGAGCAAAAATGTTAAAGGTAAAAGTAGTTATATATTAAGCAGTACTTTACTTTTTTAATAGGGACATTTATATATTGAGTACAGTAACAAATTCGTGAATATTATCGTTTGAAAGTTGCTAGAAATTTCATTGAATTAAATAGCGCCGGTCACCGGTGATCCCATGGCAGTCAACGTGTTAACAAGATTGAAGATATGAAATGAAATTTTTTTAATTTTTAGAATGAAGGAAATTGGAATCTCACCGGAAGACAAAGTGATCTGTTTTGGTCAACTTCTAGGAATGTGTGACTACATAACATTCCCGTTAGGTATGTAATTTCTCCATACTTTTTATACTATCAATATAACATGAAAATATTGAAATATTTTTTTGTAATACTGTGAAATCGCATGTTTTAGGTCAATCTGGCTACTCTGCGTACAAATATATCCCATATGGGCCAGTTAAGGAAGTACTACCGTACCTTTCGCGACGTGCGCAAGAAAACAGAGGTATACTTAAAAAGATCCAAAAAGAAAAGCGCCTCTTACTGAGTGAAATTACCAGACGTTTTGTTCGGGGTCAGATATTTTATAAACCGAAGGGCAACTATACTCCTGTCTGAGCAGTTGGTCGTTAATATTGCACAGACAGAATTTAAGTATCAAATTTAAGTAGTGGTTGTAAATTATTGAAACTCCAAGACCTTAAGAGCACTTCGAATTGAAGCAATTAAGTAATCTAAAAGACTTGCGATACGCAAAGCAACGCGTGAGTGTATGAATCGAGATATATGCAGTGTTATTCATTACATAAAATCGTCTCAGTGTGACATTATAAAGTGCAAACTGCTCAACGTTGCACCAGCTGGTAGAACTATGTTCATTGCTCGTTATGTTCATTGTAGGAAGCTGCCACTGATCGCGCTATAACTTCTATCGATATTGAGCACACTTTCGGGTTTCAGGCCTTAAACAAAGCAAAACCTATGTTCACTAACGAGTTTACGGACTGTAATGAACATATATGATCATTGTGATTATACGTTTTTTTTTTAGAGGCCGGGATACCGAAATTTCTCTGGCAATGACCTTTCGAATCGTTTTTTACGAGGTACTTTTATGTCGTAGTATTAAATCGAATCGATATGTCAACGGCGACAGACGAGAATATTTTTAATTGAAACAAAGATAAAATTCAGCACGTACGCACTCGGTTGGGACGTACTGGTTTTTCGTTTTTATATTTTACTTGAGAATCTGATAAAAAGTATTTTCTGTATATATTTATATACACTATGCATTCTCTATTTATAACGGGTAATTAACAAAAAAAAAGAAACTGTTTGATATACTCCGGGCGTATGGTTACTCATGTTATTTCTCCAAACGTTTGATCACCATAGGGAAATTTATATCTAAGAAGCTATATCGACGGTGTGCTGTAATATTTGATGTCGATATTAATGAATACTCCGGCGGGATAAGCACGATTCAGTTCTGTTCTATGCTTATGCGCAATTACCAGGAACAGACATTACCAAAGTGACAGTATTGGCAAGTTACAGGTTGCGGTGGAATCTGTTTGAATATCGATAATACCCGAATTTAGTCGATACAGGTAAACATCAAGGAATCATGCGAAATGTATGGAGACTACAATTGGGGGAGAAAAACGATAAAATTTGGCTGCATCCTGGAAAAGTGGCTTTTGTTAATTTATCTTCAGCATTCTTTGTACTTTTCAGAGCCGACCGTGATAAAAGCCATTTTTTCGTTGCAGTACAGTAATTTTAGGCTGAAACAGTGATAGAATACGAGCTGGAATTGAAGATAAACGATATTTTCCGTGATTTGATGAGTAATTACGAGAGTTTTCATTTCATTTTGCTTCAGCCTAATATTGCTTCCTTCGACATGAGAAAAACAATGGTATTCGTGTGCGTGAAACGCATCGTCTAACGGTCTTTTACGCACTTACTGATATTGCCCCAGCATCTCATTTTCTTAAAACAAACGTTCATATTGAAGTAGCCTTATGATTTGTAAAAAAAAAAGAAAAGAAAAAAGAATAAAATCCCTGTCGAGTTTCAAACGAGAGTTTTACGTATAGAACGACAAATCCTGTTTTCTGCTTAGCAGACGTTTGCATTGGTTTTATTAATTGGAAAGAGAAACAATAATGTTAACAAGAAGAAAATAAATGGTCATTAGCCTTTCGATTTTCGATATTTCAGTATTCTCAGCCGTCTGCTAGAATTGTAATTTTACGTATCGAATGTGTTATTTGCATTAGCAGCGATGAAGATAATTCGAACTTTGGTGTACAAAGAATTACCACGCAGTCGGGTAACTAATGTTTCTTCGTCAGTATTTCATCTCCTTTTGGAGATCGAGATATTCTATGTTCGTTTTGCCAAGCTTTCTTTTCTCCATTATCTTTTGAACGACGTTTTAAACAACTTTAACGAATTTACGAATGTTTCGTGTAATGTACCAACGTACAGTCTTTTATGATCTCTTATACATTACTATACGTTGTAATTACGTTCAAAGTATGCATGTAGATTTATAATATGATCAGATCGAACGAAGTAAGTTCTGTAGAACAGTATGCTTCGTAGGACGCGTGTATGATCTTTGTTGAGATTAATGCATCAAATATCTGTGAACTATGTTAAAACGTGCAACTTGAAAAAAAGCATAACACCAACAACATTATCGATGAAATAAAGGGGCATTGTTGAAGTTATACAGGCTATAGTTAAGTGTTTCCATGTGTCCAGTGGTATGCTGGATGTGAGAGTGATGATTTAGATAATAATTCTATTTGTTATATTTATTATTACTATTATTAATGATTAAATATTAATTATTATTCGCCTAGTACGTCAGTACGTGGAATTTATCTTCTACACGCGTCTCGTGATGATGACAATAATTTAGGTAGTTAATGTTATTGACATAGAGCGTAACGAAGTCAATGTGGATCGTGTCTGTCATCATTGACGAACCGGAATACGAAGAGAATGGTATGTTCGAGACTGATATATATATTATGAGGAAGTAGAGGCAGAGAATGTGCAAAGTTTAGCAGTCGTTCTAGTGAAAACATTGTACACGAGTTACACAGAAACGATTGTATAAAATACTACGTTTTTCATGGAGGACGTAGTGTACTGCCAGATCGAGCATAAGTACAATATTCTTTCTTCACTCGACTACATACGATAATCGTCTGCCTATGTGTAAAGTAATATTTACAATGGAAGTAATTCAAGTGGTGGTTGTTACAGTCTACATACACGTATACGCATATATACAAATTGTTACATATGTATATACATATATGTACACTAATTTTTCCGCACTCAATGTAATTACTTTCATGTCGTTTCGTTGTGTAGAGATTATAGAAATGATGCAGGTTAAAAGTTCTAAGAAGACTCTATGGAATATTATTGTTCTCGCTTCTTCCCGGAGAGATTTAGTATTAAAGTGTCTATCTGAAATAGGAGATACGCGAATTCAGAAGAAAACAAATGAAAGTTGATTGAAAAACGTCGATACCGATATAAAATAAGATAATAATATTTATTATTTCATGAAATACAATTAATATATGCCTTTCCAATGCCATTTATAATTCCTTATATGTGTACTAGGACATAAACATTTGCTTCCTCAATTCATAATATAAATCAATCGTGTAATTACGCAAGCCTGGCATACTTTAGGAATATTCATTTCGTCGGTGAAGTAGACATGAGCAATTTTATTGCTGAGAAGTGTTCACATAGGAAGAAGTGTTTCTTGTCCTAGCTTTTACAGCGAGATCATTCTCGCGTATACCTTTTCGTCATTTACGTTCATTAAAATTTCCACTCGTGCAGACCTCGTTTACGATAGTCAAATTGAATTTCAAGATCGCGAAATCGGACGTACAATATACAAAAGAGAGAGAGAGAGTGAAAACAAAGAAGAAAAACCGGTACTTTTGTACGAATCATCAATTTCGCGTGATCCTAGTTACATTTCGTGCAACAATTGTCATGATTTCATTAAAAATTGTCTATGATGTAGAAAGAGGATACGGTAAATCTCTTTCGCGATCTTTCAGCGAGTTCTGCAAAACTTCCATCAGTTATCATCGCTTTTCCTATCGATTTTACAAATCGGGAAATGTTATTCCATATAAATATTTATCCTCTAAATTATCGTCGAACATTGTTGATCTTCTAACTTTAACGTTACGTCGTAAGATAACACTTATTAATTTGTCTTCGGAAGTTCCGTTAAATCGTTAAGAATTCCCTTAATCTTAAAATTCATAACAAAATTTGCGGCTGTACTTTTAACAATGCGAGTCAGCTCATTTGTGCGGGGGAGATAATACAAGAAGTCCGTCGTGATATGACGAGAAGTGATTTGAACGACAATGCCGTTCCGAAAGTCGGATAAACTTCGATTTTGAGTGGTCAGGCACACTGTGTTGTTGCATTATAGTGACAACCATTTACGACGAAGCCGATAGTGCGCCCTTTTTTATCCTCTTTCACCGCTTCATTATTATAAAATCTCTTCATTATCGTTAACCCTCGTACTTTAACAATTCAATACGCAGCGAATACTGGATCATTTTTGACTTTCAGTAAAAAGCCTCAATAGTTGTGCTCAAATAAATTTAATCATTCGTAATTTGGCCTTGAAGTAATCGGGAAAATTTTAGACTATTACATAATTAACATTTGACTTTATAAAATCAAACGGATTACTTTTAATATGTGTACTTAGAACATTTAATTTTTGGAAGCAATGTTCTTAGTTTTGGAGAGTATTACAGAAAAATAAAAGTTTGTTAGAGAAATGCAAACGAGCTGAAGTAGAAAATGCATTGGTATTGAGAAAATAGTTAGTTAATGATATAAGAGCAATTTTTTAAGAGTAAATCTTAACCCTCTATGGGCCCCTGCGACTTTGAAGTAACGCAAGACACGTCCAAGTTTCTATGGTTCAAAGTTAAATTTTGGACTTTGTCAAACATTATAATTTAGCTCATAAAAATTATGAAATTCTTCACAATTCAATGTTTAAAAATCAGGTTTAATTTGTTACTTAAAATTGTATTTTTATCATTTTCTAATTATCGTATCGTAAAACTGATCTTCGCATATCACGAAAAAATCGGATTACAGAGGGTTAAACTATGAAGTATATTCATTTCTTCGACTTAAGAAAACTTCTTTTTCTTTCATAAAAATGGGTTATTGTACGTAATCTTTTTCAATGTGGCTTTATAACTTTCAATGGAAAATTAAATTTTGATCCTGAACATTTTTCTCAATTTCTCACAGTCGAAAAGTCAAGCACAAATAAATAGAAGTCTCAGTTTTGGGATAAATTGGATGAGTTAAGAACTCAACTCCCTACACTTGAATAATGACACGATCGTCAAAAACTTTGTCAAAATTGTTAACTAGAGACTTATAAAGTTTCCTTGTAGGAAGAGTAAAACAACCATAAACAAATCTGGACTGAGATAATGCTATGCTTGAAATTAACGAAAAAAAAAACTATTAGAAAAGGGACAAAAATTCGATCATATTCAAGTACCAAGTCGGTCGAATCGTTTGATATCACCCATTCATCGGAGACTATAGAATCTTTTTCACGTTCATCTTTGACGTTCAATTTTCAACATTTATATCATCGAAACCGTGAAGTTTCACTCTGTCATGTCTAAAATTTGAAAATCTCACGAAGAACCCTGTCACAAATAATCCAGTATCCACCGAGGGATGCTCCTTAAATCTCCTCTTTGAACGTACTCGCGTAAGCGATAAATGTCTATTACCTTATAGAACTTTATGAATAAAGGATAAAGACAACGACTGCACGTTCATAAAAAAATTCGTGACACTCATAATCCCTTACATTAATAATCAGTTACTGATCTACAATTATTTCAACACCGATCATATCTCTCGTTCTCCCGATACTTCGTCATCTCTGCAATCGTACCTTTGATATATTAAAACACGACGGAGATCAATTTAACATCCGCGGCGTTGCTTATCGCCGCTCTCTGATTGATTAGTAAAAAACGGCAAGATTCTTCTCAAAAAAGTGCGTGATCACGCGCGTTAAATTACAATTAATTACACCTTCGTAACGAGAAATTGCATACACACATGGATGCACTGACGTTCAACCCTTTTCACTCGATCGTTGCCGGTCAACCGAAACAACTCGAGTTTCTTTATGAAAATCTCATTATTTTCACATAGAATGAAAATCATCGATGTGGACAGTAATATTGTATTTTTTCGGTTTTAACTGTCGTCATTCAACCTAGGACTAACTATTTCACGTGTGTTCCGAACCGCTGAAGTTATGATACACATGTCGCATAGGAAAAAGTTTCCAATGGCTAATAAGGGATGTAAATCAGCATTCACGAATGAGTTACCTCCTTACATCATATCATTGTCATCGTTATCGTTCTTTTTCCACCTTTTTACATTTCTTCGGATTTAATAAGTGTGACCATTTTCACCTAAAGCTCATTGTTTTACGTGGAATCTGAATGATTTCAATGATCTCTTGCAAAGTACGCCTACCCCTCAATTTACAGGTACTTTTTTCGGTATGTTTTTAAAAAGAGGGATTTTAAAAAAATTACTTTTATCATTAAAATGTTAATTATTCACACTTGCTTTCGATTTACACGATTTTCTAAAGAATTTCTCATCCATGTAAATCGAGGGACAGATGTATCTCGCTTAATAGAAAGATCTTACAATTTTTGAGGTAACAGTACGCAAAGAGAACTCCGAGTGTAAAGGGTTAACGTGTCATTCGCTATTTCACCTCCGTCATGTTTTCTCATGGAAATGATACTCCTTGGTACGTGATTGTTACACATAATGCATATATATAAACTATAGTAGTTACACTTAAAACGTCTTACGGTAACGTCACGTCGTTTACGTGATACACAACGTACACGATATACGGATATCTCTCACGCGCGCGATTACAATTAATTTGGTTTGAAAGACATCAGGTACATATCGACGTGCGGTAAACGCCAGCTAATGATTTGTCGGAGAGGTACAAATTAGGGCTTTTAAGAATTCGAATCCTAACCGAGTGTCTGAATACTCCGAGAGGGTAGATTTTCATATCAGATTCTCAGTAGCCAGGTACTCGGATAAATTTGATATTCAGGTAGTTTCGGCAACGGTGAACAACAAAATAGAATAACTTTGCGTTTTGAGTAGTGTGAAGATTTATGATGACGTGACAAAAGAGACAAACTTGAAATATGTAATTGGTAAAACAAACAAGTATGAAGGTATTTATTAACACTAGATTTACGGATGTTGATATAGTCCAAAAAATTGAAAGATGGCAAGGGAAAGGTGGAACTTTTCGTTTCTAATCTTCTATTCCCGCCACTTCGTTTTTGAAATTGCCAAATCGAGTTTTCTAAAATAAACGACGATGCGGAGTTGTTACTTTGGGAGACTGGGTTTGGAAATTCCATAAACGAAATTACGAGAAAAGGCGTTCAAAAACGGGAGGTTCTGTTGCTCCCTAGCCATCTTTCAGTTGTCGGACTGTATACCTATTTTGTCTGAAGTGAGAAAATTTGAATCGTACAAGAAAATTGAAATTTTTTGCAAAGAAAATAGTTCCAAAACAATTGAAATAACAGATTTATTATAAAAAAAATTAACTAACCAATATATTATATATGTATGAATGAGCCGAATTGGCTCCGTAAATCTAGTGTTAAATTTCATGAAAGAATAGTTGAAATGTTAAGCTTCTCTAACTCTTTCGGTCCGTGTGTCGGATATATCCAACCGAAAGGATTAATATTAAAATTATAAAAGTTACTTGTTAAAAGAAACATTCTTTTTTCAACCCCTTGGCCTACTGTTTCCTTTGTGAATGCGTAATGACTTAGAATTAATTGCTGAATTGCAAAATTAACACTGAGTTTTGTTATACGGTACAACTTAACGCAATATTAATAGCGCAAAACTAATTTGAACGTATCTTGATCCACTGAGAATACTTCAAAATTTCCTATTCTACAATACTATCACTTAAGGTCACTGTAGGGCAAGGGGTTAAGCACTGTCTTATTTAACGCTTAGAAGAATCTTCATACAAAAGAAGACTGGCATTTTCGGAGGGTTAATCCTTACATTATATCTTTTTTCATTTATAAAATTTATAAAGAGTCATGAGGTTTATAATGACTGTAATATTCACGGATAATTCAAATTACCTAAACTTCCTGGATATTGTGATAGACAAGATTCGAATCTCTTTAGCCCCTAGGTATAAATAATCGGTAACATTGATTTTTACGATATATGCTCTTCCGTCGCTCAGTCTTGCACGATACCGAGCAGATAACTCGATCGCACGATGGCGGAACAGGAGGTGGACCGCAAAAACCTCTTGTTTGTTTCGTCGATGAAAAATTGTCTATAGTATTACACGTTTACTCGTTCCATTCAACTTTAAGAACACTCCACGTTCTTAAGAAAGACATTTTTTATGGGTAAACAGTAGAGATGGGTATTACGTTAGTGCATTTCGTGGCTGTTGACACGTTCGTACTTAACGAATCGACTGGGTGCGAATAACCAGACTTTCCTCGCTTCAACCATTAATATGTTCCACAATTCGAACTTAAAGTTTCAATTAAGCTATTTACGTTCGATTTGTACGAATACTTAAATAGAAATTTATTATTTCGAAATACGTCGAAACGCCGTTCAATTAGTCTGACGTAGGACGTTCGAATAACTTGATATTTTCTAGCATTTCAGCTATAATCTCTATAATTGCAACTATTTTAATGCTAAATAATGAAAAAAGAAGGGTTAATATGATCGATTTAATACACATGTGTCCCTGTGGATAAAGGTGCAAATAAGGATTATGTTTTAAAGTTCAAAGGCATTGGCCTTCGTTCGAAGTAGAATGAGACATTAAAAATGGACATCCTGTATAGTGTTATTTGGAAAAGAGAGAAAAAAAAGGTTTTCACTTTTATTTTAAAAATTAGCAGTCAAAGTAGGCTAGTAATTAATGTTAGCCATTTTATTATTGATTATACATTATTTATTTTTGTTACCATTTCATGGCATAGCAATTTTATTGCTGTTGCACAGAGTATATTACTTTCTTTATAGAAATCAAAAGAGACGTAATAAATCTGACTGTAAAAGGTAATTGACCAAAGAACTGATTTCATTTTGTTAAGAATACATTATTCTTTTGCTCTTGTAAACATCTTGATAATTTTTAAAGTCAAAGGAAAACCTCGATCATTTAATATATACTAGAAAGAACATACCGTGTTTTTTCCAGCGAATCTGAAATTATGGATTTCAATAAAGTTTTGTGAGATTTGTAAAGTGGTCTAAGGTAAGAGAAAAAAACACTTTGTTTCTGTCTACATTTCACATAAGAAGTGACTTCTACCTTTAAAGTACGAATATCGCCTTCGCTTTTTCACGTATAAACGTTAAATCTTAACAATCCAAAAAAAGATATAAAATATAAAAACTTAACGATGCATTCATTGTTTGCAATAACTGTGAATAAAATCGTCTCTATTTAATACATCTGAAAAAAGTATGCGCGACAATACGATAGTTCTATTATAAATTTAAAAATAAAAGTTACCTCTTAGAAATTGCATGGGCACAAATTAACCCCCATGATACTATTTATCCAACTGACACCACAAACCCACAAAATTTCATCAAAATCTTTAATCAATTCTACACCATAGGATATGCAACCTCAATTTTCAAATAATTAGAAAAATATCTACATCAAAAGAAAGAAAGAAAAAGCACCACAAAAGATTTGCAAAGTAAACTTTACACAATCCTTCCCTAAAACATCGAAAGAAGTTTATCAAGCATTAAGTTATAACTACCCAAACATTAACAATCCCAAGACAAAACTGACTCCACAATCATGACTCCCAATTCCAAGAGATTCTACTTCTTCTCGTCCCAGTCAAGTGAAGCCAAACGCTCTAAGAATACCTAAATAGAGCACACGGATTCACCCTCAAGAGAGGGAGAATACAGCACAATTACGATCCTTAGTGTCCGGATCGTTGGCGCTTTTGCGACGTTCATTCGCAACTAAAGGGGCTGATTGAGCCGGAATAGCATCCCTCGTGGTTAAACCGCGATCGATGTTGCAAGCAAAAGCGACACTGTTCGCCCTACGTCGCGTTCTATCCTTGCTGATCGTCACGGAATATTCCGCAAAGGGGTTGCTTCTGCGACTTCCCCTTCTCGTTGTCCTTAAGCTGAATGGAACGAATCTTTCTCAGTCCCTGTAACGAGTGTCAGTTTCGACGTTCGAGCAGCGATCACTCGCGGCTGAATCTCCCAGTCATAAGGGCGCCAGACTTTTACCCCTTTTCGACAGTCTAATCTCCAGCCATATGTAAGGAACCACAGAGAGGAGCAGCATGCAGGCGAGGCCAAGTACTCGGAATTTTGTGCAGACTAATCCATGAAGACCAAGGGCAAGTGCGAGACCGAGCCATCTCCAGAATAGGGATGTCGAAAGTGGTCCTTGCCAGGAATTCGGGTAGAGACCCAGGACCAGCGCTGAAAATCACATTTATTGATTGGATTTTTCTTCTTATGTCGTTTTTTTTATTTTTAACTTAGCTTTTATGGTGATTTTGCCTAGGACAGTGATGGCGAACTTATGATAGGCTTTTTAATCTCTTGTCTTACGATTTCTTTTCTAACCGAACACGCAATGACTGAGAATTAATTGATGGAATAATAATCTATAACTGATTCTCGATATACGTTAACGAAATATTAATACTAGATTTACGGATGTTGATTATATACCTATTTTTACTGATGTGAGCCAATTTGACTCACACAAAAAGATTGAAATTTTTTGCAAAGAAAATAATTGCTAATCAATTTAAATGAAAGATTTATTATCAAATAATTCATTGAAAACATTTTTTACATAGAAACTCTGTTTTTAATATACATTTTCATAAGGGTGTGCGAATAGTATTCGAATCGAATCGAATCGAATAATGATATTCGATTCGAGTTTCGAATCGAATATTCGAATTTTCGAATAGTTCGGATACTTCGAATGATTATCGAATAACTCGAATAATCGTCGAATAATTCTGAATTTTTATCAAATAAGTTGATTTTTCATCAAATAGATTGATTTTTTAAATAAAAAATCGATTAATATTCTGCATTTCCTATTATAATCAATAACACTGAAAAAAAAACTTAATATTCCAAACAATATAATTACTTTTTATTTAACATATAAAACAGGTTTCTTATAAACAAAATAATATTTTGATTAGAAGCTAAATAAGAATTTTTATTAATTCTAACTTTTTTATCACTAATTTAAATGATAGTTATAAAAATCAAACTGTTCTACCGAACATAGCAAATAATATAGATGTTTTCAAAACATTTTATAACAAAACTAATAAATATTTTCGGCAAAGCTTACAATCAGAGTGTTATTTTACTAGTAAGAAACAACTTATATCTTAAGCAGTAGTTGTTTATCCCAAAACTAATCTTTTTTTTATATCTTACTGATAATAACGAACAATAAAAATGTATTAATAGATTTTTTATTGGAAAATTCGACTTATTCAGTGCAAATTCGACTTATTCGATAATAATTCGGAATTATTCGATTATTCTTCGAATTATTCGAAAATTCGAATATTCGATTCGATATTACTATTAATATTACTATTCGATTCGAACCGAATTTTTCGAACATTCCGAATATTCGCACACCCCTACATTTTCACTAAAAATGCTCTGTTTACGCGCGATGTACAAATCGAAATGATGACAGGAGTGGGTAGGTAAGAAAGATAATGTAGCGGAGTCGCGAAAACAAGAGGATGGCTCTCATACAAATAAAAACAGTGTATGCAAGGAGAGAAAAATTAGTGGAGAAACAAATCACGTGAGACTTAAAAGCTGCAAGATACTCTGGTTTGATGGAAGTTACAAATTCCATGTGTTATGCGATTAACTGTTAAATCATTTTATGAGTCAAATTGGCTCACAACCGTAAAAATAGGTATACCATATTGGATAATTCGAAATGAAGGGGTCTGCGGGGAAGAGGAATCAACATTTACACATATTTTATTATGTGTCTAAAAACCAACATATGTTTTTCAAAAATAATATTTAACTTTTTTATACATATAGCAATTAAATTTTCAATGAGTCAAATTGGCTCAATTCGTAAATCTAGTGTTAACCCTTTCGATACTGCCGGTGACTATAGTCACCCGACGAAATTTCACCCGAAGACTTAATTGTAAGATCATATCTTGTAATTAAATATTTTTTAAATACAATAAATTCTTATTTTTCCTGTATTATATGCGCTGTAACTTCGATAAAGAATTAATTATTTATATTACGTCATTGGCCATTAAAAGTTATTCGTCCGTGGCAGAATTGTTTCCTGTTTCGTTATCAAGCTTGCGGAAAAGTACACTTGCAAGGTGTTAATAAAATAACTAATTTAATATTAGCTATGTTGTAAAATGTAAATTAGTTAATTAACATTAGAACTACCAAACCAGTGAAAACGACTGGTACACAACTTTTTCAAAAAATTCTCCAAGTTTATATGAAAGTCATAGAATAAATGTTCTACGTCTATATCAATAAATATGAATCACCAAATCTACCAACTTTCCTACCGCTTGATTCCCATTTTTCAAAGTACTTATTTAATATATTGAAGTATGATAGATTTAACACCGGCCATTCTAGTGTTAAACATCGCTTTCACCTCTTGATGTTTTTTTTTTCTCAAAGCACTTCAGTATATTTAAATATGAGTAGATATTATAACATCGGTAGTTTTAGTATTAAACTTCATGACATAATAGTTGAAATGTTATTTCGGTAATTCTTTCAGTCCGAGTGCCGGATATGTCCAACATTTGTACCGAAAGGATTAATATTAAAACTATAAATGTTACTTTTTAGAAGAAACATTATTTTATCAACCCCTTGGCCTACTGTTTCTTTTGCGAGCGAATTCGTAAAATAACAAATTTAATATTAGCATTTCCCCCGTAAAAGAATGTAGAAAATTTCATGTTAAATAAACTATAAATCTATTGCGTAATCGAAATATCTCAATTTACAGAGTATAAAAATTGTAACATTTATCAATCAACGTATGTATATTATGACGTTGGTAGCAAAACGTTAATATTCAATATTAAATTACAATCATAATTCATTAACAAAGATTTCTACGTCAGCATGCTATTTCAACGTGCAATAATAAAATTAATAACGCTAACCAATTACGGCCTTCCTGAAACCTTATAACTGCAATCGGTCGACGGTCAACCGTAAATAATTAACGAAGTTAATGATTTTAATTGGGAACATGTAATTGCTACTTACTGTAAACTAACGTCTCCCAAATGGAATTGCATACTCCCCAGGCGGCCGATATGACATGGAAAAGTGCTGGATCGTCACCCGAAGGTCTCCAAGTGACCAAAACCAGCAGCAAACACGCGTGGAATGCAAATCCCACGACTTACATGTAAAAAGTGGTAATTAACAATTACAGCCAATTATCGTACGCTAATCAACATTGTTTAGTCGAAAATTACTCACCGACAACGAAGTACCTTTTGATATGCCTGAGTAGCATCGATAACGTCACTCCTGCAAGAGCTTGCAGAGATGCTAGACTTAGGAAACTTAACGTCACTGTACCAGCCCCTCCCAGGGCACAAACAACGTAAGCCTGTTAAACAATTAAAAATTAGACGTTGTTACAAATTACTGTATCGATAGTAAATGTCTAGCAATGTCTAGAAAGTGTTAACCCTTTGCGGTCCTATGTCGAGCAGCACTCGATATAGATTTTTACTTGATTTTATTTTCTGTCAATTTAACCCCTTGACTACTGATAGCGCTTATAGGCGCTCGACACAGTTTGGCTTTCTGATACGAAGGACGCCTATAGGCGTTCGACAAGTTTGGCTTTTTGACACTGATAGCGCCTATAGGTGCTCGACGTAATTTGTTTTTTTGACGCGGAGGGCAGTTTTAAATTTGTAATATCTATGGTAATTCGGTTCAGAGAAATATATAATATTGTTTTAATGTAGTGGAATTCAGTTTTTTGATTATTGAAATATGTTTTTACAAAAATGGACACTCAAAAGTGCTCAATTTTTTATGTATCGTGACTCAATTCCTGTTGTATGATATGGCCGGCTCGTCTCAAAGTCTCCCGTAGTCAAAGGGTTAATGTCGACTTTCCATTTTCACAACGACTTTGCAATATCACTTAAATGTCCGTCAATACCAATAGTTACTGATATCATTTAAAAAAATTAATAACCAATAATAGAAAATATTGAAAAATTAATTTTTTTTAACACGCTACCAATATTAGTGAAATAATTCGGACCGCAAAGGGTTAAAGTTCTTTCTATAAATACATTCAAAGGTAGAGAATGAGTTGTCCGTAAATTTTTGTATAAAATATCTGTGTGAAATTTGTTGGTAAGTTCAGTGATATTGTCGTTTAGAATTGAAAGAAAAAATTTAATTCAATTTACCTTTAAGGTGTGTTACCTTTTACTATAATATTGATCAGTTTTTATATAACTTTTCCTTTAAAATCAATAAAATGATGGTGATGTGAACACAATATCGAACACAGAAACATTCGAATAGAAGAATCGTAATGATACTAATACCATTAAAAATAGATCATTGAGAGGCAGCATATTTTGAAATATTTATTGCACTTAAAAATTCCACCAATTAAAAACAGCTCATTAAAATCAGATGAATAAGACCTAGCACATTTCAAAATACTTCGATTCCACAGTGACGTCTCATGGATTTCATCACTGCCTAACAGGTGATAACATGTTTACAGATACAAAACAAGGCTACCAATTCAGTGCTACGAACTTGATGGAATTTTGCATGCATATAGATTATTTCGAACAAAATAGAAAACCATTTATATTCCCCAACAGAATTCCTTCTACACGAATGAAACCTTCCCCCATAGTTTCCTGAATTTTCAGTTTTACCGATACAACTACCCACCCGTA
The DNA here is from genome assembly GCA_910591515.1 of Cerceris rybyensis. Classification (NCBI taxonomy): domain Eukaryota; kingdom Metazoa; phylum Arthropoda; class Insecta; order Hymenoptera; family Crabronidae; genus Cerceris; species Cerceris rybyensis. The sequence goes on along the minus strand of OU342802.1, from coordinate 8,312,072 downwards.
AAGTGTGGAAAAAAAAACTTTTTCTATAAAAATTCCATTATATCGGCCTCTGTAGCGGAAATACGTAGGGTGAGACGCGATATACATTTTTACTCGCAGCTTAGAAGTAAATTGAAAAAGAAACGATCAAAGACTTACTTCCATAAAATCGGCATAGATAAAGCCTTGCTCGAGTCCGATAAACAGCGTCAAAGGTGCGGCTAATTGAAGTTTCGGATCTTGAAAGGCAGACTTAACCGACGCAAGAATACTCCTCGTGCTGTGTTTCTCATTTGAACTGTGAGGTTCCTTCATCCTCGAGTCGAGAAAGGCGCAGGATATACTCAATCCTAGAACAGCGAGACCTAGCCAGATGCTAACGAGCATCTTCGACGTTCCGGAAGGCAACGTAGGTAAACTAAGTGTTTCGTTGTAAAGATAAGTTTCTTCTGGACAATACTCAGCACCACAGACGTCGTCCATTTCGCTGCTTATCATGGTAGGAGGTATCGAACTTGTTAGTTTCACAAGCACAGCCGCAATTAGACAGCCTGAGGACATAGAACAAAAAGTCTTTGTTGATTAACGGAAGAGTCGGTTAACTTTCTAAATAAAGAGCTTCCCGAGTCGAAGGATTGATTTTCTGTTGGTTTTCTCGATTTTTTATACTTGAAGAAAATCAAAAGAGAATTATAATCTGTATGATCAGACCATTAAACTCGATATTATTTTGATTATCTGTAGGTACTCTGTGGATGCGGATATTTCCGTTTTCACACTTGAAGAAAATCGAAAGAGTATTATAAAAAGATTTTCTAGGTTCTCCTTTAATCCTCTTTCATTGTATTTTAGAAGGAATTTTTCATTATTTATTAATTATTAATATTATTCAATTTTTTAAAAAGTAAATTGAGTGACAACTACGAAAAAATTAATTTTACGGAAACTTTATTTCTATAACATTTTAGTTATATTAGTAATAACTAATACTGCACTAGTACAAGAAATTGAACCTGATGAAATGTTTGTTCCAGAGGACCAGAATGTACAATATACAACCTGAGACTTTTTAATTTCAGGAAATTTAAGTGAAAATATCAAAGCTGTTAACATAATTAACATTCTTAATGTTTGCATAAAAATGATGATCAATGATATACTGTACATAGGAATACCTGTAAATTATAAGGAGTTGGAGTAATCTAATACTTCTCACATGAAAAGTTCATAAAATTCTAAAAATGTACATAAAGAATGACAGTTGTAGAGACGAATGTATAGTAAACTTTACAATGATTAAATAATAAGATGAAAAATATGTTTTCTCGCTGATTTTATTTAATTATTTATATCTTTATTTTCATTCTTGACATGAAATAAATAAGAAATAAATTAACAAATAAAAGGATTTTTACTGTAATCTATTACAATTCGATGTCTAATTAATAAAAATTTGTATATTTATTTTCCGAAAATAAAAGAGAATCAAGAGATAAATGACTAATAGAGAACTAAGAAGAATAATAGAAATATGAAGAAAATGTAAGAGAATCATAAATGATGATTTCAGGAACCGAGATAATCAACAGAAATTCATAACTTCGACTCGGGTTAACAGTAGATTTACGGTCATAAAATATGTTACTAATCTGTATTTTTTGTAAAATCATCAAATTGACGGGTTCCGTAAATCTAGTGTTAAGAGAATTGGAACAAATCATGATAGGGGTTGAATTAAAGGTTTGAACTTTCAACTATTTGGACTGACAATGAATTTAAATTTTAGGATACAAAGGACATGTTAAACGTACCTAACGCGAGACCCATATCTTCGGCAAGTTTGATTCCACGATTGAGTCTCCTTAAAAGGCACTCCCGTCTCGTTTCGTCAGGATCCTCAGGATCAACGCAGACCAGAGCCAAGCTGGTTGCTGAACTGTTTACATGAGAGGTTCTTGCTAAGAAACTCGGACTTACGCAAGCTCCTAGCATCGCATAACTCGGCAACAATATATACCTGCAATCATCGATTCATAAATAATTAAAATACCCTGCAAGGTAAAAGTTAATGAGCGAGTCATCGACCAAACTGTATTTTCATATTTCTTTTTTACGTGAAATTGAAATTAATTCTATATTGAAATACAAGATTTATTATAGGAATTTGTGTGATATTTTTGTTTTATTAAAGTCTATTTATTCCTAGCCCTAATTCATTGAAAAAGTGATAATTCTCATGACCTACCATTTGGGATAAAGATGCACCCCAACGAAGATGGTTGTAACAACATGGCTGGCGCTTATTGCGAGGTTCGTTCCAAACCTCTGAACAAGGATCGGTGCGAAACAACTGCTGATTGTTGCAGTGGCGTAGAGAAGAGCGAGAAGCATCGGTCCCAGTTGAGGGTTGAAAGCACCGAGGCCAGCTTGCAAAGGGAACATTGGCAGAGTTGCAGCCGAGCAACTTGCGTGTCCCAGAAGAAGAGCCGCGCAATGCCTTAAGATAGCCTTTTTTGGAGGTCTTGGACCTGAGGGAGCTGCCCTTACTGCGGCTATCAAACGACGAACAGACGATGCTCCTGCGGAGGAGTTCATCGAATCTCGGCGACGCCAAGATAACGCGGAGGTTCTCGTTGATCGACAGGATATCGGCGAATAAGCTGCCATATGCTGTTGAAAAGGATTATATATTTGACTCTGTAACTTGCCTTGTTTGCATATTAACACTTAGCCGACCGCACGCGCCACAGAGACCTGTACAGTTTCCACCGCACTCGGAAAGCGAAACTGCGTTCCCGAGTCGAAAATTTCAGCCCAATATCCTCCTACATTACCAAATAACTTAGGATATTTAGGTTGAATATGGAAAAATATGTTACATATAAAAGAATGCAAATTTTAATTCCACAATCGCCCTACACTTGTTACTTTTTACCACTTTTACCTAGTTTAGGAGCAATTTAGGCTTCATACAGCCCAAAATAATTCTCAGCATTCTATAATGAGGAGCTTTAGAATTGGATTGGAATTGGAGTGGAATGATCGAGGTCCAAAAAAATTCTCGATATACTAAAAATTAATTTGGTTTAGGAGATTTAGAATTTATATGGAATAAAATGATAATTTAATTCCAACTTGCTCCTGAAAGCCCTATTTTTAGAATATGAGTCGACAGACTTGGAACTTCTGAAATATTTTTAGGGCATGTCAGATTAAATTGGAATAAAAATTTTACCTGATCTGTCCATATAACTCCCAAAAATCATATTTTCAGAACTTTGAAGCGCGTAGACACACTAATTGAGGATTTTGAGGTTCAAAATGGTATACATAATTAAACGGCACATGAGAAATCAAAAGCATCCCGGATTTGAAGTTTCTTTTTAGGCTGGACTTTTCGACTCGGGTTGTCCACCGCGCATTTTTCTGCGTAGAGCCGTAATATGGTCAATAAAAGATTTCGAAAATTGGTGCACTTTATTATATGTTGTACTCTATAGAAATAAGAAGCTCTATAGAGAAAGAAGCGTTCCTCAGGTTAAAAATAATACCCGATCGGTCGGCCATCGACTAGTTTGGAAATGGGTAGATCTACCCGATTGGTCGGCTAAGTGTTAACACTAGATTTACGGAGCCAATTTGGCTCATTAAAAATTGGATTACTACATATGAGCCGTTTATTTTGAAGGTGGCTTAAGTCCATTTGTCAATTATTTTCTATTGCCTGTAGTTACATTTACAACTTTAAGTTGTCTATTAATAAAGCATGGGTGGTTAACTGTATTCAAAGTGAATACGAGAATTTTGGACACATAAGTTTTCGTAGTTAGTTTAATAATTAAAATCATTATTTTGAAAGTGACCTAAGTCCAATTAATTATTGATAATGTCTGGAGGCAGTGATGAAGGTATTTTAATTAATTAGTATTTAATAAGTTAGTGTCAGGTTTTGGACAACTGCTGCAGTTAAATAATCAGTACGTTTAATTAATGCAGTTAAAGACGAATTAGGAACTCATGATTTCAAGGAAAATCGAAAAAGAAAGAGAATTATAGAACAATATTCGTCGTCAGGGGATGGAGATACATATCACAATGGAGAAAAATTGATGAATTAACTCCATTCTTGGTAAGAAAATGCATACTATTCACTTAATAATTGTCATTATTTTAATAGGAACTATAAATTTAACTCCTTCACATATATTTAAGCGGCATGTCTCATAGGTACCCTATATATATATTTTTAATTGCATTGAAACACAAACCCTTAAATATCTCAATTTACGTATAAATGGACTTAGGCCACTTTCAAAATAAACGGCTCATATATAATTTATTGGTTGGTTAATTTTTTAATAATTCCTCTTTCATTTAAATTGATTTGGAAGTATTTTCTTTGCAGAAAACTTCAGTTTTCTTGTGTAAGTAAAATTGGCACACTTTAGAAAAACGGGTATATTAACATCGGTAAATCTAGTGTTACCAGAGAGTGGATCAAATGGAACTCTTTAATATATATCGCATCGATGCACTACCGTAACTCTTAGGCGCATTTTAATATTTTTTTACCATGTTACATAAACTGTTCGTTGGAAAATATGTAAATAAGTAGTATAAGCCTGACTTACTGTATTCAATAAAGTTATTATTATTATTATTATGTTCCTATTTTACTCGATCATTTGTCCGGTTATGAAATTACGACAATATTTTTTTCCACGAAATGCTGAAGATTGTAAGTTCAATCCTCTAAGGGTGGCTTTGAGGACAAAGTAAGAGTTAAATTTCTAACTTGGCCATTGATCTCTGGTACAACGTACAATTTATTTTATTATTATCATTTACTTATTAGCAGTGCTACTAGTATAGAAATAATTTGATCGTCTTGTGACCAACTAATATTTTCAATTTAACCCTCTATGGGCTCCTGCAATTCTAAGGTAACGTAAGACACATTCAAGCTTCTATTCTTCAAAGTCAAATTTTTGATTTTGCCAAATATTTTAATTTAACACGTGGAAATTATGAAATTCTTTACAATTCAATGTTCAGATACCACAAAAAATTCGGACTATAGAGAGTTAATATAGAAAACAATGCAAAACGCAGCCTTACCCGTCTATAGTCCGAATTTTTTATGGTATTTGAAGATCAGGTTCACGATGGCGCAATTAGAAAATCATAAAAATGCAATTTTAAATGATAAATTAAACCTGATTTTTAAGCATTGAATTGTAAAGAATTTCATGATTTTCACGAGCGAAATTACTATATTTGGTAAAGTTACAAGTTTGACTTTGAAGAATGGAAACTTAGTTGTGTCTTGCGTTACTTCAAAGTTATAGGATCCCATAGAGGATTAATAATACAAAAATACGGTAGACTTCTGTATAACGTGAGTCTCTATGATGTGGCGAAGATATTGCAACCATCGTTTTTGTATAACGAAATGGTTTCAAAGTAAAAAAATTGGATCGTGATTTTTCAAGATGAATGAATAGAAGGTTCTAAGTTCTATGAATGACCGAAATTCTGAACAAGTAACTTTGACTGTCTTGGCAGATCTTACAGTTAACTTTCGTACACCTTAAACATATTAAATTTTCATCAGTTTGTCATCAAATTTTTATAAGTTCATTATTAAAGAAAACAAATCTTGAATCACGTATAAAAAGCTAAAGACTGATAAAGTAATATTCTCGTTTTAAAATTAACAAATATTTTTATTAACTAATCTACAATCTTTGCCAAGTTCAAACGTAGCTTACACTGAAGCATTATTTTATAGAATGCAGTTCAATGTGGCCTCCATTGGCATTTAGATACGTCGATACGGCGTGTTCTTGGCTGTTTCACTCGCCGGATAAGTTTTTGTTGTTACTTTTTCATATGTTCGTACTGTTACACTTCCGTTGCGTTCAGTTAGAAGAGTCATTGAGTCAAGTTATAGTCACGTTGTAATTAAACATGGCTGTATTACGGCAATAGACGGTTTATGAACGTGTCCTTACAAGTTTTATTGTTAACTCAACTCTATCGGCGGTTAATTCAATATTTATCGCATGTAATATATTAACACTAGAACTACCAAACCAGTCAAAATGACTGGTACACAATTTTTTCAAAAAATTCTCCAAGTTTACATAAAAGTCATAGGATAAATATTCTACGTCTATAACAATAAACATAAGTCACCCAATCGATCAAATTTTCCGCCGCTTGATTCCCCCTTTTTCAAAGTACTTATTTAATTTATTAAAATATGTCAGATTTGACGGCGGTAGTTCTAGTGTTAATTTTCAACTATTGAAAATTCACACTATAATAATTTTATATTATTGTAATATACACTAATACGACTGAAAATAAGGTAGAAATACAATCATTTTTACATTCTTCATTTTTAAAACTTGACTTTAATCAGAAGTAAGTTGTGTCTCAACCTTTTGTTATAGTTCTACCAGAAGTATAATATTTAATTATAATTGCTATTATTATTTTATGAAAATTCCATTTTATTTGAACAAAGTGTTACAAATGATTGTACTTTCCTTTCAGCATTTCGATGAGGTGTTAAGGAAATGAAAAGGTGAGACTATTATCTGTCGTATATCGAATGGATCTATAAAGCCAAGGCTACCAAGCCGAACTAGGACGAAGCTGAGAACCAAATAAGATGGAAATGGAAGCGAGCACAAAGATGTGCATTTGAAGGATATTATCGTCACACGCGACTTTTTCTTCGCGGTAATACATGCAGTAGATCGAAAACTTTTCGTATACCTCACTGACTTCCTTTTTGGTACTATGCAGTTTTATCAAAGGCAGTTTTATAACATTCCGCATGACAGAATAATAAATTACTATATAATTTATGAGAGTATTATCTGTTAAGGTTACTATCATGGAGAGCATAATACTTATTGAGATTATCGATTTTCTCAAAATGTAGTAATTTATTAATAAATAAATGAAATAGAAAATGAAAATAAACTCATTTTTAGATATTTCAATAGTAAAGTTCTTCCATAATTTCAGGCTGGTTGGTAGATTTCCTTTTTCTGTAGAAACATTTTATGGAAGATAAACACAGTTTAAAGATTTTGAATTTGGAAAGATTTCCATCGTCATTCTGTATTCGTTTTCTGTTGCAAATAAATTTCAACTTTATATTCGATATAGATTAATCATATTACAATCAGAATTTATAAACGATTTATATAAAACAACGTATTAGTATGTTATTAACATGAATATCCTTTAAGTTTGGCTGACAAAACATGGCAATTAACTCTTTGAGGCACAGGAATTCCGAAAATAAAATGCACCATGTTGCACATTCAATCTTTTTTTTTCAACTGAATAAAGTTGGTTTATATTTATTGACAAAGCTATATGATAATATAAATTTTCAAGGTGGGACAAAAAATGTCCCACTATGCATCTTCACGCATCAAAGAGGTGGCACATTTTTGATCCCACTGTGCCTCAAAGTGTTCAAGTGTACGAAAATTTTTCTGGCAGTCAGTATATTCATACTCTAGTTCGAAAGGTATTTAGAAAGGAAAGAAGTGTTGTTAATGGTACCAGTAATAATTCCTCACTATTTTCGGTGTAATCTTAAACTTTTAGCCAGCTGGAAAAACATTGTTTACATACAGAAAGAGAGTATTTACTTAAATTCATAATTTTAATTGCTACAACCTGTTTCTGAAGATGTCGGAAAACAGAAGTAGTTCGTTGTCGCATGACGACCATTAAATATTTAAATGAATCGTTCACCATTGCAAGTTAGCGACAGTGAAAGTGTCGGATGTTTAACCTTCACACGGTATCGAGATTTATTTTAAGTGTACAAGTTCACATTCGTGTTGCAAGAGTACAAACAAATATGTCTCCTAAGCCATGAAAATAATACAGTATTTATATATTTTTCGAAATTTTAATTTAATTTGCAACAACAAATGTCCTTAAAATCCTCTTGTTCTGTCCTATAAATTATAATCGTCAAGGAATTTTCTTTTTTTCTGCTGTTCCTTTTCATCCACGTTATTTATTAATTATTTTCAAATACACCGGTATAATCGTTGATTGATCCGGTTTTGATAATGCAAATTATTTTTTTTAACTTTGCCGCCAACAATAATTTAATTCTAGAAAGACATAAGCTTCCTTTTCGATAATACGATAGCAAATCAGGTTAAAATAATTATTTAAAATCCTATTTTTAATACGTGCTATTATACTGTCTCATAATTAATTTGCAGATGGGACATAAAATATCTATAAATTGTTAAAATTACATTCTTATGAACACAACATATGGAAATTGAAAATATTTATACAAACAGTTGCTTCTTACGTTATCAATTAAAAGGCACAACAAAGTTCATTGAAGTTAACAGTACCTGGTGAACTTCATGGACATTCAATGTATTTACCAATCTACGTCAAAAGAATTTAAGAATTTTTAAACACGACATTCCTTCGCCTAAGTTCGTTCTATCCACGAAATACTCAAAATGGCTGCCGCGTCGATAACTTAACACGTTGAACGTCATCGATATTATGGTAGTTTCATCATTTTTATTGAAGTAAAACTTTTTCTATTAAAATTACATCTTTACAAAGCAAAAGACTTAACACGTTGAGCGCGACGTCAGTCCCTGGGGACTGACAGCGGATTTTTCGTTTGGACGACGTTGATCCGTGAGACTGACAGCAACCATTTTGTTTTCACAATATAGAACTGCTATTATTATTACACCATTATCAAAATGATAAAATAAATATTGTAATTTCGATGAAATTTATTAAAACATTCTAGGCAAAGACTTACACAGATTACAAAAAGTTTAGTCAATTTTTCACCTAAATTACAACTTCTTTTTATAATATTGATAATGGTATATATTGATCCTATGTATCAATATCGAGAAAACAATAAATTTGCTGTCAGTCTCACGGATCGAGCCAGTCCAAACGAAAATTCCACTGTCGGTCCTTGAAAACTGACACTGCCTGAACGGAAAGTTCACTGACAGTCCCAGAGCCGGTAGCTAGCAGGATTTTATTGAAAATTCGTAAATATTACATTTTGAAAGTGACATAAAATTTCATTGAATTCAACAGCGTTACCGGTGACCTCCATGGTGTTCAACGTTTTAACCCTTTGCGGATGGAGACTTTTTTGAACATTGAGAAAGAATCAACTTATTTAGCAGTAAAAAACCATTTTTTTATTAGAAAGTCAGACTGTTAAAGTATACAAGTTGATTTTTACTGTTTGTCTAATAATTTTTCAATGTTGTATTTCAATTTTTCAACTCTGACCGTGAATATGTGCACCGAAAAACTACAATCAAATTTTTTTGAATTAAAAATCAAAATCGGTCAGTGATTCTTGACATATCCTCTAATTCAACGTAATAATAACATTGCAGAAATAATTTTATCGTGTCACCTCTCACTCATATTTTCAATTTCATAGGTTTCACAGAATTTGAAAACCCGGGTGAAAATACAAAACTGAAAACAGACTGAAAATTCGAGTAAGTTTTCTATACTAATATACATTAGGAAACTTAACTTAAAGAAAACTGAGGTAGTGAACAAAAGTCGGAAAATCGTAAGCGAAAAAAGACAACTGAAAACGATCTGAAAATATCCAGAAACTAAACTATATATGAGTGTAAACTATAACTGATATATGAGTCTCAAATCAGTCTGCTTTCCGATCGAGCTGAATCAATGTAAAATTTTCAGTCTCGACTTCAACTCAAAATTTCTTTCGTCTCGTTTCAGTCTCAATTCCATTTGAACTTTCCCAATAGCATATTTCTTCAGTACATTTTCGGATAATTCTCAGTGACAATTATTTGTTTCGTCTTATTTCCGTTCGAAATTCGTCTGAAATCCTGTTTTTACTCTTATTTCAGTTTTTTTTCTATCTTTTATTTTTACGCGGGAACTTTCTATCCAATTTACCTCATCACGAGGGAAACTCGTTATAGTACGGCAAGGGATTAACACGTTCACGACGGGCTGTACCACCGGTGGCGCATTTATGTCTGTCCCAACGGGCGGGCTGCACCACCGGTGGTACATTTATGTCTGTCCCATCGGGCGGATTGAGCCACCGGTGGTACAATTCCAAGTTTCTCCCATCGGCCAGGCTGAGCCGCGGGTGCTGGCGTATGTAAAGAATTAATTACTTTAATTGGTAAATCTTTCACATCTTTATCTATTATATAAAGCTCAAATACCACTGACATACCTTCTCCTTGGGTCTTAGGTGCTCACTAAGGAAGGATTTTAAAAAATTCAAAATTTTAGGGGGGGTTTTGGGGGGTTAAAGTATGGGCAAAACTCATCAACGCAGAGCCGAAACTACTTGACCCAGAAACTTGAAATTTTGCATGAGCGTTCCTTCTCGGGTATAAGCAGCCACTAGGAAAGGATTTTTCAAAATTCAAAATTTTAAGGTTTCTTTTTTAGTTTCGATTAAACCGTAGCGAAGCACGGGAGCTTTCAGCCAGTATAGTATAATATAATATTATATTGGAAAGATTTTCTTAAGCAGCTATAATAAGATAACATTTCTTGAGATAAATCAACGTTTTTTTTGCATTACTACGCCGCCGGATAGGAGAAAATACGAAAAACACAACCGCCCCATGGAGGGAACACTACATTCAGGCCCCGTCGTGAACGTGTTAAAGAGTTATATTAATACGGAATTAAAGACATACCTCGAGCATGGCATCGTTGTCCCATAAGGTATGATGATGGCCGCTGCTTCTTGCACGTCTATGAGTATGAGCTAACGGTGGAGGTTGAGCTGGCAGTCGTATAGGACCTAGACCACCGATAGGAGCTGGTCTATAAGCAGGACTTTCGAGCTTCTCCTTCGACAGCTCGTGAAGATTCGGCAATGAACCCATCCTTTACTATTATTCGCTTCCTCTTCTTCCTTAGTCTCTTCCAATAGAACTGACCTCCGAGTCTACTGCCGTGCAGACAGTTTGCTCATTCTTGTCGGGATCATTGGCCAAGGAATGAGCCGTCGTTACCGTCGTCGCTGATCTTACAGAATCATCTTTCTTCTCGCTCATCTGCTCGTTGTGCGCCTTTAAGGTTTATTCTGAGATTAGAGGCGATGGAATTTGAACGTTTTTATAAAAATATGCAATTATTAAGGTTGCAGTAAAGAGTAATAACAATGACGGCTAGAGTCATGGAACTGTGACGAGTAAAGAGACAAAGGCTGGACTTAATGATTTTGAGTTCAAAATCTTTATCGCCACTGAAGAATTTTTTGTATGATACATTCACAGCTTGTAGACACTATCAAAAACTTTTTATATAAATAGTCAGCATATATGTGAAAGTGTTTATTGAAATGGGAAAATTGAAATGGTCGCAAGTTAACTCGTGTTTTCATGCCCAAACGTTGACCGGGCACGAGATAACTCGTGTTTTAACTTATATATCCTCTTCTTTCAATTTTATCACGCCAAAAAAATTACTAAAATATATAACATGTATAAATTATAATATACAGCAAATATGGAGGAAATTTCGTTGAAATTCATTGTGTATAAATAAAATATACTGAACTTTATTTAGATTCTTTCAGTGTCATACTTAATTACGAAAAAAATAGACAGTGACATGGGTTATCTTCTACGTAAAATTATCGGTCACCAATGTGTTAAGCAAGTCTCTAACGTTTGTTGTGATTGTCGTGATAAAGCAGTTGTTTAACATACGCAACGAGGAACGTGTAAATGAGCAGATATTCGGTAAAAGAAGCTTTACATGGAATATTCGATCATAAGCTTATTAGTTTAGCAATTGTAATGATACATTCCTAGAACATATTATACTTGTAATAAATGCAAGAATGTCAAGAAGAAATGACATATTATTTTTAAAGGAAATAACAGATCTGGAGAAATTTATTTGAAGTTACATTATCATGAATGGAATACTTGGAAGAATGTTACCTTAAATTCTTCGTAACGACAATATTTACATTCCGTTTCTTCTTATTACTGTTCTACATACGAATAACTATCATTCCTTCGCCAAACATTGTCACCGCACGAATAATCGGTGAACTATCCGATTCGAAAGAATTCGAAGCTCGTAAGATTAAAATAGAATTGTCTATTATTTCTTTGCGTGATTTACTACCGTTTATATCAAAACGTACGCTCACGTTTTTGGGTCGTTTCAAAAATAAGATTATTTCATCGTGGATTTAGAACGGAAGGAATCATCCATTAAATGCATCAAAATACGAAATTTAGTAATCTTTCATTTTCCTCTTTCCTTTAAATATTCCAAATAATTTTATAATTGCAGAATGAAATATACTTTTCATGTCATTTATTCTTCGTTTTGGGATATTTTAACGTTTGTTTTGAGTTGTACAACGCAAATGGATTAAAACGCAAGTGAATTAAGTGGTACCGTTAAAGAAAATAGATGTATTGCGAATAACTGTATTTAAATTATTTAGCATAATTTGCTCATAGCTAGAGCAGAACTTAAAATGCGTCTGTTGCTATTGCAAATTACAAAGTGTCGATTAGGAAGTATAATGTTTGATATATTTGATTATCTGTTTAAGTACAGTTAATTTTATATTTTATCAACTGCTCCAATTAAGTGTGGAATTAAGAGGTGAGGATTAAAGAATGTGATACAATGTGCAGAAATAAAAATTCTTTAAGAGAACTACATTCCGTCGTCTGAAACGTGAAAGTAATTTGTATATCTGATTTTATACAGGTGAGCTCTAACAGAGCTAGAATGAGCTAAACTTTAAAACAGAGGTGCCAATCTGTTTCTCCGGGTGACATTTAAACAAGACGAGTAGCTTTCTTCTACACGTGTACTACCCTAATATTAACGAATACTTTGTAGTATTGTTAATGACATTTTAATTACAATCTGAAGTTTGCAAGTTTGTAATTTTTTTCCAGCTTTTAGATAATTCTGGTTGAAAAAATTAGTTAGCTAAACCATTACGAAGAGAAATATTGAAATAAGCAAGCGAATAAAAAATACATTAACCTTTCATATCAAACACTGAATAAAGCACAATATAACATAAAAAGTGAACGGTGAAATGAACACAAATTGACTGTATAATATATTAGGGGTACCGAAAAGTAATCATAATTGCACAAGTGAAAATGTAATTGGAAAGGTTTTCCTACAAAAAATCGAAGGACTTTTTTAAAAAGGGAATCGAACAACTACCTTTACCCCGGGTAAAAGTGTTAGAATATTATGGAAATTATTTTATTGATTAGTATATAAGATTTCTTTAATAAATAAATGTTTTTCCCTACCAAAAAAATTTTGATTACTTTTCGGTACCCCTAATAATATAACATTTAAAAAGGATTCAAAATATTTTAAGGCTACGAATACAAAGTAAATTAAACCTGTTACTTTCTCTAACATTCTGAATTAAAAATTGTGTTCAAATTACAAACAAAGATGATAGAATCATAAATGTTCTTCGTAACGTGGACAGTAAGAATTAATTGTAGGAATTTCTGGTTGGTACACCGTGACGCTTGCATAATTTAATTGGTGTTTCTCAGAGCACACTCGTGTCGATTACACGATAAATAGAAGGAAAGAGAGGAATAAAAATTGTACGATCAACCGTGCGACCTTGAACGAGAACTTAAATTTAAAAAAAGCCAGGGAGTAAGTTATACACAATGAGCGCACTACAGGGCAGCCATAATCTTATACTTTGTCGAAAGCATGTTCTAAAGAATCATGAACGACGGAAACAAACCGGAAACGTAATTCAATCGAAGTTGTTCCATCCACGGTATTCAACCTAGATTTACGCCTCCGTTATAAGTGACTCGTTGGAAAGAAACTTGCAATGGCATATCGTATGATTATTGTATAGTTGCGCAATCGAGGCGATTGTAATTCTAACACTTGCTGCACGATACGTATGTGCCCCGCCTTTTTCTGGTCCAATGAGAAGCTGATATGTAGCATAAACAAATGAGTTGACTACTGTAAAAAAGAGAAGGAAATTACAATGACTCAGAAGATTGATCAGGTGCTTCGAAGATTTTGAAAAATATCGCGATTACTCGGCACTTGTGTTCTACTATGGTTAAAAAATGTATTCTTACTCATATTTTGGAATTTTAGGCACCTTATGCAACGAATTATCAGCAGGTGTGATTTAAATTACGTATGAATAATAATGTAAAGATTACGTATTAGGATTTATCTTATCTATTGTATTATACATGTATTACTAAATTATTGTTATAAGTACCGCGTGACGGTATAGTTAACAGTAAAAAATATAGCACGATTTATGAATGTTAGTTTAAATATGTTATTTGTATTAGTTAGAATGTTATTTTTTTTTCAATTAATGCAGGGGCTAACTTCACATAGGTCATTTCATTCACTTTTTAGACATTAAAAAACATCTTTCTCTATAACTATGAGGTAAAAAATTATGAAAAAAATTCAATAATATTCCAAAAGCATAAAATAATACATTGCTAAATTTTTATTAGAATCCATCGACTCGTTTTTCCATTAGAAATATGAAAAAAGATTTTACGGACTCAGCAAAAATTTTTTGCCATAAGGCCCATGTTAAATATGTTAACTTTAAACACGATATATTCATAAACCGTGTGGACGAACTCGTTGAGATTCCGGTTATAATTATAAAATATCATGAAGAATATATTTTCAAAATTTTAAGGAAATCTATCGAAAAATGATTAGTGTCTAGAACTACCTTAAAAAGAAGATATACTGTAATACTTGCTTGCCAAACTTAAAAATGTTACTACTATGAATCGAGTAACGAATACTTGCTAACAGAGGACGATTTATGCACCATTTTTGTCAAGGGAGGTATCATTTTATCGAATCAAACTCCGTCACAGTTCCAGCAAGACAGATGTTAAGAAATATTCGAATAGGTACATACTTTTAAACACTGTAAAATTTCCTAAACATAAAGTACCATATTAAGATGAAATTTATTACCTTCAATCATGTTATTGCAGCATGAGTGGACTGCGAATGTTTATGAAAATTCCAAGATTGGTAAACGTAACAAAGAAAGTAAAACTCGAGCAGAGACTTGTTTCATTCGCTAAATTTTACAACGAATATCATATTTTCGATATTTCTTCACAACATTTACATCCTAGCAATTTTATATCTATTATATAAAGCTCAAATACCACTGACTGACTGACTCATTCATCCACTCATCACGAAATCTAAAAAACCACAGAACGGATTGCAATGAAATTTGGAACATACCTTCCCCTTGGGTCTTAGGTGCTCACTAAGAAAGGGTTTTGAAAAATTCGAAATTTTAGGGGTGGTTTTGGGGGGTTAAAGTATGGGCAAAACTCATCAACGCAGAGCCGAAATTACTTGAACTAGAAACTTGAAATTTTGCATGAGCGTTCCTACTAGGGTATAAGTACCCACTAAGAAAGGATTTTTCAAAATTCGAAATTGTAAGGTTTTTTTTTAGTTTCGATTAAACCGTAGCGAAGCACGGGAAGTTTCAGCTAGTTTCTCATAAATGCATAAAAATCTGCAATATAATCATTTGGATTCCAGATATTTTCATAAAACTTTCACATCTTTTTGCAAGCATACATTAATGTCTTAAGTTTGGATGCAAGTAAGATCTTCAACGCTCCGAATAAATGATCGAATCGATTGAACAAAGAGGTATCTGGGATTTCTTATTCGTACTTTTACCAATTTCTACGTTAAGCGTATCATCGATATCGCATTATTGTATCATCCGTTCGATCACGCTCTATCAGTGAAACGTAATTCTGATTGAAACGTTAATGCCTTTTTTTCTAGCTACGTTAGACTATAATTCACGGTTAAGTGCGGAAGCTTACGAATTTTTTGCTCGATTAAACTAATTCGATCACCGCAGCGTGGAATTCCAGAGTGTCCGATCGAATCTGTTCCGATGAAAGTGTAATCACGCGGACGAGATCTGGTAAACATGATCACCGTTGCGAAAAGGTTATATTGTGTTCTTGATAAACGAGGAATACGTGTAGATATAAGGTTCGCATTTCAAAAAGAAATCACGTCTCCGTTTGTAGAAGCTGATTGTCCAATGATATAATTTTTGATCTTTTATGATTTTTGGTAAAGTATCAGTTGTTACAATCAATTGTTAAATGGCATGGTAAAGATAGGAGCAGAACAGGATAGCTGAAGGTGAAGGTATCCTTTTTTATTTTATAATTTTCCACTGCTTTAGATACGTTCGGAACTACTAAGGATTTTGTAAACATATTACACAGGACAAACTTCCTAGAGGTGAAATGTCAGAGTTCTAATTCTGGGTGGATAATCAGAGCTGGGAAAATTTTATTTCAAATAAAGATAATAAGTTAATTATTGAAAATAACATTATCTCAAATAAACTCTATGAAATAACTATTTGAGAGGAATTTATTTGAGTACATTTATTTTAAATAATAACTTTATTATAATTTATTTCAGCGTAGTCATTTGAAATAAACATATTTGAAATAATTAAGAGAAATGTATGATACTAATTGTAAGTTGAAATTTCGCCTTATCTATGTTTAGTTTGGAAAATAAATAATTCATGGGTAGCAATAAAGATTTAAAAGAACTAGAACCATATATTTAATATAGTATATCTATATACTAATAATGAAGAATTTACACAATTGTTTCTAATATGACTATGAATATTATACATTACTATATACCAAATAAATTAATACTTGTAATCGTAATTATTTATCAAAATTATTATAGATAATACTTTCTTGGTACTTAAATTTGAAAATCGACAAAATAATTATTGCCACATTTGTATAACAACTAATTAAAAAACAAAAATCAAATAATTGTGTAATTTACCAAATTAACCAAAATAATGACTGGAATCAGAACAAAATTAATTACTTCATGAAAGATTTTACACCATTTGCTTTCAATAAAACCCTTTTTTGAACAGTTCATCGTAAAGAGATTTCATACTTGGGGCATCAAACATATTATTTGACATTTGAAATACTTTTATCTCAAATAAGACAATAACTTGTTATTTTATTATTTGAACTGATGTATTTCACGAAATAAAAGAATAGATAATCATTTCATAAAATTATTTTGTTGGACGAAATATAACATAATTTATTTCCAAATAGTGAAATATTTTTGTGAAATAACTTTTTATTTCAAGTAATATTTCAAATAAGTTTTAAAATATTGTATCTGAAATAATGCCCAGCTCTGTATGGATTATAAAAAACCCAGACTATTGTATTGCATTTTACAGAAAAAAATTTCTTAAAAATACTTGCAGCTGAATTCAAACTGAAACTCATTTTTTGCGAAGTTAATTCCCTTTTTGTTGTCATTCTATTAGTCTTATTATAAAAAATATCAGTGTCTGAGATGAATAAAATGGTAGCAGGAGTTTTAAATCGGGTCGAAGTTTCGGTTCTTTCGTACAATAGATGATTGCATATGCTTTGTATGATGTTGAGGAAGCTAATCGTAAAGTCGGATATGAAACAGAAGAAACGGGGTACGTTATGTAACGAGAAAAGCAGAGATTTCGAGTTTATTTGAGATAAAAGTATATTCTAAAAGCACTAGGTCGTTTCTTGGTCAGGGGTCGACATTATACTACCATCGTGGTACCATGTCGTTGCGAATTTATAGCGGACAGGGAGTACCAATCATTCGGAGCCCATTGAGTGAGACAAAGTAACTCTGCTGATATTTTTTCGGACAAATAGGATTCACGTCAAAGGTTTTTGAAATTTTGATTGAATATTTTTTGAAAATTAGATGCTCCGAAAGTGACTCTGCGATTTCGTCCTTGTTGATTTTTATCTAGAGTCACTTATAATATATTTAAGTTATTTCTATTAGTCTGCATATATGATTAAGGTTAATAAATTACTAACTATGAAAATCAAAGAATTAATATTTCAGCTTTTGCACGATTTTCAAAACCCATTTTTATCATTTTTTAAATATTCCTTATCTGCTGGCTGTAGGTTGTTGGAATAATTTTTCATTTTTGTTTCATTTCAAAGTTCTAAAATATGAGATCGCCTCTATAATTTTTCTCTTTAGAAAGGATTCTGTCTACGTATTTTTTCATCGTGTTTTTTGTTGCTCTACCTCTTCTATAATTTTATGGCTTTGTGGTGCAGCAAACGCATTATGCGATCGGAGGTACAGAGATATATTCTAACAAACGTAGGTGCAGTCATTTGAAGGTGAGCGAGTTTTAGCATGTGATACGAACAGTAGAATGGCTCGAAATCAGTTTCATTTGTGAATTAGAACGTTACACTCTGCGTCTAAATTTGGATGCTGTTTTCATTCTTCCAAAGAATATTTTTCATTTTATCAGGTTACAGTGGTTATTGGCTGTTGCACATGATAAAGAGCTTTCCCTCTTCTGACAATGAGTTCAGTTTTACTTGTTGGGCTATAAGATTTTACACTTTACGTTAAGCAGAACATGAAACTTTTTATATCTGCTGCTTTTGAAATGTGTTCAATTAATTCGACATTTTTCATCAAACTTTAGCACAGTCATCGCTGTATTCCAGTTATTTATTAGGGGTAACGAAAAATAATCAAAATTTTTTTTGCTAGCGAAAAATTAATCTTAAATACTAATCAATAAAATAATTTCCATAATTTTCTAACACTTTTTGCCAGCGTAAAGGTAGTTGTTCGATTCCCTTTTTTAAAAAGTCCTTCGTCTTTTTGTTGAAAAATGTTTCTAATTATGTTTTCATTTCTCCAATTTTGATTACTTTTCGGTACCCTTGATATAATGTCTTGAATTGGCAATAATTCTTCGTTGCAGCTAACATTTGATAGAATTTATTTTCCACCGTACTGTCGCGTCGAATGGTTTGTTTAATATTCCAAAACTTTTTTGACTGAAATCAATTTAATAATATACAGCCGAGAACTTTCAGAAATATTATCAGCTTCTGTTAACGCAAGTTTCTGCAGCGGGTTCGCGAATATTTTAAGATCGTTACTTTCTGTCTGAGAATAATTATCCAAGAGATTCGAAGCACCACAATGGCGGAATTGCTTGAAACCTTGCAAGAGAGAGTATTGAGAGTCCACAGTTATTTATGCTGCTTTCTAAATAAACACAACTAACCAGTATAAACAAACTGTACTATGAATTTTGCTACGCCAAAGTAACGCGATTCATTTCCGCGTAAAAATGGATTTTTAAATTGACGAATCCACTGAATTTGAGGTACGTTATTTAAAAATACAATAAATTATTATATTTTTACTTCACGTAGTATTAAAATTTAAATCCTTTTCACCACCTTTAACCTTTTCTGCGATACGAGTAACAGTTTCATTATTTTATCCTTAGTTTTGTGATGTCCTAGAGTAAATTATAAAGATTTCATTAACTAAAAAAACTACATAAAAGAAATATACTTAAGTGAATAATATTTTGTCATTAAAGTTTGGTAATAGAATCTCTTTGAAATCATTGAAAATATTTCAGGTAAATATTAATTCTTGTGACCGTAATGTAAAGCGGTAGTTTGCATGTTTAACGTTAGAAAATTAAAGGGAGAATAAATTAAAGTCCTCGATTAAACATTTGGAATAAGTTATTTCAGAAACCACGTGAATGTCTTCCTACATTTTGTAACTTTTCAATATATTTACGAATAATAGGTTGTAAATTCACATATTATACGTAGTCTGTAACTATTATACAGTGAATTCATTAACGTTTTAAACGACAGTAACTTTAAGCTTCATTATTATATCAACACGATTTCATATGACATTATCCTAAAATTCTGTCGTCTTTTACTTTAAAACAAGAAAGATCAATCTTTCTTAATTCCATTTTATGTTTATAATTATAAATTTGACGTCACTGATAAATTGATACCGAAGGTTGGACTAATAATTGTTCTTTCCAGAACACAACATCTACCAACACGTTCCATAAATTATACTCGACTTATAATTAAGTTCAGGCTCGGAAGAAAGAATCGCGTGCGTCATTGTTACACTCTGCATCTACATAATTGAAATTTTCAAACACTTAGATATCGGATATCCGACAACTCTAACTACATAATCTCAACGGAGAAAGTATAAAGAGGTACATTAATTATGAACAATGAATATTGTACAAATATTCAGATAAACATGCATAAATAATACACATCCACGACATCGTGCAAGGGATGTTACAATATCCCTGTCTATAATATTTTCCAATTAAAAATTACATACGCATAAAAAGGTTTAAATTCCTACTTTATTAATTTCCTATAATACACAAACCGGAACGCTCCCGTTTCTACATTGCAAAAATTTAATTTCTGGGTACAAGAAACTACAACAAAAAATATAAAAAGCATAAATCCCCCTACGAAATCTGTGCTTGCCATTAAATTGTTTCATCATATAATTGTACAACCAGCAAGGCATGTACATCGAAAAGTACCAAAAAAAAGACGAAATGTATAATCAACAGTTAAATTTCTCAAAACATTTTTCAGTAGTAAGGACCAATAAATTCTCTACTTCAACATTCATTAACACGACAAAGCATCGAGTTTTCTTTGATAAAGTAATTCGTCTCTGGCAGGAATAAATTCGATGGCTTAAAAGCCAGCTTACTTTTTCATGGCAGTGTTGCACTGTCGGCCAACATGCGCCATAGTTCTTCGTCCAAGACTGAAGCACAGGATGCTCAAAATACCAGGATACCAGAGACGTTCCGCCATGTAGCATGATCACGATGAATAATTAAATATACCAGTCGGTATTTCACATAGAAAAAGAAGGATCTCCATTAGCGCAAACGATGTCTTCGCACATCGAAATTCCACCATGAACTCGTTATTTCTCCTTACACAAATCTCAGTTTACTTCCTTCTCACGATTCATCGTTCCACCGACTTTTCACGGTCAATTAAGTCATAGCTCGTACATCGAAGTTCCACCATAATCGATTTGAAACGTCTCCTTCCAACGATTCCACCTTTCTCTCCACCTTTCAGGAACAATTCACCGCGCTGCCATTAAACGCGTTACCACTGTTACCATTATCGTACATTGCACGATGGCTATCGGTAATCGAACGAGTATCGACAGCGGCGCAAAAGCTACGGGATCGAACTGACCCGAGAAACGAAACGTGTACACGAAAAACCGATACACTGTGCCCGGTGTCCGCACTAGAAATTTGCAAATACTCTCACCAACAAGTGGACCAGTCCTTGGTTTCTCGTATTGGATACACACTATTATCGTTCTCTTTTGTTTACCAGTCAGTCAAAAGGGTTGTTACTTTTACACAGTTCCTTTTCCCTTTCTCTCCTACGTCCCGATAGTAAACATCGATCCTGAACAACGTTTCTCGCGACTCACTTTTAACCGTAACAGGGTGAAAGTCGAATGATCAGAGAGAAAATTCTGATCGACTATCTGATGAAATTTCGCGATGATGGAGTGCCATTCGAAGCAGATCGTTGATGCCTTCGTCAACCCCGAAGCAAGAGAGGGGTTGCAGGATCCGTACGGGGTCCAACAAAGGAACGAGTCTCTCTCGAGGCAGCTCTTCCCTCGGATCGACTCGGTGGTGCTCGCCACTGCTCGTTCTCTCTCGGTTCGACTCTTCTTGATATGGTCGATAACAGGGAGAGTGCGTACTGCACGCGCTTTCCTTAATTCTTATGAATCTCGAGCGCACGCAAGTGGAAATGAAAATTAGGCAAATTCCTTGCCACGTACTTGAAACGGTGATTGCTTCGAGGAGAGACGGATGATTTATTGTTGTCGTGATACGTTTGCTGTTATTCTTACTCGAGTTTTTTTTTCCTGCTCTATGTATTTTATGGTGGTACTTGATCTGTTTTTGTTTTTTTCTTTGAATTCGTTAGGGAGATGTAGGTACTTGTTTTTAATTGTTAGCATGCTTGTGCGCATAGATTTGAGATAAGTAAATTTTGATTTATCGAAGATGAAATGGGAATTAATACTGGAACTACCTAGCCAGTCAAAATGACTGGTCCTCAATTTTTTTAAGTTCCTAGCATAGTTGTAAATTAGATACTTTACTCCTATTGCATTAAATACAAGTCACATAATTGATCGTCCCTTCCACATCCTGATTTCGCTTTTTTCAAAGTAATTAATTCATGTATTAAAATATAGTCGATTTAATGATGGTAGTTCTAGTGTTACGCAGAGTTCTTGGCCCCGTTCTTTTAGTGATTGTGGCGATTTTTGAATTTTGAGCCTGTGAGAATGATGATGGAGGAAAATATATGCATTGGGCCTCCGTGAGTTAATTGTGTTTGAAATTGGAAGTAGTTCTGGTTGATTTAGTCTGATTAAATGTACTGCATGGATGCGAAAGAAAATAACTAAAGGGAAAATGAACATTAATTGGTTTCATTGCTGACAGTTTCCAAAAGAGACTTAATTTAAAAAGCTGTGCCGTTACAAGTTTAAGAAATTTTTCTAGAGAATTAAGAATCAATTATTTGAAGCTCTCTAATAGATGTAACGTTAAATGAATAATTTATTTGCTTGACAACTATATTTACTTCGATGTATTTGTGTGAAAATGAACTGCATTTTGCTAGAATAATCATATATTAAATTTAAGTTCTTTTATTGAAGTATAACAATTATTAAATCATATGAATATTGAATGTATCCGTATAAAGGTAGAAATTAGAGAAATTTTCTGGCTTGACCTTGTTCACGGAATTATTTTAGGCTTGTATTTTATTTACTATTGATATTGTATTTGCCTGGGTTCTTTTCGTCTAAATTAGTTAGTTCGTCAAAAATAGTTAGTCCAACTTCATCGTAAACTTGTCAGAAGGTCAGAACAGCTACATTCCAGGGAAACATTGTTTTATCTATGTACAAAATTGTGGAGAACTTTTGATCATCGATTTAAGGGAGTAATTACAAAGTACAGGACTTGTGTTCTCACGTCTGATGCACTAAATATTTTCTGCACATGTATTGCACTTTAAGAAGTTAAACGCGAGGGAAAATAGGCATTTGAATGGCAGTAACGATATTTTTACGTTCGACAACTTGTATAGAATTCTTTGTTGTACTTTTCGACTTAAACCTCTATGGGTCCGTGTAACTTTGAACAAACACAAAATAAATCTAACCTTTTGAAAGTTATAGAAGAAAGAAAAAAATAAATCTAAAGATTACAAGTTAGCTCTTCAAAACCATGGAATTCTTTACAATCCAACGTTTCAAAATCAAGCAAAATTTATTATTTACAATGGTACTTTTATTATTTTCTAACGTGCTATCGTGCAACTAATATTCAGATATCATAGAAAATTCGGCCCAGAGATGTAATCAATTAACTGCGGAATTTAAATTTGAAAATCCCTCGCAAGGTACGGAATTAAAGTGGAGCAATGACGTATATATACGTTAAAGACAAAGTAAATGCTTCTGTTATAAATTTCACGAAACGTGGAATTTTTACATTTTTAATCAATAAGGAATTGATAATTTAGCATTAAAAGGCTACCGCAACAGAACTTTGGATTGACATGTATACACGTCAAACGCAGTTAACAAGTTAAACTGGTATAATTATTTCACCTGAAAGCCACAATTTTTAGTGAGCTTCAAACGAGGATATAAATTACATATCGAGTAGGAAGAATTTATCATCGCTGGATCTAATTCAGAAACTATAGAATTATTACTACCCATCCGAGGGTAGAAAAAAGTTATTCTCAATTTTCTTAAAATAATGGATAATGTTCATCCGACAAAGCTTGTTAAAAATTTAATTAATACTTTTTCATCTCGGACAACTTACAAAGTAATAAACTATGGAATGAAGCATATATGTGTTCCGCGTTGTA
Source organism: Cerceris rybyensis (assembly GCA_910591515.1). Lineage (NCBI taxonomy): Eukaryota > Metazoa > Arthropoda > Insecta > Hymenoptera > Crabronidae > Cerceris > Cerceris rybyensis. Next base: position 8,288,097 of record OU342802.1, on the reverse strand, counting down.
AGGCGTTTTAACACTACCGGTTAATTACGATAAAGTTTACTTGTTAGCTCGTAAAACAGCCGGAGCAAGGTCGTCTGAATAATATTCGATCCATTATCAGTATTTCCGAGTAATTAATGATCGTCAGTTTCACGAAGGTTCTCGTAAACCGAAAGTCCTCGCTTCTTCCTCGTATTGTATGC